>OX235264.1:100488277-101894634 GCA_944472135.2 Trichobilharzia regenti
TATTCTTGTAGTGGTTGGTGTCTCGTTACATACTACTGGTAAATCTTGTCAGTAGCGCATGCCACAACGAGTGTTTTTTCATGAGCTAACTACTGGGGAACGGAGTAATACTCGATATCTCTTTTGTTCTTGCGTGAAGCTTTTCAGTGATACGCAATCACCGGGGTTTGAATGATCCACCTTGAGGTTATAAGGCGAGTTCATAGGCGATTTAGCCTTGTCAGGCGAAATTCAACTGCCATGAACTCCCTTTTTTACCTATTCGCGATATATAGCGCAACGACCAGCCAATGTCATCAGTGAGTAACTATCGTCTGATCTTACTTGATGGACCTCACCGGTGATGTCTTCTCGTTAGAATTCCTGATATATATTTTGTCTTCATGGAACCAGTTTTATGGCTCATCAACATAATTTTCCAGTAGTGGTTTACAGCAACATGACTGCTTACAGATTTGACCACAAGTCAGCTAAAGTGTACTACAGATTACATGGTAAAATCAAGCTGTGCCATTGAAGCACTAGGTTCTAGCTAGAACTCTGGGGAACAATAAAAATAATGATAATTTAAGCAGTGATCGATCGATCACCAGGAAATGTTCAAAAGATATTTTCAGAAATCTGTCCATTCCCTCGTGGTGCATATGATGTTCAGCATTTTCATGTAGCCGTAACAATAAAAACAATGGAGGTAAATATTAATCATCATCAATAGGAAAATACTGAGACTCGAGAGTTGGTTTGTAGGGATTTGATTGATTGGTTGCAGGATTTCATCATGAGCTGACATCACTTAGAGAACAATTGGAAAACCTGGGAGCACTGGACAGCAGCTTCCTCCATCCTAGTTTGAGACTCTTCAGCAATACGCACCCGCTGGTGTTCAAACCTAGGACCTTCTGGTTACAAGGCGAGCTCGTATACCATTAAGCCACAGCTCATGATGTAACCAATCTATCAAATCCCCAAAAACCAACACTTGAATATCATGGGCTTGCCATCCGATCGGGTCCCAGTGGCTTAATGATATACGAGCTGGCTCGCTGGGCTTGTAACCAGAAGGTCCTGGGCTCGAACCCTGGCGGCGGGTGCGTACTGCTGAAGAATCTTAAACTAGGACGGAGGAAACAGCTGGCAAGTGCTTCCAGGTTTTCCAATTGTTCTCTAAGTGATATCAGCTCATGATGAAATCCTGTAACCAAAATACACTGAGACACAAGGAGTTTGATTAGCCGATGCTATCAAGTCATACACAGGACAGATACACACTGCGTTATTTAGCCTATCTAACATTAATAATTACTCTCCCTAAAATTTTATTGTTCCTACAACACTATTTTCCGACGATGGTGAGACTATCTTGCATGACTGAGTGTTAGCTTACTGTCATGGACGTGTTTCATGATTAACAAAGGTGATGTGAAAGTTCAAGTTGCAGTAGAATTCCGAGTCATAGGCCAATGAATACCTGCTGCAACACTCTTTCATCAGTTGAGCTGTGAAGACAAGGTGGCAATCAGGGCATCGTTTTACTACATTTATCACCAGTAACGTCAAGTTGGCAATTGAAGGAATCATATGCCAATGATTGTTAATCAAAATGACGCCACCTATGTAGCTTGGTCTTCATCTGTCAATCTTCTAATGTTTTTTTCACTGTAAAGTGATTGGCAGGTTGTTAGTTCATGGTGAAAACATCTGAGATAAACATTTGATTGTTACACCCACCAATGATGGAGTGAGTGGGTAGTATTGATAAAGATGAGGCTGATAACTTTCTGTCTGTTGTTCTAGTGTCATTTTCATTTGATGACTTCAATCATGATTTTAATGGATTAATTAGTAGAATTCATTAGGTGTGGACAGTTGTTGTGACGCAAGCAATAAAAGACGGAGTATCTGATCTTATAACAGTTGTGTCACTGATGAATGTCTAAGCTTATGTCGACAGTTTTATGTCCACTTTCATGAAGTCATAGCAACTGATGTCGTTGAATTTTCAGATTTGTACAAATAAACTATTTAACAGCAATTTTAGTGTATATCAAGAGATATAAAGTAATTGTGTAATACATTGCCTAACATGCAACTGTAATAATCCCATAATATTGTTAAGGATTACTTTGTATAAATGTGACCGATTTTAAGCTAGTTGTTAGAACTAATTGCCTAATGGAATACATTGCATTCAATGGATGATAACATTTGCAGAAGGATTTAGTTATGATGGCGTTCTACTGAACCATCGTAAGGTTAAGGCAAACAGGAGTCCACAAATGATTAATCTTTGTGTCTCTCTTTGAGTTTTCCTTGTAATCACATCATGTTTTCCTACTTTTCATCCTTATTCAATCTCGATATTCATGGGGTAGGAACCAGTTCCTATAGAAATATTTTACAAATAAAAAAGACAATAGGTGACAGTGTTCCACTGTATCCAGCCTTCCTTAATAAAATTCTCCTAAAGCAAAGCAGAAAGTCAAACGTCCCATCACTATTACATATCCATTTACATCACAGTTCATTTCCAATACTTTCACAAATGAATGACATGCCACATACAGATATTCCGAATCACCATTCAAAAAATGAGAATGCGAACAGATTTTTTTCCGAGTTGGGAATCGCTATTTCGTGTATCAAAATCTTTCAAGTAATGATGACTGGTCAATTCAAATTCTGATGCCTTGATTCAGAATGTTTCAGAAGGAAGACAAAATGTGTGGACTGTTATGAGAGCTCATTAACATTACAAATATGAGAATAATAATCCAAGTCAATGAGACATTGAGTAACAATATATTAACAAAAAAATGCAGTATATATAAAGTTTAAGTCCTCTTCTACAAATCATTTATATAATCCACGGGAGTGTTCACTGTTGGAATTGCGTCTGCTGTAGATGCTGTGTACCGGTTGTAGAATTGTCTTCGGATGAGGACAGTAGACTCCTACAATAAGTCCAAAGGATACAACATGGTGTGAGTGAAGCAAGTAAGCAGTAGCGGCCAGAAAGAAGGCGAAGTTCCCAACAGTAAAGTGTATTTCCAATTGTACACGGAAGTTAAGTAAATGTTAACAATAATCGTTTTAAACAAAAATCATGTACAATGTCTCTAATTTCTACAACTAACAAAAAGTGTACAATCATATTGTTACATACTCTACAAATGCTCAACGCTCCACACACTGGAGGTTTCCTCATCTACTCTTTTTGACTATGTTTCCCCTCATACATTAGATCCTTTGCAAAAGCATTCGACATATCTCTTCAGCGTGGTGTTGTTGATAAGGATGTAATACTTATTCTCAGGATGGTCGTGGTACTTCCTGTTGATTGGTCGTGTCAGTATCTGTTGGTGTGTCATTCCATATGATGTACGCTCCAACGATGTCTGAACGTTGACTTAATGTTATTCTGGATGCGGGTGTCTATAAGTGTTCTTCAGTGACCGACATGATATTCATATGTTGTTTGAAAAAGTGTCTTCATGGTTCCAGTCCCAAATGAGAACACATGATGTGTTTTATCTTCTCATATGCGAGATACTTCTGAAGATATCTCGTGTAGTTGTTCTGAATAATAATCAAACACAAGTTGTCACGTCATTACATAATGACAGTAAGACTCTGCGTAGCACCTAGACATTTTACAGTAGTAATCTGCATTGTGCCATCTAGTCACTCACTCGCTTACTAATACAGCACAAAATCCACATACACTAACTGTAATATCAGCAACATTTTTCGCCTGTGAGTGAGCTGTCGATGTTCATCGTGTGAATTCAGGTTGTATCTACTTGAAATCAGAAGTGAAGTCTTTTCAAAGACAACATTGCTGTTTAGAAGGCATTTGGTTGTTTAAGTAGTAATAAGATGCCTTTTATTCAGGTTAAGTCAATGCAAAAATGAGTCACCTTTCACCAGTCAATATCATTAATGTAATCAAAACAAGATTTTGAGCGAACAATTGTTTTCGATAACTTCTTCTTCAGGCTCTACAGTTATAAATCCATGAATAACAGAGTACATATAGCCAGTAAAGGCAAATGAAAATAATATCAGAAACTGTATTGGGGTGCATGTGTAAGTTGAGGTGATAGTCCATTAGTTAGCATAGTCAATTAAATGTGTATAGGGTGTTTAGTCAGAAAAATGTGATGAAGTGTGAATGAACAATTAGGTGATATAGTGTTGTTTTATAGTTAACAGAATACAAGTGTCCTTGGGGTGAGAAAAATGCGATAACCACAAAATACATGTAAAGACACGTTAAAAAATGAGGCACTGGATATGAGGGCTGACCGATAATGTCTAATGATAAAATAAAGGGGCTGAATTGTAAATTGTAATAAAATGCTACAGAATTGGTAGGTTTAGTATAAAATCATAAAGGTTGACAAAGTAAGGGTAACAATGAGGTGAAATAAACTTGGTGGAGAAATGGATAATAAAGACATGATATCACAAAATAATAATAATGATAATAATAGTACGAAAAGATTATGATCCTGGTGACCTTGTAGTGGGCCAGGGTAGACAAAGAGAGTGAATAAGTTTTTTCTGTACACATAGATCTGGTCTTTCTCTATTAATCTCTAAAGCCTCAGCTATGGCTAGGAGGCGTAATCGTGTGCCTTTGGGGAGATTGTTCGGTACCCGATACGCAACTGTAAATGACTCATCTACTTTGATGCTGTGTTCGCTATCCACTAGATGAGACAGAATTGCACTATTAATTGATTTGGTTGTTCTTTTCCCAAGCCAAACAGGAATATGTTCACGAGGAACTACAAGGTAGTATTCCATTTCTCGATGTTCTTCTCACAAAAAGATCAGACGGTACCTTGAAAAGAAACATCTATAGGAAAGCGACGTGGAACGGACAATACACCCACTTCCATAGCTTCATACCTATACAATATAAGCGCAACCTAATTCGCTGTCTTAGTCGTAGAATTAGACGCATATGTACCGAGGATTGTATTGAAGATGAAATAAAAAATCTTACAAACGCCTTGCTACAAAATGACTACCCTACCAACTTTGTAAAGAAGTATATCTACGAAACTACACATAATACCAAGCGAGACACAGTAAGTAAGAAAAAGCTTTACTTAAATGTACAATTCAAAGGTGATATAGCCAGTGATATACTAAACCGTAGATTAACAAGATCAATTGAAAGAACTTTTAGTGCCGCGAAACTGTATGTCAGTTTCTCAACCAAACCGATATTGACACCGTGCATTAAAGATAGATTACCCAAAATGGCGACATCAATGTGTGTATATAAATTTAACTGCTCCTGTGGAGCTAGTTATATAGGTCGTACCCAGAGGAATTTATCTCTACGCACTCGTGAACATATTCCTGTTTGGCTTGGGAAAAGAACAACCAAATCAATTAATAGTGCAATTCTGTCTCATCTAGTGGATAGCGAACACAGCATCAAAGTAGATGAGTCATTTACAGTTGCGTATCGGGTACCGAACAATCTCCCCAAAGGCACACGATTACGCCTCCTAGCCATAGCTGAGGCTTTAGAGATTAATAGAGAAAGACCAGATCTATGTGTACAGAAAAAACTTATTCACTCTCTTTGTCTACCCTGGCCCACTACAAGGTCACCAGGATCATAATCTTTTCGTACTATTATTATCATTATTATTATTTTGTGATATCATGTCTTTATTATCCATTTCTCCACCAAGTTTATTTCACCTCATTGTTACCCTTACTTTGTCAACCTTTATGATTTTATACTAAACCTACCAATTCTGTAGCATTTTATTACAATTTACAATTCAGCCCCTTTATTTTATCATTAGACATTATCGGTCAGCCCTCATATCCAGTGCCTCATTTTTTAACGTGTCTTTACATGTATTTTGTGGTTATCGCATTTTCTCACCCCAAGGACACTTGTATTCTGTTAACTATAAAACTACACTATATCACCTAATTGTTCATTCACACTTCATCACATTTTTCTGACTAAACACCCTATACACATTTAATTGACTATGCTAACTAATGGACTATCACCTCAACTTACACATGCACCCCAATACAGTTTCTGATATTATTTTCATTTGCCTTTACTGGCTATATGTACTCTGTTATTCATGGATTTATAACTGTAGAGCCTGAAGAAGAAGTTATCGAAAACAATTGTTCGCTCAAAATCTTGTTTTGATTTCAATATGGGGATTTTTTATTAATGTAACTTCGTTTACTCAGTTTATCAGATAACATTGGCATTTTGATCGTAAATTACTTTCGAAGCCCTCCGTGGGTATCAGAAATGTCTACGATTCCCCTGAACGTTAATGGGATTGCATTTCGTTTTCCATATCGAAATATTATTCTGCGTCTATCAACTGGCTTCAATGGATTCTCTTCACCATGTTCTAAATCTCCAATTTCCGCTTCATTTTCTATGGAAATAAAAAAATTACAAGAGATTTATAACCACAGAATACATAGAATTTCAATAAAAAATATTGTCCAACTATTGTTTTACTGTCCAAAATATAACCTGAAAATGTAACACTTCCTCATGCAAATTAAAAAAGAATGCTGGAGTGTACATTAACTGTGGAAATAATTTGAAAATCTCCCTGTTTATTATGGCATTCTAATTCGCAATTTTAATTTTTATTAATGTGACCCTTGACCGGATATTATTCTGGAACTTTCCCATCCATTTGATATAAATACACGAATGTACAGCCTAGATGATGACTTTGTCGAAAAGAAAATTTTCTTCGCTGCAACTGTCTTCTAATTTGAAAATCATTTATTGGTTATAGGATTTGATCACGGGCTGACATTCTTTAGAGAACCATTAAAAAACCTGGTAGTACTGGACGGCTGTTTCTTCTAGTTTGTGACTTTTCATCAGTACGCACCCAACGAGGTTGGAACCCAGGACCCTTTGGTTACAAGGCGAACTTGTAGATCATTCATTTATTGATTAAATACGAAGTGGACGTGGATGAAAAGATCACTTGAAAATTCTCCACTACTGTTTTCAGCCTTCGCCTAATTGATGTTAAAAAGTAGAGAATAGTGAATTGTTTCAGAAAATAATTGCTGCCTGTTGAGAGCAGATAGATGAATACGATTCAACATTAAGCAACATCTTTTGCGACTGCAATTAATACCGTGCTGTGTTCAATTCATTCTACGATGATGATTCAGTTTGCCGTTTTTTATCAAGTGTCTGCTCCGGTTTTCATAGTATATGCACTTGTGAATACTGCTACAATAGTCTCCCTTTTTCGTATTTTTTGAGCATGAATAGTGTTAGTTAATATACTAAGGAGACAAACAAATTTTATTGACGCAGGTAGTATTGTTATCCCATTGTCGACAGAGAGAGATATATCCAACTAATTTGTGAATTGTTTCTGGATTCAGAGTCCTAAACGCAATAGAAAATACCTAGGTGTTTATAGATAGGCAGCCTGAATGACCGCAGAGAATGACAAAAGGGTGATTCATCGTCTTATGTCATTTGATTTTCAATGTATGCCGAATTCATTGTGATAAACCAGAGTAAGTGAAACTGTGTGTGTATGATTTAGCATAATGTGAAGACCATGCTCCATATTTTACCGCTTTATTACTAGGAGCAGACTGGAGTAGACGCCTATATGGAATGAATATAGACGACAAATCAGCACCGGAATGTGATGACTTTTTTATTCAGAGCTCTCTTATTTAACTTTGGTCCCTGAGCTGACTGCCCATGTTCAGGAAGAATGAGTGAAGTGGAAGAGCAATTGAAGGGAATAATGAGAGTGCTGTGAGGAATGAGGTGAATGGCCGTGACCAAATAAGAGTAAACGAACTACTTCAAGGAGGAGGAAAGTGAAAACATACACACATCATGTTCCTTTCTCCTGTCTCTGTATAACATACAACCACAGTGTGAAAAGAGAGGACCATACATAGTTACTTCGAAACACTAAGAGCCGAGCTTCAGTTCGTAGATATCCAATTACATGTTGCTTAAATATTCGGGTTCAAGTTTATCAGTCTTAATGGATGAAGAGAGATCAGAGTGTCAGAAATTTGAAAACACATAGTGACATTGGATGTCGTGATATCAAAAATGTTCGCCCTATCACTGAATGTTGTTAGAAAAGATCTTGGATTCTTCTTACACACGATATTGTTGTTCTGAAAGAAGAAATTCCTTAGAAATACAGGCTTTATTCTCATCTGAAAAAGAGGTATTTTCTCAACCAAATAAACTGTGAATTTCGTTAACAAAATTGACACCAGTCAAAGAAGTGATAAGAAGCAAAGCCCACTGGATAAGTCAATCAATGAGACTTGAGACTGTCAGTAAGTATTTGAGCCTCAACCACCCAACCAGTGATGAAAATAATGACTCTTGCGTTTCCTGAAAGATGTCGATTTGCTACGGAATCTACTTCAAGACTGAATTAGTTCTTCAAGCATTCGAACGAGTTTATGCTATGTGTGCACTTAGTCGTTTCAGAATGCAAGATTTATTTTGAATCTCCGTATCCAATTTTTCTGTGATTTTCGTTTGTAGAAATTTAATTGAATGTCAGTCAAAATTTAAAACAGTAATTCATCATTTTCAATTTTTTTTAGATTATATACCCGAATGAAATGATTGTAGCCCGATGGGACAGGCAGAGACCGGATGCGTTGAAGCAGAATATGTAATATAGTGTGACTGGGATACCCTAAAGCTACCAGTGTGATTAAAGATTTGTTGAGCTGACATTCCGATTATGGTCAAATGTATTATTCTACAGTTTGACTTAATGGTTATTACCATCTACTTCACTAGCCTGTCTTCTGTCTCTACCATGATGTGTCAATGGTGATTGCGTTGATTAGTCAATCATCAGTATCTGGTCTTCAGATGACTTGCATATTTGGTTTATGGAATCCAATCTGCAGTTCACTGTCATTATTGTATCAGCAAATGCAAATTATACTAAGTTCATTATTGATAAATAAGTCATATGTGACATTAGATATTGTATACTTCATGTATACAGTTTAGAAAATGTCTGTCATGCATTCACATCTGTCGGTTTCAGTTACTGTCTGTTGTTTCCCACAAAAATGCGATTTGTAGTAGCCAATATATGTGAAGATAATCAAATTTACAATTTTCTTCGTAATACACCTTAGTTAAAAATAATTACAGACAATTCCGTTTTACTAGAGTGACAGTAACATATTATTATTATTATGTTGTACGCACGAGTATGTCTTTTCGCTTCACGTGTGTACCTCTTTCTCGGCTTATCTTGATCATTTCAGTATTTCTCTGAATGTTTCTCGAAGAAACGCAGGGAGGTAAATATGTTGTAGTGGATATCGATCACTAATGATAATTATTTGATTGAGTTTCAAATGTGAAATTACCATTTGATTCGGTTCACAGCAGTCTCCATTGGTTGATACTATGACTGGCCATACCCTTTCATTCCCTCCTCCAACAGTCTGCTCCACATCAGTCTATATTGTTTAGAGTACCGTTTCTCATTCAGACCCGACTTGAAACAAGGCATTACGTAGGATGTCAATTTGCGCATTGCAAATTCTAATTATCATTGTAGATGTTGGCATAAAAATGGAACATTTCGAATTTCTACATTTTGGAAACATCATATAATTGTATGTAAACAATATGATGAAACGACAGTCACCTAAAATTTATGAAGTTACGAAAAATCAAATAAATATAATTCAGCAATTTAAAAATATGCAAAATGGTCACGAGTAAATGTGTCTGTTTCGGTAGAAATGGTCCCAAGCCATATCTTGGTCAGTGGCGAACCACTTATGTCTAGCATTTCAATGGCGTCAGTGAGGCAGCCTAAACTTGTTTAGGTGAAAGAGATCAACAGTTGAATAATTCATGGACTAATATAATTTTTTTGATCTAAGGATCATAAAATTTTTTTGATGTTTTTTTAGCTCATATCTTCTAACAGAGCTTCTCAAAAAACACCAAATATAACAGTATTTTTAAGTGATGGTAGCTCGCTTCTCTAAAAAGAAAACGATGGGAGTTAATATAACTGATGTTAGCGCTATTTTTTTCGTTCCTTCACGTTCCTCAGTGGAACATAGGGCTTCAAGCTAGTGGTTTCAAGTTTCTGTAGCAGTGTGTATTTTACAGGATAGGGTTGATAGCCTCATGCCCAACCTTTCCTCTTTACCAGCATTATTTCTGGCTTAACGAGGTAAAGGAGTGCGTCTGTGGCAGGGGGTCGAACCCCGGACCATGTGCATGATCGGCGAGTGTGTTAATCGCTATGCCACCAACGCCTAATAAGTCATATATGCAAGAAGCTGTCGAGACAATACTTCATATAGGGTAATCCAGTTAATCAGTAATTTGGAAAATTGTGTGTAGTGAAAATCTCCGACAAACCTACTAGCTGCTCCATACAATTACCAGTAGTATTCCTGAATAACACTAAATAGTTATGTTCCTTCAGTATTTATTGGTCATTTTTTAAAGAGATATAACACACATGCACATCAGATTATGATTCGGCTATAATCTGTTTGAAACTTTTGAAACGTCATTGTCTAGGAATGTTTATAATCTGATTATTCTGTGATATTTATACTGTGGCTGACTGACTGTGTAAAATATATATGCAGTATTAATTTGCTCCTCATGTATTAAAAGTTCACGGCTTTGATTCATGTGTGTGTGTGTATAAATTGAACGATGCACAGAGGAAATATTCTGTTGAAGATATTCATTTGTGGAGCTATGAAACTTTCGTTGTCATTCCGGATGATATTTCCGGCGGCAAATCCAGTATGGAGTTGAAGTCTGTTAAATGTAACCAATCTTTAATGTACAATCGATTTTCTCATTCAGCTGGGGAATTAGTGCATAAAATTACCGAATTTATGATACTTTTAACTTGATGTATCAATTTACCCTTCCAGTATAACTAGTGCGAATCGTGGGTGGAAACCACATAAAAAATCTTAAAAATGATTTCAACCTACAGTGAACATGCGTATTTATACTAGCGATATTTCCCGTTGTTTTCAGAATTCTTGCATTTGTCTTTTTCCTAAAAGTTTGACTGTAGTCAGTTTAAATCATTTCTATTCTGAATTGATGCTAAATGCGCTTGATATTTTGCAAGAGACTGGAATTTTTCTTTCAACTTCGAGTTGTTTTTTCAATGTGAATTTTGTTCTACTTACAAATTGTTTAGTAGTGTGTTATTTACAAGTTACGTTTTTAAAGAATGGCCCTCATCAGCCGAACGTGTACAAGTATTTGTAGGAGTGGCTTATGTTAAATAGAAACAAGTTTCTGTTGCATACAGGGATCTCGCTTGTGTATTTCATTAGCTAAATCTTCATTTATGCAGATTCGGTTGATTTACATCTGTTTTGTTTGCTTTGTTATTTCGCATGAATCCTAATGAAGTTAAATCATAGTAGTTCAAGTCATTGACCGGCTCAGTGGACTGGAGGCAGCCAGTAGGAGAGTACGTACGTATTAATGAAGTTGAAAAAGAGAAATGGAATTTATCGATACTTATGAGACTTTGAAAGTTATTAAGTGAAGTTTCAAATAAACTTATCCTCTTTCAAGTTCCTTCAGTTCTTTACTTCATATCCAAGAATATAGATTAGTTTGGTTTACTCTGACCGGCAGTCTTAGAATCATTGAACTGGTCGTTCGGCCGGGTCACTATTTCTTTCCGTCGCTCTAATGTTAAACAAGAGATATGTTTGATTTTGCCGGAGCAGATGAATTTATATGCAGACGTTTTTCACAAAATACAGGATCATGTTCTTGATGTTATTGAAAACTGACTGTTGACTGTTCTGAATATTGCTCAGCTTTGGACTGAAGACAGTTTTTGCACAGCATCTGTCTGTATTCTTGAAAAAAACGAATTTAAAAGTTATCTCACAGTCACACAGCCATCTTTATTTCGTGAACTTGCAAAGTCTGCACTGTTGTAGGTATGTATTGCAACGATTAAAATCTATTGGTGAATTTAGTGTTTATTCGATATAAAATAAAACTGATATAAATCTTGGTGAATCATGGTGACAAAGTTGATGCCGATCGAGGAGCTCCTTTATACAAGTAAAACTTTCAAAGTAATCAGGGGGAAAAGTAGGTACTTGTAAAGCCATTTCAAAGAATGATACACTTTTAATAAAGCGAAAATATTCATTCATATAATTATATAACACAACAAAATTGAGCGAAGAATATACTTTTCGATAATTTTCTCTTCTGGCTCTACAATGATACACATGATTATATACATAGAATATTCCATCGATTTGTAAAGTAAGATCAATGCAATTACAGTTCATTAAAGATGCTTAAAATTATAATGATAATAAAGATACAATAACAAACAGAATATCGACTACAACTAGGGAAATTTCCACGAAAATTGAGAACCATTCAAAGCTAGATGGCCAGGTAAGGATAATGTCTCAACTAGCTACTTTTGGACGGATAAGTTAGGCTTCCTAATGTGGATCCCAACAGCCTCAGCAGTATTTAGTAATCGATCTCTTTAGGTGAAATTAAGATTTTTTGGTATGCGGCAAATGACTCTGAAAACATGGTTGACGTCAATCTTGTGTTCTATATCCACAAGATGAGGTAGAATAGCTCTGAGAATAGATTTTGTTTGTCCCTTACTTAACCACACAGGGTGATGTTCAGTATTTCGACGAGAAACATGCCTAATTGTATGGCCTATGCTACTAACTGGCTCACTCCACAGGAGCAGTTAAATTGGTGGATACACATGAAGAGGCGAAATTAGGCAGTATGTCCTTTACTTCTGACAGCAAATGAGAAGTGATTTTGAAGAAACAGCGTAATTCAGCAACAGGAAGTGCTATTTTTACTGCATTTCTAAGTCGTTATGTTAATATCTCGCTGATGTTGTCCTCAAGGAGCATTTTTAAGAATAAGGCTTTCTTAGGAATTGTTGGTACCTTAGGCTGTTTTAACTTTAGATTCATATTCTTATAAATAAACTTTTCTGGATAACCGTTTCCACTCAGCAACTATTTAATTTTATTAAGTTCCTCATCCAGACATTCGTCCAAGCAGATTGCTCTTGCTCTGTGTTCCAAGCACTTTATCATATTGCGTTTGTATTTTAGAGGCATGAAGCTCAAAATAACTGGACATGCATGAATTGTATAATCATCAAGTAACACATACACTAGATTATCCGTAAAATGGAATGAACATATTCTGAGGAAAAAATTCTCTCTTCAAAAATCCATGCATTATACTTTTGAACTCTACTACTATTTTATTTATAATTTCTTGATAAGCCAATTGATGTGAAAGGAAGCAGTCAGCTACATCTTCATTGAGATTAATATTGATAGCAATAGAATCGGTGGATGGTGACTGGCAGTAGAGTCCAGGATGCTCATTCAAAATAAATCTTGCATTCTGAAACGACTAAGTGCACACATAGCATAAACTCGTTCGAATGCTTGAAGAACTAATTCAGTCTTGAAGTAGATTCCGTAGCAAATCGACATCTTTCAGGAAACGCAAGAGTCATTATTTTCATCACTGGTTGGGTGGTTGAGGCTCAAATACTTACTGACAGTCTCAAGTCTCATTGATTGACTTATCCAGTGGGCTTTGCTTCTTATCACTTCTTTGACTGGTGTCAATTTTGTTAACGAAATCTCACAGTTTATTTGGTTGAGAAAATACCTGTTTGTCAGATGAGAATAAAGCCTGTATTTCTAAGGAATTTCTTCTTTCAGAACAACAATATCGTGTGTAAGAAGAATCCAAGATCTTTTCTAACAACATTCAGTGATAGGGCGAACATTTTTGATATCACGACATCCAATGTCACTATGTGTTTTCAAATTTCTGACACTCTGATCTCTCTTCATCCATTAAGACTGATGAACTTGAACCCGAATATTTAAGCAACATGTAATTGGATATCTATGAACTGAAGCTTGGCTCTTAGTGTTTCGAAGTAACTATGTATGGTCCTCTCTTTTCACACTGTGGTTGTATGTTATACAGAGATAGGAGAAAGGAACATGATGTGTGTATGTTTTCACTTTCCTCCTCCTTGAAGTAGTTCGTTTACTCTTATTTGGTCACGGCCATTCACCTCATTCCTCACAGCACTCTCATTATTCCCTTCAATTGCTCTTCCACTTCACTCATTCTTCCTGAACATGGGCAACCAGCTCAGGGATCAAAGTTAAATAAGAGAGCTCTGAATGAAAAAGCATCACATTTTTTACATTTCACTTCATTGTACAGAGACGTATGCACAAGCATGAAAGTAGCTGGTGAGGGAAATCATTGAGTATGGAGAATATTTTCGGTGCTGATTTGTCCCCTATATTCAATCCATGTAGGCGTCCACTCCAGTCTGCTCGTATGTGTGCAGTTTAGTCTTCAAGTCATACTGAATTACACTCAAACACAGTTTCACTCACTAAGATTTAACTTAGTTTAGTTGGCAAATGTTGAAAATCAAATGATGAAGAACATTGCACATGTATTCTGTCACTCTTCTCAGATATTCGGACTGCATATTTCAGAGAACCTAGAAGTTGCGTCGGTCGCACAGTGGTTAGGACTCTCGCCAACCATGCACATGGTCCGAGGTTCGAGCCCACGCCGAAGCACACCTTGATATCTATGGTCGGCCTGCAAAATTTGGGCTACCGATATCCATGCTGAAAATTCCATACTTGTACCAAAAATACAGTGTGGAATCAAGCTGTAATCAAAAAAAAAATAAAAAATAAAGTTGTCTATTTAGTTTTGAAAGTGATTCAATGAACTCTAGGTTCATATGGCTTGAAAAAAAGCTTTAAATGTCCGTATAGTGTATGGGATATCAAGACAAGACTGTCGAAATGGCCTTAAGTTAGAAAAGTGTACTGACCATCAAAAATAAGAATAATGACTGTGAAGCTTTACTTCATAAAACATGTGGACGTACAGTACATATATTTCCAGTGTATCTAGTTACAAAGTATTTCCTCATCATAGAGAATTCACATGTAAAGTAATAATCTGAAGTATATCACGTGACGTATTAATGTTACATAGGAAGACACAAACAATTCGTGAAGTTTTCTCTTCATTTCCCCTAAGAATTGGACAAAGATTACTTAGAAGCTAATTGAATATGCGCGCAAGTTCATGTAGTCATCATCTGATATATCTACTTGATCCAAACAATACAGAAGAGTTTAGACATTTCAATCAATATAAATCCCTGTTACCTAGTGATTTGAACAGGAGACTAAAGAAGGAAGTAAACACCGCATGTAAACATCTCACAAAAATAGGAGGAACGAGTTGATGTAGAAGCAGACTAACACGTCACAGCATTAAGTTGAAGTCACCATCGATTTCAATCTTGATAGACTCCGCCTACCCTCATGTGATCTGCATCAATTTGAATTCAGTAGGCATTATTCAACCGCATAATATTCGCTATTCACTCATTCACTACTGATTGACATGAATTAGGTAAACGCTGAAATTATTTATGAGGACATTTTGAAGTTTTACATCCAAACTCCATTTCTATTTCCTTTATGTTTGGTTTTTAAATTCGTAGCGCAATTAGGATATGTCCTGAGTTTCCAGGTGAGTATTCAGATAGTAAAACAGTTGTTGGAAAACATTTTCAATAAACTGTTTAGGAAATTATTCGTTATGAGTCCTTTTAATTTTTGAATTCGACAGAAAATTACGGGGATAATGAAAGGTGGATTTCATCAGCAGACAATCAAAAGACTGCAATAATTCAAGGACACAGTCACAGAAATTCCCCTCCACCTCCACATAGAAGGTCGCTGAGATATGGAAAACGAAATTTAATCCCAATAACGTTCAAAGGAACGCTAAGCATTCCCAATAACTGAGGAAGATTTACAATCAAAAAGAAACATTTTTAATCAAAGTGGACATGTGATCTGTTAACATTAATGAAACTGATTGGTTAAAGGTGACTCATTTTTGTATTGATATAACTTGAATATAAAGTATCTTATTACTAAAACAACCAGATATGCCTTCTAAACAACAATGTTGTCTTCGAAGTGGTTTCATTTGAGATTTCAGGTAAATGCAACCTTAGTACACACGATGCACATCGACAACTCTATCACCAGCGAAAATGTTGCCTATATTCAAATTAGTGAATGTGATTTTCCTACTGCAATAATTTGATCATAAGTGACTGGACGACACAATGCAGACTACTACTGTAAAATGTGTAGGTGTTACACAGAGTCTTATTGTCATTATGCACAATAATGAAATCTTTGATGACGTGATTACCTGTCTTTGATTACTACTTAGAACTACTACATGAGATATCTTCAGAAGTATCTCACGCATGATAAGTTAAAACGTATCACAAAGCATCTAACTTAAATCAGAATAAAATGTTGAGAAGTCACCCGATCGTGTTATTTTGTAGGATGGTGATTAGTAATTTATTCGGGCACGGGCCTTTCGTCTACTTCACGACTCAACGTGTTCATTTAGAATCCTGTCTTCATATCCCGCTTCTTCCTCTGAACTTAATGGCCATTGCCAGTAAGTTTTCGAGTTCATTTGAAATTTCACATAAATCATCCGTTAAGTCTAGTTTTTCTACAGTCTTCTCATCACAGCGAACGTTTTCCTTTCCTCTCACTCCTCACGGTCTTTTGTGTGACCTTGCCAGCCGCAGTTAGTAAGTATCATGGGATCACTATTTGAAATATTATAACGGAAATTCATTTGTTTCATTGAATTTGAGATTTTCCCGTCGATTGATAGGATCAAAGTGTTCGGCCTCAGGCTGACATGTCGGCTTCTTGTGCAGATGCTTCGACGATGTCTGAGCATGAAATTATAGAGTACTTTGTGGATGGTGACTAGCAGTGGAATCCAAGATGCACATTTCGTCCTATTTGGGACTCGTCATCTGGATGTACCTGCATTTCTCACTGAGTGATGATGTTCCTACCGAGGCTGTAATATTAATAGGACCCATTGCACAAAAGGTGGCTCTCGTTGCCCAAGTGGTCTAGTGGATAACGCTCTGGCGTTTGAAACTATGGTTGCAGGGTTCGAGCCTTGGTGGGAACATCGTCATTCACTGAGATTCCAGATTAAGAGTCCCAAATAGGACGAAATGCGCATCCTGGATTCCACTGCTAGTCACCATCCACCAATTAAATGGAAATTCATTTGTTCTACTTGTTTAAAACCCCTTGCTTTTCGCCATTAGTCTTCTTACCACATATATACTATTCTAATTCTGAAATGAAATATAAACTACAGCAACGATGAAAGCACGCAGTAACAAAAAGTGCGGATGGGCCGTTAAGATCAACAATCAAAGCAACATGACATTAATGCTGAATATATAAGTTTAGACTACGTTGAATATACACCAAAGTCTCCAATCAGTACTGATAATTAGTCAGCATACATTCCCCATGACAGTCAGGACTCGAAAAGGGTAGAAAATACGCGAGGCTGCGAAAGTGTAGTGATACTGCAGAATACCGTTGTTTTAAGATAAGGAACTATTGTCAGGCGTCGAAAATCTCCAAATTACAATTGAGCTAGATATAGGGTGATATCAAAATCCTGAGAAATGAATGACACTGATTGTATCATCGCCAACAGTGGTGTTCCTTAATCAAGAATTAATATCAAATAAGGTGAATTAAACGACCGTGCACTTTGAGAATTCTGTGTGTGTTTATCATTTCACCTGGTCCCGTAGAACCAGGTATAGCTATCGTTCACTGTGGAACATCCACTAATGACCGACTCAATGATCGTCGAACGGCTAGTCGAAGTAAACAAGGTTAATTTATGCTTCTAAACCCAGTGTTAGAGGAACTCGAAGAATGTGAAACGGAATGACTTTTTTTAAAACATCAACAGAATAGCTTCAAGTTTCTTATGATAATGTCGGCATTTATCGAAATGACTACAGTTTAAAGTCGGTAGCTAGAGTATCAGCTGAGGTAAGAATGAGATTAGATTTCTATTATATATGGTGTTTAGAACTACTTGGTGGTTAGGATTTGGAATCTTTCCACATATACCACATCCTCATCACTGCTAATATTGAACTCGGTTTATTCAGTACAACTTCATTATGATGTAGGTGCTCTCGTGTTTGCTGCTTCCAGGTAACTGAGCTGGCCATTTTCTTGGATCACTATGATTTATCCTCTTCAGCTTTCACAGGGGAAGCCATCAAAAATGACTTAGCGTTGTTGTTCATAAATGGTACTGGATTTGTACGAAACGCTGTCGTGCAATATCTTGCTGACACCCGTCATTCCATATCTACAACCACATGCTTTGAAGTTATCCAGAAAGTGTAAATGGACGTTGGCATCATTTTTATAACTGTAGATAAAGCCAACAAAATAGGCAGTGCGGAAGACTGTGTATAACAGAAACTTGTTACTATTCAATAAAAGCTTCAGAGAATGTGTACTACTATTACTTTACTATGCTTTACACACAGCCTACTTATAGTGTCAATGTTCATTCAAGAGTAATATCTTTGAATGGTGAAAATTTCATAGAGAGTGCGCTTGGAGATATCAGACTACAGGTAGAACAAACAACTACATTAACCAAAATACGGGACTGGTGGAAAACCGTTCAACGCATTGAAGTATTCAGAGCATTTACCATTATTCAGGGTATATAATATTCAGATTAGCTGACAACACTTTTGATTGTTATTGCCTATTCACTATAGGGAAATGTCTGGAAAATTGAGTTTGTCAGAAAGGAGGAGAATCATGGTCAACTGATGGTCAGATGGTGTTGAAAAGAAATTTATGCATGTGTGTACCTGTGTAGAAGATACCAAAAGATGTGTTTCGCAACAATACAACAAATTCCAAGTATCGCAGTAGTTAATTTGCTTTATTCCAGATACAGTACTAGTGATACAGTGTGGAATTTTCACACATATCTACAATATTGCATCTAGTTTTTATCAAACATTTAAAAGGAGTATTTCAAAAAATAAACATAAAAAACAACAACAAAACCCAAAAGAAACACAAAAATAACAAAAAATGCAAATAAAAATACCAAGTAGAAAGGAAGATAAACACCAATAATGAATAATATTTCAGTATTTGGTAGTGGGAGCTATGATATATTTATGCGTGGTGAACAGTAACAGCTATAATCATACAAGAAGTTATGAAATGATATTAAGAATGTTTGTAGCCAAGATGATCAGTTAATTTGATTGAACAACACTAAGCAATCCTAGAGTAAACATTTCAGGGTTCTTTTTTTATTGTCAGCTCTAATGCGGTGTTTGTAGAGGTGGTGTGAGTAATCCTGCATAATACAAAATTTTAAGATAGTGATGGCATTCGCAACCAAGATTGTCAGTTAATAATGCCGAACAAAAAACAACCACAAAACTAATATTAACTGATGGTTAATGACAGGACAATTTTGTAATACTCATAGGGATAATATGGTCGGGACCAGTAGATTCATAAAAGAAGGAATAGAGTAAAGTACAAAAAACAATAAGCCAATGATAATAACGTAGGTAGCTAAGTATGTTTAAGAAGGTGTTCACTATAGAATACAAATAAG
Source organism: Trichobilharzia regenti (assembly GCA_944472135.2). NCBI lineage: Eukaryota > Metazoa > Platyhelminthes > Trematoda > Strigeidida > Schistosomatidae > Trichobilharzia > Trichobilharzia regenti. The sequence goes on from OX235264.1 coordinate 100,507,962, forward strand.
AGAGAAATAAAAAGAGCCAAAATTATGTTATTAACATCAAAGGAAGTCACAGATTTCGCGCTTAACATTGTCTCTGTCACTTTGAACACGGGCTGGCCAAACATGGTATAGTTGAGTTCCTGTACTTGATTGTACGAGCATATACATTATTTTGTACTGATTTCTGGTTCTACCTGATGAGATGCAAGGAGAGAGTTGGGAATAGAGGGGGTGTTGGGGGTCGGAGAGTTTGGTGGTTTTAGACCATTTTTCGCATGTATCAGATGCCTTGCTACTAATGTAGTGACGAGCTGACTGAGTTTTACACCGCTAGTCCTACTAACTACCTTCAACATCCTTCTCAGGATGGTATAGTCCTTTTTCAGTAACCCAGGAAGGACTAATGGGGAGCAGTAAAGTAGAATAGTGAGATTCGAGAGTTGACAAATTGTGAAAGCAGAGGTCCAGTGATTCCAGATAGCCTGAGTTTCCTAATGTAGTAGGTTAGACGGAACAATTTCTTGGAAATTGCTAGGATATTAGATGACCAAGTAAGGTCGGAAGATAGAACTAGTCCGAGGTATTTTGTATTAGACTTAGTTTCAATTATTGTCCCCTCAATGCTACAGGCTTCATGAGTACTCACTAGTGTTTGTAGATGTTGTTTATGCCTAAAAGAAAGTCAATATTCTGGCATTTTGAGGGATTCAGCATGAGGCCATTTAGTTTAGACCTTTGACTGATGCCCGACAGTACATATCTCTCTCTTTCTCTCTCTTCCCACATTCCTGATACTGCTATGAAATTGGTTTCACATTATTGAATGTTGCTGGTTATTAGGAAAACACAACTGAATAATCTACCGACAATACTAGCACCTGTATACACAATTTGTAAACTAATCGGATCCAAAATACATAAACAGTGTCGGTTGTATGAGGGATACATGGACGCATGAAATCCGAACTCAGTGAATTTCGTTAATATAAAAGTCCAAATCAATAAATGTGAGTTGAAAGCAAATGACTGTATAGATAAGCAATCACGCAATGAAGAAACTGTCCTGCTGTGCAATAGGAAAATGATGACCGAAATATGCACATACTTATATATGTACACATATATCTTTAAATGTGTTCTTGTTAGTTTAATGTGCGGATGAAAATGAAAATACGTTTTGAACCTATTTTATCCAACTTCTATCCACCACCGACAATAGATTCAAATATGAGAAGTAAACTGATACATAAAGTTGAAAACATCAGAATTACGGTAATATAATTTGATGACTCTTCAACTAGATGACCAAATCGATTTTTGCATGATAGTGGGTCACATTTAGCAATATAAGAAATTAAAAACTTCAGAATGCAAGTACTAATAATTGCTTAATTTTCACTATTGTTCCACCGTATATTTGGAAACATTTATTTCCCGATACAAATTTAAACAGGTGGTAAAGGTTAATACGGCAGGATTTAATGAATTCATCGAATTTCGGTAGACCTCCCCGTCAGATGAATACTCTACATACAAAGATATGTATATTAAAACAATTAGTCCCTTTGATAAATTTGAACAAGGCATTAAGAAGACAAATTTCGCGAGATAATATCGTCATTTCGTAGTTTCTTTACAACCGCTTTACAACTAACATGGTTAACAATGATAAAATAAAGTTCATGAAAATTACTCAGTTAAATAAAAACAAAAGTACATACTAATGACCAATCATATTAAGATAGGTCATGCAGTCCAGGGTAGGCGAAGACCTATCTTAATATGATTGGTCATTAGTATGTACTTTTGTTTTTATTTAACTGAGTAATTTTCATGAACTTTATTTTATCATTGTTAACCATGTTAGTTGTAAAGCGGTTGTAAAGAAACTATGAAATGATATCATCTCGCGAAATTTGTCTTCTTAATGCCTTGTTCAGAGATATGTATACTTTTGAAATTACATTGGGAGATATAAGACTGGTAAGTAAACCAACTACGTTGAATTAGTCATGCAAAAAGACAGTTGCGAGTGTTTCCCAGGTCATGTTCAAATAGATAAGGGGCAAGAGAGTATGAGAGATCAAAATATACGGGAAGTAGTCAGACGGGTCCCAGTGGCTTAATGGTATACGAGCTAGCTCGCCTTGTAACCAGAAGGTCCTGGGTTCAAACCCCGGTGGATGCGTAATGCTGAAGAGTTCCGGTGCGTCGGTGGCATAGCGGTTAGTACGCTCGCCGACCATGCACATAGTCTGGGGTTCGATCCCCAGCCGACGCACTGCTTTACCTCGCTAAGCCAGAAGTAATGCTGGTAAAGAGGAAAGGTTGGGCATGAGGCTAGCAACCCCATCCTGTAAAACTAAGTACGTCTACAGAAACTTCAAGCCGCTGGCTTGAGGCCCTATGTTCCACTGGGAACGTGAAGGAAAAATTATTATTTATTAGTCAAACGGAGACTCGACAAAGCCATCAAGAGAACTTATTATGCTGCAGAACTTGTTTTCCTCAACACTTCTAAGCGCGTGCTTCAACAATCTGGGAAAGACCAGTCGCCAATCCTCGACACTTCAAACTGCGTATACCAATTTGAGTGTGTTTGTGGAAGCAAATACATAGGTCGTACGGAAAGGCAATCGTCTACTCGCATGATGGAGCATTTTCCAAAATGGTTGAAAACTGCTGAATGCAAAGTACCAAAATACCTCAATAACAAAACAGCTTGTGGACTACGGACATGATATCGACGCGGTCAAGTCATTCACACTATTGTCAGCAGACAAAGAAACAAGAAGATGCTTGCGATTGCAGAGGCTTGTGCAATTCGAGTTTATAAACCAGGTCACTGTGTTCAAAAGGAGATGGTCGTGACTCTGAATCTACCATGGTAATACGTTTTACTTATTATTCTACCTATTATTATTATTCTTGATTCATTTAAAACTATCCTTTATCAACAGCATTATCTTGACTCACTTCAACACTATTATTATTATTGTCATTATAACCATTACTATTGATATTACTCTGTTTGCAGTTCTTATTATATTCTCTAATGTCTAATTGTTTATCTAAGGGATGTAATTGAAGCGTAAAGCTATTTATCTTAATTTCGATCTCTCATACTCTCTCGCCCATTATCTGTTTGAACATGACCTAAAAAAACACTCGCAACTGTCTTTCTGCATGACTAATTCAATGTAGTTGGTTTACTTATCAGTCTTATATCTCTCAATGTAATTTCAAAAGTATACATATCTTTGTATGTAGAGTATTCATCTGACGGGGAGGTCTACCAAAATTTGATGAATTCATTAAATCCTGCTATATTAACCGTATATTTACTTTGATCAGGCAAGAAAGACGACATTTTCAGCATCAAACGATGTGAACACTTTATGCGACAGGTAATCATAGGCAGGAAGACATGTGAAACGATGCTACCTGTAGAAGAATGATTATAACATACTCCAAATGTTGTAATGGCATTCAAAGAAATGTTGTTAATCACACAGTTCTCAATCTGGATCATCAGGAAGGTGAGCATCTTGATCTCCAGCTGAAGTTATCTAGACTTTTTATATTCATTGAGGGAGTGTATACAGCAGTTTGGAGATAACAAGGAAGATAAGAGAAACAGCTAACAAGTTGGGGACAGTAATCAGTGATTATCCCTATTGTAAGAGTTGAATTTAGGCATTGTAGTGGATTATAATTCCATACTGGATAAGGTTATTTTATATAACGCACAGTGACACCGTATTACTCACTGGATGAGGCACGATTTGTTGCTCATAACCATACCAATGCATTCACATGGTTTCATGATTTGTCTTGTATAATTTTTCACTGTCTGACTTGTTGTTTATCGCACTTTTCCATATATCCATATGTATAGGCGTTGTATCATATAGACATAATGGAGAAAATTTGTATCTCAGGTAGGTGATTGTGCTGCAGATATGTTTTCTGAGATAGATGATTCACTTTGTAGGCTTTCATTGCCTTGCTTACTAGGTGACATCTTCAGTGCATAATTCAAATTGAAGTGGACCTTCATATTTCTCCACGTGTTTTATTAGTCATCTCTACTAAACTTGACTGGTTACTTCTGTCCGTTTTCACGCCTTTTTTATTCGTATTGCTTTGATTGCTTCGTTGTCCTGAATTCTGACTTTTTGTCCACGAGATTTCTTTTTTATGGATTAGTAAATTTTGGCCATATCAGTAAGCCTGTTAAATGTTAATTCACTGGAATGTTAGGCTTCCTGTGTTTATTATATATAATATCTGAACGCTGTCCCAATCGAAATGATGTTCATGATCATAAGCATGCATTGATATGAAGGAGTGGATATCATATCTTTTGACGGCTGATTTTTGCTCATGGACGCATACACGAAGAAGGTGTCCATTTTGGCCAGTGTAGTGTTTTCTGCAATCGTTGTAATTTATTTTGTAGATGATGTTGGTCTTATCTTCTTGTACTGTTGGATCTTTTGGTTGACACAGAGGCTAATAAAGTGATTTTGTTGGTTTATATGTGACATAAATTCCCAAGGGTTTGGAGAGTCTTGCAGTGCTTTCTGAGACGTCCTTATATATGGTGAGATGATTTTCTTCTTCTTTTGGAGGCCCCTTGATTTTGTTGGTTGGTTTGGAGGTAGATGTCTTCTGATGAAGTTCCGTGGATATCCATTTTTTTGGAAGATGTCTATGAGAAATTTTTCTTCAATTTTCTTTGAGATTGGAGTGCTGCAATGAGTCTTGGCTCCCTTGAATAATGTTTGTATGCAACTGTTTTTGTGTGTTATGGGTTTTTACTTTTGTAACTACGTGTCTGATCTGTATAGGTTGATTTTTTACAAACATGAGTTTCTAATTTTCCTGTGATTGTTTGCTTGACTAAGACGTCTAAAAATGAGATTTCGCCATCGGATTCCTCTTCTCTTGTGAATTTGTTGTCATTGAAGATGTTGTTGATCAGGTTGTCTAAGTTTTGTCAAAGTCATTTCTTTTGATCATCATGAATGTGTCATTCATGTAAAGTACCCAGATTTTGGGTTTGATCTTCAGTAAGATTATGTCTTCGAGCCTTTGCATCACTGCTTCTGAAATCACACCTGATCTGGGTGATCCCATAGATGTGCCTTTAATCTGTTCATATTTTTGGCCGTTGAACTGAAAAGACTGTACTAAACATTAGTTTATACATTCCGTCCAGCATGTGGGTTGCGTTTGTGAGTGTTGTGAAAGGTGATCATTGCTGTTAATTAATTGCTCTATGGTTTTTTGTCTAGATTCTGTCCGATCGAAGTGTATAATGCTGTAACATCGAAGGATACCATTATTTATTGGTCATTTATTTGCATTAATTAGTCAAAGGTAGGGAAGCATTGTTATTTTAGATGGCTGAATACAGGAATAAAGTTGAATTAGAAGAACTGCACATTCCAATATGCCTGTTCAAATACATACAGAAATCAAGAATGGAAGCTGGGAATTATTCAGTGGTTCAAAATTCTGAGAAGTGCGTTAGAAGAATTCATAGTGTTTATTACTTATTCATCAGTGTTCCAAGTAGACATAGAGCTTCAACAGTAAATCTCAACATTATCTCTTTAGCTGCCTTTATGATTGTTCATAAGTTCTCATGTCATCCTCAGACGATTCCTTGATGTCACATTTGGACCCACACCTAACACTTGGCTTCGTATTCACGCCCGCCTTCAGGAATTCGCGTATGATAACATTTAGCGTGTGTCCAATCTACCTCCATTTTGTTGCACAACAGGTCTTTGATTGGTTAGTTGCACTGCCGGATTTCCTTTTTTGCTAATTTTTTCCGGTTATTCATCCAATCTTCAGTAAAGAAGCAGAGAATGAAGCTGTTGATCAAAGTCTGAAACCTGCTGGAAATGCTTTTGGTGACTTGCGAGGTCTCTAACGCATACACAGGAAATAGATTAGCACTGGTATTGAAAATCTGCATCCTGCTCCTTGTTCTGGGTAGAGTGAACTCATTAAAGTATATATACATATATAAATGGTTGAAGAAATCAAACAAATTAAGTGATTTGAAATGACGCAGTCAGGAGTATTTAAGATTTGAAGGCTTAACATTTATCACCTGAGTGATAAATAGGTGACTAAGAATAACTTGGAAATTAGTCATTTTAAGTAAGTTCAAAATATCTGTTCTAGGGATACCATCTACTCAGTGATTGGGAATTGAAATAATGGAGATCTTTACACATTTCATTCGAAGGCTACGTAGGACTGACCATAGTTATGTAGTCAAAAATCCTTCTTTTTGGTCGTCATATGTATGTACTTCGGTAAGAACATGAAAGTTAGTAGATTGAATTATTACAGGAAATGAAACTTTTCAAACCAAAGAGAAATACGAATCACGGACAACTGTGAAAACATTTTGGTTTCGAACGTTTAGAATTCCAGTACATCTGGAGCAAGTCAATGTTTGTAATTAATGAGTCGTCATTTAGGTCTAAGTTGAGGACCTTAAACTTTATCCATGACAGCCCAATATGCCTCTAATTGGCATATAGCCTTCAAGAGATGCGGTATGATTTTAAACGTTTTGAGGGTTATGTAAACGCTTTTGTTGCTTTCTCTTAATTGGGTTTTGATGGAGTTACTTTCAAATCAGCAATCCATTATCAAAGTGGTGGGCTACACATACACTCACCTTAAATGCAGAGAATGCCGTTTATCGGGGTTGGTAAGACGTTTTTTATTGGTCTAGATGGTATTATTTATAGAAAGATTATGTGCATAATGATTATGCGTAGACTGAATATTTCGTATTGTGGTCTAAATACTAACTGCATTTATTTCTTTGATGTTACTAACTATAAAATAAAATGATGATACTTGGTATATACCTTTAGTTTTGCCTGAACTTGTAACCAAATCTAACAGCTTAAAATGGTCTAAAACGCGTTTAGAAAAGTTTAAACTATTGGGCTATAGCTGAAAATGTTTTATAATGCAATTGAACCTATAGAACTAATCATAGTAGCTATCTGTTGGCTACACATTCAGGGTATGTAATATTTTTACATTCTTGTTTTTAATAAGAGGTGACCGTTATCACTGTCTCACGTCAATCTGTGGAGACTTACTAGTCTACAAAACGAAATATCCAAATTCGTGGTTCTTTCCCATGATTTAGTAGCCTTTTTAAGTGTTTAATTACAAGTATTTGATTTGTTACAATGTAACGCAAGGAGACCAGAGACTTGGACAGGGAGTATTTATTTGCAGTTTGATATCTTGACATGGGAAATTATGTACAGCTTATAATGAAATCGTCATTTGTTAAGGTCTTCGGTATTATGCCAACTCTGCGCTTCGTATTGTGTTTCTTCGGTCTTATTTTCGTGTCTTCTATGTTTCGCCTCAGTACGGGTTCATTTTCTGTCTTTGACGACAAATATCTCTCTACGTTACTAGATATTCTTGTAGTGGTTGGTGTCTCGTTACATACTACTGGTAAATCTTGTCAGTAGCGCATGCCACAACGAGTGTTTTTTCATGAGCTAACTACTGGGGAACGGAGTAATACTCGATATCTCTTTTGTTCTTGCGTGAAGCTTTTCAGTGATACGCAATCACCGGGGTTTGAATGATCCACCTTGAGGTTATAAGGCGAGTTCATAGGCGATTTAGCCTTGTCAGGCGAAATTCAACTGCCATGAACCCCCTTTTTTACCTATTCGCGATATATAGCGCAACGACCAGCCAATGTCATCAGTGAGTAACTATCGTCTGATCTTACTTGATGGACCTCACCGGTGATGTCTTCTCGTTAGAATTCCTGATATATATTTTGTCTTCATGGAACCAGTTTTATGGCTCATCAACATAATTTTCCAGTAGTGGTTTACAGCAACATGACTGCTTACAGATTTGACCACAAGTCAGCTAAAGTGTACTACAGATTACATGGTAAAATCAAGCTGTGCCATTGAAGCACTAGGTTCTAGCTAGAACTCTGGGGAACAATAAAAATAATGATAATTTAAGCAGTGATCGATCGATCACCAGGAAATGTTCAAAAGATATTTTCAGAAATCTGTCCATTCCCTCGTGGTGCATATGATGTTCAGCATTTTCATGTAGCCGTAACAATAAAAACAATGGAGGTAAATATTAATCATCGTCAGTAGGAAAATACTGAGACTCGAGAGTTGGTTTGTAGGGATTTGATTGCAGGATTTCATCATGAGCTGACATCACTTAGAGAACAATTGGAAAACCTGAGAGCACTGGACAGCAGCTTCCTCCATCCTAGTTTGAGACTCTTCAGCAATACGCACCCGCTGGTGTTCAAACCTAGGACCTTCTGGTTACAAGGCGAGCTCGTATACCATTAAGCCACAGCTCATGATGTAACCAATCTATCAAATCCCCAAAAACCAACACTTGAATATCATGGGCTTGCCATCCGATCGGGTCCCAGTGGCTTAATGATATACGAGCTGGCTCGCTGGGCTTGTAACCAGAAGGTCCTGGGCTCGAACCCTGGCGGCGGGTGCGTACTGCTGAAGAATCTTAAACTAGGACGGAGGAAACAGCTGGCAAGTGCTTCCAGGTTTTCCAATTGTTCTCTAAGTGATATCAGCTCATGATGAAATCCTGTAACCAAAATACACTGAGACACAAGGAGTTTGATTAGCCGATGCTATCAAGTCATACACAGGACAGATACACACTGCGTTATTTAGCCTATCTAACATTAATAATTACTCTCCCTAAAATTTTATTGTTCCTACAACACTATTTTCCGACGATGGTGAGACTATCTTGCATGACTGAGTGTTAGCTTACTGTCATGGACGTGTTTCATGATTAACAAAGGTGATGTGAAAGTTCAAGTTGCAGTAGAATTCCGAGTCATAGGCCAATGAATACCTGCTGCAACACTCTTTCATCAGTTGAGCTGTGAAGACAAGGTGGCAATCAGGGCATCGTTTTACTACATTTATCACCAGTAACGTCAAGTTGGCAATTGAAGGAATCATATGCCAATGATTGTTAATCAAAATGACGCCACCTATGTAGCTTGGTCTTCATCTGTCAATCTTCTAATGTTTTTTTCACTGTAAAGTGATTGGCAGGTTGTTAGTTCATGGTGAAAACATCTGAGATAAACATTTGATTGTTACACCCACCAATGATGGAGTGAGTGGGTAGTATTGATAAAGATGAGGCTGATAACTTTCTGTCTGTTGTTCTAGTGTCATTTTCATTTGATGACTTCAATCATGATTTTAATGGATTAATTAGTAGAATTCATTAGGTGTGGACAGTTGTTGTGACGCAAGCAATAAAAGACGGAGTATCTGATCTTATAACAGTTGTGTCACTGATGAATGTCTAAGCTTATGTCGACAGTTTTATGTCCACTTTCATGAAGTCATAGCAACTGATGTCGTTGAATTTTCAGATTTGTACAAATAAACTATTTAACAGCAATTTTAGTGTATATCAAGAGATATAAAGTAATTGTGTAATACATTGCCTAACATGCAACTGTAATAATCCCATAATATTGTTAAGGATTACTTTGTATAAATGTGACCGATTTTAAGCTAGTTGTTAGAACTAATTGCCTAATGGAATACATTGCATTCAATGGATGATAACATTTGCAGAAGGATTTAGTTATGATGGCGTTCTACTGAACCATCGTAAGGTTAAGGCAAACAGGAGTCCACAAATGATTAATCTTTGTGTCTCTCTTTGAGTTTTCCTTGTAATCACATCATGTTTTCCTACTTTTCATCCTTATTCAATCTCGATATTCATGGGGTAGGAACCAGTTCCTATAGAAATATTTTACAAATAAAAAAGACAATAGGTGACAGTGTTCCACTGTATCCAGCCTTCCTTAATAAAATTCTCCTAAAGCAAAGCAGAAAGTCAAACGTCCCATCACTATTACATATCCATTTACATCACAGTTCATTTCCAATACTTTCACAAATGAATGACATGCCACATACAGATATTCCGAATCACCATTCAAAAAATGAGAATGCGAACAGATTTTTTTCCGAGTTGGGAATCGCTATTTCGTGTATCAAAATCTTTCAAGTAATGATGACTGGTCAATTCAAATTCTGATGCCTTGATTCAGAATGTTTCAGAAGGAAGACAAAATGTGTGGACTGTTATGAGAGCTCATTAACATTACAAATATGAGAATAATAATCCAAGTCAATGAGACATTGAGTAACAATATATTAACAAAAAAATGCAGTATATATAAAGTTTAAGTCCTCTTCTACAAATCATTTATATAATCCACGGGAGTGTTCACTGTTGGAATTGCGTCTGCTGTAGATGCTGTGTACCGGTTGTAGAATTGTCTTCGGATGAGGACAGTAGACTCCTACAATAAGTCCAAAGGATACAACATGGTGTGAGTGAAGCAAGTAAGCAGTAGCGGCCAGAAAGAAGGCGAAGTTCCCAACAGTAAAGTGTATTTCCAATTGTACACGGAAGTTAAGTAAATGTTAACAATAATCGTTTTAAACAAAAATCATGTACAATGTCTCTAATTTCTACAACTAACAAAAAGTGTACAATCATATTGTTACATACTCTACAAATGCTCAACGCTCCACACACTGGAGGTTTCCTCATCTACTCTTTTTGACTATGTTTCCCCTCATACATTAGATCCTTTGCAAAAGCATTCGACATATCTCTTCAGCGTGGTGTTGTTGATAAGGATGTAATACTTATTCTCAGGATGGTCGTGGTACTTCCTGTTGATTGGTCGTGTCAGTATCTGTTGGTGTGTCATTCCATATGATGTACGCTCCAACGATGTCTGAACGTTGACTTAATGTTATTCTGGATGCGGGTGTCTATAAGTGTTCTTCAGTGACCGACATGATATTCATATGTTGTTTGAAAAAGTGTCTTCATGGTTCCAGTCCCAAATGAGAACACATGATGTGTTTTATCTTCTCATATGCGAGATACTTCTGAAGATATCTCGTGTAGTTGTTCTGAATAATAATCAAACACAAGTTGTCACGTCATTACATAATGACAGTAAGACTCTGCGTAGCACCTAGACATTTTACAGTAGTAATCTGCATTGTGCCATCTAGTCACTCACTCGCTTACTAATACAGCACAAAATCCACATACACTAACTGTAATATCAGCAACATTTTTCGCCTGTGAGTGAGCTGTCGATGTTCATCGTGTGAATTCAGGTTGTATCTACTTGAAATCAGAAGTGAAGTCTTTTCAAAGACAACATTGCTGTTTAGAAGGCATTTGGTTGTTTAAGTAGTAATAAGATGCCTTTTATTCAGGTTAAGTCAATGCAAAAATGAGTCACCTTTCACCAGTCAATATCATTAATGTAATCAAAACAAGATTTTGAGCGAACAATTGTTTTCGATAACTTCTTCTTCAGGCTCTACAGTTATAAATCCATGAATAACAGAGTACATATAGCCAGTAAAGGCAAATGAAAATAATATCAGAAACTGTATTGGGGTGCATGTGTAAGTTGAGGTGATAGTCCATTAGTTAGCATAGTCAATTAAATGTGTATAGGGTGTTTAGTCAGAAAAATGTGATGAAGTGTGAATGAACAATTAGGTGATATAGTGTAGTTTTATAGTTAACAGAATACAAGTGTCCTTGGGGTGAGAAAATGCGATAACCACAAAATACATGTAAAGACACGTTAAAAAATGAGGCACTGGATATGAGGGCTGACCGATAATGTCTAATGATAAAATAAAGGGGCTGAATTGTAAATTGTAATAAAATGCTACAGAATTGGTAGGTTTAGTATAAAATCATAAAGGTTGACAAAGTAAGGGTAACAATGAGGTGAAATAAACTTGGTGGAGAAATGGATAATAAAGACATGATATCACAAAATAATAATAATGATAATAATAGTACGAAAAGATTATGATCCTGGTGACCTTGTAGTGGGCCAGGGTAGACAAAGAGAGTGAATAAGTTTTTTCTGTACACATAGATCTGGTCTTTCTCTATTAATCTCTAAAGCCTCAGCTATGGCTAGGAGGCGTAATCGTGTGCCTTTGGGGAGATTGTTCGGTACCCGATACGCAACTGTAAATGACTCATCTACTTTGATGCTGTGTTCGCTATCCACTAGATGAGACAGAATTGCACTATTAATTGATTTGGTTGTTCTTTTCCCAAGCCAAACAGGAATATGTTCACGAGTGCGTAGAGATAAATTCCTCTGGGTACGACCTATATAACTAGCTCCACAGGAGCAGTTAAATTTATATACACACATTGATGTCGCCATTTTGGGTAATCTATCTTTAATGCACGGTGTCAATATCGGTTTGGTTGAGAAACTGACATACAGTTTCGCGGCACTAAAAGTTCTTTCAATTGATCTTGTTAATCTACGGTTTAGTATATCACTGGCTATATCACCTTTGAATTGTACATTTAAGTAAAGCTTTTTCTTACTTACTGTGTCTCGCTTGGTATTATGTGTAGTTTCGTAGATATACTTCTTTACAAAGTTGGTAGGGTAGTCATTTTGTAGCAAGGCGTTTGTAAGATTTTTTATTTCATCTTCAATACAATCCTCGGTACATATGCGTCTAATTCTATGACTAAGACAGCGAATTAGGTTGCGCTTATATTGTATAGGTATGAAGCTATGGAAGTGGGTGTATTGTCCGTTCCACGTCGCTTTCCTATAGATGTTTCTTCTCAAGGTACCGTCTGATCTTTTTGTGAGAAGAACATCGAGAAATGGAATACCACCTTGTAGTTCCTCGTGAACATATTCCTGTTTGGCTTGGGAAAAGAACAACCAAATCAATTAATAGTGCAATTCTGTCTCATCTAGTGGATAGCGAACACAGCATCAAAGTAGATGAGTCATTTACAGTTGCGTATCGGGTACCGAACAATCTCCCCAAAGGCACACGATTACGCCTCCTAGCCATAGCTGAGGCTTTAGAGATTAATAGAGAAAGACCAGATCTATGTGTACAGAAAAAACTTATTCACTCTCTTTGTCTACCCTGGCCCACTACAAGGTCACCAGGATCATAATCTTTTCGTACTATTATTATCATTATTATTATTTTGTGATATCATGTCTTTATTATCCATTTCTCCACCAAGTTTATTTCACCTCATTGTTACCCTTACTTTGTCAACCTTTATGATTTTATACTAAACCTACCAATTCTGTAGCATTTTATTACAATTTACAATTCAGCCCCTTTATTTTATCATTAGACATTATCGGTCAGCCCTCATATCCAGTGCCTCATTTTTTAACGTGTCTTTACATGTATTTTGTGGTTATCGCATTTTTCTCACCCCAAGGACACTTGTATTCTGTTAACTATAAAACAACACTATATCACCTAATTGTTCATTCACACTTCATCACATTTTTCTGACTAAACACCCTATACACATTTAATTGACTATGCTAACTAATGGACTATCACCTCAACTTACACATGCACCCCAATACAGTTTCTGATATTATTTTCATTTGCCTTTACTGGCTATATGTACTCTGTTATTCATGGATTTATAACTGTAGAGCCTGAAGAAGAAGTTATCGAAAACAACTGTTCGCTCAAAATCTTGTTTTGATTTCAATATGGGGATTTTTTATTAATGTAACTTCGTTTACTCAGTTTATCAGATAACATTGGCATTTTGATCGTAAATTACTTTCGAAGCCCTCCGTGGGTATCAGAAATGTCTACGATTCCCTTGAACGTTAATGGGATTGCATTTCGTTTTCCATATCGAAATATTATTCTGCGTCTATCAACTGGCTTCAATGGATTCTCTTCACCATGTTCTAAATCTCCAATTTCCGCTTCATTTTCTATGGAAATAAAAAAATTACAAGAGATTTATAACCACAGAATACATAGAATTTCAATAAAAAATATTGTCCAACTATTGTTTTACTGTCCAAAATATAACCTGAAAATGTAACACTTCCTCATGCAAATTAAAAAAGAATGCTGGAGTGTACATTAACTGTGGAAATAATTTGAAAATCTCCCTGTTTATTATGGCATTCTAATTCGCAATTTTAATTTTTATTAATGTGACCCTTGACCGGATATTATTCTGGAACTTTCCCATCCATTTGATATAAATACACGAATGTACAGCCTAGATGATGACTTTGTCGAAAAGAAAATTTTCTTCGCTGCAACTGTCTTCTAATTTGAAAATCATTTATTGGTTATAGGATTTGATCACGGGCTGACATTCTTTAGAGAACCATTAAAAAACCTGGTAGTACTGGACGGCTGTTTCTTCCTAGTTTGTGACTTTTCATCAGTACGCACCCAACGAGGTTGGAACCCAGGACCCTCTGGTTACAAGGCGAACTTGTAGATCATTCATTTATTGATTAAATACGAAGTGGACGTGGATGATAAGATCACTTGAAAATTCTCCACTACTGTTTTCAGCGTTCGCCTAATTGATGTTAAAAAGTAGAGAATAGTGAATTGTTTCAGAAAATAATTGCTGCCTGTTGAGAGCAGATAGATGAATACGATTCAACATTAAGCAACATCTTTTGCGACTGCAATCAATACCGTGCTGTGTTCAATTCATTCTACGATGATGATTCAGTTTGCCGTTTTTTATCAAGTGTCTGCTCCGGTTTTCATAGTATATGCACTTGTGAATACTGCTACAATAGTCTCCCTTTTTCGTATTTTTTGAGCATGAATAGTGTTAGTTAATATACTAAGGAGACAAACAAATTTTATTGACGCAGGTAGTATTGTTATCCCATTGTCGACAGAGAGAGATATATCCAACTAATTTGTGAATTGTTTCTGGATTCAGAGTCCTAAACGCAATAGAAAATACCTAGGTGTTTATAGATAGGCAGCCTGAATGACCGCAGAGAATGACAAAAGGGTGATTCATCGTCTTATGTCATTTGATTTTCAATGTATGCCGAATTCATTGTGATAAACCAGAGTAAGTGAAACTGTGTGTGTATGATTTAGCATAATGTGAAGACCATGCTCCATATTTTACCGCTTTATTACTAGGAGCAGACTGGAGTAGACGCCTATATGGAATGAATATAGACGACAAATCAGCACCGGAATGTGATGACATTTTTATTCAGAGCTCTCTTATTTAACTTTGGTCCCTGAGCTGACTGCCCATGTTCAGGAAGAATGAGTGAAGTGGAAGAGCAATTGAAGGGAATAATGAGAGTGCTGTGAGGAATGAGGTGAATGGCCGTGACCAAATAAGAGTAAACGAACTACTTCAAGGAGGAGGAAAGTGAAAACATACACACATCATGTTCCTTTCTCCTGTCTCTGTATAACATACAACCACAGTGTGAAAAGAGAGGACCATACATAGTTACTTCGAAACACTAAGAGCCGAGCTTCAGTTCGTAGATATCCAATTACATGTTGCTTAAATATTCGGGTTCAAGTTCATCAGTCTTAATGGATGAAGAGAGATCAGAGTGTCAGAAATTTGAAAACACATAGTGACATTGGATGTCGTGATATCAAGAATGTTCGCCCTATCACTGAATGTTGTTAGAAAAGATCTTGGATTCTTCTTACACACGATATTGTTGTTCTGAAAGAAGAAATTCCTTAGAAATACAGGCTTTATTCTCATCTGACAAACAGGTATTTTCTCAACCAAATAAACTGTGAGATTTCGTTAACAAAATTGACACCAGTCAAAGAAGTGATAAGAAGCAAAGCCCACTGGATAAGTCAATCAATGAGACTTGAGACTGTCAGTAAGTATTTGAGCCTCAACCACCCAACCAGTGATGAAAATAATGACTCTTGCGTTTCCTGAAAGATGTCGATTTGCTACGGAATCTACTTCAAGACTGAATTAGTTCTTCAAGCATTCGAACGAGTTTATGCTATGTGTGCACTTAGTCGTTTCAGAATGCAAGATTTATTTTGAATCTCCGTATCCAATTTTTCTGTGATTTTCGTTTGTAGAAATTTAATTGAATGTCAGTCAAAATTTAAAACAGTAATTCATCATTTTCAATTTTTTAAAATTATATACCCGAATGAAATGATTGTAGCCCGATGGGACAGGCAGAGACCGGATGCGTTGAAGCAGAATATGTAATATAGTGTGACTGGGATACCCTAAAGCTACCAGTGTGATTAAAGATTTGTTGAGCTGACATTCCGATTATGGTCAAATGTATTATTCTACAGTTTGACTTAATGGTTATTACCATCTACTTCACTAGCCTGTCTTCTGTCTCTACCATGATGTGTCAATGGTGATTGCGTTGATTAGTCAATCATCAGTATCTGGTCTTCAGATGACTTGCATATTTGGTTTATGGAATCCAATCTGCAGTTCACTGTCATTATTGTATCAGCAAATGCAAATTATACTAAGTTCATTATTGATAAATAAGTCATATGTGACATTAGATATTGTATACTTCATGTATACAGTTTAGAAAATGTCTGTCATGCATTCACATCTGTCGGTTTCAGTTACTGTCTGTTGTTTCCCACAAAAATGCGATTTGTAGTAGCCAATATATGTGAAGATAATCAAATTTACAATTTTCTTCGTAATACACCTTAGTTAAAAATAATTACAGACAATTCCGTTTTACTAGAGTGACAGTAACATATTATTATTATTATGTTGTACGCACGAGTATGTCTTTTCGCTTCACGTGTGTACCCCTTTCTCGGCTTATCTTGATCATTTCAGTATTTCTCTGAATGTTTCTCGAAGAAACGCAGGGAGGTAAATATATTGTAGTGGATATCGATCACTAATGATAATTATTTGATTGAGTTTCAAATGTGAAATTACCATTTGATTCGGTTCACAGCAGTCTCCATTGGTTGATACTATGACTGGCCATACCCTTTCATTCCCTCCTCCAACAGTCTGCTCCACATCAGTCTATAATGTATAGAGTACCGTTTCTCATTCAGACCCGACTTGAAACAAGGCATTACGTAGGATGTCACTAAACGGTCTCCTCATCGAAAACATCACAGCCTTAAGACACACTTTATAATCAGAAGCAAAGAATGGCAAGAAATATAAATCATGAAACAACCATATACACGGAATTACCTCTCGAAATCTCAACACCATTGAAGGAGTAGTACTCCGTGGTCACCTAAACTGGAACAGGCACACTCTGTAAACTATGTCGTCAAAGATGTATATGTATTCCTCATCAGATCACTCATCATCCATGAGATACCAAAGCATAATAACAAATATATCACATCATTACTGAAGTAAAATTACACTTGTTCTCTTCACTCACCATCACTCAACACGTGACCAAACACAAGTAGACCGAGCAATATATGCAGTAGAATGTTCGACATTCTGCAAGAGGGGAGAAATGTATGAAATACAGAAAAACATTTCTGATGAATAATGCAACACACTTGATACATTTGACGAGAGGAAAACACCAAATCGATAGGATCGTTCCTTGTAAAACAGTGAAGTATTTTCACATTCAGCTTTAAAACTGATTTTATATTTGTGACTTGAGTAAATGAGTGTATTGAATGGTGAAAATGAGATGAATGTATGTGACTCCATGGAGAATATAATCCACGAATATTCGTATACAATGTGGTATTCAGTGAAATCATTACAGCTGTCAGTCCCGTCAATGAAGCATCTAATTATGTGTTTATTTTCAGCCAAGTTGAAATGGTTATTACTGTTTCACAGATGATAGGTAGCAGTGAGATGCCGAGTGCGTGCTCAGCACTATTTCCAACTCGTTGCTTGGATGTACATGAGTACTTATTGATTGATTGCACACACGCTGACAATCACACTGAGCACACATCGTTTCAAATGCATATCCTGGGTACGACTTCTGGTGATTATTGTCATGTCGAGCCTAAGCCATCAACAGAGCGTTGTGATTAGGAGTCGAGAAGTCAATGGAGACGAATCGATCCACCTCAGTTGCCATCAATCAACGGAGCACGGAGAAATGAAATTTTTATTAGATAATGAATTCTAGTTTTGACCTCTGAGCAGCTGTCAGTAAACTCGAAGGGATTGTCAGTGTAGCTGTTGCCACAAGATTGCAACAGTTTAAGTTTCCATATTTTGAGAAAGCAACGCATAACATATTTCTTAAGATATGCATTAGTCAGGATTCAGATAAACATATATGATGCTTTGTCTAGTCTGCATTGTGATCAATAGAGAATACATCTCCTCCACTTTAAAATACTCTAAGGGAGCTATCAGTACGAATACCACAATTAGCCTGGAGCGTATGAAAACACACACAAAAACAAACAACCACATTGAAGGCTACCAGGAGATACGACTGATTAACTCCTGAAGAAATCTAAAAGCTCACTTCAAATTGAAGTATGTGCCGTAGATTTTTCTAGTAGACCAATAAAGCTTTGCAAATAATCCATCCTACTCAGAGAACACAACTACATTAAAACCTACTGAGTGTATTCTGCATCTAATGCTAAACCGCACAGTCTATTCCCATTTCCTGTTGGCAGTAGGCTGGAGTATTTATGGGATCTCTGCTTAGTTTATTACATCCTAAAGTATTTAAGGTGCACCTAGAATCCGGCACGCATCCTCCATTTTTTATGTTCTGCTCTCTGTAAAGCTGACACATCAGTGCATGAGTGAATTCACCACGAATCAAAGTAGAAAAGCTATCCAACCAACTTTTACAACTTGTGTCCATTAAAAAGAAAAGGAGATCCTGACGAATCTCATCTCACAAAAATCTGTAGAATATGCAAGGAAGACGAATTCAATGAAGAACTCAGCTTGATCTGAAATACTCTTATTCGAAATGGTTACTCACTGTCGTCCACTAATAAACATATTAAAACAAAAACTGAAATTCTTCCTTGCAGATTATCGAGAGTAATTCATGTGACATTCTTCACTGCGTCACTACCACTACCTCTTTCATTGTACACTCAGTCTAATATTCATCGTCAAAATGTCAAAGATGATGTTTCACTGTTTCCAACGTCCCTTCTGTAGAGTTATATACACTGACCATATAAGTATGATATTGTGTTTACCTACTGGACATCATATCCCGATGTGATAGCTTAAGGGAGAAATTAGACTAATCAATGGCTCATTTCCTTGAGCGCCATTTCTGAATCGATTGGGAAATTTGTCACAATGGTATTAGGTCAAGTCGCTGGATGGATTTCTGTTTCCATCTATTATCTACAACGCAAGCTGTTCTCATGCACATAATGAATCCTGAAATCCATGTACAGGCGCTGTCTGTACAGCCTCTTTAACTTCAGTCAACTTCGACCTTTTCCAAATGTCCAAACGTTTGGTTACACAACCCATTTTCATTCATTTCAAACTCCTAATTTTAAAATATACTTCATGTATCCCAGTATCTCCTAATTTAACAAAATATTTTACTGTTTCCTCGCACTTACAGCTTTAATGACAACCAATTCTCAGCATTATTCATCACTCACCACCTTTCCACTGCATTAGACTAACAATTCAATTTCATCAGCTTACTCACCTTTTCTTACTGATGTGTAATTTCACATGCTCTCTACTGATATTAATAACTCAAATTTATAGACGTTCACATGTCTTTTCAGTGGGTTCTCAGTTGCCGTCACTAAATAACTGTGACTGTTATCATTTCAACCGACGCTATTGAGAATGATTCAGCTACACGAGTTTTACCTACAACTGTCAGCGTCACCTTCTTGTACCATGAAACTTCAAATAAGTGAAGGTCAACACAATCAAGGCTATCAGAAGAAGTGTTCATAACTTGAAACCTACACGATATCTAGACGAATCGATGGAAATCTCCACTTTCTATTCTTGTACATCAACAAAATGATCTCGCTTCGTATACACACACTAATAGTCGGGAGAAAACTGCTCTATTCACCCACGTAAAAATAAATAAAATGTGATCAAGATTTATGTGATAATCTAGACTTACATAGAATGCAAGTGTTTCTAACAAGTGAAAGGAAATTGAGTAGTTTGACTAATGTTATGCGATCTTAACATAAGTCAATTTATTGTTGATTTATAATCTCGAATTATTGTTACGTAGAATTCGCACAAAAAGAAGGAAATTTCTGTGATTGGTGTTGATAAGTTAACCAATCAGGGGAAAATCTCTTATGGGATTATTGTTAGTACTAGTTGCTTGAGTTTCAAGTGAAAAGCAGTGCCTTAATCCGCACATCACCAATTTATCCCGTTCTAGGTAGTTCTATTTAGATGGCTTCACTGCCGTCTACTAGCTGTCATATCCCCCTCAAAATCAACTTCGGATCGCTGAATTGTCGTCTCACATTCAGTTACCATTGAAGGAGTGGCTAGTATTCTCACGGTCTGTCGGATTCACCTTCTCACCTCAACATAACCTTCCTTTTACGAAGGATAAAATCCATAAACTTGCGTTTATAAGACGAAGAGAGTGACACTCATTCATTCGTACTTCAATATAATCTCTAAATTCAGAGTCATAATACTGGCGACTGATATGTCGTTTTCAGCGGTTTCCTTACTCGTGTCAGTCACTGACTCTGTCTACAGTAAACTGAATCAACTCCAACGCCTGAACATTTCACATTCTCCCAGATCTGATTCTCCTGTTAAATTTCGCTAGAGAAAGAACGGTCAGATTTGCAGTATAAAATGATGCCATCAATCTATTTCACAGGTTCTCATCAGCTAACTGCAAACTCACTGAAATTACAATGGTCATAAATAATCACACTTCACACTTCAATGTTTCAAAATTAATAAAAGGAATATTATAAGACGAACGCATCCGGAGTATAGGTATTACAATTTTTAGTTCTATTCACCATCAATTTATACGCTTTCGAACTATGAAAAGTGGAATGTGAGAAAAGACAGAAGTAGAGAAATCTAATAAACAGTGTTACCTTGCACGTCTGCATAGCAACTCAAGAAGCTTATAGTCCATCCAATTGAAATCTTGCTCAGTGAGCTGAGCTTACTAATGTGTATGACTAATCAGTGTAATCGAATTAATACAGTTACCACGGGAGTGAGAGATTAACTATACTCTCTTTCTGTGTCCATCATGTTGATCTAAAACGCTTGATTGCGATCGCTTCAACAAATCGTAGTAAATTCTCTGTCCTATGTTTGCCTAATATTTTGAAGGATTTCTAAATGTAGACAAAATGACCCGTATCCACAGGTGTCTGGGTGTCTGGTGATTGAGCTTTGTAAATATCTGCCTACTTTTAAGCATAATTTTCTTGAAATATGCTTTGGAAACCAAATAGAAGCCCTGCATTCTGTCCTTCCAATATAATTGATGCCTCAGGTGCACGTAAATTTATAAATGCAGTTGGAGGTAACATCAGCAGGGTACTTATTCAGTTTCGATTGGCTTATACAGCATGTAATGCTGTATAGCGTCACCAGCTCAGCTGTAGGGAAGCATCATTTTACTGCTCCCTTCATCCTTTTGTCAAGCTTTTCAACTATTGGATACCTCATTTTCTCATCTCTTTATTTGCTGTACTCTAGGATAAATCCGTTAGGATACTCGTTTTCTTTAAAGAATTTTTCAACAAAGCCTCATAATTCTCCTAACTCATTGGTGTTGTCATACTAATTCCCTTTTATAGCTTATAGGGCAAAAGCTGTCGTAGTGAAAATATTGTTCCTTCGAAGTTTCTTTTCTGTAGATGGAATTTTCGACCAATTCATCATTTCTGGTTTTTACATTGAGGTCCAGGAATTTGAAGTCGTCGTTGTGTTCATATTTCATAGCGTTTGGGTCAAATAACACAGTTGTCTGACTAATGTATTATTAACATATCGGCCAGAGTATTTTGTTTCATTGATAGGCTCAATCATTCGCGTCTGTTCAAGATGATTCATGAAGATTTCGGCTAGAATAGGCTACCCAATCAATTATTCAGTAGAATTGGTTGTCGAATTGGAATTGGATATCTTTTGTGCAAAGAATTATTAGGCGGTTCAACTCTGTTTCTGGTAATGGCAATAGATATGTTTGTTTACAAATGATGTTTATTGTTTCCGTCACTGGTACATTTGTGAATAAGGCAGTCAAATTGTATGATACAACTAGTTTATTTGATATATCATCACAGTCTACTTCGTTAGAAAATTGAAAGGTGTCATCCAAACTGTGATTTGCGAATTTCTGTTGAATTGGCTTCAATGAATCAGCTCGTCAACGACCTAGTTTGAGGTATGGTGAGTTTACCATTGATAGTATGGGTGTTAAGGGCACATTGACATTACGAATTCTTGGCACACTGTATCTAAATGGGAGGTATTCAGCTCCTCACCTGAGTCCGTTGTAAGTTTTGTTGTCAATCAGTTTTTTGATGAGAAGTTCTTTTAGGCATTTATTTACTTCATTTTCAGATGACGTTGTTGCACCCTTCTTAGTTTTGTCCACCTCAAAATTCTTCCGGATTGTTATGAATTGTCAGCATTTCATGTGCATAGTCAGTTTTATTCATTATAACAACTTTAAAGCGTTGATGAGGTATAAAAGTGATGACATCATCATTCTCACATAGTCTCTTTACTAACACTTTGTACTCCTTAATAAGCATCTTCTGTTTTTCGGATCGTGATGTGTGGTATTGGTTCGCTATAATGTTTTATCTATTACCTTTCAAACATTAAAGTTTAAAATGTCATTATTTATAAACATTGTAATTTCAGTTAGTTTGCAGTTAGTTGATGAGAACCTGCAAATCTGGTCTCTCTTTCTCTATCGAACCATTTCATATGAGCATAAACAGAGGTATGTTAGCGATTACTTCTTCATATAACTAGCGCCTTTTCAACACATATTCACGGTTACACTTAATTTCTTCACTGTTATGAGCAGATGAGCTATTTTGACGGAAATGAAAGCGATCTAATAAACTATGGGTTCCTGTTGTGATAACTATTATCGTTTTTCCGACATTTGTGCCTTTTATACTCTCAAAGCCATAGTTATTAATCCTCATTTGAGAGTAGTGTAATGCTTTCCACTAGGATCTTGAAATTATCTGGCTTATGAAGAGATTGATCCTAGTGATGTCTGAAACACTAGTGATACTAATACTTATAACTTTTCGCGCCTAATTAATGAATTGTAGATATTCATTATAATAAAGGTTTTTATATTTCCCAATGAATGAAAAACAAAACGATATTGTGGTTTTACTGACGTTTCGCTATATCAGTAAATTGAATATTCCCATAATTTATTCAGCTATTTAATGCTAATAGCTTTATCAAAGTAGTATTATTAAACCAGAATTTACAAAATCTCCTCAGCTTATATATAACAAAGAGTTAAGAGGTGAGAAAATAGACAAGTTTTGTCAAGTTAAAGGCACATATTGAAAGTCAAAATAACAATGAAGATCAATCACTAAGCCAAATAACAAAGGTAATAAATAGTACGTCTGTTATGATATCAAAACCAAGTTTACTAACTTGATCATCGTTCGCTTGTCTGGGGTCATTTTTGGTTGTCAAGTTTGTAAATTCCGGTTTAATAATACTTTGATAAAGCTATTAGCAGCAGCATTCAATAGCGAAACGTCAGTAAAAACTATATCGTTTTGTTTTTCATTCATTGGGAAGTATAAAAACCTTCATTATAATGAATATCATATACCCAATGCCCAAATTTTTTCAAACCGTTAAAAGTGAACTTGGTTTGCACATATATGAATTGTAGATAGTCTTTAAGACATTTAATTGGTGGATGGTGACTAGCAGTGGAATCCAGGATGCGCGTTTCGTCCTATTTGGGACTCGTCATCTGGATGTACCTGCATTTCTCAGTGAGTGAAGATGTTCCCACCGAGGCTCGAACCCACTGCTGGCTGAGAAGTGCAAGTACATTCAACTGAAGAGTCCCAAATAGGACGAAATGCGCATCCTGGATTTTACTGCTAGTCACCATCCACCAATTAAATACTAAACGCCCAGACATCGTCGAAGCATCTGCACAAGAAGCCGACATGTCAGCCTGAGACCGATCACTTCGGTCCAATCAATCGACGGGAAAATAAAAAAAAATTCAATTAAAGTCTTTTAGACAGTCTGCTGATAAATTCTTGAAAAATGACCTTATTTTATGAGCACCACTCAGGTTACCAAGGTCATCCTCAAAATTTACTTGTTCAAGTTCAATGAGAACCCACACCTGTACAACGGAAGTTACTGTGAATGACGCCGCACCAACTCTCTAAAGCTTTTGTTTGTTTCAGTGTATGTTACTTTAATATTCGGTCTCATTCAGTCCAAAGTGCTAAGTGGTTTAGTTTTATCAACAACATTATCAGAGTGCTTCTCGACATTCTCACAAACCTCTACTCACCACTGGAGGAATAAATCATGAATAATAAAGTGAACCTAGGTGGCAAGATATGTCATAATTGGAGTCAAGGAAATTATCATGATTTTTTTATACGGTCTTTGCTCACAGTAACGCTGGTGTGACTTAGGTACCTTTACTGTTTCACCATGCTCGAAGGCGCACAAATGCTTCGCTGTGAGTAATCACATTCTTCCACCAACTGAACTACGGTAAATGTCACTAGAACTAAACAGCATTCATCTAATCAGGGGGTTAGTGTGCTTCACTAGTTCACATAGTAGAATTCTGGCCAACTACGCATGTGGTCCAAGTTCAGTTCTCTGCAGACACGCAGCCATGTAAAGAGAGTCACCACGGCTACGGAAACTTCAAAGTTGAAGCACAAAGCTGTATGCCCCACAAGGAACACAAAGTAGCGTAAACAGAATCAATGGTTTAATCAACTGTAATCAACTGGAAATTACTGCAAACATATGACATGTTATTTGTCACTGGGTTGTAACCATGATGATGTGTCTAATTCGCAGTAGTGCTGGCTGAATTCTGTTCAAGAAAACTGCAGTATGGTTGTTTCTGTGACTACAGGAGTAGGTGAGGCTAGTTGGAACCTCCGTAAACATATTGGTTACATGGAGATTAGGGTAGAATCACCTTTTTAATGAGTGACATAAGGCACAAAAATGAATTCATAAATTCTCCCAACAATCAGACATCAGTTCAAATTGCAGCGTAGTATTCAGTTACCTACCTTACTAACCTAACCACATTACCGCATGCTAAACTGACAGGATTCACGCAGCCTCAACAATGGCGAGTCTAAACATGACACTCGTTGTACACTAGTTATATACTGATGAAATAGTGTTTGATGACCGTGAATTTAGCAGCGACATCAGGTGAGAAAATACTTCGACCGCAGCGGAAAATTCATGGTATAGGCCCAATAAACTTATTATTCACTGAAATTATGAAGGCTCCTCAATTCGAGGGAAGTTAACAGTGGCTGGTTAGAACAATCTGAGGATCACCAGACAGATGTGTAGCCTCTCATAAAATGAAGGCGAAAACAAGCATCAGGACATGGAATTTCATGACTACGTTTGCGTTGGATAATTAATCCGGAGGAAATAGAGAAGAATTGGATGAGCGCTTAGGAAACCTTCAAGTGATATCCCCTGACTGTCCTCCGAGAGTGACCTGGATAACACGTGACGAATAAGGCTCGTACGGTGACACAGGATATCAAGTGAAGTGAAAATATTGGTAGAATATTTATTTTTTTAATTTTTTTTTGATTACAGCTTGATTCCACACCGTATTTTTGGTACAAGTATGGAATTTTCAGCATGGATATCGGTAGCCCAAATTTCGCAGGCCGACCATAGATATCAGGTGTGCGTCGGCGTGGTTTCGAGCCCCGGACCATGTGCATGGTCAGCGAGAGTCCTAACCACTGTGCCACCGACGCACATATGAGAGTAATGTGAGGATTTATTCCTTTCACTCATTTCCTGTGTGCTTGATTCCTCTCAAATTGCAGCATAAATCAACTCGTAAGACATACTACTCTAATTGAATAATCGCTGCACTCATTCCTAGACAGAACACCAATAAGTAGTGGAACAAGCATTAACTTGAATTGGAAAACCACTGACTGAACACTGACAAATATGTCGAGGGCTAAACTCCTAATCCCACTTCGGATTTTATTCCTTCTCACGTATTTTCTAATGATTATTGGATTAATAATACTTATGCATGGAATCCTCTTGTTACAGTTTGTATTCATTTTGGAACTTTAAACGTCATGAGTACTGTATTTGTAATGTGTTTGGAAACGTGAATTACTCTGTTGGTGGTTGACGGTGCAAGACATATTGCTAAGTCATTTAGAAACCATAGGATTATGAGTGGACTGCTATTTGAACTCGTTAATGTGGGACAAATGCTGTTTACACCTTAGTCCTCTTGCTTCAATCCCTACGTAGGGCAGAAATAACCACAGGGATGACGACCGAACTTAACTAAATTGTCTTTGTAGACGTCTGAGTAAACGTTCAGTTGCAGTTCATGTCTTTACAATTCGCAAAACCTCATGCTTATTTAGATGAACCATATTTGAATTTCAGAGGAATTTAATTGAGATGAAATATGCAGTAATGACGCATTGGAAAATTCGAAATGTCAACGTATAGTGAGTATTCCTCCACTAATCATTCGAACGATTTCATTTGGTTAGTAAGTGGGAGTGGAAAAATTTAAAATTACTTGTTTCCCGTGCATAAAACCATCACTGAATAAATGACAACATTCTGTCAAGTCTGGTGATATTAAACACCATTGTGACAATTTGTGGTCCCACGTGTATTAATACAAATACAGCGGTGCATTGAGGAATCAGTCTACTGAAGTTATTCACTTGTGTGGCTGTGAGACTTCCTTAGTTCTTCGTATAGCAACTGTAGTCCTAACTTCAACAAAAAACTGACAATATTTTATCTGTTGTATATTATAAATGGTATTAAAGAGACCATGCACAATCAGTATATACTACTTATTAATTCGTTTTTCCAGTAGTACCCCACTTACTTCAAACAGTGCTGTTTCTTCTCAAACTGTGATAATTAAAAATCAATTTGCGCATTGCAAATTCTAATTATCATTGTAGATGTTGGCATAAAAATGGAACATTTCGAATTTCTACATTTTGGAAACATCATATAATTGTATGTAAACAATATGATGAAACGACAGTCACCTAAAATTTATGAAGTTACGAAAAATCAAATAAATATAATTCAGCAATTTAAAAATATGCAAAATGGTCACGAGTAAATGTGTCTGTTTCGGTAGAAATGGTCCCAAGCCATATCTTGGTCAGTGGCGAACCACTTATGTCTAGCATTTCAATGGCGTCAGTGAGGCAGCCTAAACTTGTTTAGGTGAAAGAGATCAACAGTTGAATAATTCATGGACTAATATAATTTTTTTGATCTAAGGATCATAAAATTTTTTTGATGTTTTTTTAGCTCATATAATCTAACAGAGCTTCTCAAAAAACACCAAATATAACAGTATTTTTAAGTGATGGTAGCTCGCTTCTCTAAAAAGAAAACGATGGGAGTTAATATAACTGATGTTAGCGCTATTTTTTTCGTTCCTTCACGTTCCTCAGTGGAACATAGGGCTTCAAGCTAGTGGTTTCAAGTTTCTGTAGCAGTGTGTATTTTACAGGATAGGGTTGATAGCCTCATGCCCAACCTTTCCTCTTTACCAGCATTATTTCTGGCTTAACGAGGTAAAGGAGTGCGTCTGTGGCAGGGGGTCGAACCCCGGACCATGTGCATGATCGGCGAGTGTGTTAATCGCTATGCCACCAACGCCTAATAAGTCATATATGCAAGAAGCTGTCGAGACAATACTTCATATAGGGTAATCCAGTTAATCAGTAATTTGGAAAATTGTGTGTAGTGAAAATCTCCGACAAACCTACTAGCTGCTCCATACAATTACCAGTAGTATTCCTGAATAACACTAAATAGTTATGTTCCTTCAGTATTTATTGGTCA
Organism: Trichobilharzia regenti; assembly: GCA_944472135.2. Taxonomy (NCBI): domain Eukaryota; kingdom Metazoa; phylum Platyhelminthes; class Trematoda; order Strigeidida; family Schistosomatidae; genus Trichobilharzia; species Trichobilharzia regenti. Next base: position 100,535,967 of record OX235264.1, read on the forward strand.
TTTTTTAAAGAGATATAACACACATGCACATCAGATTATGATTCGGCTATAATCTGTTTGAAACTTTTGAAACGTCATTGTCTAGGAATGTTTATAATCTGATTATTCTGTGATATTTATACTGTGGCTGACTGACTGTGTAAAATATATATGCAGTATTAATTTGCTCCTCATGTATTAAAAGTTCACGGCTTTGATTCATGTGTGTGTGTGGATAAATTGAACGATGCACAGAGGAAATATTCTGTTGAAGATATTCATTTGTGGAGCTATGAAACTTTCGTTGTCATTCCGGATGATATTTCCGGCGGCAAATCCAGTATGGAGTTGAAGTCTGTTAAATGTAACCAATCTTTAATGTACAATCGATTTTCTCATTCAGCTGGGGAATTAGTGCATAAAATTACCGAATTTATGATACTTTTAACTTGATGTATCAATTTACCCTTCCAGTATAACTAGTGCGAATCGTGGGTGGAAACCACATAAAAAATCTTAAAAATGATTTCAACCTACAGTGAACATGCGTATTTATACTAGCGATATTTCCCGTTGTTTTCAGAATTCTTGCATTTGTCTTTTTCCTAAAAGTTTGACTGTAGTCAGTTTAAATCATTTCTATTCTGAATTGATGCTAAATGCGCTTGATATTTTGCAAGAGACTGGAATTTTTCTTTCAACTTCGAGTTGTTTTTTCAATGTGAATTTTGTTCTACTTACAAATTGTTTAGTAGTGTGTTATTTACAAGTTACGTTTTTAAAGAATGGCCCTCATCAGCCGAACGTGTACAAGTATTTGTAGGAGTGGCTTATGTTAAATAGAAACAAGTTTCTGTTGCATACAGGGATCTCGCTTGTGTATTTCATTAGCTAAATCTTCATTTATGCAGATTCGGTTGATTTACATCTGTTTTGTTTGCTTTGTTATTTCGCATGAATCCTAATGAAGTTAAATCATAGTAGTTCAAGTCATTGACCGGCTCAGTGGACTGGAGGCAGCCAGTAGGAGAGTACGTACGTATTAATGAAGTTGAAAAAGAGAAATGGAATTTATCGATACTTATGAGACTTTGAAAGTTATTAAGTGAAGTTTCAAATAAACTTATCCTCTTTCAAGTTCCTTCAGTTCTTTACTTCATATCCAAGAATATAGATTAGTTTGGTTTACTCTGACCGGCAGTCTTAGAATCATTGAACTGGTCGTTCGGCCGGGTCACTATTTCTTTCCGTCGCTCTAATGTTAAACAAGAGATATGTTTGATTTTGCCGGAGCAGATGAATTTATATGCAGACGTTTTTCACAAAATACGGGATCATGTTCTTGATGTTATTGAAAACTGACTGTTGACTGTTCTGAATATTGCTCAGCTTTGGACTGAAGACAGTTTTTGCACAGCATCTGTCTGTATTCTTGAAAAAAACGAATTTAAAAGTTATCTCACAGTCACACAGCCATCTTTATTTCGTGAACTTGCAAAGTCTGCACTGTTGTAGGTATGTATTGCAACGATTAAAATCTATTGGTGAATTTAGTGTTTATTCGATATAAAATAAAACTGATATAAATCTTGGTGAATCATGGTGACAAAGTTGATGCCGATCGAGGAGCTCCTTTATACAAGTAAAACTTTCAAAGTAATCAGGGGGAAAAGTAGGTACTTGTAAAGCCATTTCAAAGAATGATACACTTTTAATAAAGCGAAAATATTCATTCATATAATTATATAACACAACAAAATTGAGCGAAGAATATACTTTTCGATAATTTTCTCTTCTGGCTCTACAATGATACACATGATTATATACATAGAATATTCCATCGATTTGTAAAGTAAGATCAATGCAATTACAGTTCATTAAAGATGCTTAAAATTATAATGATAATAAAGATACAATAACAAACAGAATATCGACTACAACTAGGGAAATTTCCACGAAAATTGAGAACCATTCAAAGCTAGATGGCCAGGTAAGGATAATGTCTCAACTAGCTACTTTTGGACGGATAAGTTAGGCTTCCTAATGTGGATCCCAACAGCCTCAGCAGTATTTAGTAATCGATCTCTTTAGGTGAAATTAAGATTTTTTGGTATGCGGCAAATGACTCTGAAAACATGGTTGACGTCAATCTTGTGTTCTATATCCACAAGATGAGGTAGAATAGCTCTGAGAATAGATTTTGTTTGTCCCTTACTTAACCACACAGGGTGATGTTCAGTATTTCGACGAGAAACATGCCTAATTGTATGGCCTATGCTACTAACTGGCTCACTCCACAGGAGCAGTTAAATTGGTGGATACACATGAAGAGGCGAAATTAGGCAGTATGTCCTTTACTTCTGACAGCAAATGAGAAGTGATTTTGAAGAAACAGCGTAATTCAGCAACAGGAAGTGCTATTTTTACTGCATTTCTAAGTCGTTATGTTAATATCTCGCTGATGTTGTCCTCAAGGAGCATTTTTAAGAATAAGGCTTTCTTAGGAATTGTTGGTACCTTAGGCTGTTTTAACTTTAGATTCATATTCTTATAAATAAACTTTTCTGGATAACCGTTTCCACTCAGCAACTATTTAATTTTATTAAGTTCCTCATCCAGACATTCGTCCAAGCAGATTGCTCTTGCTCTGTGTTCCAAGCACTTTATCATTTTGCGTTTGTATTTTAGAGGCATGAAGCTCAAAATAACTGGACATGCATGAATTGTATAATCATCAAATAACACATACACTAGATTATCCGTAAAATGGAATGAACATATTCTGAGGAAAAAATTCTCTCTTCAAAAATCCATGCATTATACTTTTGAACTCTACTACTATTTTATTTATAATTTCTTGATAAGCCAATTGATGTGAAAGGAAGCAGTCAGCTACATCTTCATTGAGATTAATATTGATAGCAATAGAATCGGTGGATGGTGACTGGCAGTAGAGTCCAGGATGCTCATTCAAAATAAATCTTGCATTCTGAAACGACTAAGTGCACACATAGCATAAACTCGTTCGAATGCTTGAAGAACTAATTCAGTCTTGAAGTAGATTCCGTAGCAAATCGACATCTTTCAGGAAACGCAAGAGTCATTATTTTCATCACTGGTTGGGTGGTTGTTGAGGCTCAAATACTTACTGACAGTCTCAAGTCTCATTGATTGACTTATCCAGTGGGCTTTGCTTCTTATCACTTCTTTGACTGGTGTCAATTTTGTTAACGAAATCTCACAGTTTATTTGGTTGAGAAAATACCTGTTTGTCAGATGAGAATAAAGCCTGTATTTCTAAGGAATTTCTTCTTTCAGAACAACAATATCGTGTGTAAGAAGAATCCAAGATCTTTTCTAACAACATTCAGTGATAGGGCGAACATTTTTGATATCACGACATCCAATGTCACTATGTGTTTTCAAATTTCTGACACTCTGATCTCTCTTCATCCATTAAGACTGATGAACTTGAACCCGAATATTTAAGCAACATGTAATTGGATATCTATGAACTGAAGCTTGGCTCTTAGTGTTTCGAAGTAACTATGTATGGTCCTCTCTTTTCACACTGTGGTTGTATGTTATACAGAGACAGGAGAAAGGAACATGATGTGTGTATGTTTTCACTTTCCTCCTCCTTGAAGTAGTTCGTTTACTCTTATTTGGTCACGGCCATTCACCTCATTCCTCACAGCACTCTCATTATTCCCTTCAATTGCTCTTCCACTTCACTCATTCTTCCTGAACATGGGCAACCAGCTCAGGGATCAAAGTTAAATAAGAGAGCTCTGAATGAAAAAGCATCACATTTTTTACATTTCACTTCATTGTACAGAGACGTATGCACAAGCATGAAAGTAGCTGGTGAGGGAAATCATTGAGTATGGAGAATATTTTCGGTGCTGATTTGTCCCCTATATTCAATCCATGTAGGCGTCCACTCCAGTCTGCTCGTATGTGTGCAGTTTAGTCTTCAAGTCATACTGAATTACACTCAAACACAGTTTCACTCACTAAGATTTAACTTAGTTTAGTTGGCAAATGTTGAAAATCAAATGATGAAGAACATTGCACATGTATTCTGTCACTCTTCTCAGATATTCGGACTGCATATTTCAGAGAACCTAGAAGTTGCGTCGGTCGCACAGTGGTTAGGACTCTCGCCAACCATGCACATGGTCCGAGGTTCGAGCCCACGCCGAAGCACACCTTGATATCTATGGTCGGCCTGCAAAATTTGGGCTACCGATATCCATGCTGAAAATTCCATACTTGTACCAAAAATACAGTGTGGAATCAAGCTGTAATCAAAAATAAAAAAAAAATAAAAAATAAAGTTGTCTATTTAGTTTTGAAAGTGATTCAATGAACTCTAGGTTCATATGGCTTGAAAAAAAGCTTTAAATGTCCGTATAGTGTATGGGATATCAAGACAAGACTGTCGAAATGGCCTTAAGTTAGAAAAGTGTACTGACCATCAAAAATAAGAATAATGACTGTGAAGCTTTACTTCATAAAACATGTGGACGTACAGTACATATATTTCCAGTGTATCTAGTTACAAAGTATTTCCTCATCATAGAGAATTCACATGTAAAGTAATAATCTGAAGTATATCACGTGACGTATTAATGTTACATAGGAAGACACAAACAATTCGTGAAGTTTTTCTTCATTTCCCCTAAGAATTGGACAAAGATTACTTAGAAGCTAATTGAATATGCGCGCAAGTTCATGTAGTCATCATCTGATATATCTACTTGATCCAAACAATACAGAAGAGTTTAGACATTTCAATCAATGTAAATCCCTGTTACCTAGTGATTTGAACAGGAGACTAAAAAAGGAAGTAAACACCGCATGTAAACATCTCACAAAAATAGGAGGAACGAGTTGATGTAGAAGCAGACTAACACGTCACAGCATTAAGTTGAAGTCACCATCGATTTCAATCTTGATAGACTCCGCCTACCCTCATGTGATCTGCATCAATTTGAATTCAGTAGGCATTATTCAACCGCATAATATTCGCTATTCACTCATTCACTACTGATTGACATGAATTAGGTAAACGCTGAAATTATTTATGAGGACATTTTGAAGTTTTACATCCAAACTCCATTTCTATTTCCTTTATGTTTGGTTTTTAAATTCGTAGCGCAATTAGGATATGTCCTGAGTTTCCAGGTGAGTATTCAGATAGTAAAACAGTTGTTGGAAAACATTTTCAATAAACTGTTTAGGAAATTATTCGTTATGAGTCCTTTTAATTTTTGAATTCGACAGAAAATTACGGGGATAATGAAAGGTGGATTTCATCAGCAGACAATCAAAAGACTGCAATAATTCAAGGACACAGTCACAGAAATTCCCCTCCACCTCCACATAGAAGGTCGCTGAGATATGGAAAACGAAATTTAATCCCAATAACGTTCAAAGGAACGCTAAGCATTCCCAATAACTGAGGAAGATTTACAATCAAAAAGAAACATTTTTAATCAAAGTGGACATGTGATCTGTTAACATTAATGAAACTGATTGGTTAAAGGTGACTCATTTTTGTATTGATATAACTTGAATATAAAGTATCTTATTACTAAAACAACCAGATATGCCTTCTAAACAACAATGTTGTCTTCGAAGTGGTTTCATTTGAGATTTCAGGTAAATGCAACCTTAGTACACACGATGCACATCGACAACTCTATCACCAGCGAAAATGTTGCCTATATTCAAATTAGTGAATGTGATTTTCCTACTGCAATAATTTGATCATAAGTGACTGGACGACACAATGCAGACTACTACTGTAAAATGTGTAGGTGTTACACAGAGTCTTATTGTCATTATGCACAATAATGAAATCTTTGATGACGTGATTACCTGTCTTTGATTACTACTTAGAACTACTACATGAGATATCTTCAGAAGTATCTCACGCATGATAAGTTAAAACGTATCACAAAGCATCTAACTTAAATCAGAATAAAATGTTGAGAAGTCACCCGATCGTGTTATTTTGTAGGATGGTGATTAGTAATTTATTCGGGCACGGGCCTTTCGTCTACTTCACGACTCAACGTGTTCATTTAGAATCCTGTCTTCATATCCCGCTTCTTCCTCTGAACTTAATGGCCATTGCCAGTAAGTTTTCGAGTTCATTTGAAATTTCACATAAATCATCCGTTAAGTCTAGTTTTTCTACAGTCTTCTCATCACAGCGAACGTTTTCCTTTCCTCTCACTCCTCACGGTCTTTTGTGTGACCTTGCCAGCCGCAGTTAGTAAGTATCATGGGATCACTATTTGAAATATTATAACGGAAATTCATTTGTTTCATTGAATTTGAGATTTTCCCGTCGATTGATAGGATCAAAGTGTTCGGCCTCAGGCTGACATGTCGGCTTCTTGTGCAGATGCTTCGACGATGTCTGAGCATGAAATTATAGAGTACTTTGTGGATGGTGACTAGCAGTGGAATCCAAGATGCACATTTCGTCCTATTTGGGACTCGTCATCTGGATGTACCTGCATTTCTCACTGAGTGATGATGTTCCTACCGAGGCTGTAATATTAATAGGACCCATTGCACAAAAGGTGGCTCTCGTTGCCCAAGTGGTCTAGTGGATAACGCTCTGGCGTTTGAAACTATGGTTGCAGGGTTCGAGCCTTGGTGGGAACATCGTCATTCACTGAGATTCCAGATTAAGAGTCCCAAATAGGACGAAATGCGCATCCTGGATTCCACTGCTAGTCACCATCCACCAATTAAATGGAAATTCATTTGTTCTACTTGTTTAAAACCCCTTGCTTTTCGCCATTAGTCTTCTTACCACATATATACTATTCTAATTCTGAAATGAAATATAAACTACAGCAACGATGAAAGCACGCAGTAACAAAAAGTGCGGATGGGCCGTTAAGATCAACAATCAAAGCAACATGACATTAATGCTGAATATATAAGTTTAGACTACGTTGAATATACACCAAAGTCTCCAATCAGTACTGATAATTAGTCAGCATACATTCCCCATGACAGTCAGGACTCGAAAAGGGTAGAAAATACGCGAGGCTGCGAAAGTGTAGTGATACTGCAGAATACCGTTGTTTTAAGATAAGGAACTATTGTCAGGCGTCGAAAATCTCCAAATTACAATTGAGCTAGATATAGGGTGATATCAAAATCCTGAGAAATGAATGACACTGATTGTATCATCGCCAACAGTGGTGTTCCTTAATCAAGAATTAATATCAAATAAGGTGAATTAAACGACCGTGCACTTTGAGAATTCTGTGTGTGTTTATCATTTCACCTGGTCCCGTAGAACCAGGTATAGCTATCGTTCACTGTGGAACATCCACTAATGACCGACTCAATGATCGTCGAACGGCTAGTCGAAGTAAACAAGGTTAATTTATGCTTCTAAACCCAGTGTTAGAGGAACTCGAAGAATGTGAAACGGAATGACTTTTTTTAAAACATCAACAGAATAGCTTCAAGTTTCTTATGATAATGTCGGCATTTATCGAAATGACTACAGTTTAAAGTCGGTAGCTAGAGTATCAGCTGAGGTAAGAATGAGATTAGATTTCTATTATATATGGTGTTTAGAACTACTTGGTGGTTAGGATTTGGAATCTTTCCACATATACCACATCCTCATCACTGCTAATATTGAACTCGGTTTATTCAGTACAACTTCATTATGATGTAGGTGCTCTCGTGTTTGCTGCTTCCAGGTAACTGAGCTGGCCATTTTCTTGGATCACTATGATTTATCCTCTTCAGCTTTCACAGGGGAAGCCATCAAAAATGACTTAGCGTTGTTGTTCATAAATGGTACTGGATTTGTACGAAACGCTGTCGTGCAATATCTTGCTGACACCCGTCATTCCATATCTACAACCACATGCTTTGAAGTTATCCAGAAAGTGTAAATGGACGTTGGCATCATTTTTATAACTGTAGATAAAGCCAACAAAATAGGCAGTGCGGAAGACTGTGTATAACAGAAACTTGTTACTATTCAATAAAAGCTTCAGAGAATGTGTACTACTATTACTTTACTATGCTTTACACACAGCCTACTTATAGTGTCAATGTTCATTCAAGAGTAATATCTTTGAATGGTGAAAATTTCATAGAGAGTGCGCTTGGAGATATCAGACTACAGGTAGAACAAACAACTACATTAACCAAAATACGGGACTGGTGGAAAACCGTTCAACGCATTGAAGTATTCAGAGCATTTACCATTATTCAGGGTATATAATATTCAGATTAGCTGACAACACTTTTGATTGTTATTGCCTATTCACTATAGGGAAATGTCTGGAAAATTGAGTTTGTCAGAAAGGAGGAGAATCATGGTCAACTGATGGTCAGATGGTGTTGAAAAGAAATTTATGCATGTGTGTACCTGTGTAGAAGATACCAAAAGATGTGTTTCGCAACAATACAACAAATTCCAAGTATCGCAGTAGTTAATTTGCTTTATTCCAGATACAGTACTAGTGATACAGTGTGGAATTTTCACACATATCTACAATATTGCATCTAGTTTTTATCAAACATTTAAAAGGAGTATTTCAAAAAATAAACATAAAAAACAACAACAAAACCCAAAAGAAACACAAAAATAACAAAAAATGCAAATAAAAATACCAAGTAGAAAGGAAGATAAACACCAATAATGAATAATATTTCAGTATTTGGTAGTGGGAGCTATGATATATTTATGCGTGGTGAACAGTAACAGCTATAATCATACAAGAAGTTATGAAATGATATTAAGAATGTTTGTAGCCAAGATGATCAGTTAATTTGATTGAACAACACTAAGCAATCCTAGAGTAAACATTTCAGGGTTCTTTTTTTATTGTCAGCTCTAATGCGGTGTTTGTAGAGGTGGTGTGAGTAATCCTGCATAATACAAAATTTTAAGATAGTGATGGCATTCGCAACCAAGATTGTCAGTTAATAATGCCGAACAAAAAACAACCACAAAACTAATATTAACTGATGGTTAATGACAGGACAATTTTGTAATACTCATAGGGATAATATGGTCGGGACCAGTAGATTCATAAAAGAAGGAATAGAGTAAAGTACAAAAAACAATAAGCCAATGATAATAACGTAGGTAGCTAAGTATGTTTAAGAAGGTGTTCACTATAGAATACAAATAAGAGAGAAATAAAAAGAGCCAAAATTATGTTATTAACATCAAAGGAAGTCATAGATTTCGCGCTTAACATTGTCTCTGTCACTTTGAACACGGGCTGGCCAAACATGGTATAGTTGAGTTCCTGTACTTGATTGTACGAGCATATACATTATTTTGTACTGATTTCTGGTTCTACCTGATGAGATGCAAGGAGAGAGTTGGGAATAGAGGGGGTGTTGGGGGTCGGAGAGTTTGGTGGTTTTAGACCATTTTTCGCATGTATCAGATGCCTTGCTACTAATGTAGTGACGAGCTGACTGAGTTTTACACCGCTAGTCCTACTAACTACCTTCAACATCCTTCTCAGGATGGTATAGTCCTTTTTCAGTAACCCAGGAAGGACTAATGGGGAGCAGTAAAGTAGAATAGTGAGATTCGAGAGTTGACAAATTGTGAAAGCAGAGGTCCAGTGATTCCAGATAGCCTGAGTTTCCTAATGTAGTAGGTTAGACGGAACAATTTCTTGGAAATTGCTAGGATATTAGATGACCAAGTAAGGTCGGAAGATAGAACTAGTCCGAGGTATTTTGTATTAGACTTAGTTTCAATTATTGTCCCCTCAATGCTACAGGCTTCATGAGTACTCACTAGTGTTTGTAGATGTTGTTTATGCCTAAAAGAAAGTCAATATTCTGGCATTTTGAGGGATTCAGCATGAGGCCATTTAGTTTAGACCTTTGACTGATGCCCGACAGTACATATCTCTCTCTTTCTCTCTCTTCCCACATTCCTGATACTGCTATGAAATTGGTTTCACATTATTGAATGTTGCTGGTTATTAGGAAAACACAACTGAATAATCTACCGACAATACTAGCACCTGTATACACAATTTGTAAACTAATCGGATCCAAAATACATAAACAGTGTCGGTTGTATGAGGGATACATGGACGCATGAAATCCGAACTCAGTGAATTTCGTTAATATAAAAGTCCAAATCAATAAATGTGAGTTGAAAGCAAATGACTGTATAGATAAGCAATCACGCAATGAAGAAACTGTCCTGCTGTGCAATAGGAAAATGATGACCGAAATATGCACATACTTATATATGTACACATATATCTTTAAATGTGTTCTTGTTAGTTTAATGTGCGGATGAAAATGAAAATACGTTTTGAACCTATTTTATCCAACTTCTATCCACCACCGACAATAGATTCAAATATGAGAAGTAAACTGATACATAAAGTTGAAAACATCAGAATTACGGTAATATAATTTGATGACTCTTCAACTAGATGACCAAATCGATTTTTGCATGATAGTGGGTCACATTTAGCAATATAAGAAATTAAAAACTTCAGAATGCAAGTACTAATAATTGCTTAATTTTCACTATTGTTCCACCGTATATTTGGAAACATTTATTTCCCGATACAAATTTAAACAGGTGGTAAAGGTTAATACGGCAGGATTTAATGAATTCATCGAATTTCGGTAGACCTCCCCGTCAGATGAATACTCTACATACAAAGATATGTATATTAAAACAATTAGTCCCTTTGATAAATTTGAACAAGGCATTAAGAAGACAAATTTCGCGAGATAATATCGTCATTTCGTAGTTTCTTTACAACCGCTTTACAACTAACATGGTTAACAATGATAAAATAAAGTTCATGAAAATTACTCAGTTAAATAAAAACAAAAGTACATACTAATGACCAATCATATTAAGATAGGTCTTGCAGTCCAGGGTAGGCGAAGACCTATCTTAATATGATTGGTCATTAGTATGTACTTTTGTTTTTATTTAACTGAGTAATTTTCATGAACTTTATTTTATCATTGTTAACCATGTTAGTTGTAAAGCGGTTGTAAAGAAACTACGAAATGACGATATTATCTCGCGAAATTTGTCTTCTTAATGCCTTGTTCAGAGATATGTATACTTTTGAAATTACATTGGGAGATATAAGACTGGTAAGTAAACCAACTACGTTGAATTAGTCATGCAAAAAGACAGTTGCGAGTGTTTCCCAGGTCATGTTCAAATAGATAAGGGGCAAGAGAGTATGAGAGATCAAAATATACGGGAAGTAGTCAGACGGGTCCCAGTGGCTTAATGGTATACGAGCTAGCTCGCCTTGTAACCAGAAGGTCCTGGGTTCAAACCCCGGTGGATGCGTAATGCTGAAGAGTTCCGGTGCGTCGGTGGCATAGCGGTTAGTACGCTCGCCGACCATGCACATAGTCTGGGGTTCGATCCCCAGCCGACGCACTGCTTTACCTCGCTAAGCCAGAAGTAATGCTGGTAAAGAGGAAAGGTTGGGCATGAGGCTAGCAACCCCATCCTGTAAAACTAAGTACGTCTACAGAAACTTCAAGCCGCTGGCTTGAGGCCCTATGTTCCACTGGGAACGTGAAGGAAAAATTATTATTTATTAGTCAAACGGAGACTCGACAAAGCCATCAAGAGAACTTATTATGCTGCAGAACTTGTTTTCCTCAACACTTCTAAGCGCGTGCTTCAACAATCTGGGAAAGACCAGTCGCCAATCCTCGACACTTCAAACTGCGTATACCAATTTGAGTGTGTTTGTGGAAGCAAATACATAGGTCGTACGGAAAGGCAATCGTCTACTCGCATGATGGAGCATTTTCCAAAATGGTTGAAAACTGCTGAATGCAAAGTACCAAAATACCTCAATAACAAAACAGCTTGTGGACTACGGACATGATATCGACGCGGTCAAGTCATTCACACTATTGTCAGCAGACAAAGAAACAAGAAGATGCTTGCGATTGCAGAGGCTTGTGCAATTCGAGTTTATAAACCAGGTCACTGTGTTCAAAAGGAGATGGTCGTGACTCTGAATCTACCATGGTAATACGTTTTACTTATTATTCTACCTATTATTATTATTCTTGATTCATTTAAAACTATCCTTTATCAACAGCATTATCTTGACTCACTTCAACACTATTATTATTATTGTCATTATAACCATTACTATTGATATTACTCTGTTTGCAGTTCTTATTATATTCTCTAATGTCTAATTGTTTATCTAAGGGATGTAATTGAAGCGTAAAGCTATTTATCTTAATTTCGATCTCTCATACTCTCTCGCCCATTATCTGTTTGAACATGACCTAAAAAAACACTCGCAACTGTCTTTCTGCATGACTAATTCAATGTAGTTGGTTTACTTATCAGTCTTATATCTCTCAATGTAATTTCAAAAGTATACATATCTTTGTATGTAGAGTATTCATCTGACGGGGAGGTCTACCAAAATTTGATGAATTCATTAAATCCTGCTATATTAACCGTATATTTACTTTGATCAGGCAAGAAAGACGACATTTTCAGCATCAAACGATGTGAACACTTTATGCGACAGGTAATCATAGGCAGGAAGACATGTGAAACGATGCTACCTGTAGAAGAATGATTATAACATACTCCAAATGTTGTAATGGCATTCAAAGAAATGTTGTTAATCACACAGTTCTCAATCTGGATCATCAGGAAGGTGAGCATCTTGATCTCCAGCTGAAGTTATCTAGACTTTTTATATTCATTGAGGGAGTGTATACAGCAGTTTGGAGATAACAAGGAAGATAAGAGAAACAGCTAACAAGTTGGGGACAGTAATCAGTGATTATCCCTATTGTAAGAGTTGAATTTAGGCATTGTAGTGGATTATAATTCCATACTGGATAAGGTTATTTTATATAACGCACAGTGACACCGTATTACTCACTGGATGAGGCACGATTTGTTGCTCATAACCATACCAATGCATTCACATGGTTTCATGATTTGTCTTGTATAATTTTTCACTGTCTGACTTGTTGTTTATCGCACTTTTCCATATATCCATATGTATAGGCGTTGTATCATATAGACATAATGGAGAAAATTTGTATCTCAGGTAGGTGATTGTGCTGCAGATATGTTTTCTGAGATAGATGATTCACTTTGTAGGCTTTCATTGCCTTGCTTACTAGGTGACATCTTCAGTGCATAATTCAAATTGAAGTGGACCTTCATATTTCTCCACGTGTTTTATTAGTCATCTCTACTAAACTTGACTGGTTACTTCTGTCCGTTTTCACGCCTTTTTTATTCGTATTGCTTTGATTGCTTCGTTGTCCTGAATTCTGACTTTTTGTCCACGAGATTTCTTTTTTATGGATTAGTAAATTTTGGCCATATCAGTAAGCCTGTTAAATGTTAATTCACTGGAATGTTAGGCTTCCTGTGTTTATTATATATAATATCTGAACGCTGTCCCAATCGAAATGATGTTCATGATCATAAGCATGCATTGATATGAAGGAGTGGATATCATATCTTTTGACGGCTGATTTTTGCTCATGGACGCATACACGAAGAAGGTGTCCATTTTGGCCAGTGTAGTGTTTTCTGCAATCGTTGTAATTTATTTTGTAGATGATGTTGGTCTTATCTTCTTGTACTGTTGGATCTTTTGGTTGACACAGAGGCTAATAAAGTGATTTTGTTGGTTTATATGTGACATAAATTCCCAAGGGTTTGGAGAGTCTTGCAGTGCTTTCTGAGACGTCCTTATATATGGTGAGATGATTTTCTTCTTCTTTTGGAGGCCCCTTGATTTTGTTGGTTGGTTTGGAGGTAGATGTCTTCTGATGAAGTTCCGTGGATATCCATTTTTTTGGAAGATGTCTATGAGAAATTTTTCTTCAATTTTCTTTGAGATTGGAGTGCTGCAATGAGTCTTGGCTCTCTTGAATAATGTTTGTATGCAACTGTTTTTGTGTGTTATGGGTTTTTACTTTTGTAACTACGTGTCTGATCTGTATAGGTTGATTTTTTACAAACATGAGTTTCTAATTTTCCTGTGATTGTTTGCTTGACTAAGACGTCTAAAAATGAGATTTCGCCATCGGATTCCTCTTCTCTTGTGAATTTGTTGTCATTGAAGATGTTGTTGATCAGGTTGTCTAAGTTTTGTCAAAGTCATTTCTTTTGATCATCATGAATGTGTCATTCATGTAAAGTACCCAGATTTTGGGTTTGATCTTCAGTAAGATTATGTCTTCGAGCCTTTGCATCACTGCTTCTGAAATCACACCTGATCTGGGTGATCCCATAGATGTGCCTTTAATCTGTTCATATTTTTGGCCGTTGAACTGAAAAGACTGTACTAAACATTAGTTTATACATTCCGTCCAGCATGTGGGTTGCGTTTGTGAGTGTTGTGAAAGGTGATCATTGCTGTTAATTAATTGCTCTATGGTTTTTTGTCTAGATTCTGTCCGATCGAAGTGTATAATGCTGTAACATCGAAGGATACCATTATTTATTGGTCATTTATTTGCATTAATTAGTCAAAGGTAGGGAAGCATTGTTATTTTAGATGGCTGAATACAGGAATAAAGTTGAATTAGAAGAACTGCACATTCCAATATGCCTGTTCAAATACATACAGAAATCAAGAATGGAAGCTGGGAATTATTCAGTGGTTCAAAATTCTGAGAAGTGCGTTAGAAGAATTCATAGTGTTTATTACTTATTCATCAGTGTTCCAAGTAGACATAGAGCTTCAACAGTAAATCTCAACATTATCTCTTTAGCTGCCTTTATGATTGTTCATAAGTTCTCATGTCATCCTCAGACGATTCCTTGATGTCACATTTGGACCCACACCTAACACTTGGCTTCGTATTCACGCCCGCCTTCAGGAATTCGCGTATGATAACATTTAGCGTGTGTCCAATCTACCTCCATTTTGTTGCACAACAGGTCTTTGATTGGTTAGTTGCACTGCCGGATTTCCTTTTTTGCTAATTTTTTCCGGTTATTCATCCAATCTTCAGTAAAGAAGCAGAGAATGAAGCTGTTGATCAAAGTCTGAAACCTGCTGGAAATGCTTTTGGTGACTTGCGAGGTCTCTAACGCATACACAGGAAATAGATTAGCACTGGTATTGAAAATCTGCATCCTGCTCCTTGTTCTGGGTAGAGTGAACTCATTAAAGTATATATACATATATAAATGGTTGAAGAAATCAAACAAATTAAGTGATTTGAAATGACGCAGTCAGGAGTATTTAAGATTTGAAGGCTTAACATTTATCACCTGAGTGATAAATAGGTGACTAAGAATAACTTGGAAATTAGTCATTTTAAGTAAGTTCAAAATATCTGTTCTAGGGATACCATCTACTCAGTGATTGGGAATTGAAATAATGGAGATCTTTACACATTTCATTCGAAGGCTACGTAGGACTGACCATAGTTATGTAGTCAAAAATCCTTCTTTTTGGTCGTCATATGTATGTACTTCGGTAAGAACATGAAAGTTAGTAGATTGAATTATTACAGGAAATGAAACTTTTCAAACCAAAGAGAAATACGAATCACGGACAACTGTGAAAACGTTTTAGCTTCGAACGTTTAGAATTCCAGTACATCTGGAGCAAGCCAATGTTTGTAATTAATGAGTCGTCATTTAGGTCTAAGTTGAGGACCTTAAACTTTATCCATGACAGCCCAATATGCCTCTAATTGGCATATAACCTTCAAGAGATGCGGTATGATTTTAAACGTTTTGAGGGTTATGTAAACGCTTTTGTTGCTTTCTCTTAATTGGGTTTTGATGGAGTTACTTTCAAATCAGCAATCCATTATCAAAGTGGTGGGCTACACATACACTCACCTTAAATGCAGAGAATGCCGTTTATCAGGGTTGGTAAGACGTTTTTTATTGGTCTAGATGGTATTATTTATAGAAAGATTATGTGCATAATGATTATGCGTAGACTGAATATTTCGTATTGTGGTCTAAATACTAACTGCATTTATTTCTTTGATGTTACTAACTATAAAATAAAATGATGATACTTGGTATATACCTTTAGTTTTGCCTGAACTTGTAACCAAATCTAACAGCTTAAAATGGTCTAAAACGCGTTTAGAAAAGTTTAAACTATTGGGCTATAGCTGAAAATGTTTTATAATGCAATTGAACCTATAGAACTAATCATAGTAGCTATCTGTTGGCTACACATTCAGGGTATGTAATATTTTTACATTCTTGTTTTTAATAAGAGGTGACCGTTATCACTGTCTCACGTCAATCTGTGGAGACTTACTAGTCTACAAAACGAAATATCCAAATTCGTGGTTCTTTCCCATGATTTAGTAGCCTTTTTAAGTGTTTAATTACAAGTATTTGATTTGTTACAATGTAACGCAAGGAGACCAGAGACTTGGACAGGGAGTATTTATTTGCAGTTTGATATCTTGACATGGGAAATTATGTACAGCTTATAATGAAATCGTCATTTGTTAAGGTCTTCGGTATTATGCCAACTCTGCGCTTCGTATTGTGTTTCTTCGGTCTTATTTTCGTGTCTTCTATGTTTCGCCTCAGTACGGGTTCATTTTCTGTCTTTGACGACAAATATCTCTCTACGTTACTAGATATTCTTGTAGTGGTTGGTGTCTCGTTACATACTACTGGTAAATCTTGTCAGTAGCGCATGCCACAACGAGTGTTTTTTCATGAGCTAACTACTGGGGAACGGAGTAATACTCGATATCTCTTTTGTTCTTGCGTGAAGCTTTTCAGTGATACGCAATCACCGGGGTTTGAATGATCCACCTTGAGGTTATAAGGCGAGTTCATAGGCGATTTAGCCTTGTCAGGCGAAATTCAACTGCCATGAACCCCTTTTTTACCTATTCGCGATATATAGCGCAACGACCAGCCAATGTCATCAGTGAGTAACTATCGTCTGATCTTACTTGATGGACCTCACCGGTGATGTCTTCTCGTTAGAATTCCTGATATATATTTTGTCTTCATGGAACCAGTTTTATGGCTCATCAACATAATTTTCCAGTAGTGGTTTACAGCAACATGACTGCTTACAGATTTGACCACAAGTCAGCTAAAGTGTACTACAGATTACATGGTAAAATCAAGCTGTGCCATTGAAGCACTAGGTTCTAGCTAGAACTCTGGGGAACAATAAAAATAATGATAATTTAAGCAGTGATCGATCGATCACCAGGAAATGTTCAAAAGATATTTTCAGAAATCTGTCCATTCCCTCGTGGTGCATATGATGTTCAGCATTTTCATGTAGCCGTAACAATAAAAACAATGGAGGTAAATATTAATCATCGTCAGTAGGAAAATACTGAGACTCGAGAGTTGGTTTGTAGGGATTTGATTGCAGGATTTCATCATGAGCTGACATCACTTAGAGAACAATTGGAAAACCTGAGAGCACTGGACAGCAGCTTCCTCCATCCTAGTTTGAGACTCTTCAGCAATACGCACCCGCTGGTGTTCAAACCTAGGACCTTCTGGTTACAAGGCGAGCTCGTATACCATTAAGCCACAGCTCATGATGTAACCAATCTATCAAATCCCCAAAAACCAACACTTGAATATCATGGGCTTGCCATCCGATCGGGTCCCAGTGGCTTAATGATATACGAGCTGGCTCGCTGGGCTTGTAACCAGAAGGTCCTGGGCTCGAACCCTGGCGGCGGGTGCGTACTGCTGAAGAATCTTAAACTAGGACGGAGGAAACAGCTGGCAAGTGCTTCCAGGTTTTCCAATTGTTCTCTAAGTGATATCAGCTCATGATGAAATCCTGTAACCAAAATTCACTGAGACACAAGGAGTTTGATTAGCCGATGCTATCAAGTCATACACAGGACAGATACACACTGCGTTATTTAGCCTATCTAACATTAATAATTACTCTCCCTAAAATTTTATTGTTCCTACAACACTATTTTCCGACGATGGTGAGACTATCTTGCATGACTGAGTGTTAGCTTACTGTCATGGACGTGTTTCATGATTAACAAAGGTGATGTGAAAGTTCAAGTTGCAGTAGAATTCCGAGTCATAGGCCAATGAATACCTGCTGCAACACTCTTTCATCAGTTGAGCTGTGAAGACAAGGTGGCAATCAGGGCATCGTTTTACTACATTTATCACCAGTAACGTCAAGTTGGCAATTGAAGGAATCATATGCCAATGATTGTTAATCAAAATGACGCCACCTATGTAGCTTGGTCTTCATCTGTCAATCTTCTAATGTTTTTTTCACTGTAAAGTGATTGGCAGGTTGTTAGTTCATGGTGAAAACATCTGAGATAAACATTTGATTGTTACACCCACCAATGATGGAGTGAGTGGGTAGTATTGATAAAGATGAGGCTGATAACTTTCTGTCTGTTGTTCTAGTGTCATTTTCATTTGATGACTTCAATCATGATTTTAATGGATTAATTAGTAGAATTCATTAGGTGTGGACAGTTGTTGTGACGCAAGCAATAAAAGACGGAGTATCTGATCTTATAACAGTTGTGTCACTGATGAATGTCTAAGCTTATGTCGACAGTTTTATGTCCACTTTCATGAAGTCATAGCAACTGATGTCGTTGAATTTTCAGATTTGTACAAATAAACTATTTAACAGCAATTTTAGTGTATATCAAGAGATATAAAGTAATTGTGTAATACATTGCCTAACATGCAACTGTAATAATCCCATAATATTGTTAAGGATTACTTTGTATAAATGTGACCGATTTTAAGCTAGTTGTTAGAACTAATTGCCTAATGGAATACATTGCATTCAATGGATGATAACATTTGCAGAAGGATTTAGTTATGATGGCGTTCTACTGAACCATCGTAAGGTTAAGGCAAACAGGAGTCCACAAATGATTAATCTTTGTGTCTCTCTTTGAGTTTTCCTTGTAATCACATCATGTTTTCCTACTTTTCATCCTTATTCAATCTCGATATTCATGGGGTAGGAACCAGTTCCTATAGAAATATTTTACAAATAAAAAAGACAATAGGTGACAGTGTTCCACTGTATCCAGCCTTCCTTAATAAAATTCTCCTAAAGCAAAGCAGAAAGTCAAACGTCCCATCACTATTACATATCCATTTACATCACAGTTCATTTCCAATACTTTCACAAATGAATGACATGCCACATACAGATATTCCGAATCACCATTCAAAAAATGAGAATGCGAACAGATTTTTTTCCGAGTTGGGAATCGCTATTTCGTGTATCAAAATCTTTCAAGTAATGATGACTGGTCAATTCAAATTCTGATGCCTTGATTCAGAATGTTTCAGAAGGAAGACAAAATGTGTGGACTGTTATGAGAGCTCATTAACATTACAAATATGAGAATAATAATCCAAGTCAATGAGACATTGAGTAACAATATATTAACAAAAAAATGCAGTATATATAAAGTTTAAGTCCTCTTCTACAAATCATTTATATAATCCACGGGAGTGTTCACTGTTGGAATTGCGTCTGCTGTAGATGCTGTGTACCGGTTGTAGAATTGTCTTCGGATGAGGACAGTAGACTCCTACAATAAGTCCAAAGGATACAACATGGTGTGAGTGAAGCAAGTAAGCAGTAGCGGCCAGAAAGAAGGCGAAGTTCCCAACAGTAAAGTGTATTTCCAATTGTACACGGAAGTTAAGTAAATGTTAACAATAATCGTTTTAAACAAAAATCATGTACAATGTCTCTAATTTCTACAACTAACAAAAAGTGTACAATCATATTGTTACATACTCTACAAATGCTCAACGCTCCACACACTGGAGGTTTCCTCATCTACTCTTTTTGACTATGTTTCCCCTCATACATTAGATCCTTTGCAAAAGCATTCGACATATCTCTTCAGCGTGGTGTTGTTGATAAGGATGTAATACTTATTCTCAGGATGGTCGTGGTACTTCCTGTTGATTGGTCGTGTCAGTATCTGTTGGTGTGTCATTCCATATGATGTACGCTCCAACGATGTCTGAACGTTGACTTAATGTTATTCTGGATGCGGGTGTCTATAAGTGTTCTTCAGTGACCGACATGATATTCATATGTTGTTTGAAAAAGTGTCTTCATGGTTCCAGTCCCAAATGAGAACACATGATGTGTTTTATCTTCTCATATGCGAGATACTTCTGAAGATATCTCGTGTAGTTGTTCTGAATAATAATCAAACACAAGTTGTCACGTCATTACATAATGACAGTAAGACTCTGCGTAGCACCTAGACATTTTACAGTAGTAATCTGCATTGTGCCATCTAGTCACTCACTCGCTTACTAATACAGCACAAAATCCACATACACTAACTGTAATATCAGCAACATTTTTCGCCTGTGAGTGAGCTGTCGATGTTCATCGTGTGAATTCAGGTTGTATCTACTTGAAATCAGAAGTGAAGTCTTTTCAAAGACAACATTGCTGTTTAGAAGGCATTTGGTTGTTTAAGTAGTAATAAGATGCCTTTTATTCAGGTTAAGTCAATGCAAAAATGAGTCACCTTTCACCAGTCAATATCATTAATGTAATCAAAACAAGATTTTGAGCGAACAATTGTTTTCGATAACTTCTTCTTCAGGCTCTACAGTTATAAATCCATGAATAACAGAGTACATATAGCCAGTAAAGGCAAATGAAAATAATATCAGAAACTGTATTGGGGTGCATGTGTAAGTTGAGGTGATAGTCCATTAGTTAGCATAGTCAATTAAATGTGTATAGGGTGTTTAGTCAGAAAAATGTGATGAAGTGTGAATGAACAATTAGGTGATATATTGTAGTTTTATAGTTAACAGAATACAAGTGTCCTTGGGGTGAGAAAAATGCGATAACCACAAAATACATGTAAAGACACGTTAAAAAATGAGGCACTGGATATGAGGGCTGACCGATAATGTCTAATGATAAAATAAAGGGGCTGAATTGTAAATTGTAATAAAATGCTACAGAATTGGTAGGTTTAGTATAAAATCATAAAGGTTGACAAAGTAAGGGTAACAATGAGGTGAAATAAACTTGGTGGAGAAATGGATAATAAAGACATGATATCACAAAATAATAATAATGATAATAATAGTACGAAAAGATTATGATCCTGGTGACCTTGTAGTGGGCCAGGGTAGACAAAGAGAGTGAATAAGTTTTTTCTGTACACATAGATCTGGTCTTTCTCTATTAATCTCTAAAGCCTCAGCTATGGCTAGGAGGCGTAATCGTGTGCCTTTGGGGAGATTGTTCGGTACCCGATACGCAACTGTAAATGACTCATCTACTTTGATGCTGTGTTCGCTATCCACTAGATGAGACAGAATTGCACTATTAATTGATTTGGTTGTTCTTTTCCCAAGCCAAACAGGAATATGTTCACGAGGAACCACAAGGTAGTATTCCATTTCTCGATGTTCTTCTCACAAAAAGATCAGACGGTACCTTGAAAAGAAACATCTATAGGAAAGCGACGTGGAACGGACAATACACCCACTTCCATAGCTTCATACCTATACAATATAAGCGCAACCTAATTCGCTGTCTTAGTCGTAGAATTAGACGCATATGTACCGAGGATTGTATTGAAGATGAAATAAAAAATCTTACAAACGCCTTGCTACAAAATGACTACCCTACCAACTTTGTAAAGAAGTATATCTACGAAACTACACATAATACCAAGCGAGACACAGTAAGTAAGAAAAAGCTTTACTTAAATGTACAATTCAAAGGTGATATAGCCAGTGATATACTAAACCGTAGATTAACAAGATCAATTGAAAGAACTTTTAGTGCCGCGAAACTGTATGTCAGTTTCTCAACCAAACCGATATTGACACCGTGCATTAAAGATAGATTACCCAAAATGGCGACATCAATGTGTGTATATAAATTTAACTGCTCCTGTGAAGCTAGTTATATAGGTCGTACCCAGAGGAATTTATCTCTACGCACTCGTGAACATATTCCTGTTTGGCTTGGGAAAAGAACAACCAAATCAATTAATAGTGCAATTCTGTCTCATCTAGTGGATAGCGAACACAGCATCAAAGTAGATGAGTCATTTACAGTTGCGTATCGGGTACCGAACAATCTCCCCAAAGGCACACGATTACGCCTCCTAGCCATAGCTGAGGCTTTAGAGATTAATAGAGAAAGACCAGATCTATGTGTACAGAAAAAACTTATTCACTCTCTTTGTCTACCCTGGCCCACTACAAGGTCACCAGGATCATAATCTTTTCGTACTATTATTATCATTATTATTATTTTGTGATATCATGTCTTTATTATCCATTTCTCCACCAAGTTTATTTCACCTCATTGTTACCCTTACTTTGTCAACCTTTATGATTTTATACTAAACCTACCAATTCTGTAGCATTTTATTACAATTTACAATTCAGCCCCTTTATTTTATCATTAGACATTATCGGTCAGCCCTCATATCCAGTGCCTCATTTTTTAACGTGTCTTTACATGTATTTTGTGGTTATCGCATTTTCTCACCCCAAGGACACTTGTATTCTGTTAACTATAAAACTACAATATATCACCTAATTGTTCATTCACACTTCATCACATTTTTCTGACTAAACACCCTATACACATTTAATTGACTATGCTAACTAATGGACTATCACCTCAACTTACACATGCACCCCAATACAGTTTCTGATATTATTTTCATTTGCCTTTACTGGCTATATGTACTCTGTTATTCATGGATTTATAACTGTAGAGCCTGAAGAAGAAGTTATCGAAAACAACTGTTCGCTCAAAATCTTGTTTTGATTTCAATATGGGGATTTTTTATTAATGTAACTTCGTTTACTCAGTTTATCAGATAACATTGACATTTTGATCGTAAATTACTTTCGAAGCCCTCCGTGGGTATCAGAAATGTCTACGATTCCCCTGAACGTTAATGGGATTGCATTTCGTTTTCCATATCGAAATATTATTCTGCGTCTATCAACTGGCTTCAATGGATTCTCTTCACCATGTTCTAAATCTCCAATTTCCGCTTCATTTTCTATGGAAATAAAAAAATTACAAGAGATTTATAACCACAGAATACATAGAATTTCAATAAAAAATATTGTCCAACTATTGTTTTACTGTCCAAAATATAACCTGAAAATGTAACACTTCCTCATGCAAATTAAAAAAGAATGCTGGAGTGTACATTAACTGTGGAAATAATTTGAAAATCTCCCTGTTTATTATGGCATTCTAATTCGCAATTTTAATTTTTATTAATGTGACCCTTGACCGGATATTATTCTGGAACTTTCCCATCCATTTGATATAAATACACGAATGTACAGCCTAGATGATGACTTTGTCGAAAAGAAAATTTTCTTCGCTGCAACTGTCTTCTAATTTGAAAATCATTTATTGGTTATAGGATTTGATCACGGGCTGACATTCTTTAGAGAACCATTAAAAAACCTGGTGTGGTGAGAGCAGGCTGCTAGCCGATTGGTTGGCACTAATCTACGTAATGGTCTAGGTCACTAATGTGGGCCGTGAGAAAATATGAACAAGCCTGAGTCAACAACCAATCACAGCAAAGTTAACGTGGCAAAATATGATTCGCAGAGAGAACTCTATTTGTCAAGGAATCCCGAAACAACCAATCAGAAGCCTGCGTTTGTCTACCTAAACAACCAATCAGATGACTGCGCTTGTCTATAATAATGTAGTTGAAAGATGTATAAATACGTGTTGATTTTCATAATAAAACGATCTGTTGCCTGGCCCTTGTCTTCTGTTGTTACATTTGGTGTCGCTGCCTACCGACAAATGGAATGCCTATGCCCTGCTGTTTTTGATGGAGACATATGGATCTTCGGGCAGGACTTCAAGGCTTCTGCGCAGTTGAGTGGCGTTCAAGATCTGTCAGCGATGGAGCTGCTACTTGGGGCGCTGCTGGGAGGTCGGGTGAAAGCAGCATATGAAAGTGTGAGCCGAAGTATGGACGAATGTTCGACAGGGTCAGGCAAACAGTTTCCAAAGTGGGAAGGACCATATATGGTCACTTCGAGATGGGGTTACGCAGACACAGTCACAATGGCGAACAATAAGAGGCGCGTGAACGTCAGCGAGCTCCAGAAACGGATACAGCGAGACAAGCCAACGATGACGCCTGCACCAAGTAGATCAAGCCGAATTCAGTCGCACGTATTTGACGGGGGGACGAGTGTGGTGAGAGCAGGCTGCTAGCCGATTGGTTGGCACTAATCTACGTTAAGGTCTAGGTCACTAATATGGGCCGTGAGAAAATATGAACAAGCCTGAGTCAACAACCAATCACAGCAAAGTTAACGTGGCAAAATATGATTCGTAGAGAGAACTCTATTTGTCAAGGAATCCCGAAACAACCAATCAGAAGCCTGCGTTTGTCTACCTAAACAACCAATCAGATGACTGCGCTTGTCTATAATAATGTAGTTGAAAGATGTATAAATACGTGTTGATTTTCATAATAAAAGGATCTGTTGCCTGGCCCTTGTCTTCTGTTGTTACACTGGTAGTACTGGACGGCTGTTTCTTCCTAGTTTGTGACTTTTCATCAGTACGCACCCAACGAGGTTGGAACCCAGGACCCTCTGGTTACAAGGCGAACTTGTAGATCATTCATTTATTGGTTAAATACGAAGTGGACGTGGATGATAAGATCACTTGAAAATTCTCCACTACTGTTTTCAGCGTTCGCCTAATTGATGTTAAAAAGTAGAGAATAGTGAATTGTTTCAGAAAATAATTGCTGCCTGTTGAGAGCAGATAGATGAATACGATTCAACATTAAGCAACATCTTTTGCGACTGCAATCAATACCGTGCTGTGTTCAATTCATTCTACGATGATGATTCAGTTTGCCGTTTTTATCAAGTGTCTGCTCCGGTTTTCATAGTATATGCACTTGTGAATACTGCTACAATAGTCTCCCTTTTTCGTATTTTTTGAGCATGAATAGTGTTAGTTAATATACTAAGGAGACAAACAAATTTTATTGACGCAGGTAGTATTGTTATCCCATTGTCGACAGAGAGAGATATATCCAACTAATTTGTGAATTGTTTCTGGATTCAGAGTCCTAAACGCAATAGAAAATACCTAGGTGTTTATAGATAGGCAGCCTGAATGACCGCAGAGAATGACAAAAGGGTGATTCATCGTCTTATGTCATTTGATTTTCAATGTATGCCGAATTCATTGTGTTAAACCAGAGTAAGTGAAACTGTGTGTGTATGATTTAGCATAATGTGAAGACCATGCTCCATATTTTACCGCTTTATTACTAGGAGCAGACTGGAGTAGACGCCTATATGGAATGAATATAGACGACAAATCAGCACCGGAATGTGATGACTTTTTTATTCAGAGCTCTCTTATTTAACTTTGGTCCCTGAGCTGACTGCCCATGTTCAGGAAGAATGAGTGAAGTGGAAGAGCAATTGAAGGGAATAATGAGAGTGCTGTGAGGAATGAGGTGAATGGCCGTGACCAAATAAGAGTAAACGAACTACTTCAAGGAGGAGGAAAGTGAAAACATACACACATCATGTTCCTTTCTCCTGTCTCTGTATAACATACGACCACAGTGTGAAAAGAGAGGACCATACATAGTTACTTCGAAACACTAAGAGCCGAGCTTCAGTTCGTAGATATCCAATTACATGTTGCTTAAATATTCGGGTTCAAGTTCATCAGTCTTAATGGATGAAGAGAGATCAGAGTGTCAGAAATTTGAAAACACATAGTGACATTGGATGTCGTGATATCAAGAATGTTCGCCCTATTACTGAATGTTGTTAGAAAAGATCTTGGATTCTTCTTACACACGATATTGTTGTTCTGAAAGAAGAAATTCCTTAGAAATACAGGCTTTATTCTCATCTGACAAACAGGTATTTTCTCAACCAAATAAACTGTGAGATTTCGTTAACAAAATTGACACCAGTCAAAGAAGTGATAAGAAGCAAAGCCCACTGGATAAGTCAATCAATGAGACTTGAGACTGTCAGTAAGTATTTGAGCCTCAACCACCCAACCAGTGATGAAAATAATGACTCTTGCGTTTCCTGAAAGATGTCGATTTGCTACGGAATCTACTTCAAGACTGAATTAGTTCTTCAAGCATTCGAACGAGTTTATGCTATGTGTGCACTTAGTCGTTTCAGAATGCAAGATTTATTTTGAATCTCCGTATCCAATTTTTCTGTGATTTTCGTTTGTAGAAATTTAATTGAATGTCAGTCAAAATTTAAAACAGTAATTCATCATTTTCAATTTTTTTAGATTATATACCCGAATGAAATGATTGTAGCCCGCTGGGACAGGCAGAGACCGGATGCGTTGAAGCAGAATATGTAATATAGTGTGACTGGGATACCCTAAAGCTACCAGTGTGATTAAAGATTTGTTGAGCTGACATTCCGATTATGGTAAAATGTATTATTCTACAGTTTGACTTAATGGTTATTACCATCTACTTCACTAGCCTGTCTTCTGTCTCTACCATGATGTGTCAATGGTGATTGCGTTGATTAGTCAATCATCAGTATCTGGTCTTCAGATGACTTGCATATTTGGTTTATGGAATCCAATCTGCAGTTCACTGTCATTATTGTATCAGCAAATGCAAATTATACTAAGTTCATTATTGATAAATAAGTCATATACGACATTAGATATTGTATACTTCATGTATACAGTTTAGAAAATGTCTGTCATGCATTCACATCTGTCGGTTTCAGTTACTGTCTGTTGTTTCCCACAAAAATGCGATTTGTAGTAGCCAATATATGTGAAGATAATCAAATTTACAATTTTCTTCGTAATACACCTTAGTTAAAAATAATTACAGACAATTCCGTTTTACTAGAGTGACAGTAACATATTATTATTATTATGTTGTACGCACGAGTATCTCTTCTCTTCACAAGCGTACCCATTTTTCGGCTTATCTTGATCATTTCAGTATTTCTCTGAATGTTTCTCGAAGAAACGCAGGGAGGTAAATATATTGTAGTGGATATCGATCACTAATGATAATTATTTGATTGAGTTTCAAATGTGAAATTACCATTTGATTCGGTTCACAGCAGTCTCCATTGGTTGATACTATGACTGGCCATACCCTTTCATTCCCTCCTCCAACAGTCTGCTCCACATCAGTCTATAATGTTTAGAGTACCGTTTCTCATTCAGACCCGACTTGAAACAAGGCATTACGTAGGATGTCACTAAACGGTCTCCTCATCGAAAACATCACAGCCTCAAGACACACTTTATAATCAGAAGCAAAGAATGGCAAGAAATATAAATCATGAAACAACCATATACACGGAATTACCTCTCGAAATCTCAACACCATTGAAGGAGTAGTACTCCGTGGTCACCTAAACTGGAACAGGCACACTCTGTAAACTATGTCGTCAAAGATGTATATGTATTCCTCATCAGATCACTCATCATCCATGAGATACCAAAGCATATAACAAATATATCACATCATTACTGAAGTAAAATTACACTTGTTCTCTTCACTCACCATCACTCAACACGTGACCAAACACAAGTAGACCGAGCAAAATATGCAGTAGAATGTTCGACATTCTGCAAGAGGGGAGAAATGTATGAAATACAGAAAAACATTTCTGATGAATAATGCAACACACTTGATACATTTGACGAGAGGAAAACACCAAATCGATAGGATCGTTCCTTGTAAAACAGTGAAGTATTTTCACATTCAGCTTTAAAACTGATTTTATATTTGTGACTTGAGTAAATGAGTGTATTGAATGGTGAAAATGAGATGAATGTATGTGACTCCATGGAGAATATAATCCACGAATATTCGTATACAATGTGGTATTCAGTGAAATCATTACAGCTGTCAGTCCCGTCAATGAAGCATCTAATTATGTGTTTATTTTCAGCCAAGTTGAAATGGTTATTACTGTTTCACAGATGATAGGTAGCAGTGAGATGCCGAGTGCGTGCTCAGCACTATTTCCAACTCGTTGCTTGGATGTACATGAGTCCTTGTTGATTGATTGCACACACGCTGACAATCACACTGAGCACACATCGTTTCAAATGCATATCCTGGGTACGACTTCTGGTGATTATTGTCATGTCGAGCCTAAGCCATCAACAGAGCGTTGTGATTAGGAGTCGAGAAGTCAATGGAGACGAATCGATCCACCTCAGTTGCCATCAATCAACGGAGCACGGAGAAATGAAATTTTTATTAGATAATGAATTCTAGTTTTGACCTCTGAGCAGCTGTCAGTAAACTCGAAGGGATTGTCAGTGTAGCTGTTGCCACAAGATTGCAACAGTTTAAGTTTCCATATTTTGAGAAAGCAACGCATAACATATTTCTTAAGATATGCATTAGTCAGGATTCAGATAAACATATATGATGCTTTGTCTAGTCTGCATTGTGATCAATAGAGAATACATCTCCTCCACTTTAAAATACTCTAAGGGAGCTATCAGTACGAATACCACAATTAGCCTGGAGCGTATGAAAACACACACAAAAACAAACAACCACATTGAAGGCTACCAGGAGATACGACTGATTAACTCCTGAAGAAATCTAAAAGCTCACTTCAAATTGAAGTATGTGCCGTAGATTTTTCTAGTAGACCAATAAAGCTTTGCAAATAATCCATCCTACTCAGAGAACACAACTACATTAAAACCTACTGAGTGTATTCTGCATCTAATGCTAAACCGCACAGTCTATTCCCATTTCCTGTTGGCAGTAGGCTGGAGTATTTATGGGATCTCTGCTTAGTTTATTACATCCTAAAGTATTTAAGGTGCACCTAGAATCCGGCACGCATCCTCCATTTTTTATGTTCTGCTCTCTGTAAAGCTGACACATCAGTGCATGAGTGAATTCACCACGAATCAAAGTAGAAAAGCTATCCAACCAACTTTTACAACTTGTGTCCATTAAAAAGAAAAGGAGATCCTGACGAATCTCATCTCACAAAAATCTGTAGAATATGCAAGGAAGACGAATTCAATGAAGAACTCAGCTTGATCTGAAATACTCTTATTCGAAATGGTTACTCACTGTCGTCCACCAATAAACATATTAAAACAAAAACTGAAATTCTTCCTTGCAGATTATCGAGAGTAATTCATGTGACATTCTTCACTGCGTCACTACCACTACCTCTTTCATTGTACACTCAGTCTAATATTCATCGTCAAAATGTCAAAGATGATGTTTCACTGTTTCCAACGTCCCTTCTGTAGAGTTATATACACTGACCATATAAGTATGATATTGTGTTTACCTACTGGACATCATATCCCGATGTGATAGCTTAAGGGAGAAATTAGACTAATCAATGGCTCATTTCCTTGAGCGCCATTTCTGAATCGATTGGGAAATTTGTCACAATGGTATTAGGTCAAGTCGCTGGATGGATTTCTGTTTCCATCTATTATCTACAACGCAAGCTGTTCTCATGCACATAATGAATCCTGAAATCCATGTACAGGCGCTGTCTGTACAGCCTCTTTAACTTCAGTCAACTTCGACCTTTTCCAAATGTCCAAACGTTTGGTTACACAACCCATTTTCATTCATTTCAAACTCCTAATTTTAAAATATACTTCATGTATCCCAGTATCTCCTAATTTAACAAAATATGATACTGTTTCCTCGCACTTACAGCTTTAATGACAACCAATTCTCAGCATTATTCATCACTCACCACCTTTCCATTGCATAAGACTAACCAATCAATTTCATCAGCTTACTCACCTTTTCTTACTGATGTGTAATTTCACATGCTCTCTACTGATATTAATAACTCAAATTTATAGACGTTCACATGTCTTTTCAGTGGGTTCTCAGTTGCCGTCACTAAATAACTGTGACTGTTATCATTTCAACCGACGCTATTGAGAATGATTCAGCTACACGAGTTTTACCTACAACTGTCAGCGTCACCTTCTTGTACCATGAAACTTCAAATAAGTGAAGGTCAACACAATCAAGGCTATCAGAAGAAGTGTTCATAACTTGAAACCTACACGATATCTAGACGAATCGATGGAAATCTTTATTTTCTTTTCTTGTACATCAACAAAATGATCTCGCTTCGTATACACACACTAATAGTCGGGAGAAAACTGCTCTATTCACCCACGTAAAAATAAATAAAATGTCATCAAGATTTATGTGATAATCTAGACTTACATAGAATGCAAGTGTTTCTAACAAGTAAAAGGAAATTGAGTAGTTTGACTAATGTTATGCGATCTTAACATAAGTCAATTTATTGTTGATTTATAATCTCGAATTATTGTTACGTAGAATTCGCACAAAAAGAAGGAAATTTCTGTGATTGGTGTTGATAAGTTAACCAATCAGAGGAAAATCTCTTATGGGATTATTGTTAGTACTAGTTGCTTGAGTTTCGAGTGAAAAGCAGTGCCTTAATCCGCACATCACCAATTTATCCCGTTCTAGGTAGTTCTTTTTGGATGGCTTCACTGCCGTCTACTAGCTGTCATATCCCCCTCAAAATCAACTTCGGATCGCTGAATTGTCGTCTCACATTCAGTTACCATTGAAGGAGTGGCTAGTATTCTCACGGTCTGTCGGATTCACCTTCTCAACTCAACATAACCTTCCTTTTACGAAGGATAAAATCCATAAACTTGCGTTTATAAGACGAAGAGAGTGACACTCATTCATTCGTATTACGATATAATCAATAAATTCAGAGTCAAAATTCCGGTGACTTATTTATCGTTTTCAGCGGTTTCCTTACTCGTGTCAGTCACTGACACTGTCTAGAATAAACTGAATCGAATCCAACGCCTGGACATTTCACATTTTCCTATATCTGGTTCTCTTGATAAATTTCGCTAAATAAAGAGAGACCATATTTCCAGAATAAAATGATGCCATCAATCTATTTCACAGGTTCTCATCAGCTAACTGCAAACTCACTGAAATTACAATGGTCATAAATAATCACACTTCACACTTCAATGTTTCAAAATTAATAAAAGGAATATTATAAGACGAACGCATCCGGAGTATAGGTATTACAATTTTTAGTTCTATTCACCATCAATTTATACGCTTTCGAACTATGAAAAGTGGAATGTGAGAAAAGACAGAAGTAGAGAAATCTAATAAACAGTGTTACCTTGCACGTCTGCATAGCAACTCAAGAAGCTTATAGTCCATCCAATTGAAATCTTGCTCAGTGAGCTGAGCTTACTAATGTGTATGACTAATCAGTGTAATCGAATTAATACAGTTACCACGGGAGTGAGAGATTAACTATACTCTCTTTCCGTGTCCATCATGTTGATCTGAAAGGCTTGATTGCGATCGCTTCAACAAATCGTAGTAAATTCTCTGTCCTATGTTTGCCTAATATTTTGAAGGATTTCTAAATGTAGACAAAATGACCCGTATCCACAGGTGTCTGGGTGTCTGGTGATTGAGCTTTGTAAATATCTGCCTACTTTTAAGCATAATTTTCTTGAAATATGCTTTGGAAACCAAATAGAAGCCCTGCATTCTGTCCTTCCAATATAATTGATGCCTCAGGTGCACGTAAATTTATAAATGCAGTTGGAGGTAACATCAGCAGGGTACTTATTCAGTTTCGATTGGCTTATACAGCATGTAATGCTGTATAGCGTCACCAGCTCAGCTGTAGGGAAGCATCATTTTACTGCTCCCTTCATCCTTTTGTCAAGCTTTTCAACTATTGGATACCTCATTTTCTCATCTCTTTATTTGCTGTACTCTAGGATAAATCCGTTAGGATACTCGTTTTCTTTAAAGAATTTTTCAACAAAGCCTCATAATTCTCCTAACTCATTGGTGTTGTCATACTAATTCCCTTTTATAGCTTATAGGGCAAAAGCTGTCGTAGTGAAAATATTGTTCCTTCGAAGTTTCTTTTCTGTAGATGGAATTTTCGACCAATTCATCATTTCTGGTTTTTACATTGAGGTCCAGGAATTTGAAGTCGTCGTTGTGTTCATATTTCATAGCGTTTGGGTCAAATAACACAGTTGTCTGACTAATGTATTATTAACATATCGGCCAGAGTATTTTGTTTCATTGATAGGCTCAATCATTCGCGTCTGTTCAAGATGATTCATGAAGATGTCGGCTAGAATAGGCTACCCAATCAATTATTCAGTAGAATTGGTTGTCGAATTGGAATTGGATATCTTTTGTGCAAAGAATTATTAGGCGGTTCAACTCTGTTTCTGGTAATGGCAATAGATATGTTTGTTTACAAATGATGTTTATTGTTTCCGTCACTGGTACATTTGTGAATAAGGCAGTCAAATTGTATGATAGAACTAGTTTATTTGATATATCATCACAGTCTACTTCGTTAGAAAATTGAAAGGTGTCATCCAAACTGTGATTTGCGAATTTCTGTTGAATTGGCTTCAATGAATCAGCTCGTCAACGACCTAGTTTGAGGTATGGTGAGTTTACCATTGATAGTATGGATGTTAAGGGCACATTGACATTACGAATTCTTGGCACACTGTATCTAAATGGGAGGTATTCAGCTCCTCACCTGAGTCCGTTGTAAGTTTTGTTGTCAATCAGTTTTTTGATGAGAAGTTCTTTTAGGCATTTATTTACTTCATTTTCAGATGACGTTGTTGCACCCTTCTTAGTTTTGTCCACCTCAAAATTCTTCCGGATTGTTATGAATTGTCAGCATTTCATGTGCATAGTCAGTTTTATTCATTATAACAACTTTAAAGCGTTGATGAGGTATAAAAGTGATGACATCATCATTCTCACATAGTCTCTTTACTAACACTTTGTGCTCCTTAATAAGCATCTTCTGTTTTTCGGATCGTGATGTGTGGTATTGGTTCGCTATAATGTTTTATCTATTACCTTTCAAACATTAAAGTTTAAAATGTCATTATTTATAAACATTGTAATTTCAGTTAGTTTGCAGTTAGTTGATGAGAACCTGCAAATCTGGTCTCTCTTTCTCTATCGAACCATTTCATATGAGCATAAACAGAGGTATGTTAGCGATTACTTCTTCATATAACTAGCGCCTTTTCAACACATATTCACGGTTACACTTAATTTCTTCACTGTTATGAGCAGATGAGCTATTTTGACGGAAATGAAAGCGATCTAATAAACTATGGGTTCCTGTTGTGATAACTATTATCGTTTTTCCGACATTTGTGCCTTTTATACTCTCAAAGCCATAGTTATTAATCCTCATTTGAGAGTAGTGTAATGCTTTCCACTAGGATCTTGAAATTATCTGGCTTATGAAGAGATTGATCCTAGTGATGTCTGAAACACTAGTGATACTAATACTTATAACTTTTCGCGCCTAATTAATGAATTGTAGATATTCATTATAATAAAGGTTTTTATATTTCCCAATGAATGAAAAACAAAACGATATTGTGGTTTTACTGACGTTTCGCTATATCAGTAAATTGAATATTCCCATAATTTATTCAGCTATTTAATGCTAATAGCTTTATCAAAGTAGTATTATTAAACCAGAATTTACAAAATCTCCTCAGCTTATATATAACAAAGAGTTAAGAGGTGAGAAAATAGACAAGTTTTGTCAAGTTAAAGGCACATATTGAAAGTCAAAATAACAATGAAGATCAATCACTAAGCCAAATAACAAAGGTAATAAATAGTACGTCTGTTATGATATCAAAACCAAGTTTACTAACTTGATCATCGTTCGCTTGTCTGGGGTCATTTTTGGTTGTCAAGTTTGTAAATTCCGGTTTAATAATACTTTGATAAAGCTATTAGCAGCAGCATTCAATAGCGAAACGTCAGTAAAAACTATATCGTTTTGTTTTTCATTCATTGGGAAGTATAAAAACCTTCATTATAATGAATATCTTATACCCAATGCCCAAATTTTTTCAAACCGTTAAAAGTGAACTTGGTTTGCACATATATGAATTGTAGATAGTCTTTAAGACATTTAATTGGTGGATGGTGACTAGCAGTGGAATCCAGGATGCGCGTTTCGTCCTATTTGGGACTCGTCATCTGGATGTACCTGCATTTCTCAGTGAGTGATGATGTTCCCACCGAGGCTCGAACCCACTGCTGGCTGAGAAGTGCAAGTACATTCAACTGAAGAGTCCCAAATAGGACGAAATGCGCATCCTGGATTTTACTGCTAGTCACCATCCACCAATTAAATACTAAACGCCCAGACATCGTCGAAGCATCTGCACAAGAAGCCGACATGTCAGCCTGAGACCGATCACTTCGGTCCAATCAATCGACGGGAAAATAAAAAAAAATTCAATTAAAGTCTTTTAGACAGTCTGCTGATAAATTCTTGAAAAATGACCTTATTTTATGAGCACCACTCAGGTTACCAAGGTCATCCTCAAAATTTACTTGTTCAAGTTCAATGAGAACCCACACCTGTACAACGGAAGTTACTGTGAATGACGCCGCACCAACTCTCTAAAGCTTTTGTTTGTTTCAGTGTATGTTACTTTAATATTCGGTCTCATTCAGTCCAAAGTGCTAAGTGGTTTAGTTTTATCAACAACATTATCAGAGTGCTTCTCGACATTCTCACAAACCTCTACTCACCACTGGAGGAATAAATCATGAATAATAAAGTGAACCTAGGTGGCAAGATATGTCATAATTGGAGTCAAGGAAATTATCATGATTTTTTTATACGGTCTTTGCTCACAGTAACGCTGGTGTGACTTAGGTACCTTTACTGTTTCACCATGCTCGAAGGCGCACAAATGCTTCGCTGTGAGTAATCACATTCTTCCACCAACTGAACTACGGTAAATGTCACTAGAACTAAACAGCATTCATCTAATCAGGGGGTTAGTGTGCTTCACTAGTTCACATAGTAGAATTCTGGCCAACTACGCATGTGGTCCAAGTTCAGTTCTCTGCAGACACGCAGCCATGTAAAGAGAGTCACCACGGCTACGGAAACTTCAAAGTTGAAGCACAAAGCTGTATGCCCCACAAGGAACACAAAGTAGCGTAAACAGAATCAATGGTTTAATCAACTGTAATCAACTGGAAATTACTGCAAACATATGACATGTTATTTGTCACTGGGTTGTAACCATGATGATGTGTCTAATTCGCAGTAGTGCTGGCTGAATTCTGTTCAAGAAAACTGCAGTATGGTTGTTTCTGTGACTACAGGAGTAGGTGAGGCTAGTTGGAACCTCCGTAAACATATTGGTTACATGGAGATTAGGGTAGAATCACCTTTTTAATGAGTGACATAAGGCACAAAAATGAATTCATAAATTCTCCCAACAATCAGACATCAGTTCAAATTGCAGCGTAGTATTCAGTTACCTACCTTACTAACCTAACCACATTACCGCATGCTAAACTGACAGGATTCACGCAGCCTCAACAATGGCGAGTCTAAACATGACACTCGTTGTACACTAGTTATATACTGATGAAATAGTGTTTGATGACCGTGAATTTAGCAGCGACATCAGGTGAGAAAATACTTCGACCGCAGCGGAAAATTCATGGTATAGGCCCAATAAACTTATTATTCACTGAAATTATGAAGGCTCCTCAATTCGAGGGAAGTTAACAGTGGCTGGTTAGAACAATCTGAGGATCACCAGACAGATGTGTAGCCTCTCCTAAAATGAAGGCGAAAACAAGCATCAGGACATGGAATTTCATGACTACGTTTGCGTTGGATAATTAATCCGGAGGAAATAGAGAAGAATTGGATGAGCGCTTAGGAAACCTTCAAGTGATATCCCCTGACTGTCCTCCGAGAGTGACCTGGATAACACGTGACGAATAAGGCTCGTACGGTGACACAGGATATCAAGTGAAGTGAAAATATTGGTAGAATATTTATTTTTTTAATTTTTTTTTGATTACAGCTTGATTCCACACCGTATTTTTGGTACAAGTATGGAATTTTCAGCATGGATATCGGTAGCCCAAATTTCGCAGGCCGACCATAGATATCAGGTGTGCGTCGGCGTGGTTTCGAGCCCCGGACCATGTGCATGGTCAGCGAGAGTCCTAACCACTGTGCCACCGACGCACATATGAGAGTAATGTGAGGATTTATTCCTTTCACTCATTTCCTGTGTGCTTGATTCCTCTCAAATTGCAGCATAAATCAACTCGTAAGACATACTACTCTAATTGAATAATCGCTGCACTCATTCCTAGACAGAACACCAATAAGTAGTGGAACAAGCATTAACTTGAATTGGAAAACCACTGACTGAACACTGACAAATATGTCGAGGGCTAAACTCCTAATCCCACTTCGGATTTTTTTCCTCCTCACGTATTTTCTAATGATTATTGGATTAATAATACTTATGCATGGAATCCTCTTGTTACAGTTTGTATTCATTTTGGAACTTTAAACGTCATGAGTACTGTATTTGTAATGTGTTTGGAAACGTGAATTACTCTGTTGGTGGTTGACGGTGCAAGACATATTGCTAAGTCATTTAGAAACCATAGGATTATGAGTGGACTGCTATTTGAACTCGTTAATGTGGGACAAATGCTGTTTACACCTTAGTCCTCTTGCTTCAATCCCTACGTAGGGCAGAAATAACCACAGGGATGACGACCGAACTTAACTAAATTGTCTTTGTAGACGTCTGAGTACGCGTTCAGTTGCAGTTCATGTCTTTACAATTCGCAAAACCTCATGTTTATTTAGATGAACCATATTTGAATTTCAGAGGAATTTAATTGAGATGAAATATGCAGTAATGACGCATTGGAAAATTCGAAATGTCAACGTATAGTGAGTATTCCTCCACTAATCATTCGAACGATTTCATTTGGTTAGTAAGTGGGAGTGGAAAAATTTAAAATTACTTGTTTCCCGTGCATAGAACCATCACTGAATAAATGACAACATTCTGTCAAGTCTGGTGATATTAAACACCATTGTGACAATTTGTGGTCCCACGTGTATTAATACAAATACAACGGTGCATTGAGGAATCAGTCTACTGAAGTTATTCACTTGTGTGGCTGTGAGACTTCCTTAGTTCTTCGTATAGCAACTGTAGTCCTAACTTCAACAAAAAACTGACAATATTTTATCTGTTGTATATTATAAATGGTATTAAAGAGACCATGCACAATCAGTATATACTACTTATTAATTCGTTTTTCCAGTAGTACCCCACTTACTTCAAACAGTGCTGTTTCTTCTCAAACTGTGATAATTAAAAATCAATTTGCGCATTGCAAATTCTAATTATCATTGTAGATGTTGGCATAAAAATGGAACATTTCGAATTTCCACATTTTGGAAACATCATATAATTGTATGTAAACAATATGATGAAATGAAAGTCACCTAAAGTTTATGAAGTTACGAAAAATCAAATAAATATAATTCAGCAATTTAAAAATATGCAAAATGGTCACGAGTAAATGTGTCTGTTTTGGTAGAAATGGTCCCAAGCCATATCTTGGTCAGTGGCGAACCACTCATGTCTAGCATTTCAATGGCGTCAGTGAGGCAGCCTAAACTTGTTTAAGTGAAAGAGATCAACAGTTGAATAATTCATGGACTAATATAATTTTTTTGATCTAAGGATCATAAAATTTTTTTGATGTTTTTTTAGCTCATATCACCTAACAGAGCTTCTCAAGAAAACACCAAATATAACAGTATTTTTAAGTGATGGTAGCTCGCTTCTCTAAAAAGAAAACGATGGGAGTTAATATAACTGATGTTAGCGCTATTTTTTTCGTTCCTTCACGTTCCTCGGTGGAACATAGGGCTTCCAGCTAGTGGCCTGAAGTTTCTGTAGCAGTGTGTATTTTACAGGATAGGGTTGATAGCCTCATGCCCAACCTTTTCTCTTTACCAGCATTATTTCTGGCTTAACGAGGTAAAGGAGTGCGTCTGTGGCCGGGGGTCGAACCCCGGACCATGTGCATGATCGGCGAGTGTGTTAATCGCTATACCACCAACGCCTAATAAGTCATATATGCAAGAAGCTGTCGAGACAATACTTCATATAGGGTAATCCAGTTAATCAGTAATTTGGAAAATTGTGTGTAGTGAAAATCTCCGACAAACCTACTAGCTGGTCCATACAATTACCAGTAGTATTCCTGAATAACACTAAATAGTTATGTTCCTTCAGTATTTATGGGTCATTTTTTAAAGAGATATAACACACATGCACATCAGATTATGATTCGGCTATAATCTGTTTGAAACTTTTGAAACGTCATTGTCTAGGAATGTTTATAATCTGATTATTCTGTGATATTTATACTGTGGCTGACTGACTGTGTATTAATTTGCTCCTCATGTATTAAAAGTTCACGGCTTTGATTCATGTGTGTGTATAAATTGAACGATGCACAGAGGAAATATTCTGTTGAAGATATTCATTTATAATAATAATAATAACAATAATAATCACTTTATTCCACAACAATAACAATTTACAGCATGGAATTTTCAGCGTTTCTTTTACATATTGCAATGGTTTAGCTCTGTTTATAATTATATAAATGTATAAAATGTTAAAATATTGATAGTTAATAGGAAAAAACAAAAAAAATATAAAAAAAACCCAACAAAATCACACCATTTCTAGGTCATAGTGAATAATAAATAAATAATATAACAAATAACACATGCATTAATATGCATCATTACATTTTATAGTTTAGTTATTGATTCAAAAGTTGTAAAAGTTCTTTTCTGATATTTGTCTCTTCACACAATACTCGTGCCAAATATGGAACGGTCGAATTTTTATATTTTGTAGTACGAGCATAAATGTTTATAAAATTTCTTCTGGTCTTACCCGAAGAGATACAAGGAAACAATTGTGAATAAAGAGGATGTTCACTATCAGATAAGATAACTTTAGCTAAGTGTTTACAAGAATTCATATGCCTATTGACAACAGTGTCATTTAGTTCAGTCAAAGGGATAGCACTGACCCTACTTACAGCCCTCAATGTTCTTCGTAGTATTATATGATCTTTCTTGAGTAGCCCAGGGAAGAATAATGGAGAACAATAAAGAATGATGGGCAAAACACATGAATTAATAAATTGTATGATAAGAGATTGAGTTATACCTGAGTGTCTCAACTTCTTTATGTAATAAGTCAGACGGAAAACTTTCTTAGAAACTATAAGAATATGAGACGACCAGCAAAGGTTTGACGAGAAACTAATGCCAAGATAAGAAACACTTGACTTACTCTCTATCATGGTACCATCAATATTACAACAATCATGAGATTGAATCAATCCATGCATGTCTTTTTCACTTCTCAAGCTGAAATCAACAGTGTTACATTTAGTTGGATTTAGTTTAAGACCATTTGAGCCAGACCAATCCTTAACTTCAGCTAAGAAGCCATTCATATGGGAACAATCCGATGTGGAAACTACAGGGACAGAAACGGTCAGATCATCAGCATACTTAATGAAGTTAACTTTGGGTGAGTTCGGAAGGTCATGCAAAAAGAAAGAGAAAAGAAATGGAGAAAGTACTGCACCTTGAGGCACACCACTTTCAGTTAGCTGAGAAGTGGAGCGCTTTCCAGCCAAAACAGTATGCTGTTTCCTATCCTTAAAATAAGAAGACAGCCATCTAGTTGCCCAGGACTCTGTTTGTGCTGAAATCATCTTTCCTAATAAAAGTGTCCTAGGAACAGAGTCGAAAGCTGCAGTATAGTCTAAAAAAGCTGTTCGAACGAACTTAGCACCCTTATCAAGGCAGGAAACAATATTGTGGTGTAGTACAATGGCTGCATCTAATGTACTTCTTCCACACTTATAAGCAAACTGCTTAGGGTCACTAAAAGCTTTTAAAGAAGGTTTAAGAATATTCAAAAGAAGTTTCTCCATAGTTTTCAAAAAAGGAGATGTTATAGCGACTGGTCTAAACTTTATACCTGCTCCAGAAGATGATTTCTGTACAGGTACAACCTTGATTTCTTTCCAGTCAGCAGGTACCGTTTCCCTGTTAAATGATGCGTTAAAGATTTGAGTAAGAGGATGACACAAGATGTCTGCACACTTTTGAAGAAGAATGCTTGGTACACCATCTGGACCAAGGCTGTGTGTTGGATTTAATGACTTCAAACATAATAGTACATCCTTTTCTTCAAAACCCTGAAAATGACCATTTTCTTGACTAGGTACATCAGGTACAACCATATTAATTTGTTTCTTGATAAATGATTTGTTTAAAGCATTAACATCAGAATAAGCATCAACGGACATTTGTTTTTTACTTGTAAGTTTATTGAAAAGTTTCCAAATGTTTGAAGGATTTTTACATGATAAAAATTTTTCATTATATAGTCTGTTCAACCTTTCTATTTCAATTTTTATAAGGGTGTTTATTTTACGGACACCAGTATTATCACAATTCTTATACAACTTCTCTTTTTGTCTTCTAAGTTTTTTCAGTTGCACAGAAGAGATTCTGTCAAATCTCGAAAACAGTGTTTCATAAGGACAGCAAATTTCCAAACAAAACTTCAGATAATCGGTTATATTAGAGACAGTAGCATCCAACTTATCGTCAGTAAACAGTTCCCAGTTGGTATCATGCAACATGCTTCTTAATGCTAGAATGTTGTCATGGGAATATGAACGTTCATGTATCTTCTTTGTTAAATGACTAAACAATTTTCGTTGTAACTTGCCGTACACTTTCGGTAAAATACGAATAATGCAGTGGTCAGAATTTAGCAAAGGAGCTCTCCTTCGGGTTTCATATACATCACGGTCATTTATGAAAACCAGGTCTAGTGATTTGTCCAGACGTGTATTAAACTTGACTAGATTCTCATGACCAAGCGAAGTAAGAAAGCTGTGATCACATAAATTAAAATCACCACAGACTATAGACAACGAGTTTCCGAATGCAGGAGCAGCGAATTCAGTAAACTCATCTGCAAACATAACTATATTAGAAAGGCTACAATTGGGTGTTATGTAAATATTTGTTATGTATATATAAGAATATTTACTTAAGTGTTTTGGGCGACACCTGACGGTTATGCAATCTATATTGTCATTAGAATAATTGAAGCAAACGTGATTTGATGTAGACCAATTTGTGTTTATAAATGTGGCTACCCCTCCTCCATATTTTTTCTTGGAACTATTTCTATCTTGGCGAAAAACTTTATATCCATTTATTGAAACTAGATTATCATCATAATGCTGGTGCAGCCAAGTCTCTTGTATTGCTAAAACGCCAGCATTTCGATAAACATTGGAATACATTAGGGATTGAAGATAATCCATTTTGTTGGACAGGGATCTACAATTAGTGCTAACGAGTTCAGGAACAGTCATTTGATTAATTTGTGTACGTTTCAGTGCACGCTGCCAGCCACAGTGATGCTTTTTTCTCAATTTTTGTGGATGACACAACGCGGTAGGTTGTAATGATTTTAAAAATGCGCGATTATATATAATACGATTAGGACACATTATTGATAAATTAAAACAAAATTAAAAGAGCAAACCAAAGCAATTTTGCAAAATGTTGTAAGGTGGAATTTTTGGTAGCCCTATGTTCAAGCAGGCCGCCTATATATTTATGGAGCTATGAAACTTTCGTTGTCATTCCGGATGATATTTCCGGCGGTAAATGCGGTATGGAGTTGAAGTCTGTTAAATGTAACCAATCTTTAATGTACAATCGATTTTCTCATTCAGCTGGGGAATTAGTGCATAAAATTACCGAATTTATGATACTTTTAACTTGATATATCAATTTACCCTTCCAGTATAACTAGTGCGAATCGTGGATGGAAACCACATAAAAAAATTTTAAAAATGCTTTCAACCTACAGTGAACATGCGTTTTTATATTAGCTATATTTCCCGTTGTTTTCGGAATTCGTGCATTTGTCTTTTTCCTAAAAGTTTGACTGTAGTCAGTTTAAATCATTTCTATTCTGAATTGATGCTAAATGCGCTTGTTA
The DNA here is from genome assembly GCA_944472135.2 of Trichobilharzia regenti. Lineage (NCBI taxonomy): Eukaryota > Metazoa > Platyhelminthes > Trematoda > Strigeidida > Schistosomatidae > Trichobilharzia > Trichobilharzia regenti. The sequence continues at coordinate 100,578,041 of OX235264.1, forward strand.
TTTTGTACGAGACTGGAATTTTTCTTTCAACTTCGAGTTGTTTTTTCAGTGGGAATTTTGTTCTACTTACAAATTGTTTAGTAGTGTGTTATTTACAAGTTACGTTTTTAAAGAATGGCCCTCATCAGCCGAACGTGTACAAGTATTTGTAGGAGTGGCTTATGTTAAATAGAAACAAGTTTCTGTTGCATACAGGGATCTCGCTTGTGTATTTCATTAGCTAAATCTTCATTTATGCAGATTCGGTTGATTTACATCTGTTTTGTTTGCTTTGTTATTTCGCATGAATCCTAATGAAGTTAAATCATAGTAGTTCAAGTCATTGACCGGCTCAGTGGACTGGAGGCAGCCAGTAGGAGAGTACGTACGTATTAATGAAGTTGAAAAAGAGAAATGGAATTTATCGATACTTATGAGACTTTGAAAGTTATTAAGTGAAGTTTCAAATAAACTTATCCTCTTTCAAGTTCCTTCAGTTCTTTACTTCATATCCAAGAATATAGATTAGTTTGGTTTAATCTGACCGGCAGTCTTAGAATCATTGAACTGGTCGTTCGGCCGGGTCACTATTTCTTTCCGTCGCTCTAATGTTAAACAAGAGATATGTTTGATTTTGCCGAGGCGGATGAATTTGTATGCAAACGTTTTTCACAAAATACGGGATCATGTTCTTGATGTTATTGAAAACTGACTGTTGACTGTTCTGAATATTGCTCAGCTTTGAACTGAAGACAGTTTTTGCACAGCATCTGTCTGTATTCTTGAAAAAAACGAATTTAAAAGTTATCTCACAGTCACACAGCCATCTTTATTTCGTGAACTTGCAAAGTCTGCACTGTTGTAGGTATGTATTGCAACGATTAAAATCTATTGGTGAATTTAGTGTTTATTCGATATAAAATAAAACTGATATAAATCTTGGTGAATCATGGTGACAAAGTTGATGCCGATCGAGGAGATTCTTTGTAGAAGTAAAACTTTCAAAGTAATCAGGGGGGAAATCAGGTACTTGTAAAGCCATTTCAAAGAATAATACACTTTTAATAAAGCGAAAATATTCATTCATATATTTATATAACACAACAAAATTGAGCGAAGAATATCCTTTTCGATAATTTTCTCTTCTGGCTCTAAAATTATACATATGATTATATAGATAGAATATCCCATCGATTTGTAAAGTAAGATCAATGCAATTACAGTTCATTAAAGATGCTTAAAATTATAATGATAATAAAGATACAATAACAAACAGAATATCAACTACAACTAGGGAAATTTCCACGACAATTGAGAACCATTCAAAACTAGATGGCCAAGGTAAGGATATTGTCTCAACTAGCTACTTTTGGACGGATAAGTTAGGCTTCATAATGTGGATCCCAACAGCCTCAGCAATATTTAGTAATCGATCTCTTAAGGCAAGATTAAGATTTCTCTGGTATGCGGCAAATGACTCTGAAAACATGGTTGACGTCAATCTTGTGTTCTATATCCACAAGATGAGGTAGAATAGCTCTGAGAATAGATTTTGTTTGTCCCTTACTTAACCACACAGGGTGATGTTCAGTATTTCAACGAGAAACATGCCTAATTGTATGGCCTATGCTACTAACTGGCTCACTCCACAGGAGCAGTTAAATTGGTGGATACACATGAAAGAGGCGAAATTAGGCAGTATGTCCTTTACTTCTGACAGCAAATGAGAAGTGATTTTGAAGAAACAGCGTAATTCAGCAACAGGAAGTGCTATTTTTACTGCATTTCTAAGTCGTTATGTTAATATCTCGCTGATGTTGTCCTCAAGGAGCATTTTTAAGAATAAGGCTTTCTTAGGAATTGTTGGTACCTTAGGCTGTTTTAACTTTAGATTCATATTCTTATAAATAAACTTTTCTGGATAACCGTTTCCACTCAGCAACTATTTAATTTTATTAAGTTCCTCACGCAGACATTCGTCCAAGCAGATTGCTCTTGCTCTGTGTTCCAAGCACTTTATCATTTTGCGTTTGTATTTTAGAGGCATGAAGCTCAAAATAACTGGACATGCATGAATTGTATAATCATCAAGTAACACATACACTAGATTATCCGTAAAACGGAATGAACATATTCTGAGGAAAAAATTCTCTCTTCAAAAATCCATGCATTATACTTTTGAACTCTACTACTATTTTATTTATAATTTCTTGATAAGCCAATTGATGTGAAAGGAAGCAGTCAGCTACATCTTCATTGAGATTAATATTGATAGCAATAGAATCGGTGGATGGTGACTGGCAGTAGAGTCCAGGATGCTCATTTCGTCCTATTTGGTACTCATCGGCTGGATGTAACTGCATTCGCCAATGAGTGATGATGTTCTCACCTAGGCTTTAACTTTGTGCCCATAATTACAAACGGCAAAGCATTATTCACTAGACGACTTGGGTCATGAGAGCCACCTCTTGTGCAACGAGTCATGTTAATTTAATTGAATTTTACATTTCTCCGTCGGTTGATTGGACTGAAGTGCTCGGTCTCAGGTTGACATACCTGTCGGTTTCTTATACAAATGCTTCGACGATGTCTGGTCATGTAATTCGAATTTTATTGGTGGATGGTGGCTAGCAGTGGGGAATGCAGGTACATCCAGCCGACGAGTTCGAAATAGAACGAAATGCGCATCCTGGATTTCATCGCTAGTCAACATCCAGCAATCAACCTCTAATTACATGCCCAGACATCGTCGAAGCATCTGCACAAGAAGCTGTCAGGCATGTCAACATGAGACCAAGTACTTCGGGTTCAATCAATTGACGGGAAAATCTTAAATTCAATTTATCAATAATGATAATAGTTTCATTCTGAGCAAAAATATTTGCACAATATTCAGACTTCTTAGAGTATGTTTTTGCATGACGTTTTCTATTCAACAATCATCTTCAGGTAAAATAAAAATCAATCGTTTATCATATGACACATTGTCATTCACTTTGAAACATATAAGCTAAATCCTGCTTCATCTTAGAGGAGGAAATGTGTACCAGTAAAGTGAAGGCTAATCAAAAAATGAATGTGAGTACATTTTGTAACTCAAAGACATAACTGAATGGTTATCATAATAAGAATATCATGAAGACGTTGTACCTGTTGCATGTAAAGACATTAAAATAGTCCCCGTCCCTAAACTTGGAAATAGCAAGAATGTAAAATTCAGACACATTGCCATTACTTCCCCGTTTCCAAAGTTGGTGGAAAAACTAGTACTTCTTAAACTTGAACCCTCCCCTTAAAGTTTTGAAGACTCTAAACAATTTGCATATAGACAGGGAAAGAGCACTTCGGATGCTGCAGCCGTCTCACACAACAGTATCGTCTCGTCATCAGATAAACGTGCCAAATACGTTCGTTGACCATTTCTCGACTACACTTCTGCTTTTGACTCTGTACCTAGATGTCTCTTGCTAAATAAGCTCTCTATGACACAAACTGGGTCCTGGGTCACACACTGTTCGCATTCCTACTTCTCAAACAGAATGCAGTACAATGTATACAAAAGTAAATCCTCCTCAGATATGCTCACTGAAGTTGGTATCCCCCAAGGTGCTGTACTCTCTCCACTTCTCTTTTCATTCTTTCTACACGACTTACCATCTTCAAATGACATTAATTTTGTTAAATATGCTGACGACCTGACTGTATCTTTGCCATTCAAGTGTCAAAGTGACTGCTCCAAACTAAATGGCTTTTTATCAGAAATCAGTCAGTGGTCCAAGGAAAACGGTCTTACCTTAAATCCCCTCAACGCCAAACAGTCAATTTCACCTTCACGCATAAATCCGACCTAAACAAACTGGTTAGAACTCACGAGGTGTGCAATATAGATGGCAGTGAAATAGAAACCAAGTCGGAAATCAAATATCTAGGCGTCATTCTATCTGCTGATCTTTCCTGGTCGTCTGATATCTTGATGATTTCTAAGAAAATATTCCGTCTTACCTTCTACATCAAGAGGATAAGACATTCTGGAACAACACAACCCTTAATCTTACAATTAGTTAACTCTTGCATCCTGTCTATTATTCTCTGTTGTTCCCCCATAGTTTTCCCTGGGCTACCGAAGAAAAACTAAACTTTATTACGCAGGATGATACAGGTTGTCAAAGTGGTAAGCAACGTGCCACTTAACCAGCAATATGAGCAATAAATTGTGCTCGAAACGTCATCAGCAAACATTACTGTATAACACTGTGAGACTTTATCAAAACAAAAATTTACCCATAATGGAATTATACTCTACCACAGTGCACAAGTTTTATTCTTATATCAATTCCACTTAACCAGGTTGTTAATATTCTGGTCGACAGGCGCTTAGACTCATGTAAAAAATGGGCAAAATCCATTCTATCTGACTCACAACACCCTCTTCATTCACAACTCTCCCCTTGTATCTCATCAGGCAGAACTAGGAGCCTATATAGAAAACTATATGCCAGCACTAGCAAGTACAAAAACTTAACCATACGCGAATTAGCTCGTGTTCTGTGCTATAAAGAAAGCATTAGGCGTGAAACTTATAACTTTTTAAGTAATCAGTAGAACAACTGGATCTCGTGCTTCCAGCTCATGTCATGTACGGGTACAAAGTTTTCGTTCTTTCCTCTTTTTTGTTATGTGCTGTCTTGTTTCTTTCATCCTTTTTAACTCTACTTAGAACATTCTTCTTCGTTCTCTTACACTCTGTATATTTCGACCTTTTTGTTACCGATAGTATGCTAGTATCTACTTTTCTAATATCTTCAAACATTCTGTTCAATTTTTGCTTTTGCTACCGATATGGTAATGTGTTGTTGTCATAATGAACTGAGATTACCCTTAATCTATGTAGAAGTTTACTTATCGATATTGTACAAACTGGATGCAATACTGTGGAATAAAGCAAATTATTATTATTAATAATATATGATGCTTTGTGTTGTGTTCACTTAAGGCATGATAGGTAACGACTAGTTGTGTCATATCAAAGTGTCATACACAACTGATTGTTTATTGTTTATATTGCCACCATCTACTCAGCTATAGATCTTTGACTGTCAGTCATTTAATCATGCTGGATTAAACTGAGAATGATGGAGATATTATCTGTTTGTTAGACTACGAAAAAAGTGTTTAATATCGACAACGTTATCGGTTGTGACACTGTCACTTTCATTCTATGCTTTCTATCATGATATCCATGGATAAAGTAGTAACCTCATTTAACGCTAACAGTCGTAGTGACTAAATGAAGATACAATACTGTTCATTGACTGGTGAAACATTTGAGACCTGGCATTTTTATTTCCCTCTAACATTATCAGTAAACAAAATGATGCAATGGTTAGTTGGTTGTTACGATTCAACATCAGTTAGAGAGATCACTGAATGTCAGGGAGCACTGGACGGTTAGTTGTCTCGTGTTGTTTCAGGACTTTACATCGGTGCGCACAGATGACTACACCAAGAATCGAACCGGAGACCCTCAGTTTACGAGAGAAAGCTCTTTGGCCATTCAGCGACACGAATCGGAATTTCCACCTCGTGATATGGTAAACAACTACGTCAAAATAGAAACGAAACAGCTGCACAGTGATCTATCTCTCTAACCGATTTTGGTTCGTGACAAAATCTCACAATTGAGCATAATCAAAGAAAAAATCCACACAAATTCTCTAGTGTGAACAAACCATGGAGGTAAAGTCTACTTTTCAGAGTCAATAAGAATAATACTAAGAGGCAAGACGTTTTATTCAGCAAACTGTCATGGATGTAAAAATCTAAGTTACAGTAGGATTACAGATATAAGTATAAAACTTTGGCACTGTAGTAGAGTATAATTCCATTATAGATAAGATTTCATTTCGATAAATCACACAGTGTTGTTATACAGTAATATTAACTGATGACCAGATTTCGAGCACAAATTATTGCCACTCATAATCACATCAAGTTACTCACACAACCTTTTTTTCTTCATTTATATACATGTGTGGAATTGACTAGATATTTAAATAAAAATCAATATAGGATAATGTTATCAATTAACTACAGTCAGATGGGGAATAAGACGAGTGTTCTTATAGTCAAAATAAGTAACTTGTTAGAATATTGTGATGTGCTTGAATTGAAATAGAATTTTGAGAATATTCATTATCTTCCTCTGATTTGACTAACTGGCGGTAATAATATCTTCCATATTTCTGGTGATTGAGTTGAGTTATTTCTGCTGAATATGTTGGGTGCATAGACTCAATGAACCAGGCAGGATTCAGTAATCAATCTCTCTCTGCACCTAAATAGATTACTTCTTAGAATTCTAACCCTCTCCCACCATACTTTTGTGTGGTTGTGTGATAATGCATGCAGTGCAATTGGTAAGCTTTTTTCCAAACTACTTATCTTTACGGGGTCAACCATTCCTTGCCTTAGCTAAATTCTTTTGTTCCGACAATTTAATTACCCCCAACCCACTAGTTTGACCTATAAAGTTGACCTCACAGCGATTGCAGGGTATTTTGTAACTTGTATTATTTTGTTTAAGCGGATCCACCGGTTCTTCTAGCATACAGAGCTTGTTTCTGAGTGAGTTTGTAGGTTTGAATGCCACCACCCTAATTCCTACTTTATCAAGAATCCTACGTGGTGAGGGTCTCAGATGTCCCCTCCTTATATGGTATAACAGTAGATGACTTATATTCTCTCTTACTTATATTATCACTACTAGTTTCACAATTATTTTTATTTAGCTTTTGACTTTTCTTTCCATAATGCAGTAAGATTACAAGTCATTGGCCAGCAAATAAATGCACCGAAATATCCTATCAGTTAGGTAGCAATATGAAAACTGTAATCAGGGCATCATTTCATTACGCTTTTCTCAGGTAACGCCTGCTGGTCAAACGATGGAATCATATGTATATGAATAATTATTAACGAAAAATCACACCACTTAATCAGTTAATTATTCACCTGTCAATTATCTAATCATGTTCCATAAGGAGATGGATACCAGGCTGTTAATTTTATAGTGAAAACATCTGAAATAAACATTTGATTGTTACACCCACCATTGATGGAGTGGGTGGTAATGGATAAAGATAAGGCTGATAATTTTCTTTCTGACGTTCAATGAACACCTGTTGTTACAGTGTCATTTTGCATTTGACGATTCCTTTTACGATTTCAATCGATTAACTGGCATAATTAAGTAGGCGTTGACAGTTGTTGTGACTGAAAAAAATAAAAGACAGAGTATCTGATCTTACAATGCATACGTGACATTAATGAGTGTCTTAGTTAATATCTACAGTTTTATGTTCAATCACATTAAGCTGTAGCACAATTACTGTTGTTGAATTTTCAAGTTTATTTTAAGAATAATAATAATAATCTACTTTATTCCAAAAACAGTACTTTTAATACAGAATGGAATTCTCAGCATTGGTCACAACACCTTGCATCTGATTTACTCAAAATATAAATAAAATTAAAAATTAAAACAAAAATAACCAGAGGAATTGGTCCACATTTACGATATAAGGTCAAAAATGTTCGAAGTACAAATTGAGAATATAAATGTAATAATAATATTAATAATAACAGTGAGCTTGTTTCAAACAGTATTGTCGATTTAGCTTGGAAATTTTAGCATGTTATAGAGTATGGAACCTAATGTCCTGTTGATATAGTATGGTGAGGGGAAATACAAAATTAACAGTTATTCATACTTATAAGAAAATAAATAAATAAAAACTATAAATATAAGAAGTACAATAACAATAAAGTTTGATGTTGTAAGAGCGGAGAAAATGGTTTATTTAGTAGTGCAAAGAAGGTTAGTTAGTTAGTTCATGCCTGACACTATGATCATCACATAAAGTACGTGCTGCCAAATATGGTATAATGGAATTTTTATACTTCGACGTACGTGCATAAAGTCTTCTGGAAAGACTTCTTGTTTTACCTGAGGAGCCGCGGGTAGAAAGCTGCAGTCACAAGAATTAAAATCACATGTCACTATGGTCAATGCGTTTCTAAAAGAGGCGGCAGAGTAAGTAGTGAATTCATTAGCAAGCAAAGATAGTTCTGAAGTGCTACAACAAGGTGTGACATAAAAATGTGTGTGATAAAAATGAAGTTGTACTTATACAGGTGTTTAAGTCGACATTTGACAGTTATACAGTCAATAGTATCATATGAGAATTTAAAGCAGGCACTGTTGGCAACAGACCACTGAGAATTGATAAAAGTAGCAACACTACCACCTCGCTTCTTTCTTGAACTAATTCGGTCTTGTTGTACATATTGAAACCATTCAGTAAGATTAAATTTTCATCATGTAAATCGTGGAGCTAAGTTTTTTGAAGCGACCTACTCTTTTTGCTCATAATCATCTCATGAATTGGAGTACACTTTTAGGAGATCGTTGCCACCCACCATGATGCTTTTTCTTAAGATTGTTATAGACACGTAAATCATCAGGTTGAAAACATTTTAAATAATCGCGAGAGTAAGTAATACGATTTGGACACATTATTGAATAGTTAAAACAAAATCAACCCAAGTAATCAGATCCAATATAGATGACTAAAGATTTTGGTAGCCCAAGGTTTAACCAGGCCGCTGATATTCTACTAAACTATAAGGCATTGGGTGTAACACAAACTGATATATAAAGTAATTAAATAAATGCAGTATGTGTCATCATGCTTAGCACTTAACCGTAGCGATTACATCGTATTTTAACAAGGATTAGTTTTTACTGATAGAGTAGATAGAGGCGAGAATTAATGGACTAGCAGATAACATCCGAATGACCTGTAATCTGAAGGTTGGAATTCGATCTCCTCTAGTGGCTTTGAAAGTGGCGTTCTGTAAAAGTGTCACCAATTAAAGCAAAAGAATTCTCCATATCTCCTTGATTTTCAATGTTTCTTATCATATCACATTTTTGACTAGTCAACCATATTCACTATCAGTATTTACAGGCTGATACCAAAAACGCTAAGCACACGTATTATCAGTGTATGAAGAACAGCCTGTAAATTGTTCTAGTGTGTGTAATATTTATGAAGGGAGGACAGGGGCAAATTGTAGGAGGAATTGAAATTCCCTCCATATTGATATATTGATTTCTCACAGTTCATTGCGTATAGTGTCACAAATAAATGCTACGCCACACATAGCTACTCTGGTTCACCATTCAAAATTCGAAAATGCTAACAAATTTATTTTTGAATTGTGAATTATTATTTCAAAAGAATGGATACTGAACAAAGAATACTCTTTTCGATAACCGCTTCATCATCTGGCTCTACAGTTATATATACATTATAGTGGATGAATGGATTAGTGTTATGAACAACATTATTGTTGTTTAAATAACATCGAATCAATAATATCGATAGATTACAGCTCAATAGCATCACCATAAAATAAACTGAATATCACAAAAATCAGGAAAGATAATATTACAAATTCATGAATATATAGTCTCTACTGAAGGCCATGGCAGTAATAGGAGCTGGACTTGCTTCTTTTGAACACAGAGCACTGGTTGTTTGAGGCGAATTCCGATAGCCTCTGGTGTTTGGCGCATGCGGTGCTTCGATGATTTTGGCAATTTATTAGGCCCTCGGTAGATGATGACAGAGAAGGATTCTTCCACGCTGGCTAGCTTTGTGTTCGGTTTGCACCAGATGGTCCAATATCGAACTGTTAATGGTTTCCACTAAACCTTTACCTAGCCATAGTGGGAGATGTTTCCGAGTGAGCACGAAAAATCAAGTTTCTACAGCGACAGCCAATATAACTCGCTCCACCACAAGCGCAGTTGAATTGGTAGATACAATTTGAAGTGGCTAGTTTAGTCCAGGTACTTCATCTTTCAGTCGAGGCAGCACCACCTGTCGTGTAGAGAATAATAAGTGTAGTTCGCCAGCAGTGAAAGTTCTTGGAACTGATTTTTTAATTTCCTCGTAATTATCTCACTTGGTATATCGCCCTTGAGATGCAGTCTTATATAAAGTGACTTCTTGTTTACAGATAGTGAGTAGTCCTTTTTCGTTTGCTTATTTCTTGTGTGAAAATCTTTCAAGTAGTGATGATTGGTCGATTCACATTCTTGTAGATTGTGTCAGTTTAAATAACCATTCGATCGAGAAGTTGTCGTTGATTCTCAGGTCAGTCTGGGCGTTCTGTTGACTGGTTAGATTGATTATAGAAAGCTGGTTCAATACTGTGTACTATTACTATTATTAAGGTGCTTCGACGATGTCTGAATAACAATATGACGCTATCTCGGATGACTTTGACGAGTGGTGTGACTCAGAGTCCTGGCGGATAGCGTTTCAGTGCTTAAAACAATAAGTGATGAGTCCGAATCTCCGTTGGGGACATCGTCTTTCTGTGGTCCTCTGTCAAACTTGCGGTAATGATAGCGAATTTAACATTTTTCAATGATTGTATCACTAATCGTGAATATCCTAAATGGTTTTGGAAAGCTCTGAGAGGAAATCACATATGTATCTCAACTCGAAATCTCTCCGACGTCATGCATTAAATCTAGTCGGTTCTATGAAAGCACGTATTCCTCAACTGCAACGCAATATTTCAAAAAGGTCTCCACCCCTTCACGATTTGCTGTCGAGTGAAATTCAGAGGTTTAAAGAACACGTCAATACACTCACTGAAAATCCATCACTGTCTACCATTTCATAACTCACAAACTCAAATCTATCAAAGCACAAGAAAATTTTCCTGATGACCTTCAAAATTCGTATTTAACTACTCTTCAGTTGTTTTATCCAACTTACAGTTAGAAGCTGTATCCAAGCCTCCAAAATTTTGTGACTTCAACCTGAATGCTAACACACTCCATATTCACGTACAATTTAAAAACTTAGTTACCCAAACAAATGATTTAACTCCAACCTCTAAAGAAGAACTACAACGATTCAAATCAACACTAATCGTTTGTTGTTATCGATCTCTGAATACAAAACCAAAAGTCCGAAACCACCTAACAAAGCTGCATAAGGAGGAATTAAATCACTTGAGACCCAACAAAGAACATCTAATAACCCATTTACATAAAGGAGCTGGCATAGTCCTTATGGACAGAAAAGACTACATAGAGAAAGTGAATAACATATTGTCAGATAAAACGAAATTCTCGCAACTACCATATGAAAGAAATAAAACCGAACAGATCACATAACAGCTCACTAATGTCCTTAAAAGAATGCAAACCAAACAGTTAATCAGTCATTGAGTTCATGATCAGATTCGACCGACAGGATTAATAATACCAAGACTATACGGCTTACCAAAGTTGCATAGAGCAAACCTCCCACTGCGTCCAATCTTAGATATGTCAGGTTCCCTGTTTCATTAGACCGCGAAATGGTTAGCTGAAATTTTAGAACCTGTACGAAAACAGATGTGCCACTATTCGGTTCGTGACACCTTTCAACTCGTCGACTATAAAGAAGATATCAGTGTAACGAGTAAAAAATATGCTCTCTGTTGACACTGAGTCACTGTTAACCAACGTTCTAATAGCAGAAACTGTCTGTCTTACTTGTCAATATATAAACAAAAACCAACTGAACATCGTATTACCGACGACCATTTAAGAGACTACTTCTGGGATGTACGCCTAATATACAATTCACATTCAACGATGTTATTTTCAGACAACAAGATGGTATCGCAATGGGATCTCCAGTGGGCTCATTGCTGGCAGACTGCTTCATGGCAAACCTCGAGAACAGCCCACTTAAATCAACTACTGATAATTTCCACTTGTATGCTGGATATGCGGATGACATTTCTATTATCTGTTATGATGATCACAATCTTAACATGTTGTTACAAATAATCAAACAACGCCATTCAGTTACAAAGTTCACTCTTGAAATTGAAAACTAATTTAAAATTCTTTTTCTTGATGTTGAACTTACAAGGAGAGCTGACAGAACTTTAAGAAGGTCCATCCATAGGAAACCCACATGGAAGGGCTAACTGACAACTTTCTACAGCTATATACCAATCAGTCAAAAAGAAACCTAATTACATCTCTTGCCGCTCGCCTACGACGTATCTGCAGCTATTATACCCTGGAAGAAGAACTACACTTCCTGAAAGAAATCTTCATACAAAATGGCTACCCATCAAATTCGTAGACAAAAACATCAAACAAAATCCAAAAGCAAGAGACACCATCCGTGCCAAAAAGATACTTTATATGAACCTGGACTTCAAAGGAGACCTACTTAGTGACGTCCTCAGGAGGAGAATTTCCACCTATTTAGGAAGAACTTTCCCTGCGGCAACACTAACAGTAGTGTTCTCCGGTCGCCAGCTGATCTGCAGAAGGACAGGATTCCGCACATGACCGCTTCTATGTGTATATATCAGTTCACCTGTTGCTGTGGAGCCAGGTACATCGGTCGTTCAACGCGCATCCTGTCAAAAAGGGTCAAAGAACACCATCCACTGAGGCTGCAGAAAGGAAGTAATGGCCATATAAGGAGTGCAATAATAGAACATCTCGTTAACACTTGTCATTCCATCTCAACAGACGCCTCCTTCAAAGTAATCTACAAAGTGAAGAACAACCTCCAAAACATTACGATTCCGTCTTCTTTGCATCGCAGAAGCCCTAGCCATTCAGTTGTAAGAACCAGAACTATGCATAAAAAAGAAAATTAAGCAACCAATTCTACTATCATGGTAACAACTCTGTCGATTTGACTTAACTTTTATTTGATATAAGAATAAAACTTGTGCACTGTGGTAGAGTGTAATTCCATTATGGGTAAATTTTGTTTTGATAAAGTCTCAGTGTTATACAGTAATGTTTACTGATGACGTTTCGAGCACAATTTACTGCTCATCAGTAAACATTACGTATAACACTATGAGACTTTATCAAAACAAAATTTACCCATAATGGAATTAACTTTTATTTGTATGCTTATTTTTCTAACTACTTAAAACTCTTGCGCAATTCCGTATGTTATTTTGTTTCCATGTGCGCCCTGAGGACAACTCTTTCATCAAACTATTCATGTTATTACGCAACTCTTCTTTAACAATCGCTTGTGACAACTCATCACTTTTGTTACTACCCTCTTATATCAACATCCAATTCACCTGAACTTACTAGCTGCATTTTCGTTTGACAAATTTAATGTACACACATGTACAAAACAATCATATATATTCGTGATTGTACAGCTATGAAAATGAATTCGCCGAAAAGAGACTCTTCGCTGAACTACTGGTCTTCTGTCTATTAATGTTCGAATGGGAATTTTTCATGGGAGATTCACAGAGTAGGCAGATACATCCAGCTATGAATCCCCGAAATAAGTTGAAAGGTGAATCTTGGATTCCACTGCTGGTCACCGTCAACTACAATAACATTATATCATCGCGTTTTGTGTCTGTATTCTTTTTTAAAGAAATGCTTGAGCGACGTATTCTAGACTCTCATGTGCGGAATACTTCCAAGGACATCTCATATAATTGTTCTAAGGATTAATCAAAGAGAAGTAATCACGTCTTCAGGAATTTCCTTATGGTGCTTGATGACAGATTCTGTGTAACACCTAAATATTTTGCAATGGTAGTCTGTATTGTGTCGATAAGTCACTTACTCGTAAACTAATGTAACGACAGAAGACAAGGGCCAGGCAACAGGTGGTTTATTAAGGAAATCAACACATATTTATAGATCTTCATGTACATTATACAGATTATTCTTAGAGGAAAAGCAAAGTCTTCTGATTGGTTGTTTCTCACTGAAAGTTAATCGTTCATCTCTTTGTGGCTGTTTCTTGAATGTCAGACCATCTATAGGTTAACTGTATCCGTCTACGCAAAGTCTGCTGTCGTTGGTTGCTGAATTAGTCTTTGTTCCTATTTTTTCTCACGACCAATATTAAGGATGTAAACACTAACGTAAATTACTGCCTACCAATTTGGCTAGCAGCCAGCTCTCATCACAGTAATACAGTACTGAACTCACATTCATTAATTGTAATATAGACAGAATTTTCCACCGGTGAACGAGTTGTGTATGTTCATTGTGTGAACTCAAGTTGTGTTTACTTGAAATGAGAAATGATGCCTTTTTAAAGGAAACATTGTAGTTCAGAAGGCGTTTAGTTGTTATATTATTTAAGATGTTTTGTCTAAGGGTTAGATATTTAAGCCCCTTCCAGTGTTGTTCCCCTCGGGGAAACATCCAATCGAGATCTGATCCTTAATGTCAGGATAATTCTCATAACCACGGTTCTGTTTTCATTTTTGGAGCCTTTGTGGCGTGCACTACTGGCAAGTTTTATAAGTAATATATGGATACAAATATATATATATTATCTGGAGGAATATTGAACAGAGGTTTAATTGATGTAATGGTGAATAAAAGAAGTGAATCATGCTTGTGACGCAACAGAGAAATGGAGTAAGGAATACTAAGAAGCATAATACTGAAGCGGTGGGGGGGGGGGGGAAATTTTGATACTAAGTTATGGTATACATGTTTTTCCTATATCTACACATCGGGTTGACTAAAATTAAATGTAACGGCAGAACACAAGTTTATTTTACGATGGAATTGTTCATTGGTAACTCGATACAGCTAAAGTGCGCGTAACACATATATATCAATATCCCAATTGGCATAGCCCTTCCTTATTGTTCCTTTCCTGTTGTTTTACAAGCACTGTTCACTTATTCTCTTCATTGTTACACTCAGCTCTCAGCTGTTTTCGAAGTTTTGTTAAAAGGGGTTCCATTGATTGGTTGCAGGATTTCATTATGAGCTTACATCAGTTAGAGAATCACTAGAAAAGCTGGGAATAATGGACAGCTGTCTCGTCCTAGTTTGGAACTCTTCAGTATTATGCATCCACCACCAGCGCTCGAACCCAGGACTCTCTGGTAACAAGGCGAGCTGGTAGACCATTAAGTCACTAAGACCCGATCCAATCTCCGGTACATGAATTCCAACCTCTGCGAGTTCACGAAACAGTGCACCCTACTGGTCAAGACTTCCTGCTAAAACTACAGTTTTGGTGTGTGTGTGTGTGAGCTCGTCTTGTAACCAATGCGCCCTGAGTTCGAAACCCAGTGGGTGTGGGCTGTGAAGAGTCCCAGACTAGGACGAAACAGTCGTCCAGTACTTCCAACTTCTCCAATGATTCTTTAACCAATGTCAGCTCATGATGAATCTTGTAACCAATCTCAGCTGTTTGATATTCTTGCAGATGATTTATAGATTTATATGTGTATCTATGGTCTACTTACAAATCGTTTAAGTAGCTCATGCTTCGATAGTATCCAACATATCAGTAGAGACCTAGTATTACAAATTGCGGTTAAGACGCTCGCCGACCATGCACATGGTCCGGGGTTCGACCCCCGGCCACAGACGCACTCCTTTACCTCGTTAAGCCAGAAATAATGCTGGTAAAGAGGAAAGGTTGGGCATGAGGCTAGCAACCCCATCTTGTAAAATTAAACACTGCTACAGAAACTTCAAGTCACTAGCTTGAGACCCTATGTTCCACTGGGGAAAGTGAAGGAAAAATTATTATTATTATTACGAATTAAGCTGACATCAGAGGATTACATCCTAATCAATATCATATATCGCTTTGGCGTTGGAAACGCCAAGTGTACAATTCAGTTCTCGGATAGCGACCTCATCTGTGATTGAGAAGGCAGGTGTATTCAACAGACAGTTTCCGAAATAAGGACAAAAGGTGCATTATAGAATCTACTAAAACAACGAAATGCCATCCCCTTTTGTTTCGGTGTTTTACTCTTTCATGTAAAAGACGCTTTTTTACGCCGCCTTTTCAACTTATCATGTAATGGATACCTCTTAAAGATATTTCGTCTATTATTTCTAAATACGGATCAAAGACAAGTTATCAAGCTATTAGGCAGGGTAAGTAAGACGCTGTGTAGTTCCTCCATATATATATATATTATGATACCTATCTATCTGCATTGCTGTTGACCCCTGTTATAGTTCATTATCACACATCACATAATTCATATTCTACACTGAACACCTTATAAGGAACATTATCCACCTATGAAAGCTGTCAGGGTCCATCGTGTTAATTAAAGTCTCATTAGCTTGAAACCAGAAGAAACTTAGTTGGAAAATAAAATTAATATTATTACTTAAAAGCAGGTTTTGTAGTATTCATTATAAATACTTTTTATTCATGTCGTGTAAATGCAAAATGTATCATTTTACAATCAACATCATTTATTATTAATTTGTTCGTTTCACTTCACAAATTATACATTCATTCCAGTTGAAACTTTGTGTTTAATGACCATGAATTATTTTCGATACATTCTTCGGAGGTAAGGATAGTCTTCATATCCACTATAGGCTGTTGGGTATGAATTTCGTTTACCATAACGAAATATTTGTCTACGTTTGAATGGTTGAACTGATGGAGTTTTTAGATTAAGGTTTGCTGAATCCCAAAGTCGAATTCCGTCGTCATTATCTATTAAATTTAATAGAAATAAAATTATCAAAAAAGTTAATCAACTTGTATCGTTTGAATGACAATCGTTTTCAAAATATGATACTGCCTTGTTTTGCCTTGTAAAAAAACAGCAGTATATATCCTACTTGTATCCTACTTGAGTACTACGGTGTACCCAAAAAATATTCATCAACCTTATTCAACAGCTATACGACAACGGTACATGTCAAGTGATTCACAACGGAAAACTCAGCGAAGCGTTTGGAGCAAACACAAGAGTTAGTCAAGGGTGCTTATTATCACCCACGATGATATTCCTAATTGTGGTGGACTGGATTATGCGTCAGACGGTGAGTGGGAAACGAGAAGACAGGGATATCCTGTACTGACATGAAGAACCTAGAGGACCTGGATTTTCCGCGTGGATGATTTATGTTAGATGTCACACAAAATCGAAGACTTACAAGCGAAAACCGACCGACAAACTGGTCGGAGAAGCAGCCAGCAAAGACAGGACTCCATGTGAACATAGACAAGACGTAGGTAATGAAAATGACCAACCAACCAACAACAATAACAGCAGCAACATCCAGCGCTAATCACCGTCAACGGGAGGGATTTGAAAGAGGTTACTTCATTCACTTCACTTATCCAGGGAGCATTTTCTCAACTACAGACAGTTGGAACAGACAAGGATGTCACATCGAGCGAAAATCGGGAAGGCGAGAAACACATTCATCAACCTGAAACTAATCTGAAAATCTTCGTCACTCAGCCAGCATCAACAACAAAATTCAGTCGGATTTTCAATAACAAGCACGTCAAGTCAGTCAGTTCTTCTATACGGATCAGAAACTTGACGGGTGGGTCACAAAGAATATTTTCAACAGCCTGTTGCAGAGCTTTATCAACCAACAACTGTCTTCGCTGGCTGTATACTGAAGAGCAGATGGCCGGGCGGGAAAGAATCACCAACAAGAAACTATGGTAAGAAACAAAACAAGAACCAATCTCCAACCAAGAAGTATGCAGGAGAAAGTGGAGATGGATTGGACACTCGCTCGCTGAGGAGGCCGCTGGGTGACATAGCGCGTGCGTCAGGCCATTGCTCGAGTGAAACCCGACAGAATGGGAAGCGGCGAGCGGGTCGTCAGTGCAAGGGTGGCATGGAAGAGATGGTATGGGGAGGAGATGAAACCTTATGCACTAAGATGGATGCAGGTGAAAAGTACAGCAGAAGGAAGACAGAAGCAAGTGAAGACGTGCAGTTGAAGCCCTATGTTCCACTAGGAGCCCAAGGGAACGATAATAATAATAATAAAGAATTTACAGTTTTAAAAATAATTCATTAACACTTGGTAACTATTTACGAACAGTGAAAAAAGTCAATATATGACTCTGAATCTTCCGTGAATGTTTTGATTGATTATTTATTTCATATCAGATAGTAGGGAATTTAGCTTTAGATGTAACCCTGTCTGAAAATCAGAGATTTTTAATATCTCTTTGGGTTTCGAATGAAACATAAGGCTTCAATCTTGAGCTGTGAATTCTCTGGAACTACTAGGGATTTTAACGGGTCGATGTTGCCAACCTAATATAAAACTCTCTCTTTTTACCATGCTTAACACTGGCTAAACGAACCAGGACCATGTGAGTGATCGGCTAACATTCTACCCCAAAATCACCAACACACACAGATAAAGACCAATAAATAGGAGGCTCAATATCTATTTCCACCTCTATTTAATGCTGCCTTCATTTTTTAGCCAACTTTTATCTCGGCTATTTCACATTTTCTACAAGGTCATTACGCATAATAAATTTTTCGTAGCCTCCTGTTTTCAGAATCCCTGAGGGTGATGAGTTCAATTGTACAGTGTACTAACGAAAAAGAAAGATAAATTCTATTTCGATTATTTTGTTATTCAGTATCATTCTTCAGATCAACACATATGATTTGATCGTAGGGCGCTTAGATCAAGAGTTGATTGATTCAGGTTTCAACTCCTTAGAAAACATTTACTACCTTGAGGTTAAGTATTCGCAGTTCAGATAACTGCGAAGAACGATTGTATCTAGATTCATTGTTTTGTTTTTGTCATTTGAATATAAACATTCAGTGAGGCAGTATTACTTTAGGACTTCGCTACATGTGGTTATACATAATAAGAAGGCGATGCTGACTATCTCTGGCGAAGTGAAACCAATTTATGATGTTTACTGAGTAAATTTACCTTTGTTTCACGTTTGTCTGAAGTTCTATACAAAGAAATGTGGCGAATTCTGTTGTTTAGGCTTTTGAAATAGCAAAGGCTTCTGGGAGATTTTCCAATATCTGGGATTGATGAATGAAGTGAAAACAAAATCTTGAATACAAGATTTCTCTTCGAGTGTTTGATATGTCAGAGTTACAGAAAGTTGTGGAACGAAAGAAATTCCCCTACTGATCGAAGAATGCCTTATTAAATTACCAGAGAAAGCTGACTTAGTACTTTGCAAAATTAAGTGCAATTTGGATAAATTATTGAGTAAAGTCGTCCTGAATAGGCCAGAAATATCCTGCATTCTAAACTTCACCCATACATAACAAGCTAAATTCATAAAAAGAAAGTCATGTGCACATGATTATCAAATAAAGCGCAGAATGGCGATAGAGTCCCTAACTCAACCTCATTGGTTTTCAATAGGCCTTCGACCACATTGACAGAGAAGTGTGGTCTGTTCCAAACCTTCATCGACCTCGTTCAACAGATATGTGGTGATATCACATATCAGATGATTTGAAATTGAGAACTCAGAGAAGTGAAGTGAATATCGGTGTGTGATATGGCTACCTGTTATCATCGATTACATTCTTAGTTGTGTTGGACTGGATCTTGCAGTACACTTTGCGAAGGTACCATGAGGACTTGAGTAGGTTAGGCTGACAAAGCAACTATAGAAGGTCCTGATTTCATCGCCAATTTTTGTGTAATGTCATGCACACTCGAAGATTTTCAGTCGAAAAAGAATAAGTGGGAATAAGACGGCAGGTGGTGAAGACAGGTATCCGAGTGAACATGCAGAAAACAGAGTTGATGAAGATACCAGCTAACAAGGAGCAGCAATCACCATCAGCGAGAGAAATTCACTGTCATTCACTTTTTCACTTATTCATACGACATTGTTTCACTTACAGGCGACACCAATGATGACATCAGAGAAGGGGTCAGAAAGGCAAGACGAACTTCCATTAATCTGAATCCAGTTTGGAAATCTACTGCACTCAGCACAAAGGATAAAATTCGGATATTCGACACAAGTGTTAGGTTAGTCATTTCTACTATATGCACCAGAAACGTGGCTTGAGAGTCTCGAAAACCACTTTAAACGGACTAGTACAGACGTTTATCAACAGCTATCGTCACTGGCTACATAATGAAAATCGAATGGCTAGAAGGAATTGCCATTTGCAAACTTTCAGATCAAAGCAATTCAGAACTTGTTGCCCAAAAGAAGGTAGGAGAAAATGGAGATAGATTGGAGAGATAAATACTATCCTGGTTTTCGTTTATTCTCTGGATGATATCGGTTTATAATGAAATCCATCATAAATTCTTTAATGACTGATATAAGAAGAGATGGAGTGTTTAGTATTTTACAGCTCAGTTTATTTCACGTGTTCATATATTTAGCGCGCGGAATTATGCTCCTGTCCATCCCAAGCAAAATACTAAGCCGCATCATCCTGGACAGAATCAAGCAAGACAAACTGGATGAAAAATTTCTACCGGGACAGGCTGGATTGAGGAGAAACAAGACATGTATTGATCAAATCGCCACACTACGGATCATTATTGAACAAAGCTTGGAAGGACAGTCACCTCTCTATCTCAACTTCATCGACTTTGAAAAGGCCTTCGGCAGACAGCGTTGATCGAGAGGTGATGTGGTAACTACTTCACTACTACCAAGGGGTGCCATCGACAATTATACATCTCATCCAACAGTTATACGACAACGCTGGATGCCAAGTAATCCACAACAAGAAAGTTACGGAATCCTTTGAAGGGGAAACGGGAGTAAAACAAGCTGGCTGCCTACTATCGCCAATGATTTTCCTGATTGCAGTAGATTGAACAATGTGACAGACAGCGGCGAGCAGCAAGGAAATAGGCGGCGAGTTGGTCGTCAATGCGAGGGTGACTTGGAGGAGGTCATGTGAAGAGAAGATGAAAGCATGTGGGTAGACTTGGAGCCAGGGGAAAACTTTAGCAGAGAACCGAACGCAATGGAGACGCGCTGCTGGAGCCCTATGTTCCTCTAGGAATTAAAGGATATTATAATAATATATTTAGCTTGTTTAAGAGATGTGAGTCGGTGAAAAGGTAGCTTGGCATAATATTTTCCTGGATATTAAGCTGACAATAAATTCAATGGATTCGTAAAAGTATGGAGACATGCACACTTTTGGTTTCGCGTTATGTTCACTACATCACTTCTTTAGGTTAGGCAAGAATGAGTTAGAAGACTGGCTGTATGGGTTTTCAAAAAAGTCAAACAGTTTCATCTAAAAATCTGCAATAGTTGAGACATTTTTGGATAACCTTGTTTATGTAATTTAACATACAGTGTTTAATGTATTAACTATTGACTGGATAACGATTTTACACTAAATGAACTGCTTATAACCATATCAATGCAGTCACTAAATACAAGAATTCAGGCGTTTGTTCTCAATGCACTTTCTAGTTGAACTTGTCACATTTAGACCATAAGTTTGGTATTGCGCAACTTACTCGTAGTCAGCAACTAATTTAATGGCTTCTAATGAATTATTACTGGTTCTTTAAAATGTTCGCCATAATCTAATGAGGATAGTTGGAAGTGTTTAAAACTTCACACATTGCGATTTATTACGTAAGACTTTCCTTTTAGGCAGATGGATCAAAACAAAATTGTTACAGTTTTTATCTATTGACATACTATTAGGTGATGTATGAAGTGAAAACGGGAGAAAAGCTGTGTAGTTTGAAATAGCTGAAAAGATATAAGTTTTGTTACAATTTTCAGATATTTTATCATAAGGGATAATTAAAGTTAACATTTTAATAACTTTTTTTAGGGATTATGAGTACAATATGAAAGTTAGACGTGCTTAATGTTTAATGGTTTACCCTGTCATGCCTTACCACTTTTATACATGCCAGTGGTATATCCTTCTTTTGGGTATAACCAGGAGAAGCTTCATTAGAATTTACTCTCGTACAACTAAATATAAAAATTCTACCATACAATGTTTTGGTTGAAGAGTCTTATGTCAAAAAAGGAACTGAACTGCAAAATATAAGCGAAGATTAGTATGACAGGTATTATCTACGAAACCACTTAATGAACAGATTAATAACCATGAGCAACCGGTCAGATAAGTCCGTATTATATAGGTGGAATTATGTGTACTGTACACGAATGATACCCGAACCTAGTGTATAAGTGCTTTTTAGACAACAAGCTCATTGGGAGGGAGGAATCATGTAGCCAACTCTCATCCCTGGGCTTCATTCACAACAGGTTCAATTATAGAGATGACTTCATTAGTCGTTTCTATGGGACTCACAAAAGTTGCGTACGTACAGAGATTGATATAACCTGATTGTGAGGACTACTATGAGAAGTTAGGGTGTTTTCTTGGAACATATACAAGAATCTCACCCTAGGTAAGCACTTTCAGCATTACATTACATGTGTATAGACATTTATTTCAAATTACGCACTTCTACTCAGGACTCATCTGATTGGTCGATAAAGATTTATCAATGTCTTTATTGGGTAGCTCTGTTTTGGGTGGGTGTAGTTAAGAGTTAACGCCAAGGTCTTTTAAGGGCTGCCCTTTAAGGACCAATCAGATACAGGGAATGCTATGAAAAGTAATTCCATACCAAATCATACCTGCCTTTTTGGATTTGGAGAAAGTAGATACAATATTCTATTTATATCCTAGCTACTTTTTCTGTAAATCTATAGTGTTAGGTATGCCTAACAGCCATAAGCCTATAGGGTTTCAGGTCTAGGGTAAAGATTAGAGTTAGGGTTTAAATTAGGACTAGGATTATGGTCAGGGTTATGAGTAGGTTAAAGGACAGTGTCTCTGGCATGACAGACGGTCACCTGGATGACTGGATTTATCACAAATGGTGTGATTCGCCTCTAGACCATCTTTTTTAGTGAATGTGAGTCATTCTTACAATACATAAGTGACAAATTCATAATGTAATATCATGTTTTCAATGTGATATAGTGAATTTTTCAACGAGTCACTGCAGTTTTGAATCTGAATTATGACAGGCCGTCCAAAGTCACTGAGGTTTTGGCTATGATGGTTTAACTTTGTCGTGCTGACGCCATTCTTCATTGTATGATGTAAAAATATCAAACACTGCCATTGGATTCATCTCTTTAGAGGCGTCTATTACGTATTAATAGAGACAAATAATAATTAACAATTTCTTGATTCCCTTTCTTATATTTCAAGTGGAAAACAAGAATTTAACTTTTGCAGTTTCACTAGTGATAATGCTCTTTCCCCAGTGTGGAGTGCCTAGTCTCACCCTAAATCTTCTCTCTTTCCTGGTCTTACGGTTGGCCAGTACAACTTGGAGTGGTTATGAAGTGTGTCAACTGACAGTTGAACCAGCCAATCACGTGAAAAAGATAATTAAGGCTCGAAATAAGCAGAAACAGTTAAGGTCTCTTAAAATTCACTACTGCATACAGGAAATTTTAAGCCCATACCACGTGAACACTGTTGCCAGTTAAATGAAGAAGGAAAAATAATAAAACTACTGAAAAAAGAAACACAGCTAAGAATGAAAACAACCATTTAGTTTGTATCGTCTACGTATAGAAATGGATGCATAATTGATTTGCTCTATGAATAATCAGTCTTGGGTGTTTTCTGGCGTTTTCTTACAGACAAATCGTACTGTTGATTGTCGTTTTACTGAGAGCATTATGATTCAAAAATATATATATATATAAAATATTTATTTGGTTACGGCTAACAGAAAACTTATATTTCCATAAAGTTGCACCGCTTGATTTGCTATTGACGTGTTTCTAAAACTGACCAGCTTAGTAGCCAGTGGTAAGGCAGGAAGAAGAGGGTGGGTTTAATGTGAGACTAGCAACTCTAACCCATGAAATAATACAACACCAATGCTACTCAAACTTCAAACTGCTGAAGGCCTACTTTCCACTCGGATATTAAGGAGCATAAAACAATTCTTTGTGAATTTCAGGTTGAAAATAACCTTCAGAAGACGCTTATTGTATTGTTGAAGTCCTATACATCTGACAAAGCTGTAAGATAACCTTGAAATACTATAAAAACACCCAGTAGTGAGCTGGACTAGTAATCAGGAGGTTGAACGATTCGATTCTGCCACGATATTGATTTACACATGTTCAACAAGTGTGGCAAACGAATTCTGTTTCACACGTAACTCCGTCATCATAAACATTCCTTTTGAAGGTTTCTCCATTGAAATATATTTCATAGTTATAGGTCCGGGGTAGTGGCTTATCTAGCCACAGAATTCAGTGTTTTTTCGCCCATTAGGAATCACGAATCACGTAATTTAGTGGACATTTGATGTATTATGCTATAGACTACTGAATATTCTTAGTGAGTAGTTAGTATCAATCATGTCAATATTTAGTGTTTTCTAGTCACAGGTCGTTAGTTTGAGAAGTTAACCTAACTTTAATCTGAATTTAGATAGCTTGAATTGGTTCGACACTATGGTATCAATCAAAGCGGACACAGTGCTGATGAGCCCTACCTCAAATGAGCAAAAAGGAGTAGTCTGGTGATTAGGTCATTTTTTATCTGGCTAGCTGGCACTAGCAGTTAATATGAGTGGTGTAGAAATACACATGCTAATCAATCAATAGTATGTTGTTTCACGTATTCATACTTGCCCTTTTGATTTTCATAAGGCATATCACAATGTGATCGGAATTGATATGGGTTTTCAAAGAAAGCTGTCGGGGGATTTCACCCCTAACTATTTCAGGTATTCATAGCTGAAAACCGTAGATTTTATTTATTCATTTTTCATTTCCTACGTTCAGACTTGTTTTTTAAAATCCCATTTTATAAAATCTTAATTTAGCTTCTGTCCATCAGGTGGCTTTCATTCGTATTACTCTATCTTTGAGTAAAAGACGACATCATAAAGTCAAATAATCGTTTTTACCAATATTCATGGCAACAGTACATCTGCTGTGGTATCAAAACAGAGTTCAGCAATGAAGGTTTGGCTTGTCACGTACGTCTGTGGAAGAGAAAGATAACTGTTTATCATTCCTAGATATATTGCTGAGTCGACAGTTTTATGGATCAGTAAAACGTCTACTTATACAAAACCTACCTGTACAGGACAGTAACTCAATCATCACAGTTTCTGCCCTGTTGGGTTCAAAAAAACCGTAGTGAAGTGTCCCACCAGTAGAATCCAATGGATATGCTCAGACACACTTGATGAGTAGGGAAGAAAATTACTACAAACTCTGGTTGATAATAATTATCCATTCTGCAACCCCCACTGACACGGATTTAATATCAAGCTACCCTGTGTTGGCTATCATATCAGTTAAGCAATTTGACAAAGATTGAAAGCTGTGGTTAAAACAACTTTCTATGCAGCTAAGATCAGAGAAATGGACAGTGTGAAGCCCATATACCCATCTAAGCCCCTAGAACACGTTTAAAATGATGCTACATACCAGTGTATTTATCAATTTGAATATACGTGTGGCCATACATACAAATACAGGACTCATCAGTTTCTGCAAGTAAGGGCTGACTTTAGAGCATATTTTTAAATGGCTCTACAAGCAAATAGAATCCCTGAAGCCCATAAATGTTGAGAAAACGCGACTAAGCTCCTCTACTCCAAAGACAAGACATAAAATTGATGTTTACACGTCTTTTAAACCTATTTATAAAAAGTGTCTTGGGCGTCTCGTAAAGTTTGTGGAAGCTCTAGCAATATTTTATCTTCTCAACTTTGATGAATTTATTTTTCGTTCTTTCGTTAGAAGTGGGGCCGATGACTTTAAACGTTCGAAGCTGCAGTAACGATAGTCGCGTTTTTAGACTTAAAACCTATTCTCCGTGTTAACACCAGCTAATAATCTAGGCGAGGTTTAGCGATTTCTCCACCACGAAGCAAATTCAGACCTTCCATGTGATCGATGAATATTTTGCCAGTAAACTACTGACACACATACGGTGTGTACTTTCATGATATTAAAAAAAACTGTAGTTTACACCGCAATCTGATTGAGTTCTATGGAGGTCAAGACAATAAAATCGCATGTAGGCATTGCTTTTATTAGAAAATAGAACAAGTATGTGTTTTTCTGAACTGAAAGACAAAATGTTGAATTTTATCACTACTGAAATTTCCTTTCAAATGAATACCCATTTTAGCATTGGGTCTATTCTTTGAAACTATTCACCTTCGTTGTATTTTCTACTTGTCGTTGGCAGCTTTACGCACACTTGATAAGAAGTGTTATTAGAATACATTATTTCAACAGTGTACAACCTGTTTTAGACACCAGAAACAATTCTAAAGAATTCAATATTCATGGGTTCGATTGGCTGGAAGATATCATCATGATACGGTACAGAAGATGTGTACCTCCGGTGGATGATTTTGCAGTGTTATGTTCTATAAGATAGTTAATTTGTGAAGCTTTCATCGCCACACTAGGCAACGTCATCAGCGCATACTGCAATTTCATGAAGTGGGCTTTTAGATGTCCCCACCAGTTTACTATTCATCTCTCCCGGTGACCTTGGATGTGATTAATTGTTCTTGTGTGTTTTCATAACTTCTACGTTACTTGTATGGACACTGACTGTTTCTTTGACTTGAAATGGGACCCTTTGTCTTTGTAAGGGTTTCTTTCTTATCGGTTGATAAATTTTCTCCATCTCGATGTGGTGTCTATTGATTGTTGGATGATTCACTGGAATACCAGGCAGGCTTCTAAAAATTCTCTAGCTTGCATTCTTGTTGTTTCCTCTAGGTAGTATTTGATCGTTGTCCCAGTCGAATTGATGTCCGTAGTTGTCTGTATGCAGTGAGCGACATGAGGGAGTGGATATCATGTCTTTTGACGGCTAATTTATGTTCATGGATACGAAGACGAAGAGGAGAGGAGTCCACTTTGGCCAATGTAGTGTTTTTCGCAGTTGTTACAATTTATTTTGTAGATGATATTTCTTTTATCTTCTTTCGCTGTTGAGTCTTTTGGTTGACATAGAATTGAGTGAAGTGACTATGTTGATTTGTGTGCGACGTCAATTCCTAAGGGTTTGAGAATCTTGTAGTGATATCTGAGATATCCTTTATATATATGGTGGAGCGATTTTCTTTGTGCTTTCTTTGGGGGCTTTGATCGATAGGTTGGCTTGGGGGTATATGTCTTTTGATGAAATCCCGTGGATATCTATTCTTTTGGAAGACGTCCATGAGATAATTTTCTTCAATTTTGCTTAAGGTGAGGGTGCTGTAATGAGTCCTGGCTGGCCCTCTTGAATATTGTTTGTATGCAATTCCTTTTGTGTGTTATTCGATTGTCGCTGTTGTAATTCAGTATTTGGTCTATGTGAGTTGATTTTCTATAAACTTGAGTTTCTAATTCCCTGTGGTTGTTCGCTTGACTATGGGATTCGGATCTCGGATTCCTCTTCTGTTGTGAATTTGATGTCATTGAAGACGCTGTTTAGTAAGTTTTGAATTTTATCTAACTCGTTTCTTTTGATTATTACACACGTGTCGTCGACATAACGTATCCAAATCTTGGGTTTGATCTTTGGTAGAATTTTGTTTTCGAGCCTTTGCATCACTGCTTCTGCAATCAAACCTGATATTGGCTATCCCATGAGTGTTCCTTTGACTTGTTCATATATTTGGCCGTTGATTTGGAAGTACGTTGTTAGGCATAAGTTTATGCATTCCATCCAGCTTGTGTGTTGCATTTTTGATTGTTGTGGAAGGTGTTCATCGTTGCTAGGTAAATGCTCCATGGTTTCTTTTGCTAGTTTTTGTCCGATTGAGGTGTGTAGTGCTATGACGTCGAAGGATATCATTATTTCTTGTTCATCTATTTGAATGTTTCTGAATTGGATAGCAGAGTTGATTTCATCATGAGGTGACGTCAGACAGAGAACCATTAGAAAACCTGCAGGGAGTATACTGGACAGTTGTTTCGTCCTAGTTCGCGACTTGTCACAGCAAGCACCCACAGGAGTAATAAAACAATTCCATCGCATGTTCAATGATACTAACTGGAGGATTATGCTGTTATAAAACCCTTTTTGTATGAGATAATTTCAACAAAAATCGTTCAAGTAGTTTAGAAATATTACCTGCTCATCATGTAAAGGATATGTTTATAGGTTTAACTAACACAAAGTGGGTAAACTGTGTAAATAAAGGCTGGTGAAAGTTTAATTAGGGCGTAAATTCATGATATCGATTTATTATTAGCCAGGTGGAAGCTTGAATAATTTCCCACAAGGTTAAAGTTTAAGGCGGTGAAAAAAGAAAATTGTTTGATCAGTTTAAACGAATTATTTCAGTTTCGAAATGATTGAAAATGATGAACAAAGAATACTACTTTTCTAATAATGTCTTCATCTGTTTCTCTAGTTATATACATATATATATCCATAATAGTTGAAGAAAGATCCTTATAAACAACGTTTATGCACTGCATATGAAAACAAATTTGTGGCAGTACGCATAAATGTAACACTGGGTAAGTGTCCAGCGCGGGGTAGTCACTGGATCTGTTTGTTTCAAGGGAGAAATTTGAAATGTTTCAAGCGAAATATAATATGTTCTATGCTTTCTAAAACATTCCGTACCCGAGAAAACGCGGAAGGAAG
This sequence comes from Trichobilharzia regenti, assembly GCA_944472135.2. Classification (NCBI taxonomy): domain Eukaryota; kingdom Metazoa; phylum Platyhelminthes; class Trematoda; order Strigeidida; family Schistosomatidae; genus Trichobilharzia; species Trichobilharzia regenti. Next base: position 100,606,538 of record OX235264.1, read on the forward strand.
AAGACTCCCCAATGCATTTTCTTCTTAACCTGAGTTTGAATGAAATTTGGGATTTTAAAATCCTTCTGTTCCACACGTTTGAATATTTGACTAGTAAGTGAAAGCTTGACGATAGGAAAACGCTTAATAGTCTACTTCACACAGTCATTCCTAAAATATTTTGATAGACTTATAATCACCTTATTGGTGCACTGTCTGAGCATTCCCCAAATGACACACACAAAGCTTTTTGGAATGACGTTAAATAATCCAAGCGCTAGTTGTACCTATCATGTAAATATCAGGTAAAATAAGGATGAAAACAGCGCTATACTCTGCAGATAGTTGAGATATTTCGTCACTTATTTTAACATTAGGAATGGAGATTTCAATGAAGGAACATGTGAATTTGGATAGCGTTATTAGAAGACGGAGATTATCTGAAAACTTATGTGATGTATTTGCGCTATACATTTCGAACAATCTGATCACATTTACCTGTCAAGTCGACATATATGAAAAAGTTAAATTAAACAAAGTGACGAAAAATAAGATTTAGGGATGATTAACACAACGTTTGGTAATCCAATCAAATAAGGACTACCCAAGCAGGCTAAGAGTAATAATAAACTGTTTTTGAATACACAGAGGGTTAGGGGGTTGGCCAAGTTTATGAATAGCTATAGCCTCGACGTATTTCAATAAGCGCCTTTGACGGTTTTAGCAACTGGCTATGTTGGTAGTCTGTCACCTGCATCTATTGGTTTTTCACAATTCGTTAGTTTTTCTAACCATTTCGGGATATGCTCTCACACCCTGACATGCAAAGCTCAATAACTCCTCTCCATGTATGTGTGACCACACACACACACACACACGAAAATTGTTTTGATTTATCCCTAGCTATATATTCAAGGATGATAACTATAAAAGTATAAAGGAATAAGTGCGAATACAATTCAGTCGCATTTCCCTGTGAATCTGTGTTGATTATGTCAATGATACTGTCCAGTATATTTTAAAAGAGTGCAAATTCTTTAAAAAAATGTCCTAAACAAAATAACGAAATATCTGTTCTCTAGCACATTTCATTATATCCTCTACAACATTTCAAGTAGTATTGGGGAACCACACCGAATTGTTTCTTTAAAGTGAGAATAATCTGTGTTTTTCCATTAAAAGGAAATTAGAGTTTTCGTACAAACCAGACACTTTGAAATGTCATATCCTCTAATTCTCTGACGTATATTAGAAGCGATCAACACCCAGCTACTGAGCGCAGGATATTCATATTCAGGTTTAAATATTCCCTTTGGAAATAACTAAATCTATTTTTGATTTGCAAATAGTTACTACTATTTTACTTTGATGAAGTTCCGGAGTGAAAAATAAAATTGGACTTGAAATTACGAATAGTTTAGAAAACTCTTTAGGGAACATGAACGACGGCTTGTTACCTCGATAAAACTATAGTGTCTGATAAAAGTCAAGAGAGTGCAGTATTTTACTTGAGTGTCTAATTTTCCTGTATTGGTTAGTTTCATCAAAAATACTGGAAGTGTAATTTTTTATCGAATTCCTCTTCTCTCTTATATTTAATGCCGTAGAAGATTTTATTTACTAAGTTGTGAGTGTTTCTGAAATCTGATTTTCTAATTATCAAAAAATTTGTCATCCGCATTAAGGTATAAACTATTTTGTCTTTCTTCTCTAACTTTTTTCATAGGGAATGCATAAAGAGGGGCTAAATATGTTAACCCACGTGAAGATACAAATTTATTTCACACACAATCAAAGCGTCCAATATTGTAACAAGTTTAAAAAATTATTAAGTGTGTTGACTCTGCGTTAAGCGGTGAAATAAACGGCAATCCTTGCCGATATTAATTGCATTGCAGAAGTTAATCATACCATTCTGCAATGGAACCTGTGACAGACATCAATCTGCACTAGTCCAGGGACTGGATGCATGGTTATATTCACCACTAAGTGTCTGACCAAAGTATCCGTTATGATTTTACAGGTCATTCTAGAGCCAGAATAGCTCATTGATAACACCCTGGCTGCAGCACTGAGACATGAGTCTTTTCGAGATTTCACAATACGCCTTGTTGACTAGTAAGCCCCAGCGAGAACGAAACCTAGCTCATGCAAAGCATCCTGTCGACTATCTCCAATAGAACCTATAAACAGCTATTATTTCCGTCTAGAGAGGATTCCTTGCTGATGCCGTTTGTATATTGTTCCACATGAGCAGGTGAACAAGCAAATCCACACAGAAGAGGACAACCAAGGCTGCTTATCTTTAACATAAATTAACACAAACAACCTGTGATTATTTAATTCTGCATTAGATAAATTTATTTGGAATAACATATAGTAAAACAGTAATAATGACTGGATAATTTTTCAAACACAATGTGTTACTCGGCTTCATAATATCGCTTATGTATTTATTTTCTCCACCTTGTATTTCAAGGCAGTTTTTCAAATGTATAGAATAGGAGCTGCATTTTTGAAGTTGCACATGTTTGGTGTTGATTAGACGTAAGAAAACTTGTTAACTAACCTTTCTCTTCACTCAATTATATCACTTTATAATACTTTTACTTTATTGTATCCTATTTGATGACTACATGCAACTGAATCCATTGTGATGCCTGAATTATTCAACTATGCGGCTCAGACGTCAATCTATAAATTATCACTATTATACTAACATTGTATCAATGTGCGCTATAGACAATAAACTTATTTAACAAGGAATGCTACTTTACCTCAGTGAGCTAGGTCGACTCCTGTTTTATTAAGGACTGAGTGAAAGTTTGCTGTGCAAAATATTTCACTGACCATTTCAGAAAGACAAGTCTCAAAGATTTCTACAGTCACATAAGTCAGGGTACAAAGGGAAATTGCAGCTGACATTCTAAAATGTCGAATTAATAAAGCAGTAGATAGAACATTTCCTGTAGCTAAACTGGTACTAAAGTTCTCAACTAAACTAGTACTCACACAGCAAGTCAAGGATAAATTACCAAAGATGACCTCATCAATGTGCATCTATGAATTCAACTGCTAATGTAGAGCTAGTTACATTGGCCGTACTCAGAGGGCTTTATCCATGCGCGCGCGTGAACATGTACCTGTATGGTTGAGTAAAGGGGTAACCAAATGCGTAAATAGTACAGTCTTAGCCCATTTGGTAGATACTGGACACCCGATAAAAATGGACAAGGCGTTCTCAGTTATTTGCCACGTTCCTAGTAATTTATCCAGAGGAGCTCGACTATGTCTTCCATCACTGGCTGAAGCGGTTGCAATTAATACCAGAAGACCATCTGTTTGTATACAGAAGAAGTATGTTCAACCTCTATGTTTACCTTGGCCTTCAATAAAGCCAACAAATCCTGCAGAAAAACATTAACACTAGAAATTCCTATCACAATTTTCTTTTCTTTCCTTCTTCTTCTTCTATTTCTCTGTTTCATTGACAAACGTTCATTTTCAACTTCTATCATTCCATGACCTTTTTTATGATTTAATTACCCTAGATTTAAGTAGTGCTTTTCAAACTTGTTATCGTATTTATAATAGCCTGTTCATTCCACTTCATTATATTCTTTATTATTTGACAATCATTCACCAATAGTGCTTGTAATTTTACACCACATCATCGTTGTTATTTTCAACCTTGAACTCATGTCTAGACCGCCCCATTCGTTGGTTTATTTTCATATTGTCTCACACACCCTGGTTACACTCACTCTCAAAACCTGTATTTTCTGTTGACTATATATATATATATATACATATATACATATATATATATATAACATTATTAAATTAAATTATTTCATCTCATTCTGTCCCATGTTGTTATTGACCATGCATATTAAAAAACTATATGACTATTGTTCCACCCCATCTTATACTTGTTCCACAATACACTTTCTGATATGATTCTAATTTGCCTTCAATGGCTGGCTATTGTATGCTTACATTAATGGATTTATAATTGCAGAGCCTGAAGAAGAATTTATTGAAACTACAATTGTTCTCTCTAAATATTTTGTTCTGAATAAATTATGGGAGTATTCAAGTCACATAAGTGTAAAATGATTTCATTCGCTTTTACTGGTTGAATCTTTAATTGAGTATGTACTTTCCACATGTTCCTCAAAAGAAAAGATTTTTCATTCAGCATCTGACTTCCCACGCCAGGCTCTCGAGTGGAACCTTAACAAGAAATGGCGAGCCATTCGTCAGTGCAAGGGTGATATGCAGGATGTCATGAGAAGAGGAGATGAACGCACGTGGACAGATGTGGATCCAAGTGAAAACGTTGGTGGCGAATCGGACTCAGTGGAGACGCGGGTCTGAAGACCTATGTTCCTCTAGGAACCAAAGGAGATAATAATAATAATAATCTGAACAAAGTTTTGCCTGATCTTTGAGCCCATTAGAGGATACACTCATCTATTGATCTTACTATAAGTGATATCCCATATAATAAGGTAAAAAAGTTGAAAAAATATGTCAATACTCAGAAAATTTTAGTAATGGCTTTACTGATAAAATTACTATGCACATCTTCTAAGCGATATGAACTGGTGTCATTAAATCAGTGAAACGATAAATGAGTAGCATTCATATACATGAGTCAGGTCATGAATAGATTTTTTGCTTATTCATTCATATAGAAAAATATTTTATCACTCAAATATCTTTAAATTCATCTCTATGATAAATGGTTAGTTGTTAATTGAATTGAATTTTTTTTAAACAACGCGGAAAAATGATACGTTAAAAAGAATCTTATTACGACCTTATTATTATTTTGCATTGAGAACAGAAGATAATTTTAAACAGTCAAAATTCAGTGAACAAAAGCTCAGTAAAATAAGTGTTCACCTGAAGCTCTACTTAAGTTCCGGCTATAAATTGATATTGAAAATTGATATGAGTGACAAATATGAGTCGTTCAAGTGTGAGACAATTACATCTGTATTCACACAACTGTATACCAGAAGTCGTGACCAGTAGGGTGCAGCAGGTCGGGTGTGAGAACCAATACTCACCGAAGACATTGGCTGGGGTTCGCGGTATGTCGTGAATTGGCAGAAGTTAGAATTCATAGGCTGATCATTTGACTGCCTCCCAGTGGCTTAATGATTAGGAGCTCGCCTTGTAACCAGAGGGTCCTAGGTTCGAACCCTGTCGTTGGGCGCGTACTGATGAAGAGTCCCAAACTAGGACGAAACAGCTATCCAGTACTCCCAGGTTATCCAATGCTTCCTTAACCAATGCCAGCTGATGATGAAATCCTGTACCCAGTCAAATCCCTACAAACCAACACTTGTATACCGGAATTTCCTGAACTGTGAATCGTTGATAAACACAGGTGATAGCCTACCAAATTTGTCTATAGTCTGTCGAGATGAATCATAAAATTGGCATCCAGATAGCTTCAAAGCCCTGTCAATTTTTATTTTATCCGCTAAACTTTTATTTAATATATTTCGATTCTTCTTTATTTCCTTTTAAACCTGATTCACAAGTAGTTGCGTGCAGTTAGCTTTTCCGAAACACAATTGCACAATACAGGACAATTTTTAGTTAAATTCCGTCTTTTAATAACGGATAGAGACCGATCAAGTCCTCATGCGGGAAGAAATCAACATAGATGAGACTTCATAAAAACGGTTGAGGCGACCTAATTACTAAAGAGGGGAAAATAAAACGATGAATTGATCACTTGGAAAGACCCCTGAACCGACCATTCCTACTCACAACTCGTCCAGCAAACACCAGTCCTCAAGAGAAAACAGAAGTCTTGAATGCTATCAAGCTTATGAAGTCCTGAAAGGCAGAAGAACCGAGTGAAATCCCTCAGCAAGCACTCAGAATTCTTCCGAGACTATAGAAGATAAGCTGATGCTACTACTGCAGGAAGTTTGGAAGGAAGGATAGGTACTTACAGATGTGTAGAAAGACTACCTTGCGAAACTATCAATGAAGAGAGACTTAGGTTTCTGCAAGAACTACAAGCGAAATCATGCTCTTTTCTTCATCAAGAAAAATATGAGGTAGCAACATTCTGGTATAGAAATCGAACCTGAGCGCTGTGGTAGGCAGAGTCTCAAAGTGTAATACTGATAACGTTTTCAGCACAATTTATTGCTCATGATCATATAATTGTAGATAGAGGCTTAAAAAGGCACTGGATGCAGACTTTTAACCGAACTAGCTTGATTCAGTAAAGCAAATCTTGTTCTGAGCAAATAGCAACTCTACCTCAACTTCATCGACTTTAGAAAAGTTTTCGACGATTCTGACCATGAAGTGATTTAGAAATTCTTTGAAAACCACAAAGTACCCCAAATTTTTGTCAACCTCATTCAACAAAATATATGACAGTGTCAAATTTTGAGTGATCAGCAATTAAAAACTCAGCGAAGCCGATGGCAATCCTGATTGCGGTAGATTGGATTTCGCTGGCAGAAGAAGATAAAAATATGCTGTACCGATGAGAAGACTAGAAGATTTTGATTTCGCAAATGATTTGTGTCTAACACAAATTTGAAGGCTTACAGGGAAAACATGACGAGGTAGGCAGAAAAGACAGTACTTCAGGCAAACATGGAAAAAAAGACGGAGGTGATGAAAGTGAGCAACCAATAGCAGAAACAAGAGCCAATCACAATCAATAGGAAAGATATGTCACTTGCTTCACTTATTTAAGCGGCGCAGTTTTAACTGCAGCAAGTAGGCATGGATTTGGATATTAGAACTAGAATAGGAATGGCAAGACAGACATTCATTACTCTGGAATCACTATGAACATCTTCAGTACTCTGCATTTAGAAGAAGATTCGAATTTTCAGCACCAATGTTAAGAATTTTATCAATAGCTGCCTTCGCTGGCTCCATATTTAAGAGAATATTGCCATCCTGAAATGACTAGGAACCAGAAATTCTTTGAGATCGCCAATCAGGAACGTATTATTCACAACTATTTCGATGGACTGGACACATCCTGAAGAGGCAGCTGAGTGACATAGCTCACCAGAAAGATCTTCGAGTGGAACCCTAGTGAGCAATGGTGACTTATACGCAGGTACCAGGGTGACATGGAGATGTTTCTGCGAGAGGAGACCAGAGGTTATAGACAAGTGTGTAACCCATGAAAGATGAAGGCCACAAAAAAAGGAAAAGTGGAGTTTTAAACTTGTAGTCACTAACGCTAACTATCTTTGCATTCCGTTTTTGTTAATTTAAAATTATGTTACATTATATCTTATTTCAGTCAGGTAAACATAATAATAAACAAAATTTCCGAATGCAGATGGTTTTAATTAGTTTGATTTTCTCACAAGTTTTGTTTACCTTGTGATGTATTCATTTAGGTGACACAAACATACTCTATGTCAAACGTGGGAGTATTAAACAAAGAAAAGAAAATTATTTCAAAGATTGTTTCATTGCCTGATGAAGTTCAAAAATATTCACAATATACTATTTTACGAAAGAAATCTCATTATAGCAAACTCGTCACTTTTATTTATGGAATGTTTGCGTTATATGAGTCAAATTATTCTATGCTTCACCGTTGTTTCTACTTAGGGTGTTTAATTAAATGCATATATCACATACGTTAAGTTGTGGCTAGCGGCTAATCCATATTTTGGTTTACTAACTCTACTTAATAAGTGGTTATGCTTAAAAGTGGACCTGTATCAGTGCTTCGAATTTCGAATGCTTGATAAGCGCTTAAGAGCTCTCGGTCTAAGTACACAAAATCCTTAACCTCGCCTAACCGATAGTTAATCTAGGAAAGAGAGAGTTTTAGCGTGATGTAAGTTAGCGAATACCTTGAAAAAAAGCAATATCACCAATGTGCGTCGGTGTTAGAGTGGTTAGGACTCTTGCCGACCAAGGACTTGGTCCGGGGTTCGATCCCCTGCTGACGTACACCTGATATCAATGATCGGCCTGCGAAATTCTGGTTAACGGCATCATATATTGAAAATTCCATATTTTTACCGAAAATTCTGTGTGGAGTCAAGCTATAATCAAAGAAAAAAAAGTAAGACTTCATAGTCAATAGAGCAAGTAGCGTGTCACAAAACCAGCTCGTTATTATTGTAGTCAACAGACACCCGAAATCGCGCAAGAGATGGCAAAATCCATACTGTTTCACTCTTTTTTTTGAGATGGTTGTGTTCTGTGAGCTGCATAGTTAATTTGAGAAGCATTCATCGCCCTACTAGGCGACATTTTCAGTGCATTCTTCGATTTGAAGTGAGCTTTAGGAATTCTCCACGAGTTCGTTAATCATCTCTCCTGGTCTGCGACCGTGGACGTGATTGGTTGTTCTTGTGTCTTTTCACATCTTCTAGCCTGCTTTTATTGGAACTGGTAGTTTCTTTGACATGAATTTTGACCCTTTGTGTGTGAAGTTTCCTTCATATCGGTTGATAAATTTTGTGTATCTCTATGTCTCTACTGATTGATGATTCACTGCAATACTGAGCAGGCTCCTAAAAACTCTCTAGCATTCTTGATGTTTCCTCTGTCTAATATTTGAACGTTGTCCCAGTCGAAATGATGTCCGTGGTTGTTGAAACCAAAAGACCCCAAGGAAATCACAAAGAAAATCGCTCCGCCATATATTTAAAGCATTTCTCAGAAATCACTACAAGACTCCTCAAACCTTGATGAGGAATTGACGTCGTACACAAATCAACAAAGTCACTTCACTCAATTCTATGTCAACCAAAAGACTCAACAGCGAAAGAAGTTAAACCAACGTCATCTACTAAATAAATTGTGACAACTGCGAAGAACACTACATTGGCCAAAGTGGACTCCTCTCCTCTTCGTCTTCGTATCCACGAACATAAGCTAGCCGTCATGAGACATGATATCCACTCCCTCATGTCGCTCACTGCATACAGACAACTACGGACATCAATTCGACTGGGACAACGATCAAATACTACCTAGAGGAAACAACAAGAATGCAAGCTAGAGAATTTTTAGAAGCCTGCCTGGTATTCCAGTGAATCAATCATCAATCAATAGACACCACATCGAGATGGAGAAAATTTATCAACCGATAAGAAAGAAACCCTTACAAAGACAAAGGGTCCCATTTCAAGTCAAAGAAACAGTCAGTGTCCATACAAGTAACGTAGAAGGTATGAAAACACACAAAAACAACCAATCACGTCCAAGGTCACCGATCAGGAGAGATGATTAATAAACTCGTGGAGAAATCTAAAAGCTCACTTCAATTCAAATTGAAGTATGCGCTGAAGACGTCACCTAGTGTTGGGGTGATGAAAGCTTCGCAAATTAACTATCCAGCTCAGAGAACACAACCACATCAAAATCATCCACTTTAGCTACAAATCTTCTCTATCATATTAGATGTTTCTGTTTCTCATCATCCTGTCACTCCTTCTTTTTCTATTTTGATAGCATATAAACTGATGATAACTTTAACCAAAATTGTGATGCCTGAATTTCAGATAAGTTGATTTTATAATGTTTTCTCTATTACGTGTCAAATACTGAAGTATGAAATATTATTATTTACTACCATTGTAATTGCAGGTGGTTCGCAGCTGATGAGAACCTGTGAAATAGAATGATAGCATCATTTCATACTGCGAATTCGGTCTTTCTTTCTTATGAAGGGAACCAAATGTATGAAATTATCAGTTTATCAGTAGCTCAGTCTTGGAACGCTCATCAACGACAAAAATCCTCCTCTTAAATCCTCTCGACTGCTTGTCAACGACTCCCTAACCACCATTCAGTTAACTAGAAGGCTAGGTGTAGGGCAAGACACGCCACACCATAAAATAACGTCACAGCTATTGAGACTTCCAGACTTGAAGCACCATGTTCAAAAGGGGACGGGAATAATTAAATCCTATGGAATATAATTGTCTCCTTTTAATTCGTTATTTTAAAATATCATAAAATAGAAAAAAAAGCAGATTGCGGCGAAACAAGCGTATTCTGTTAAATGCGTCTAAAGTGAAGGTTTTTTCACTGCAGCACTTATATATATATCATACATAATAGCAAACAAATCAGATCTCTACCATCACTTACCATCACACGACACATAACCAATTATAAATAAACTGATCAGTATATGAAGTACAATGTGAGACATTCTACAAAACAAAATCAAATTGACAAGTAGAGAAATAGATGAAATATAAAATAAAATGATAAAGTTAGTATGGAAATAAATTTATGCAGAATATTATTACACAGCCAATCGATTTCATGTGAGGGTAAATCCGTCCAACGTTATTGTTTGTTTTTAAACTGTGAAGTATTTTTATATCTTTACCTGAGGATACCTTTGTGAAGTGAATGAGTGTAATGAGGGGTTTACATAAGATACATACGGAGAAACTAAAACAACTGCATTATATATTATTATCATTTTTTTAATTACTAGTGGAACATAGGGCTTCAGCTCCACGCCTCCATGGCGTTTGGTGCCCAGCTAAAGTTGTCACCTGGCTCCAAGTCTGCCCACATTCTTCCATTTCCTCTTCACATGACCTCCTCCAACTCACTCTTGCACTGACGACCAACTCGCCGCTTCCACTCAAGCGCAAGGCTTGTCTAGGGATGTCACTTGATGGTTTCCTCAGAGTATCGTCAGCCAATACATCTGCATTTCTTCCTGCCTATTTGTTTAACAATCAATTCCTGGTTGGTTCGCTCCCGGAGATCCTTGTTGCTGATTAAACGACCGCACATATGTCTTCAATTAGTTGTACAGTAAAGCTGTCACAGACATAGTTTCCGTCTATCAAGCATATGTTCGATTTCTAAATTGTTAGTTGTGTGTGATTCTGTCCCTTCTGAGATTCGAACTAAGTACTTATCCATCAAAACGGCACAGTTAACAGGTTTTAGTGCTAAATAACCACCAATCAAATAATTAAGGGTAAAACAAAAACCATCGACAAAGCATTTATTCGATGAGTCGAAATGTCAATAGACATCAAGCAATCAGGTTCGATGAAAAAGCCTAACGGAAAAATCAAAAATCAAAGTAATAAATTTATCAGAAATGTACGCTTTTTTTGGCCTTTCAGCAGATGTTAGTAAAATCAAAAGAATTAACATTGTACAAAAATTGTAACAGTTTAATGTCCCTTCGTTTGGAACCCTTCCTTCGAGAGAAGCAGTCAAGAAAGTAATACCTTGAAACTAAAGTAGTAAGATATATGCAGAAGAAAAAGACGTCTCCATTGAGGATTTTCAGAATCTCAAACATGGTCAAGAATGATGACATCTGTGCCTCTGTAAAGATATTCCAAGCCTTTTCATAATCAACCCCAATCAATTGATTCTTAGTGTCTCCAGAGCCTCAGAATGACAGCCGACAACTTTCCAGGTGGAAGAGACTAGCAGTCAAATACTTCATGGCCTAGTCATCTGTTTTTGTCTGATCATCCTAAAGCTTTATAAATCTACTCCAGACAACAATATTTTTGCCCAGAAGTCTATGGAATTTAGTATCTTGATTGATTTCACTTAGTCAACAGGGAGAAAATTGATGACCGATGATGATAATTAATAAATGAAAGATAAGATCAGCTCCCGTGAAGATAATTTATGGAGTATAATGCAGTGAACTGGGAGTTCAGAGAGTTGTGACTGATGAAAATCGACCACATGAATAGTTAAACTCGTTTATTATTTCATGATTGATTTTTGAAAAGACAGTTGTATTAGAGTATTATTCAACTGTAAGGTATTTTAATCATTCTAAGTATCAATGTCTGTGCATCGGTGGCACAACTGTAGAATACTCGTTACCCACGCATCTGGTCAGAGGTTCGATCTCCGGCCACCAACGCACTCCTTTACCTTGCTAAGCCAGTAATAAGGCTGGTAAAGAGGGAAGGTTGAGCATGAGGCTAGTAGCTTCATGCCGTAAAATAAACAACACTGCTACCAAGACGTCAGTCCTGTAGCTTGAAGCCACCCTATGTTCCACTGGGAAGGTAAGGCCATAGTAAAAAAAAGTTTCAACGTCTAGGAAATTTATTTCCTTGATCACTCCAGCAATTTAATTATGTAGCTATGCAAAAGTAGAAAAAGTACATTAAAGCTTTTTCTCACTGCTGACATCACACAACATTATGAGATTAAGAGTACCGTATCTACGGATATACAAAGAAGAATGTACAGGAGAAATGCTAAACTGAAGATATTCATTTGTGGAGGCGTGAAGCTTTCACTGCCATCTTGAACAAGCACAGATATGATAGAGAAGATTTGTAGCTCAGGTGGATGATTTTGATGTGGTTGTGTTCTCTGAGCTGGATAGTTAATTTGCGAAGCTTTCATCACCCCAACACTAGGTGACGTCTTCAGCGCATACTTCAATTTGAATTGAAGTGAGCTTTTAGATTTCTCCACGAGTTTATTAATCATCTCTCCTGATCGGTGACCTTGGACGTGATTGGTTGTTTTTGTGTGTTTTCATAACTTCTACGTTACTTGTATGGACACTGACTGTTTCTTTGACTTGAAATGGGACCCTTTGTCTTTGTAAGGGTTTCTTTCTTATCGGTTGATAAATTTTCTCCATCTCGATGTGGTGTCTATTGATTGATGATTGATTCACTGGAATACCAGGCAGGCTTCTAAAAATTCTCTAGCTTGCATTCTTGTTGTTTCCTCTAGGTAGTATTTGATCGTTGTCCCAGTCGAATTGATGTCCGTAGTTGTCTGTATGCAGTGAGCGACATGAGGGAGTGGATATCATGTCTCATGACGGCTAGCTTATGTTCGTGGATACGAAGACGAAGAGGAGAGGAGTCCACTTTGGCCAATGTAGTGTTCTTCGCAGTTGTCACAATTTATTTAGTAGATGACGTTGGTTTAACTTCTTTCGCTGTTGAGTCTTTTGGTTGACATAGAATTGAGTGAAGTGACTTTGTTGATTTGTGTACGACGTCAATTCCTCATCAAGGTTTGAGGAGTCTTGTAGTGATTTCTGAGAAATGCTTTAAATATATGGTGGAGCGATTTTCTTTGTGATTTCCTTGAGGGCTTTTAGTTTGATAGTTTGACTTGAGGGTATGTGTCTAAGCACATTGAAAGCTAACTTCAGCATGAGTTTCATGATTATATTTCTGAAAGCCTAGTCATGAAATGTCTACTAACAAATATCAAATCTTTAAGTATTGATTTTATACGGATGTTTTTTGATTGGATGTAAGATTTCATCATCAGCTGGCATCGGTTAGAGAACCATTGGAAAACCTGGGAGTACTGGACAGTCAGCTATTTCGCCATAGTTTAGGACTGTTCATCAGTACGCATCCATCAGTAGTGTTTGAACCCAGAACCTTCTGGTTACAAGGTGAGCTCGTAGTCCATTGAGCCACTCGGACATGATCCAATTGCCAGCCCATGAATTCTAACTTCTGCGTTTGATGACATAGCGTGATCATTTCTCAATGTCTTCTTCAATGAGTTACTGCGTCATCTTCAACTTCACATCTCCTGAAATGTGAAGGTAACCGCCAAGAAACAAATATGCTAAATTGTCTTTTTCATCAGAGCGTTAAAACGCTTTTATCTCATCATTCATGTTTCAATATTTGAGTGTTATTTCGATTTCACTAAAAAAACACGTCTGTTAGGACAATTAGAAATCTATATTAAAACCATTAAGCTCATTAAAGATAACAATGTCGAAGACGTCCGGCTGATCCGTTAATCTACTTCAATATTATTTCAAACACTTTTGTGAAAGTTTTCCAACAACTGTCATCACTTTATCAAAACAAATATTGTCATCACAAAAAACAAGTTTAATAAAAAGACAAGAGATAATGTGGGATTTATTTAGAAAAGATTAGACAATTAAAAACTTTATTCAGTTTAATCTAAACAGAGTGTAACGAATAAAACCTGAAATCAAGTAGAAAGGATATTAACATTAGTCTGTCCTCTCATGAAAATAAAAAGGAAATTTAAATAAATATTTCTCCATGATTCTTAACTGGTTTGACCCACTTGACTATCTATCTATCTATCCATCTATGTATCTATCTATTTATCTGTCTATCATAATTGCATTTCTAGTCTGACATTTGTTTCACTGTAAACATACATCTCATTGTTAGACTCTAAAAATAGAATTTTTTTGAATTGCGTGCCGCGTTTTTTAAACTTAAAAATAGAAAATCGTATCAATATTATTATTATTACTACTACTACTACTACAGGAAATGCTAAAAACTTTGATGTCTACTCTTACTAACTTTTTGATGTGTAGATTTCAAGACAAGAAATATACATATAACCAATTTGAAACATTCTCTTAGAGGAAAAGCTTCCCTTCTATTTTTACCTCAATACAGCTTAAATGTCATACTAATTTAACTTTCATGTTTGTTTTAAGTTTAAGTTTGTTTTAAGTTCATAGAGTGTAATTACAGAGTGACATGAGAATGATGGTATGCGTAAATATAAAATAGGTATCTCTCAATGAAATTCGAGTTTATACACCATATCTTTACATACATTCAAGAAAGAAAAAACAATGTGTTTTAGCAGATTTTATCAACACTTATCTGTACATTTACAGTCATTATTTAAGTATGCTTTTTCTTGTGCCTCTCTTTGAACGTTTTCAGTCTTAACGCACCACTAAAACATGATTAACTGTGTTTATTGTATTTTCACGTTGATGGTGAAGATCAAATCTAAAAACGTATATTAATCGACGCTTAAGTAGACTAAAAGACGACTTTAACATTATTCATGAATAAATATAATACTTTAGCGTCGATTTTATCATGGACCAATATCATAAGACTTGTCTCATCCAAGAGTACGACTCATTCGCATCTTATCCGTGACCTTAGGAGGGTCCGAACCAGAGATCTTCAAGATATGAGACTAAGCCCACTGGTCATTCAGTCAATGATCTGTGAATTCTATGAGTTCTTGATACAGCCTTAGTATTGATCAATGCCACCAATGTGGAATACGCTTCACTTTAACTTTTTTTGGAACCCCATTGGTCATGGCTTTCATCAGGACTTCAAGACATTCTATCCTATAGCCAGTAATCTACACTCTTTAAAAGATCAATAATCTAACTAAATTTCAGGTCTTTAGGAGGTTTAACAGTTCTTGTGGAGATCAGTTTGAATACTTAATTAGAAATTTTTGTGCCAGATGTAGAAATCGTGAATATGCAGAAGTGAGGACTCATGAGCTAATGGATTACGTCCAGTGGTTGAATGACTGACATCATTACCTGAAGATCCTGATTTTTTTCTTTTTGGGGTTAAGCATGTGTACTAGTGAAGAGTCTCAAACTAGGACGAAAGACCTTCTCAGTGCTCACTGATTCTCAGTGATTTTCTAATTCATTTCAATCGATGATTTTACTTGAAACCAATCGAGTCCCTGCTAATCAATACTTGAAAATAAATCTGATCATTTCTACTTATGCACACTATGCAATTAATAGTATTCTCTGAGCTAGTTGGTTACGTTGCAGAGCACTCGTTGTCCCCCTGCTGGAAAACATCCCCCTTCAGCGCAATATTTAGCATAAAGTGAAATGATTTAAATTTTCTTCATGAGTGATGTAATCACATCTCCCGGTAATCATCTTTACATTTGTTGTGCTGACTTTTTCTATTGACTCGGATTTTAAACTTTCTCGTCACATGATTTACTTTTTATTGGTTGGTATATTTTGTCTATATTAGCGTGTTTGTTAATTGCATATTCGTTTGAGCACCAGACTTCTAGGAATTCCCTGACTGCACTTTTGGTGTTTCCTCTGTCTAAGATTTCGACATTATCCAAATCAAATTGATATCTATAATGTCTACATTTTACCTCGATTCTATGGTAGACCTAAACTACACAAACCAAGCATTCCCTTCCGACCAATCGTTTCGCTTCCAGGAACACCAACAAAAGTTTGTCCAAAGAAATTTTCAGGAAATAAAATTACCTAACAGTATCATGCGATCATTCTATCAATTCGTCAATCCAATTTTTAGAGAAAATCAAAAACTTTCAAGTAGAAGACAATGAAACAATGGTGTCCTTTGATGTCACAGCATTATATACTTCAATTAGTCCAAAACTAGCAACAGAAACTATGCAATAATTACTCTATAGTGATGAAAGCATAAAAAAGTAATGTTCAACTTTGATAGAACTCATAAAATTATGCCTTACAACATACTTCCAATTCAATACTCAAATATATGAACAGATAAAAGGAACATCAATGGGATCATCGCCCATATCAGGATTAATAGCTGAAGCCGTCACGCAAAGACTAAAATTAATAGCTCTGCCTATAATTAAACCGAAAATCTTGGTACGTTACGTTGATGATACATTTGTAATACTTAAGAGAAATGATTTAGAATATACCCATAAGTTAATAAACAACATATTTGAAGACATCAAATTCACAAGAGAAGAAGAGTTAGATAACAAAATCCCATTTTTAGATGTCTTAATCAGGAGAACCAACACAGGAAATTTAGAAACACAAGTATATAGAAAGTCAACGCACACAGATCAAGTACTCAACTATGCTAGCAACAATCCAATTACTCACAAACGAAACTGTGTGCAGACAGAATTCAAACACACTGTAGCACTCCAGGGTTGAAAAGAATGGAAGAAAAATACCTACAAACGGCCTTCAAAAAGAATGGTGATCCACAAAATTTCATCAATAGCGTTTAAACTCGAATCTAAACACCTACAAAGAACCATCATCAAAGACCACAAGAAAATTCATCCTACCATACATGAGAAATATCTCTGAAATAACAGCTAGAACACTGAAACCGTTTGAAGTAGATATAGAACACAAGCCAGTCAAATCGCTTAGTTCGATATTATGCAAACCTAAAGATCGAACAGAAAAAGGAGATAAAATTAATACCATTTACAAAATAAACTCTATGAACTGTAACAGGCATGACATCTACCAAAGTGGGCGTCCCCTTCTAATTAGAATCCAAGAACACAAGTCAGCCTTGAAAAGACACGACATATGTTCTTTAGTATCAATGCATGTAGACAATTATATGCATCAATTTGATTTGGATAATGTCGAAATCTTAGACAGAGGAAAAAAACACTAAAAGTGCAGTCAGGGAATTCCTAAAAGTCTGGTGCTCAAACGAATATGCAATTAACAAACACGTTAATATAGACCAAATAAACCACCAACTGATGAAAAGTAAATCAGGTGACCAGAAAGTGTAAAATCCAAGTCAATAGAAAATAGTCAATACAACATATGTGAAGATGGTTACCGGGAGACGCAATTACATCACTCATGGAGAAAGTTTAAACCATTTCACTTTATGCTAAATATTGCGTTGAAGGGGGATGTTGTCCAGCAGGGGGAAGACGAGAGCTCCGCAACTAAACCAACTAGCTCAGAGAACAGTATTAATTGCAAATCATCCACCTGAGGTACAAATCGTCTCTGTGGTTTACACCCTGTAAATAGCTCATATTGACGTTTTCCTATGCAAATTCATCTTAACAAAGATCTTTTCAGCTAATCAGTAATAATTACACAGAGGTACATATCGTGTAAATTCTATTATTAACATATATATATACATATATATGTATATTAGATAAATATATCTGATATAGTACACAATGATACACTTCTAATAAATAGGTGGAGTTGTGAACACCATATATAATGCTGACATTAATATGTTTATGAGCAACAAAGTATACTCAAAACCTTATCTACTTATTAATACCACATCATATGATGAGTGTTATATCAGATGAACTTATCTAACATGGAATTATATTCTAACTCACGCCTAAATTGTGATTTTTCTCTAGTTATTACTGTTATTGATGTTAGTTTTTTTGATATTGGTTAACATGTAATTGCGATCCTATTTACTGCATCCTTATAGGATACAATATCAATATTTTCCTCTAGAATTTGTATATTACCTAGGCTTTAACTTTTTTGTATTGAACATCTGTCTTGTACTCACTTGACATTCTTCAGCAGTACGCACCCCATGACCCGATTATTGATTGAATCTAGGATCTTAAGGATACAAGGTGAGTTCATTTTCAATTAAGCCACGTGTCACATGTGAGATAAGAACCCATTTTTCTGGTAGAATATTCACTGACCCCGCAAGCGGTGGAATGCACGTCAACCAAGCATTTGGTCTGAGGTTCACCCCCTGTTGACGCACTCCTTTACCTCACTCAGGCAGTAACAAGACTGGTAAAGGGCCAGGGTCAGGCATGAGGCTAGTAACCTCATCCTGTGAAAATAAACACCACTGCTATGGAGGCTACAGACCTCTAGCTTGAAGCCCCGTGGTTCATTGGGAATGCACGGGAATTAAAAAACACGTAGGCGGTCAGGGATTCAATCCCTGGCCAACACACTTAAAAGCCTCACTTAGCTGGTAAGCTCAGCAGAAATCAAAGGTGAGTTTGAGAGTAGCAATAACTGTGTGAATAAATATTTCTTCAACAAACGAAAATACGTAGTTTTAGTCTTAGAATGATGCTTTTTACTGTTGGGATCAAATGTAAGTAATTTTACTATCATTTGACTCTAAACACACCTTATTTTACACTCGAATGTCACGTTTTAATGTAATAGTTTATCCAAGTTTCCTGAAAGAGAAGATCTCAGGTGAAGTGCATCAGTGATTGATGTGAGTTTCAGTAAGCCATTCGTAGCATCCGAGAATTCAGTTATTACTGTTTCCTAGATTGTTGTTTATTGTATGAAAGATATCATATATTATTATGATGTGATTATTCTTGGGTTTCTAATCGAAAGCATGATGAATTTTCACTTCAGAGTGCATAATTCACAAATTGTCAAGGGGAATTTAGTAGACCATTTGAACTAATTAGGTGTTTTTACGCCCACTAACGTATGTATAAAACGTATTCATAAGAAATGTCTGATTTTAAAGAGCGACTTGATGAGGAAGGAGCAGTTAGTTTGTAGAAAGGTAATTGTTCAAAATACTCGAAAAAACCTTTTTCATTTTTTCTATTTTCTAATATTCTATTAACATCATCAGTAGTAACTTATTTTATCCCTAAAATGAATTTTTAGATTAGCTCCAACCCACGCTTTGTATTCAAAAGAAAAACGTCCAACCCCTGTCCCTGCCATGGCCATCATAAACAGGTAATTTTTTAGTAATGACCATCCCATCGCCTTTCTTATCTAAACTGCCTGTTTATTCATGTTATTTTAAGTTTTTCTTAATCCCTGTTTATACTACCATATTTTTATATCTCAACTTCGTGTTTATTTTGTCATTTTACTATTTCTACATCATATTTAATCCCTGATTGCTTAAACAATTATTCGTCACATTAGTTTTTTTATCCAAACATCCTGTCTATTTTTGTTATTTCTACATTTCTAACCCGTAGTTGCACAAGCTCGATCATCTCAGTAATTATGATGCTACTTTATTTGAGTTTTATCCGTCCCCCTGTTTATTATGGTATTTTAATTCCTATATGTAAGTTTTATTAATTTGACTCTTAACAGGAAATTATTCCGGAACTTTCTCAACCATTTGATATAAATACACGAATGTACAGCCTAGCCTAGATGATGACTTCGTCGAAAAAAGGAAATCTTCTTCGCTGTAATTGTCTCTTTTCAGATTATAATGAAGAAATTGAATGATTAATTAGTAAATCTTCCAAATGTTAGCCTTCAATCGAATAAGAACTTCGTGTGGTTGAAGGTCTACTGGAGAGAACATATATATGCGAAGAGATTGATATTTAAGGAAAGAAAGTTTTAAGGCTCAAGAAACTAATTAGATAACTTTTTGAAAGGCACAACGATTGGTTTTATTTCTTTTTCAGTAGAGGTTCCCTGTAATCAAACGTAAATCTGGACATGTCACCTCATTCTTTGTAAATGCATTCAAGTTAGTTAAGCAGCATTTTTGATGTCACTAGCAAATAATTATTTCTGAAATAGCATGAACTTTCACTAGTCGGTATGTTGAAAGGATTTAGAAAAGATCTTCAGTCGGAAAATATTCTAGAAAAATATGTGTTTTGAAGGCATTCACCATATATTTTGTGGATTGATCTCATTAAGTTTCTGTGAAGATTATTTTTTTTATTTCCTTCACGTTCCCAGTCGAATATAGGGCCTCTGGTTGGAGGCTTAAAGTTTCGGTAGCAGTGGTGTATATTTTTACAGGATAGGGTTGTTAGCCTCATGCCATACTTTTCCTCTTTACCAGCATTTTTCTGGATTAGCAAGGTAAAGTAGCGCGTCGGCGGGGGATCGAACCTCGGACCATGTGCGTGCTCGGTGGGCGTCCTAACCTCTATGCTACAGACTTAGTGCGTAAATAATCTGCCAATTACTTCATTATGAAAATCAATTTAGAAAAATATTTTCAACCGAATCCATGCGTGATGAGAGCAAGTGCGTTGAATCCTTTGTTTCTTTTACATGAATGCATTTCGATTATGTTCACGTGAATTTCCCAATCCTTCATTTTACAGATATTATCCTGTTGAGATAGCATTATGAATTGTGTATATACTTCTATCTGAAGTATGCGCTGAAGATTTTGTCTAGTAGAGCGATGAAAGCTTTGCAAATTAACTGTCCAGCTCAGAGAACACAGCGGTATCAAAAAGAATTGTGTATTAAAAGATTGTCGTAAAATCGCTCGTCCTACGGATAGCCATCGCTTTTATGTTTTAACTACTTCTTCCATCCTTTCCACTTCATAAGACTTTTATTTCTGATGAAACAAACCAGAAATTTGTGTATTCTGGAGTTAAGACCCCTTTAATTTATGATGTTTTTGCGCTGCTATTTCAAGATTGAAGAAGCGTTATTTTTATTATTTTATAACCACTGTAGACCAGCTAGTTTTCAAACATTTAAAACCTGTAAACTAAAATAGCGTCATTGATATTAAAAAAATACGGTAGTTTTAGCTTCATTAAACTCATTGCAACTCTAAGCAATAGTGGTTTAAAATGTCACCGCCAGCTTATGTCAGGAATTCTATTTGCGAAAAATTCTTTTAGCCTTTCATTTAGCTAGAATTCGGAATCAGTTAGAAATGTATCTGATGATTAGCCGCATGATTAGGAGGCGCGTTTATCTCAGTTTTCGGCTGATTGAAACTGAAATCGTGGAAGAATTCTCGTTATTTACAACAATCACGGCGAAGATGGTCCACATTCCTTTAAAACATTATTAATCAATAAAGTATAACCTCCGGTTGAGCAGTCAACTTTCTATTTGATTGGGTGTTTTTGCTCACCAGAAGAGAGACTACATGTATCATTCTAGTGTATATTTATCTGCTAATTTTATATCAGTCGGTTGGATTATCATCACTCAAAGTGGAATTGGAAATTTCCAGCACAGCAAAATTAGAGTAGACTAATTAACTTGTAGCAATGGCTCGTGTAGATCAGGCAACACAGACTGGTCACCTGAGAGTAAACAATGTTGTCACTTTTAGTGTCGACTAAATTTACCCAGTGGGTAACGAGCTAGATAGTTCACTCCTGAGGTGCAATATGAGCTGATGTTAGATAACTGGAGGCAATCAGCCGGATGACATCCACTTAGATTCCCTACTTGTCGACACTCGTGAAGAATGCGTTTCTGTGACCTTGAAAGAAATGATATTCTCTCTGAGATACAATTCCATGTCATATATCACTGAATTTAGAAAACGTTATCATTATACTATTCGGGCTCTCATAGGACTGCCCATCAATGGCGGCTGTCTCTTCCTTCATGTTGTAGATACGTTTTAATAACCAGTTGTCTGACACAATAAAATTTATTTTTAATAGTATAATAAAGTGATTTGAACTTAGCTAAGCGAAACAAGATGACCATATTGTTGACATGTCAGAGAGGATAGCACCCTCCAGATGTTCAGTTTGAATACAGTGCAACTAAGACTATTACGCAGGAATCCATTAACTGTGTTTCGGATATTTAAGTAAATAAAAACAATCTTTTTATTACGTCCACTGTTGGTGCATACGTATAAATGTTTTCTCTGAATAGCATTTTATCATTTAAACAGGAAAATCGTGAGGATTAATTTTGCTTCACAGTGTTTTTATCGTAAAAAAAATAAGTAACACTTCTGACAAGTATGGATTAAAGACATAAATATTTGTTGACAAAACGTATTTTTTAGGACTAAAGTGGTTACACTGTGTTAAAGAAAGAATAGTGAAATTTATATTTCTTGTCAATATTCATGTGTCACCGTATCGAACGTATTTCTTTTGCATCAGATATTTAAGTTTAACTGATATTTGATCCGTTATTATGATTTGCGGATTTTTGCGATCATCATGCAACCGATCCATTCTTTTCAACACACCCGTTTTACAAGAAATTGCTTTCGTGGCCCAATGGGTCTAGTGGATAAAACTTTGGCGCTTGAAACTCGCCAAACTCGACCCTCAGTGGGAACACCATAACTCACTGGGGAATGCATATACATCCAGTTAACGAGTCTCCCAAATAAGGGAAAATGTTTATTGTCCTGGATTCCACTGCAAGTCGCAATCCACTTATAGTGAATTAAAGTTTGTGACTTAAAGAAAAGAGCATTGTATCTTAAATAACTTTTTCTGGAAGAACAAATGACTTGAGGTGAAATATCTAGAATGTATTCTGAGAAAGTCGTGCATAAAGAACATTCGATTTGAACACATGTTTTCAAGGATTTAACACTTACTTTCATAATCTCACCAAAAAATGTCAAGCATCATATTTATTGAAAGCAGTAGGACAGACTTTTGGATTTTGATTGGAAACTACTCAATAACTAATATAAAGTGTCTAGTCCTTTGTTTAGTGCAAATTTAGTGGATTCTATCGGCAAATCTATCTGAGCACGAATAACTCAGTGATAGCGTCTCTGACTACACCACTGGGTAACGCAGGTTCAAATTCAGAAGACACACGAGTTCCTCCAAGGTGTCGGCTACGCCTTGCTGACTGGTCAGTGCCAACTAGCACAAGACCTCAAAGGTTTGTAAAATTCTCCTGGATTATTACCACTCCCTTAACATATTGATACTGACTGATTATTGTCAACAAAGTCATCCTTCTTTAAATTTGAAAGCGCTTGGTGTTGTAGTAAAAGGGATTTATGTATTTGAGTAGAACCATAGATGAGTACTATTCTTATTATTATTCTTATTCCTCTTGTCTAAATACTTGTTTTCGCCATAGTTTACTCCTCATCTTTCAAATATTTTGGATATTTCGCAGTGTCTTTCAAGTGCATTAAATTGAGAAAAGATGCCAGATTCGATGTTTATTTGTTTTCAAAGGATTCATAGATTAGGTTCGTATTTTTCAATAGATTCGTTTCGTGAGTAATATTTAAAAAATGATTAAAAAATAATTTAACAAATTCTGATTCAAACTTCAGTTTAGGTCAGTTCTTGTATCACTTGGATAGGTAAGCTATTTCAGAAAATACAAGGTATTTATGCATTTTCGCAATGTAGCTGTTATTTTTATTATTTTTTTTGATTACAGCTTGATTCCACACCCTTTTTTTAATACAAGTATAGAATTTTCAGTATGTGATATCGATAGCCCAAATTTTGCAGGCCGACCATAGATAACAGGTGCGCGTCGGCAGGGAATCGAACCTCGGACCATGTGCATGGTCGGCAAGAGTCCTAACCACTATGCAACCGACGCGAAAACCCGGTATGTATAAAAATCGAGTGGAAGAATTCACATCTCTCTTTTTTATCCTGCTCTTATGTACCACCGTTTAAATTGCAGACAGGCAGCATGAATGATGTCAAAGTGTCACTGTCAAATAGGCAAGACAGACGCTTGTTACCCTGAAATCATTTTAGAAATCTACGTCACACAGCATAACGAAACAAGATCCAAGTCTTCAGAACTGATGGCAAGTCTACCACCTTATTTATAGTTCACTTACTTAATGTGTCACGAATAGGCCACTGTTGGCTTACAGCAACACGTGCCTTGACTTGACACAGAAGATCAGATGATGAGAATGGATAAGAAACAAAATACTCTGGCAGCGAACCGATCATTAATCTATTGCTGAAGAAATATGCACAAATAAATGAACGTAGGCTGAGAAAGCTGTTGATTGACAGCGTGCGTCAGACAGAAATTCAAGTGACACCAGAATTGGAAAGGACCAGACGTGTTTTGGATCAAGAAAAGCCTATGGGCAGCTCAAAAGACCACAGAAAGCAGAGTGTTGTGTAGTTAGGTCTCCGAAGTCTTGTGTTCCACTAACGCATCCATGAAATAATGACATACAATGTATTAGGTCACAGTGCTAATTTCACAGTTACGCCTATCTGTTTATCTGTTACGTAAGTGGTACATTACTAATATTATTAGACCGATTAAAATTATACATACGAATGTTGGTTCACGTAAGAACAGGTTTGAGAATTTATTAGTAATCAAGATAATTTCAGTTTCCCGTGATACTTTTGGTGCTAGGAAACTTAATTAGCCACAAATATCATCTTATCTTTGCCCGTGGTTTAACTGTAGGCCACCTTCCAAACTCTAATGCGGTTCAAATTTGATTCAGAACTGAAACATGTTTAAACATGGTTTAGCAATTAGTAAGCCAGGTAAAGAAGGGAAGTTGGATGTGAAGCCAGTAGTTGTATCCTTTGAAAGACAATGTTGACATCTAAACTTTAATGACGAAAACTGAAATCCCATTTTCTGCTCAGAATGCAGAGAAAAGAATATATATATATGTGTACACACTAGACCACTGAAGGTTTGATAGCAATAGTGTTAATTTTCGCGGAATAAGGTTGCCAGCCTCATGCCCAACCTTCCCCCTTGACCACTCTTACCATTGGCGCAGCGAGGTGAAGTATTGTGTTGGTGGCACAGTGATAGAATGGTCGATAACTAGGCATGTAGACCAGGATCCAATCTCTGGCCAACGCATTTCTTTACCTCACTACGCCAGTAATAAAACTGATAAAAAAGGAAGGTTAGGTATGAGACTAGGAACCGAACCCTGTAAAATTAAACACCATTGCTATGGGAACTGTAAGCCTCTAGCTTGAAGCCCATGTTCCACTGGGAACGTAAGGGGATTTGAAAAAATGTTTATACACTGTCACCACGACTGGTGATCACAGCTTAGGGTACATAAGAAAAACCAGTAGTATGTAAAGTCATTCTTAAGGTACTTTAAATCACCTACTGAAGATAGAAAGCTATGAAAAGTGCTTGTCCAGCAATTAATAGCTTTTAGTAGTTCTGTAACTCACACTGAATCCAGTGGTTTAAAAATCCCAGTCATATGTCTAGGAAAACCGACGAATCGAGTGAATAAATGTATTCTCTATAATTATTATCCTAATCACCATCTCTACGTTAACACATAGCTATATATCTAAATTACTTC
Organism: Trichobilharzia regenti; assembly: GCA_944472135.2. Taxonomy (NCBI): domain Eukaryota; kingdom Metazoa; phylum Platyhelminthes; class Trematoda; order Strigeidida; family Schistosomatidae; genus Trichobilharzia; species Trichobilharzia regenti. The sequence goes on from OX235264.1 coordinate 100,632,058, forward strand.
AGCGATATATCACTTGTGATGTGTAGGAGAGGTGAAAATACACATGAAAATTAATCAGGGAATAAATTTGTACATAATCACGTAAGAATACTAAGATATGAACAGGTGTCTACCACGAGTAGTATTGATAACAAAACAGCAAAGATATCAAGGTTAATTGATGGTTAGAAAATAATATACGGAAAGTCAGCGCTAAAGAAAGGGGCTTTTGAACATATAGATTTCAATAAATAGAGACAGACTGCCGAAATTCACCTTTTCCAGAGGAATCCATCAGTTTCTTCACTACTGTGGAACGGGTTACATTTGTTGAACAATAAATTACTTTCACTGTTAACTTTTTAAACGTTATCAACGAAGTAGCAACTAAAGTGGTACTCAGCTTCATATTAGCTGACAGTGACCGTTCGTGATATCAGAAAAGCATCAGGTAGAGCTTTTAAAGTGATATATAGTGTATCACCTAACTTTTCTGATGCTCTGAGAGCCCAATTTTTAGAGTTATTCTGAATAAACCAGATCTCTGTGTTGGAAAGAATTTTTTGAGACCTTTATTTTTAATCATGGCCGTCCTCTTAATATGTTCAGATTGTTACAGGTGAATTGTTACTTTAATAAGTAGACGAACATTTGACATTGTCATTTTATTTTGTCATCTTATAACGAAATCTGAGATGATATATCATGACCAGTAGGGTGCAGCAGGTTGTATGTGAAGACAAATAATCACCGAAGACATTGACTAGCGGTCACGTTATGTCGTGAACTGGGCTGACCATTGGATCAGGTCCCAGTGGCTTAATGGTCAACGAGTTTCCCTTGCAACCAGAAGGTCCTGGGTTCAAACCCCGGTGGATACGTACTGCTTAAGAGTCCCAAACTAAGACGTGGGAAACAGCTGTCTAGTACTCCTAGGTTTTCCAGTGGCTGTCTAACTAATGTCAGCTCATGATGAAATTCTGTAATCAATCAAATCCCTACAAACCAACAATTGGATATATCGCTGAATTTTATTCTTTGCAACTGCCTATTTTTTAGCCCTTTTACATGCACTCAAAACACGATGTTTCGTAGTATTGCAAAGTTTTCTCACTTAAATTTCCCATCACTTCCACAGGCGAAGTGGTATCCCTCCATCTGGCATTTGTTGAACCTAGTTTCCAAGTTTTCACCTGAAAACCTGGATTTCTCGGATGATTTATGCTTAATGTCACATAAAATCGAAGAATTACAAGCGAAAACCGACAAACTGATCGAAGAAGCAGCCGGCGAAGATCGGACTCCAGGTGAACATAGACAAGACGGAGGTTATGAAAATAACCAACCAGCCAACCAACAACAACAACAACAACAGCAGAAACTTCCACTGACAATCACCATCGACGGAAAGGATTTGAAAGAGGTTACTTTATTCACTAACTTATCTAGGGAGCATTGTCTCAATTACAGGCACTAGGAACGCACGAGGATGTCGAATCGAGCGAGAATCGGGAAGACGAGAAACACATTCATTAACCTGAAACCAATCTGGAAACCTTCGTCACTCAGCCAGCATCAACAACACAATTCGGTCGGATTTTCGATACAAAATTCAAGCCATTCAGTTCTTCTTTACGGATGAGAAACTTGGCGGGCGGGCGGTGACAAAGAATATTTCCAACAGCCTGTTGCAGACTTTTATCAACCAGCAACTGTCTTCGTTGGCTCTATACTGAAGATCAGATGGCCGGGTCGGGCCGGAAAGAATCACCAACAAGAAACTATGGGCACAAACAAACAAAACAAGAACCGATCACCAACTAACAAATATGCAGGAGAAAGTACAGATGGATTAGACACTCGCTGAGGGGACCGCTGGATGACATCGTGTGTCAGGCCATCGCTTTAGGAGAACCCAAAAAGGAAGCGGCGAGTGGGACGTCAGTGCAAGGGTGATATGGAGGAGATCGTGTGAAGAGGAGTTGAAACAGTATAGACTGACATGGATGAAGGTGAAAAGTATAGCAGAAGACAGAAGCAAGTGAAGACGTGCAGTTGAAGCCCTATGTTCCAGTAGGAACCGAATGGAACAATTATAATAATCAAACGGAATAATCGTTTGGAAAATCCATCCTGAACGGTCTTGGGACGTTTCAACTAACTTTGTAATCTCTAATCTCTTCTCTCCTAGGCTTAATATCATTGTTCTTACATGTGTATTTTATATGTTGATTTGAACCTTGTTATTTGTCATTGTTGGTGTTCAACCTCCAGTTTTAATGTTAGCCATTGTGGTAGCGCTATCATACTGATGATATGTTGTTTTTAAGTTATTTTTGATTAAGAGAATGAAGCCCCCCGTGACCTTGGACTATCTTCACGAATTTTCAAAGTGTGATTCTTACTAACACAGTTTTGATCCCACCTTGTTGGGGATACTCTGAGGTACTTCTTATAGCTGGATTTTGGCTATTAATCTTGATCTGCAGTACTTCTTGTGTAATGAGGTGTTTAAATTGTCCGTATAGCTGCCTGATGGCACACTGTTGAGGTGACTTTACTTTGTTGGATTTTATCATTGTTAAATGAAACCATAGAGCATATGGCGAATAACCATCTCTTTACTGTCTATGGAGAGTTTTGTGACTGTATGTCTCTCAAGATAATCTTGTCAGCTATATTATTGGAAGCAGAGAATGGGTTCCTACCTTCAGACCATAACAAATCAGTTTTAGTCATTAATCTCCGTCTTCTAATAACGCTATCCAAGTTTATAAAACGGACTAGTTGTTTTAAATTTTTGGAAAGAAGACTCCCTTCATGCACTACCGAACGGTCAGATGGACTTTTTAACTGGAAGTGTAAAGTAGCATCTCAAAAGATGAAATTGGATTTTTATAAGTCTTGTCTCTCAAGTCACACATTCCAAAAGGCATTTTACAAATGCCTTCAATCTTCAACCAAATATTTCAAATCTTATTCGCCTTACGAAATCTCACATTGACAATGAGAAGTTATGTGGATTAACTGAACTCCATTTATTGTCATTAAATATATTGTCTGATGTCTCCATAATTTGCCAAATCAAGCTCATTAATTTTTGCAGCTCTGCCGTTAATAAGACGAAAGAGAATACTATATTGAAATTACTTGGATCTTATACCTCTGACTTCCAATTAAACCAACTCCTATTAAATCCTGATAAGTATGTGACAAATCTGTTTGTCGGTTGAGCTTTTATTACATCAAAAGAAGGTGCTATCACTTGGTTTCAATTTTTCTATCCCATCAAACAATATCTCAGACTTAACAATTGATTCTAAGTTCGAAAATTTGAATGATCAGTTGAGTTCTCTAACTCCTTCCTCAACAGATGACCAAAGATGATTGAAAGTTAAATTTGTAGATGTAGCACACCAATTCCGTAATTCAAGTCGCAAACAAAGAAGTATTTTAACATTTTAAGCCCTAAAGAAATTACGTAATAGATCTGATTTAGTTATTTTGAAACCAGACAAGGGATTTAGTGTAGTTGCAATGGACAGAAGCGATTACAAAACAAAAATGTTATCCATCTTCCCTAATGACAAAAGCAAATTCATAGCAGATGTTCCGTCTGATGATATCAGAAAATTGGAAGGAAGAGTAACTTCTCACTTAGTAAAACTTCGTGGGATGGACGTTATCGATAAACAGGAGTTTTATTCCTTGAAACCCATGGGACCTCTATGGATTATCCAAGATTTATGAGGTTGATAATCTATTACGTACAATTCTCTCAATTTGTCAGTCTCCTACACATAAATTAACAAAATGATTACCTAATATTTTAAGTCCAGTACGCAATCAATTATGTAAGTTTACTTTGAAAGATACATTTGAACTTTTTAACTGTCTTGTAGATATGATCATAAAAGATACGAAAATGCATTGATCTGATGTTAATTCTTTGATTATTAATGTACCATTGATTAAGACGGTTGATATTCTTTGTGACTATATATCTTCTAGTTGTTTTTCATTTCCTTTCCCTTTAACTTATTTGAAAGATTTATTATCATTATGTACTGACAACGTCCATTTCACGTTTGAATGTGAACATTTCCGACAGGTGGATGGCGTTGCTACGGGAGTCCATTAGAAGCTTTGTTAGTAGACGTTTACATGTCTAATGTTGAAAACTTGTGTCTTGATTTGATTTCTAAATTGGCCTTCTATAGGAGATATGTTGATGATAACATTTTGATATGTGATGATCATGAAGATGCGAGTCGTCTATTAGATGGACTTAACCCTCTACAGAATCATGTAAGTCTAACATGTAAGGAATAAAGTCGTACACAGCTTGCATTTTTTAGACATACTTCTGAGTTGAAAAGATGATGGTTCAATAAGACGATCAATCTACAGAAAGCCCACTTGGAAAGAGCAATACCTTAATGTTCACACTTTCTGTCCATTACAATATAAGACAGGCTTGGTGAAATGTCTATTTAAGAGGATTCAGCGTATTTGCACGGCTGATGTTATGGACAGAGAAAACGAAATATCGATGGATACTCTTGTTGAAAATTGATATCCTTTAAAATTTTTAATTAGGTGTAGAAGTCAACTAGTCTCTAAATCTACAATCCATACCGCCCTTAAGAAAAATGTTTACATCAAATTACCATATAATGTGGGAAATAAACAGTAGGATTTTGAGACAAAGGTTGAATTCGATCATCCGTAGAACCTATTATGCAGTCCAGCTTGCAATTGTGGAAAAGGCTAAAAATATGCTCCACTGTAAACTTCAAAAGTGCACAAGTGATGATGTCATATCCCACACTATTTAACAATTTGTGTTTGTGTGTGGACACACATATATAGGGATGAGTTATCGTGCTTCTCATGTGAGGGTGGGATAGCATATCCCAAAATAGTTAGAAAAACAGATGAATTGTGACAAGCCAATAGATGCAGGTGTTAGACAACCAAATTCGTCTATAGCTAAACATCTAATGCAAGTGAACCATAAGATTGATGTTAATTCAGCCTATAACGTCATCTATGAAAATAGTCAAGAGCGCGTATTGGAATATGCTGAGGCTATAGCTATTCATGAACTTATGCTCATTCTCCCTGTATATTCCAAAACAGTTTGTTATTACTCTTAACCTACACCTTGGTAATCCTTATTTGATTGGATTACCAAACGTTGTGTTAATCATCCTCAAATCCTTTTTTTCGTCACTTTGTTTAATTTAACTTTTCATATATATCCACTTGACAAGTAAATGTGTGAGGGATCAGATTTTTCGAAGTGTATGGCGCAAATACATCACATAAGTTTTCAGATAATCTCCTTCTTCTAGCATCTGTAAAATGCAGAGTTTAATTGAGAAATGTGTTGGATTTGTGCATCGCATTTCTAATGAGCTGATCACATGTCTACTTGTCCTCTTAATTTATAGGTAGAAGTTAGAATTCATGAGCCATTGAATCGGGTGTCAGTGGCTGAATGTTATACGAGCTTGCTGGCCTTGTAACCGGAGGGTCCTGGGTTCGAAGCCTGATGGTGGGTGCGTACTGGGGATGATTCCCAAACTAGGATGAAACAGCTGTCTGGCAGTACTCCCTGGTTTTAATGGTTCTCTAACTGATATCAATCCGTGGTCAACTCGTAAAAACATAACTAACCCTTACAAACCAAACTATAGAAAAATATAATAATAATGAAAGGTCAAGTGGAATAAAATAAAATAATCGACTAAAGTGGGTTATATGTGACCCTACCCTTGGTCATTGAATCAGGAAACGTTGATCAAGGCAGGCCATGTGTAATAATACTTTATTTTTGGGCACAAAGGTGAAGCTTGATTCTACGATTGACTATCATCCTTGAATAGCATTACATGCCGCCGTGCTGGCATTTTAAACAATCTCAGAAGTAGTCCCCACATCAATTTAGTATTGAATATTTGTGAAATTTTGAGCTCTTGTGCAAAAACAACTTGTTTTTTGACTAATATACCCTAAAAATTCCCATCTGATTATATTTGTGAGTAATTGTGGTCTTTAATCTTTAGTCTCCTGTAATTTCTTTGAAAATAAGCCTCCTTTATTCTGATATGAATTGACTGTCGAAAGGTTATTATTGTGCCAATGAATCAAATTTTTTTTCAGGTGAACTTTGTCTTCTGAAAACTCTATCCAAATTTTGGTTGTCATTGTGCTGCTCTTTTGTACAATGACAATGCTCAACTTAGATCTTGTTTTTGAAACCAAAAGCCTAGAGTGAGACTGTATTTCATTTCTTTTCTATAGATCTGCCGGTTTCAGACTACTACTTTGAAATTTAACTCCTGTAGACAGACGTTAACTGTTCAGAATATTTCTGAACTACCTGAAATGTCTGTTTTATTTCACTACAGTCAGAAATTAAACAGGCGATCAATTTGAGTAATTCTAGATAGAAGGTCGCTAAGGATTAATCTATTTAAGTAGCATACGTAACTTCCACTCCACCATTTGTCAAAACAATCCTAAAAGGTTCTTTTCAGTATGTTTCAGCATTATGAACAAATCTTATCAGAGTTTCATATAAAACTCTCCCCAAAACATTTTCACAAGCTTTCCTTCTAAAATCTCAGTATGAAAGTTTGTGAGTTAGTTTGTCAACCTTGTGACGGCCTGTTTAAATCACTGTGTTACCCTTATTTTTCATAGAGCACAAGGAGTTAAACGTAATGAATTATATTTTCTTTTAACCATATATTTATGTTCTTGGAAAGCACTATTTACAGACGCTTGCAGCTTGTCGTTTGGTCTTTTTTAAAGGGAGAAATACGTCGAAGGCGAAATGGTTTCAGCATGTGTTTTGATCGGACAAAATTCCGTCTAATGATAAACCGTTACACTTCAGGATTTTGTGAAAAGCGTAGATACAAACATACCGAAACGTTTGTACACTGTATGGCCATGTTATTTAGAATAATGATATTTCTATTATTATTATAATGATGATTATATGTCTACTAGAATTGTGGGTCTTAGTTCTAAGTGGTTAGCAAAGAAACATCAGTTCATAATAACTGCATCTGTAATATTTTCAATGTTTAAAACAACTAGTCCCCCTTTATGAATTTGTCTGAATCGTGTAATGTATTCTCAAAATATATGAAATTAATAAAGTGTTAAGAGGTGAGAAAATAATCTACTCAGGGCAACTTAAAAGGACATATTCAAGGTCTAAATAAAAATGAAGACCACTAAACCAAATAACAGATGTAATAGTATATCTGGTATGGTGTAGAAACAAAGTTTATCGAGGAAGGTTTAGTGTGATGACGAATTGTTTCTGAACGCATAAAGGTGGGTTAAACTTTTTAATTTCCAGCTACGGATTCTACAAACTAAAGGATACGCCCCAAAAACGTTTTACAGGTAGGTTTAAAAGATCTGTTAACGTCAACTTTATGTCCTGTCTCTATTATGTTTCTCAACAGAGGAGCTATGTCTCCTGCTCTTACCATTATTGGGTTTCCGGGGTTGGTATTTGCCTATGAAGCCATTTAAAAATATGCTCTGAAGCAAGCCCTTACTTGCAGAGATTGATGAGTTCTCCCTATGTATGTGTGGCCACACCTACATTCAAACTGGTTAAAACACTGTTATGTGATATCACTTTTGTATATTCAAAGGGCTTAGATAGATATATTGGCTTCACATTCTCAATTATTATGATATTAGCTGCATAAAAAGTCTTTTTTTAACAGCAGCGTTCAATCTTTGTCTAGTTATCAAGCTGCTTTGATTCCCCATATAGAGTAGCTTGTTGTACACGTCTTTCTTAGGGGTGAGTTGTAGAGTGGGTTTTGGTGTTCTGACTACTTCATATCTCCTGAAAAACCTGTCTGGATAATTGTTATCAACCAGAGTTTGTGTCAACTTTCTTTCAATGCCACAACTTTTCCCACCATCCATAAACACTTCCAGTTGATTTAGTTTAACTTATCAAACTATCAAATAAATATAAGCTGTGTGAAAATATCTGTCTAGTTTGTGTTTTCCGTGTTGAGCGAAAGTTAAGCTGCAAAAAATTAAAAACTTCCTTAACTTCCTTTTCAAAACATGTGTGAAATTAAAGACTGAATTTTATCAATACATACACTACAGGTATCTTGTTATAAACATATGTCAGTCTAACACAATTTTCTCAGGACATTTCAATAACCAAAATGTTCAACAGAGATAATTACTCTTTTGTCATAAGTCTTGAGTCACGCTTAGGAGAATTTGATGAATAGTCGGTGAAGCAGCTTTGTGATGTTTTCAAAATAATGAAAGAGACTCTACACTACTGGAATCAAGTATATATATATATGAATACATATAGGTTTATAATGTTTTCCGTCTGGACTGTTCAGCTGTCAAGCTGTCATCGTTCATTTAGACAACATCTTCATAGTCAAATTGTAAGTGAAATTAGTTCAGAAGGTATTGCCCGTGAGGAGAATTATGCTTATTAAATGAAACCACACTGCTCAGACAAGAAAGAAAAACAACACCGAATATGTTGGACATTCGCGAAAGCAAGTTATCAATTGATTTACGACAACATTTGTAATAATTATTTAATTGAATTTTAGACTTTTTCGTCGATTAACTGGACAGGTTGACATATCGGGCATTTAATTAGTATTTAATTGGTGGATGGTGACATGTCAACCTGAGACCGAGCATTTTGGTCCAGGTAATCGATGGGAAAATCTAAAATTCAATAAAATAATTAATATGACCCGTTGCAAAAGAAGTGGCCAGCTCTCGTGGCCCAAGTGGTCTAGTAGATAACGCTTTGGCGTTCGGTACTATGGGTTCTGGGTTCGAGCCCCGGTGGAAGCATCATCAGTCACTAGCTAGTTGACGAGTCCCAAACAGGAAGAAATGCGCATCATGGATTCCATTGCTAATCACCATCAACCAATAAACATTTGCAATACATTGAAATGTTCAGGCTGCAGGATGATTCGATTTCAGTTACTGTTTTACAATGAACACATTTAGCAATACTTATAGTTGCTTTACTTTAAAACTATCCGCATTCTTCTGGCTCATAGTGATTGACAACGGAATCCTAGTTGGGCATTTCATCTATTTCAAGACACATCATCTGGATGAGTGATAATATTCTTTTTGAGACATGAACCCTGAATTCACGGTTCCAAACACCAAAGTGCTCTACACGAGGTCTCTAAATCAGGAAAGTCTCCTGTGGGTGCGTACTGCTGAAGAGTCTGAAACTAGGACGAAACACCTGTCCAGTACTCCCAGGTGGTTTTCCAATGGTTCTCTAACTAATGTCAGCTCATGATGAAATCCAGTAAACAATCAAATCCCTACATACCAACACTTAATTACCAGTTTTTATTTGTACTAAGGTTAATATGAACTTCCCGTTGACTGATATTGTTAAACCAAAATGCCTGACACCAGGGTATACACTGTGGACCTGTCGATTTGCAGTTAAATGCTCTTCTGCTAAGCTATACCGTCAAAATGTCAACCAGGAATCATCCAACGTTTTGATCCAACATAATCAATCAGCAGAAAATACAAATCTGATCGATTAAAAAACTCACCATCAATGGTTAAAATGTTTATATATATAAATCTATGCAAATTAGAGTGAATCCAGAAGAAAAAGATCTAATTCTATTGTTCGCTTATTTATCCTATGCTAATACACATTAACTTAAAAACAAATATCTGCCTTCATATTCATATAGCCCTAGGTATAACATGGTGTGCCTATTTAGAATAATAATGTAAATGTTGTTTAAAAATTATCTGTGTTCATTTTATCCTGAACTACACTAGTCCCTTATTACTTATGCTCCATATTATCGAAAGGGACTCTAAATAAGTAAATATCCTTGTGATAGGGCTTAGTAACTCAGCTATATTTCCCATGTAAATATGGTCTACTGATAAGGTGTTCTACATTCTAATCCTACTCAGATGCCACATAAGACTGAGGAATCGGGTGTATCATCAGCTCCTCATGTTACGGTGGCATAGAGGTAGAATGCTGGACAACAGCGCATGTAGTCCAGGGTCCAGCCTCCGGCAGACGCATTTCTTTAACTCACTACGTCAGTTAATAAGACTGATAAAGAGGAAAGATTGGGTATGAGGTTAGGAACACGAACCTGTAAAAATAAACATCACCGTTACGGAAACTGCAAGCCTCTAGGTGGAATGCCAATGTTTCACTGAAATCGAAAAACTGTGGTGTGAATATTTCCTTCTCTAGCCTGCAGCTTTGAAGTATTCCTCGGGTAAGTTATGTATAATACCAGCTATATTCTTTTATGCACAGTATTATCATTAAGATTTTTGAGAATTTTATGTCGATATGACGATGGTGACATGGTTCACTTGTGACATATTCAGGCTAAACAAATACGAACTGATAGAATTTCGAATTCGTGGAATACTGGATTCTGTTCCAGTGGCGGAAAGGGTCTTTACATGACCTCCTCCAAGTCACCCTTGCACTGACGACCAACTCGCCGCTTCCCTTTCAGTCTGGCCTAACGTGTGATGTCATTTGAGCGTTTCCTCAGAGTATGGCCAATCCACTAACATTTTTTCCTTCTTATTTTTGCGCAGTTGCTTCTTTTTGGGTTGGTTCGCTCATTGCCAGAGATCTCTGTTGCTGATCTTTTCTGGCCATCTGATCTTGAGTGGTACTGAGCGTGGAAAACTGTCAATGAAGGTGTGTAGTTTGTTCGAAGTGCTCTTTATGACACGCCAAGTCTCTGATCCGCATAGTGAAGAGCACTTGCTTCACATTGGAGTTGAAAATCCGGATCTTCTTTTTGATTCTGAGTGCTGTTGACCTCTACACAGACTTGAGGGTAATGAAAGCTTGTCTTGCTTTTCCGATTCTTGCTTTGATATCCCCGTCAGTTCCTCCTGTAGTTGAAACGATGCTTCCCGGGTAGGTCGGTGGATAAAGAAGGTTGTTTCTTTCAGGTTCCTCCCATTTATGCTGATTATTGTTTGTTGTTGTTGTTGATTTTGGTGTTGCCCTGGAATCTTCGTCACCTATGTTTTCTCTTTGTTCACCTAAGGTCCTATCTTTGATGCTTCCTCCGTCAACTTGTTGCTTTTCGCTTGCATATTTTCCAGTTTTTGGGAAATAAGAGATATATCACCGGTAATGTCCAGATCCTCCAAGTCTCGCAGAGGTATTGAGGTGAATTAGACGCTTGGAAGCCTCCAGTTCGTTTCCAGTCCAAGAACAGATTCTCTTCACACATACATTCATCACTAATTACACATCAATAACAAGTATATATAATGTTTACATATACGAAGAATTAATTAAAAACTACGAACTACGGCGGGAAAATTCAAATGGAAAATTATTATTATCAATCTTTTAGTTTCCGCGTGTTGCGTAGATTTGCAGCAGCATATCTCCACTTTACTCTGTTCTCTGCAATGCTCTTTAGCTGACTCCTCGAATGCCTACAAGGCTTCACCTCCTCGCTGAATATTCTCCTACAAGTTACCCTGGGATATACAGCTCATTGTTCCTCAAACGAGTTCCACTCACGAGTCTGGTTCAGGATGTCGGCGAACGGTTGATGAAGGTCTGTGGTCTGACACGGATGCTTTTCGTGATACATACACCAGTTCCGTTAACCACATAGAACATTTGACTTGATATTTCTGTTGAAAAACCAAATGTGCCTCAGAATTCCACACTGATGCCAGATACACGAAGATCTATTTTGATTTTACGATCCTAGTTGGCTTTGATAACCTCATCTCTGCCAATATTTATCAAAACGATGCTGCCTTTATAAGTGAATAAAATGACCTCCTTGGAATTTCTCTCGTTGATGGTTATTGATGCTTGGCGTTGTTGGTTGGTCTTTTTCATCACTTCAGTTTTCTCAATGTTTACTTGAAGTCTTGTCCTTGCTGCTGTTAATTTTTGTCTGCAGATCTTCGACTTTGTGTGATACAACTTATTAGCCATCTGCGAAATTCAGATATTCTAAATTGTATCTTGATGGTCTAACGTATGTCCTTCTTCTCAGTATCGATGGCCTCGGCATGATTCACTTCACCATATACATGTGTATCAGAGATGATAATTAGTAAACTTGTCTTAATTCTGTCTTCAATTCAAAGGCTTGCATGATCTTTCTGACTGTATTAATTTCACATAATAGGAGATTTGACAGTATATTCAACGATGTCTGACCAGTAAATTACTTTTATGAGAAGCCTTTGACAACGTTGACCGCGAAATAATTTGGCAACTACTCAAGTACTACGGCATACAAAAACCCAAATACTCATCAACCTTATTCAACAGCTGTACGACAACAGCACATGTCAAGTCATCCACAACGGAAAAAACTCAGCGAGGCGTTCGGAGTAAACACAGGAGTCTGACAAAGGTGATTACCACCAAAAAAAATGATAGGCCTTATTGCGGTGGACTGAAAAGATTATGCGTCAGACAGTGGGAAACGAGAAGACAGGGATATCCTGAAAAAACCGACGCGAGGAACCTAGATGACCTGGATTTTGCGCGTGGATGATTTATGTTTGATGTCACACAAAATCTAAGACTTACAAGCGAAAACCGACAAACTGGTCGAAGAAGCAGCCCGCGAAGATAGGACTCCAAGTGAACATAGACAAGACGGAGGTTATGAAAATAACCAACCAACCAACCAACAACAACAGCAGAAACTTCCACCGACAATCACCATCAACGGGAGGGATTTGAAAGAGGTTACTTCACTAACTTATCTAGAGAGCATTGTCTCAACTACAGGCTCTAAGGAACGCACGAGGATGTCAAATCGAGCGAGAATCGGGAAGGCGAGAAACGCATTCATTAACCTGAAACCAATCTGGAAATCTTCGTCACTCAACCAGCATCAACAACAAAATTCGGTCAGATTTTCAATACAAACGTCAAGTTACTTCTTCTTTATACGGATCAGAAACTTGGCGGGCGGGCGGGACAAAGAATATTTCCAACAGCCTGTTGCAGACTTTTATCAACCAGCAACTGTCTTCGTTGGCTCTATACTGAAGATCAGATGGCCGGGTCGGCCGGAAAGAATCACCAACAAGAACCTATGGGAACATAGAAGACAAGAACCGATCCCCAACCAACAAATATGCAGGAGAAAGTGGAGATGGATTGGACACTCGCTGACGTGAGGAGGCCGCTGGGCGAGTGGGACGTCAGTGCAAGGGTGATATGGAGGAGATGAAACAGTCAGTATGGACTAACATGGATTCTGGTGAAAAGTACAGCAGAATGAAGACAGAAGCAAGTGGAGACTTGCAGTTGAAGTCCTGTATTCCACTAGTTGCTTTTAAGGATTCTTTCTCAATTATTCTACATATTCCCAAACTGTTTTGAACAAAACTGTTTTTAATCGGATGAGAATGCCAAAAAGAAAACGAATTAGAACGGGCTCAAGGTATGCTTAAAGCGTGACGAAAAGTAATAACAGAGCATACTTGGTTTTGTTTTTTGATAGGATACAGAGAAGAAAACAACAGCTATGGAATAGAGGGTTATTATAATAGAGGATATTACAACGAACCGCAGTAATTTGATCGAATAATTGTTTTTCTTCATGTTTAATAAATAAATTCTTTAAGTGTTAGCCTACAATAGCTAATTGAAAGCAAATCAAAATTATATTAAAAATTCTATTGTGGTATTATTAAGAGATGACACAATGGTGTGTTGGTTTCGGTCGGCGGGGGCTTAAATGCATATATATATATATATATATGGCCATTGAAAATATAAGATAAAATAAGATTTAACAATTAGATGACATGCTTACATAAGTTTATAGTCAGCGAATGTAAAGCTTACAAGGAATGACTTACATTGAAGCATCATTACATTCTGCATATTACATTCTTATTCGATTGGACTTGTATGTAATACAATTATCTTAATTAATTTGCGGTTAAATAGATTTTGACACAGAAAGTGTCGCCTGCTTCTGGTTAACTCAATTTCTAATGAAGTGTAAATTAGGAATATTGATTAGAAGATTTATATAAAGTTAAGACAAAATATATATGCTAAATATAAACGCATTCATGCCCAGCTATCTTACTAAGTGATTAATACAACACCTGATATATATAAACTAGTATTTTATGCCGGAATCTGAACACACTGATTCACTAGTAAATCTTGATGATTGCAGTCAGAATGTAGTACCTTGTGTCACTCTTTGGAACAAGCTAGTCTTGTGATGTGTTGAAAATCACTGAAATTGCTTTGAATAGCAAGGCTCAGTCCTGCTTTTCTTTTTTTTCTTTCACGTTACCCAGTGGAACATAGGGCTTCAAGCTAGCCACTTGAAGTTTCTGTAGCAGTGTTTATTTTACAGGATGGGGTTGCTAGCCAGCCTCATGCCGAACTTTTCCTCTTTACCAGCATTATTTCTGGCTTAGCGAGGTAAAGGAGTGTGTCGATGGCTGTGGATTGAACCGCGGACCATGTGCGTCGGTGGCACAGTGGTTAGGACTCTCGCTGACCATGTACATGGTCCAGGGTTCGAGCCCGCACCGACGCACACTGATATCTATGATTGGCCTGCAAAATTTGGGCTACCGATATCCATGCTGAAAATTCCATACTTGTACCAAAAATACAGTGTGGAATCAAGCTGTAAATCAAAAATAAAATAAAAAAATAAAAAAAAATACATGGTCGGCGAATGTCCTAACCGCTATGCCAACAACGCAAAGGGCTTAGTCCTAATTGGTATCTTTTCAAGTGCGCATACATTACTTGTTCAGTACTCGAAGAGATTCGAATGCACTTTCATGGGTTTCTGTCAAATTTGGATCTAAAATTACCACCGATCATTTTGCATACCTTTGGGATGAAGATCTGCACGTTAATATTAGAGATTGAAGTAGGCGTCTTAAATTTACTGAATTTCGGTGAATAGGATTCGGTGTCTCCACTTGTGCGCAAACTTAACATACTTTCTCAACGCATTTTGAAAGCATTTTTTGAATTGGTTTTCTCATTATATCTGTAGAAATGACTTCGCAGGTTGTCATTACGGACATCTGCCTTTGGTGAGGGATTCGAAAGGTGCCTAAGTATGCCAGAAAGCGTCAAATCTGAAATAAGTGAGATTAATTTTTCAGAGGGAAAACGGAAAGCTTTCCATATTTAATCCATGGTTTGGTGTTTAATGACGACTGTTTGACCGGCAGGCTTCGTGAAGAAACAAGCGTCCAAAATCAAGTATCAGAGCTTGAATAACGACAGAACTACTTGTCAAAAATCATATTAGCTAAACTAATAGAGAGAGTGGAATGAACTATTGTTGCTAAAGTTAACTGACTTTTAAAAAGATAAGCATAGACTTTGTGGGTCTATTGAAATACATTCACTCACTGGGGTTGAGATTTAATCCACCTGATAACTCCACTTTCGTACTGGAGGAAATGAGCTCTCTTATATACTACTGCTAATCGTTTTCAAGTAAAATGATAAAAATATTCTGTTCTCAAAGATTTGTAATCTAATTAACTGTTTTTATATTAAGCGGTAATTAGATTTCAGGAAAAAGCACTTGAAGATGCTACAAATTCTATTATTTTAGGACTATAAGGAGAGTTGAAAAAAATACAGGAGAATTGATATCATCTAAATTTTGATTTATATGATTAGCAGACATCTCACAACCCTTGTTGCATAGGTAATTTGAATGATATTATTAAAAAAATTCTGACCTCTAGATATCTCTACTCATGAAATGATTGGGCTTAAAGTCGGCAGCATAACACTGGTCTTGACGACATGAAGAAAACATTTTGATACACTCCTTTGTGTAGCAAACTAATCGTCGTAAGATTATTGAGCCTTCTATTCGCACCCTTTATTTGCTGACATGTATTTGGGAGTTTTCTTTAGCCCTCTGTGTTCCGAGTGAGACATAGGACTTCAGGCTTTGAGGTTTCAATAGAGGAGATGTTATTAGATGGTTGGAGGGAATTGACAGGAAGCCTTGGACCTAGGTTTAGTGCTAGTTGGCACTCATCAGCCAGCAAGGTGTATGTGCAACCTTAAAAGAACTGATGTCCCTTCTGAGATTCTAACCCGCGTCACCGGGTGAGTGCTGCAGTCACAGACGTTACCGCTGAACTATTCGGGCTCGCGATTTACCTCCTGTAGGACTTTAGTAGGTATTTTGATTGAACACTGGAAACTAGTGCGACGTCTCTAGTTCTTTCTTTGGTCCAGACTGAATTCTATCAGTCAGGTTTGCAATGTGGCCACCATTCTAGGTAGCTCGTCATCACGGTGCACATTGATTTGATGATATTAGATGGTTGGACTGACTGATAGAATTCAGTCTGCACCAATAAAGGACTAGACGCATAACACTAGTTATTAGTGTCCAATCAGAAGGTGATGTTATTTTACTGGGTGAGATTTCTAGCCTCCAGCTCAAACTGTGCCCTTATCTGGGCTTAAGAGTATCATCGAAACACTGACATATTAACTGAATTCCTTGGTTTGCGCAGTAGAATATTCGCTTTCTTTGCAACTAAAACAAACTTGTCTACATAAAATGCTTTTCATATCACTGTCACTCATGAATCAAGAGTAAAATAAGAGAAGGTAAATCGCCTGATTCGATACCCTATAAAACGTATTTGTTGCTGGTTTTGCAGAGTCATTTATTAACAAATAATCAACGTGTTTCATTATATGATAGAGTTTGTTAGATGCTTCTTGGGCAAAGGTCACATTCAGTAAGCTAAGGGACTTACTTTTTTTTAACTTTTGATTATAGCTTGATTTCACACCGTATTTTTGATACAAGTATGGCATTTTCAGCATGTGATATCGGTAGGCCAAATTTCGCAAGCTGATCATTGATATCAGGTATGCGCCGGGCAGGGATTGAATCCCGGACCATGTGCATGGTCGGTGAGCGTCCTAACCACTATGCTACCGATGCACTATATGGCAAATTTATATACATGTCTATAACAGTCATAAGTATCTAATAATTACGTGTGAACAAATCACTTCATCATCAAAACGGTCTCAAAGAAACACCTTAATATGTATATACTAATAAATTAAACTCGTAGTGTTTATTAAGAGCTAAGCTAATTTGACTAAAAGATTATCTATGAATAGATTTATGTGATCTACAGTATGTTTCTTTACTGGAAGTATGGACATTAGACCGTGATAAGATCCAAATTAAATAGTGTATGGTGGTAATAACGCAACGCCATTATAACTTCAGATTAACAAATTGCAAAAAATTCATACTCTGAAGATTATTTCACCCCTGTTATTCCTACATTCATTACTGTGGACAGAACATAAGTGCTTTAAATAGATTAGAAACACATTAAACCAATAAACAATTGTCCCTTTGATAAAATGCCTAAGGTGATATATTTTGTTTTCAAACAGACAAAAGAAAATTAGAACTTATAGGCATTTGAAAACATTCACTTTTTTTCACTTTATCAATAATTACATCTTCAAACTCCCTACATACATAATGTTTCCTAAATTAAATGACATCAAAAATATTTTAGAAAGAAAAACTCGATGGGCTGTGCGTAATTTAGCACGCCTGAAAATTTTAATTCTGTCATTCTGTACGAAACTATCATCGTGAAAATTTGCAATTGTAAGTCTTTGTATAGGTAATACAATAGAAACACATAGAGTTCTTCTTGTACAAGGATATTCTATCATTTTCACTCTGATCTTCAAGTCTGAAGTATGAAGTTTCAGAGGTAGTGGTGTTGTTTTTTCCAAATGAAGTTTCCAGCTTCACGCCAATACTTTTCTCTTTACCAGACTTACTGGCAGCTAAGCAAGGCTGAGGGGTGGGTTGGCAAGGAATTGAACTCTGGACAAAGTGCGTGGTTGACAAGCATTTTAATGCTGAACTCCCGACATGTTTGGCTGTTCTTAAACCACTTCAATGTAGATTTCATTGTGGGTTAACATCAATCCAAGTGAATGTTTATAGAACTTCGAATGCGCCAAATCACTGGATGTGGACCTCTGCACCTAATAGCCTGAGATTGGACAGAATAACATCCGTGACATGATTGTTTGAATTTCCAGTCTGCTATTACTATTTTCTCTGTGATTTTATTAATACTTATTTGGGAATATTGCATCTTCCATAGATGTCTTCTACATAATAATAAGTACATTATTTCGGCCTCCGTTTCTAGTCTTCCAATTATCACCCATCTTCGGTTTCGCCTCAAATTGGATAATATATTTTCTAGAATGCAGTCACCAGTATCTGGTTTGGCTTTATGAATTTTTTGTTGCGTAGTAATAAGTGTGTACAGTTCTTCAATTATAATTACTGATAACCATAAATCACTGGAGTGTTATAACTTTATTTAAAGACTCTTCAATAGGCTGACGAGAGAAAAAACGGAAAACGTAGCAAAGACAACTTTCCAGCAATTTCATCCTCCAAAGTTAAACAATCAGTTTTTCTGAACATAAGTTCGTATACGTACGACAATACTTACGAATAGGGATTGTAACAACGGAGGAGTATGTAGAGGAAATGCGATTGTAAATCATTTTAGGATCAAATCGCCTAGGAGACAACTTTGTTGACCTTCTTGTTTTTTTCTGTCTCTAAGATCCCGATGGGTATTTTTCACGATTGCTCAGTGGTACACACTCATCAGCACCTCGTCATGTATCGAGCATGGGACCTACAGAGCGTAATCACCATTAAAGCGCCCAGCTGATTGCAGACGACAATCCATTTCGCTCTAGTATTTAGTCTGAGGACAAGGGAATATTTCTTCCACATATACATACGCAATTATTTTACCAAGCTTCAAAGTTTTAAATGTCTTTAAACGCTCTGAGGAAAAATGGCTTTCGGTGTCCATCACATTTATAATTTAAATAAAATACGAACTTCAAAGGCTCATTGGCAAGTGGCATATACTACTAAATTAAACAAGAATTATGGTGGTTTATATTTCAGTAATGAAAATCAAAACTTCTCTCATGTCTTATTTAAATCAGGTATGCTATTTGAAGTTAATTTAGAACAATTAAGAAAAGCTGGTGTGACACAGTATTCATGTCATTCTGAGGTAGATAGAAGATCTCTTTAGGATATGAATCATGGGAAAACGTTGAAGCTTGAAAAAATCTGGATCAATAGCGGCTACCTTGCTGTCAAGGCGAGCTAGCATGTAGGAGTAACAAAACGAGCAGCACTGGCTAGAACAAGTGTTTTCTCAGGCTCTTTCGTGCTAGAAAAGTTGTTTGAATAACGGTCATATTAATAGCGGTTATCGTCAGTGTAACCGTTTACACTATATTTATGGAAGATGTTTCATTGGCGAATAATAAAAATATTACAGCGATGAGGTGTTTGTCTGAGATGAACAGCATACCAGACAAGCTACCTCCTTATCCTATAAAGAAGGAAATTACAAAATTTCGCCCACGAAAATTGTACACGCTGTCTCAGCCTGCGGCTCTGACTACAGAGCAATAAGACCTTAATACGTTCACTTCTGGACAAGACACCACAAGCTGGATATATGTAGCCAACCAAAGGCAGTTATCCTATGGGCTTTGCAATCACACAGCACTAATGCAGTTTCTCTTTCAGGTATCCGAAGAAAAAAGAGACTTCTACGGTGTGGGCAGCTAAGAAGTACCATCCACCCAGACAGGCATAAAACCACAAGGTACTTCTAGACCGAGAAGATATATGAAGCTTTGAATTACGAATAAGCTACCTAGTCTGTATAACCAACCAAATCCCTACAAACCAACACTTAATTATCGATGAAATGCTCACTAGCGACTGGCCCTATTCAGGTAGGTAGTTACCTGGGATTATAGTGAGAGGTCGTGACCAGTAGGCTGCAGCAGGTTGAGTGTGATGACAAAAACTTGTCGAAGTCCACTTGTCGAAGTGGATTAATGGTCTACGAGTTTTCTTGTAACCAGAGGGTCCTGGGTTCGACCCCCGTGAGTGGGTGGGTACTGCTGAAGAGTCCCAAACTACGACGAAAAGCAGGCTGTCCAGTACTCCCAGGTTTTCGAGTGATTCTCTAACTGATGTCAGCTCATGATGAAATCCTGCAACTAATCAATCAAATCCCAACAAACCAACACCTAAATAGCTAACTATTGTTGCACTTGGTTCAGTTTTATCAAACAGTATCAACAGAAGTATGCAGCAGATATCAGAAGTTAGCAATAATGAAGTACATACTATTATGGTTAAGTTTTTATTCATATCCCATCATCACTTCACTTGTAACAAAATGTGTTCGTCCAGTTTAAGAATCCACAAATAGTTTTATATTCACGACTGATTTAGTACTGTCAGAACCCACTTGGTTTTCCATTGTGTTGAGGATAAACTAAAAAGGATTTACATAACCATCGCTAGTATGACGATGACATAAAATCTAATAACTGGTTAAGTTTAAAATTGGCGCTACTAAATCACTGTGTCCTCGTTCTAACCTAAGCTTTCTAGGAGGCTGCAGTGACATGAATTTCACCTTCAGCTGCAAACATCATCTCAGATGAAGGTTAGTCAACTCAAATAAGATTACTAAAGCACATATTTTTTTTTCTTTCCTTCACGTTCCCAGTGGAACATAGGGCTTCAAGCTAGTGGCCTGAAGTTTCTGTAGCAGTGTTTATTTTACAGGATGGGGTTGATAGCCTCATGCCCAACTTTTCCTCTTTACCAGCATTACTTCTGGTTAAGCGAGGTGAAGGAGTGCGTCGGTGGCCGGAGATCGAAACCCCAGACCATGTGCATGGTCAGCAAGCGTCTTGACTGCTGTGCCACCGACGAACAAAACACATGTCTTAAACTTTTAAATTACATAGTATCTAAATGACTACACTAAAATTGCCATGTTGCTAGTATTCTTTAAATTCCATTTCACTAACACAAAATGATTCTGTATTCTGTATACAAACTGATCGTTGAAAAGATGTTTTATTCGTCCAAAGAAAAACAAAAACAAACAACTAAAACACGATTATCTTGACTTACATGAAATGCAAGAGGTTCCCGGAGACGAATATCACAAATTATGGATTTCAGTAAAGGTTAATTTCTTAACAAGAGTTAATTAACTGTAAAAATGTATTCTTCTTCCTTATACAACCTCTGTGCTGATTTATAATTTCAAATTATCGTTACATAGAATATGCATAAGATAGGGAATTTTTCTGATTGGTTGGAATGCTGACCAATCAGAGGATAGTCTGCTTGGAGATATATCTTACATATATTTTCTTGTTTAAATTGTTTAAATAACACAATTATCTAAACACTTTAATACAACAAAATGTGTAAAATATTGTAGGGGAGGTGTTTAAAGTTCACCGTAACTCTCTGTGTCTACTACGACTATGTGGAAATAGTGATTAGATCTGTAAAATTCAGTGCAGAAAGGAACTTCACATCTAGTCATCGGAGAATCACCGACTTCGATGGCTTTGTGTACACAAATATCAGATGACTTCGTGTTTTTGTCAAAAATAACTTCTGTTATCGACATATTGCCTCCTGAAGGTTTGATATCTAAATTACCTTGATAAGGTAATTACTTGAGCATTAGGGTTTTAGAATAGATCACTTAGTTTTTCAATTTTCACGTTGAGCGTTTCACTTTGATTTTCAAACAAGGTCTCCGAGGGGGAAGTTGGTACCATAATTCCCAGTCATCCTTGCGCTTCACCTCCCCCCTTCCAGAGCCAGTATCCCTGTTGAGCGACCAACATCATAGTTACGCTTAAGCATGAAAATGAGGACTTCATGCCAGGCACTGCATTAACGCTCCCGCAGCAGTAGGTGTTTTGCCAACCCCCAACTGTCCGGTCTCAACCAAACCATGGACGCTTCGCAGATGGTACATTACTGCCCCATCTCAGCGGGTCATGGCCACTCACATGATCTGGTCACACAGTTGCACATCCAACTTGCAAGTAGCATACAACCATCATCCTGGAATCAGGGACAATTCTTTAATTCTCTAGGTATCTAGGCCAGCAAGAGAACCTCAGATGCTGACGATCCTCTCCCGGTGGCTCCCCTCCACTGACCAAGACAAGCATGAGTAGGACAATAACATTCTCTTTGTAGGCTCCTTCCTCATACTCACCTCAGCCCATGAATACATTCCACATCCCAAACCACCAGAAGTTCGACAAGCTTCCTGCATAGAAAAAGTAATAATATAATATATATTTATTCCTATCTGTGAAGGACACACCAGTTGTACAGGCATGGATAAGTAGTCATATACTTCCTCTCGGAGCGATTGTACAAAATTATTATTCTGGTATAAGAGACTGGGTCCTCGGACCGCTGGCGGATACTCCACAGCTGCTCTGCTCCCACTGAATCGTGGGTAAAACCCTGACGCTTGCGCGCCCAAGCAACTGGAAGTCGCGCCACCCACTGCGCTTTATGACCCCACTGGACGGTTTTAAAGACACAAAACTAGCCATGGATCACAAATTTCATTCAAAATTTGAGACCCACGACCAACTGCAGTCCGACTAAGCCTTAAAGGCCACCATCCTGAGCAAACTAGTCTCGGACATAATCCCCTCACAGGTCGTCTGAAGGTTCGAATCAAGCTGCCCAGTAGACACAGAGATACGGGACTCTCACCAACATCCTTCTCGCCAGGTTTTCATGACCAGGCTACTGATTGCAGTCAATACCACAGTGCCTCCCAAGATGCCTTAGCATCAAAGAGGATTACAACCAGAACATTGCCGCGTACGGTGGTCCCAATGGCGAGAAATAGTTCATTCTTGTCCTGACAGGGAAGCTGGAAACAACCCTCCACGCGGGAACCAAGCGGAGGTATCAGTCAGCGCAACCATGGCCTTAAGACACTGCCTTAAGACAGTCATAGTTTGGATATACTCAATGGGAAACTAGAATTCAATTGCTTAATAATTGTCATTCTGATTTATAAGAGCGGTCGATATTCTTCAGAAAATTTAAGTTTCCATTAGTCACTGAGTCAGTGGTAAAAATAGCTGTATACTTCATAATGAATGTCTGCATTAAGGTGACAGTAGATGCTTCACTGGCTAGTTTTTGAATTGGCTACAGGATTTCATTATGAGCTGACACTGGTTAGAGAAATACTGGAACACCTGTGAGTAGAGGACAGCTGTTTCGTCCCGGTTTGGGACTCTTCATCAGAATGCACCTACTCACAAGGTTCAAACACAGGACCTTCTGGTTGCAAAGCAAGCTCGTAAACCATTAAGCCACTAAGACACGATCCATAGGGCCCATGAAATCTAACTTCTGCCAATTCCCGACATAGCCCGACTCCTAGCCAATGTCTTCGGCAAGTATTTGTCCTCACACTCGACCTTCTGCACCCTACTGGTCACTACTTCCCACTAGAACTTAGGTAACTAGCTACCTGAATAGGGCTAGTCGCCAGTGAGCATCTCATCGATATTCAAGTATCGGTTTGTAGGGATTTAATTGATTGGTTCCAGGATTTCATCATGAGCTGACTTTGGTTAGAGAACCATTGAAAATTTCGAATTCTCCAACTTTATGGACACTGGAATATATTAACTCAAATGGAATTTTATATGAATTACGCAGTTTAATTAAAATTGAAATAATAAAAAAATAATTAAAGTTAGCCTTACTGTTCCAATCGAATGTTATTAAGTAACAGCGTAATGTGTCATAAAAGTGAAGACAGATCCCGCTATCTATTGCAAAAACCAAGGCAGTAGTATGTACTTAGTTGACCTTGTTATCATATGTCATACCGGATCAAACATCCAGAAAACCTTAGACACCTTTTGTCAGTTTCGTCTGGTAAGCACTGGTATTTTACCAGAATGACAGGACTACTTTTGCTTTCAATTTCGTTGCATTGGAGCATTTGTGATATTTCGAAAGGAAAACTACTGTGACGTTTGAACATTATTCAATAATTTTGTTTGAGAAACATCATGAATTTTCAATGTACAGACTAGCACGAAAGCAATATTTACAAGACCATTACTCCAATTTGTAACTGTGGAGCCAAATAATTTATAATAAAATACTGCAATAAAAACTATTTCTAGTTTATTGAAAAAAACTGAAAAATGACAAATTCAATTATTATTTATTATTATTTCCTTTAATTCCATGGCCACGCGCCATGCGTTCGGTTCCCTGCTAGAGTTTTCACATGGTTTTAAGTCTGTCCACATGTTTTCATCTACTCTTCACATGACCTCCTCCAAGTCACCCTTGAACTGATGACCAACTCGCCGCTTCCCTTTCGGGTTCCACTCGGGCAATGGCTTGTCTAGTGATGTCACTTGATGGTATCCTCAGAGTATGGCCAATCCACCTCCAGTTCTTCCCGCTTATTTATTGCACAATCGGTTCCTGCTCGGTTGGTTTGCTCCCAGAGATCCCTATTGTTGATCTTTTCTGGCCATCTAATCTTGAGCGAAGTAGTGAGCGAAGTCACCTGTTGATGAAGGTCAGTAGTTTGTTTGAGGTGCTTTTTATGACGTGCCAAGTCTCTGATCCATGTAGTAGCACTGACTTCCAATTGGCGTTGAAAATCCGGATCTTATTATCATTGTAATGATGAGTGATGTTGACCTCCACACAGACTTGAGAGTAACGAAAGCTTGTCTTGCTTTCCCGATCCTTGCTTTGATATCCTCGTCAGTTCCGTTCGCCTGTGGTTGAAACGGTGCTTCTCGGGTAGGTAGGTGAAGGAGGTTGTTTCTTTCAGGTCCCTCCCATTTATGCCTGCTGATTGTTGTCTGTTGTTGTTGTTGCTGTTGGTGGTATTGGCCAGGAATCTCTGTTTTATCTACGTTCACCTGAAGTCCTGGCTTCGTTGGATGCTTCTTCTGCCGACTTGTTGCTTTTCATTTGCATATCTTCCAGTTTGTTGGAAATCAGACATATATCATCGGCGAAGTCCAGATCCTGCAAGGTTTTGTGTGAAAAATAAAAATTTTAATTACAAAAGTTCATAATTTGAGGTGGTCACTCTTTGAAAGTTGTCTTCTAGTATCCATCTGATATCAGAGTTGCAACATGTTCATTGTATGGGTTAGGTGTTGACTCGCTGAACAAAGATTCAGTATCAACTTCTTCCTCAATCGGCCCATTTTAAATTTTAGAACAAAAGCTCTGTCCCACCGTAGTCTAACGTAGTTATTGTGTTCATACTGCAGCGAAAACATATTACATTTACAGACGGAACAGAGGCTAATTTTCAAAACTTAAACCGTTTAGTTAAAGGTTTTTTAAGAGGTAATACATTAACAACGTTGCACGACATCAAACTATTAAGTTTATCTAATTTTTGCATGGTAGAATGGAAGCGAAGCATGTAAATAACCGGAATGGGTTACCTGAGGCTCTAGTGAGAAGTGGTCTCCACCAAATCCACTGTAAGGGCAGATAATGGCTAATGATATTGCCTGGCAGGGATGCGAAACGTCGCAAATAATCAGCATTTCAAATTTACGAGCCATTGAATCTCGTTCTAGTGACTAAATAGATTAATAAGCTCTCTTTGTAACATGAAGATCTTTATCTAAACACCTAGATGGGAAATTTGTGCATACTATTTAACAGTATCAAGCCAGGATGAAAAAAAGGGATCTAATACTCTTTGGTTTTAATTGATTTGCTAACTGATATCAATTTGCGCTCAAATTTGAAATGAATCGCATTGCTGCAAACCAACAATTGAAAATAAAAGAAAGTAGACAGATAATAATTAGTAACACACAAGATATTTCATAGACTTCACTAATAACACCACAATGTCAAAGTCTCTTCCAAAACCTACTGAAAAAATCAATTCACAAATACCTGTAGGTAATAGTTTCATCCAATAATTAGTGTTGAAGGAAACATGTTTCAGAATTTATTGCCGTATTTCACTTTCCACTGTTTGCACAGAATGCATATGAGGAGATGTTTACGACTTAGCTTACAGTAGTGTCCTAAATCATGCGTTCATAAGCTTTCAGGCAAAGTGTTTATCGGAAGAATTAAAACCAAAAATATCTTGAGTAAGTGAGTCGCGCTCCTTACTGAATACTACTGTGTTACGTAACACACCGTCGATTTCCGTGTATTGCTTTTTTTAAGATTTGATTAGTCTGAAGTCACATAACAGATTGGTACCATTTAGGGGACCACTGTGATTCCGTGAATGCAGTGAATTCTGTATTGTATACAAACATATTTTTTGGAGAATGATGCTATTACTATTTGTTACCTCGCGAAGGCTGAGTGACATGTTGCTTAACCATATCGTTGATATTACTGTGGACAGGCACTTGAACTCATGTAGGCAATTAGCAAATATCAACTAGATCGAGTCCGAGTGGCTCAATGGACTACGAGCTAACTCACCTTATAACCACAAGGTCCTGGGTTCGAACCTCCTATTGTGGATGCGTACTGTGAAGAGTTTTAAACTACGACGAAACAGTTGTCTTTCCAGTAATCCCAGGTTTTCCAGTTATTCTCTAACTAATGTCAGCTCATGATGAAATCCTCCATCCGACCAAACAAAATTACTACAAAACCAATACTTGAAAAATATCAACTTGTTGGGCTTTGAGCATCTTCTTCATCCACAACTATATCCCTTGCATCTAACAAGAAGCAGTTATAAAAGACTTTATAACCTGAAGACTAAGTGTAAAATCTCAACGATACTATATTTAGCATGCATTATTTGTGATGAGAAATGTTTCAAGCATGAAAGTATCAATTTGCTGAGAAACAATATATAAACAGATCTTTTCATTCTCTCTATTGTTCAGATATTGCTATCACTAATTCTACTTAAATTCTGTTTTGTTTTTTTATTTCTGTTAACCTTATTTTTCATTTACATGTCGTGGTACTTACAGTGAACCCCGAGCATCACTTGACAAGCATAGCTTCCTGATTTGTCAATCCTTTTCTTTTTGTAAAGATCAAAGCTAATATACGTTAGATTTTAAGATAAGTTGGTTGGTATTCATTCACTGAGATAGTGATTGAATTTCTAGAATTTGAGGAAATTTACAGCTGAAGGATCTTTGATATTCAGTAGTTTCCTACCTAATTACAGTTACTGTTTGATCTAGCCTAATATTTGGACTAGAATATTCAGATTATTCAACCTCACCTAGTTAAATAGCTCTCTGGTTTTCTGGGCGGTCTCATCCCCGGGTAAAGAGGTAGGGTTGGGCTTGGGGTTAGCAAACCCACACCTCTAAATCTTTCAAATCGCTGGGAAAACTTCAACACTTAGCAAGTAAATTAAAAATACACACATTTCAAATGAAAATCTTATTCTTCGCTCTAATCGGGGAGGAGAAATGACATAACACGCTGGTGAAAGCTTTTAAGAAGCCAGTCGGTCTTCTCTCGATGAAAGCAACAGTAAGAATGGATACATGCAATATCCGTACAATGCATGAGACTGGAAGGGCTGCCTCAGTAGCCAACCAAATGCGAAGATATGACATACAAATGCTGGATATCTGTGAGAGACGATGGGATGGATCTGGACTGACAGCACTGTCGACTGGAGAGTCAATAATCTTATCTGATCGTCCAGACGACAACCACGAACTCACTAATGCACTGAGTGATTATCATGATGTCACTAGTGACAGCCAAAGCTGTAATGCAGTGGGAACCAATATCATCCAGGATCATGACAGCATAATTCAACTCCAAAGGAAGGAAGGTAACAATTATCCAATGCTACGCACAGTGCTACAAACAACGCGGAACAAGAAAAGAAGGAGGATTTTTACATACAACTACAAACAGCGATGGACAACATCCCAAATGGTGACATCACAATCCTCTTGGGTGATATGAATGCTGGCTGGAACGGGAGCAGATAATACAGGAAGAGAACACATCAAAGATCGAGAGGCTTTCACCTGGCGAAATGAAAGAGAATGGAGAATTTTTCAGAGAATCCTGCTCTTTCAACGATTTTGGTGATTTGGAGGAGCGTGTACGAACACAAGGATACACACAAAACAACATGGATCTCGCCTGACTGACACCTGACACCACAAACCAGATGGATTTCATCTCAGTGCTGCTCAAGGAAGTGAAGACGCGACCTGCTATACACAAAGTCAAGAAGGGGAGCAGATGTGGGCTGGGAACATCATCAAGTTCAAGAAACCTTCAGGATGAAGCTGAAATCCGTCAGAACAAACGAAGACTACAATACAAGTTCAGCATTCAGCAACTGAAGGACAAAACTACGTGGGATGCTTTCGCTACAGATATCAGAGCAAAGTCGGAGACACTATGTAGCATTACTGAGAAAACCTGTGTGAAAGAACATTGGAATTGACTCTCTGAAGGTGATATTTAAAGAAACGCGAACAACTATTGTAGGAAGAAGGAAGAGACAAAACAAGGAAAGGCTGTCGACGGACACCTACCTGGAAACAAATAGAAGCGAGGAGGATGGTGAAAAAGAAGTTGACAACTAAATGCAAGATGGATTGCAGAAGGAGAAGTTGAGTTCACAGCAGTGTACACTGCATTGAATAAAGACAGAGGTGAAGAATGGTGCTAGAAAAGACAAACAACAATTCTGCGACACACTGGTGGGCGACTAAAGCAGAAAAGGTTGGCTGCAGGCAAAAGAGGCATCAGGACACTATTATATCAGATAACCAGGTCACTGGCTGTTCGGTTAAAGATCAACCCAAATGATGAAACAAATAAAAGATGCTCAAGGGAACCTGGTCACCAAGGGAGAGAAAAAAATAAATTAATGAATGGGCCGATCACCTTAAAGGAAATCCGAATCGACCACCACCGGAAACTCGCTCAGAAATACACCACCACCGACAGCCCACACGGAAATGCCTGAGAGTGTACACCACTTCTCCAAAGAAAGAAGAAATCCTAAATGCTATCAAGCTACTAAAGTCCAGTCAGGAAGGCAGCAGGACCAGGTGGCATTAATCCCGAAGACAGCGCGGAAGACGGCATCAGAGATTACCGAAGATGTTCTCACTCCATTACTGCCAACAGTTTGGACAGAAAGAAAAGGTGCCTACTGATTGGAAGATGGGCTGGCTACCTAGTCAAACTGCTAAAGAAGGGTGACTTACACCTCACTCTTCAACAGCTGAAGTGGAATAATGCTCTTGCTCACGTACATCAAGAAAAACACTAAGTCGCATAATCCTGGAGAGAATAAAGGGTGCACTAGATAGAGATCTCCACCACCAGCTGGAAAAGGCTGGATTCAGGAAAGGCGAATCATGTGCTGATCAAATTGTAAGTTTATGAATCGTCATCACAGGACGAAGCACTGAATCACAGTCAAACCTCTCTCTTCCTCAGCTTCATCGACTTCGTAAAGCCCTTTGACAGAGACCGTTGACCGACAAGTAATTTGGAAATTACTTCGACACTACGGTGTGCAGTGTCCAAGTCGTTACCAACCTCTTACTACAGTTGGCTATATGACAATATCATATGTCGAGTGATCCACAAAGAAAAACTCAGCGAGTCGTTTCCAGTCTATACGGGAGCAAGGCAAAGCTAGCTTTCTATTATCACCGGTGATATTCCTAATTGTGGTTGACTTGATTATGCGTCAGATCGTGTGGTGGAAGCAAGGAGTCACGAATACGCTGGACGACTGATAAGAAGACTGTATAAGATCTAAATTTCGCTCATGGATGACATGTGTCTAATGTCACACAAATACGAAACTTGCGAGCGAAAACAGGACTGCACGGGAACACAGAGAAGATAGAGGTGATGAAAATAACCAACAGATCCTAACAACAAGAGAACCCAGCATCGGTCACCGTCAACGGAGAGATCTAACAGAGGCTGCTTTCATCTCTTATCTGGGCAGCAAGCATCATTTCAACCACAGTCAGTCACAACGGATGGAGATATCGAAGTCAGATTGGAAAAGGCGAGATACGCGTCCATTGATTTGAAACCAGTTGGAAATCTTCTGCTGTCACTCAGCATAAACAACCAGATTCGCATTTTCAACATCAATGTTAAGTCAGTCCCTCTATACAAGTGAGAAACTTGGCTGGCGTTTCGTGAATTGAATTTACAAAAGCCTGTTGCAGACTTCCATCAACAACTTCCTTCGCCGGCTTCATACTGAAGATCGAATGGCCAGCTAGAAAGAATCAGAAACATGAACTCTGGCTGGAAACAAATCAACAAGCAAGTGCTGATCGCTCTTGAAATGTGTAAGAGAAAGTGGATATGGACGGATCGACCATTCGTTGAGGAGACTACCGAATGACATCACGCTCAATGCAGGCCATCATTCGAGTGGAATCCGAATTTGGGAGAGACGAGTGCGTCGTCAGTGCGAGGGTGATATGGAGGATATCGTGTGAGGAAGAGATGAGAGACTTTGGTCAGTTGTGGAGCCAGCTGTAGAGCTTGGCATAAAACAGAACAAAGTGGAGATGTTTCATCTAAGCGGTATGTTCCACCCGGAACCCAACCGAATAACAATGACATTAGTCTAATATTTAAACAGTTCATGACTACAACACTTGGAGGAATCTCAGGAAGCCAAACAAGAGCCTATTGCGCCTCGAATATGCAGACTATAATAGAGATAGCCTGAGTAATATCACACTCAATAACCTCAAATGGGACCTGAATGAGAAACAACTAGTTGAATGTCGATTAGACAGTGATATAGAGCATATCATTAAATGACGAAATGAAAGCTCACGGGAAGACAGTTAAGACAAACTGCAGATAACAAGAGGTAATGGAGATGTGCTCATGAAGCCTTGTGTTCCAGTGAGACTTAGTGGAACAATAATAATAATAACAGTCGCATAATAATAATGTATTCTAATTTGGAATTACTATGACGCATTAAGCTTAATATTGCAAATAATTGTAAAAACTGTTTTACCGTGTAGAAATTAATTCTATTAAGTGTTGAAATATATAAGTAATAACAGTAGTAATAATAATTCTCTTATTATTTGAAACATAAGCAGTCTTTATATCCATACTGCTGATAAATCAGAGATAATTGGTTTAATTTTAAAAAAAAAAGCATTCCAGAGGCTGCTATTATATCTTCAGATGTTATCAATTCAAACTAGCTTGACGCTAAATTGTTTGTCTAAATTTCAGAGACAAAGACCTTTATTGCACGTCATCAGGCTAATGAGTATTTTGTTTTATGTTCTAAAAGATTCTATGATATTCAATAAAAAAGAGGATATTAATACTGAAAAAAAGAATGTTTTTTTTACATTATCCAGGGAATAGGGAAACAAGTCTTCGTTTAGAAGCATATTCTATGATAACAAATATTTTGCGAAGACGTTGATGAGAGATGGCACTATATGCAGAAGATTAACATCAATTAGAATTCAATGAAGACAGATTACAGACGACACGTAGAGAGTAAGAGAAACATAAAATGTTACCGACATTCTAAAGGAAAATAAATATAGATAAAGCAATAAGAAGACGTAATTTGTCTGAATCGTGTAATGTATTTGCGCAACACATTTCGAACAATCTGATGACACACGGACTTGTCATAGGAATATATATATATATATATGAAATTAAAGAGGTAAGAGGTGAGAAAAATAGACTTAGGTCAAGTTAAAAGGACATATTCAAGGTCAAAATAACAATGAAGACCACTAAACCAAATAGCAGAGGTACATTTACCCAGGCTGGTATCAAAACAAAATTTACCAAGGAAGGTTTAATGTGATGACAAATTGTTTTTGAACGCATAAAGGTGGCTTGAACTTTCTAATTGCCAGCAAGGGCTTCTACAAACTTTAGGATACGCCCCGAACACGTTTTATAGATAGGTTTAAAATAAATAGCCAAAGGAATTCAATCACAAAGACAACACTAACATTAAAGATTACTAGAGACATAGTTTAGAAATCTGAAATACATCAGTTATTATTCCATACAGATCAAACACGTCAGGTGAGATAAAAAGAACACTCTATAGATACGGAATCAGAGGTTTCTTCGACTCATCAAGGATGCTATAAGACTGAATTCCCAAGAATAAGACATGATCTAACGGCGTCTGCAAAAGAAAGTGCTTCCGATAATCTGGCATGTACATCGGATGAATGTCAGAAGAAATAAATATACTCCAGTCGCTATACAACCATCGAGAAGTACAATTGAAGTAGAAATACTCTTTTATAAATAAACCGTTCGGTTATAGAGTCAGGATAAAAAAATTGATTCTGATGATAACATTGAAATAATTCAGAAAAATTTCAAAAGTCACAAAGAACGCTTCATATAAAAAGTACACAGCATGAAAAATTGCAATCAAAACGTGAAGATTAAGAAAGATGCAGAAAAGACAGAATTTCACCAGGTTTCAAAGCATTGCGTAAATCAATATAAATGCATAAGGCAATTTCATTGTGCGAATATACGCCTTTTTACAATTTTATAAACCTGTCTACTCTAACAATCTGCATATGATTTGCCATCTTTATCATTTCAGTTACTTGACAATGGAAATTACCGTATGCTCAAGAACTGAGAATTAGCCACTGTATATAGCTGATATTGCCTGGTTAAGCCTCACAAGGATGACCTACATGTCGCTTCCCATTCTGATTCCACTTGAGCGATGGCCTGCATTGCGCGAGATGTATTTCGGTAGCCTCCTCAACGTATGCCCAATCAATCCATCTCCTTGGGTTCTTGCCTGTTGGTTTGTTCCCAGCCAAAGTTTCTTGTTGCTGACTCTTTCTATGTTCACTATGGAGCCGATGAAGGCAGCTGTTGATGGAAGTCTGCGACAGGCTGTTGGAAATCCCTTTCATGAAACGCTAGCCAGGTTTCTCACCTGTACAGAAGAACCGACTTGACATTGATGTTGAAAATACGAATCTGTTTGCTTATGCTGAGTGACAGCGGAAGATTTCCAAACTGGTTTTAGGTTGATGTAGGTATGTATATCTTGCCTTTATTATTCTGACTATGACATCTTAATCTGTCCGACTGACTGTGGTTGAAACGATGCTTTATGCACAAATAAGTGAAGAAGGCAACCTCTGTTAGATCACTCTCGTTGATGATGATTGTCGTTGATTGTTGTTGTTGTTGTTGTGATTCGTTAGGTATCTTCATAACCTCCGTGTTCTCTGTGTCTTTTCTTCGCTGGTTCTTCAGGCAGTTTGTTGATTTTCGTTTGTAAGTCTTTGATTTTGTGTGACCCAGATATATGAGTTGTCTAACTAAATAACATCAACATTACCTGGTTATTTATATTGTATCATTGTATGTCACATTAAAGCAACATGACTTATATGGGATTATGCACCACTATAGCACCTAGATCTTATTTATGCATTAAGTCACAACTTGATTGAACGTAAATGAGGTGTACAATTTGAATTAATAGTGTCTTGTATTAACTAAAAACTAAAACCTGCTACTGCAAGCTGATTTAGGAATAAGTAACCTTTTATAACCATTGTGAGTACAATCAAAATTTCTAATATAAACAGAAGATAACTGATTACTTCAAGTATTGTTTTGTGTGGATTCGATTGATCAGTTACAGGATTTCATCATGAGCTGATATCGGTTACAGAACCATTGTAAAACCTGGGAGTACTGGACAGCTGTTTCGTCCTAGTTTTGGATTCTTCATCAGTACGCATCAAACACAAGAGGCTCGAATCCAGGACCTTCTGGTTAGAGAACAAGCTGGCTCGTAGACTACCAAGCCACTGGGATCCGATCCACTGCATGGATTCCAACTTCTGCCAATTTACGACAAAGCGTGACTGCAAGCCAATGTCTTCGGAGAGTATTGGTCCTCACACTCGACCTCCTGCACCCTGCTGGTCACGACTTCCCACTAGAACCCCAGGTAACTACCTACCTGAATAGAGCCAATCGCTTGTGAGCATCTCATTGATTCTCAAGTATTGGTTAGTAGGTATTTGATTGACTGGTTCCGAGATCTCATCATGAGCTAAAGTGTCACTGAAAAGGACGAAACAACTGTCAAGTACCCTAGGTTTCCAACAGTTCTCTAACTGATGTCACCTCGTGATAAAATCTTGTGACTGATAATTTCGCTTGGGTGAAACTGTCGATATTCAACTATGCTGATATGATCAGAAACAATTAACTGTGTCTGAAGCGTCATCCTGGAAATGTGTTAAATATTAAGAATTGAACAATACCATAGGCTTCATAACTTTTAGTGTCCAGAATGAAATCAAGAGGGCAGGAAGTTAACCTGTGAATCTTTATTCGTTACATTTGTTTGACATTTTTCAAAGATAAACGAGAATTTATAAACGATATTTCCCACAGTTATTTCAACCTACAAAATCCAAATTTCTTTAGTGAAAATATGCACTGATGAACAAATGTATTGAATGCAAGGTACACGGATTCCAATTACCTTTATATAATATCGAATTTTATCCGTATCAAATTACTTCTTGTTATTGTCACCTTCTACTTGTATTCATCACTGGAAAGATGAGGCATGAATGAAAGAAAAAAAATCAAAACAGGCTACTTAAAAATATGTAATAAACGCCTTAAAGGCAATGAAAAATTTACCCACACAGTTTATAAGTCTTTATCACTGGCAAGGACAGTGAAATTTTGCTATATCTTTTCGTTTGTGTTTCATTATTAATAATAATTTTTCCTTCACGTTCCCCAGTGCAACATAGGGCTTCAAGCTAGTGGCTTGAAGTTTCTGTAGCAGTGTTTAATTTTACAGGATGGGTTTGCTAGCCTCATGCCCAACCTTTCCTCTTTACCAGTATTATTTCTGGCATAGAGAGGTAAAGGAGTGCGTCGGCAGGGATTAATTATTTATTCATTATTATTACCAATAATCCCCCAGGATTCCCAGTGTGAAAGAGGACTTCAGCAGCACATCATGATTTCTCCCTGTTCTCTGATGTCATTATTAGAGAGCTGCTCAATTCCCCAGAGAATTTCATTTCCTCTTAATACTACTCTCTTTAAGCACAACTCGACGTTTCCTGTTACAGTTTCCTTCGACAATTTGATAGTTCTCACATTATATATTCACTTGATTTCCTTTTCTCTGCTGCATATCTCTTGAGTTGTATGCTTTTGGTTGGTTCGTTAATAGAGGTCCTTGTGGCTCATCAATCCTATCTGTCTTTTCTTCAGTATCTAGGTGGCTAGAAGTCATCAATGTTTGCAGTAGTCCGTTGGAAGTACTGTTGCTAACCAGTGACAATTCACTGGCGCATATAGAATCACTGACTTGAAATCGGTGCTTCTTATAGTGAG
Source organism: Trichobilharzia regenti (assembly GCA_944472135.2). Classification (NCBI taxonomy): domain Eukaryota; kingdom Metazoa; phylum Platyhelminthes; class Trematoda; order Strigeidida; family Schistosomatidae; genus Trichobilharzia; species Trichobilharzia regenti. The sequence goes on from OX235264.1 coordinate 100,667,481, forward strand.
TGCTACTTACCTCCACACAGGTTTCTTAGTGAAATAGGATAGTCTTATTTTGCCGATCTTCTCTTTGATATCCAGTTCTGCACCGTCTGTAGCCGAAACGATGCTGTCCGGTAAGATGAGTCAAAGAGGCAAATTCTTCTCGACTTTTCACGCTGTAAGTAACTAAGTAACTATGATCACGAAAAATACCCAATTATTCATTAGTAAAAACACAGCTTTTTGTTCAGTGAAGAAATTTCTGTTTAGCGACTACATTTTCAAGCTTTACAGTCGTATTTATATTACAGAAAAAAAGTCATTAAGTGGCACTAAATAAATGCTAAGTCAGTATACATATATAAGTGATAAGAATAACGATAATTAATATGTTATAGGGGGTAGAGTTGAAGTGGATAAAATACAAAATTATTAAGGATTGTTTTATAAGTGAATTGACATCAAAAATATTTTTAAAAGAAAAATGTCAAACGTTGTCTAAATGTCAAAAATTATGGGTACGATTACGATAAGGATAAAGATGTGAAGTGAAGTGGAATGAATTCAAGTGGTAAATTAAACTAAAATAAAAACTAGAAAGAACATTACTATGATCAAGGTAAAGAAAGGGGTTTGACAAAACATTTTTGAACACATAATTTAACTTTCTGTTCATGTATGTAGCTAAGCTTCAGCTATGCATAAGTGAAGAAAACGTAAACTTTTGAAGCGATTCAATTTCGCCATGTAGATAACTTTGAAGGATGAATCAAGTGGGGCTGAATGACCAGACTCTAACAGGTGATCACAAATAGACGACTTCGCAGTTCTACGTTCGCATTTCATTAGCCGAACCGGATAGTGTTCAGCTACACGTTTTCGGAGAGTACGCTCACAACGTCCAATATAATCAGCTCCACAAGAGCAGGTAAATGAGTAAATGCACATAGATGTGGACAAAAGCGGTAATCTATCCTTGACTCATTGTTTAATCATATTGTCCGCCGGTAAAATCTAGTTGCAAGTCAGCTGCAGGAAAAGTGCGTTTAATATATTTAGATAAACGATTTTTAATCAATTCAGAGGTGGTATCACCTTTGAATGCAAGACTCATAATAAGTTTTTTCTTTGGCACTGTGATTTGTCTAGGGACAGATTTCTTCTTGATGTTACGTCCAATAAACCTTGTAGGATTTCCGTTGTTAAGGTGATTTGATCGAAGGTTATCTAGTTCAACACTGATTGTCTCTTTAGAGCAGATTTTAAGAATTCTGGAGCATAAGAAATGAATAAGATTTCTCTTTCTTCCCCAACTGTTGAAGTTAGTTTACTAATCTGGGAATGTACTGCTCCTTCGGTAAATCAACCTTAACAATGTTCCATTCTCTCTTCTATCCAGCTTAACGTCAAGGAAGTGAAACGAGGAATTCGACTCTACTTCGACCGTGAAAAGCGAAGATGGGTGAGAACCATTAAGTAGTCGAAGAAGTTCGGCAGTTGAAGAGTTCCCCTTACAGACAATGAAGGTATTATCTCTATATCTTTTATACATAAACAAACTCTCGATGGTTTTCTTTAGTGGGCCATTCTCTAAGCTTGAATTCACTTCAGATCTTTATTCTTATCGTAATTGCACTCCTAATTTTTGAAAATTTTAGACAACGCTTGACATTTATTCTAAAATATTTTTGATATCAATTCACTTATAAAACAACTCTACCCATTATAACATTTTAATTGTCGTTGTTCTTATCACTTATATATGAATATTGACTGAACAATTATTTAGTGCCACTTAATGACTTTTTTTCCTGTAATATAAATACGACTGTACAGCTAGAAAATGAAGTCGTTATAAAGGAATTTCTTCACTGAACAAGAAAACTGTGTGTTTACTTATAAACTACGATCAATCACACTAAAAGGAATCACGTTGATTTCTTCAATCAGGTTTCATTTTGACTGGAAACTACCTACCTAGCGGTCTGACAGAAATGGTGCCTGATTTGAGAAGCTTCACAATCACATGAATCCAATCTTGTCACTATTAATAAATTAGAAACCAGTCAAACCAACACCTGTTACTTGCTAGCCATATCGAAATGACTTTCACACCGGACACTTTTAATGAGTTTATTTCAGATATCACACATCGATATAGTTGAATAACTGGATGACATTTCAAGCAGAATTTACTGCCAATAGTCACATCAACACGATATGATTATGAGCAATAATTCGTGCCATTGGCTCCAGCAAGAGAATGGGGACCTTTAATTCTCTGGCATTTTGTAATATTTTAAAGAGGTGGGTAAAGAGTGGAGGATCATCTTTCTGTCCTTGTTGTTTGCCTTCTGTGGGACAAACCTGTGTATTTGTAAAAGCAGCTAGACGTAACAACTGATGCGTATCCGCACTAAGAGTCAGGGTGAGTTTGGCTGCCGGATAATTTGTAGTAAGCACCTGAAACCCATCTGGAAATCTTCGTCACTCAGCATCATTAACAAAATTCAGTCGTATTTTCAATACAAACGTCAAGTCAGTCAGCTCTTCTATACGGATCAGAAACTTGGTGGGCTGGTGGGTGACAAAAAATATTTCCAACAGCCTGTTGCAGACTTTAACTTTATCGACAGCTGTCTTCACTGGCTCTTTACTGAAAATCAGATGGCCGGGTAGGGCCGGAAAGAATCACCAACAAGGAACTATGGGCACAAACAAACAAAACAAGAACCAATCGCCAACCAACAAATATGCAAGAGAAAGTGGAGATGGATTGGACACTCGCTGAGGAGGCCGCCGCTGGGTGACATCGTGCGCGTCAGGCCATTGCTCGAGTGGAACCCGAAAGGGAAGCAGCGAGTGGGACGTCAGTGCAAGGGTGACATGGATGAAGGTGAAAAGTACAGCAGAAGACAGAAGTAAGTGAAGACGTGCAGTCGAAGCCTTATGTTCTACTAGGAACCCATCGGAACAATAATAATAATAATACAACACTTGATCTTTTCACTTGTAATAAGGAGTTGATTTCAGTTAAAGAATCACCGGAAACCAGTAAGAACGGCTCAATTTTGTCATCCATAACTTTAGCAACAGAAAAACAAGTATCGTGTCTTTTGCAGAACCAAGTGATGCAAAGACTGATTAACTATGCAAAAGATTTCGGACTTACCAAATTCGTATAAAAAAGTGTCCAATGCTTTTTCGAGGTGTTAGCTAAAACACCAAAGATTGGCCAATATTTCTCATAAATAAATAAATGGCTTATCTTGGGTTTTTTACCGTCAAAAAACATATTGACATCATTGCCGATCTTCTAATGAAATTTGGTTCTTGTTTTTCTTTTCATATATATTACAGTTTTCCGAGCTTAAAAACAACACCAGTTTAAGAAAGCAGCACGCTATGAGAAAGGTGAATGCAGAAGTGTTTATGCGAAATAGCATTTCCAAAAAGAGCGTTTCTCAATGTCGTGAAATACATATGTACATGCATGCATGCATGCACACATACATACTAATGAATTCAAGCATTCCGTTTTATGAGTAAAATTATTACTACTCACAACCACTGCTTAATCATGGTGGCTTGTTACGACTGATGGACAACACTGTTCAACAGAGGAACACTATGACTGTGAAAAGTGGTGTAAATAATCTTTTTCTGTATTCCTGTTTTACTTCCAGCCATCTTAGACGGAAACATTTTGCGTGACTATAAATTGCTTGATATTTTCTTTAGAGTTTGTGGAAAATTGTCAAACAGACAGGTAGATTGTGAGAAAATCACGTGTTTTTTTTCACCTACAGAATATTTTTATTATCTCGAAAGTATTTTTGGGGCTAAAAGTCCATGTGATATTTTTTTGTGTAGGTTCGTCCACTTGTGAATACTGATAGGCACTATTTGTTTACATGTAAGTCGAAAAACGGTCACAGAAGCCGTAACTTACAAAGTTATTTCTATAATAAAAAAAATTGTTTTACCATTAGAATGTGAGCAACAACTAGAGATGCTGAAATCATTTCATGGTCTGTTTCTGATGTTTTAAGCTAAAGCATTTATCTCTTTTGATAGTAACAGTATTAATAGCTTCATTCTGTACCAAATTACACCAAATGGTGTACAGATTTCCCACAGTTATTTGTTGTGTAGTAGTATTATATGTGTAAGACTTGGTAACTGTGGTAGTAAGTAATTCCATATTAGTTTGTTTATTAGATGTATCACACAGTCAGTGAAACAGTATTATTTACTGGATGACAAAGTTTCGAACAAAATCTATTGCTATTCATAATCAGTTCATCAATTGTAATCACACGACGTTGAAACCTGAGTACTTTAGTTTCCTTGAATCTCTTATACTTGTCGTCGTTGGGGTAGTAGAATTTCCCAGATATCCGACTGGATAGGCGTTGAATCATTCCTATTATATGTATTCCCTGTCAGTTGATTCGAGAAAACAAAGCTTCTGTTATCAATCTCTACCTCCACACCCTGTGACATCTGATTTTAAAACTGTCATCGTATCCCATCCTATTTCATGGCAGTCTTGTGTGTAACTGCATGTACTGAGTGCTATAGCTGAACTATTCTCTAGATTTCTTATCTTAGTTAGATCAACTAATCTAGATTTTGCTAGGTTTCTATGTTCGGCTAGTCTGACTGTCCCTGTTCTACTAGTTTGACCTATGTATTTGACCTGACATTTATCTCAAGCAGGGTAATAGATAAACTTAATTGTTTTGTTTCAAAGGTTCCACAGGATTGATCCTTTAACAGACAAAGCCTGTTTCTAATTGAGTTTGTGGGTGATAGAGTGGCACACACTTTTATTCCTGCCTTGTTAAGAATTCTGCGTAAGGTTTCCAGGGTTCGTTCCTACTGATGATTTAGATTCTTTATTGTTGGTGTTGTCTTTAAAATAAAATAATTTAGTCTATGTAATACGCAGCTGGAATGATTGTCAGGTCAAATACATAGGTCAAAGGAGTAAAACAGAGGCAGTCAGACTAGCCGAGCGTAAAAACCTAGCAAAATCTAGATTGGTTGACCCGAATAAGATAAGAAATTTGGAGAATAGTTCAGCTTTAGCACTCATCACTTACAATTACACACAACAAACCATACAATGAGATGGGATAGGATGACAGTTTTCAAATCTAAAGTAACAGGGTGGATGGAGGGAGAGATTGATAACCGAAGCGTTGTTTATCGAATCAACTGACAGGGAATACATATAATAGGAATGATTCAACGCCTATCCAGTCGGATATCTGGGAAATTCTACTACCCCAACGACGACAAATATAAGAGATTCAAGGAAACTAAAGTACTCAGGTTTCAACGTCGTGTGATTACAATTGATGAACTGATTATGAATAGCAATAGATTTTGTTCGAAACTTTGTCATCCAGTAAATAATACTGTTTCACTGACTGTGTGATACATCTAATAAACAAACTAATGTGGAATTGTGTAGCATTCTCTGTTTCTCCAAGATCTTCAGGGGAAGTGACAGTTTACGGTGGGTCATGTAACGCAGTACTATTCGATTTGGAGCACTGACATATCCGTTATGATACATTTTCTTTGTCTTTGAGAAATGAGCACTGGTATTTTGAAAATAATTATATTTATATTTAGACAGTTGCGTGCACACAATTAAAGGCTTTTTTATATTTGTAATATTTCAAGGAGTATTACTTCCGGTGACTACAACAACTGTTAGAAGTATTTCGAAAGCCACTGAAAAGTATGTTTAAGTACCATACGGTGACTCAGCGACATTTCTGAATGGCTATGATGCAGAGAATCATAAAAAGAACAAGATGCACTGTGTTGCATTGGAATCCGTCGGGGCCAGTGATTGAAGCAGGCAACATAGACGTTGAACTAGTCGATCACGATTATTTGAATGTAACTAAGTTATGCAGTATAACAATGTCTCCACAGTAAGATGAGTGACTGCATGCAATGATCTCATTCACAGATGTTCAACTACATGGCGGAAATAGTGAGCGACACATTCACGTATAAATGACTTACTTAAACTCCTTTCGTGGGATGCTGAAGAACTATTGGTATTCAATGTTTCTTTTGTGACTAGCTGGTCCAAGAAATGTTCCAAAGTACATTCATGAACTTGACGTTGTGTACAGACAACTCACTTCACTCCATAGGAACAAGTTAATTGATAAATAAACATTTCTTTATCCTTAATGTATGACTGAATTAATCGTCTCCCTGTGAAATCTGATTCACAATATGGCAACCTGATTTTTTTTAAATACTTTGTTAATATTTCATACATTTGGTCGCCTTGATTAATTTTGGATAGAGAAAGAAAGACTAGATTTGCAGGATATAATGTGATATCATCATTCTATTTCACAGGTTCTCATCAGCTAACTGCAAACTACCTGAAATTACAGTAGTTATAAATGATAACATTTCATGCTTCAATGTTTGAAAGGTAATAAAGGAAAAATTATAAGATGAACGCATCCAAAATATATAATAATTATTTTTAGTTTAAGTTACCATCAATTTACATACTATCAAATTAATAAAAAAGGGGAAGGGGTGAAGTTCTTCAATTCGAAAACTTGCTTAGTGAGCTGAGCTTACTAATGTACATGTGTAATCAGTGTAATCAAAATAATTCGGTTGCCAAGAGAGTGAGAGATTGGCTACACTCTCTTTCTGTGTGCATAAGTTTCGTCTGGGACGTTTGACTGCAATCCGTTCCACAAATCCTAGTAGATTCGCTGTCTTTTCTTTGTTAAATATTTTGAAGGATTTGGAAATTGCGCTTTGAAATTATCTGCTTCCTTTTAGGCACAAGTTTCTTGGAATATGCTCTGGAAACCGGATAGAAGCCCTTCATTCTGTCCTTCCAATGTACTTGCTGCCGAAAGTGCGTGTAAATTTATAAATGCAGTTGGATGTAACATCAGCAGGGTACTTATCCAATTTCGATTGGCTTATACAGTATGTAATGCTGTACAGTGCCACCAGCTCAGCTGCAGGGAAGCATTTCTTTATTGCTCCTTTCATACTCTTTTCAATCTTTTGTGATACTGTTTCTCTTTCGTATGAAAGGCAAATGAACACCTTCTTTTCAACTGCTGGATACTTCGCTTTCTCAACTTTTTCTTTGCTGTACCTTGTTAATGCGCGAATAATAATCGTTTTGTTCAAGGCAATAAATTTTGATACGGAATGAAATTTTCAGCCTTGCATATTTTTTATCGTCTATTACAAATAAAAATAAATGCACAAAATAGTAGTAACGAAACCACAATAACTGAAAGGCAGTAGAAAAGTGGTATATGTAATAATTAGGCCGTTAGTAACTATCTGTTCATGTAAACATTGAAAATTAGGCTCATAATCTTTTTTCTGATATTCGTCTCTCAACAAAACACCTTCAATAAATAAATATATGGTTAATTCTTGTATTTTGCCATACAAGCCTCAATTTGTATGAAATTTCTTCCGGTCTCACACGAAGAGATACATGGAGAAAGTTGCAAATAAACAGGATGTTCAGTATAAGATAAGATGACTTTAACATTTCATATCAGCAACAATGTCAGTTAGTTGAGTGAGTTTAAGGCACACCAAAAACCTTGCTTACATCCTTCAAAGGTCCTTGTAAGAAAATATGTCATATTTTTGAGAATTCCTTATAAGAATAAGGAGGAATAATAAAGAAGAACAGGGGGGATACATGAATTGACAAATATAAGTACAGTTTTACAGCTCTTGAAAAGGATTCCTTGAGATGAAAGTCCTCTTTACTATTACGCCTTTTCATTATAATAAAGGTTTGTTTGTATTTTCCAATGAATGAAAAAGAAAACGATATTGTTTTTGCTGACGTTTCGCTATTTAATGCTGGTTTAATAATACTTTGAGAAAGCTATTAGCAGCATTAAATAGCGAAACGTCAGTAAAAACAATATTGTTTTTCATTCATTGGGAAATACAAAAAACCTTTATTATAATGAATATCATATACCCAATGCCCAAATTTTTTCAAACTGTTAAAAGTGAACTTGGTTTGGACATTTATAATTACGCCTTTTGTTTAAATTAAACAAAACTAACGAAACAAACTAAAGAAAATATATGCATACAAATCTGCCCAGGAATTTTATAGGATTTATTCGTCTGAATGAGATCTTTGTTCATTATAGATTTTCTCCTGAACAGATATGGATCATGGAAAACGTGTTTGGCACTCACCGGTAGCACACACCAATCACCCACCAAGAATCAAACTCTTTGACCTTGAGAGTTATGATTCGAGCCCCCATTAATCGTCTACTCACCTGAATCACCTATGAGGTCGAGATATAGATGTTTATCTTTGATATTTCGTTTATTTCAAACTAATATTAAACTTGAAAAAAAAACGCTTATTTCACCGGTATTTTCGAAATTCTACTTTAATCTCAGTATTTTAACGTTTGTAATTGATTTAATAAACAATTAATTTTGATTCAATTTCTCTGTAACTTTGTTTTTCTTTACTGCAAATTAATGAATGCCTTCCGGCCATATTTTAGAATTTATAGTCAAGACTTAGTACACATCCTTTTAAGACTTAAATCTATAATAATAACAAACATGAATACAAATGAGATGCTCACTGGCGACTGGCCCTATTCAGGTAGCTAGTTACCTGGGTTCCAGTGGGAAGTCGTGACCAGCAGGGTGCAACGGGTCGGGTGTGAGAACAAATACTCGCCGAAGACATTGGCTAGAGGTCGCGCTATGTAGTGAACTGGCAGAACTTAGAATTCTGGCTGACCATTGGATCAGGTCCCAGTGGCTTAATGGTCAACGAGCTTCCCTTGTAACCAGAAGGTCCTGGGTTCGAACCCCGTTGAGTAAGTACTGCTTAAGAGTCCCAAACTAAGACGTAGGAAACAGCTGTTTAGTACTCCTAGGTTTTCCAGTGGTTCTCCAACTAATGTCAGCTCATGATGAAATCCTGAAACCAATCAAATCCCTACAAACCACCACTTGAAACATGAATTATTCCTAAGTTATATTTGCATTTTTTTTACCCATGAGTAAAACACGAGATTTTACTAAGCAACATTCATCTGAGCAGTCTGGGTGATTTTTCTCCATTCCTTGTACCCTGAGTAGGATTTAGAGTTTCAGGCTTTAAAGTTTCTGTTGTGGGAAAGTCATTTTTTTCATGTTGATATTGCTGACCTAAAACTAAACTTCCCCTTTTCTTGATCTGTCCACCGACAGACCAAGTCACTAGGTGAGGTTTGAAATTGAGTTGCTTGAAAAATCAGCCCGTACTTGGCTAGTGAGCATTCTGCTATTGTGGAATACCAGCAGGCCACTTAAATCACTGATTTACTCAGCTATTCACTGACATACTGCATATACAAAACGTCAACGAGAACAATCAGACTTCTTCTTGGTCGTCCAGATATTCCTGACTCCTTGTCCCCAACAGTCTGAAGCATAATCCAGTCCAACAAAATATTAGGAATACTATCGGTGATAAAAGGAATATAGCCTTCCCTTACCCCTGAATGCACTTCGAGCGCCTCACCAAGTTTTCCGTTGTGGATCACTTGACACATGGCATTGTCATTTAGCCAGTTGATGAGTGAGGTTGATAAAGACTTGAGGTATGCCTCGAGTTTCTTAAACTGTGATTAACAGAAACCGAAAACTAAGGTATTGTCCTATCCAAGATGGCTCTCTCTCCAAATTGGTCGTCTTACTGAACCATCATCTTTTCAACTCGGAAGTATGTTTAAAAATGTAAGCTGTTTGCGACTTTTATCTTCGCATATTAGACTTATATGTCTCTGTACAGAGTTAAATGCATCTAATAGACGACTAGCATCTTCATGATCGTCGCATATCAGAATGATATCATCAACATATTTCCTATAGAAGAGCTACTTAAAAATCAAACCAAGGGACAAGTTTTGAACATTAGACATGTAAACGTCCGCTAACAAAGTCTCTAATAGATTGCCTATAGCAACACCATCCACTTGTCTAAAATGTCCACCTTCGAACGTGAAATGAACGTTATCAGTACATAATAGTAATAAATCTTTCAAATAAGTTAAAGGAAAAGGGAATGAAAAGCAATTGGGAGATATATGGTCACAAAGAATATCAACCGTCTTAATCAACGGTGCATTAATAAACAAAGAATTAACATCAAATGAATACATTTCTCTATCCTTTGGGTCCATATCTACAAGATGGTTAAAAAGTTCAAATCGCCGCAAAATAATAATAATTATTATTATTTAATTTATTCCAAAAACAGTACTTGTGATACAGAATGGAATGTTCAGCATTAATCACAATATTGCGTCTAATTTTCTCAAATTATAAATAAAAATTAATCACACAGAAAATTTCCCACATTTACAAGAGGGGTAATGTCAAAAACACGCAGCATATAAAATGGAAATAATAATCATAATGATAACAGCTAAGGTAATGATAATAATAGTGAAAAATGCTGTGGGCTTGTCACACACAGTATTGTCGATGCGGTATAGAAATTTTTGCATGTTTGAAATTATTGAATATAATGTCCTCTTTACATAATATGGTGAGGGAAAAACAAACATTACGGCAGTCATAGAGATAAGTTGGTGTTTCCAATTATGAGAGTAAAACAAAGAAGTAACAGGACCATAAACATAATAGAAATAATAAAAGTAAAACTTATAGGTATATAAGGATGGATGGATGGAGGAAATTGTTTATTTACTAGACGAAAAGAGGTTAGTTAATTGTTGCCTGATACTATTTTCATCACATAAAATACTTATGGTGTCATAGAATTTTTATACTTAGATTTACTTCTTATTCTACCTGAGGAGATGCAAGGTGAAAGCTGGGGGTAGAGTGGATGCTCCAAGTTAGACCAAATCCCTTTAGGAAATTTATTACACGAAGTCAAGTGCCTATCGACAACGATATTAACTATATGGTCCACTGGGACATCACTCACCCTACTTACAGTCTCTAGCATTCTACGAATTGTGACATAGTCCTTTTTAAGCAAACTAGGATAGAATAAGGGTGATCAATAAAGAAGAATAGGTTGGATGCAAGAGTTTATGAATTGTTGGAGGAGGGGTTGAGCTATATCCGAACGCCTTAACTTCTCAATGTAAAATGTCAGGCGGAATATTTTACTGGACATCGCTAAGACATGGGAAGACCAGGAGAGATCAGAAGAGAGAATAACTTCAGGATAATTAATTTCTGATTTAATTCCTATATCACTGTCGTCAATCTTACAACTGTCATGAGAATCGATGACTTCTTTTAACTGTCTTTTACATCTTAAGCTGAAATTAGCAGTTTGACATTTGGAAGGATTCAGTTGAAGACCGTTAGACTCAGGCCATTTACTGACTCACGACAGAAAGCTATTTATTTTGGTGCAATCTAGCTGGGAGTTAACAGCCATTGAAACTGTTAAGTCATCAGCGTACTTCACAAAGTTTATTTCATCAGAATGAGGCAAGTCATGTAAGAAGAAAGAAAAAAGAAAAGGAGAAACGACAGCGCCTTGAGGGACACAAGCTTCAGTAGGCAATGAAGTGGAAGACTTCCCTTTATTCATGGTGTACTGCTTTCTTTCTGGGAAATAGGAATGTAGCCAGTTAACAGCCCAACATTCTGTTTGACTTGCAGCAAGTTTATTTAATAAGATGTCCCTAGGGGACGAGCCAAAATTAGACATTATATATATATATGTATATCCAGATTGTAGATATTACAAATTTCCTGGAACAAATTGAGCTGCAAGTCAGACTGATTCATTATAAACTTAAACACATTGAGATTATTTTAAATAATTTTTATATTAATCATTATAAATTATTTTTTATGTCTGTTTTACGAGAAATAGTCTCGTGTCTATCTTTAGACACAAAATACAATTATACATATTAACTGTATATTCTCTCAGCAGTTTCTTTCGTGTTGTTGTATGCGGAGATTCAGTCAGATTCATGAAACCGTCTTTAATAAACATTAACACTTAGGTGACAGATTAGACTACAGGGTCTTAGAAGGATTAAACTATTAATATCCTTTCCATATAACTTCTCATAATAATAATAATAATAGTCATTTGTATTAAAGGAATATTTAGCATTAACGATAGTGGATTACTTAACGAAAACAGAAGCAAACAGGCAGGAGTTTAAAACCATAATAAAATGAGAGATCGTAGAGACCTTTTCTACCCACAGATTTAGGTGGTTGTTTTCTCAACCACTGTTACCAACGGCATGCACTGCTTACACTGTGCCACCTTAATTTGTAGACACATGTAAAAAGTGACTTCAGTAGAGGTGTGTGATATGAATTCACCAGATGTGCTATAGAACTGAATCGTAGATTGACCTGCTTTTTAGATTAAAAATGCGCCTGATAATGTTTACGTTCACTATGCATATTGATTTATCCTTACAGAACGTATTTAAATACTGATTCCAGGAAGAAACCTCAACCGAAAGAAAAAAGTGACTGGCTGTAGATTGGAATTTCCGGAGTTTTATTTAGAATTCATGATCAGCTGAGTCCAACAAGTTGGATAATAATGTAAATACTCACTGATGTGACGTTTACTGGCTGTAAAGATGCGTGGGCTACTGGATCCTGTTCTAGTGGCTGAATAGTATACGTGTCAAAAGTTCTGGGTTCAGTCCCAGGTGGGATAATGGGCGCGTAATGATGGAGAGCCTGGATTATTATTATTATTTCCTTTACTTCCTAGAGGAACTCATGTTTTCATCTCCTCTTCACATGACCTCTTCCAATTCACACTTGCGCTGACGACCAACTCGCTGCTTCCTACTCGGGTTCCACTCGACGGCTTGTCTAGTTTCCTCAGAGTACGGCCAATCCATCTCCATTTCTTCCCGCCTATTTGTTTCACAATCGGTTCCGGGTTGGTTTGCTCCTAGAGATCCCTGTTGCTAATCATTTCTGGCCGGCATTCTGATCTTGAGTATTGAGCGAAGACAACTGTTAATGAAGGTCTGTAGTTTGTTTCAGATGCTCTTTATGACTCACAGTGCAAGTCTCTGATCCATATAGCAAGTGGAACTGACTTCACATTGGAGTTGAAAATCAGGATGTTATTTTTGATGCTGAGCGCTGTTGACCTCCTTCACACAGACTTGAGAGTAATGAAAGCTTGTCTTGCTTTCCCGATCCTTGCTTTGATATCCTCGTCAGTTCCGTTCGCCTGTAGTTGAAACGATGCTTCCCAGGTAGGTAAAGGAGGTTGTTTCTTTCAGGTTCCTTCCATTTACCCTGATTGTTGTCTGATGTTGTTGCTGCTGCTATTGTCCGCGAATCTTCATCACCTCTGTTTCTCTATGTTTCCTTTGATGCTTCTCTGATAACTTTTTGCTTTTCACGTGCATATATTCCAATTTGTGGGAAATTAGACATATATCATCGGCGAAGTCCAGATCCTTCACGTTTTTAGTGTGGGTCCATATTATGCCTGTTTCCTCATTGAAAGCCTGGAACAATGATGCAACTGATGTACAGTACATCTTGGTTTCCAACAGCTTTCTAACTGGAGTCAATTCTTCATTAAATCTCAGAAAAAAGGAAGTCACTTAATGGTGACATACATAAAATGTAAAGCTAGTTTTTGGAAGTTATACAAGCAAATAAGTTTCTGAGTGTAAAGAATATTTTGATCGTGAAAACCTCATGTAATGACAGTCTAGAATATGTGTTTAATCAAGCTGGCATTCCCCCTTTTTCGTTTATTTAAACACTATAAAAGTAACCAGATGCATATCATGAGGCAAAGAAACATTCATTGTTATCATAAAATAAACTAAAACCTTTAAACAAACGACGCATCTTTCAGCTGTTCAAACAAATTAGAATATTTCTGAAGTGTGTGTGTGTATGAAGTAGGGATTTACCAAACAAACAAACAAGCAGACTACAGAAGTGTTTTTGAAAAAAGCGCAGAGAAAATAAGAAGAAGAATTAAAACAAATTATAGCTGTGTTTGCAATCATTTAAATTAACACTTCTGAACTCGCCTATTATCTTTTCACTTTCTAACAATTCGAAAAATGTTTATCACACGATTATGATATTTACAAAAAACATTTCATAAGGTACTCAATATGCAATACATTGCTCTAAGAGAGAAATAAATAACATCTTCCAATAAGTACTGAATATTAAGTTCAAATTAGCGCCAGAACATGGTCAAATGTTTCCTCTAAAACCATTATGCAACAGGAAAATGTATTTGTTTTTGTCGTATTATTATTTACATTCCGTGTGTACATACTGCTGAAGAGAAAATAAGTAGTTAGTATCACATAAATCACTTCTTAGTTCCCATATTGACAGAAAAACATTAAGGCATCTTTAAGTACTTCATTCTTATTATCTTTGACTTTAGGATTTGTTGACATAACGTTACTTCTAATTCTCTTATAAATTAAACCTTGCAAACATTATTTTTTATAGCACAACAAGAATCACTTACCATTATATATTATTCAAATTAATCCCAGCGTGTTGCTGACCGGGCTGGACCAGGATGACCTGTCTGACGATCGGGTGCGTCGGTGGCACAACGATTAGGACTCTCGCCGACCATGCACATGGTCCGAGGTTCGATCTCCTGCCGACTCACACCTGATATCTATGGTCGGCCTGCAGAATTTGGGCTACCAATATCCATGCTGAAAATACCATACTTGTACCAAAAGTACAGTGTGGAATCAAGCTGCAATCAAAAAATAAACCAATAAAAATAAAGAAAACCAAAACAAGATTTTTCTGATCGTTTCGCTGTGTAAGCCAAAACTTCTTCAGAAGATTTATTCGGATTTTTATTCATCATCAAAGTATATAGTAAAAATTCTTTACATTAATTGAGGTCAGTTTATTTGAAGGTCATTTGTTCATGGACATTTTTACCAATAGAAATATGTAAGCAATCATCACATATATTTGTAATGACTAATGTCAAATTGTTGTTGTGCATACTTTTCTATAGCTGATTTGTAAAGATTAGTTGCTTTTTTTATTTTCGATTACAGCTTGATTTCACATTGTATTTTTGGTACAAGTATGGAATTTTCAGCACGTGATATCGGCAGCCCGAATTCCGCAGGCCGACCATAGATATCAGGTATGCGTCGTCGGGGTATCGAATCTCGGACCATGTGCATGGTTTGCGAGAGTCCTAACCACTGTGCCACCGACGCACATGGTATGATAAAGAAACAAAAACCAGCTGTTTTAAAATGGAGATTATAAATATTGTAACAAAAAAGTAGGCTTAGTTCTCTATGAATGTTAAAAGTCAATCTGAATGAAGAATATTCTTTTCAATAATTTCCCCTCTTCAGGTTCTTACAATTATAAAATATAATATTCTTTGTCGTCACAATAAAGGCCAGTTATGCGGCGGATACATTTTTAACTTAGAATAAAAGATTAGCTATGGGGTGTCAAAATAAATAGTTGTATTTGTGTGACAAACGTGCTAGGCTGAAATTGATTACCAAAATATTGTAAAACGGGAGACAATGGTGATGATTAATCACAATAGATTTGTACAGTGTGCGGTAGGAACACTGACAAGTCAGTTCAAGGTTATGAAAGGTGTCAGGGGAGGAGACGGTAAGACTGCAATAGGAGGTTCATAATAAGATAATGAATATGTTAAATGAAACAGGTGGAGATATGTAACGAGAAAAGAGATAATATCACTAGTAATAAGTCCGGATAGTATAAATGAAAATTCGAAAGGATTGAAAGAATGTTTGCATGAAGGGCATAAATTATGACGAAAATTAATAATTTTAATAATAATCAAAGCAAAAAACCCAAGAGGGCTAAGGGGAAAGAGCACTCTTGGTGAGAAGAAGAATCATCAATCCAAGTTTGGCCACAGTAGAAACAGCGTCTATTGACGTGTTATTTTTGGTTACAAAGTTCCGGTTTAGTCGATCTTATTGCAACAGCTTCATCTATGTGTAGGAGACGTAAACGAAATGTACGTGATAACGACTTCGGAATTCGGTATATAACCTTGGGGGCTATGTGGACATCGATACGTTGTCCAGTATGGACCAAGTGTGACGGGATCGTGCTTTTTATGCATTTAATTTTCCCCCTGCTGATCCAAGCTGGTAAATGTTCTCGAACCCGAAGACGAAACTGCCTAATCGTGCGCCTTATATAACTTGAACCACAGGAACAGTTGAAATGGTATATGTATGAAGAAGAGCCAAGGTTAGGTAGGATATCTTTGAGTTGCTAGGTGAACATTGGATGGCTACTGAAGGATAGACACAGACGTATGTATGAGTGTGTGTGAGTGCATGTTATTTGTCACATAGAAAGACGTCAGTTCACTTGTGACAAACATGATAATACTTTCTTTAAAAAGTCATGGAGGCTCATAGAGGATTTTTAATCTGTCTTTCTTCATAAGAGTTTACCGCATAGGTGATAAGTCTATCCCTTCTTTTCTATTTAACATAACATAACATAACATAAGCTTTATTCCAAATCAGTACTTGTGATACAGAATGGAATTCTCAGCATTTTACTACAATATTGCATCCAGTTTTTTTTTTACATTAACAATAAATAAAGTTCTACATAGATTAAAGTTATCTCAACAACATATTAGTATGTGGTAGTAAAGCCAAAATTAAAGTGTCTGAAGGTGTTAAAAAGTATACTACTAGCATAATTACTGGCGTAAGCGATAGCAAAATGGTCAAGATATACAGAGTGTGAAAGAACGAACAAGAATGTTTTAAGTAGAGTTTGCAAGGAAGAGAGAAAAAACAGCACATAACAAAAATAAAATGTGCAAGGCTTCAGAGGTCAATCTGTTCTTATGTGAATCAAATTCCTCGTTAACAGAGCTAGAGACATTCTAAGAGATAATGACGATATGAAGAACGAGATATCCAATATAAAACAGATTTTGAATGGAAATGGTTACCCGAAAAAGCCATTAGATAATATTATCAATAAAAAGGAGCATAAGGGAAAACAAAAAAGTGAAAAATCTTTGCTTCATATTATATTAAAGTCTATGTCAAGCACTCTAATTCTTTGGAGAAAGCGTTGGTGCATGTGAAGGATATGGTTCCGAAAATGTCACAGAGTAATTGTGTCTACTGGATAAAGTGTTCAGAATGTGATGCGTGCTATATAGGGGAGAGCAGTAGACAGGTGAAGTTCAGAGTGAACGAACATAGACTATGCACGAAAAGTCCACCTAGAAATGAAGTAGAATTAAAGTCTAGAAAAAAGATCGGTTATAGCAATGCATGAGATAGATAGCGGACATAAGATTGATTTCGACAATATCGAAATTCTCGGAAGCGGGTTTCATTCACATATAGAAAGATTGACCTCTGAAGCCTTGCACATTTTAACCACATCGAATGCAGTGAATAGGAAAGAAGATATATGTATATATTTTGATGATTAATAAAAATCCGAATAAATCTGATGAAGACGCTGTGGCTTACACAGCGAAACGTTCAGAAAAATCTTGAGACGCTGAGATTAATTTAAATAATTTATAATTAATCAGTCTGATTCGGCGCTCAAATTATTCCAGGAAGTTGGTAACACCTACGATCTGGAAACTTATAAGAATCACTTTTGATTGGACAATTGCAGTAATTTATATCATACGTCTAGTTCTTTCTCTTTAGCGCAAAATTAATCCTATTGGTCAATTTTGTAACGTGAACACCATCATGGTGCACTCAAAATTGTTGTTAAATGGCTAAAGGGGACTGGAGTATTAAACGCAAGATATCAGTGACTATCTAGTGTCTTAAGTATTTATTACAGTCCTACACGATTTGAATGGCGCGCTCGAATAACTCAGTGGTAATGTATTATTAACCACGGCACTCGGTTTCAAATCTCAGAGGAGACATGAGTTCCTTGCTGACGACTGCCAACAAACATGAAATCTAGGTTTATGGCTTATTGCTGATTTTCTCCCTACCATCTAAGATTGAAGAATCATTTGGTGTACACAAGTGACTCCCGCTAATTCAAGTGAATATAAGTGATACGGATTGCATAAGAAGTGGGCCAGGGTTACTCAGTATCCTAAAATCATTAGGTATGTTACTTCTCTTTACTAATCCCCAAAAGAAGATGAACTGACACATTTGTGGAACTGAGATCATAGGTCGGTGCGTCGGTGGCACAGTGGTTAGGACTCTCGCCAACCATGCACATGGTCCGAGATTCGATACCCCGACGACGCACACCTGATATCTATGGTCGGCCTGCGGAATTTGGGCTGCCGATATCACGTGCTGAAAATTCCATACTTGTTCCAAAAATACAGTGTGAAATCAAGCTGTAATCAAAAATATAAAAATATAAAATATATGTTAGGTAGTTTGACGGGCTTGCAGACACTACTCGGCATGGCTAACAAAAGAAGGACAGAAGTGTGAACACAGAAGGAACAGCCTCACTTGATAAATCCTTCAAAAGAAATAAATTTTTAAGAGTGAGCAAAGCGAAATGACGTCTACCCTATTCACATCACATATAGATGTACTCAGTAATTGACAGGACCAGAAATTAAAACAAATTCCGTATATTCAGCACTGAACAAAATGCTTTAGAGTGTGAAAACGACAAATTCTCTATCAAGGATGTAGACTTACTCCGCGGACATTTGGCAGAAATGCATCAAAAATGAATAAATAACATTGTGCTGATTAATTCTTTCTGATTTCGACTATCAAACTAAGATCTATGACGTTGTTCAGCGTTGTCTTATCATTTAACTAAGTGACCGGAATGTATACGCCCATGATTGATAGATTTTGATAGATTATAACTTCAGAAACGACAGAAATTATTAAGTCAATAAGACAAGTAGATGATTTTGATATAGTTACGTTCTTGGAATTGGATGGCTTATTTGTAAGGCTTTAATTTTTATCTCTCTAAACAACTAAACATAAGGATAAGATGCGAATTGTGAACACTAATGCCAAGTCAGCGCTTCCGCATGGACGTCATACTTGGAGCTCCACTAGTGTTTTGCGCAGTCTGCTGCAAAACCTTTCATCAACAGATACTTTAACTCACTGCTGAAGATCTGATAGCCGACGAGGAAGGCGTATGCAACCAGGAACTCCGGCAACGAAACAACTGAAAAGTTCTCATCCAAAGACTTCGCAGAAGAAATTGAAGATGTGTGGAATTTATAAGATCATTGAGTGAAGTGTCAGTTCACCCACCCTCTCCTGTGGGTGAAATGACACTTACAACAACAAGCTGGGTTACCGATTAATGACAAGGGAGGAAATTCTGCTCAATTGTAGGGCCATCTGAGAAAGACCGTAGAGTTTAGCGTGAAATAGTGATTTACTCTTCAGGTCCTATGTTCCATTCAGGACCCAAACGAAATTTAATAATTATATAAGACATCTGCCTAGAAAAACAATAAAATCTTGGCAATTCAATCGTTGAAACAATTTCTTCCTTTTGATTAATTTGAATAAGGCATTAAGAAGACAATTTTCGGGAGATGATACTATTCGAAGTTTCTTTACAACCACTTTACAACTAACATGGTTAACAAAATAGAAAAAAATAATGTGCATGACAATTACTCAATTATATAAACAAAAATACACACTATGCTAATGACCAATCATATTTAGATAGGTCATGTTGTCCATGGTAGGCGAAGATTGAATTCTACTGTTTTTTCTACACACAGTTTAGACTTTATGTGATCAATCCCCGAAGTGCTTCCAACACCTTCAATAACCAACCTTGAATTAGAGTTGTGCGATGAAATAATTGTGAAACAGTCATTGATATTGATTTTGTGACCTGATATTAATAAGTGTTTTGCAATGGATGATGACAATGGATTTCTATTAAGATTAATCACTTTGCGATTTTCGATATGATTTAGTAGCCATTTTGGAACATGTTCTTTTCGATCACGACATTGGAACATTCTGTTGCTTCTACCTATATAAGTGTCACCACAGGTGAGCTTGTACATACAGTTTGAAGTAGAGTCCAGAGGATTTCGTCCTTTAATCGTAGGTACAGGGATCGAAAATTTTCGGCAAATGAGAAAAAGAGATACGGCGGCTTTTGGTGGCTGACGGAAGTCTTTGAGCTAGCTGTCAACTGCATAATCTAGTCACCCTTGAATTGAGTAGGTTAATGAGGATGGATAGCTTTCTTTAGTACAGAAGCTGTCTTTGTGTGGTCTTTCTTTACTGTGACAAGTGATAAAGTTCTCCGGATAACCATTCGCTAATAAACCGTTGGCATCAACGAAAACTTTATTTAAAAGAAAAAAATACCTACAGCCTTCCAGACAGAATGAAAATTTGCACATAAATAAGTGAATAAATAAAATATTCATCGACAGTGTGAATAGAAGGCTTTCGAAGAACTGAAATAATAATTTACATTTTTTGTTTAATTATCTAGGTTATTATTGTTTTGAATATTTTTTTGTTGTGCTACCGTTTTATAAAGGGTATTTCATTCTTCTGATTGCTTTATACCTTCATGCTGTGATTATATATGTGCATACAGAAAGGTTTTATTTGTTTGTTTAGCTAAACATGCAAATTCTTTCGTGCAAAATTTTCTGTGCATAGTTTGGTTTTATTCTTCTATTCGCGCTTCTTTCATCATTTAAAGTAAATAATTTTGAGAATAATGTTTTGTGCAAGAATGAATACTATTCACTAATTTCGTATAGTTTCCTTTGTTTTATTTCATTGGTGAGCTTTTTTTGTTTATTCATACGTCATTCAGCTTGAAATCTGTCTTATGAGATGAAATGCATAAACAACTTTATTTGTATAGCCAGCCTATTCGGTTGATGAATAGCACAGTCTGAATAAATGAATAATTTTCAATTAAAAAAATGGATTCATGATTAACTTGATAAATAAAAGTAAACATTTAAATTCTCTATTATAATATGGATGTGTGTTTATGAATATTTCTCTCAATGCAAAGACGGGCAAGAGAAAAAGACGCTGAGCTCAATGTACACAGCACTGGACAAAGAAGTGAAGAAGAGTGCTAGGAAGGACAAAAGACGATTCTACGACAACCTGGCCAATGAAGCTGAGAAAGCAGCAGGCAAAAGGGACCTGAGGATACTATATCAGATAACCAAGTCTCTATCCCAGAAGAGATCAACACAAGTGAAACCTATAAAAGACAGCAAAGGAACCCAATTACCAAGAAGAAAGACAGATTAAACAATGGGCGGATCACTTCAAAGGACTCTTGAACCGTCCATCACCTGCAACCCTCCAGAAATACCAACAACAGCGCGCACGCAACTGCAAGTTGACACCAATCCTCCAACGAGAGCTGAAGTCTTGAGTAAAATCAAACGTTTGAAAGCTGGAAAAGCAGCTGGACCAGATGGAATACCCCCTGAAGCTCTAAAAGCGGACCCAGAGACAACAGCAGACATGCCGACTCCATTATTGCAAAAGGTCAGGAAGGAGGGAAAGGTGCCTACTGACTGGAGGAAAGGTTACCTCGTGAAACTACTACTAAACAACGGCGACCTAATACTCTGCATAATCATTAAACAAAGCATGGAATGGTAATCAAACCTCCATCTCAACTTTAAAGATTTCGAGAAGGCATTCGACAGCGTCGACCGCGAAGCAATTTGGAAACTACTCAAGTACTACGGCATACCCCAAATACTCATCAGCCTTATTCAACAGCTGTGCGACAACGGCACATGTCAAGTGATCCAAAACGGAAAACTCAGCGAGGCGTTCAGATTAAACACAGGAGTCTGACAAAGGTGGTTATCACCAATGATATTCCTATTGTGGTCGACAGTGGGAAACGAGAAGACAGGAATATCCTGGACCGACGTGAACAACCTAGAAGACCTGGATTTCGCGCGTGGATGATTTATGTTTGATGTCACACAAAATCGAAGAGTTACAAACGAAAACTGACAAACTGGTGGAAGAAGCAGCCGGCGAAGATAGGACTCCAGGTGAACATAGACAAGATGGAGGTTATGCAAATAATCAAACAACTAACAACAACAACAACAGCAACATCCAGAGCCAATCACCATCAACGGGAGGATTTGAAAGAGGTTACTTCATTCATTTATCTAGGGAGCATTGTCTGAACTACAGGATGTCGAAACGGACGAGGATGTCAAATCGAGCGAGAATCGGAAGGCGAGAAACGCACGCATTCATCAACCTGAAACCGATCTGTGAAATTTCGTCACTCATCATCAACAACAAAATTCGGTTGGATTTTCAATACAAACACGTCAAGTCAGACAGCTCTTCTATACGGATCAGAAACTTGGCGGGTGGTTCACAAAGAATATTTCCAACAGCCTGTTGCAGACCTTCATCAACCAACAACTGTCTTCGCTGGCTCTTTACTGAAGATCAGATGGCCGGAGAGAATTACCAGCAAAAAACTATGGGAACAAACAAAACAAGAACCCATCGCCAACCAAAAATGGCAGGAGAATGTGGAGATGGATTAAACACTTGCTCACTGAGGAGGTCGGTTGGTGACATCGCGCTTCAGGCGCTCGAGTGGAACCCGAAAGGGAAGTGGCGAGTGGGACGTCAGTGCAAGGGTGACATGGAGGAGATCGTGTGAAGAGGAGTTGAGAGAGTATGGACATGGATGGAGGTGAAAAGTACAGGAGAAGACAGAAGCAAGTGGAGACGTGCAGTTGAAGCCCTATGTTCCACTAGGAACCCAAGGGAACAATAATAATAAATGAATATTTCTCTCAAGTGTTTCATCCTTTTGCCTTAGACGAAGTTTTAACCTTCAGTACATGTGAGTGAAACTTCAATAATGCTGATAATAATAATAAAGACATTTTTCTGTACTGTCTAACACTTGTATATATGATGTGTATATCGTAAAGACACATGGAGTGGTCTTTACTTAAATTTCAACAGATTCTGCCCAGTGAGATACAAACGAACGCTGGTGAAAATGCTTTTCTCTAGAGCGAAGAGAATATGTTCACTAAACAAACTAGACAGTGAACTAATTAATGCTTCTTGAAAAATGATTGAAAGAAAATGGTTACCCACAAAGTGTCATTGACGAATATGACAAAATGAACTCAAGAAGCTTGATACGGCTACAGTCAGTAAGAGGCCTATTTTCGTCAAACTTGACTACAAGAGCGACGGCATAATCTAAATGGTAAATAAAAGATCAAGCGCAACCCTGTCTAAGATGTATCCCACAGCGTTATTAGTCTCTCTATCCCAAAAACCTCTTCACTTGTGAAGTCAAAGATTGACAAGTACCGCTCACATGTTACCTCACACTGTGTAGACCAATTCACATGTATCTGCGGGAGCAGTTACATTGGAAGAACAGAGAGGAAGGCCTACGTCAGATTCTTCGAACATGTACCAAGGATCCTCCAGTTAAAGTGACCGAATTCTTTAAGGTCTTCAATCGCCAAGCATCTGATTCACACTGGACACCGAGTAGATGTGGTGGAATCATTCAAAGTAACAAACAGACAAAGTACTCAAGTCTTCTCAGGTTTGCTGAATCTATAGCAACAAAACGATTGAAGCCTGACTTATGTGTCCAAAAAGAATCTGTTGTTAGACTTCAATTACCCTAGTGACTCACTTTTTAATAACTCTTTGTTTTCTAATTTTGTTAAGTTTGTTAGCTTATCTTTTCACTCCACCCTCCCCTTTATTTTTCGCTTGACTCCCTAAAGGATAATTTTTCTTGATCTTCTGAGTTCTGCTCAGTGTATTACATCATCAATTTCTCATCTGACCTCATAAGCATCGAAATTTGAAAAAATTGTTGATCTTCTCTTATCTAAATACGTTACTGTTGCTAATTGTTTTTTTTACCACCCTAACAACACAACTGTTAATTAAACTTTTTTTCAAGAAACTTCTCTCTACCAATATATGTATATTTATGTCGTGACACTTTAGACACCCTGTTAATCTCAACGCCTTATTTTACGATGACGCTCTGGCAATATGCTTGCTAATGGGCAAAGGTTTGTTAAAATTGTACACTTTTTATTTTTTTTATTAAAAGATTCAGGTTGTATGCAGATGACAAGAACCAACAAAATAAAATGGGTCCAGATTATTCTGTGCCAATGTTTCTTCTTTCTTTGTTCAAAACTATAAAAAGGAATCAGTGTATGAAACTCATCAGTAAGATGTACATGTAGCTGTAGCCAGCGGCATTCTTTCCGAATGGGCTGAAGTTGAACACACCCCGCCGCCGCGTTGCAAATGTTACAGTACTATCAATAGGTCACTGATACACTACGTAAACAATTGATGTCTGCTTACTGTTCATGGTAATATCAAGTCGTTTCGTGATAGTTGCCTATATGTCACGATGAGGCTAATCAATTCTGTCTAGGTGTATCAACGGGTCGGTCGGTCGGTCACATGCAGAATGTTCGCTAACTATGCATAGGCTATAGGTTTGATTACTAGACTTTGTACTCCTTATCCTTGCTAGTCAAGTTATAAGCCTGGAAGAAAGGAACAATTTAAATATTAGCTCTTCTGACCTGATTTTCCACAAGAAATGCAAAGAGATGAAGAAAAAAATATATCAGGGGGGAATTACAAGTATAATTTTACTAGTTGATCACGGATTGATATCAGTTAGAGAACGAATTGAGAGAAGTTAGAATTCATGAGCCATTGAATCAAGTCCCAGTAGCTGAATGGTATACGAGCCAACTTGCCTTGTAACCGGAAGGTCCCAGGTTCGAATCCCAGTGGGTGCGTACAGCCGATAATTCCTAAACTAGGATAAAACAGCAGCTGTCCGGTACGCCCTGGTTTTCAATGGTTATCTAACTGATATCAATCCGTGATCAACTCATTAAAACTAACCAGCAAACCAAACTATAGAAAATTGCAAGTATAAAAAATTCTTTGAATGTAAAGATGTGCCTTTATTTTTGAAAACGTCCAGATAGTTTCTTTCTTCCCTCATTTCTATCATATCGATGATCACCATAAAACGGTAAAATACTATTAAATTTAATTTTATATTTTCCCATCGTCTGATTGGATCGAAGTGCTTGGTCTCAGGTTGACTTGTCGGCTTCTTGTGTAGATGCTTCAACGATGTCTGGACATGTAATTGGAATCTAATTGATGGATGATGACAGGCAGTGGAACCCAGGACAACGCGCATTTCATCCTATTTGGACAACCCAAGACCGAGCACTTCGGTTCAGTTAATCGATGGGTAACTCTAAAATTCAGTTAAATAATTAAAATGACCCGTTGCACAAGAGTTGGCTCTCGTGGCACAAGTGTTCTAGTGGATTACGCCTTGGCATTTGAAACTATGGACACTGGGTTCGAGCCTCGGTTGGAACATCATCACTAGCTGTGGAATGCAGGTACATCTAGTTGACGAGTCTCAAAGACAGGACGAAATGCACATCCTGGATTCGACTGCTAGTCACCATCCACCAATTAACTTATAGTAAAATACTTTGTTGTGACATATGTTTCTCTAAGAACAAGGTAAACGTTTCAGCACTACATGTCATAAAACGGGATTTCATTCGAGTTTGACTTCAAAAAGACCATATCACTAAACAGTTCCCGTTATATTTCATCATCTATTATCATTGATCGCGTGAAAAGTTCAGTGGATGAATACTCACTAGATGCTCAAAAGGTTAAGGTTCGATTCCCTGATGATGTACTGCGAAACCACCCAACAACCAGGTGTGATATTAAAATAGACCAGAGAATGGATGCAAGGCTAACATCTTTATCCCATTGAATGTAACACGTATCGCTAGGGAAATTTAAAAGCAGTTGTAACTTAAGCAGAAGTGCATCGGTGGCATAGCGGTAAGGACGCTCGCCGACCATGCACATGGTCGGGTTCGATCCCCGACCGACGCACTCCTTTACCTCCCTAAGGCAGACATAATGCTGTAAAACAAACACTGCTACGGAAACTTCAAGTCACTAGCTTGAAGTTCCACTGGGGAACGTAAAAGAAAGAAAAAAAACTTAAGCAGAGAAAAATTTGAGGAATTCCTAAACCGGGAGCATAAATCTTCACCCCAAACAGACATGAATACCACTAATAATAATAATATTAACAGCTTTATTCCAAACAGTATTTGTGGTACAGGTATGGAATTTTCAGCATGCATTACAATATATTTCATCTAATTATCTCATAAATTTTATAAGATTTTAAAATCAAAAAGCAACACCCCAAAAAAGAAGATAAATAAATAAAAACAACAGAGTTGCGTTTACATTTTAAACAATGCACCACAGGATAGGAAATATAAAATTGGTGGGTAGTAGAAGATGAGAACAACAGTGTAATAGTAACGAGGAAAGGAAAACAAAAACTAATGGGACTATTTGTTAGAGTGCCGCAGTAAGTTGATCGTGTCATACCTAACGGATTTCTCATCACATAACAGCTGTGCCAGATATGGTATTGTGGAGTTTTGTATTTGGTAGTCCTAGCGTATAGCCTCGTATAGCTGCTTCTAGTTCTACCAGATGAAATGCAAGCAGAGAGAGCTGCGTATAGAGAGGATCCTCGGGGTCTGACAATATTATATCCGCTAGTTTCTTACATGACATTATATGTCTATCCACAATAGTGTTAACCAGTTGGTTTAACGATATCCCACTTGCCCTACTAACGGCTTTTAGTGCCCTTCTCAGCAAAGCAAAGTCTTTCTTAAGTAGTCAGGAAAGATTAATGGGGAGCAGTAAAGGGGGATGGGTAGAATACAAGAATTTACAAACTGAGATGGCAATTACTGCTCTATGCCAGACCGCCTTAACTTCTTAACGTAGAACGTTAAGCGAAACATCTTTCTGGTAACTAGCAAGATGTGGGAGGACCAGGAAAGATCGGTGGAAAAACTCAGCCCAAGGTACTTGACATTAGATGTATTTTCAACCTCTGTGCCGTCAATGATAGTGGGCCATGTGAGCTAGCTAGTTGTTGTAGGTCACGTTTTCGTCTGAAAGTGAAATTGACTACCTGACATTTAGACGGATTTAGCTGAAGACCCTCTGAAGAGGACCACTGACTAATTTTTGACAGAAGTTATTTCAGTTGGAACAATCTGACTGAGAGTTGACAGGCATAGAAAGAGAGAGGTCATCAGCATACTTAACAAAATTGGCTACATCAGAATGAGGCAAGTCATGAAAGAAAAACGAAAACAGAAAGGGAGAAAGAACAGCACCTTGAGGAACACCAGCTAAAGTAAGTGAGGTAGTGGAGGACTTTCCATTGTAGACGGTGTACTGCTTCCTATCAGAAAAATAGGAATACAGCCACTTATTTGTCCAGCTCTCAGCCTGTGTTGCAGCAAGCTTACTAAGCAAGAGAGACCTAGGTAGAGAGTCAAATGAAGATGTGTAATCAAGGAAGGCACAGCAAACGTTTTTAGCTCCTTTATCTAAACTAGAGACTATACTGTGATGTAGGACAAGAGCGGCATCTAAGGTACACCTAAGCCCTTTATTTAGATCACTTAACCCTAAACATAAACATAAACTTGACTCAAGCACAAACTGCACAGTCGCTTAAAGAAGACAACGCCGATTTCAGAAAAAAGATATTATTTTTTCTCTTATGAATTTTCACGTGACTAAACATCTCTGTGAATACAATTTAAATATATCAATCAATAAACGATATTTTTTGTTAAGAAAATCCTTATAAACTCGATTACAAATAGGCAGATCAAAGTTGACCAGCGGAAATTACACAGTATTAGAGAAAAAAAGTAGCTCTTTCAGCTAAGGGAAAACATTTCTTGAATGGGAAAAAAACACATTCACGTTATCATATGATCAGCAAAACACTTTGCCTTTGAGAAGTGTCAATTAATTACTTTCATATTTAGCGGGAAAGCAGTAGACTGAACGAAGTTATATATATATATTTGTTTTCCATTAGTTCCTCATCAGTGGCTCTCCACTAATATATATATATATATATATATATATATATATATATATTTATATCAAAATGGTACCAATCATGTTATATGTTAGTAAACAGATATTAATAATTGTGAGGTAGAAATAATTAACTGTCGAAATAAAAACGGTTAATTTGTCGAAGTAAGCAACATATTGTTACATTATCGAGAATTTCTAAGATAATATTAATGATAACAATAATAATTTGCTTTATTCCAAAAACGTACTTGTGATACAGAATGGAATTCTCAGCGTTTTACTACAGTATTGCATCCAGTTTGTGCATTAACAATAAATAAAATTATACATATTATTATTATTATCATATCCTTTAATTCCTAGAGGAACAAAGGGGGTTCAGCCACGCGTCTCCATTGCGTTCGGTTTTCTGCTAGAGTTTTCACATGGTTTTAAGTCTGTCCACATGTTTTCATCTACTCTTCACATGACCTCCTCCAAGTCACCCTTGAACTGATGACCAACTCGCCGCTTTCCTTTCGGGTTCCACTCGAGCGATGGCTTGTCTAGTGATGTACCTAGCAGGTTTCCTTAGAGTATGGCCAATCCATCTCCATTTCTTTCTGCAGATTTGTAGCACAATTGCTTCCTGCAGGGTTGGTTCGCTGATTGCCAGAGGTCCCTGTTGGTGATCTTTTCTGGCTGGCCATCTGATTTTGAGTATTGAGCGAAGGCAACTGTTATTGAAGGTCTGTAGTTTGTTTGAGGTGTTCTTTATGACGCGTAGTGCAAGTCTCTGATCCGTATAGTAGCACTGACTTCACATTGAAGTTGAAAATCCGGATCTTATTTTTGATGCTGAGTGTTGTTGACCTCCGCACAGACTTGAGAGAAACGAAAGCTTGTCTTGCTTTCCCGATTCTGGCTTTGATATCCTCGTCAGTTCCATCCGCCTGTAGTTGAAAAGATGCTTCCCAGGCAGGTTGGTAGGTCAAGAAGGTTGTTTCTTTCCGGGTCCTCCCATTTATGCCGGCTGATTTTTGTCTGTTGTTGTTGGTGTTGATGTTGGTCAGGAATCTTCATCACCTCTGTTTTTAATCTATGTTCACCTCAAGTTATTCCTATCTTTGATGAATCTTCTGCCAACTTGTTGCTTTACACTTGCATATCTATAGATATACCTATATAGATTAAGGGTAATCTCAGTTAGTTTTGACAACAACATATTGGCATATCGGTAGCAAAGTCAAAAGTGAACAAAATATTTGGTGTTAGAAAAGTAGGTGCTAGCATATTCACTGGCTAAGCGGCAACAAAACGGTCGAGATATACAGAGTGCGAAAGAACGAAGAATGTTTTAAATATGGTTTGTAAGGAAGGAAGAAACAAAGCAGCACATAACAGAAAAAAAGAGAAAAAGAAAAGAAAGGAAAAAGTTCAACTTATAAATGATATGAGTTGGAAAGACGAGATCCAGTTGTTCCACTGGCTATTTAATAAGTTATAAGTTTCATGTCTAATGCTTTCTTTGTCGCACAGAACACGAGCTAAGTAGGGTATGGTTGAGTTTTTGTACTTGCTGGTGCGAGCATATAGTTTTCTTTATAGGCTTCTGGTCTGGTCTGGCCTGATGAGATACAAGGGGAGAGTTGTGAATGAAGAGGGTGGTGTGAGTTAGACGAAGAAAAGTGTATGAATGTAGTACAGAAGAATGCTAAGATACAAATAAGTCTATCAAATTAGTTTGAATAGTAATCATACATAACAAAGCCAAGGAATAGTCATAAGAATAAGGGGAAATCCTATTTGTAACAATTTATGCATTCCGTCTGAAGATGGTTACTATCCTCTTCAAATGAGAAAGGACTAAACACTGGCATAGAATAACACGGATTTATTTTACTTCGTTGGTCCTCATCAGTTGCACACAACCTCTAGTGTTTGTGTAACAACAGGAATACTGTAAGAGCGTCATAGTCGGATAAAACGCCATGATGATATGTTAGCTGAAGCATGACAGTGTACATAAATATATTTTAGCGCGAAAAATCGAAAATTAACTGACAAATCTGTTGTTAGAGTGGTAGCAATTAAAAGCAATAGTTACCTAGTCGGATAAGAGAAGATCGACATTTTTTGTATAAGAGGTGAAATGAAAATATAGCGATGTTATATCGTAAGGTTAGGAAGAATTATCTGTTAAGGACATCAGGCAGAAACAAGACGGGGGATACGGCATGAAAAGATTAATTAATTTAATTAAAGAACAAAGAGTTGTTATGGGATGAGTTACCAGAGTAATTACAGTACAACGATAGATTTCTTTAAGGCACATGGGTTAGGTTTCCGCCGTTTCACTTAGGTAGCCTCAGGAAACCGAAGATGACTTGAGTTGATATGCCTATCGATTGTGTATGAATGATGCAAGCGCATCCACTCGATGTCTATTGTCTATTAGGCGTTTCACAATTGAAAAGCTTAAACCACTTGGCCCCTTTAACTAGAATCTCCTTGGTACTTGTTCAAGGAATCTGACTAAGGCATTTCCTTCTGTTGTTCCAATGTAACTGATCTCTTTGATACATATAAATCGGTATCCAGATTGAACGTAACATTTAGAGGGTACTTAACAATCTTTGACAAAAGATTTTCACGTATACTTTTGAGAAGAATGACTGAGAATCCAGATAATAGGATTTCATCATGAGCTGACATTGGTTAGAGAACCACTGGAAAACCTGGCAGCACTGGACAGCTGTTTCGTCCTAGTTTTTTTCGAACCCGGGGGTGCCTACTGATGAAGAGTCCCAAGCTATGACGAAACACTTAATTATCGATGAGATGATCACTAGCGACTGGCCCTATTCAGGGTGGTATTTACCTGGGGTTCTAGTGAGGAGTCGTGACCAGTAGGGTGCAACGGTCGGGTGTGAGGACAAATACTCGCCGAAGACATTGGCTAGCGGTTGCGCTATATCGTGAATTGGCAGAAGTTAGAATTAATGCACTGGCAATTGGATCGGGTCCCAGTGGCTTAATGGTCTGCGAGCTCGCCTTGTTACCGGGTTTGAATCCCGGTGGATGCGTATTGTTTAAGAGTCCAAAACTAGAACGAAACAGCTGGCTATCCAGTACTCCCAGGTTTTCCAATGGTCCTCTGACTAATGTCAGCTCATGATGAAATGCTGTAACCAATCAATCAAATCCCTAAAAAACCAACACTTAAATATATCCAGATAATAATTTTTCAAAGAGCTTGGATCTTCTGTCTCTCCGCTTTGCAAAGAAAGTAAGCAGAGATAATTAGGATTTTGTTACAGTACTTTATTAAAACATTAAACAGAAGCAGATAACAATAATATACAACCTGTATGGT
The DNA here is from genome assembly GCA_944472135.2 of Trichobilharzia regenti. Taxonomy (NCBI): domain Eukaryota; kingdom Metazoa; phylum Platyhelminthes; class Trematoda; order Strigeidida; family Schistosomatidae; genus Trichobilharzia; species Trichobilharzia regenti. The sequence continues at coordinate 100,698,894 of OX235264.1, forward strand.
ACCATCAATGCCTTAGTGAATACAGGCACAAATTCTGAATTCTAGCATGAACTTTTTACTTTGTGCGTCATCTGGTCAGTTGTAGAATACTCACCTGTCACAATCGTGACCAGAGTTCCATCTCTGGTGTACACATCCCTAGTTTACTAAACAGTTATAATCCAGGAAAAGAGGGATTACTTGTCCGTTACCTCCGTTGCTGCATATTTATTATAGACGGTAATAGAATTGATATGTGCTTTAAACTGTTACGATGTCTGCAATAAAATAGAACTGCACACATTACTGTTAAGCTAGACAGCGAACGTCAACTTAGCGTTAATATTAATTTGCTAGTCAATAGTACCTATGAGTATTGCTGTTGTTTCCAAACGGTCTACGCTAATCAACAACCTGACCTGTATCAGCGTTCCAAGTGTTACATTTGCATATGCTCTGATGCATTCTACTTGGAAGAGGATTCGGTCCCTTTTTTTTTCCTAAGGAATTTTGTGATTATTTGTGATTGTTTTATTTCTATTTATTCATTTGGATTACTTAACTTTATAACTGATTTACTTCGTATGATAGGTCAGGAAAATTATTAATAAATATTTAAAATTATGCGTTCCTTTATATAATTAAGACAGTGTTATGTTAGGAGACGGAGAGTGTCTGAAAAAAAATGATATATTATGCAACCTCCATTTCGAACATCGACAGGAACAAGCTGGGTTCAGGAGAAACAAGTCATGTTTTGATCAATTCGCCAAACTACGAATCATCATTGAACAAAGCTTGAAATGGCAGTCATCTCTTTATCTCACCTTCATCGACTTTGAAAAGGCCCTCGACAGAGTTGATCGAGAGATGATTTGGCGACTACTTCGTTACTACGGAGTGCCTTCAACAATTATACATCTCATCCAACAGTTATACAACAATGTTACATACCAAATAATCCACAACAGGAAACTTACGGAAGCCTTCGAAGTGAGGACGGGAGTGAGGCAAGGCTGTCTACTTTCACCAATGATTTTTCTGATTGCAGTAGATTGGATAATGCGACAAACAACGGGCAATGAGAAAACAGGCATAAAATGGACTCACACAAAACAATTGGAGGATCTTGACTTCACCGATGATATATTTCTGATTTCCTACAAACTGGAAGATATGCAAGTGAGAAGAAACAAGTTGGAAGAAGAACCAACAAAGATAGGAAGGACTTCAGGTGAACATACAGAAGATAGGGGTGATAAAGATTCCTGGCCAACACAAACAGCAACAGACGGCAATCAAGCAACATGATTGGAAGAAATCTGAAAGAAGCAACTTCCTTTACCTACATACCTTGGACACATCGTTTCAACTACAGGCGGAAGTGATGAGGATATCAAGGCGAGAATCGAGAAAGCAAGACAAGCTTTCATTACTCTCAAGTTTGTGTGTAGGTAAACAGCACTCAGCGTCAAAAATAAGATCCGGATTTTCAACTTCAATGTGAAGTCAGTGTCACTCACTATACGGATCAGAGACTTGGCTAGTCATAAAGAGCATCTCAAACTAACTACAGACCTTTACCAACTTCTGTCTTCGCTCAGTACTCAAGATCAGATGGCCAGCCAGAAAAGATCACCTATAATGAGGTATCTCTGTCAATGAGCGAACCAACCAGGGACCGATTGTGCAACAAACAGGCAGGGAGAAATGAAGGTGGATTGGTCATAATCTGAGAAAACCAGCAAGTAACATCACTAGAAAAGCTCCCAAGTGGAACGCGAAAAGGAAGCGGCAAGTTGGTCATCAGTGCTAAGGTAACTTGGAGGAGGTCAAATGAGGAGGAGAATGGTCGGATTTGCAGCCAGGTGAAAACCTTAGCAGAGAACCGAACGCAATGGATACGCACGGCTGAAGCTCTATGTTCCTCTAGGAATTAAAGGAAATAATAAATAATAATGATAATAAACATTTCGAACAACTTGAGTGCACATCTATTTGTCACATTAGTTGATATAACAAAACAAAAGTGCAATTAATATGAAAGAAATAATAGGGAGATGGTTGGTACATCTAGGTGACGAGTTCTAGATAGGACGAAATACGCATCCTAGATTCCCCTGATACTCACCATCCACCGACTAACTTAAAGTTAAAAGGGATTCACGAATTAGATTAATTAACACCACGTTTGGCAGTATAATCAGATAAGACTTACCAAGGTAATCTAAGAGTAATTATAAACTGTATCCACATAAACAGGGTGGAGGCTTTACTTTATGGCTACCTATCATCTATGCTATTTCAGTAAGTGTCTTTGACTGTCTTGATATCAGGCCTGTGATGCCTATCGTTTAAATATTTCTCTACGGACTAAGCTGGTAGTCTTCCACTCGAGTGTGTATTGAGGATCCACAATTCACTCGATTTTTCAGAGGGTATATGTTCTGATACCCTCACACGTAAAGCACGACTACTCCTTCCATGAATACATGACAGTACACACACACACACACATATGTAAATCGGTATATAGTATATGACGTGACGTCGTATAGTGAATAGTAATAAGTAGTATGTTACCGCATGATATCAGATGCTTCTGGATTTTTTTTTACTTTATTCCAGAAACAGTACTAGTGGTGCAGTGTGGAATTTTCAGCACATATCTACAATAATGCATCTAATTTCATCGCACATTTAAAAGGAGTATTTCAAAAAATAAAAATATTAAAAAAACAACAAAAACAAAAAAATAATAAAAAATGTGAAAAAAATACCAAGAAGTAGAAAGGAAAATAAACAACAATAATAAATAATATCTCAGCATTGGGTAGTGGAAGCTATGATGTGTGTGTGCGTGGTGACAGTAAAGCTATAGTCATACTAGAAGTTATGAAATGACATTTAAGAATGTTTAAGTTAATTTGCTTGAACTACACTAAACAATCATAAAATAAACATTTCAGGGTTTTTTATTGTCATCTCTAATGAGGTGTTTGTAGTGGTAATGTGAGTAATCATGCATAATACAAAATTTTGTAAGATGGTAATAATGGCATTCACAACCGAGATTGTCAGTTTAATATTGCTGAACAAAAAAAACAATCACAAAACTAATATTACATGATGGTTAATGACAGGACAATTTTGTAGTACTCATAATGATAATATAGTCGGAGTAGATGCACAAAAGAAGGAATAGAGTAAAGTACAAAAAGAAGAAGGCCAATGTCATATGTCAATATGTTTAAGAAGGTGTTCACTATAGAATACAAATAAGAGAGAAATAAAAGAGCCTAAAATTATGTTATTAACAACAAAGCAAGTCATAGGTTTCGCGCTTCACAATGTCTCTGTCACTTAGAACACGGGCTGGCCAAATATGGTATCGTTGAGTTCCTGTACTTTGTTGTACGAGCATTTATTGCTTTATACTGCTCGTACAACAAAATGCAGGAACTCAACGATCATTAAAAACTCAAGAACATGTATTTCATAGGCAAACATCATCCATTCTATAACAATACTATTAGCAATAGTCAACCAGACAAATTTTTATTCATATGCACTGTCTACAACAGCTAAACGTGTGTGGTTCAAATAAAATGATTATCCAAGTGTTGGTTTGTAGGGATTTGATTGGTTTCAGGATTTCATCATGAGCTGACATTAGTTAGAGAACCATTGGAAAACCTGGGAGTACTGGACAGCTGTTTCGTCCTAGTTTGGGACTCTTCATCAGTACGCACCCATCGGGAAATGAAATCCAAAAAAACCCCACAAACCAACACTTGAATACCAATGAGATGCTCACTGGCGACTGGCCCTATTCAGGTAGGTAGTTACCTGGGTTCCAGTGGGAAATCGTGACCAGTAGGGTGCAGCTGGTCGGGTGTGAGGACAAATACTCGCCGAAGACATTGGCTAGCGGTTGCGCTATGTCGTGAATTGGCAGAAGTTAGAATTCATGCACTGGCAATTGGATCGGGTCCCAGTGGCTTAATGGTATACGAGCTCGCCTTGTAACGAGCTGGGTTCAAACGCAGGTGGGTGCGTACTGTGAAGAGTCTCAAACTAGACGAAACAGCTGGCTATCCAGTACTCCCAGGTTTTCCAATGGTCTCTAACTAATGTCAGCTCATGATGAAATCCTGAAAATGATTATCACTTTAACAAAATATTCATATTCTTGTGGTATATTCACACTCAATGAATATTATCCATCCCATAGTCTGTCAGGTGTAAATAGTAAATTTCTACTTTAAAATTTCTTTCTCTTCTTTTTATCTACATCCTGACATGGAAAAAAATAGCCTTGGGTTTCAAAAGTAAAAGTAACAAAAGTTGAGATATATGCTATACCGATTTCGGTTTCATGTCAATATTAGCCTTTCATCATGTCTTCTTACATCTTTTTAATAAGTGGTTATGTTCTGTGAGTTGAAATTAATAAAAAAAAGTATGCAGCATGGGCATTGTGATAAGATGCAGCCCCATCCAAATGTGTTTATTAGATATTTCACATAGTAAGTAAGATAATGCCATTTCCTTGATGACATTTAAAACAAAACGAATTGTTCATAATTTTGGTGAGATTACATCTCAGAACTTTAAAGGTTGATTATTGTTATTATATTATTATTTACTTAAATTCCTACAGGAACATAGGGGGTTCAACTGCGTGGCTCCATTGCGTTAGGTCCTTTGCCAACGTTTCGACCGCGCTCCAAGTCTGCCCACATGCTTTCATCTCCTCTTCACATAAACCACTGCAAATCACCCTTGGACGACAAACTCACCGCTTCCCTTTCGGGTTCCACTCGAGGGCTTGTCTAGTGATGTCACTTGATGGTTTGTTTTCTCAGAGTATGGCCAATCCACCTTCATTTCTGTTGCGATGCTAGATCTTTGTCCCGAGGTAACTGCTTAACAACTGACCAGTGCCCAATTAACTGGTAAAGCAGAACACGCGAGAATCAGCAGTAAAACCAGGTTCACTTACTATGACAAAAGTGACTGCATTTATACAAAAATAAGGTAGACTGGAAATCAACCAATCCGGTTGAGAGTTGGAATTGTGCAAGCGTCCAATCAGAAAGCAGGAACAATTGCATGTCAACGACTTGTTAATACGCGATAATAACTTGACTGAGACATGATAATGACCTGATAATTGCATGTGTTTTGCCTCTTCCTAACACCTCCCCTTTTAAGATAGGGCTACCGGTAGCTTTTGTATCGCGGAATCACTTGTAGGTACTTTGGCGGTCTTGGTTGTCGTTGTGATCTCCTTGGCTGCTGGGACACTTTGCCTTTGTTTCGACTATTTTGGCCATGTGACGTTTTCGGATCCGTCGTATCTATCAATAGCTCAAATTGTACGTCGGCGGACTTGGAATCGTTCAACTGTTTACCAACTAGTCTATTTCTTATTTGATTGGCATGCCTGACCCAAATAAGGTCTCCAACCTTGACCTTGTAAATGACTTGGCCTTTTCTTCCAACGATCACTCCAGAAACCCATGGGCGATCTCTCCGTATGTAATCACGAACCAGTACCGACTGACCAACCATGAAACTTCTTTGCTTGGTGCCATGACGTCTATTGAACCAAAATTCACTATTTCGACCACATTTGCTCCGTCTTGATGGGATCGGGATAATTGTATCCAAAGTAGTACGTAATCTTCTTCCAAACATAACTTCTGCGGGAGATGTTTGATTTGGGCATGATGGGTTGGTTGTGGTTCGATAAATGAAGAGGAAATTGTGCAATACATCCTCTATCGATCCCTCCCCGTTTGACTTCTGAAGTGCGCGCTTGAGTGTATCAACAAAACGCTCTGCTTGTCCATTTGACTGAGGATGGTAAGGCGGGCTGCGAATATGCTGAACACCTAGCCGCTCACAAAACTGTTTGAATTGTTCAGCTGTAAACTGAGGTCCGTTATCGGAAACGATGATCTCTGGAACACCAAATCTGCTGAAAAGCTGAACCAACTTATTTAATGTTATCGTCACTGTGGTATTTTGCATAATGAAAACCTCCGGCCACTTGGAATACGCGTCGATTACCACGAGAAACTGTTTGCCATTGATTGGGCCGGCAAAATCTATGTGGATTCTTGACCACGGTTTTCCTGGGTTGGGCCACGGCTGTAGGTCTGTCTTGATAGGCATTTTCAAAGCCTGAGCACAGCGAGAACATGAGCGAACCATCACTTCTAATTCACGATCGATATTTGGCCAGTAGACGTAACAGCGTGCCAACGATTTCATACGGCCAATACCAGGATGCGTAAAATGTAGTTGACTCATGACTTTTTGTTGGAGACTTCGAGGCACGACCACACGTTCGCCAAACATAATGCAGTCATTGACCAGGGATAACGAATGTCGTCGTTGATAGAACTGTTTTAAATCTGGACAATCAATACGCGAGGGCCAGCCACAACGCAGATACTGTTGAACTGACTGTAATGTCGGGTCACGCTGCGTCTCTCGTTGAACCATGTCGGCTGAGACAGGTAAAGTGTTTATTGCCGTCATCAATACGTGGCACACGTCTTCATCGACAGAAACGCCGGCGATCACAGCGTCCTCCTTTGCGGGCTTGTTATAGCTGAGTAAACGCGAGAGGACATCTGCATTCCCGAAATCTTTTGTAGATTTGTACTTGATCTGAAAGTCGTATCCTAGTAGCATAGTAAAAAAAAAAAAAAAAAAAATGAGTCGATAGACTGGAATACCTTTCTTGGAGCCAAAAATCGATAATAGTGGTTTGTGATCAGTAAAAAGTGTGAACTTTCGGCCAAGCAGCATTTTGTGGAACTTTTGAATCCCAAACACGAGCGCTAATCCTTCCTTTTCGACCTGACTGTAATTCTGCTCTACCTTTGTCAAGGTTCGCGATGCATATGCTATTGGCTTTTCAACACCGTCTGGAAACACATGTGAAATGACAGCGCCAATACCATAGTTGGACGCATCTGCAGCTAATGTTATATCCAGCTTTGGATTGTAATGTGTTAACAGCAGGTCAGACTGGAGTAATTTCTTGACCTTGATGAAAGCTTGTTGGCATTCTTCTGACCAGTTCCATTTAGCATTCTTCATGAGCAACTGATTCATTGGGGCCCTGAGACGATGTAAATCTGGCAGGAACGCACTATAGTAACTGATCATCCCCAGGAAGGACTGCAACGTACTGAGATTATTAGGGGCAGGCATCTGTTGAATTGCTGACACACTGGAGGGGTCGGGTTTGCGACCATCTTTGTCAAAAATGAATCCCAGGTACTTCACTGAAGTCATGAAAAAATTGCACTTATCCGGACGTAAATGGAAACCGGAATCACTGAGTATTGTCAGGACTTTATCCAACCGATTGAAGAGTTCGAATTGAGTTTCTCCTGTGACTATGATATCATCGAGGTAAACGGCCACTCCCGATACACCAGCTAATATTGCATCCATTATCTGTTGGAATATAGCAGGAGCAGGTTTAACACCATATGGAAGTCGCTGGAACTGATACAGTCCTTTGTGAGTGTTGATTGTCAGAAGCTCTTTAGAATCATCTTCGACCTCGATCTGTAGGTATGCCTCAGCTAGATCAAGTTTACTGAAGTATTTACCGCCATTCAGTTTGACAAATAGATCTTGCGGTACTGGTAGTGGATACGGTTGATCTTCAAGGGCATTATTGAGTCCTGTTGAGAAATCAGCACAAAGTCTGATGGTACCGTTTGCTTTCTTGACAACCACTATGGGGGCTGCCCAGGATGAGTAATCGACTGGCTTGATTACGTTCAACTTTTCTAAACGATCCAGCTCTGCATCAAGGGACGATAATGCGGCATACGGTACTGGGCGTTTTGGTCTAAAAACTGGTTTGGCATCAGGTTTGAGGTATAGTCTGGCTTTTTGTACGGTACAGCAACCCAAAGACTCTTGAAAAACGGCAGCGTGTTTGGTGCGAAGATGACTGATGAACTTTGCGGTCGAGTTCGGATGCATCAACATGTTGGTAGGACTATCTGAGCACTGTACATTGGAACAAACTGAGTTCAGTGGGACATCCCAGAGTTTCATCTTTTCGATCCAGTCAATACCAAGCAAGTTCAAATCATGACGATTGGTGATGTAGCATGTTCCTTGGAACGAGGTCGACCGGAAAGTTACGTCGCATTCAATCTGGCCAGATAATTTCATTACGTCACCCGACGCGTTTCTTGCAGTATGCTCCGTTCTCTGATAAGGTGGACACCCGAGTGCCCGCCACGTCTGGGGAGATATGATTGTGATATCAGAAGCAGTATCTAACTGTAGTCGAACTGGCTTCTGGTTGATAGAAAGTGTGACAAACTTTCTTTTTGACTCGAAGTCAACTTTGAAGGTAGCGAACATACTGCTGATTTGAGGTTTCGTCGACCGAGATCGAAACTTTCGTGACTGTGCCATCGTATTGTGAGATCGGATTGATCTAGGTTTCACTGGGGGACAAAATCCTTCCTTGTGACCATACTTGTTACAGATACTGCATTTATGTCTTTTATACGGGCAAAATTTACCAAAATGCCACGATCCACAAAACCAACAATTTGTGGGAGGCTTGTGTTTGACTTGCAGAGAATTGTTTGACTTGACAGCCTGAACAGAAGTAAATTCATGAACTTGACCGTCCTCAATCAACTTCGTGTCATGCTTTAGATTGATGATTCGCTGGCACTCAGCAGTTACCTCCTGTAAAGTCATGTCCGGTTTGCGTTCAATCTCTGCAAGGATTCGGGTACGAATATCACTGTCAACTGAAGATTTGAGACCGCAGACAAAGATCAGGCATTTAAACTGGTCATCCGTAAGTGATCGAATTTTCGATCGCTCGCATTCACGATTCACCTTACCAGCATAGGTGAGAATATCATCTCCTGGATCTTTGGATATCTTGAAACAATTGTAACGGATACTGAAGAGAGATAACTGTTCACCGAAAATATTGGTTAACGTTTGAACGGTTTCTTCAAAGTTGAGTTCTCTGGAGTTCTTTGGTAGAATATGATTGACATATTTGTTATGTTCGGCTGGACCAAGTTTCCGAAGGAGTAGTCTCACTTTGGCCGAATCATCTAGGTGAGCGCATTCAACCCGGAACAGATCTTCATAACGTCGAAACCAAGCTTCAAACGTCACGCCTGTTGAAGGTTCGAAATTGAACTCTACAATTGAACTCCCAATAGATTCGGTTTTCTCTGAGTTGGAACTGCCGAGATTTTGAATTGAAAACTGCTTTGTAAGTTTTTCAATCAAGCTGAGCTGGCAAGCTTCAAACTGTTGCTGTTGTTGATGAAGGAGAAGTTGCATTTGTTCAAATGAAATTGTCATTTGGAAGACAGGCTGGATGTACACTGGATGATCTGGGTTTTATTTGACTGTATTGAACTGCAATGGATTCGAAACCCCGTCGCCAATTGTTATGATGCTAGATCTTTGTCACGAGGTAACTGCTTAACTACTGACCAGTGCCCACTTAACTGGTAAAGCAGAACACGCGAGAATCAGCGGTAAAACCAGGTTCATTTATTATGACAAAAGTGACTGTATTTATACAGAAAATAAGGTAGACTGGAAATCAACCAATCCGGTTGAGAGTTGGAATTGTGCAAGCGTCCAATCAGAAGCAGGAACAATTGCATGTCAACGACTTGTTAATAGCGCGATAATAACTTGACTGAGACATGATAATGACCTGATAATTGCATTTGTTTTACCTCTTCCTAGCAATTTTTTCCTGCCTATTTGTTGCACAGTCGGTTCTTGGTTGGTTCGCTCATTGACAGAGATCACTCATTATTGCTGATCTTTTCTGGCCGGCCAACTGATCTTGAGTATTTAGCGGAGATAGCTGTTAATAAAGGTCTGTAGTTTGTTTGAGATGCTCTTAATGACGCGCAATGCAAGTCTCCGATCCGCATGGTAGCACTGACTTCACATTGGAGTTGAAAATCCGGATCTTATTTTCATTTTGATGCTGAGTGCTGTTGACTTCTAGAGAGACTTGAGAATAATGAAATCTTGTCTTGCTTTCCCCACCCTCGCTGTTTTGATATCCTCGTCAGTTCCGTTCTCCTGTAGTTGAAACGATGCTTCCCGGGTAGGTAGGCAAAGGAGGTTGTTTCTTTCAGGTTCCTCCCATTAATGCTGATTGTTATGAGTGGTTTTTGCTGTTGGTGTTGCCCAACAATCTTCATCACTTCTGTTTTCTCTGTGTTCACGTGAAGTCCTATCTTCTGTGAATGCTTCTTCTGCCAACTTGTTGGTTTTCACTTGCATATCTTCCAGTTTAAGGGAAATCAGACATATATCATCGGCGAAGTCCAGATGCTCCAAGTTTCTTGTGTTGGTCCATTTTATGCCTGTTTCCTCGCTGTTACCGCTGTCTGTCGCATAATCCATTCTACAATCTGCAATCAGGAAAATCACTGGCTATAATAGGCAGCCTTCCCTCACTCTCGTCCTCACTTCTAAGGATTCTGCAATTTCCCCGTTGTGGATTACTTGACATGTAGCATTGTCGTACAACTGTTGGATGAGATGTATAATTGTCGGTTGATTCTTATAGTTGAGATTAATCTCCTTCGATGTACATGTAGGCTAGTTTCCCACACGTTTGAAGAAAATTGGAGATAAACGCAGTATTTGTAAACACTAACTGGCATAGAAACAAAATGTGTCGACCAAAAGATCCTATGAAATCATTTCGTTTAATGAAGGTGTGACCAAATATGGAGGTATAGGTAGTAGATAGTGATTATCGAAAAAGATAGATAGTCTTGTTGTCCTTAAATCTGATAAGGGAGAAGGCGTCGTCATTATGAGCGAATCGGATTATCAAAATAAAATGAATGATATCCTCGATGATAAGTCCAAATTTCGGGTGGATAATGCTACTGATAATGTGCTGCTTGTGGAAAAGCAGATCACTCGTCAACTTCAGATTTTACTGATGCATGGTTTTACAAATGAATACCTTTATAAACAAATTAAAGCTTTATGGCCTTCCGAAGACCCACAAAACTGGGAACCCACTGAGACCCATCTAAGAATTGTCGAATTCTCCATACCATAAAATCGCCAAATGGATTACAGAGGTCTTTACGCCTGTAAGAGACTCATTATCAAATCATTCTGCAAAAAGTTCATTTGATTTGATAGATATACTAGACACCTTGAACATTAAGGTAAAGGTTATGTGTTCAATTGACATAGAATCTTTATTCACCAATGTTCCCCTTAATGAAACTCTTCATTTCATTTGCGATTACATCACAAACAATGAGATAAACTTATTTAATTCCTGTAACTTACATCAGCGACATCATCTTAATGTGTACAGAAAATATTAGATTCACGTTCCAAGGAAAGGCATACAAACAAATCGTTGGTGTTGCGATGGAAAGCCCTCCTGGGCAACTGTTAGCAGATATTTTGATATCGAAACTTGAGAAACAAATGCAAAGTATGCTTGGAGAATTTATGCTGTATAAACGTTATGTTGATGATACTCTCATTATTGGTAATAAAAGTGAATCCAGTGAAAACTTTATTACCCTATTTAATCATATTCATCCAAATATACGAGTGACTTCTGAACTAAAATCGAATAACAAACTCGGTTTCCTGGATATTACAATGACCAGGAGAGATGATGGTACGATTCGGCGATCTATTTTTCGTAAACAGATATGGAGTGGACAATATCTTCATTTTACCAGTTTTGTTCCTATCTGGTATAAACGTTCCCTAGTGAAATGTATGTTCTCAAAGGTCCGAAAAATATTCATGAGTGACATATTGATGGATGAGTTTTGGCATATACATTCAGCTTTATTAGCTAATGGTTATGCGAAGAACTTCATCACTTGTCACAGTAAAGAAATACCACATCTCAAAAAGACAGCTTCTGTACAAAAGAAAGCTATCCATCTTTATTAACCTACCCAATTCAAGGGTGACTAGATTATGCAGTTGACAGCTAGCTCAAAGACTTCCGTCAGCCACCAAAAGCCGCCGTATCTCTTTTTCTCATTTACCGGAAATTTTCGATCCCTGTACCTACGATTAAAGGACGAAATCCTCTGGACTCTACTTCAAACTGTATGTACAAGCTCACCTGCAGCTGTGGTGACACCTATATAGGTAGAAGCAACAGAATGTTCCAATGTCGTGATCGAAAAGAACATGTTCCAAAATGGCTACTAAATCATATCGAAAATCGCAAAGTGATTAATCTTAATAGAAATCCAGGATCGTCCATTGCAAAGCACCTATTATTATCAGGTCACAAAATCAATATCAATGACTGTTTCACAATTATTTCATCGCACAAATCTAATTCAGGGTTGGCTATTGAAGGTGTTGGAAGCACTTCGGGGATTGATCACATACAGCGTAAACTGTATGTACGAAAAACAATAGACTTCAATCTTCACCTATCCTGGACTACATGACCTATCTAAATATGATTGGTCATTAGTATGTACTTTTGTTTTTTATTTAACTGAGTAATTGTGATGAACTTTATTTTATGACTGTTAACCATGTTTCTTGTAAAGCGATTGTAAAGAAACTAGGAAATGGCGATATCATCTCGCGAAATTTGTCTTCTTAATGTCTTGTTCAAATAATATATATATATACTAAAATAACTGGATTCTTCATCTGTTTGTTTTAGACACGTAGAAGGGTACATACTGCCTGACTGGTGTCTCATAGTCGCTTTAATCTGTAAGGTAAAGAGGTTTACAGTTCCCTAAAGTTACTAGTCTACAGCATTCTTCATTCATTACTGGATACTGACATTCACTACTTAAGTTGAATCCCCAAGCTGAAGTAGGTATGTGGTGAAGTATCCACCCCATTTGGCATGCTGTTGCATTGCGTTCGATAATTTGTGAAAAAACTTATGTCTGTATGCAGCATATCTTGAGTAATCCGCAACGTTATTCATTTCCTAAAAGATTGAAATTTTACAAAATTAAAATTTGCATCATACTAAAAGTGAAGTCTCCATTTACCTCGCTAAGCCAGAAATAATCCTGGTAAAGCCACTAGCTTGAAACCCTATGTCCCACTGGGGAACGTGAAGGAAAAAAAAGTGAAGTGGCTGGTATATCAAAGTTTATATAAATATTATAATTTGATGAGAAAAGTGGAAAAATAGGTGATATTGAAAAGTTCTAAATAGTTTCTCGATTATAGATAAACGTTCATTTTGATTAATCACACAGTGTTATACAGCCATGTTAACTGATGACGTCAAACTAGTAGGTCGGGGGTAGTCTGATTGTCAGAAAAAATAAGAATTTAGCTAAAATTAGAATGACTGATCCCGTGAAGATGAGTAATTTAGAAAAAACCTCTGCAATCGTACTACACGCATTAACACACAATCACACAGTAGGCTGGGTGGGATAAAGACAAAATTCTAAGAAGTAATCTATGTAGGCGGAGAGAGAGAGATTGATTACTGAATCTTGCCTGGTTCAGGGAGTCTAAACCCAACACAACACATGCAATAGAAATAACTCAATGCAAATACCAGGTATATGGTAGATAATATTACCGCTAGTCAAATAATCTTAAAATTCTATTTCAATTCACGTACATCACAACATTCTAACAAGTTACGTATTTTGACTATAAAAACACGTCTTATTTCCTATCTGACTGTATTGATTGATAACACGCGAATTATTATTTCTGAATGTACATTATCCTACACTGATTTTTGTTCATATGTCTAATCGATTCCATTCATGTTCGTTGTCATGTTCTTCTGCGTCGGTGGCACAGTGGTTAGGACTCTCGCCGACCATGCACATGGTCCGGGGTTCGAACCCGCACCAACGCACACCTGATATCTATGGTCGGCCTGCAAAATTTGGGCTACCGATATCCATGCCGAAAATTCCGTACTTGTACCAAAAATACAGTGTGGAATCAAGCTGTAAATCAAGAAAATATATATAAATGAAGTTAAAAAGAGTGTGTGAGTGACTTCATATGATTATGAGTGGCAATAGTTTGTCCTCGGAACGTGGTCATCAGTTAGTATTATTGTATAACAACACTGTGTGAGTTATCAAAATAAAATCTTATCCATAATGGTGTTATACTCTACCACCACATTGACGTAGACGTAAACAAAGTCAGAACAAAATTTTTTGTATACAAAGACATAAAGTGATTCTCTCGACTTCACATAACGTCGTCTGCGTAGAAGATGAGTTCAAATTCAAAAAGTCCGATAAAATTCTACAGAAAACCTTGAAGATACTTTTTTCTTTTCACCATTGATCTGATGAGATGACGAAGGAAAATGCTCAGCAATGCGCTCATGAATATGTCTAGTGTTTGCTCCACATAGCTTTCTGCATACCTCACAGAGGTGGCACAGCTAGGTTACTTCTCTTTCCTCCCAGCTGTGAGAATCGATCAGCTGGAAAAGTGTTAATAACTTGATAACGAATCGGGAATTCGGTATATAACCCTGAAAGCTGTGTTGACATCGAGATGTCCAGTATCGACCAAGTGTGACAGGATCGAGCTTTTTATGCACTAAATTTCCCCCGCTGAACCAAGCTGGTAAATGTTCTGGAGTCCATAGACGAACCTGCCTAATCGTGCCCCCTAAATAAATTGAACCACAGGAACAGTTGAAATGGTATATACATGAAGAAGAGCACAGGTTAGGTAAGACATATTTGAGTTGCTGGGTGAATATTGGATAGCTACTGAAGGATAGACGCAGACGTGCAGAGTGGTAATCTTTCTCTACGCAGTCTTCAGAACAAATAGACCTCGCTGTAAATGTTAAGCACCTGATTAAATTACGTTTGTATTTCATCGGTACGAAGCTAAGGAAGTGTGTATACTGAGCTTTGGCCTCTAGCTTTCTAAATATGGTTCTTTTGACGGAACCATCCTCTCTTCTCGTTAGTAGGACGTCGAGGAAGTGTAGAGAGTCGTTGTAGTCTCCTTCGTAGGTGAAAAGGACAGCTGGGTGAGCATTATTGAAGTTGTTTGAAATCAAATCATTACTTAACCCTTCATCGTACACTATAAAAGTGTCATCCATGTAACGACAATACATTTCCATTTTTTGCTATTTCCTCTTTCAACGGTCTATTTTCTAGTTTTGCTAGAAATATATTCGCGAAAATAGGTCTCAATGGAGATCCCATGGCACCTCCATCAACCTGTCTGTATATTTCATTATTAAACAGGAACTGAACATTCGTTGTACATATAACAAGTCTGTCTGTCTGTTTTCGACATAGAACTTTGCACAAATGTGCGGAAGTTCAAGTCGCCACATTCCGTGTAGCACGCGAAGCAAGAGAAGAAAGTACAAGAAAAGCATAATAGAAACAGTGAGCAGAGGTGTGAGACAAAGGAGTAATAAAGAAATACAAAACAGTTTCAGTGAAGATCATAAGTCACAGGGAGTGGATGCATCTGCGCCACTGAGAACGGTTTTGAGCCATGTCACCAATTGTTTCCAACCATAGATTTTTACTGTCCCGAGGACCCCAGCCTGGAAGTCTACACCTTTCTACGTGGCTTAGACCAACTGTTGTGGATTTCATTGACTGATGCCAAGTTTTTGTTTGACCGCCGCTAGCTTTTTTCCAGCCTGACCCTATATCCGCTAACATTGCTCGTCGAGGGAGGCGATGGCTAGGCATACGTAACACATGTCCTAACCATCTCAGTCTTTGTAGCTTCACGACTTCGTCGATAGATTTCCCCTGTTTACCTAGAACTCGACGCCTAACCTCCATGTTGCTCACCTTATTATGCCACTTTACACGGGAAATAGAACGCAGGCACCTATGATCAAAGACAGCTAATGTTTTCATGTCTTCCACTCTCAGTGGCCAGGTCTCACAACCATAAAGGAGGACGGAGCGGACTGATGAGCAGTACACCCGCCCTTTGGTCGATAGTCGAACATCTCGTCTACGCCAGAGTCGGCGTAAACTAACAAATGCGAAACGAGCCCCTTGTATTCATGCTGAGATTTCGTCAGAGATCAACCCGTTGGCGCTGATGGTACTTCCCAAATAAGTGAAGCGGTCAACGTGCTCTACCACTTCACTCCCTATTTCTAAACTAGGAGTCGGTGTAGTCCAGTCCTGTAACATCATCTTGCATTTGGCGGGAGCGAATCGCATGCCAAACATTCGTAGATTGCGGCTCAAGGTGTTTAGAAGACTCTGCATTTTGTCAGCGTCTTCGCCTAGAAGGACTATATCGTCTGCATATTCCAAGTCAACGAGATTATTCCCCGGTAGCAAGTCAATTCCTGAGTCACTGAAGTCACCTAGGGTTAAGTCCATTAACATATCTATGATGAAGTTGAATAGAAAAGGAGATAATGGGCATCCTTGACGGACACCACTGGTCGTCATCAGTTCAGATGACAGCTCGCCGTAAGCCCTCACCAGGCTGTATGAGTACGAATAGAGTGCCTTAATCAGTGCAATATATTTTCTTGGAATTCCCTTTACAGCCAAGCATCTCCAGAGAACTTCCCGATCGACAGAGTAGAATGCCGCTTTTAGGTCAAGAAATATAATGACTGTTGGACGCCGGTAGGAATGCCTATGTTCTAGAATCTGTCGGAGGGTGAAGATATGATCAATACACCCTCTTCCTGGTCTAAAGCCTGCCTGGCTTTCTCGTGTTTGTGCCTCCCGAGCACCACTTAGCCTACGCATGATTATTGAGCCTAAGACTTTAGATACTATATTAGTCAAGCTAATCCCTCTGTGATACATATAACAAGTAGTTGTTTCAGATTACTGATAGGGATACCAGTTCAGAATTTCCTTTCTATAATCTGTTCGCAGATATAATCGATGGTTTCCACTAGAGGCACATTGGTGAATAGAGATGAAACATCAAGTGATGCCATGTATTTGCCCGTCGCGTTCAAGTTTTTGATCTTATCAATAAATTGAAAGGTACCCTTGACGCTATGCTTTACTAACTCGTCATGCAAAGGTTGAAGTAGCTGTACCAGCCAATTTGCCGTCTCGTGATAGGATGAAAGAGTTAGTCAGTCAGTCACTCACTGAAAATCAGGTACCGCTAAAAGCTGCTTCATCCTATTTTCGGACTGTTTTTGTTGTTTTTATCATAATAATAATAATAATTTTCGCTTTATTCTGAAAACAGTACTAATGATACAGCAAAGAATTTTCAGCATTCAGTACAATATTGCATCTACTTTACTCAAAAACGACAACAACAAAATTAAAAATACACATTACATAATAATAATAATAATAAAACGAATGTTATGGCAGCTACATAGCAAAATACTGTATGCAATACGGAGAAAAATATGCATAAAGTATAAAATTGTAGTAATAAGAGTAATACCAACTAAAATAAAATAGCAGAGTTATGATTAGACGATAGAAAGTGTGGCACCATAAAATACAGAAAGATGAACAATCAAAGGGTCGATTCAATGTGCTAATTACTTAGTAACTTATGTGTTTCACGTCTAACAGAGTCTTAATCTCATAGAGTACGGGCGAAATAGGGTATTGTAGAATTTTTGTACCTAGTGGTACGAGTATATAACTTTTTATATTGACTTCTTGTCCTACCTGATGAGATACAAGGGGATAGGTGTGAATAAAGGGGGTGCAGAGGGTCTGACAGTACACACTTTGCCCATTTTGTACAGGAATTTATGTGTCTCTCAACTATAGTATTGGCGAGCTCACGCAGTGGTATGCCACAAGCCCAACTCACAGCATTTAATACTCTTCGTAATATGATAAAGTCTTTTTTGAGAAGCCCGGGAAAGATTAATGGAGAGCAATAGAGTACAATAGGCAAAATAGAGAAGTTTACAAACTGCAGAAGTAAAGGTTGGTTGATACCTGATTGTCTCAACTTTATCAATGTAGAAGGTAAGACGAAACATTTTCTTAGAGATAGATGCTACAGGCATCATGCGAAATAACTAGTTCATGTAAGTCACGTCGATGCTTGAAAGTAAACTTAACTGCCTGACCATTTGACTTAGACCGCTTGTTGATGTCCAACAGAAAGCTATTAAGTTTGGAGCAATCAGAATCGGAGGTGATAGGCAGTGATAAAGTCAGATCATCTGCATATTTGACAAAGTTAGTTTCGTTTAAATGAGGTGTATCATGTAGGAAGAAAGAAAACTCTTAGCCCAGGATCCTGTTTATGTCAACAAAAGCTTATTTAATAAAATACCCCTAGGTACAGAGTCAAAAGCAGATGTGTTGTCCAGGAAAGTACTACGAACATATTTGGTATTTTGTCTAAACAAAAAACAACATTGTGATATGGAACAACCGCAGCATCCAAGGTACTTCTACCATGTTTGTATGCAAATTAATTAGGATCGTTAAAAGGTTTCGATGAAGGTTCAAGACGAAGTAAAAGTAATTTTTCCATCATCACCTGCATCGACTGCTTTTACTTGCATTATCACTATCATTACTATTATTACTATAATCCTCGTTATTACTGACATATTTACAACATGTAAAACATTATTTTCGACCCAAATATTCATTGTTATTCGTTAAAGAATGTTTTTTCTCTAAATGACGTTGTGTCCATAACAGGAAAGTCTAAGGTTAATGTAGTCGGATTCCTTATTGTTTTTTTTATATGCCCTGATTTATTGCATAAGGCAGTATATATCAATTTAGTAGGGGGAAAACGATATACCGACAAGCAATACATTATAAAATGTGACTGTGACAATAATGCATATATATGTATCGACATTATAATGCAAAAGAAATGATTTTTAATATTTTCTAAAAAAGGCAAATTAAAAGAAAATTCAAAACAGTTGCGTGTAGAAAAAAATTAGGAAGTGTGTTTCCCGTGCATCACTTTGATACATAATTTGAGTAAATTTATCCAAATACATATATATATATTTTATAAACAAGACTTTAAAAGAATATTTTCACTTAGAAATTAATTTTGTTGATACTATGCCCAAGCAGTATGTAACGTATTCATTACAAAATTATTGCTAAAAACGTTGTCAATGACAGGTGAATTTTCTTTAAAAATAAAGTAGAAAGTTACACTATTATTTAAAAAAACAATTAGTCCCTTTAATAAATTTGGATAGTGTCATTATTAGAAGACGGAGATTATCTGAAAACAATCTGATCACACATGGACTTGTCATAGGAATATATATGAAATTAATAAAGAGGTAAGAGGTGAGAAAATAGACAAGTTAGGTCAAGGAATCAGAATACCAAGACCCATTCTACAACTCGCCCCTAAAAAAGACGTGTACATCAAGCTGCCCTATAAATGGGAAATCAAAGCAGCTGGATAACTAGACAAAGATTGAACGCTGCTGTTTAAAAGACTTTTGATGCAGCTAATATCATAATAATTGAGAATGTGAAGCCAACATATCTATCTAAGCCCTTCGAACATGCGAAAATTGACGTCACATCTCACTGTTTTTACCTATTTGAATGTACGTGTGGACACACATACATAGGGAGAACTTATCGATCTCTGCAAGTAAGGGCTGGCTTCACAGCATATTCCTAAATGGCTCCAGAAGCAAATGGAATCTTCAGGACCTATTAACGGTGAGAACAGAAGACCTAGCTCTTCTATCGCGAAACATATTATAAAGACAGAACATAAAATTGACGTTAACACATCTTTTAAACCTATCTATATAACGTGTTCGGGTCGTTTCCTAAAGTTTGTGGAAGCCCTAGCTGGAAATTAGAAAGTTTAAGCCACCTTTATGCGTCCAAAAACAATTCGTCATCACATTAAACCTTCTTTGGTAAATTTTGTTTTGATACCACAGCAGATGTACTATTACCTCTGCTATTTGGTTTAGTGGTCTTCATTGTTATTTTGACCTTGAATGCGTATTTTTAACTTGACCTAACCTGTCTATTTTCTCACCTCTTACCTCTTTATTAATTTCACATATATATATGTATATATATATATATATGACAAGTTCGTGTGTGGTCAGATTGTTCGAAATGTGTTGCGCAAATATGCACATAACACGATTCGGACAAATAACGTCTTCCTATTGCCTTCATCAAAATTCACAAAGGGAACTGATTGTTTTAAATATATGAAAAAGTTAAATTAAACAATGTGATAAAAAAAATTACATATGTCCAAACCGGGTTCACTTTTAACATTTTGAAAAAAATGTGGGCATTGGGTATATGATATTCAATATAATGAAGGTTTTTGTATTTCCCAATGAATTATACCATAACATATGTACTATTACCCTTGTAATTTGGTTTAGTGATCTTCATTATTATCTTGATTTTCAATATGGCCTTTTAACTTGACCTCAGTAGTCTATTTTCTCAACCTTTAAATCTTGTATACAATTGGTGGATGGTGGCTAGCAGTGGAATCCAGGATGCGCATTTCGTCCTAATTGGGACTCGTCAGCTGGATGTACCTGCATTCTCAGTGAGTGATGATGTTCCCACCGAGGCTCGAACCCAGTGCCCATAGTTTCAAACGCCAAAGCGTTATCCACTATCTTTGTTATATGATTTGATATTAAGAAGACAATTGCAGCGAAGAAAATTTTCTTTTCGACGAAGTCTTTTTAATAACTCCTATAACCCAATGTGTATATTCCGTGATTTGATATTGTAAAATATTCCCATATTATGAATTAAAATTCAATCTGAACGAAGAATATTCTTTTCAATAATTTCTTTTCAGCTTCTTACAATTATAAAATGGGATATTTGTTGTCGTTATGATAAAGGTCTCTCACACATAGCTGAAGCTGTTGCAATACGATCGACTAAACCGTAACTTTTTATCCAAAAAGAACACGTCCAGGCGCTGTTCCTACCGTAGCCAACCTTGGATTGAAGATTTTTCTTCTCACCAAGAGTGCTCCTTCCCCTTAACCCTCTTGGCTTTTCTTTTTCTTTTTTACTTTGCTTATTATTATAAATATTATTATTACAGTTATTATTATTCGTCATAATTTATGCCCTTTATGCAAACATTCCCTCAGTAGTATCGAATTTTTCATTTATACTATCCGGACGTATTATTAGTGATATTATATGTTTTCTCAATATATGCCTCCACCTGTTTCATTTCACATATTCGTTATCTTACTATGAACCTCTCATTCCAGTCTTACTATCTCCTGTTTAACTCAGACCACTTTGCGCTAGCCACTCCACTCACCCAGCTGACACCTTTTATAACCTTGAACTGGCCTGTCAATTTTCCTACCCCACACTGTACAAATCTATTGTGACTAATCATCACCATTGTCTCCCGTTTTACAATATTTCTAATCGATTCCAGCCTAGCACGTTTGTCACACAAAAACAGCTATTTATTTTGACACCCCATAGCTAATCTTTTATTCTAAGTAAAAAATGTATCCGTCGCATAACTGGCCTTTATTGTGACGACAAAAAATATTATATTTTATAATTGTAAGAACCTGAAGAGGGGAAATTATTGAAAGAATATTCTTTGTTATATATATGCTGAGATTTTGTAAATTCCGGTTTAATAATACTTTGAGAAAGCTATTAGCAGCATTAAATAGCGAAACGTCAGTAAAAACAATATCGTTTTGTTTTTCATTCATTGGGAAATACAAAAACCTCTATTATAAAAAATATTTAAGAATGTTTAACACAACGTTTGGTAATCCAATCAAAGAAGGATTACCAAGGTAGGTTAAGAGTAATAATAAACTGTTTTTGAATGCATAGGGAGGGTGAGCTTAAGTTTATGAATAGCCCATGAATAACCTCGGCGTATTTCAATAAGCGCCTTTGACCGTTTTTATAAATGACCTTAAAGGCTGAGTTAACATCATTCTTATGGTTCATCTCGATTAGGTGTTTAGCTACAGACGAAGTTGGTAGTCTGACACCTCCATCTATTCGTTTTCCGCAATTCATTTGTTTTTCTAACCATTTTGGGATATGCTAGCTGTCCTGTCCTCACATGCATAGCGCGATGACTCCTTCCTATGCATGTGTGACCAGACACACACACACACACACACGAAAACTGGTAAATACTGTGCGATGTGTGATATAATCACTTGTGCAGCTTTGAGGTTTGCAATGGAGCATATTGTCTTGAAGACAATTCATCTATGCAAATTCACTACGGAATAACTCGTTTAAATCAGTTTTTGCTTTTTCCTTTTCATTAAGATGTTCGACTTCTGTTGACGCAGGTCAGCTTCTTGTGAGTAGGATCCCCTGATGTCTAAGGATTAAAAGAAATTTTATTTGGTAGATAGTGGATGCACATCCTGGATACCATCGCTAGTCACTTGGGTTCGTATCTCACTGGATAAACACCACCTACTCACTAAAAATGCAGATACGTCGAGGTGATCAGTCCCAAACTGGAGGAAATTCGCATTTGGATTCCATCATCCAGAAAAAAGCATCACTAAATAATTTCGATGCATTTCGTCCTTATTTTTTATTATTTTTATTTTATTTTATTTTATAGTTATAACGTTTGCTTTGTTTAGAGAAAAAGACATTGAAATGGGGATTTTAGGGGAGAAAATTCAGAATACCAGGAGAGATGCTTAATCTGACATTAGAAAACATTAATAAAATAAAATCAGGTTAATTGTTAAGTGAAAACTAAACTATAACAATGAGCAACTCATAATAAAGCATGGTGAACATGTTTTATACTACTTAGGAAGCGCATGAATTTCTTTCATGTATTCAGTAGTTTGTTAGTGTTTTTCTCGAGTCTGTCAATGTTATTCATTCAATTATATATGAAGATTTTCTCAGATAGAAGTGGAATGAGAATTCACTAAGGACACACCTGAGGGAGTGGCAGCCGAATGCAAAGTGATGAGTTAGATATCCTAGGATGATATGAAGAAGATCATGTGAAGAGGAAATGACACACTGTGAACAGTGGTGCAGCCAGCTGCCATCGCTGGCAAACAAAACCAATCAGGAGACAGGGAATGGATAATTAGAGTAGTGTATGGCTTTCCCTGCAAAACATCTTATTACCGTTTACGTCAAAGTATACATATTCTAATGAACTGTCGTCAAGATTTGACAGAATAGTTGTCAAATATTTCGGCGCTGAGTGAGAAGTAGATATTTGTAAAAAAATTATATTTGTAAAATCTCAGCGAGATTGAAATGAGTAATTGCAACGTTTTGTTAGGCAATCTGGTCCTAAATTCAGGGAGATTAGTTGAAATTAACATAACAGAGATTAACCCACACACACACACACATGCACACTGTGTTTAAAGTGTTTAATAAAGGTAGACCAATATTTGTAAGTTCGAGGTAAAATTTTATCACAGCTCATACAGATTTGTTTATTATACTTGTTGATATCTGTCTCATGACTCATATGATTGGACAAAGTTTTTAAAAATAAGAGATGTTCCTTATATATATATAAACCTCTGTTATGTTAATTTCGATTAATCTCCCTGAAGAAGTTCAGACCAGATTGCCTACCGAAACGCTGGAATTACTAATTTCAATCTCGCTGAGATTTTACGAATATAATTTTACATATATATATCATACTGACTCTTCGGAACAGAATTATCACCACAAATCTTTGCACAGAAAGGCATTATATCTAGTTTCAAGACACTGTAAAAGCATTTGGATAGGTGAATTGCAGTGAAGCTTAAGAAAACGAAAACGTGCAAAAGAAAGAGTTTTAATATGAAGAATAATAAGGATGTTCCGAATGTGAGTGACATCAAAGGATGAATACATCTGCCCGACTGAAAGTTGTTTCGAGCCATCTCACCAACTGTTTCTCAGTAATTTGAGGAAATAAGGCGCACTGACCACACCTCTCAGCTTAGCTCAAACCGACAGTCGAATACTTTATGGATTTTATGGTTCTTTAATCTTGTTCACCCCCCCCTTTGACTCTTTTCCAACTCACTCATACATCGTCTGACATCTCCCATTAATAAAGGCTATTACTCAGTACCAATAATATATGTGCCTTGGTCACTCACTATAGTCGACCAAGCTTCTCAGTGTCGTCAGTAAACTTCGTTTGATCACCCAGAACTCTACCTTTGCTCCCATTATTATTGACTATATTTCAGACATCGATTTTTTCAAAAAAACAGCTAATCTGTTTACATCTTTAATACTCAATGGCCAAGTTTCACAGATTTAAAGGAGGACAGATCAGATGGTTGCCTGGTACACGTATCTCTTTTGATTGTTATCAAGAGATCATGAAATCCATGAGACAACCTAGACAATGAACCTGATATCTAACCTATGAGTTTTTGAGTCCTGGCTCAAGAGTTCAACAATTAACTCATTAATAGCCTAAGTACTTTGTTATGAGTCCAGGATTTCTGAAGTTGATAGTTAGAACGTCACGCATTAATTATTTTTCTGTCTTCCGTTAGATGATTTTGACTGAAGATAAAATTCATTGTGGAAGCAACTATTTACCTGCAAACCTAAGAAATTTGCACAAATTTACCGGTTTTCATAAACTCTAACTTCATGTGACTAAACCTTTTTCATTCACAAACGCACATTACTGTGACTTCAGATGTTTGACTCTGAAAACATGGACGGTCATTGATAAGGAACTAAGCTCGCGGTCCTGATTCTATCCCTGGTTGACGTACTCTTAACCTTCACCTTGCTAGTTGTAAGGTAAGTGGAGAGGGAAGGTTGGTTATGAGGCTAGCGATTTCATCCTGCAGAAACAACACCGCCGTTATTAAAAATGTAAAGCTCAAACCTGAAGCCCTATTTTCCACAAGAAAGGCGAGTGGATGGCAAAGCAGGGAAGCATAAAATACAAAGTTAACAAATGAAACTTTTAGCATTCAAACCAGTCTTCATTTTTCCTGAAATCTTGAAATTTCATATTTATTCTCATGTTTTTGTATTTAATGGAATTGATTATCACTATTTATTTGGCCTTTAGGAAGGCTTTCAGATTCTGTCATGTTTTCAAAGAGAAAGTCAACAGAAAGGCTGCTAGGCTCGAGTACCCGAGGGAACACTATCACATATGACAATATAAAATCCATAAAATCTTACCCATGATGACTAATTAATAGTTATAGGTATCACGCTAATGCTTTCTTATCGCACAGAACATGCTAAGTGGTTGGTTTTTGTACTCGCTAGTACGAGCATATAGTTTTCTATATAGGCTTCTGGTTTGGCCTGATGAGATACAAGGGAAGAGTTGTGAATGAAGAGGGTGGTGTGAGTTACACAGAATTAATTTAGACCATTTTTCACATGAATCCAAGCGCCTGTCGACCAGAATATTAACAAACTGGTTGAGTGGCACGTTGCTTACCCTGCTGACAACCTTTAAAACCCTACGAAATAAGATATAGTCCTCCTTCAGTAGACCTGGAAAAACTAAGGGGGAACAATAGAGAAGAATAAACAGGATGCAAGAGTTAACGAATCGTAAGAGTAAGGGTTGGGTTTTATTCCAGAATGTTTTAACTTCTTGATGTAGAAGGTAAGACGGAATATTTTTTCAGAAATCATCGAGATATGAGACGACCAGGAAAGATCAGCAGATAGAATGACGTCAAGATATTTAATTTCCGACTTGGTTTCTATTTCAGTGTCATCTATAGTGCACACCTCATGAGTGCTAGCCACCAGTTTGTTTAGATCAGATTTATCCCTAAAGGTGAAATCGACTGTTTGGTATTTAGAGTTATTTACGATTAGACCGTTTTCCTTGGACCACTTGCCGATTTCCGATAAAACGCCATTTAGTTTGGAGCGGTCACTTTGACATTTGACAGGCAAAGATACAATCAGATCGTCAGCATATTTAACAAAATTAATGTCATTTGAGGATGGTACGTTGTATATATATATATATATATAGTAGCGGCTTGTAGAATTCGAAGCCATGGGGACTGGGGCCGAGTTTCAGTAGGTTCACTATCCCTCCCTAGGATTGAGGGTACCTCCTGGTGACGAGAGCAGAATAAGGACGGTCTCACCTTAAATCCCTCCAAATGCCAAACAGTTAATTTCACCCTTAGGCATAAATCTGACCTAAACAAACTGGTTAGCACTCACGAGATGTGCAACATAGATGGCAGTGAAATAGAAACCAAGTCGGAAATTAAATACCTAGGCGTCACTTTATCCTCTGATCTTTCCTGGTCGTCTCATATCTTGACGATTTCCAAGAAAATATACCGTCTTACCTTCTACATCAAGAAGTTAAGACATTCTGGTGTAACCCAACCCTTACTCCTACAATTTGTTAACTCCCGGATTCTGCCTATTATTCTCTATTGCTCCCCCTTAGTCTTTCCTGGGCTATTGAAGAAAGACTATACCTTATTACGTAGGATGTTAAAGGTTGTCAGCAGGGTAAGCAGCTTGCCACTTAGCCAGCTAGTTAATATTCTGGTGGACAGGCATATGGACTCATGTGAAAAATGGGCGAAATCCATTTTATCTGACTCACAACACCCTCTACATTCACAACTCTCCCCATGTATCTCTTCAGGGAAAACAAGAAGCCTATATAGGAAACTATATGCCCGCACTAGTAAGTACAAAAACTCATCCATACCCTACCTAGCCCGTGTTCTGTGCGATAAAGAATGCATCAGGCATGAAACCTTTAACTTATTAAATAGTCAGTAGAACCAATGGATCTCGTCTTTCCAACTCACATCATTTATAGGTACAACGTTTTCTCGCTCTTCATTCTGTATTTTATTTTTGTTATGTGCTGTTTTGTTTCTCTCTTCCTTGCAAACTCTACTTAAAACTTTCTTGTTCGTTCTTTCACACTCTGTATATCTCGACCATTTTGCTATCGCTTACGCCAGTAAATATGCTAGTAGTTTCTACTTCTCTAACACCTTCAAACACTGTTTAAATTTTGGCTTTGCTACCCACATACTAATATGTTGTTGAGATAACTTTAATCTATGTAGAACTTTATTTATTGTTAATGTAAAAAACTGGATGCAATATTGTAGTAAAATGCTGAGAATTCCATTCTGTATCACAAGTACTGATTTGGAATAAAGCTTATGTTATGTTATGTTATGTTATGTTATGTTAGGAAATACGCGTCTTAGACTGCTTTGTCAAGCATCACGAAATAAATACCATAGCTCACAATGTTTATAGCAATTCAGTGTGTGCATAGGTCAGAATTCCATGTTTATTAAAGCTTCAATTCTTCTATTGATTTCTAGGTATGTTCACAATTAAGGATGACATTGTTCAATAAATATTAAAAATGTTGTAAATTATAAAATTCTAGGGTATAATGTGTCCATGATAGGTAATGAATCTAAAAGGTTTCTTCAGTTTACCAATTCCAGTATGTCTATTCAGCAATCAGTCTTACTCCAGAAAAACAATGTCTGAGATAACTTTCAGTTTATCTAAAAACTAGGGGGGAATTGAATAAACAAAGTAGATTGAGAAAGATGGCGTTAAAAATGCAAATTATTAAATTTTAGAGGCTGATAAAAAAAAATAATAAATGATGGCAAAGTATAACTAACTAACTTTTGCAGACAGTGAATTTCATTCAACTTTTCTTATTTTTTTTAAAAAAAAAAACTGTAGTCCCTAATATGGTACCAAACATGTAAAAATATAAAACGTACAGACAGCTGAAATTCCTCTCTGTTTTCTGACCAGTTGTGTTTCTTTTTTTTAACTACTTTTTGAATGATTGTTTAACATGCAATAAGCATTATATTTAGTGACTACAAGGAAGAGAAAAAGAGCAAAATGGTACCGGGACACACAATTAGCGAGTTTCATGCATATATATCTCCGATCATGGAAACAATAACTCACCCGTATTTATCTCAACTAGACAATATATATATATATATATATCCATATATCTTTACTTCGTAACTCTGACCAACAATTTCTCAGATTTTACGCATAACAAAAGTGTGGTTTACACATCAGACTAGTGATATACTTACTGTATCGTGCATACAAATAACTAAGACTAAATTTCCTGTTTGAGATTTTTGGTCTGAAAAGTTTTTATAATGCAGCCAGTCATTTGTGCTTCAAAAAAACGACAACTGAAAATCAAAGTAAGCAGTAAGTGAGAAGGACAGATAACACGAAAATCTGCTTGCATACTGTTAAGCACACACCAAACAAAGACTAAGATGAACTTGAATACAATTGGGAGGGGTGGGGGTGGGTGAGAACAAACTGTTGCCCTTTTCTTGTAGAACAGGAAGAATCTTCATTTTCGGAGCAAACATGATTTTCAGTTATTATTGTTATTATTATTATTATCCGCCTAAGTTCTGAGTAAAACATAGGGCTTCAGGTACATGTCTCAGTTCTCAGCAAACTTCCTTAGTTGACAACATAACCCCTATAAGCTCTAGTTACTCCTTCATATTCCTTTCATATTATTCTTGGACGTCGAACTTAAAGAAAAAAAAAAAAAAATAAAAAAAAATAAACTCGTTGACTCTAATTCTTCTAAGTATTTTTTGAAAGATAGATAGGAACTTGGTTGATTCGTTGACTGCCAGAGTTCGTTGATTGTTGACTATCTGGTCTTCAACATAGGGTGGAGACAAAATAGTGAAAAAGGTCTAAAAGCTGTTTGAAATACTTTTGGCGACACGCGTGGCAAATATCTGAACCATGTACAAACACAAAACTGGATATAAGTGATGAGCATTTGCTTTGCTTTTTCGATCTGAGCAGACATTGACATCCTCATCCTTGCGGTCTGCAGCTGAAACGACACTGCTAAGTGAAGGATGTGACTTCCATCAAATTTCTCTTTTTTGATACTGTAGTTCAATATTTTGTAAATTTTCTTTTGATATATAACGACAATATAGCAGTGAAGTCTGTCTGGAGAATAGAAGATAAGTGTGGAAATTTATTTTACTTTGTTAGGAATTTAAAGTATATAAAACTTATTTTTGAATTCACATTTACTAGCTGTGGCGAATAAATAGAAAGGAGAGACAGTTGTATGTTAAGATATCTGAAAACATGGTGAAGACTCTGCAACCTAGTTGTTCAACTTTGGTTAACAGTGATGTAGTTCGGCTCCAGGATGATGCAGAACATCAGACCGACACATGGATATTTTTAAAACGATGACTAGAGAAAGCATTTTGCAATTACATGGAACTGCTAAAGCAGAAACCATTCATACAGCTAGGCCTTAATTATGCCTTCAGAAGTACAAGATTACTGCTACCTTGTTATTTACATACTTAGTTAGTTATTTACTTATTATTATTGTTCTCTTGGGTTACTAGTGGAACATTGGGCTTCAACTGCACGTCTACACTTGCTTCTGTCTTCTGCTGTACTTTTCACCTGCATCCATGTTAGTCCATACTCTTTCAACTCCTCTTCACACAATCTCCTTCATGTCACCCTTGCACTGACGTCCCACTCGCCGCTTTCCATTCGGTGTTCCACTCGAGCAATGGCCTGACGCGCGCGCGATGTCACCCAGCGGCCTCCTCAGCGAGTGTCCAATCCATCTCCACTTTCTCCTGCATATTTGTTGGTTGGCAATTGGTTCTCGTTTTGTTTGTTCCCACCCATAGTTTCATGTTGGTGATTCTTTCCGGCCGACCATCTGATCTTCAGTATAGAGCGCGAAGACAGTCGTCAATAAAGGTCTGAAACAGGCTGTTGGAAATATTCTTTGTCGCCCGCCCGCTCGCCAAGTTTCTGATCCGTATAGAAGAAGTGACTGACTTGACGTTTCTATTGAAAATCCGACCTAATTTTGTTGTTGATGCTGGCTGAGTGACGAAGATTTCCAGATTAGTTTCAGGTTGATGAATGTGTTTCTCGCCTTCCCGATTCTCGCTCGATTTGACATCCTCGTCCGTTTCGACCTACCTGTAGTTGAGACAATGCTCACTAGATAAGTGAATGAAGTTAACTCTATAAAATCCCTCCCGTTGATTGTGATTGATGCTGGATGTTTCTGTTGCTGTTGTTGTTGTTGGTTGGTTATTTTCATCGCCTCCGTCTTGTATATATTCAACTGGAGTCCTGTCTTCGCCTGCTGCTTCTTCGACCAGTTTGTCGGTTTTCGCTTGTAAGTCTTCGATTTTGAGTGACATCAAATATTAATCATCGATGCGCGAAATCCAGGTCTTCTAGGTCCTTCACGTCCGTCTGGAAAAGATATTCCTGTATTCTCCTTTCCCACTGTCTGACGCATAATCCAGTCAAAACACCACAATTAGGAATATCATTGAAAGTGATAATAAGCACCCTTGTCTGACTCCTGTGTTTACTCCGAACGCCTCGCTGAGTTTTCCGTTGTGAAGATCACTTGACATGTGCCGTTGTCATACAGCTGTTGAATAAGGTTGATGAATATTTGGAAAGATGTACGCCGTAGTACTCGAGTAATTTCCAAATTACTTCACGATCAACGCTGTCTAAAGCCTTCTCAAAGTCTATAAAGTTAATGTACAGGTTTGATTGCCATTCCATGCTTTGTTCTGTGATGATGATGCGTAGAGTTGCAATTTGGTCAGAAAATGAAGTGCCTTTCCTGAATGCAGCTTGTTCTGGTCGGAGTTCTGCATCGAGTAAGTCCTTTATTCTTTCCAGGATGATTCGACTCAGGATTCTACTTGGCGTCGATAGAAGCATGATTCCTCGCCAGTTCTTGGAGAGTATTAAGTCGCCGTTCTTTGGTAGTTTTCACGAGGTAACCTTTCCTCCAGTCAGTAGGCACCTTTCCCTCCTTCCTGACCTTTTGCAATAATGGAGTCTGCTGTCGTCTCTGAGTCCGCTTTTAGGGCTTCAGGGGGTATTCCATCTGAACCAGCTGCTTTTCCAGCTTCAGAAGCTTGATTGCACTCAAGACTTCAGCTCTCGTTGGAGGATTGGTGTCAACTTGCAGTTGTGTGCGTGCTGTTGTTGGTATTTCTGGACGGGTTGCAGGTGATGGACGGTTCGAAAGTCTTTTGAAGTGATCCGCCCATTGTTTAGTCTGTCTTTCTTCTTTGGTAATTGGGTTCCTTTGCTGTCTTTTATAGGTTTCACTTGTGTTGATCTCTTCCGGGATAGAGATTTGGTTATCTGATATAGTGTCCTCAGGTCCCTTTTGCCTGCTGCCTTCTCAGCTTCAGTGGCCAGGTTGTCGTAGAATTGTCTTTTGTCTTCCTAGCACTCTTCTTCACTTCTTTGTCCAGTGCTGTGTAAGTTGATCTCAGCATCCCCTTCTCTTAACCGTCTTTGCATTGAATCATTTTCTGAGAAGAGTTTACCACTGTCGTTCATTTCACCGAGGGCATCGCGACCCATGGTGAGTTCTCTTCCTGTATTTTCTCCTCCCAGCTTCGCATTCATATCACCCATCAGGATTCTGATATCGCCATCTGGGACGTTGTCCATTACTGTTTGTAGTCTTTTGTAGAACACCTCCTTCTTTTCTTCTTCTGAGACGTTTGTAGGCACATAGCATTAAATGACTGTAAGCTTCCTTTCTTTCGAGTTGAACCTGGCTGTCATTATCCTGGAGGAGATTGGTCCCCACTTCCTGAGGGCTTTGGCTGCTGTTGTTGACATCATGATGGCCACTCCCTCGGTGCTCGTAATTGTCTTCTGGGTGACCGGAATTGAATATTGTCTCTATGGTTGGTAGTTGGCACCTACCACATCCGTTCCATCTGCTCTCGCAGATTCCCAACACTTCTATTCCATATCTTCTCATTTCTGCGGCTACTCGGGCAGCCCTCCAGCTTCGTACATTGTATGAACATTCCACGTCCTCATCCTTATTTTTGCTTTCATCGAAAGAAGACACATCGGCTGACTGGCTTCCCGAAGGCTTCCACCGGCCTGCGTCATTTCACTTCCCCGATTCCAGAGAAAAATAAGGTTACTGTTTATATTTCTAGAATTTTTAATATATTGGTGCATTGAAGTTTCTGTAGCGGTTTGGTTGAGTTTTGGAGGTGAAGTTGTTAGCACACCCCCCAACCCTCCCTCTTTATCCGGGCTTAGGACCGTCTAGAAAACTAGCGAGGTAGTAATCTAGGCGAGGTTTAGTTACTTATGGCTAACTCGATAATCACTGACCCCTTTATTTAGTGTCGTTTGAATTTCCATTTTATTACTATGAGGTTACTCGGTATTTACAGTGACCTTCTTTGGTAGTCTTTCCGTTGGTGTCTGTATCTGAATAATTGCTTATATGATAAGGCAACCGTCTGCACTCTTGACATAATTGATCGTAATCGTCTATATTTTGATCACGATCTTCCATTCCACTTCCTTCGATCCTTTGAATATTGCCGTCATTTTCGACATTTTATTACCCTCTTGCAAAATGAACTGCTTATTCACTTAAAGTACAGTAGAAAGAATTATCTTACAGTTATGAATCTCACTTCCAGTTCAGCATGAGATCCTAGAAGGTTCATTCACCTTGAAAACTATGTGAATCTTAATCTTTAATACAAGTTTACAAGGTATTAAAGTTGCTATAAAGACATCCACATCATTATAATGCTGAAAGGAAAATCATAATTTCCTTTTGGTAAAGTTAAATTTTGGCATCCACTACAAACAGTCTACTGGAGAAATCTCAAAATGATCTCTAAGCAGCCAATCCCGTGATTCAACATGATTATCACTCATATATTTATTGTGTTCAAAGTTCCCCATCCATCTGGTTTACTAGTTTTACATTAAATGCTGGATCATTGCTTAACCGGGAAGCTTTACCATAGTACAAGAAGAAAGGAATTAGGCCGTCTATACATGTAGGAATAGAGTTTATAAACAAATTTAGCAGTCCTTACTTAGCTTTTCTTTGACTAGTTGTTCAAGATTATTCAGTTTGTGTTATGATGCTAGATCTTTTGTCACGAGGTAACAGCTTAACTACTGACCAGTGCCCACTTAACTGGTAAAGCAGAACACGCGAGAATCAGCGGTAAAACCAGGTTCATTTTTTATGACAAAAGTGACTGTATTTATACAGAAAATAAGGTAGACTGGAAATCAACCAATCTGGCTGAGAGTTGGAATTGTGCAAGCGTCCAATCAGAAGCAGGAAGAATTGCATGTCAACGACTTGTTAATAGCGCGATAATAACTTGACTGAGACATGATAATGACCTGATAGTTGCATGTGTTTTGCCTCTTCCTAACAGTTTGACATCTCTTTTTTTTTAATGAAAGACACTTCAACTAACTTGTCGTTACTACTATATAATTTCCAATACAACCATATTGTTCTGCTTTATTACTATTCCTTTGTCTCACACCTCTGTTTATTGTCTCTATTATGCATTTCTTCTAATTTCTTCGCTTGCTTTGTGTGCTACATGAAGTGTGGTGACTTGAACTGTTGCACATCGGTGCAAAGTTCTATGTTGAAAACAGCCAGACAAACAGATAATTAGTTATATATCCAATTCATTTTTTCCCTAACACGCAGTATAAATCACTTTTCCAAACGGGTTTAACCTATTTAATCTAAAGTAATTAAATGCATTCGAATCATCGTCTAGATAATAATACATGTGCAATGCAATGGGTACAAATTCAAATCTTGCATCGACTGACATACAAATAACCTGTCGATTTTTATGACATTAGATAGTTGGAGGTAATCGGTAGGAAGCCTTGGACCTTGGTTTCGTACTAGTTGACATTCACCAGTCAGTGGGGCGTATCTGCAACCATGAACGAACTCATGTCCCTCCTTCTGAGATTTAAACCCGCGTCAGACAGTGCTGAAGTCAGAGACGTTACCACTGAGCTTGCTGATTTTTAATCAGAACACTGTTCAATGCTTGGCTGGTATATATTTCTCAAGTCATATGAATGAACTCTAAGAAAAGAATAAATATATCTCAGAAAAAATGCATCACAAATCAACGGCAGCTAATATTATTTTAGAAGTATTTACGCTTCTTATATTAAACAACTTAAATTACTATTATGTCGCCAAACTTCACTGACATTCAGTGAATCTGAATTTACAAAATATGTGTTTAGATGAATCTAGATAAATCAGATAATTTATCGTTTTCTTTTCTATTTTTATTTTTGGTTCCACCTGTAAACCTTTTTTGAATGAAACTTCTGAAGAATATGATTTCGCTTGTTGAGTTGACTTTTTCTTCAAGGGTAAATATGCATCAAATACCAAACATTTAGCAAGATTTGATAAGTTTTATATTGATTACCTCTGAGATTGTTAATTTTTACGAATCACAGAATGGAATGTTGCCAGTGGTATGTAAGGTATTGGATGTAAATTGTTTTGATATGCTGAAGTAGACATCTGCAATGACTTTTGATTAGTATAAAAAAGAAACTTCATCTCTCCACTTGCGGTTTTAACTAGCGGTGGAATCCAAGAAGTGAATTTCACTCCATTTGTTTCTCCTCAGCTGAACTTACCTGCCTCTCAGTGACTGAGAGTATTTTCACAGAGATTCGAATATACCACCCACTGTTTCAAAAGCTAAAGCATTATGCATTTCATTAAATAACACTTTCATTGACCATAACTAAAATCGTTTCTTTCATTTTTAAATTCACATCTGGTACTTCCCAAAAATTAGCGTTCTGCACATGTCCTTTAGCGTTGTTCCAAAAAATTAACCGTTTGTTATTCATCTCTTGGTGTTCTGAGTGCCTTCAAACTTTAGGTATTGAAGTCTTACAGAGAAAATTTCGCTTTTGCTAGATTAAGTTGTTAACCTCACGCTGAATGTTTTCTCTTTGTGATACTGCTTACTACTGGTTGCAGGCAGTTGACCAGTAAGTCTACCGGGAATTTGAAATTAAACCTTCCACGTTGTAGTTGCTGAGCATTCTCCTATTGAACCATAGACTCACTAATGTTGAAATATGATTAAAATGAAGGAAATTTTGTATCGTAATGCACATTATTAATAAATGCATGCTTAGATTGGATAATGATTTGTAACTAGCGTAATGTGTTTAGTCGTTTTATTCTACCGCAGACTGAATTCTATGAGTCAACTTTGCTATGTGGCAATCAATCTAGGTAGTTCGCCATCACGGTACACTTTGAGTTGTTTAAGTTAGACGGTTGGAGGCGATCGGCCACAGGAAGCCTCGGACACACCTAGGTCTCGTGTTAGTTGGCACTCACCAATCACTGCAAGGCCTATCTGTATTCACATTGAAGGAACTTATGTCCCTTCTAAGATTTGAACTCGCGTCAGCCGGTGCTGCAGTCAGAGACATTATCACTGAGCTCATCAGGCTGACGATTTCCCTCCTGTAGGACTGTATTGAATACTTGCATAGGATACTAGTTAGTAACTAGTGTAATGTGTCTGTTCCTTTGTTTGGTGCAGACTGAATTCTGTCATACGTTTTGTTTACATTTTCTCGCGGGATATATTTTCTTAAAAGTTACACAAGTGCAGTTGTACAGCTTGATAACAGATTTGCTTGAAACAGTCTCTTCGCTTAGTTATTTTTTATTTCCACACCGTATTTTGGTACAGGTATGAATTTTCAGCACGTGATATCGGTAGCATAAATTTTGCAGGCCGATCATAGATTTCAGGTGTGCGTTGGCAGAGGATCAAACCTCGAACCATGTGCATGATCGGTGAGAGTCCCAACCTCTGTGCCATCGACGCACAAAAACCAAGGAGTACTGAGCAGCTGCCGTTTCATTCCAGTTCGGGAATCATCAGCAGTACGCTCCCACTGCGATTCGAACCCAGAACCTTCTGGTTACAAGGTGAGCTCAGCCACTGAGACCCAATTATTTACACAGTGATACATCCATTGACTGGGTATTGGTTTTCAGGAGAACCAAACACATTCATCCCTGCCTCTTGCGAGACGAGACCGGCATGCGGGATTATCCTGTGGCGCAACCACTCGAGAGCCCTCTCCCTCGGTGGACCAAGACAGTCTTCCACGTGTTAATCCACTTGTGTGATGCTCAAACCTCTGTGAGACAACCTATTGACCGTTATTCTGAATATCTGATTTGATTGAAGGAATTCTAAACTATATAGAAATAATAACAGTTTTAATGAAATATATATATATATATATTTATAATCCATAACATAAGAAAGCACAGTATTTACTCCACAGTGTCCCCGCACAATGAATAATTTCATAACATGAGCAGATATGTTAAAGTAGTAAAAAGGATTGTACATGATTGTCGTGAAACATAACAGAACATGCGTTAATTACAGTGTTTTAGGCATACATGATGTGACCACCTTCACAGTACAAGGCACACATGTAATCTACATCAAAATAAGCAGTCAATTAAACGAAAAAAATTGTCAGTCATCAACATGCCTGATAACTTATTTCAAAGACAAGTGAAATTACAAATAGGTGTAAGTTAACGCCGGAGGGAAATGTGAATGAAGTCTTAAAACCTTTTCAATTGTCTCATCTAAATTTAACTGCTTTTTTCACAGCTAATACGCGTAAAGGATTTATGGAGAACAAAAAATGTTGAGTTTATTAAGTTACATTAAAAAAAAAACAAAAGATTTCCTTTTAAGAATCTTTAAACAATTTATTATTAATATCATTATTACTATTACTATTGGTGTTATTCATAATATTACTAATGTTAATTAAAAAGTGTTGGGAAATCGTCGATTGGTTTAGCGTATTTAACTGATTAGAAATTGGTAGAATGTCAACCGGTGGTTCCGAAATATTCATGACAGCTTCTGTCTCAGACTGACTGCTAGTCATTTCTGCATCTTCTACTGGATTCATTTTTATAGTCTCCATTGTAGGCTGTTCTACTTGAGCATTGCTTGATATCTGATCACCGATTGGTAAGACTGAGTAGTCCTAGATATAATAATTATTAAAATTTTATTAATACATTAAAAAAGCTCTGCTAGTAGGGTAAAAAGAGGTTCTTAAAACTGTTAACAGTTAAGGTAAAAACCTATATGAACACGTACAAATGCATGTCTCTTTAAGATTTAGTCTTATCCATTACTTATTTCTTCAGACCTTTATCAACAGCTGTCTTCGCTCTATAATGAAGATCAGATGGCCGGGACAGAAAGAATTACCAGCAAAAAACTATGGGAACAAACGAAACAAGAACCAGTCGCCCAACAAATATGCAAGAAAAAGTGGAGATGGATTGGACATTCGCTGAGGAGACCGCTAGGTGACATCGCGCGCGCGTCAGGCCATCGCTCGAGTGGAACCAGGCCGAAAGGGAAGAGGCGAGTAGGACATCAGTGGAAGGGTGACATGGAGGAGATGGTGTGAAGAGACAGGAGTTGAAAGAGTATGGACTAACATGGATGCAGGAGAAAAGTACAGCAGGAGATAGAAGCAAGTGAAGGCTTGCAGTTGAAGCCCAATGTTCCACTAGGAACCCGAGGGAACAATAATAAATAATAATAATTTGTTCACTGAGGAAACATTTCCATGAATCTTTTTGCAACCCACTGCTCTTTATTATTATTATTCACTCCTTGCCTTCTGAGTGAAACGAAGAATTTGTCGATACATATCTTTTTTTTTTATATTTACAGCTTGATTCCACACTGTATTTTTGGTACAAGTATGGAATTTCCAGCATGGATATCGGTAGCCCAAATTTTGCAGGCCGACCATAGATATCAGGTGTGCGCCGGCGTGGGCTCGAACCCCGGACCATGTGCATGGTCGGCGAGAGTCCTAACCACTGTTATACTATGTTCTCCCTACTACTTCTAGATGGCTCCACGACCGTCAACATGGTTTCACTTCCCCTTCATATAACATCCTCCATATGATTCTTAAATCTCCAGTTCATCGCTTTCTTTTCGGCGTCTACTTGAAAGCCTGATACATGATGGGTGTCATACAAGTATCCATTCAGCACCTATAAATTCAATCTATCTGCATTTCCTACTGCATATCCCACTAATCGGTTCACATAAACACTAAAGTGCACCTTTCCAATAAACTTCTTAATATATATTCTTGATTGCTAAGAATGATATATATATATATATAAGTCATTTGATTTCACTCTGCTAAACCATTTAACCAACTGACTTTTCTATAATAAATGTGTAGTCTTTTTAATCTAATTAGGAATTTGGTATTTTTATTGCCCATCCAAAGTCACAATGAAATGATGTACTTTACATAAACCTATAGGGAGGCTTTATGTGCTTATGGAAAATTTCGTGACATTCATGACATTCCCCAGTCACCAACACCACTGTAAGTTGGTTTCTCCTATAAATACGTGAAACAGGAAAATCATTTAATTAAATTTTTTAATTTTCCCGTCAATTGATTGGACCGGAATGCTCGGTCTCAGATTGACTTGTCGGCTTCTTGTGCAGGTGCTTCGACGATATCTGGGTATTTAATTAGTATTCAGTTGGTGGATGGTGACTAGCATTCGAATCCAGGATGCCATTTCCTCCTATATGGGACTCGTCATCTGGATGTGCCTACATTTCTCAGTGAGTGATGATGAGACTAGGAGACAGGTGTTAAGGCAGGTTCGAATGAAGAACTTATTTCAGGCTAAGGATATGAACACTCTTGGTTGGGACGTACGTTTCTGGGTGGAGAAGCAGCCCAGTAAGCTTGGTAGTCAATAGAGGAAAACGTACCTGGCAATACATCGCTTATCCACCAGCAATATCACTTACACATAAATAATAGTGGAACCAAATCCTTTTTTGGTGGACAGTAATTTACGTCAATGTTTATGTCCTCAGTACTGGTCATGAGAAAAATGAGAACAGAGGCCTTGCGTAGGCGGATACAGTCAACACATAGATGATCTGACATTCATGAAACAGTCACAAAGAGATGCAAGGTTAACTTTTGTCAGAAACAACCAATCAGAAGACTGTGTTTTTCTGCTAACAATAACCTATAATATGTACATGAAAATCTATAAATATGTGTTGATTTCGTAAATAAACGATCTGTTGACTGGCCCTTCTCTTCTGCTGTTACACTTTTGAACTTAAAAGTGCTTCACTACTTGGTAAAAGACTATATGACACAACGTAAGTATCAATTATATTCAGATAAAATAGCAGTGCAAAGACATGTTGAGAATAATCATAATTTTGTGGTTTCCACCTTGGAATTCTCCACTGTGTTTCTAGGTAACTAACTATTTTGAAAACTGTTATTCCCTGGAGTTATTTTGAGTTTGCCTACTAACTGGTTATATTGGTCTCATTCTCTGTTAAAAATCTCAGCTATTTGTATGGACGCTTCAACAGTATCTTGAGACAAGGATGATGTAATAGATTGGAGGTGGCTAGCAGTGGAAACTTGGCGGCATGATTCCTCGTTTTTGGGACTTGTTGACTGTGTCTCTGGTAAGAATAGCATTACTCATTGGAGACGCAAGCAAAACTACTAAGGGAGGTCTTGAAGAATATGAATCACTCGTCCTGAAGCACACTAATGGGCATCAGAAAGCAAACAAAAATAAGATGCCGTTCCAATTTACAATTACTAAAAAAGGAAACTTGATACTTAAGATGAAATGATACTACTAATAATAATAACTAAGTAGGTATCAGTGCTTATTATTTCGTGTTTATTTGTCACATATCTCTTTCTAAATGACTTTTACAACAAAAATCATTTCACTCTCTTTTTTCACTCTCAAAAGCTCAATAAGCTTTCGTTTACAAATCAAACCGTCTTCTCAATGTCATTCCCTGTTGTCCAATCTACCACTGTCTTTACATTTGGGTTCCACCTGCAGCCTAGCATATGACGTCATCCATTAGCTTACTCGGTGTAAATATTCAACTAATCTCCATTTCCTTCCCCGTATTTTTGAGCAATGAATTCCTTATTCGTGTGCTGTTGGGATTCATTTTTGCTTCTCCTTTCTGTCTAGTCTGCTAAATGTTACATGTTAAAAATCTGACCTAAACAAACTGGTGGTTAGCACTCATGACGTGTGCAATATAGATGGCACTGAAATAGACACCAAGTCGGAAATTTATTATCTTGGCGTTCTTCTAACTGCTGATCTTTCCTGGTCGTCTCATATCTTGATGATTTTTAAGAAAATATTTTGTCTTACATTCTACATCAGGAAGTTAAAACATTCTGGTATAAACCAACCCTTACTCTGACGATTCGTTAAATCTTGAATCCTGCCTATTATTCTCTATTGTTCCCCCTTCGTTTTTCGAGGGCTACTGAAGAAGGACTATATCTTATTACGTAGGGTGTTAAAGGTTGTCAGCAGGGTAAGAAACGTGTCACTTAACCGTTTTGTAAATATTCTGGTGGACAGGCATATGGACTAAATCCATTTTATCTAACTCATACCACCTTCATCATTCACAACTCCCCCCTTGTATCTCATCAGGCAGAACCAGAAGCCAATATAGAAAACTATATACTCGCACTAGCAAGTACAAAACTCAACTATTCCATACTTAGCTCGTGTTCTGTGCGATAAAGAAAGCATTAGGCGTGATACCTATAACTTATTAAATAATCAACAGAACAACTAGATCTCGTCTTCTCAATTCATGTTGTGGTGAGAGCAGGCTGCTAGCCAACTGGTAGACATTAACCTACGTCAATGTCTAGGTCACTAATATTGGCCGTCAGAAAATATGAAGAAGGCTGATTCAACAACCAATCACAGCCAACTTAACGTGGGCAAATATGATTCGCAGATAGATGGCTCCACTTTTCGATGTTACCCGAAACAACCAATCAGAAGACCGCGTCTGTCTACTTGCATAAGCTATAATAATGTAGAAGAAATATATATAAATACGTGTTGATTTCCGTAATAAAACGATCTGTTTCCGGCCCTTGTCTTCTGTTGTTACAATATCATTTATAAGTAGAACGTTTTCTTTCTTTCTCTACTTAAAACATTCTTCTTCGTTCTCTCACATTCTGTATGTCTCGACCTTTTTGTTACCGCTTACGACAGTATATATGCTAGAATCTACTTTTCTAACACCTTTAAACACTCTGTTCAATTTTGGCTTTGCAACCGACATGCCAATATGTTGTTGTCAAAACTAAGTGAGATTACACTTAATGTATGTAGAATTGCATTTATTGGTAATGAACTAACTGGATGCAATACTGTAGTAAAATGCTGAGAATTCCATTCGGTATCACAAGTGCTGTTTTGGAATAAAGCAAATTATTATCAGTTACATGCCCTCCACTATGAAGCCAGCAAAAGGCAACTATTGATGAAAGTCTGTAGTCATTTATTGGAAATGGTTTCGGTAATACTCCAGGTCACTGAACCATATAGAAAAACTAGTCTGAGATAAGTGTTGAAAAGAATGAATCTTGTCCATTATGCTGGATGTTGCAGATTTATAGATTAATTTTCCAGCCTTGCCCCTGACATCGACTTCAGTGCCGCCTATATTCAAATGATGCTGCCAAGGTAAGTAAAAGTCAAGATCACCAATTTCCTCCTTGCGTTCACCTGTTATCCCAACTTGGTTATCTCTCTTGCCAGCTTGTTGATTTTTACTTGCAGATATTCTAGTTAGTGTGACATTAGTCATAAACCTTGCAAGAATTCTGGATCTTTTAATCTCTTTTTGTATATTCCGAGTATGACGCAACTGGTTTATTAGCCAGTCCCAACCTGGCAAAAAGAGGGACGGGTAAGAGAACGGCTAGTCAACCAACCCTGGCTAATTCATCTAATCGATATAAAAAGATTCAAAGTAGAAAAAAGAAGAAAGAAAACGTAAATATTTCACTTTCCACCATCTTGTCCACCCCGAATTCATCCTATAATCAATATATGAAAATCACTCAGAGTAGTCCAGAAATATTCGGCTAGTGACTTCGCTGCACAAAAGTTATTTCAATACATAACCTGATATCACATTATCTTAAAGATAATAATCATTTTATTACATCCCTATAATGAACATCACCTCTAAGATGTCCTGTAAAGTCACACATTTTGTAGTGACATGATAAAACAACTGGTAACTCATTAATCACTTACAACGTGTGATATCTGGGCACTAGTTGTAACCGGTGGTGCTTCCTTTACATCCGATTTAGTTGACTTTTCAATAACTTTAGGCTCGTTAGCTGAAATAAGTAACAAAAGTTAATGATGAGAAGAAATTTCACGGAACAGTTTTTGTAGATGTTTTTCATCAATTCACCATAAATAATAAACGTTAGAGTAACGAATCTGAAGCAAAAAAAAAAATAAGCTGAACCACATGACGTTATAAGTATAAATAAACACTGTTTAATAAAACACACTTCATGTTGATTGCCATCTATAAATCATAAAATAATAAGGATACAACAAGTGGGGGAGGGACATTCAGGTCATCTTTTCTGAGATATTATTATTTCCTTTAATTCATCGAGGAACAAAGGGCTTTAGCCGTACACCTTCATTGCATTCCTTTCTCTGCTAGTGTTTTTACCTGGCTTCAAGTCTACCCAAATGCTTTCATCTCCTCTTCATATGACCTCGTCCATGTCACCCTCACAGTGACGACCAACTCGCCGCTTCCCTTTCGGGTTCCACTCGAACGATGGCTTGTCTAGTGATGTCACTTTATGGTTTCCTCAGCGTATGGCCAATCCATCTACATTTCTTCCCGCCTATTTGATTCACAATCGGTTCCTGGTTCGTTTGTTCATTCCCAGAGATCCCTGTTGCTGATATTTTCTGACTGGTCATCTGATATTGAGTAATGAGCAAAGACAACTGTTAATGAAGGTCTGTAGTTTGTTAGAGGTGCTCTTTATGACGCGCATTGCAAGTCTCTGATCCGTGTAGACTTTAGGGATAACTAGTAGTGAAATTGATAATGCAGGTATCATCTTATTTAGAACTAAACAGTCAATGGCACTGCTTCCACAAAGAATTAAACCTGTCACATAGATTGTCTAAAACGTCAAAGCATCGAATTGATGATATTAGATAGTTGCAGGTTATCGGCAGGAAGCCCTGTACCTAGGTTAAGGCATCATTTGATAGCTTAACGAGTAGGGAATGTCACCTCTTGTGCAAAACTGATGAAAAAACGCATTTTTCAAATTTATAGATTTCATTTATATATGTCCACACCAAGTTCACTTGTAACAGTTTGAAAAAATTTGGGCATCGGGTAGACCTACACGCCATAGGATCAGGCCACAAAATTGAAATAATCCAGATAACTTCAAAAATCACAAAGAACGTCTAATATCAGAAGAAGCACTTCATATCAAGTGGAATCCAAATGGCCTGAATAGGAATGATGGACTAGAACAGAATCTCACCTGGTTACAACACCTCCCTCCCTCCCTCTCCAATTAAGCGACAAAATCAACACGAATGTGATAAGCAAGTTCACTATGTAAACACACACTGCTTTTATAATTTTACACACTGATCAAAGCCAACAATCTACACTTGATTTTGTTATCTTTACTGATTGGTCAATTTGACAACGCAAAAATGACCCCAGACAGACGAACGAGGATCAAGTTAATAAACTTGATTTTGATATCATAACAGACGTACTATTTATTACCTTTGTTATTTGGTTTAGTGATCTTGATTGCTATTTGATTTTCAATATGTCCCTTTAACTTGACCTAACTTGTCTACTTTCTCACCCCTTAACTCTTTGTTATATATATCCTGAGTGGATTTGGTAAATTCCGGTTTAATAATACTTTGATAAAGCTATCGGCAACATTAAATAGCGAAACATCAGTAAAAACAATATCGCTTTGTTTTTCATTCATTGGGAAATACAAAAACTGATGTCAGCTCATGATTAAATCCTCCATGCAATCAAACAAAATCCCTACAAAAACCAATACTTGAAAATTCATCTGATGCTCACTAGTGACTGGCCCTATTCAGGCAGTTAACCTGGGGTTCTAGTGGGAAGCCGTGACCAGTAGGGTACAGCAGGTCGAAGATGAGGCAGTAACTCATCGAAGAAGACATTGCGAAGTGGTCGCGCTATGTCGTGAACTGGCAGAAGTTAGAATTCAAGGACCATTGGATCGGGTCCCAGTGGCTCAATGGTCTACGAGCTCGCCTTGTAACCAGAAGGTCCTGGGTTCGAATCCTGGTAGGTGCGTACTGCTGAGGAGTCCCAAACTAGGACGAAACGGCTGTCCAGTACTCCCAGGTTTTCCAGTGGTTCTCTAACTGATGTCAGCTCATGATTAAATCCTCCATGCAATCAAATACAAAAACCTTCATTATAATGATTATAGATTTGATATTTGTGAACCGAAGTAATCAATCATATTTCATCAGGTAGACCTCCTTGAACTTCCTTGGCACTAACAAATAAACAACTTAAAATTCGAAGCAATATTAGTACTTAGGCGTGTTATCGAAAAAGTCGTATGACAAAATGACGCTTAACATATCAACCTAGAAATACGAATGTGGAAACAGAATTATCAATCAATAACTAACGAATATGATTACTGCAATATAGCAAGAACTAAAATAAGAACCGTCTATATTCAATCCATTGTCTATGAGCTTGCCTTGTAACCAAAAGGTCCTGAGTTCGAACCCTGGTGGGTGTGTACTGATGAAG
Source organism: Trichobilharzia regenti (assembly GCA_944472135.2). Lineage (NCBI taxonomy): Eukaryota > Metazoa > Platyhelminthes > Trematoda > Strigeidida > Schistosomatidae > Trichobilharzia > Trichobilharzia regenti. The sequence goes on from OX235264.1 coordinate 100,743,568, forward strand.
ATTCCCAAATTAGGACGAAACATCTGTCCAGTAATCCTAAGTTTTTCAATGGTTCTCTGATTATTGTCAGATCGCGATGAAATCCTTCAACCAATCAAACAAAATCCATACAAAACAAATTCTTAAAAATTGACTGTAAATATTTACATTGTTTCCATGTAATTATGCATATTTATTAGTCCCTTCATAGTAACCAGGGTGCGGTTGATGACTGAATTTTATGTTTGGTTTGCAAAGGGATCATCACCATAAGTGACTCGCTATCGTGATGTGGTTCAAATAAGTGTTAACTAAATAGTAACGTCTTTGAATTCGGCAGTTAGTGATGTTGTCTCTAATTTCCGAAAGGGATATCATTTCCTTTGAAGTTGCAAATCCGCCCTGCTGACAAGTATCGAGAAGCATCTAATTCCACGGCATACTGTCAGTAACCTCTAACTAATTAAAACCCATTAAGATAGTCACCAACCGAATCCTTAATACATCAACAGGTAGCACAGAAATGATAAATAAATATTCTCTGAGTGTGTCTGCGGTTCACTGGTATTTTTTTATTTTTTTCTATTTTTGGTTACAGCTTGATTCCGTACCGTATTTTTGGTACAAATATGGAATTTTCAGCATGTGATATCGGTATCCCGAATTTTGCACGCCGACCATAGATATCAAGTTTTCGTCGGCAGGGGATCCAACCCTGGACTATGTGCATGGTCTGTGAGAGTCCTAACAGCTGTGCCACCGACGCACACTTACTACAAACGTTTCCAAGTGTTCGATTCCCAGCCGACGCACTCCTAAACCTCGCCTAGCTATTATTAATACCTGTAAACAGGAAAGGTTGACTATAAGAATAGCAACTATATCCGAATAAAAACACTTTAGGCTGCTGAAGCTTCAATCTCAAGCTCGAAGCCTAAAATTCCACCCAGAACGCCGAGGAATGGAGGAGAAAATTTCACCTAGACATATAAAGTCTTATTTCCTCAGGTTACGTTAACCTGTAGCATATTTTTCCCATTTAGATTCCTCTAAACAGTCAGTGCTATATGAAGCTTTTCCTGATTCTTCAAAAACTATTTTAGTTTTTTTAACGATCATAACAAAGTTGAATTTTTGTATCATATCAAAATACTTCAACATAATCGTTTTGAGAAACTCTTATCAGGCATTGATTCAGTGCACCAGATAACTTTAAACAAATGGTATCTTAGAAATAATTTGTTGAAGGAATGTAATGTGGACAATATACCTCAAGTAGTGCTTCGAAAAAACACATTAAGGTTGGTATCACAATAGGCATGGATGAAAGGCAAGTTCATTTTATGACAGTTAAGGATAGTTATATCTAGAGAGTTATCATTGTCTCAACCACAGGCAGTCAGAACGGATGAGGATGGCAAATCGAGAGAGTCGGGAGGGCGAGAAACACATTCATCAACGTGAAACAACCAATCTCGAAATCTTCGTCACTTAACATCAACAACAAAATTCGGATTTTCAATACAAGCGTCAAGTCAGCCAGTTCTTCTATACGCATCAGAAACTTGGCGGGTGGGTCACAAGGAATATTTCCAAACAGAAGGCTATTGCAGACCTTGATCAACCAACAAGTGTCTTCGCTGGCTCTATACTGAAGATCAGATGACCAGCCGGAAAGAATCACCAACAAGAAACTATGGATGTGAACAAACAAAACAAGAACCAATCGCCAACCAACAAATATGCAGGAGAAAGTGGAGGTGGATTGGACACTTGCTAGCTGAAGAAGCCGCTGGGTGACATCGCGCGTCAAGTCTCGAGTGGAACACGAAAGGGAAGCGGCGAGTGAGATGTCAGTGCAAGGGTGACGTGGAGGAGATTGTGTGAAAAGTTGAGGAGTTGAAACAGTATGGACTAACATGGATGCAGATGACAAGTAAAGCAGAAGACAGAAGCAAGTGGAGACGTGCAGTTGAGGCGCTATGTTCCACTGGGAACCCAAGGGGACAATAATAATAATGTTGCGTAAAAATTATAATATCGGAGGTATGCTTGTCTGAATACCATTTTCCCCCACCGGCAATTTCTTTTAATATGAGATTAGCTTGAAAAATAGTTAAAAGTGGTCAGTATAAGCCATTGTAGCATTCCATGAAGTGGCTGACTGCTGGTTCGACTGACTCACGGCCTAGACAGGGCTACCAGAAGATAGAAATTATTAGCCATAAATTGTTATTAACGTGTTTAGAAAATCTGCTTAATGGCGTGGACGTTTCACCTATTTGCCACCCTTCAGACTATAAAAACCCTGATTGTTCTTCCTTTAGTTTTCCTTTCCAAATGAACAGCTCCATAGACTGTGACATCATTATGTGTCTTTTCTCGGTCTTTTGTATGCATCCTTTTCTGAAGTGTAAAAATTTAAAATGATGAACGCATCTGTGAAAATTTCTGCGTTTGAATCAAAAACATTTCATAATTAGAAGCCATCAACACTGCAGAAAATATAACCATCCCTAATAATACATATTTGCGCTTATACTGGTTTTAGGAAAACAACTGGACATGAAAGCTATATATACCGTTTCAAATCAGATGTTTTTGATGTAGTTGTGTTCTCTGAGCTGGTGGATGGTTTATTTTCGAAGCTTTCGTTGCCCCTACTTGACAACATCTTCAACGCATACTTCAGTTTGATGAAGCGAGCTTTTAGATTCCTCCACGAGTTTATTGGTCACATCTCCAGGTGGTGACCTTAAACGTGATTGGCTGTTTTGTGTGTTTCCACACACTCTAGGCTACTTGTTTTGGTACTGGTTGTTTCCTTGACTTGAACCCTGACCCTTTGCGTGTGAGATTTCCTTCCTATCGGTTGGTAAATTTGGCCCATCTCAATGTATCTATTGATTGATGATCCTCTGGAATGACAGGAAGGCTTCTAAAAATTCTATAGCACTCTTGGTGTCTCCTCTGTCTGTCTTATATTTGGACGTTGGTTGTTTCAGTCGAATTGATGTCCGTGGTTGTCTTTATGCAATGAGTGATATGAGCGGGGAAGGAGGTTGTCATGTCTTTTGACGGCTGGTTTATGATCATGGACAAAGGGGACGTTCACTTTGGCCAATGTAGTGTTTTTTGGCAGTTGTTACAATTTATTTCGCAGATGATGTTGGTTTTATCTTCTTTCGTTGTTGAGTCTTTTCGCTGACATAGAAGTGAGTGAATTGATTTTGTTGGTTTGTGTGAGACGTCAATTCCCAAATGTATGAAGAGTCTTGCAGTGAATATTGAGATGTCCTTTATATATGGAAGGGTGATTATCTTTATGCTTTCTTTGGGGGCCTTTGATTTGGTAGGTCGGCTCGTGGGTATATGTCTTTTGATAAAGTTCCATAGATATCCATCCATGAGATATCCTTCTTCAATTTTCCTTAAGGTGGAAAGGAGTGCTTCAATGAAAACTGGCTTTCTTGAATAGTGTTTGTATACAATTGCTTTGTATGTTATTGGACTGCTGCTGTTATAATTCAGGATTGGGTCTATGTGAGTTGATTTTCTATAAACTTGAGTTTCTGATTCCCTTGTGGTTGTTCGCTTGACTAAAATCTCCAAATATGAGATTCCTCTTCTCTTCTGAATTTTATGTCGTTGAAGACGTTTATTAAATTGTGAATTTTATCCAACCTGTTTCTTTTGATTTTTACAAATGCGTCATCTACGTAACGTATCCAAATCTTGGCTTTGATCTTTGGTATGATTATGTTTTCGAGTCTTTGCATCACTTCTTCCACAATCAAACCTGATATTGGCGATCCCATGGATGTTCCTTTAACTTGTTCATATATTTGACCGCTGAATTGAAAGATATCAACCTAGAAATACGAATGTGGAAACAAAATTATCAATCAATAACTAACGAATATGTTACGCAATATAGCAAGAACTAAATAAGACTATATTCATTCCATTGTCTATGAGCTTGCCTTGTAACCAAAAGGTCCTGAGTTCGAACCCTGGTGGGGTGTGTACTGATGAAGATTCCCAAATTAGGACGAAACAGCTGTCCAGTACTCCCAGCTGGTTTTCCAATGGTTCTCTAACTAATGCCAGCTCATGATGAAATCCTGAGACCAATCAAATCCCTACAAACCAACACTTGAAAGTACTTTGTTAGGCATAGGTTTATGCATTCCAACCAACTTGTGTGTTACATTTTTGATTGTTGTTGGAGGTGTTCATCGTTGCTGAGTAATCACTACACTGTCTATTTTGCTACTTCCTGTCCAAATGAGGTATATAATACTATGAAATCGAATAATAGCATTATTTCTTGGTCATCTATTTGAATGACTCTGATTTCCTCTAGAAAATGGATAGCAGAGCTGAAGGATAAAATTGGTTGTAACCGGATATTTAGTTTGTGTATTTTAAGTCTGCCATAGAATCAGAGTAGGACTACCCATTGGATTTCATTCGCCATTGGTCCTGTTTTGTGATCTGAACTAATCTGGTAAACTTGTTTAAGGTTCTTTGGATGCGGTTGTCTAATGTTTGTATAGAATTTGTTGTAATTTGTTGAAACACATCAAAATCATCCTCCTAAGCTAAACATCTTCTCAATTATACCTAAATCAGATGGATTTATTCTATATCATCCACTCGAATATAAAATTAATGAAATGAAGGATGTTTTTCTCAAAATGTATTATTACATAATTTTATCAAAATATCACACTATTCAGCTGATTATACTCTAGTATCGATTTCCAGGGATTAAGTTGATTTCAAATTAGTGCATGAAGTGATTCCAGTTAGAGAATCACTGAAAACCAGGGACTGAGAAAAAGTAGTTGAGTACTGCCTGGTTTTCAATAATTTCCTAAGTGAAGTCATTTCCGATAGAGAAAGAAAGATCAGATTTGCAGTATAAAATGTGATATCATCATTCTACTTCACAGGTTTCCATCAGCTAACTGCAAACTACCCGAAATTACAATGGTTATAAATAATAAAAATTCATACTTCATTGTTTGAAAGTTAATTAAGGAAATATTATAAGGTGAAAACATCTAGAATGAACGTATTTTTATTTTTTTTAATTTTTGATTACAGCTTGATTCTACACCGTATTTTTGGTACAAGTATGGGATTTTCAACATGGATATCAGTAGCCCAAATTTCGCAGGCCGACCATTGATATCAGGTGTGCGTCGGCAGGGGATCGAACCTCGGACCATGTGCATGGTCGGTGAGAGTCCTAACCACTGTGCCACCGACGCACAATACAGTTAGCTTCATTTTAATTTACCATCAATTTATATACTATCAAACTATGAAAGAAAAAAGAGGCGAGAGAAGACAGAAAACAGAAAAATCTAATAAACAGTGTTAGCTTGTACGCCAACATGGGAACTCTAGAAGGTTAAAGTTCATCAAATTGAGAACTTGCTTAGTGAGCTGAGCTCACAATTAGCGATTAATCAGTATAATGGAATTGATCTGGTTTGATAGTTTATAAATTGATGGTGAATTAAACCAGTTGGGTGCAGCAGGTCGGGTGTTTGGACATTGGCTAGGGGTCGCGCTATGTCGTGAATTGGCAGAAGTTAGAATTCATGGGCAGTTGGATCGGGTCAGAGTGGCGTAATGGTATACAAGCTCACCAGAATGTCCTGGATTGAAACACCGGTGGGTGCATACTGCTGATGATTCCCAGACTAGGATGAAATAGCTGTCTCTAACTAATGTCAGTCATGATGAAATCCAATAATTGTAATACTTATATTCCGGATGCTCTCACCTTATAAATTTTTTCACTATTACCTTTCAAACAGTGAAGTATGAATTTTTATTATTTAGAACCATTTTAATTTCAGGTTGTTTACAGTTAGCTGATGGGAACCCGTGAAATATAATGATGATATCACATTTTATACTGCAAATCTGGTCTTTCTTTCTCTTTCGAAATTATTCAATGGAACCAAATGTATGAAGTCAGTTCGTTATTTAACTTGAAATATTACTGTAATCAAAGCAGTAAACATTGTTTCAATGGACTATGCGTTAAAAGGCCTTTTTTAAAGCTCCATATTTTCATATTTAAAATTGCGTATCATCGAAGTTCGTTATTTGGATGATATTCGTTATATTATCAAACTGAGAAATACATGTTAGAAAAGAACATACCTGCACTCAAAAACTCGATTTCTCTTGAAATGCCTTCAGCTTTTTCTGCAATAGTGATTAAATGACCAATTACTTCTTCGAGGCTAATTATTTGAGAGAATAAAAAATTTTTTAAAAAAAGGATTCACTATTTAAATCATACAAAGTTACACATCGTCTCATTAATTAATAATGATGATATTTTGTTGATTCTTGACAGTTTCTTACTATCTAAATCGATTTTAATCTCAGAATGTGCCGACAAAGTTCACCTACTATAAATATTCCAAAATTCAGCTATAATTTCATGTGTTCCACCGAATAAGCAGTTTTAAAAAATTTAAAGACTGAAGTCACTTATTCAAAAAAAATATGGCAATTAATCTAGGTGTCAAACATCTTAGGAATCCTATGATGTTCTCGGGGGTACTCAAGAACTTCTAGTCAGTTGACAAGTAGACATAAATCATGCTTACCAATCAACAGAGGGTTGGTTAGTCACACGATCAAGTGGCAAACATCAAGTCACCAAGAAGATCCATACTGACAAATGTGAATGTGACGAAAGGAGAGTCTCGGAAAAACTAGTCACGGCCATTGGTTTATCAGGAGAGAAATAATTACACTTCTGAGAAATTCTTGAAGCTTATTCTCATTGAATTTAGCTCTGAAGATGTTGTCTAGAAGGATAGGCAAGCTTTCGTCTAAGACTAACCAGCCCGTAGAACAGAACTGCATCGAAAAATGAACACTATCTCTATCCCTTGTCCAAAATTCTTTTCATATTTCTAAAGGTATTACTAACTTCACTTCAAATAGACAAATTCACTTTCATTCCTTGTGATGTAATTTATTCACTCCTTTGGCTTTGTTTACTTAAAAGCCCTATCGTTTGTTTTAATATTTCAGTACTTAAATTGTCTTAGTTTCTGTGCAGCTTTTCAGAATGGACCAAAATAAAATTTAGGTTGTATTATTTTGTTGAAGTTTCTATCGCAGATTTAATTGAATCTCATACACCCCGAATCTACTGTTAATCTACCGCAGACTTAAACTTTTTGGATCTTCTCACGAAGAATATATTATTATTTGGGTTCTAACGACAGAAATACACCAACTAGAACGCTAAGAAATATTCAGCAGATTTCTTTATTTTCGACTACGTAACTATACAACATATTCCGACATTCTTATCAAACACGTGATTTTCATGTACATTTGTATGAGATAACAGTATGAAAGTACTAGACTGAGATAATATAAGTCAAAATGTTTATTAAAGGAGCGGAATCGTAGATAAGATGTAAGAAAATAGAACAGTGAAAGAGTAAAAGTAGGGCTATGAAAAAGTACCCCTAGTTTTAAAATTTCATCATCATGGCAGGCTAAGTGTAATAAGCAATAGTTTTTGAAAAAACTTAAAACAGGTTTGGGCTATTTTGTGGTTAGATCTTTGACAAATTTCAGTATGTGAGGCAAAGCTATCTTTATGTGGGTTTAAACGCCTTGTTAAAATCAACTTTATCGCCTGCCTATATAATGTGCTTTTCAACAGATCACTTAAGGCATCTATTTCCAGACTTAATCGGGTTAAGCGATTTGATTTCTTCATGAAACCTTCAACCTCAAAAAAAGAGAAACTATTCATCTGCAAAGGTTCTATAAGCCGTAAAATCATACTTCTTAGGACGCGGAATAGTGAACGCCAAAAATGATTTAACGTCCGTCACCAAGAAAATAATGCGTACAAACTTGTAATTCAAAGGTAACATAGCCTCCATTATCATTAAAAGAAGAATCTCAAACGAAATTTTTTGAAGCATTGTTGAGAATAGCACTTTTTGGTCGAAAATTACTGTGTGATAACCTGTGGTCGGTGGCACAGTGGTTAGGACTCTCACCGACCATGCACATGGTCCGAGGTTCGATCCCTGCCGACGCACACCTGATATCTATGGTCGGCCTGCGAAATTTGGGCTACCGATATCCATGTTGAAATCCCATACTTGTACCAAAAATACGGTGTAAATCAAGCTGTAATCAAAAATAAAAAAATGAAGGAAAATATCCCATAGCTGACCAACTCTGTGTGGGTTAATCAATTCATCTGCTCGTATGGAGCTACATATATCAGTCGTTTGACTCGAATTGTATCCAGGAGGGTTATTATCATTATTATATCTTTTAATTCCTGAGGGAACATAGAGCTTCAGCTGCCATCTCCAATGCCTTCTGTTTTCTGCCAACTTTTTCACCCAGCTCGAAATCCGCCCAATGCTTTCATCTCCCTTCACATGACCTCCTCTAAGTCACCGTTGCACTGACGACCAACTGACCGCTTCCCTTTCAGGTTCCACTCGAGCGATGGCTTGTCTATTGATGTCACTTGATGGTTTGTTTCCTCAGCGTATGGCCAATCCACCTCTATTTCTTCCTGCCTATTGCTGATCTTTTCTGGCCGCTCATCTAATCAGGAGTAATGAGCAAAGACAACTGTTAATGAAGGTCCTTAGTTTGTTCAGAGTGCTCTTTATGACGCGCCAAGTCTCTGACCGTGTATAGTAGCACTGACTTCACATTATGGTTGAAAATTCGAATCTTATTTTTATGCTGAGTGCTGTTGACCTCTACACAGACTTGAGAGCTTTGCTTTTCCGATTCTGGCTTTGATACCCTCGTCAGTTCCATCCTCCTGTAGTTGAAAAGATGCTTCCCAGGTAGGTAGGTAGGTAGGTAAAGGAGGTTGTTTCTTTCAGTTTTCTCCCATTTATGCTGGCTGGTTGTTGTTGTTGCTGTTGGTGGTGTTGGCCAGGAATCGTTGCCACCTCTCTTCATCTATGTTCACCTGAAGTCCTATCTTTGATGCTTCTTCTTCCAGCTTGTTGCTTTTCACTTGCATATCCTCCAGTTTGTGGGAAATCAGACATATGTCATCGGCGAAGTCCAGGTCCTCCAAGTTGTTTTTGTGTGGGTCCATTTTATGCCTGTTTCCTCATTGTTCGTTGTCTGTCTCATTGTCCAATCTACCGCAATCAGGAAGATCACTGGCGAAAGTAGACAGCCTTACATCACTCCCGTCCTCATTTCGAAGGCTTCCGTAAATTTCCCGTTGTGGATTACTTGGCATAGAGCATTGTCGTAAAACTGTTTGATGAGATATATGGTTACAAAAGTAGTGGAAGAGGAGGTATAAGAAGCATAATCATTGAGCCTCTGGGCGATACGGGTCACTGTGTCTCTACAGCCTCTTCCCTTAAAGTCATCTACAAGGCGTAAAATAATTTGATGAAATCATCATGTATCCGACTCATCTGTATTGCTGAAGATTTGGCTATAGAAATAGGGAAGCCAGATCTCTGTATGCAGGAAAAAAGTTTGTCCAACTCTTCGAATTATATTTTACCTCTAATTATTCTTCATCTTATTATTCATTTTGTATACCCTTTACTTATTAAGTCGATTGTTATTATTATTATTCTCACTTTGAACTGTTTCCGGTATTATTTCATTTATCCCGCCTGTTATTCTAAATCACACTTTTTCCGCATTGTTAAAATCCTATGTTAATAAATTTTACACCATGTGATGCAACATTTTTATTTTCAAAAGAATGTTTACTGAACAAAGAATATTCTTTTCGATAACTTCATCAACAGGTTCTACAGTTTTTCTGTACATAATAGTGAATGATTTAGTGTTATTAACAACATTAATGTTGTTGTTTAAATAACCTCGAATCATAACATCGAATAATAATAATAACGATGGATTACACTTTGATAGTATCATCATAGCAATACACTGAATATCAAACAGGCAAATTAGGAAAAATTATGATACAAATTCTTGAATTTATGTCTCCATTGAAGGCCAGTGTATTAGCAGTATCTAGAATTGTTTCTTCTGCATTACAGAGCACCGGAGAATGTTTCAGGTGAATCGCAATATCCTCTGCTGTTTAGAGTATACGCGCTCTCTGGATGTTTTTGACAATTTATTTGGTACCCTATAGATGATGGAGTAGGATACTTCAATATTAACTCAGTGACTGGTTTGGACCAGGTGTTCTAATATTCGAGCTATTGATGCTTCTCACTGCACCTGTATTTAACCACATTGGTAGATGTTCCCGAATACGAGAAATGAAGTTCCTAGAGCAACAGTCAATATGATTCGTCCCTACAAGCTCTATTGAATTGGTAGGTACAACTAGAAAGGGGATAGTCTAGATACTTCATCTTTCAATTCGGGAGTCATCAACAGTAGTATGGAAAATAAGACTTGCAATTTGCCAGCATCAAAAGTTCTTTAAATAGATTTTCTTAACTTGACAGTAATTATTTCTCTAGATATATCACCATTGATTTGCAATCGTATTTATAAGGGCTTCTTTGATTCGATACTAGTAAGTAGTGTGATGTGTGTCTAGTCCTTTTGTTTGATGCATACTGAATTCTATCAGTTAGCTTTTGGAATGTGGCCAATATTCTAGGTAGCTCTCTATCACGGTTCACACTGATTTGATTTGACGACTGCCAACTAACACGAACGTAGGTCTGAGACACCTGCCGACTGCCTACAGCCATCTAATATCTAGTGGATTATTCCACACACTTTTAAAACCGTATATATGTGATTGTACAGCTTGATAATAAATTTCTTGGAAAGAGTCTCTTCTGAGAATCTAATACCAACAATATATATATATATATATATATATTGTTGATATTAGATGGTGAGAGGCAATCGGCAGGAAGCCTTCGACCTAGATTTCGTGCTGGTTGGGCACTCATCAGCAAGGCGTATCTGAAGGAACTGATGTCCCTTCTGAGATTCAAACCCGCCTCACCCAGTGCTACACTAGTTACTGACTAGTGTGCAATCAAAAATATCCAATACAGTCCTATAGGAGGTCAATCGCGAGCCTGAATAGCTCAGTGACTAGGGTGACTGCAGCACTGGGTGACGCGGGTTCGAATCTCAGAAGGGACATGAGTTCCTTCAAGGTTGATGAGTGCCAACCAGCACGAAACGTAGGTCGAAGGCTTCCTGTGGCCGATTGCCCCCAACCATCTAATACCAACAATTCACAGTGCACCGTAATGGCGAGCAACCTAGTGGCATGGTGGCCATATTGCAAGCTTGACTGATAGAATTCAGTCTGCAGTGAAGATAGGACTAGACACACAATACACTAGTTACTGACTAGTGTGCAATCAAATATATACATATATATGTAGGTTATTTCACGATGAACTATTCACCACTGGCCAACACATTTTGTCACACAAATAATATTTGTTATCATTTTATAACAAATCTGTGTTGGTTTGTAGGGATTTGTTTGATTGATTTGATTAATAGCGGTTGTGCCATGTCGTGAATTTGCAAGAGTCTGGCCATTGAATCGGGTCCCAGTGGCCTAATAGTCTAAGAGCTAAATCACCTTGTAACCAGCAGGCCCTGGGTTCGAACTCCCGGTGGATGCGTACTGATGAAGAGTCCTAAACCAGGACGAAAACACCTATCCAGTACTCCTAGGTTTTCTCAGTGGTTCCCTAACGAATATCAGCTCATGAGGAAATCCTGTAACCAATCAGTCTGTTTGTTATCCTACATAAAATTAAATCCATTTCATAACCGGCTTCACCTGTACGAAGAACAAATATTTGAGAGTTGTAAGAATATTCTTCGCTCAGATTGACTTTTATTTCATGATACGAACATATCCCACACTCTAGAATAGATACATATATACACATACGTGTAGGGTGAGCATAGGACTTACCGATTTTTAATTTGAGATATACCCGCATTAACTGTTTTTCCTTTGTCAAGTTTTATTTTCCTTAGAAAACTGCGTTTACAGTTCGCTTCAAGTAGTCGAACTCTGCGTAATTCATCTTCTTCATTATCTTCACTCTGTTCTTCTGAGGCTAATCGTAGTGTTTCAGATGCTCTAGATCTGTTTGCATGAAATTTTGACTTTTCAGATGACAATTGTTTTGAAAAGTGAATATTCGATCCTAAACTAGGTCGTCTATTGGACGTTCTATGAATGTAAATAATTTTGCTCCATCATCTCTTCTTTCATTATCTGTATCCTCTTCAACACTGATGTCTAGATTACCTTTATCCTTTGATCTTGAATTGAACTCTATCAACAACAACAACAACAAAAATCAATAGTGAGATTGAATTCATTTGGATGTACTGCTCGCTTTAAAAAAAACAGACATTTTCATTCCTTGAGTTCTGAGAAATGATGTTTCATACTCAACCTCCTCTCTTTATTCGGTTTATTATTGGTTGATAAATTAAATGAGACTTACGGATGCGCTATCCGACAAGTGAACCCGGACAACGTGGTTAGCGTGTTAGCAAACATTCTGTCTTTCGACCGCTGGTACGCTTGTGGTGAGAGCAGGCTGCTAGCCGATCGGTTGACATTAATCTACGTCAATGTCTAGGTTACTAATATGGGCCGTGAGAAAATATGAACAAGGCTGTTTCAACAACCACTCACAGCAAACTTAAAGTGGGCAAATATGATTCGCAGATAGATGGCTGTACTTTCCGAGGGACTCGAAAACAACCAATCAGAGGACTGCGTTTGTCTACTTGACTAGGCTATAATAATGTATGTGAAATTTATATAAATACGTGTTGATTTCCGTAATAAAACGATCTGTTGCCTGGCCCTTGTCTTCTGTTGTTACACGCTTTTTAAAATCAGTATTATTATTAATTCCTTTAATTCCTAGAGGAACATAGGCTCAGCTGCCCATCTCCAATGCCTTCTGTTTTCTGCCAACTTTTTCACCCCGCTTGAAGTCTGCCCACATGCTTTCATCTCCTCTTCACATGACCTCCTCCAAGTCACCCTTGCACTGACGACCAACCGATCGCTTCCCTTTCAGGTTCCACTCGAGCGTTGGCTTGTCTATGATGTCACTTGATAGTTTGTTTCCTCAGCGTATGGCCAATCCATCTCTATTTCTTCCTGCCTATTGCTGATCTTTTCTGGCCGGTCATCTAATCAGGAATATGAGCAAAGACAACTGTTAATGAAGGTCTGTAGTTTGTTCGGAGTGCTCTTATGATGCACCAAGTCTCTGACCGGTGTATAGTAGCATTGACTTCACATTGGAGTTGAAAATTCGGATCTTATTTTTGATGCTGAGTGCTGTTGACCTCCACACAGACTTGAGAGTTTTGCTTTTCCGATTCTTGCTTTGATATCCTCGTCAGTTCCGTCCGCCTGTAGTTGAAAAGATGCAGGTGAAGGAGGTTATTTCTTTCAGGTTCCTCCCGTTTATGCTGGCTGGTTGTTGTCTGTTGTTGTTGATGTTGGCCGGGAAACGCTGCCACCTCTCTTCATCTATGTTCACCTGAAGGAAGTCCTATCTTTGATGCTTCTTCTTCCAGCTTGTTGCTTTTCACTTGCATATCCTTCAGTTTGTTGGCAATCGGGTGTATATCATTGGCGAAGTCCAGATCCTCCAAGATCTTTTATAGAAACAGAAGAAATTCACTAAACTCCACATAAACATTAAAGGTGAGCTCTTTTCGGTTGACAATAGCACAAATTTTTAGTCACATATACAAATGCAACAAACTTTTGTGGCTTATGTTTCAAGTTCGACTGTAGAATCATGTCATCTGAGAACCGTTGAAAATCAGAAGTACTAGACAGTTGTTTCGTCCATGTTTGGGGCTCCTCAGCCGTATAAAAATCGAACCCATGACTTTCAGTTTACGAAGCCAACTCTTTAACCACTTTGGATGAAGTTCAGCATTGGTCATAACTTCTTGCTAAAACTCCAGTCAACTTCGTCCTCTAGTCAGCCATCAAACAGCATCATATTCGTTTCCATATGTTAGTTAACATTGGCTTCTTTGATGCACGAATCACTAAGGTTGCACTATCAGCCTTTATGTCTGTCATATTTATTAGCCTAACTTACAGTCAGTTAAACAAAATAGAACTACAAAATAATAAAGACCTAATGAATATTTCGAAGGTTGAAAAAAGTCGGATCCATTATTATTTTAAGAGTGACAATACATTATAGTAAATATTCCTATTTCGTCATTTTGCTAGTTATACTGAACATATAATTATGGATCTTCACTTCCGGATTTCCTTAACGGTTAAACACGAGGAAAAGAGTCTAATTATAGAGTCTATTTCGGTGTACCTTGTAGACAGTGATAGCAGAGCTGATGTTTGTAAAATATTCGAGGTCATGTCTATCAGCTCCATTTTGGTTTATGAGCTTGTCTTCTAAACAAAGTGGAAGCCATCAGAATAGATATGTGAAGAAAAGAAACATGCACGTTCAGAATAAATTCGAATAGCTACTTTGCTCAACCCAGCTATCATTATAAGAATGTAAAAAATCTCCAGCAACTAAGGCCATTTGAAAGTTACCATTGTTATTATTATTCCGTCTACTCCACCTTTAATTTTTTATGTGATAAGTGTCAATGGACGTGAACATTGAACGTTTGTTTATCGGAACTGGTAGCTATTGGCAGGCAACTCGAAAGCGCGAATGGTACAACCGTATGCAAGTTGGAAGAAAACGAAAGAATACGAATAAAAGTACACTGGATTTACTTGTAAAACATTTGTTTATAGACACTCGTACTTATCCAGACTTTAACTGTCAAACAATACAACTTTCTTAAAGTACTAGTAGTTTGCATTTAAAGTCGAGAAAGTTATAGTAATTATCAGTTCGGAGCGTCTTCGCAAATAATAGGAACTTAAGGTTAAGTTCCTTGACAAAAAGTTCTCCTTTATTTGAACAAAACATATAAGCGAACAATATTGTTTTCAATTAGATCTTGTTCAGGCTTTACTCTAATTTATTTTCCGAAACCTGATCAGTTTTCAAAAGTATTTCTAACCTTTCACTATTGCACAGTGTACGCTGTAACTCAGTGATTTCGAGAGATGCTACAATCTGTGATTTTTAAATCCAAAAATACGACTTAAATTTTTTTCCTTCATGTCAGTGCATTCAGTGATAGCCACATGCAGTCTGACAACACTTAGAACAACGTACGGAAATTAAGGTCGAGTTATCCTGGTTGACCGTAAATAGCTGTGGAATCCAGTACTCTCATCCTAAATAGGACGAAATGCGCATCCTGGATTCCATAGCTAGCCACTGTCAACCAGAACAAATCCACTTTGACAAGGCAATACCTTAATTTTCACAGTTTCTGTCCATTACAGTATAAGAGAGGCTTACTGAAGTGTGTATTTAAGAGGATTCAGCGTATGTGCACGGCTAATGTTATAAACAAAGAAAACAAATTATTGATGAATACTCTTGTTGAAAACGGATATCCTTTAAAATTTTTAAACAGGTGTAGAAGTCAATTAGTCTCTAAACCTACAATTCATACTGCCCTTAAGAAAAATGTCTCCATCAAATTACCATATAATGGGGAAATAAACAGTAGGATTTTGAGAGGAAGGTTGAATTCCATCATCCGTAGAACCTATTATGCAGCTCAGCTTGTAATTGCCGAGAAAGCTAAAAATATTCTCCACTACAAACCTCAAAAGTGTCACATCCCACACAATTTACCATTTTTCGTGTGTGTGTGTGTGGTCACATAACATAGGGAGGAGTGATCATGCTTTGCATGTGAGGGTGGGAGAGAATGTCCCAAAATGGCTAGAAAAACAGATGAATTGTGAAAAACCAATAGATGCAGTGTTAGACTATCAACTTCTTCTATAGCTGAACGTCTAATCGAGATGAACCATAAGATTGATGTTAACTCGGCCTTTAAGGTCATCTACAAAAACAGTCAAGGGCGCTTATTGAAATACACTGAGACTATAGCTATTCATAAACTTAAGACCCCCCCCCCTTGTGTGTATTCAAAAACAGTTTATTATTACTCTTAACCTACCTTGGTAATCCTTATTTGATTGGATTACCAAACTTTGTGTTAATCATTCTTAAATCCTTCTTTTTGTCATTTTGTTTAATTTAACTTTTCCATATGTATATTGACTTGACAAGTAAATGTTGAGGGATCAGATTGTTCGAATTGTATAGCGCAAATACACCACATAGTTTTTCAAATAATCTCCGTCTTCTAATAACGCTATCAATCGTTGATCCCTAAACATCATTGAAGCGTACATAATAAAAGCCGACTTGTTAACAGAGTCATGTAGCAATTCAGTTCAACATACTCAATAACCGGCCTTCTTGGTCTAGTGGATAATTCCTAGCCCATTTGAAACTTTAGTTGCAAAGTTCTAGTCTCATTTGAAATGGTATAGCTCACTGAGAATGCATCTACTGACTCATAAACGGTGAAAAAAATGCACTCTTTGAATTCCACTGTTAGTCATTATAAACTAACACAGAATCATTTTACTTCTTATTGACCAACTTACTCTTTCGTTTAATTTTACGTTGTTTTATTATTCGTATACAGTAGAGAACAAATTCAATAAAAGCTTGAAATGCTGACAATGGAACAGGTACAATTGGCTTTTTATTGAATTCAACAACCATTGAATACATATTAAATTTCCATAATTCAATTGAATGAAATTCAATTTCTTCAAAAACATTACTACATAATGAAAAAAAAAGAAACACACAATGAAAAATACCTCCAATGGAAAATAAAATAAAAGCAGGTGTCATCAACTTTGGTTTTTCCACCACTTTGTACTTCATTCCTGATATTTTTCAAATGAGAAGGAGAAAAGTGAATATAATACCACTGCCTTGAGTAAGACAGAAACAAATTATTGTGTAGCTTGAAAATCCCCATTGAGTCATTGAGAAAAAAGAGAATATTTATATACAATTATTTGTGTGTATGTGTGTGTGTGTACACGAGGTTTGTCACGTTTAGATGATTGACCAGGTAATACAAGAATGATCTAATATAGAAACAAGGTTAATTAGACAGCAACTAAAGTAAGATTGAGTTAGTTAGTAAGTTAGATGACGTGATATAATTGACTAAAATGTCTCAACTTAGGTCAGGGCAGCAACAGAAGTAATTACAAGTAGAAACTAAGTAGAAGTGGGGTTTAACAACTGCCAACCCGCGATTCAGTTCACGCTGGAGAAGGAGTCCAACTCCAAAATATCCTTCTTGACATCCAACTAACAAGACGAGAACAGATGGAACACTGAAGAGATCTATCCACAGAAAGTCGATGTGGGATGGAAAGCCTACTAAATTTCACAATTGGGTACCCTTATACACTAAACGAAACCTGATCCGTTCATTCAGCTTCAGAGTTTGCAGATTTTGCACCCCGGACACCATAGAAGATGAACTGGACAGTCTGAAGAAAATCCTCGTCGAGAATTGTTATCCAGAAAGATTTATTGCAAAATCTATGAATCCTAGAGCACGAAATCCGCCCATGCTCAGCGTCCCGAAAAAAACTACCCTACATGAACCTTCAATTCAATGGAGATATATTTGCGGAAACACTTAAAAATCGACTGTCGCGCTCACTTAAGAAGACCTTCTTCGCAGCTGACCTACAACTAACCTTCTCCACAAAACCTATGATTCATGTGAACGTGAAAGATAAGCTACCAGTGCTAGCCTCATCACCTGCTCGTGTGGAGCCAGATATGTCAGCCGTATCCAGCGTTCGCTTTCCAAACGTATCACCGAACACTTGGCAACATGGTTTTATAAAGGAGAAAAACGATGCACCCGTAATTCCATCATAGAAGATCCGATAGATTCCGGACACCAAGCTACACCGCAAACAAACTTCAACGTCGTCTACAGAATACAAAATAGTCTTCCTAAAGGTGTACGAATCGGACTTCTTCAAACTGCAGAAGCAATGGCGATTCACTTGCTAATCCTTGAACTCTGCATACAGAAGAAGTTCGTTCAATCACTACACTTGCGATGGGCGTAATCTATCTTATTACTCGACAAGTAATTTCTACCTAATCTTTATTTTTTTGTCTGAGTCTTCATTAGTATTATTTTGTCTTCTCAATTTTGCATTTTCAACTTTCTTGTTCTCTACCCCCACCTGATTTAATTTCTACACCTCACTACCACTGTTACTGACTTGATCAACACTCAATTTCTAGTCATTTATGCTACGTCATCCAACTTATTTACTCAATTTCAGTTCTAATTTAAATGATATTATTATCTACCCCACTTCTACTTAGTCTGTGCATGTAATTACCTCTGTTGCTACCCTGACCTAAGTTAAAACATTTTAGTCAATTATATTACGTCATGTAGCTTACTGACTCAATCTTACTTTAGTTGCTGAATGATTAATCTTGTTTCGATATTAGATCTTTCTTGTATTACCTGATCAATTATCTAAACGTGACAAGCCTCGTGTACACACACATACAAGTAATTATATATAAACGCTATTGTACAGCTATGTGAATGAATTTGCCAGCGAAAAGAGTCTCTTCTCTGAACGTCTTCTCTTTTACAAATGATTGTAGCAAGGAAGTGTCGTCAAAACAAATTCACCTCTATTCTGTATCCTCTTAGTTAACTGGAAAGAATCAAGATGTTTAATTATAATTTGAATTTCATCAAGTCTTGTCTGGGTCTTGTGTTACATTTTACATTAGGAACTCATATGCGTGCTGTAATTATTATCATATCTTTATGTGAGTTTAAACATCCTGTCAAAATCAACTTTATCGCGTGTCTTATGATGTGCTTTTCAACAGATAACTTTTAGCACCTAATTCCAGAGTCACTTGGATTGAGCAATTTGATTTCTTCATGAAACTGTCAACCTCAAATAGGAAACTGTTGCTCGTAAAATAAAATTAGCTAGGATGTGGAATAGTGAAGGCCTAATGTGACTTAACGCCCGTAACCAAAAAAAATAATGCGTACGAACTTGTAATTTAAAGGTGACACAGCTTCCATTATCATTAAACCGAAGTCCCTGAGAAAAGCATTCCCTGAAGCATCGTTGAGAATAGCGGTTTTTGGTCGAAAATTACTGTCTCATAACCTGAAGGTAAATATCCCACAGCTGACCAACTCTGTATGGGTTTTATTCAATTCATCTGCTCGTATGGAGCTATATATATATCAGTCGTTCGACTCGGGTTATATCCAGGAGGGTGCTAGAACACTGTCATGCGTGATTACAAAGAAGTGGAATAGGAGGTATAAGAAGCATAATCATTGAACGTCTGGGCAATACGGGTCAATCTGTCTTTACAGCCTCTTCCTTTAAAGTCATCTACAAGGCGAAAAATAATTTGCTCAAATCATGACGTTTCCAACTCCTCTATATTGCTATAGTTTTGGCCATAGAGAAATAGAGAAGCCATATCTCTGTATACAGAAACGGTTTATATATCATATGTCATATTTGAAGGATTTTAAGGTGTTCTATCACCTCTGGCTGTTTCTGTACTGAGCATTCGAACACCTCATGATCACTTTTATCCACGTAAAATAAGTTTCAGACAAAGGCACACAGTTATTTCAGTCTGACGACATTAAACAATATTTAGTAAATATCCTGTGGCGTAATAGAAGAGTATTTTAATGAAAACATCTGAATTTTTAATGAATTGAGAGGACACACCCAGCTGATGAGTCCTAATATGGCGAAGCACTAGTGGTAAGTTTCCATCAGCCTAGTAAACATTTTAATTCACTGGATTTTTAGCTGTTCTACTGACTTGTAAAAAGAAAGATTATAAAATTGTTAACTTTTCATAACGAGCCAACACCAGTTAGAAAGATCACTGAAAACAAGAAAGCACTGAGCAAAACTGTTTCATTCTACTTTTGGACTGTTCGACAGTGCACTTGTTCTCGTAGCCTGAAAGTCTTCGGTACGATCCCTGGAGATTGCGTGCGTGCGTGCGCACTGATGAAGAGCCCTAAAAAAGGATGAATTAGTTGCGCGATGCTGTCTAGTTCTCAGTGATCTCCATAATAATTGTTGGTTCATTACAAAAATCTAACATTCGCAATTAATCTGAAAATCTCCACAAATCGTATAGTCCCACAATTCTACCAGTCCGCTTCACTTATTTGGGAAGTACCATCAACCAGTGCCAACGGGTTGATCTCTGACGAAATCTCAGCACAAATACAGAGGGCTCGTTTCGCATTTGCCAGTTTACGCCGACTCTGGCGTAGACGAGATGTTCGACTATCGACCAAAGAGTGGGTGTATTGCTCATCAGTCCACTCCGTCCTCCTTTATGGTTGTGAGACCTGGCCACTGAGAGTGGAAGACATGAAAAGACTAGCTAGCTTTCTTTGATCATAGGTGCCTGCGTTCTATTTCCCGTGTAAAGTGGCATAATAAGGTGAGCAACATTGAGGTCAGGCGTAGAGTGCTAGGTAAACAAGGGAAATCAATCGACGAAGTTGTGAAGTTACAAAGACTGAGATGGTTAGGACATGTGTTACGTATGCCAAGTCATCGCCTCCCTCGACGAGCTATGTTAGCGGATATAGGGTCAGGCTGGAAAAAAGCTAGCGGCGGTCAAACAAAAACTTGGCACCAGTCAATGAAATCCACAACAGTTAGTCTAAGCCACGTAGGAAGGTGTAGACTTCCAGGCTGGGGTCCTCGGAACGGTAAAAATCTATGGTTGGAAACAATTGGTGACATGGCTCAAAATCGTTCTCAGTGGCGCAGATGCATCCACTCCTTGTGACTTATGATTTCCAATGAAACTGTTTTGTTCTTCGTTATTACTCCTTTGTCTCACACCTCTGCTCACTGTTTCTATTATGCTTTTCTTGTACTTTCTTCTCTTGCTTCGCGTGCTACACGGAGTGTGGTGACTTGAACTGCCGCACATATGTGCAAAGTTCTATGTCGAAAACAGACAGACAGAGACAGACCAGTCCCTCTGCCCTTTTAGCAGCAAGTATACAGGAAGGACTGAGAGGAGAGCGTCTACTAGATTCTCCGGACATATCCATAAAAGTCTTCGTTTTCAGGGGCAACAATGTGTATTCTCAAGCGCAGTCACCAGACACCTAACTGATACGGGACATATATTGGAAACTAGTCAGGCTTTCAAAGTAATCAACACACACACAGAGAAAAGCATGGTGACTTCAGTTCGCAGAAACTTTGACCCAACCTTTGCATATAGAAAGAGAGTCTGACTAAGGCCTCACTACCTGAACAGGTAATTTTAACTGTTTTGTTCATGTGCTTTAGTGTTTTGTTCTGTTCCATACATAACACTCCATTCAATTTTGATTTTGATTTTCAGTCACTGAGTTGAACTCAATATTAAGGCTCCAAATCTACTAAATTAAATTATTTTACCTATTTTTTATAATTTCACTTTACTATTCACCCCTAACCCTACTGAATTTCGTACCATAATATGTATAAATTAATACTGGGGTTTTATCTTGTATTTCGTCTCCAATCCATCCCTATTTCCAGACGAAATCTGAAACACACCCCCTTGTCTATTCGCTACATAAATAGTTACTCTTTTGAAGTATTGGTTTTTGTAGAGATTTTGTTTTAATGGTTGGAGGATTTCATCATGAGCTGACATCAGTTAAAGAACCATTGGAAGACCTGCAGGTGGTACTGGACAGCTGTTTCGTCCTAGTTTGGGACACTTCAGTGTTAAGCACCCACCAAAAGGGTTCGGACCAAGGACATCTTGGTTACAAGGTGAGTTCTTAGACCATCAGGCTACAGAGACCCAATCCAATCGCCAACCCATAAATTCTAACTTCTGCCACTTCTCTTTTAACACCAAATAATTAATGGTTTACTTACATCGTCTTTGAAATTATTTTGTTTATACTTTCTATCCATAACTTGAAATCATTGAGAAAAGTATGTTCAGAAAATTTTGTAACATATAATGGAATTATTTAAAATATACTCAGCTGAAGAAGATACATTAAATAAAACGAGCTCGTGTAATCCTGCTAATATATTTGTTCTTTCCTTACTCAAACTAATAAAAGTAACCAGACGTAGGAAAATTGCCTAAAAATGAACATTAAGAGCTAATAGCATTGAGATAATATTTCACGTTTAGTAGGTAGAATGTTGAAATACTATAATACTTAAAATAAACTATGATTTCGAAGATATCCGTTGCCAATTATTATTGTCTGCGTAAAGGTAAGCAACCACGTCTCATAGCAAATGCTGAAAGTATAAAGAACAGTCCTAAGCTATGTGTGCAAAAGAAGTACATTCATAAATATTGTTTTACTCTGGCCCCTCATAAGATCACCAAGGGAGGTAATCATCCCACAATGATATTATGGAGGAGATTTGTAGCTCAGGTGGGTGATTTTGATGTGGTTGTGTTCTCTGAGCTGGTGGATAGTTAATTTGCGAAGCTTTCATTGCCCTACGCGGCAACATCGTCAGCACATACTTCAATTTAGAGTGAGCATTTAGATTTCTTCACGAGTTTATTAGTCATCTCTCCTCGTCGGTGACCTTGAACGTGATTGGCTATCTTTGTGTGTTTCTGCACCCTCTAGGCTACTTGTATTGGAACTGACTGTTTCCTTGACTTGAACCCTAACCCTTTGTGTGTGACATTTCTTTCTTATAGACTGGTGGCTTTTGTCTATCTCTATGTGTCTATTGATTGACGATTCACTGGAATATCAGGCAGGCTTCTAGAAATTCTCTAGCAATCTTGGTTTTTCCTGTGTCTGACATTTGGATATTGGTTAATCCAATCGAATTGATGTCCATGATTGTCTGTATGCAGTGAGTGATATGAGCGACGGAGTGTATTTGATGTCTTTTGACGGCTAGCATACGATCATGAATACGAAGACGAATGGGACGTCCACTCTGGATAATATAGTGTTTTCCGCAGTTAATGCAACTTATTTTTGTAGATGATGTTGGTTTCATCTTCTTTCATTGTTGAGTCTTTTGCTTCATTCATATTTCTTTCATACCACTGAATATGACTCATCCCCCTGAAACATATTTTTGTTCATTATTAATATAAAAATGTGTCACTAAACTGGTTATTCACATTTCATCGTGTTTTTGTAATTACTGTAAGTTTTATATGCAATCAGTTGACAGTATTAACCAACAAGCCAATATTCCACTTTATACTTATATCTCAATATAGATCCTGATATAATCTTCATTTCCGTTCACTGGTTACTGTATTCTAATATTTATGAATTTATAATTGTAGAACATTTAAAAGCATTTCATGAAGACAATTGTTCACTCAGATTTCTCTAGTTCTAAAAAATAAGAATTTTCTTTATAATATCAGGAGTTCCACTGTATCTCCATTATAGACAGGAATTTATTTTGATAAATCACACAGTGCTGTTATACAGTAATATTTACTGATATCGTTTCGAGCACAAATTATTGCCACTCATAATCCTATCAAGTTACTCACACAACTTTTTCCTTCATTTATATACATGTGTGGAATTGACTACATATTTGGATACAATTAATGTGAGATAATGTACATTTAGAAATAATAATACGAGTGTTACTGATCAATTACAATCAGATGGGAAATAAGACGAGTGTTTTATAGTCATCAGTAATAAGTAACTTGTTAGAATGTTGTGATGTGCTTGAATTGAAATAGAATTTGAGATCATTTGTTATCTTCCTCTGATTTGACTGACTGGCGGTAATAATATCTTCCATATCTCTGGTATTTGCTTCGAGCCATTTCTGTTGCATGTGTTGGGTGTAGACTCAATGGACCAGGCAGGATTCAGTAACTAATCTCTTACTCCATGTACTACTTAGAATTTCAATCCTCTCCCACCCAATTGTGCTATTGTGCGTTAATGCTTGCAGTGCAATCATTGAGCTTTTTTCTAAATTACTTATCTTCTCGGGTGGGGTCAACCATTCTTAACTTCGCTAAATTCTTATGTACGGACAATCTCACTACCTCCGACGTACTAGTTTGACCTATGTAGTTGACATAACTCACAGTCATTGCAAGGTATTTTGTAGAGTATTTTATTTTGTTTAATTGGGTCCACTGGGTTTTTAGCTTACAGAGCTTGTCTCTGAATAAGTTTGTATGTTTGAATGCCACCCTAATTCCTGCTTCATCGAGAATTCTACGTACATCCTACATCTTATTTTCCATCTGATTGTATTTGATCAATAACTGTTATATTTTTTTAAATTAATTCAGGAAAAAGCTTTTTAAACTGTAGTTCTTGCATTGTTCAAACTGTTATATTACTATTTCTGGATGTACACTATTCTATATTGATTTTATTCAAATGTCTAATCATCATTTCTACTCATGTATATAAATGAAGGAAAAAGTTGTGTGAGTAACTTGATAGGATTATGAGTGGCAATAATTTGTGCTCGAAACGACATCAGTAAATATTACTGTATAACAGCACTGTGTGATAGATTCCTATCCATAATGGAGATATACTCTACCACAGTGCCCAAGTTTAATACTTATATCAGTTTCAGTGTATGTTATCCAGACAAACTATGTCGACAAAATGAAAGGTGTTGAGTCAGTCATCTTGTCCACTGACCAGCTTGACGTCTGCCCCTTATGCTTTCACTGCTGACCATTTCTCAGCCTTGTCAAGTTAGAACAAAACTACTTTACGGTGCCAACTTATCCTCGGCGGTTCTTATAACCTGTCCTGCTTCCTGACGAACTCAATCATGAAATGGAGTGTTATATAATATAATTCAAAAGGCTCAGAAGTACTTCGATCAAAACGTGTCCACGGTAATCGGTTCGGGAAATATAGTATTTCTTTTGAAATATTATCCTATAATACAGATAACTGTCAAATCCGTAATCTCCTGTTTATTTTCATTTGAAATACTACCATCTTTCAAAATAGTAATGATTCTTGTCACTATCTACTCACACCCAGTTTCGTTTTGAATGGTTAAGTTATTGGTGTAAATTTATTATGTCAACCATAACGGCTTTTTATCACTCAGTTATTAGTTTTATCTGAATTTATTTCCGCGTGATTACATATCCTATTCCTATATACTTTGTCATTACGTAACGATTGAAAAAATCCACATACTCCATATTAGTTTGTTTATTAGATGTATCACACAGTGAAACAGTTATATTATTTACTGGATGACAATGTTTCAAACACAATTTATTGTTCACAATCATTTCATCAATTATAATTACACGACTTTGGAACTTGAGTTTTATAGTTTAATTTGTTCTCTCCTATTTGTCGTCGTTGGAATAGTCGAATTTTCCAGATGTCTGAGTGGACAGGTGCTGAAGTTGATTTGATAAACAAAGCTTCTGTTATCAATCTCTCCCTATACCCTATGATATTAGATTTTAAAAATTGTCATCCTATCCCATCCTACTGAATGGTTGTGTGTGACTGCATGTAATGCTATGGCTGAACTATTCTCTAGACTTCTTATCTTATTCGGGTCAACTAATCTACATTTTGCTAGGTTTTTGTGCTCGGCTAGTGTGACTGCCCCTGTTTTCCTTGTTTGACCTATGTATTTGACCTGACAATCATTGCAGGCGGTGTATTAAATGAACTAAATTGTTTTGTTTAAGGGCTCCACAGGATTGATCCCTTAAACGACAAAGCTTGTTTCTAATTGATTTTGTGGGTGGTTTGAATGCCAGCCACTTTTATTCCTGCCTACCAAATAGGAGGGAACAAAGAAAACTATTAAACTCAAGATTCAAAGTCGTGTGATTATAATTGATGAAATGATTATGAACAATAAAGAGTTGCGTTTGAAACATCATCCAGTAAGTAATACTGTTTCACTGACTGTGTAATACATCTAATAAACAAACTAATATGGAATTACTTACTACCATAGTGCCTAAGTTTTACAAATAAATTAAATCTACATATCTTGAGTAATTTTCTTTAGCCGAGCATTCTTATTATGAACAAGGATAACGAGATCTCTTCACACTTATAAATCTATCAATTTTAGATGAAACATGATGAAGATTTAATGAATCTGCAAGATGTCAGAAATGGGATGTCATCATTACCCACTCAATTTGGACTGGTTTACATTTCTAGTCAAGAGTATCACTTTCAATCAATAAACCATTCATCACAGAAGACTGGTAGGCTGATTATCTTTCCAGAAGTAATGTTTAACCACAGTATGCAAAGTCGATTAGAATGGTTACCTCTCTCGTATGGAGAGTAGCTGGGGTTGCCTCATCTAATACAACTAAATGTGTTCAGATCAGGGGAATTAAAGCTATTTATAGGAATCTAAATGACTGAATTAGCAATTTATTGAACGCTATTAGTAATTTCAGAATGAAATTCCACTCAGATCTGTGTGTAACACTGGAAATGGCTACATGGAAGTGTTAAATATATTCTTTAGTAATGAAGTTAAGGTTTAAGTATCTGATATTCAGAGGATGTCAGTCGATAAGTTTCAGAAGCTTCATCAACTGAGATGACTGGGACATGTATTAAATATGCCTAACCATTGTTATCCATGACCAGCAATGTCTTGCGAAATAGGATCCATTCGGCAAAGTGTTCAAACTAAAACATGACATCAATTTATGAAGTGCATGACTATACGTTTGAGCCATTCAGGAAGATGTATTTCACAATGATTGGTTTTTTCAGACGCCAGAAATCAGTAGCCAGAAATCTTTGGTGACTGGTCACACAGCCATTTCCAGGCTTATTAAATCCTTGCTGTATTTCATCGAAGTATTCATAGAAAGATTCCTTTCCTTTTGCATTCTGTACTATACACCTTTTATATAAGCGCTTCATTAATTATGTCTGGAAGCATTAGACTATTAATCCTGAACAAACAATGGAAACTCTGAGTACATCTCAATAGTAACAATGCACACAAACACTTCCAGATAAATTATACAGTTCTAGGTGAAAATCCACTAAGCTTTAGTCTATAAACTGATAATTTGTAATAATCAAAATCACAAGCAACATAGTAAGATGACTTATACTGGTGACGGATATGGCATCTTGTAAACTAATTAGTTTAAACAATGGGGTTTGTTAGTTAGATTACAATGTTTGAAAGACTATAAAGTTGTTCTACGCATTTGAAGTCGGGATCACTAGTAATACTCTATGTCACTTTGAACCAACTCATTGAATACTTTCTAGCTACACACATCAATTAGTAGTTTATGTCACTGAGGTATATTTTTTTATAAGATAAAAATTACTAATAATAATGAATGTATGGAGGATTTAATCATGAGCTGACATCAGTTAGAGAACCACTGGAAAACCTGGGAGTACTGGACAGCTGTTTCGTCCTAGTTTGGGACTCCTCAGCAGTACGCACCCACCGGGGTTCGAACCCAGGACCTTCTGGTTACAAGGCGAGCTCGTAGACCATTGAGCCACTGGGACCCGATCCAATGGTTCTTGAATTCTAACTTCTGCCAATTCACGACATAGCGCGGCCACTTCGCAATGTCTTCTTCGATGAGTTACTGCCTCATCCTCGACCTGCTGTACCCTACTGGTCACGGCTTCCCACTAGAACCCCAGGTTAACTGCCTGAATAGGGCCAGTCGCTAGTGAGCATCAGATTAATTTTCAAATGTTGGTTTTGTAGCGACTGGCCCTATTCAGGTAGTTAACCTGGGGTTCTAGTGGGAAGCCGTGACCAGTAGGGTACAGCAGGTCGAGGATGAGGCAGTAACTCATCGAAGAAGACATTGCGAAGTGGCCGCGCTATGTCGTGAATTGGCAGAAGTTAGAATTCAAGAACCATTGGATCGGGTCCCAGTGGCTCAATGGTCTACGAGCTCGCCTTGTAACCAGAAGGTCCTGGGTTCGAACCCCGGTGGGTGCGTACTGCTGAGGAGTCCCAAACTAGGACGAAACAGCTGTCCAGTACTCCCAGGTTTTCCAGTGGTTCTCTAACTGATGTCAGCTCATGATTAAATCCTCCATACAATCAAACCAAATCCCTACAAAACCAACATTTGAAAATAATAATGAAGTTATGTAATAAAAATATATAATACCTGAAAATAGCGATTAGTAAATTGATCAGAAGTATTCCTGCGATCATTAAATATATTGCCAACAGTAAAGGACATAAGAAGTTATAAATTGGACAAGTTATTCCGTCTGGTTCACCGGTACACTTTGAATCGGTAGCTTTAGAAGTGAAAGACAAAGACATTCAAGCAGACAATTTTAGTTGTGCTTAACTAACTACTAAAGCAAATAACAGTAGTCATCCGTAAAACAATAAAATTTATTAGGCTCCTTTGCATAACATTCATGAGGAAAAACGTTTTGGTCATAAGGAAAAGAAATGAACAGCGTAGAAAATAGCCTTTTTAGAACGATTCCTTTTCATAAACTGTAAAATCGTGATTATATTTGAAAAATAATTCATAAGACCAATCATATACATGTAAAATTTGTCCTCGAAAAGCTTCGCGCCCTTAAGCAGAAAGAGGAACCTGATATAGGCTCTTTCCTCGAGGATACGGAAGATATGCAAAGAGGAAGTGATTGAAGAAGAACTGCGTAATCTCCGAAAAACCCTGATGGAAAACGGTTTCCCGCATAGATTCATAGACAAGAATCTCAAATCTAAGAAGACTTCCGAACAATTACAATCCGTTCCAAAGAAAATACTTCTGCTTAATCAAGACTTCTAAAGTGATATTGAAGCAGAAATCCTTCGTAAATCCCTCTGCAAATCGCTGGGGAAAACATACTTCACTGCGAGCCTACGGCTGACATTTTCCTGCAAGAAACTGTTCAGCCAAAACGCGAAATAGAAGCTGTCGCATTGGGTCACTTCAGCGTGCATATACCAGTTTACTTGCTCGTGTTGAGCTGAGTACGTTGGCCGTACCATGCGCCGAATTGAAAAACGCGCTCGTGAACACTATCCCGTCTGGCCAATAAAAGGAGACCAAAAACGTGTATATAGTTCGGTGACAGAACATCTGGTCAATTCGGAACATTCAGCGCCTTTCGAAAAATCCTTCAAATCAATATACAAGATTCAATCAAACCTATCAAAGGGAGGCACTAGCTATCCAAAATCTCAAACCCACGCTTTGTATCCAAAAGAAATACGTCCAACCCCTGTCCCTGCCACGGCCATCATAGACAGGTATTTCTTTTAGTAATGACCATCCCATCGCCTTTCTTATCTAAACTTCCTGTTTATTCATGTTGTTTTACTATTTCTACATATTTAATCCCTGATTGCATAAACAATTATTCGTTACATTAGTCTTTTTTTATCCAAACATCCTGTCTATTTTTGTTATTTCTACATTTTTAACCCCAAATTGCACATTATGTTAATCATCTTAGTGATTATGATGCTACTTTGTTTGAGTTTTATCCGTCCCCCTGTTTATTATAGCATTCTAATTCCTAGTTGTAATTTTTATTAATTTGACTCTTAACCGCAAATTATTCTAGAACTTTTCCATCCCTTTGATATAAATACACGAATCGACATACAGCCTAGATGATGACTTCGTTGAAAAGAAAATTTTCTTCACTGCAACTGTCTTCTTAATAACTCCTATGACCTAATGTGTATATTCCGTAAGATATAATCTAGAAGAGAATGACTATTTGGAAATTAGAAAAGAAGCAAAAGTTGGGGTGAGAAAATGACTAAACAATATAATTGTGTAGAGTGGACAAGAACTAGTGGAAAGACAATAAAGTGTTTTTTATATAAAATCTGTATGAAAACGCAATGTTGTTAATAAACAGTAATAGAGTGATAGTAAAATAATGGAGGATGAGAATAATAATAATAATAAACTTAATAAAAGGAAGCAAAATTATAGTAAGAACGTTACTCTGACCACGGTAAAGTGTTAATGTATATACTTACTTTACTTTACTTCGGCTATCTCCTACGGGAGGATGAGCCGGCTTCATGAACATCTCAAATCATCGCTGCCCAGGCGATGCACCGATCCGATGCAAGGTTTTGCGACAGGGTTATCCAATTCTTGCTCCACAGACGGAGTCCGTAGACGGTTTGTAGTCCCAGGCACTCCATATCAGCCTTGACTGTACCAAGCCATGTTTTCAGCTGTCCACCCCTGCGACATCGCGATGGAAATGGCTAGGGATTTAGAACTGATTTGACCAGATCGTCATCTGGTCGGCGCAGAACATGGCAAAACCATCGAAGGCGACGTTGTTGGACCAGTACTGGAATTTGGTTGATGTTGTAGCAACGAGAGTTCATGAAGTTTCATGGGAATTAGGTACGAGTGATGTCCCCAGCATCGCTCGGCCTTTTGTTTGAGAGTGCATCTCTAGCCTTTACACAACCAAGTGTGACCTACAAGGCAGTAGGAGTGGAGTAAGGAGTCCACTATCCATTGGCAGCCGGTGACCGGAGTCCGGTTCATACGCCTTTTTGAACGGTGCCAGACATCCAGGGCATCCAATAAGCCCTTTGTCCATACGTCTGCCGGTGAGCTCCGGTGAGCTTCATACATCACTCGTTGGAGGTTTGGAATCAGGGTTTAGCCATCTCCCCTAGACTATCATCCAATGGACAGTCTACCCGGTGAAGAGCGCCGGGCATCCGCTTTTGCCCTCTCACTTCGGTGAAAAAAACACCTCCGCCACGTGAAGGCAGTGAGTAGGACTTCCTCAGGAGAGGCTATGTAAGACGCCCGGTCATATGGGAGCATTTCAAGAGGTGTACGGAGGGGTGGCCAACCCGCTGCCCAAGGCACCCACCCCCGACCATCCTGAGGCTTTGGAGGCTGTTTATGTATATGGTGCTTTTGAATATAGAGGTCCGGTTTCTTTTTCTTATGACTCAGTATGCGAATATTTCATTCAATACATTTGAACTGAAATATTTAGTAAGCCTATTATGAAATTCTCAATCGGTTTCTAGTTAGCTATGCAATAGTATGAATTTAACAGCTGGACACTAAGAAGACTTTCAACTGAAATCAAACACTAGGTGTTCGAGTAGAATTCGAATGGGATAAAATAAGCCAGCTGGACAACCGAAGGTAACATGAAGGCCATCATTAGTGGAGGAGAGGAAAGCTTGGGACAGTGCTGAAACTAGTTGAAAATGATGGCAAACAACCAAGTTGAATGAAGATGTTTCAGTGTGACCTATTCTCCGTGAGACTAACTTAACATCTACCACTAGACTATTTCCTTCAGGCTAACAGACACACAATTCAACACATATTTATATGTAGTTGTATTATAAGTCGCCAACTCTATACTGTAAACGCACTAAGCCTCTCTAATTAAAAATTCCTATATACATGTAAAATGACCGGTTGCCAATCCTTGACACATCAAACTGCGTATATCATTTTGAGTGCTTTTGTAGACGCGAATACATAGGTCGTAGAGAAAGGGGATTGTCTACTCGCATGATTGAGCATTTGCCAAAATGGTTGAAAATAGCTGAATGCAAAGTGCCAAAATACCTCAATAACAAAACATCTTGTGAACTATGGACATGATATTGACGCTGTCAAGTCATTCACTATTGCATGCAGATAAAGCAACAGGAGGATGCGCTTGCAATTGCAGTGGCTTGTCCAGTTCGAGCTTATAAACCAGGGCTCTGTGTACAAAATGAGATGACCGCCCTTCTAAATCTACTATGGTAATACCTTTTACTTACTATTCAACCTATTGTTATTATTTTTGATTCTTTTAAAACTATCTTTTATCAGTAGCATTATCTTAACTCACTTCAACACTATTACTATTGATAATACTCTGTTTGCAATTCTTGTTATATTTTCTAATGACTAATTGTTTTTCAACAAAGCAAGAACTACAGTTTTAGCAGAATAAAATGGTACCATCTTTTATTTCGTTGCCTTCTCGTCAGCTGCTTACATGGCAAAGACATTATTAAATATGTCTACAACAACAATTTTAACATACTTGCATAGAGTTCAGTTTAAACAAAAATCAATCAATCAATATACTCATACACTAAAAATATACATATATAAATATGCAATATTAACCACTATTCCGAACAATAATAATCAAACACAATGGAAACTTTTAGCATTTCACATTCGGAGGAAAGAGAGGTGAAATTATCCAGTTACCAGGGCAAAGAAAGGCTGATAACCGCTTCTTTCTGGACGCATAAATCAGGTTTATCTAAGTGATGTGTAATTGAAGTGCAGTAAATTTTATCTTAATTCTAATCTCTCATACTGTCTCTCCCCTTATCTATTTGAACATGACCTGGAAGACATTCGCACCTGTCTCTCTGCATGACTAATTCAATGTAATTAGTTTACTTATCAGTCTCATGACTCCTAAAGTAATTTCTAAAGTATATATATATATATATATAAGTAGAGTATTCAGCTGACGAGTTCTAACGAAATTTGATGAATTCATTAAATCCTGCTTTATCAACCTTCATTGTTGCTTGTTTTAAATTCGTGTCGGGAAATAAATGTTTTCAATTCAGTATTAATATTAATCATATTTTATTTCTCGTATAAATAAAGACATTTGAGAAACAAAGTGTTTTTCGCTTTGTTTCGTAACTAGATAGCAACTATTATCATGCAACTGATTCTTAGTTTGGTGCGGACTGAATTCTGTCAGTTAGGGTTGTAATGTGGTCATCAAGCTTGTTGCCTCACCACCATTGTTAACCCTAAACTATTTCTAGATGAAGGCTTTGAAACTAGGTTTTGTGTTTGTTGGTTCTCGTCAGCAAGGCGTCTCTGCAGTCTTGAAGAAAGCCACATCACTACTAAGACTTTAACCCACGTCAACCAGTGCTGTAGTCAGAGACTGATGGGATTCAGTCTGCACCAAACAAAGAAATATATTCATGTTGGTGGCTTCTACCTAGTAACTGGTCGAAGAATTCATTACAGTTGTACAGGAGGCCAGTTGTTAGTCTAAGTGACTCAGCCTTAACATTTCTGGATGCAGTACTGGGTGACGCATGTTCAGACCTCATAGGGAACATCAGTCACCGCAAGATTACAGATATTCCTTGTTGGCGATTGTCAACAAGAACAAAAGTTATGTCAAGGACTTACTGTCAATCGCTTCCAACTATCCAATATCAATTCAAATTATGCTTTGTGAATTCACAGGACACGCATAATGAGTTTTACAGAGTTCTTGATAGCTGATGCAGTGTTATTATTATTATAACTCACATCCAATCACAAACCTCACATAATTTGCTAACTGGGAGTAAGCCAAGAGAAAGTGAAAGCTAGGCGTTATGCCTGGAAATCCACCCTGTAAAACAACACATTCAGTAGTGAGACTTCAAAACTTGATATCTCTATATTCCGCTTGGTATGCGAAAGAGTGAGAAAAAGATAAATATTCAACTTACCGAATGCATGGTCTATTGGCAATTCACCATACAAAGCCCAATATGGATAATATAATATATCACGAACAGTATTCCATGAAAATATATTCTGATTAGGATACAACAGAGTTTGTGTAGATACACCGTAAGCCAAGAAGACAACGATCAGTATGAATATAAATGACATCAACTCTTCTAGCATACTTCGTATCATTACTAATTTTGGACCTAAATTTGGATGATATGAGTATAATCCGTATACTCGAATGTAGCATGCTATCACTTGCCATTGTATTTATGTAATAAAATTAAGGGAAAAACATAGAATAAAAGTGTGCATTCTTTTATGTTTGTAACAATAGTAAAATGGTTGAAAATTAAATGATCAAACTTTCTTTTTTCATGTATTTCCTATCGGGAATTGTTTCTTGAAGTGACTAAATTGCACCCCAGTAATGAATTCGACAGATGTGCATAAAAATACATAGAGATTTTGATGATTGCCTTTACCCTTTGTACTTAAGATTAAATGGCCGACCAAAAATGATAAGAGAAATGGAAATCTGGAAACCATCCAACCAATAACCTATGGCCCAACAAATGTGCAGAAGAAAATGAGGATTGAATGGACAAACGCCAAGGAGACTGTCAAGTGACAACATGCGCCATACCGTTGCTTAGGTGGAATTAAAGTGGAAAACGACTATTGGGTGTCTGAGGGTGATATGGTGGAGATCGTGTGTGTGTCTGTGTGTGTGTGTGAAGGAAATGACAGTCTGTGGGCCATCGCGGAGCTAACTGATGAGGACTACACAGAATAGTGTGAAATGAGCATGGGCTCCTGACGCTCTTTGTTTCACTCAGAAATCAAGGGTATACTAGTATTAAATAATAATTTAGATATTATTATAGTAAAATAACTGATGTTTATAAAACTTTACCATTATTTTATTATTGTTGTTCCCTTGGGTTCCTAGTGTAACATAGGGTTTCAACTGCACGTCTCCACCTGCTTCTGTCTTCTGCTGTACTTTTCACCTGCATCCATGTTAGTCCATACTGTTTCAACTCCTCTCTCTTCACACGATCTCTCTATGTCACCCTTGCACTGACGTCCCACTCACCACTTCCCTCCCTTTCGGGTTCCACTCGAGCAATGGCCTGACGCGCGCGCGATGTCACCAATCGACCTCCTCAGCGACCGAGTGTTTAATCCATCTCCACTTTCTCCTGTATATTTGTTGGTTGGCGATTGGTTCTTGTTTTGTTTGTTTATTCCCAGCCAGAGTTTCTTGTTGATGATTCTTTCCGGCCCGGCCATCTGATCTTCAGTATAGAGCCAGCGAAGACAGTTGTTGGTTGATAAACGTCTGCAACAGGCTGTTGGAAATATTCTTTGTGACACGCCCGCCAAGTTTCTGATCCGTATAGAAGAGCTGTCTGACTTGACGTGTTTGTATTGAAAATCCGACCGAATTTTCTTGTTGATACTAGCCGAGTGACGAAGATTTCGAGATTGGTTTCAGGTTGATGAATGTGTTTCTTGCCTTCCTGATTCTCGCTCGATTTGACATCCTCGTCCGTTCCGACTGCGTGTAATTGAGACAATGCTCCCTAGATAATCAAGTGAAAGAATTAACCTCCATGTCTTCTCCTTTTCTACTGTCTGACGCATAATTCAGTCCATCAAAATTAGAAATATCAACCTCGCCTAGATTACTAGCTCGCTAGTTTTCTAGCCAGTCCCAAGCCCGGATATAGAGGGAGGGTTGTTACGTGGTGCTAGCAACTCCACTTCCAAAACTTAATCAAATCGCTACAGAAATTTCAACGCATAAGTATATTAAAAATACTAAAAATATAACTTTACCGTAAACTGATGTCATTTAAAAAATCGATGAAAACTAGAGAATATAAATAGTCACTTTTCATTGAATTTGAAAGGTTTCATAAGTAAGCAACAACAATAATAACAAAATTGAAGATGTAACATCTAGTACTGCACTTGGTGATTCTAATTTATGAACGGGATCTAATAGTTTATTTTTTAATTTTCCCTACTAGTACGGTTTCGTGAATAGATACACTCTCCTTACTGCAAACCTCAAAGACTTCATAGAGAATCTCTTTCAGAATTTATTTGGTGGATGGTGACTATCAGTGGAATCCAGGACGCGCATTTCGACCTATTTGGGACTCGTCAGCTGGATGTACCTGCATTTCTCAGTGAGTGATGATGTTCCCACTGAGGCTCGAACCCAGTACCCATAGTTTCAAACGCCAAAGCGTTATCCACTAGACCACTTGGGCCACGAGAGCCACCTCTTGTGCAACGGGTCATATTAATTATTGAATTGAATTTTAGATTTTCCCGTCGACTAACTGGACCGAAGTGCTCGGTCTCAGGTTGACATGCCGGCTTCTTGTACAAATGCTTCGACGATGTCTACGCATGTAATCAGAATTTAATTTGTGGATGGTGACAAGCAGTGGAATCCAGGATGCACATTCGTCCTATTTGGGACTCGTCATCACTAACTGAGAAATGCAGGTATTTCCAGTGGCTGACGAGTCCCAAATAGGACGAATGTGCATCCTGGATTCCACTGCTATTCACCATCCACCAGTTAAATTCTAATTACATGCCTAGACAACGTCGAAGCATCTCACAAGAAGCCGACATGACGACCTGAGATCGAGCACTTCGGTTCAATCAATCGACGGGAAAATCTAAAATTCAGCTACAGAATCTCTTTTAACCTGAAGTTTTTATAAACGTGAATAAGGTATTTAGAAAACAAATTCCGACAGACGATATCGCCATTTTGTAGTTTCTTTACAACCACTTTACAACTAACATGGTTAGCAATAATAAAATAAAATGAATGACAACTACTCAATTATTTAAAAACAATAGGACAAACTATGCTAATAAGCAATCATATTTAAATA
Source organism: Trichobilharzia regenti (assembly GCA_944472135.2). NCBI lineage: Eukaryota > Metazoa > Platyhelminthes > Trematoda > Strigeidida > Schistosomatidae > Trichobilharzia > Trichobilharzia regenti. The sequence continues at coordinate 100,780,025 of OX235264.1, forward strand.
GGTCAGTAGTCAGTTCATGGTAGGCAAAGGAAGGTTGAAGTCTATTGTTTGTATCTTGTACACATAGTTTAGGATGAATGTGATTAATCCGCAAAAGTGCTTCCATCACCTTCAATAGCCAACCTTGAATTAGAATTGTGCGATGAAATAATTGTGAAACAGTCATTAATAATATTCATTTTTTGACCTGATATTAATAAGTGCTTTTCAATGAATGCTGGATTGATGGATTTCTATTCAGATTAATTGCACTGGGATTTAATATGTTTTTTATAACCATTTTGGAACATGTTCTTTTCGACGACATTGGAACTAATAGAATGTTCCTAAACTATGTGTACAAAATACAAACAATAGATTGCAACCTTCCTTTGCCTATCATGAACTGACTACTTGACCTATTTAAATATGACTGGTCACTGGTATGCACTTTTGTTTAATGTAACTGAGTAATTATCATGCACTTTATTTCATTTTAATGTTGTTAACCATGTTATTTGTAAGGCGGTTGTAAAGAAACTACGAAATGACGATATCATCTCTCGAAATCTGTCTTCCAATTGCTTTATTCAAATTATCAAAGGGACTAATTGTTTTAGTTTATGTAAATGTCAGGTGATGATAGGTACCTAAACATAACTAGGCATGGATGTTTTATAAATATATGTGTAAAACTTGGGCATTGTGGTAGTAAGTATTTCCATATTAGTTCGCTTATTAGATGTATCACACAGTGAAACAGTATTATTTACTGATGACACAGTTTCGAACAAAAATTATTGTCCATAATCATTTCATCAATTATAATCACACGACTTCAAACTTGAGTTTTATAGTTTTCTTTGTTTTCCTGTCCATCGCAAGTGAAATACTTAGCCGCATCATTTTGGGGAGAATCAAACACACCCACCTGGAAGAAAAACTTCAATAGGAACAAGCTGGATTCAGGAGAAACAGTCATGTTTTGATCAAATCGCCACTCAACGGATCATCATTGAACAAAGCTTGGATTAGCAGTCACCTCTCTATCTCAAATTCATCGACTTTGAAAAGGCCCTCGACAGAGTCGATCGAGAGGTGATTTGGCAACTACTTCGCTACTACGGGGTCCCATCGACAATTATACATCTCATCCAACAGTTATACGACAATGCTACATACCAAGTAATCCACAACGGGAAACTCACAGAATCCTTCGAAGTGACGACGGGAGTAGAGCAAAGCTGCCTACTATCGTCAACGATTTTCCTGATTGCAGTAGATTGGACAGTGCGACAACAACGGGCAATGAAGAAACAGGCATAAAAGAACCCACACAAAACACTTGGAGGATCTGGACTTCGCCAATGATATATGTCTGATTTCCCACAAACTGGAAGATATGCAAGTGAAAAGCAACAAGTTGTCAGAAGAAGCATCCACAGAGGATAGCACTTCACTTCAGGTGAACATAGAGAAAACAGAGGTGATGAAGATTCCTGGCCGACACCACCAATAGCAACAACGACAACAGAAAACAATCAGCATAAATGGGAGGAACCTGAAAGAAACAACCTCCTTCACCTACCTACCTGGGAAGCATCTTTTCAACTGCAGGCGGAACTGACGAGGATATCAAAGCAAGGATCGGGAAAGCAAGGCAAGCTTTCCTTACTCTCAAGTCTGTGTGGTGGTCAACAACACTCAGAATGAAAAATAAGATCCGGATTTTCAACTCCAATGTGAGGTCATTAAGTGCTACTACACGGATCACAGACTTAGCACCTCAAACCAACTACAGACCTTCATTAACAGCTATCTTCGCTCAATACTCAAGATCAGATGGTGGCCAGAAAAGATCAGCAGCAGGGATCTCTGGCAATGAACCAACCAACCAAGAACCGACTGTGCAACAAATAAGCAGGAGGAATTGGAGGTGTATTGGTCATACTCTGAAAAAACAATCAAGTGACATCACACGCAAGGCCATCGCTCGAGTGGAACCCGAAAGAAAGTGACGAGTTGGTCGTCCAAGTGTGACTTGGAGGAGGTCATGTGAAGAGGAGATGAAAGTATGTGGGCAGACTTGGAGCTGGTTAAAACGTTGGCAGAGAACTGAAGGCAGCGCAGACGCGCGACTGAAGCCCTATATTCCTCTAGGAATTAAAGGAAATAATAATAATTACCTGAAGCGTTCATCATGAAACAAGTGGTAAAACATGTAGAAAGGATTTTTTCTGCATGTGCCGACCAGAAGGCTTATAAATATGACTGCAATTCAAGAGTGATTCATCAGGCAAATTACTATATTATCAAATTGAAAAAGTCGATATGCTAGGCCTCATATTTTGCACGAGACCTATTATGATTCCCCTACTGCAAGATGAAGTGCCTAGGATAACTATCTCTTCGTGTATCTGCCAATTCAACTACGCATATTGAGCCAATTAAATTAATTGTTTCTCTGGGATCTTAGTTATTTCCTGATCGAGAATATCTACCAGTGTGACCGAATGAAGTTGGAGTAAAAACCACCAGCAGTTTGATATTAAGCCATCTCGTTTAAACACGCAATAATACTGACCTTGGAATCTTCTACTCCCTTCTATTGGATACTGAGTAAACTTCTGAATACATTTAGATACCAAATAGTCGAAACAACAGAAGGCATTGCAATTCCCTTAAAAACAATGGCAGCTCTGTGTGCCAGGGAAACAGGTCAGCATCTATTTCTACCCTTGCTGTTGTTAAATTGCATCGATTGAGATGCTTGGGACATGTGTTACGCATGTCTAGCCACCGCTTTGCTTGACGGGCAATGCTAGCTGACATAGGATCAGGTTGGAAAAGAGCTAGTGGCGGTCAAGCCAAAATATGGCGGCACTAGTCAATGAAATCCATAACGGTTAGTTTAAACCAGTTCTGTATGGAGGTGCAGACTTCTTGGTTTTGGGTTTTCGGAATGATGAAAACCAGTGATGACTGGAGACAGTTGGTGATAGAGTGTTCTTCAATATTAACTATTCTTTTCCCCTCACACTTCTGTTCACTATCTGTCTTTTGAACCTCCCTTTACTCTCTTCTCTTGGTTTGTGTGCTACATGAAGTGTGTTTACTTTGATTGGACACTAGTCAGTAAATAGTGTGATGTGTCTCATCCTTTTGTTTGGTGCAGACTGAATTCTTATATCAGTCAGGTGTGCAATGTGGCCACCATTCTAGGTAGCTCGCCATCACATAGCACATTGATTTGAAGATATATCAGAGGGTTGGAGGCAATCGGCCACAGGAAGCATTGAACACAACTAGGTTTTGTGCTAGTTGACACTCACTCACTCACTCACCAGTCATTGAGTCGTATCTGCAACCGTGAAAGAACTCACGTCCTTTTCTGAGATTTGAACCCGCGTCACCCGATGAGGGATGCAGTCGGAGACTTTACCAATGAGCTATTCAAGGTTTCAGATACGCCCTGCTGACTGACGAGTGCTAACAAGTAAGAAACCTTCCAATTGCCTCTAACCATATAATATGCAGTGTTTTTACTTGAACTGTTGCATTTCTGTGCAAAGTTCTATGTTGAAACCAGTGCTGTGTTATTCTTCCTTAATAGTGTCTGATACTCCTTTCAGTATTATACTCATTTATAGGATGGTTCTGAACTGTAATCTCTTAATCTTTTCAATAATACTTACCTACTTTAGTGAATCAAACAGAAAAAGCGGACTTACATGTAATCACATAAAATGATTTAGCATATGTAAATGTTTCCCTCATTCCAATGCGTAAGAATATGCTTAAAAGAGACAAGAGAATAACAAATAACTCTGATCTGCCCCATTCATATTGTTCCCACCACGATACAAATCTTTGATGTCCAACACCAGGTGATAAAATTACCTACAATCAAAATAAATACATAACTTTAGAATAAAGTTTAGAATATGAGAATGTTGAGACAAGAAATCGCTGCTTAATAATGCCACTTATTTTACTGCTTAGCATTACAATCCTCCTCTAATACCTACTCATGTGCAGAATATATCATCGGATGAATGAGAAGGCCTCTCAAGGTACGAAATATTTTATTTATTTTTTTATTTATTATTTATTTTATTTATCTTGTTTTATACCGCGTCGGTGGTATAACGGTTAGGACGCTCGCCGACCATGCACATGGTCCGGGGCTCGATCCCCGGCCACAGACGCACTCCTTTACCTCGCTAAGCCAGAAATAGTTCTGGTAAAGAGGAAAGGTTGGGCATGAGGCTAGCAAACCCATCCTGTAAAATAAACACTGCTACAGAAACTTCAAGCGATTAGCGTGACGTGAAGGAAAAAAGGAACATAAGGTGACATAGCATTAATAAGTGATAGTGGGGACAATACCAGGTCTCCTACTAACAACATTTAATCTACTGACTAGAATTCTAATATCTCGACTCGTAAGATATATCATGTTTGGTATTTACTGACTTACATTATCTGTATCGTAGACATAATATTCGGCTATCGATCAAACGATCTATGTACTGCATAGAAGTTTTCTCTATCCTTATGTATGTCTGCGAGACATAACCGTTAAAGACGACACAAACAAAGAGAGAGAATGACTTAGAAAAAAATGGTTATTCAGATAAGTTCATTGAGAAAAATATGAATTCAGCAGCTGAGAAAGTCAGCATAGCAACAGTTCCAAAGAAACCAAACTTCAATTCCTGGGTAACAACATCAGCGAAATTATAACACAGTGCCTGAAGAATACAGTTAAAAGAGCTTATTATGCTGCAGAGGTACGTTGTCCCTTCACAACCACACATATTCTACGTTCGAGAAATAAGGTTAATCTACCTAAATTTGCCTCTTCTATGTGTATCTACCACTTTGACTGCAGCTGAAGAGTCAGCTACATCGGGAGTACAATTGGGCATGTTCATCCCCATATTCCTGCACATCATCCGGCATGGTTAAACAAGGGACAAACAAGATCTATTCGTAGCTCTATTTTAGAACACCTTGTAGATAGTGAGCATAAGGTTGATGTTAATAAAGCATTTATATTATTTATCGCATTCCTACTAATCTTAATTTTTCTTTACGAGTTCGTCTTCTACAGACAGCTGAAGTAATAGGAATCGACCTGATGAAGCCAAACCTGTGTGTTCAGAAGAAATTCATAAATCGACTTTCCCTACCCTACCCATCGTTACATGAATTTACAAACCGGACTACTTCACCCTTCCACTCCTAAACCTTTTAGAAATTATAATCGCCCGAATTATTTTATGCTTATGACTACTCCATTTTTACCTACAACTTATCTTTGTCCAAATCATTTTACTTTTCTTTAATTATGTGTTACGTAATCAACTTGAGCACACGCTTATTCCTTAATTGCTCTTCATTTTTCTGAAATCATGCATTATATAATCCATTTGTTGTAAACATTTCTACCCTTTAATTGTGTGCATTAATTTTCCCTGTTAATTATCACCCTACTGGATATGTTGATAGTGACTAGTTATTGTTAACATACATATGGCTACTTGATTAAAAAAATGTTGTGTATTGCACTGAAAGTACTATATATACATATATATATATGCTAGAGTAGAGCTAGAGATGAGGATCTAATTGAAAAGTAAATATTTCTTCTCTCAGTCCTTCTGTTTTCTAAAACACGACAGACCTGAAGAGACTATCTGTCATTGATTATAGGCGGTTGTATCCCATGTCTCATGTTAAGCGGTACAATATGGTGAGTAATTTTTATATCAGGAGTGGAATGTGAATAGGGCGTGGGAAAAGTCAGTCAGCGAGGTTGTGAAACTACATCGACTGAGATGCCTAGGACACGTGTTATGTATGTTTAGCCATCTCCTTCCTCAAAGAACAATGTTAGCTGATATAAGATAAGCTTGGAAAACAGTTGGAGGTGGCTAGATTAAAACCTGGCATTTGACCATAAAATCTGCTACTTCTGGTGGGAGCCTTGTAATATCGTGCAAACTGCCTAGTTGGAGTTTTCTGGAAGCAAAGAGCCAATGGCTGCAGACTGCTGGTAATAAAGTAGATGACTTCACTCATTTTATTGTCCTAGATCCATTAAATCCTCATTGTCTACCACATAAATGTTGTTTTTGACGTATATCACGGTTCACAATAGTTCCTCGGAAGGTGTTTTCTCCACTTTGTGTGGTATATGGAGTTTGACAACTTGAACTGCTGCACTTCTGCGCAAAGTTCTACGCTGAAGACCCTATCAGTCAGTCAATCTACGTTTCATTATTTACAAATAAATAAACATATGGACTAATGAGTGAATAATTATTTTTTGATGAAAGAAGAGATTTTGTGGAACTAGTTAAAGGAGATGCTTTTATTGTAATACAAATGTCACTGTCTAGAAATGATAACTTGCTGCTCTGGTTAAGGAGTGGGTATGAAACTGATTCGCATCATTTGAACACATAAGCATCTGCTTAAGCCTTAGGATAAAACAATCAGGAAAGATCAATTGCATATGAGATCAAAAAATCACTTGGTCAAGTGGCTTGATCAGCATCGATTACCCTTTAAGTATGACGCTGTATACTACTGAATTAGTGATTTGAGTAGTTAGCCAGATAAAAATAAAAAAAGACCTAAACACCGGATGACCGTTTCATTCGTTTGTGTACCAGTCTTCAATCATCTCAGAAAACCAAATCACTTCAAATCACATTAAGTGAGCCGTGCGTGAATTAATGATAAACAAAATTGATAGTCTTTTATGTTTTCTTAAATGTTAAATATTTCACAGTATTTTTTTTTCACTAAATAATACAAACAACATTGTTACATATTTATTATGATCACTAGACTCACCTGCCGTACTATATCGATTATCATAGCTACAAAATAAGCCATTATAAAGCCTTCATGAATTGTAATCTGATTAGCCACGGTACTAAACAGTAATGTGTACGAAAAGAACAATAGGAATACGACGTAGACAAACTGTTTTAAAGAGTGAAAAAAGGGAAAGAAAGAAACAGAGGAGAGGAGTTGATCCAATCAATAATTGAATAGAATATTGGAAAAAATTACAACTTAATGAATAGACCATGAATGAATTTCAAAAGAATTAATTAACCGAATAAATCTGTGATACAACCACTAGAAAAATGTTATGAAAATAGGTAGAGCTATGTAAAACGACTCTGCTATAGTCCATTTTGAATTTTTTAGGTTTACAGAGAAGTTCGATTGATTCGTCTTTTTATTCTCTGTATTCCAAATGGAACATTGAGCTTCAAATCCTGAAATTTCATGCCCACTCATCTCTGTTCTCTAATCTTACTGCTAGCCGATTTCGAAATCGAACCCGGGCCACGTAATTGGTCAGTTATTCATAGTTCATCGGAGGGAACTGTTTGTTGTTAACTCTGTCAGAAGGTCTAATTCTTCTCCTAGATCTTCAGGGCTCCAAATGTATCCGCTGTGAATGCCGAGGAATATGATCAGCCCACTGACTACCAATGGATTGCAGCCACACTAATGACCTTGAAACGCACACTGGGCAAGTTAGTGAAACTTGGCAAATAATGTTGTCATCATCGATAAAATATGCCCATCTGAGAGCTATGTTGTTACATATGATATCTGGCAAGTTTCAGCTTGAGTTTGGGAAAGGTTAAGTTACGGTTTAGAGTTAGGCTGACCTATAAAAGGCGATATTAGAGTTAGTTCAAGTCAGATTAGGGTTAGTTAAGACATATTTTCACGTTAGGGCTGAGTTCAGGAAAGATTAGGGTTAAAAGACCTAAATAATTACATGCATAGAATGTGGTTCAATTACTCTTTTGATATAAGAATAAAACCTTTTCCACTGTGGCAGAGTAGAAATCCATTATGGATGGAATTTTATTTTGATAAAGTCTCACAGTGTTATGCAGTAATATTTACTGATGACGTTTCGAGCACAGTTTATTGCTCAGGAAATATTACTGCATAACACTGTGAGACTTTATCAAAATAAATTTTACTCACAATGGAATTATACTCTGTGGATACTTCAGCTTAAAACTGAGAGCTATTTTTATCAAATGTGAGAGAAAGGTATCCTCTGTAACACTTCTATACAGTTTTTATGCATTCATTTTTCATAAATACATGTATTCCATGGACAAAAATGCTTCCTTCACGTGATTGGTGCGTTCCAGGTCATTTGTTGATTGGTAGTTAGTGGTGCTTAAAGTTAAAGTTTTCCTATGCTTTCCCACAAACTGGAAGATATGCCGATGAAAAGCAACAAGTTGTCAGAAGAAACATCCACAGAGGATAGGACTTCACTTCAGGTGAACATAGAGAAAACAGAGGTGATGAAGATTCCTGGCCGACACCACCAATAGCAACAACGACAACAGAAAACAATCAGCATAAATAGGAGGAACCTGAAAGAAACAACCTCCTTTACCTACCTACCCTGGAAGCATCTTTTCAACTGCAGGCGGAACTGACGAGGATATCAAAGCAAGGATCGGGAAAGCAAGGCAAGCTTTCATCACTCTCAAGTCTGTGTGGAGGTCAACAGCACTCAGCATGAGAATGAAAATAAGATTCGGGTTTTCGACTCCAATGTGAAGTCAGTCAGTGCTACTATACGGATCAAAGACTTGGCGCGTCATAAAAAGCACGTCAAACAAACTACAGACCTTCATCAACAACTGTCTTCACTCAATACTCAAGATCAGATGGTGGCCGGAAAAGATCAGCAACAGGGATCTCTGAGAACCATTTGTACAACTAATATGCAGGAAGAAATGGAGGTGGATTGGTCGTACTCTGAGAAAACAAACCGTCAAGTGACATCAGATGACAGGCTCTCGAGTCGAACCGAAATGGGAATCGGCGAGTTGGTCGCCAGTGAGGGGGTGACATGGAGGAGGTCATGTGAAGAGGAGAAGAAAGCATATGGGCAGACGTGGAGCCAGGTGAAAACTCTAGCAGAGAACCGAACGCAATGGAGAGGCGTGGCTGAAGCCTTATGTTCCTCTATGAATTAAAGGAAATACTAGTAAAATAATAATAATAGGATCAAATTTTTTTCATTTATTGCCTTTCCAGCTGTAGAAATATGTCAGTGAAAAATTCCCTGTAGAAATCCCATGGAAATGAAGCTTTTATACAAAATGAGAACTCTTCAGCAACTTTTACTGTCTTGATGGCGATGACTCCATTGTTTTCATTCAATTTGTTTGACTCTTTCGAACTCTTGGGTAATAATTTAATATATTTCCTTTTGTTTTCCATATGTAACTTGATTATAACTCATTCACCAGATGGTCACTTATCATAACTATGATGTTTCAGTAATGAAACCATCAGGAAAAAGAGTGAAGTAATATGCATAATATAAATAAAAAGTCCTGTGATTTAATTGCTGTTCATAGGTACCACATCTCACCAATAATTTACTAAACTGCCCACAACAATCTCTATCTAAGTTTGCCTTGTACTTGACGGTCACTTACGGTATATAAGCAGAATTTAGTTTTCGGCGAAGTGTAGAACATTTTAACCTTTTCTCTAAAATGTCTTCGTCCACGTGATGGTCCCATTTTATCTTTTATGTTATTATTATTATTACTATTAAAATTATGATGATTCGTTTCTCCATCCAACTGATTCTGTGTATTTCCACTGGTATCATTGAATTTATCATATGTATACGTATCATAAGTAGCATGTAAACGTTTGTCTTCCCATGGTAAGATACGATCAAAACACAATAAAAATGGTAAAAACAATGTGGCCAGAGTGACAAACATATCAGCGCGTATACCATGACACCAGGCGAAATGCAAAGAATTTTGACAAGCTTGTGAACTGATAAATTTGCGTCGAACAGATTGTGCAGCGAGTTGTAAACAATTAAAACCACCCCATAATGTTGATTCACCTTCAACTAAATAAAGAGTTAGTTCCTGAAATGGCGTTTAAAAAACAAAAGATTACATCAAGGCAATTAGAAGATAAGTTTTGAGAGATGATATCGTCATTTCGTAGTTTCTTTACAACCACTTTACAACTAACATGGTTAACAATTATAAAATAAAATAAAGTGCATGACAATCACTCAGTTATATTAAACAAAAAGATATACTATGCTAATGACCAATCATATTTAAATACGTCAAGTAGTTAGTTCATGGTAGGCAAAGGAACGTTGAAATCTATTGTTTGTATTTTGTACTCATAGTTTAGGATGAATGTGATTAATCCCCAAAAGTGCTTCCATCACCTTCAATAACCAACCTTGAATTAGAGTTGTGTGATGAAATAATTGTGAAACAGTCAATAATAATATTCATTTTTTGACCTTATATTAATAAGTGCTTTGGACACAAGGTGTTGGTTTATACTACTAATTAAAATGAGCAATAAGATACCACTCACAACAAAGAGCAGTGCTTACTAGATAGATCGAAGTCACCTTAACACCTGATGATTGTTTCATTCATTTGTAGCCTGGCTTCAATCACATTGGCATTTTTTACTCACTTTCTTGTTTGTTATTTATCGTATCAGGTATATTATTATATATTGTAAGATCTCAATAGCTTTAGTTTCCAAAAAGAACTCTGACAAATTTGCACCATGAACTGAAGAGTTTGCAAATTTTCAAGTTCCACTGAACATAAGATATGAATGCCTACTGATCTGAATAAGAGTTCAAAGTTACTTGTTAAAGATACCGTGCAGATCTGTCATAGACTCTCTAATGTGGTAAGTGATTCTATCATTTTCAGTGTATTTGAACTTCTGCCTTTTTACTCTCAGATAAAATGATTTTGAAAATATTCTTCGTCCCATCACTTCAGTACTTACATAATCTATCCAAATATTACGAACGAGGGTATAAAGTCATCTCAAGGTATTTTCGCGCATCAGATATTCCACTTATGTAAAACAGTTATAAAGCACCTATAAAACAGCCCAGCGTTATAACTCATAGGATTACAGCGTTCCCTAAACACACAGCACTGTCTACTGACAATGCTTCCTAAAACTAGGATGAAACAGCTGCTGTTCAGTACTCCCTGGTTTTCGATGATTCTCTAACTGATATCAATCCGTGATCAACTCGTAAAAACATAACTAACCCTTACAAAACCAAACTATAGAAAATTAAAACAAGTGATTCAGCGAAGAGACTCTTTTCAAAGAATTTATTATCAAGCTGTACAGTCGTATATATATGGTTTTAAGAAGTTATATCCGGTGAGGGAATTGAATCTTAGGTGTGAATGCATAAAATAATAATAATCATGTGAGGTTCAATTAAAACTAAAATGTTTGTGATTATAATCGTAGGTAAATGTCAAGTGGCAAAGCAAATTAATGTCATATATAGAATAATTCATAGGAGGGATAGAACTTGAAAAAGGATGTGCAATTATAGGATTGGTAGACGAATCGAATAAAACAAAGACGTTACGTAATATTGTGTGAAATTTAATAGCATAGAATTTATCGTTGTAAAAAAGAATTGATTTAGAATGACAAGTGGAACAAGTGAAATAATACCGGGGACAGTTCAAAGTGAGAATAGTAATAATAACAACTGACTTAATAAGGAAGAGTATACAAATTGAATAGACAAAATGAAAAATGAAAAATTGGTAGAGCTAAAATTTGATTGGGGATTACCATATTTTAGCATAGAGGGATTAAGACCATGAAAGTTGGAGGGGTTGAACAAACTTTTTCTGAACACAGAGATCTGGCTTTTCTGTTTCGATAGCCAAAGCTTCAGCAATACAGATGAGTCGGGTACGTAGGGATTTAGGTAGATTGCTCTTTGCCTTGTAGATGACTTTAAAGGCGGAGGCTATAGAGATAGGGTGATCATTTTCGACCAGATGTTCTATGATCGCGCTTCTTATTGCTCCACTTCCACCTTTTCGTAGCCATGCAGGATAATGTTCTTGCACCCTCTTGGACAAAACTCGAGTCGAACGACCGATATACCTAGCTCCACAAGAGCAGGTGAATTGATAAACGCACATAGAGTTGGTCAACATTGGGATCTTGTCCTTCAGGTTATTGAACAATAATGGTCGGCTAGTAAAAGCTATTCTCAGAGAGGCAGCAGGGAATGTTCTTTTCAGGGACTGTGATATCCTTCGTTTCATGATATCGGAAGCTAAGTCCCCTTTGAATTCTAAGCTCATGTAAAGTATTTTCTTGGGAGCGGTTGATAAGTCACGTTTTGTAGGCTTTGAATGTATATTCTTATCTATAAAACGTGGTGGAAATCCATTTTCCATTAGGATTTTCCTCAAAGTGTATAACTCATCTTCCACAGTATCAGTGCTACATATGCGCCGAATACGAGTGGCAAGCGACCGGACCAGGTTTCGTTTTCGACCAATAGGTACCCAGCTATAGAAATTTGTCAGTTGACCATTCCATAACAGCCTACGATAAATCGATCTCTTCAGAGTTCCATCGGTCCTTCTTGATAAGTTCACATCGAGGAAATGAATGCTAGACTCGTTCTCCATTTCGAGTGTGAATTTTATCGCAGGATGGCACTCATTAAATACACTTAATATATTATTCAGGTTACAATCAATATTACAAATAATAAAGGTGTCATCTACATACCTTTTATATATTTGAAAGCTTTGGATCATAGGCTTCAGGGAACCATTTTCTAGACTGGACATAAAAACGTCTGCAAGGAGAGGACCCAAGGGAGAACCCATCGCAATACCATCCTTCTGCCTGTAGATTGTTTCATTGAAAGTAAACTGTACATTCAATGTACATCTCAAAAGTAGTTCTTTAAGATCTGTAGTAGGTATCCCTATATTCAATTTGTTGTCTTCAATATATTTGCATATAAAACATATGGTCTCTGTCAGTGGAACGTTCGTAAATAAGGATTCTACATCCAAAGACAACATTTGTTTATTCGACGCATTTATATCCTGTATACATTCAACAAATTGGAAGGTGTCCCGAAGGGAATGATTAGATAGTTGCCCCCTGACTATATATGACATTAATTTGCTTTGCCACTTGACACTTAACTACGATTATAATCAGAAAAAGTTCGTTCAACCCCTCCAACTTTCATGGTCTTAATCCCTCTATGCTAAAATATGGTAATCCCCAATCAAATTTTAGCTCTACCAATTTTTCATTTTGTCTATTCAATTTGTATACTCTTCCTTATTAAGTCAGTTGTTATTATTACTATTCTCACTTTGAACTGTCCCCGGTATTATTTCACTTGTTCCACTTGTCATTCTAAATCAATTCTTTTTTACAACGATAAATTCTATGCTATTAAATTTCACACAATATTACGTAACGTCTTTGTTTTATTCGATTTGTCTACCAATCCTATAATTGCACATCCTTTTTCAAGTTCTATCCCTCCTATGAATTATTCTATATATGACATTAATTTGCTTTGCCACTTGACATTTAACTACGATTATAATCACAAACATTTTAGTTTTAATTGAACCTCACATGATTATTATTATTTTATGCATTCACACCTAAGATTCAATTCCCTCACCGGATATAACTTCTTAAAAACCATATATATACGACTGTACAGCTTGATGATAAATTCGTTGAAAAGAGTCTCTTCGCTGAATCACTTGTTTTAATTTTCTAAATATAGAAAATTAATCTGATGCTCGCTAGTGGCTTGTTACGGGTTGGGGTTTCCTGAGTTATAGTGAGGAGTCGTGATCAGTGATGTCCAATTAGATATCATCTGTGTGGATGGATGTCCCACCAACGGCAGTGGTTGGGTTCGCGCTAAATCACGAATTGGTGGAAGCTAGAATTCATGACCCATTGAATAGGGTCACAGTGGCTGAATGGTGTACGAGCCAGCTTGCCTTGTAACCGGAAGGTGCGTACTGCCGATGATTCCAAAACTAGGATGAAACAGCAGCTGACCAGTACTCCCTGGTTTTTTAACGCTTCTCCAACTGATATCGATCCGCGATCAACCGGTAAAAAAATCAATTTGGCCCACACGTAACACCGACTACCTGTGGAAATTCAAAATTATTATTCCCCACCTCTGTTCTATCTTATCAAGAAAGGTGAAGTGGGAGGGAGAGAGAATTGTTTACCGACTACTGTTGGAATGGACAGATTTCCTTCTAAGCTATGAAATCATCATTCATGCATACACTGACGTGATAACCGTGTTTGACAGTTTCGATTCCTTTATTTATGGTTCAAATTGGTGTAGTTGCACAACCAACCAGATTTCTTTTATTTATGGCTTAAATTTATGAAGATTTGCGAATATTGTACACCAAGCATTTTGTCTAATAAAGGTTTTTCCAGTTTTGGTTGTTATTATTTTTGTCATTCTAGTCGTCGGGAACAGAGTCAAAAGGCGCAGTGTAGTCTAAAAAGGGGGCACAAGTAAACTTTTCGCCTTTATCAAGAATTGAAACAGTATTCCGATGGAATACAACGACAGCATCTAAAGTGCTCCTACTATATTTGTAAGCAAACTGTTTAGGATCATTGAAAGATTTCGAAGAAGGTTTAAGGACATGCAAGAGAAGCTTTTCCATAGCTTTCGGGAATGAAGACGTGATGGTGACTGGCCTTGTGGTGTTGTGGTGAGAGCTACCTGCTAGCCAAAATTGGTAGATAGCAATCTACGTCAATGTTTATGCCTGGTCATGAGAAAAAAACAAGAACAAAGACTAACTCAACAACCAATCACAGCAGACGTAGCATGGGCGGATGCGATTAGCAGATATATCAACAGACTGACTAAGAAACGGCAACAAAGAGATGAAAGAATGACCTTCAGCAGGAAAACAACCAATCAGAGGACGTTACCGTCCTGATAACGATAACGTAGATAATACTGTACATAAAAATCTATAAATATCTGTTAATTTTCTCAATAAACGATCTGTTGCCTGGCCCTTGTCTTCTGTCGTTACAGTGTGACATAATAAACTGTGAGCGGAAACATCCACACCTATTATTTGTCCCATGTAAGCAACGTCTTTTACTCATCATAGCAGTCATAAAAAAAAGCTTTTTTCATCCAATCAAATTAAAAAACAAAATAGTTTAAGATATGTGTTTCAAAAACTTAGTTTACCCATAACATTCAAGTGTTAAAAAGGCGCAAGTATATGCCTCAAAAAAAAGATAAACTAGCCAATTAACACTAACCGGATCAATTGAATTACACTCTTCTAATACACGTATTGCTAATGTTTCAAATTCTTCCATATAAGATTCGTATAATAATTTAGCTTCTGTATCATGTGCTGGTAACAGTTTTATCATACTGGAATAAAGACAACATGCAATTAAAGCAAGAATTAGAGCATCTTCACAACGTTCCCAAAAGTATAAAGCCATTTTTTGACGTTGATGTAGTATAGCCCATATAAATAATTCCTATAGAAAGATAGAAAATACAATTAGATTTAATATATATAATATATATATATATATATATATATATATATATATATATATAACTGAACGATTGTGAATACCATTCTATCAAGAACTTTGCAAGTAAACAGTGATGAAAGTACCCAGCACCGACACAAGATCCTGCTGTATAAAAAGACAACCAAGACAGAAATGTTAACACCACGAGTATATATGATAGTTGTGAGAACTAAAACCGCTTCATTAATTGATAAATTGCACAAATACTTTTTGACGACTTAATTGTTGTTATTTCTTTCGATTCCGGGTAGAAAATAAGGCTTCGATAGCACATTTACACTTCACTCGGTTGTCTACTGCCCTTTTCAGCCTCCATCTTCCTTACACACACACACAAACACTCACAAACAAGACTTCATCCATGTCACCCTTTGACTAGCACTTAACTCGTCATTTCCCAATAGAGCTCCACCGGAGATTCAGGAGTAGGATTTCACTCAGCGGTCTTCTCAGCGTGTTAGCAGTCCGTCTCCATTTTTTCTGAATATTTATTAGTCTACAGGATTTTGAGTTCCAAACCTTACGAGCTTGTTTTCTAATCTAGTTGAGGAGAAAACTTGGATCTTAATTTTTAAAAAATGAAGCCATAACATTTCTGTGTTGGTTAGTACATCAACCAATTCATTCTCCATTCCACTGAACTTTGCAATCGGTCGTGTTAGGGACGCTGCTGAGAGGCTGGTCAAAGATGGGGTACAAGAATGTAGAGTTTTCTGGCAAGAACGACGAGGCCTGGAAGGTATTGGATGAACGATTGGTTGCGGAATCCAACAGCCCGCCCGATGAACAAGCAGTCAACATTTCTCAGCAACTACAATTGGTTAACGCTGTACAACGCATGGATATTGGTGATCTAGGAAAGGTGACCTAACAGCCGTTGAGCACACTGAGAGTCGAATTAAAGCCGCCGAAATCGAACGAATGGGAACATAAAATTGAAGATTTTCAGCGTCAAGTAGCAGGGTCACGAATGCCTACCAGGAAAGGCCGATGCTTTGAATGAGGCAAAGCAGGATACTGTAGGAGGGAAGAAAAATTTCAGACAGTATAATGCATGTTCTTTCTACCCTAACATACTAGAAGTAATAAGGGCTATCGAGAGGGGGGCCATGTATTCTAAGTTGCGACTGAATAACCAAAAAGTAATATGTTTGATAGACACAGGGGAAGTAGTCTCACTAATTAATTGGAATCTATATCAGAGAATCAGACTGTGTTCATTTCTGATTCAAACAGTAGTTGGATACGTGTCAACGATTACAGGCATATCAAACCGTAGAGTTATTATACGCAACCGCAAAGTAACGTTTCTGTTCATTGTTGTGCCCGAGTTACAGAGAACACTGCTTTGTTTTGACTTCTCTACAAGAGGTTGACGCGGTAATCAACACGAAGGAGACAGCAGTGATTATGAATTACGGACGTATCAGCCTGATTAAGGCGTCAATGTCAGTTGGAAAATATGATAATCTGTTCACTGAAGATAAGGATCCATACCGCTATTGTGATAAGGTGATGCATGAAATCCCACTAGGTGGTCTCAAAACGGCACCATTCACAACTCAAAGAGTCTCATGTCATTTAGAAGGCAAAGTTAATTGAGAAGTGAAGGAGGTGTTACAGGATGATATAATTGAAGAAACTGACATCTCGCATAACTCCCAGTTCTTTTAGTGAAAGAAGCACAGATTTTATGTTCATTTCTGACAGCTAAACAGCATGACAGAGCTGGTACCATATACCATGCCAAATGTAGTGGAGACCTTGGGTCGTCTACAAAGCGTGAAGACATGCTTGACCTCCAGTCAGCACATTGGCAGATACCGATAAAGCAAAGCAACAGAGATAAGGTGGCGTTCATTGTGGGTTAGAAACGGCATCGGTTTAAATGCAAGCCACTCGGGCTAGCAGGTGCGCTATTTAACTTCAGACGACTGGTGACGCTGTTATTTAGAAACTTGAAGAATGTGGAGGTGAACGACGATGATCTCGTCATAGACAGTTAGAACGGATGCGATCATGTGAAAATTGTCGAAGCCGTGTTAAAACTCATTGAAGAATTTGGAGTGCGCATCAACCAAACCAAATTTCAGATGGCCGGTGCAGACATAACAGTTTGGAGTAATATGTCCAACTGAAGCGTAAAGAGGGTGGGTCATCCATGCTCGGTTTGAACAAATACTCCAAACCAAAAACCAGGAAAATTTTCTCTGAATACATCCATTAGATCTTGGAAGTGAAACCAGAATGATGTGAGCATGAAGAATGGTCTAGGCACATTTGAAGTCAGACCTTCCACTGGAACGTAGAGCTCCGAATTTTTGTCAGGATAAGATTTTAATCTCTTCAGTTGAGGCATTCTCCTTAATATATCTAAAGTTTCATAGCAACAGATTTGCTCAGATATGCAGGTTAAGCACATAGACGAATTAGATTGCACGCAAATCTTTCATATGACAAGTATGCAGTAAAAGTATAATAAGCCGTAGTTAACAGATGTAGGTAGGCAAAAGTAAACTCACCTGAAAGGGTAAGACGAATGTTAGCTTGCATACTTCATCCCACTCAGTTCTCTGACTATGTAAGGTCTAAGTAAAAAGATAAAAGTAAACACATTATTATAATCTGTTGTACGAATTGAGTAACATAACTGTATGTAATTCTCCCCACAAGTATGATCAATTTAACTTAACACTTTCGTATGAGATTTTTCCATGATGTATGTAGAAAACAAGTATTGCTTAAAATGCCAATGAATCACTGCTGTTGCATTATGGTTGACAAAACACAGGTAAGAGCAGATTTTGACAACACAATAAAAAGACGTAGTTTATCTGAAACGTGTAATGTATTGGTGCAACACATTTCGGACAACCGTCTGATCACACACACACACACGAGTACTTGTCATACACAGTTTTTATAGAAGGCAAGAAGGCATGAATAATTACAATACAGGTTGTCAGATTGTGTACATGTCAAGGTCACAAATAATGTGGGTAGGGAGACGCAAAAGGTGTGGGCGAGATAGATAAAAACAGAAAAGAGAAAAACAAGGCAAAGAAGGGGCTGAAAATATTATGAAGTAAATTGGTCCTTGACTCTAAGTTGGATTACCAAGGCAGATTTAAGGTAATAACAAATAACTTTTGGACACATAAGACAGACAGGTTTAAGTCTTTTTGTGGCTGAGGCTTCAGTGAAGTTAAGTACGTGGCCTAACTTTGTTTTATATACGGGCTTAAATGCATTGTTGAAATCAACCTTATGACCCGTCTCTATCATTTGCTTCGCTATAGATGATGTTGGACATCTATTTCCCGGGTCAATTGTATCCGGCGATTTCATTTGTTGTTGCAGCCACTTTAGAATGTGTTCTGTAGCCCTAACATGCAGAGACCGATGGGTCCTCCGTATGTACGTGTCTCCACACAAACATGTAAATTGATAAACACAGTGGGATGTGACACTATCGTCCGGATAATGTGAGGGTTTACAGGATAGGATAATTCTCGTTTTCTCTATGAAGATAAGTTTAGCTGCATAATAGGTTCTATTAATTGCAGCCTCAAGTCTTTGTCTAGTGACTAGACTTTGTTGATCACCTCTGAACAGCAAGGATTTGTAAACATCCTTTCTGACAACTGATTGGATTGGTAAAGCTATATGGTTGACACTTTCGTAACGTCTAATAAATCTCAGTGGGTAATTGTTATCTAACAATATTTCAGTGAGATGTTGTCTTCCTTCTTCAATTGTATCGGCGGTACATATACGGTGAATGCGCTTTAACAAACATAAGGTTGATTTCAACAATGCATTTAAGCCCGTATATAAAACAAAGTTAGGCCACGTACTTAACTTCACTGAAGCCTCAGCCACAAAAAGACTTAAACCTGTCTGTCTTATGTGTCCAAAAGTTATTTGTTATTACCTTAAATCTGCCTTGGTAATCCAACTTAGAGTCAAGGACCAATTTACTTCATAATATTTTCAGCCTCTTCTTTGCCTTGTTTTTCTCTTTTCTGTTTTTATCTATCTCGCCCACACCTTTTGCGTCTCCCTACCCACATTATTTGTGACCTTGACATGTACACAATCTGACAACCTGTATTGTAATTATTCATGCCTTCTTGCCTTCTATAAAAACTGTGTATGACAAGTACTCTGTGTGTGTGTGTGTGATCAGACGGTTGTCCGAAATGTGTTGCACCAATACATTACATGTTTCAGATAAACTACGTCTTTTTATTGTGTTGTCGAAATTCATAAAGAGAACTGACTGCTTTAAGAGCAGATTCTTGAACATCCAATTTTAATTTGCGTTGACCTTTAAATGAATATTCGACAAAACATCAGGATGGAAGTTATCCTAGGCATCATGTTTTAAAGAACTTCTATCAAGGTATTATAATAGGTATACGACGTAGTACAACATAAGGTACTAGGAATGTAATCATTGTTCGTCAACATTTAAACCCCCTACAGTGAATTAAGCTTAGTTCTCTTTCTGCAACCTCTAACATTTCTTCCAAGATCTGTTATATTTAGTTCAAATGATCTTCAGAAAGTGAGTCTTGGTGATCCTGCTTCGATTCTCAGCTAAAATTCTTCTGAAGCCTCGCCTGGCTGTTGATGACAGGTTAATCTTTCTGTAAGGCTGTCAGTCCCACCCAACGGAAGCAGCATCAACGCTAATTAAACTTCAAGGTTGCAGCATAAAGTCGTATTTTTCGCTTAGGAACACAAAAGAATAGAAAGCACATCTCAGAAAATAACCGATTTAACATCTTGTACATCAACAATGAGAAATTCCGGCCTATATCTCTTCCTTCAGATTAAGGATACAACTTGATCATGATTATCAAAATGCAAAAATCATATCCAGCTTTACATTTAACTGTATCGGATTTCAAAGAAACGTCACGTCTACAGCTGTCATTCACAATCATTAGTGAAAATCCTTCTTCCTAGTCTGAATCGAATTTCCTGATTTAGATGTCTGTCAGGAAGTGAGTGATACAGTTAAGTGACCCATTTCTACCGTATGTATACCTAATGAACTACTTTTATTTTGTTGAAAAAGTTGTGGATTACATAGAGGAGGATCTTTTACGATTGTGTAAGCCTTTGGCGGTTATAATAAGTAATTTAACCACGACAGGTTCATGTACATTTAAGATTTAAGTTGCTACATTGCATATATCCAACATTCATTCTGTAAGGCACTAAGAGGTTGCTATTGTAAGTGATATTAGTTATCGACACTGATCCAAATTTAAAATTGATTGCATATTATGCGGGAATGGTGACTTCACTTAGAACAAAACGATTAGGCACGGTAGGAATCAAACCTATATGAAAACTAGTTCTAATCCTACATTGATGCAAGTTTTCGTTTCAGCCTTTAGTCACTAGACTTTTTCATCAAGGATTATTATTATTATTGTTTCCTTTAGTTCCTAGAGGAACATAGGGCTTCAGCTGCACGTCTCTATTGCGTTCGGTTATCTGCCAGCGTTTTCACCTGCCTCCAAGTCTGCCCACATGCTTTCATCTCCTCTTCACATGACCTTCTCCCTTTCACCCTCGCACTGACTACCAACTAACTCGTCGCTTCCCACTCAGGTTCCACTCGAGTGATGGTCTTGCGTGTGATGTCACTTGAGGATTCGTTTCCTCAGAGTATGGCCAATCCATCTCCACTTCTTCCTGCATATTTGTTGCACAATCGGTTCCTGCTGGGTTACTTTGCTGAAAAATTTGGCTATACCTAAAATGATAGACCCTGATAAGTTAAATAACCTAGAAAGGTGCTCGGCCATTGCATTATATATTCACTTGCAAATAAACACACAATAGAATGAGGCACGGTGGGAGTATTAAAAAGCAAAATATTTAAGCGGACAGGCAGAGGTTAATTGTAGAATCCTTATTTTTTGGATTCAACATCGCACATGTGAGATCGAAATGATGCAACGTCTATACTGGAGATATGAAAGTGACAACACGAACAACATGGAGAATAGAAGAGAGAAACAGAGAATATGTATGTATATGAAAAACTGTGAGGACGTGAGAATAAACTGGTATTATTATTATGGACAATGCTTGAAACATTATCCAATTATTAATGCTGCATCACTGCGAGACATTTGAAATAAAATTTATCTAGCATGCAATTACATGATACCACAGTGCTCCACTACTACACTTAATTGAAAGAACAAACCAACCACAACAAAATGAATTAATAATCAAAATTAAATGTACTCAATTATCAGTGGTGAAGCCAAAGTTACTCTTTAAGCACCCCTAACTACTAATCAGTAGATGACCTCGAATTCACAAATCACGTGAAGGAGACATTTTTGTGTATGGAATACATGTATTTATGAAAACAAATGCATAAAATCTGTTGAAAAATGTTACAGAGGATACCTTTCTCTCACATGTGATAAAAGTAGCTCTCAGTTTTAGATTGGTGTATCAACAGAGTACAATACCATTGTGGGTAAAAATATCAAACCAAGAATTCGGAGAAATGAAATTTTAATTGCGCCTAAAAGAAAACTCTATATGAATTTTGATTTCAAGGGAGATTTAGCAAGCGATATTCTCAAGAGAAGGATCATATCATCTCTGAGAAAAACATTCGTTACAGCAGCGCTAAGAATAGTGTTCTCCAGTCGCCCACTGATCTGCAGAAGCTTCAAGGACAAGATCCAGCATCTGACCACTTCTGTGTGTATATATCAGTTCACCCGCTGTTGTGGAGCCAGGTACATCAGTCGTTCGACGCGCACCCTGTCCAAGACGATTCAAGAACACTATCCAGCATGGTTGCGGAAAGGTGATAGTGGTGTAATAAGGAGTGCGATAACTGAACACCTGGTTAACAATGATCATTCCATTTCAACAAACGCCTCCTGCTTCAAAGTAATCTACAGAGGTTAGAATAACTAACCTATCAAAGGCAATACGGTTTGTCTCCTTTGTATTGCTGAAGCTCTGACCATTCACATAGAAAAACCGAAGCAGAGCATATAAAAGAGGATTACTCAACCACTTCTACTTTCATGGTAACAATGCTTTGATTTGTTTTGAGTTTTTTATTTATTATTTTGATGACTTAATTTGGTTTCTTTGCCTGTTCTTTAATTGTTTATAATTTTTGTATTCACTGAGTTCTCTTACATAATTTCTTATTATCTACTTTGTTCTATGTGCATCCTGAGTAAAACTCACTCATCAAACTATTCATATTATTGTTACATAACTTCTTTTACCAACTGTTTGTGACAACTCACCACCTTTGTTACTACCCCAGTTTCATTAACACTTAATTTTCTTGACTTGTATTACCAACCTTCACCTGTTTAGTTAAAATAATCTTAACCAATTGTAATTTTGTTGGACAAACTTAATGTACACATACATACAAAATAACCCATATATATATTTGCGATTGTACAGCTAAGAAAATGAATTCGCCGAAAAGAGACTCTTCGCTGATCTACGTGTTTTGTTTTCATTAATGCCTGGATGGGGATTATCCATGAATTGAAAATGTGTTTTGATAAAGTTTCATTGTGTTATACAGTAATATTTACTGGACAGCAAATTGTGCTCCAAAAGTCATCAGTAAATACTACTGTATAATACTATGAGACCTTAGCAAAATAAATTTTACCCACAATGGAATTATACTCTACCACAGTGCACGAGTTTTATTCTTATATCAACAGAGTAATTCAACCACATTCTATGCATGTAATTATTCAGGTCTTCTAACCCTATCCTAACAATGACCTTAAGCTTTGCTGAAAGTAACTCTAACGTGAAAATATCCATAAACTAACTGTAATCTAACTTGAACCCACCCTGATGTTGCCTTTATTAGGTTATCCTGACCCTGACTTGTCCTTGGCCTAAACAATAACTTAATTTTTTCAAACGTAAGCTGAAACTTACCAGATATTCAATTTGATAGCACAAAACTTCCATGAGCACATTTTATTGATGATGACAACGTTATCTGCCAGGTTCCATTAACTTCTTCATTGAGCGTTTCAAGGTCATTGGTGTGGTCGCGCTCCATTAGTAGTTAGTGGTGCTTAAAGTTTAACTTGGCCATGGTGACCATTAAAGTCAGTCTACACTCAGAGATAGATGATTTAACCTGCAACTCTGGATATTTTCAGTGCTGAATTTGATTTGAAGTCTGTCCTGTTGACCATCAATGTGACTGATTGTCCGCACAGATTTCCTTATTATTGGATTCACTTGTACTCATAGTGATCCTTTCATTCACCTGATATTTGAACTTTCGATCGAGTAACTTTTTGTATTGGTTGACTGGCAGGTTTAGTCTGTTTCCACATTTAGATTAACTGCAAACTGATTTGAATTACAGACCAACAAGAGTTGTGTAGCATTTTTGGTGCTACATCTGTATCTAATAGTTTTACGTTGTCTTAGTTGAACCGACTTCCAAAGACGTCTACACGTAGTGACTTGTATTTGACCGCTAATTTATGCTCACGAGTGCGAAGATGAAGGTGACATCCTTTCTAACCAACGAGGTATTTTCTCAGTTTCTGCAGTCTATTTTATAATAGATGACACGGATTTAGTCTTCTTTTGCTGTTTGATCATTTAACTTGTATGGAGTATGGAGTGTAGAGTGAGAAACGAGCAGACAGGGATATCCTCGACCGACATGAAGAACCTAGAAGACCTGGATTTCGCGCGTGGATTGCTTATGTTTGATGTCAGACAGAATCAAAGACTTACAAGCGAAAACCGACAACCTGATCGAAGAAGCAGCCGGCGAAGACAGGACTCCAAGTGAACATAGACAAGACGGAGGTTATCAAAATAACCAACCAACCAACAACAACAGCAGAAACATCCAGCGCCAATCGCAATCAGCGTGAGGGATTTGAAAGAGGTTACTTCATCCACTTATCTAGGAGCATTGTCTCAACTACAGGCAGTTGGAACGGACGAGGATGTCAAATCGAGCGAGAATCGTGAAGGCGAGAAACACATTCATCAACCTGAAACCAATCTGGAAATCTTCCTCACTCAGCATCAACAACAAAATTTACTCGAATTTTCAATACAAACGTCAAGTCAGTCAGTTATTCTATACGGATGAGAAACTTGGCGGGTGGGTCACAAAGAATATTTCCAAAAGACTGTTGCTGACCTTTATCAACCAACAACTGTCTTCGCTGGCTCTATAATGAAGATCAGAAGGCCGGGTCGGGCCGGAAAGAATCACCAAGTATGGGAAACTATGGGAACAAACAAACAAAGCAAGAACCAATCACCAACCAACAAATATGCAGGAGAAAGTGGATGGAGATGGATTGGACACTCGCTGCGGGAGCCGGTTGGTGACATAGCGCACGCGTCAGGCCATTGCTTGTGTGGAATGCGAAAGGGAAGAGGTGATTGTGACGTCAGTGCAAGGGTGACATGGAGAAGATCGTATGAAGAGGAGTTGAAACAGTATGGACTAACATGGATGCAGGTGAAAAGTACAGCAGAAGACAGAAGCAAGTGGAGACGTACAGTTGAAACCCTATGTTCCACTAGGAACTCAAGGGAACAGTAATAATAATAATGGAGTGTACAGACTCTGTTAGATTGTGAACGTGAACTAGTGATCAGAACACATGAGATATACTTGTTACTTTTGATCCATGTGTGCAACTGTGGACATTATCAGTTCAACTGGAAAAATGATCATGTTTGAAAGGAATATATACGGAGAATTCCAGAAAATTCCCACTACTCTGGTATTCAGATCAGTTTGCAACTAACAGATACATATGAATATAAAAATCTTAGCAACACACACTAGGAGAGACAAATACTTCATCCGTGGGGAATTAATAAAGTGAACTTCATGCTGAAATAACCACTGAAGATTCTCTCCAGAAGGTGCCGTCCAAAACCTGTGGTCCAGATCTGACTCCTGACCGACACAATCCTAAACTATTAATTTACTGGCCTGTAGTACTTTCATGAATGTAGAGGGAAGATTGGACTTGAGACTAGCAAACCTACACCTTGAAATTAAAACTGCTGCTGCTGCTGAAAATTGGAAGGCATCAAGTCTATAATCCTATGTTCTCCTCAGAACTCAAGAAATGTACCAAAAATTTAGAAAAAATATGTATATATATTAAAAAGCATTTACACATACTAGTGTATCCATATCATATATTCTATTTGTATATCGTCCAAGCATACGACGCAGTAACTTGCATATAGTTGACAAATAAATTCTATCTTGTCGTGAAAATAAATGTTGAAAATCATGACCACCTGTCTGTGAATGTACTACAAGACCGAAGTTGACATATGCACTAGGCAGGGTTGAATGTTCTCGATGAATTAAATCGTAATTTTTAAGACAACGTATCAAATCATTTGATCCTGTGGATTCATTGTATAAACGATGCAATCGTTCAAATGTTAAAAATTGACGCATTACAACACCATTTTGTAAAAGAATTCGTACGAAATCTGTTTTATTTCTTAACAAAGCTTTCATCATAATTGGTTCTAAAATTTCTAAAAAATTATGGATATAAAATAAACGCAAATAAGAATTATTTCTACTTTGTATATATATATATATATATATATATATATATGAATGTTATCTGTAAATAAGGAAACTCAAATAATAAATAACCTGAAATCCTAAAGTCTTCAAAGTACATTCTATCAGAAAACAGCTTTAACACGCCTAAATAATGCCGTTTATTCATTAGCCAACCTGTACTTAGTTCACAAAATAAAGAGAAAAAAAGGCTTCAAGTATTGGTTTTGTAGGGATTTTGTTTGACTCCATGTAGGATTTCATCATGAACTGAGATCAGTTAGAGAACCGCTGGAAAACCCACCTGGGAGTACTGGACAGCTAACTGTTTCTGTCGTCCTAGTTTGGGACTCTTCATCAGTACGCACCCAGGAGTTCACCTTGTAACCAGAAGGTCCTGGGTTCGAACCCTGGTGGGTGCGTACTGATGAAGAGTCCCAAACTAGGACGACAGGAACAGTTCTCCAAATGATGTCAGCTCATGATGAAATCCTCCATGAAAAACTGTCTATTTTCACCTCTTCCATGTGTATTTGCCGGTTTATATACTGCTGTCCAACTAGTTACATTGAGCGAGAGTCTGAAAATACAAGTTCATCATTGAATTTCTGAACACCATTCATCATAGTTAGGCTATACGTAACCACATACTAGCATATCTCATCGATATAGGATATCAAGTGAATACCAACAGATCTTTAGTGAAGTTAATTTATCGTATTCCACTCAAGCTTTAGCATACTTTACGAGTACAACTTTTACATTACACAAGAGGCAATAGAAATTCATTTGAACAAACCAATCATGTGTGCTTATGAGAAATTCACTTAGCCCCTGCCTTTGACATAGTCATCGAGACAATACGTATGGAGTATTACAAATGGCTTTACTATGATTACTATTCTAGGCCGAAGTGATTAACTTTTTCGTACATGATTCACCTACCTATTCTTCTTAAATAATAATAATAAATAATAATTTTTCCTTCACGTTCCCGGGGGAACATAGGGCTTCAAGTTGGGGGCTTGAAGTTTCTGTAGCAGTGGGTTTATTTTCACGGGATGAGGTTGCTAGCCTCATGCTCAACCTTTCCTCTTTACCAGCATTATTTCTGGCTTAGCGAGGTAAAGGAGTGCGTCGGTGGCGGGGGATCAAAACCTCAGACCATATGCATGGTCGGCGAGCGTCCTAACCGCTGTGCCACCGATGCACCACCTATTCTTCTTAGTTACCATCAATTTACAAACTATCGATTATGAAGTAGCCTGTTGCTAACCTCTACACCTTAACGGATCTTGAAATGAGCCAAGATGTTCATTTGAAATTTTAAAAGATTGATTAGTGAATGAAGAATATTCTTTTCGATAACTTCATCATCAGGTTCTACAGGTATATATCCATAATAATGAAAGAATGGCTGATCTTGACAATATTAATAAAATCGAATCATTAACATCGGAATTCCAAAAGTTGTTTGCAAGTGTAATAACAAGGGGTAAAGGGATTTTATATGTACAGGATGAAGGTATTTATGAATTTACAGACTCCCCAGCAGGTTAGGATAGTGATGGTGGTTGGACGTGTTTCTTCTGTACACAGAGTACCGGTTGTTTAAGGCGAATCGCGGCATCCTTTATTTTTCGGAGTATTTGGTACCTGAATGCTTTTAGCAACTTTTTTGGTACCCGGTGGATGATAGAGAAGGATTCTTCAATGCTGGCTTTGTGGCCGATTTGAATCAGATGGTCTAATATCGAGCTACTGATGCTTCTCACTACACCTTTTATTCAGCCACACTTGTAGGTGTTCCTGAGCGAGCAGGAAAATTCAAATCGCTAGAGCAATGGCCAGTATAACTCTCTGTACAAGCGCAGTTGCACTGGTCGATTGGTGGATTCGAGATTACTCTCGAAAAACCCCTAATGTTGTCAACAATAAGCATTCCTTTACTAATTACAGATACTTAACTGTACAATCTGATGATAAAATTATCGAAAAGAATATTCTTTGTTCATTAATTGATCTTGAATTGTGTAATTCCCGTCACTTCGTCTTCTACCTCAAACTTAAATTTCTTGTTGACTTGCAATCAACTGCTGCCTCTAATAGTTATCTGTCTTGTTGATTTGTAATCAGTGATTTTCACCCAACCTATACCCTATAAGTTATTGATTAATTTCATTACTGGTTTAATTTTGATGTAAAAATAAGTAAAGCCGTAGATATGATGGAGAAGATTTGTAGCTCAGGTGGATGATTTTTATGTGATTGTGTTCTCTGAGCTGGGTAGTTAATTTGCGAAGCTTTCATTGCCTCTACCAGGCGAAATCTTCAGCGTATACTTCGATTTGAAGTGAAAATAGCTTTTACATTTCTCCACGAGTTTGTTAGTCATCTCTCCTGGCAGGTGACTTGAATGTAACCGGTTGTACTTGTGTGTTTTCACTTCCTCTAGGCTACTTGTATTGCTATTGGTGTTGATGGTTTCCTTGACCTGAATTTTGACTCTGTGTGTGACATCTCCCTCTTATCTGTTGTAAATTTTGTCTACCTCGATATGTCTAATGATTGATGTTTCACTGGAATACCAAGTGGCTTCTAAAATTCTCTAGCATTCTTGGTATTTCCTTTCTCTGATATCTGAAAGTTGTCCCAGTCGATTGATGTCCGTCGTTGTCTGTATGCAGTGAATGATATGAGCGAGGGGGTGGATGTCATTTCTTTTGACGGCTAGCTTATGATCATGAATACAAATATGAAGAGGACGTCCACTTCGGTCACTGTAGTGTTTTTCACAGTTGTTACAATTTATTTTGTAGATGGCGTTGGTTTTATCTTCTTTCGTTGTTGAGTCTTTTGGTTGACACAGAACTGAGTGAAGAGATTTCGTCGGTTTGTGTGCGACGTCAATTCCTACAGGTTTGAAGAGTCTTGTAGTGATTTCTGAGATGTCCTTTATATATGGTAGGGTGATTTTTTGTACTTTCTTTGGGAGCCTTTGATTTGATAGGCTGACTCGGATGTATATGTCTTTTGATGAAAGACATCCGTGAGTAAAGCCGCTGATGAGGAACTAAATGAAAAGAATTATATCTTACTTTGCTCAGTGTGTTGTTTGTTTTTTTCTAAATATGTAAGTGGGAATTTTCAAATTATTACAATACCTACCTGGATTTACTTGTTTCGCTTGACGAAATATTTTTGCTCTAGCGATATCACTTCTATCCCAGGTCAACGCCAGTTCTAATTGTTTGTCTAATTCAGAAGACGTTTTAATCAAAGCAAATAGGATAGCCAAATCCAAGTCATCTGATTTATTCATATCAAATGTAGTAATCAAAGTTGTATCTTTAACAATAAATTCAATCATTTTCAAAGCAGCTTCAACTTTATTTCTACCAGAAACAGGTTTAATTTTTTGACTTAAAAGTAATACTTCTTTCTCAGAAAATGATGTAAATTGACTTGTCATCCGTACGGAATCCAATTAGTTCATTAAGTTATGAAAAAAGAACAGAAAAAAAGGAAAGGTTTATGAATAAAAAAATCACTCAGTGATAAAAAAAGTTCCATAAGAATCACTACATTCCTTTGTGTTCTGATTAGAACAAAGGCTTCAGACTTGAGCTTCGACGTCTCAGTAGATGTGTGGTGGGAGCTGGATGCGAACAAGCCAAAATTGTAAACAACAGTTTACATCAGCGTTACTTCCGTAATCAGAGTCATGAGGAAAAAAACCTTAACAAAGCTTAATTTTAAGGAACTCACCAACCACTCACAGAGGACTTTACATGTGCAATTATGATTGGCAGAAATATGGCTTAACTTTCTGAGAAACGGTCACAAGCAGTACAGAATAACCTTTAGCAAGAAAAAACCAATCAGAAGACGATAATTCTCCACTGACAATAATGTACATAAAAATCCATAAATATCTCTTGATTTTTTCAATAAACCATCTGTTGACTAACTCTTATCTTCTGTTGCTAGAGATGCAATGTTTTCCTGCGGGGTGGAGTTGGTTGCCTTACGCACAACTCATCTTATTATTATATAATTTCATCTGATTTTGTTAATTACTTCATTAGAGACATGTCTGCAATACAAGTAAAATACAAGTAAATACGCGTTTCCCCTGGGGTATTATTGCTACTTCTAACATAGACTTCGTTACGAATCAAAGAAATTAATAATGAAATCTAAAGAGCTTAGGACAAATGTTTTATGCCTACTTAGAACACTTTGTTAGTATTCATCCACAACGTTAGTAATATATTTTGAACTGATAGGGGTTAGAATTCCTGGGTTGACCTGTTTCAACCCACTGAATTTACTTCCTAACCTGAAGGTCCTATTATCAATCCTTGGTGGAATTGTGGATATCTCCTGATAAAAAAAATACCAAACTAAGACGAAACAATCTAATCTAGTGTTTTTTGATTTCCAATGATCATGTAAATGATCTGAGTACATGATGAAATCCATAGTGGAAAAGATTATTGGTTTGTTTGTTTCTCGACTATCAAGTTGATAATTGTAGTAGAAGAGAATACGAAGTTCAGTCAAGGTATCTCTTTGGCGATTTCATTTTCAAAAGCTGTACAATCGCATTTAATTACGTAATTTTACATGGATAGGTCGTTGTATGCACGTCTTTTCAAAACGTGTTAGAGAAAGAAGAGGCACCGGTTCAATCAGAAGTGCCATTACTGAACATCTGATCAACACCTCCCAAAACATCTCAAATGATTCTTTTAAAGTAATTTACAAAGTCAACAGAAACCTACCAAAATCAGTATGTTTCCGACTTCTGTCTACTGCAGAATCCCTCGCAATATGCATCGAGAAGCCAGAGCTATGTGTTCAAAATAAATTAGTCCAACCTCTACAACTATCATGGACCTAGTTCAGTATGTTCCCTAAGTTTCCGTTTTTTCTTCTTTCGTTCTCTTTTTTCTTTTTTATCTTTTTTCGTTCGATGTATGTGTGATTCTTACTCCCTCTGTCTTCATTCGATTCACCCCATTTTTTCCAGTTATAAAAACAGTTATTTTAAGTTTGTTTCACTGCTTTTCTTGCTCACATTTATAATTCGTTTAAAAATTAACTATTTTACAATTATATCTTAATCCTGTGCAATTTTTGTGTTTCTAAGGCTCTTGTCATCTATATACACACCTCCTAACTCCCATCTCAAGTTAAAAATTATTATTTCAATTTCGTTTTCATGCAAATTTTCTATACACCTGTAACTCGCTGTAACCCTGTATAACTTGTACAGCTTTTCAAAATGAAATCGCCGAAAAGATCGCCATCTTTGCTGAGCTTCGTGTTCTCTTCTTTCTAATGTCCATATGGGTGTTTTCCACGATAATTTTAGTAGCAAGTTTAACTGAAGGTAAGGAAAGAAACAAGACTGGAACTGCTGTAAAGTATCATACGATGCATAGATTTTCATGACGGCTAAACTAATTTCTATGGAGTGTTTTTTCATCAGAGTAAAGTCACTTGACCTGACGACAAATTCTAACCAATGAAGTAGTTGAATAAAATGTACTACATTATGTGATGTAAACGTTTGGATAAACCATATGAGCAGTAACCATATATTCCGATAAAGAAAGGAAGACGAAATTTACATTATAAAATGATATCATCATTCTATTTCACAGGTTCTCATCAGCTAACTGCAGACTACCTGAAATTACAATGTTTACATAGATTAATATAACACACTTCAGTGTTTGATTCGTAGTAGAGAAGAGATACTAGAAAATTGACGTATCCAAAATGTGAGCATTACAATTTTTAGTCTAAGTTTTCATCATCAATTTATACTCTTCTAAAGTTGAAAAGAGGAGGGAGGGGTAAGACAGAAAACAGAAAAAATTAATTAACACAACAGTGTTAGCTTGTAGGTTCACATACCAACTTAGAAAACAAAAGCAGTTACAGTTTATGAGATTAAGATTTGTTCAGTGAGCTGAGATCACTGAATTAGATGACTAATTAATGTAATCGGAATCAAAATTCAGTTACCAAGGGAGTGAGAGGTTAGGGTTAGGTTAATCACACTCTCTGTCTGTATGCATAAGTCTAATTTAAATCGTTTGATTGCGATCGCTTCAGCAAATCGCAATAAATTTTCTATCTTTTGTCTATTTAATATTTTGAAGGACTTAGAAATCTCTACGAGATGTTCGGTATCAACAATATGTCTGGTGATTGCACTCTGAGAATATTTGCTTCCTTTCAGGCACAATTTTCTTCGAATATGTTCAGAAAACCAGATAGAAGCCCTTCTTCCGTCTTTCCAATTTACTTGTTCCCGCAGGTGAACGTAAATTCATAAAGGCAGTTAGAGGTGACATCAACAGGGTGCAGTTTTGATTGGCTTATAGAAGAAGTAGTGCTGTATAATGTCATGAGTTTAGCTGCAGAGAATCTTCTTTTTATTGCACCTTTCAGTCTTTTGTCAATCTTTTGTGACACTGCATCTCCTTTGAATGAAAGACAAATAAACACTTACTTCTTTTCAACAGAAAGAGATCGTGATTAATCTCTCACTCCCTTGGTAACTGAATTTTGATTCCGATTACATTAATTAGTCATCTAATTCAGTGATCTCAGCTCACTGAACAAATCTTAATCTCATAAACTGTAACTGCTTTTGTTTTCTAAGTTGGTATGTGAACCTACAAGCTAACACTGTTGTGTTAATTAATTTTTTCTGTTTTCTGTCTTACCCCTCCCTCCTCTTTTCAACTTTAAAGAGTATAAATTGATGATGAAAACTTAAACTAAAAATTGTAATGCTCACATTTTGGATACGTCAATTTTCTAGTATCTCTTCTCTACTACGAATCAAACACTGAAGTGTGTTATATTAATCTATGTAACATTGTAATTTCAGGTAGTCTGCAGTTAGCTGATGAGAACCTGTGAAATAGAATGATGATATCATTTTATAATGTAAATTTCGTCTTCCTTTTCCTTATCGAAATTTATCAAAGGAACCAAATGTTTGAAACCATGTATTTGTGAAGATGTTACTAAAATCGAGTTAGCTTAACAACAACTAGTTAGCTCACATGGCCCCACTATCATTGACGGCACAGAGATTGAAAATACATCTAGTGTCAAGTATCTTGGGCTGAGTTTTTCCACCGATCTTTTCTGGTCCTCCCACATCTTGCTAGTTACTAGAAAGATGTTTCGCTTAACGTTCTACGTTAGGAAATTTAGACAGTCTGGTATAAAGCAGTCTATGCTCTCTCAGTTTGTAAATTCTTGTATTCTACCCATCCCCTTCTACTGCTCTCCATTAATCTTTCCTGGACTACTTAAGAAGACTTTGCTTTGCTGAGAAAAGCACTAAAAGCCGTTGGTAGGGCAAGTGGGACATCGTTAAACCAACTGCTTAACACTATTGTGGATAGACATATAATATCATGTAAGAAACTAGCGGGTACAATATTGTCAGACCCCGAGGATCCTCTCTATACGCAGCTCTCTCTGCTTGCATTTTATCTGGTAGAACTAGAAGCAGCTATAGGAAGGAGGCTATATGCTAGGACTACCAAGTACAAAAACTCCACAATACCATATCTGGCACAGCTGTTATGTGATGAGAAATCCGTTAGGTATGACACGATCAACTTACTGCGGCACTCTAACAAATAGTCCCACTAGTTTTTGTTTTCCTTTCTTCGTTACTATTACACTGTTGTTCTCATCTTCTACTACACACCAATTTTATATTTCATATCCTGTGGTGCATTGTTTAAAATGTAAACGCAACGCTGTTGTTTTTACTTTTTTATTTATCTTTTTGTGTTGCCTTTTGATTTTAAAAATCTTATAAAATTTATGAGGTAATTAGATGCAATATATTGTAATGCAAGCTGAAAATTCCATACCTGTACCACAAATACTGTTTAGAATAAAGCTATTTTTATTATTATTAAATTATTCAAAAAATGAAGTAATCGGGTGTCTATAATCAACTAAATCATAATCTTAAGTTTGAAAACTAAGAAATAAAATTAACAGGAATAAAAAGCATAAAGAGTTCAGCCACACACACACACACATGTAATTTTCTTGGGGTTGAAAGAAGTTGAAATCAGAACTAACATTTGATTATTTGAATGTACTTGTTAACCTAATAACACACAGTCTCTCTTTCAATTGAATTTTAGTTTTTCCCATCGATTGATCGGACCGAAGTGCTCGGTCACACTCAGGTTGACATGTCGGCTTCTTGTGCAGATGTTTCGACGATGTCTGGGCATGTAACTATAAGTTAATAGGTTGATGGTGAAAAGCAGTGGATACGCACTTCATTCTGTGTAGGACACGTCAGTTGGATGTACCTGCATTCCTCAGTGAGTGATGATGTTCTCACCGAGGCTTGAAAGCAGTGACTATAGTTTCAAACGCCAACATCCAGATGAAGAGTCCCAAATAGAACGAAATGCCGCCCTGGAATCCATTGATAGTCACCATCCACTAATTCGACAAAGCCTCTCTGTTAGCACTTAGTTATATCCATTTCCTTTGTACATATTAAAGTACTGGAGATTTTCAGCTCAGATGGGTGTTTTTTCTGATGCGGATGGTCAGTCTTCACCGCAAATTCATTTTGAAGTAATGCATATGCTAGATGGCCACTACTTGTTCCTTTAGGATTATACTTTCCTTGTCTATACAAGTAACCTATCAGGTTTTAACCTAAATGACCTAAATCAAACATTGTTATTGTCATATAAGATATTTGAAATCATCTTTCTGAATTGTTATGAGCTTTATTCTCATACCATTTACTTTTGAATAAAGCGTATTAAGAGGCCTCAAATGTATGCGTATCATAAGGATTTTCTTTCAGGTATCCACTAAATGATGAGTAGATTTGTCTTAACAGATAGTTCGCATCATATGACTTTCAGTTCCCTCAGGCTTTGCATCAACCACTAAGGGGTGATATCAACAAAAGTAATGGTCCAAGGTTTCAAGTGTGTATTTGCTTCATAACCCACTGGAGCAATTTGCTTGGATTAATGTCTTGATGAGGAACTTAATAATATTAAACGGTTGCTAGATGAAAATGGCTATTCAGAAAAGTTTATTGATAAGAATATGATTCTAAAATCAAGGCGGTCCAAGGTACCAACAGTTCCGAAAAAGGAAGAGCTTATTCTTAAAAATGCAGTTCCTTGGGGACAACATCCGCGAGATACTGACACAGCGCCTTAGAAATGCGCTGCTGCCAAATTACGCTGTGTATTCAAAACCACTCCTTTCTTTTGCGTTCAGGAGTAAAAGACATACCGCCTAATTTCGCCTCCTCCATGTGTATCGACCAATTCAACTGCTTCTGTGGAGTGAGCCAGTTACATAGGCCACGCAATTAGGCGTGTTTCTTGCCGAATTTCAGAACATCACCCTGCGTGGTTAAGCAAAGGACAAACAAAATCTATTTGTATCGCTATTCTATCTCCTCTTGTGGATACCGAACAAAGGATTGATGTTAACCATGCTTTCAGGGTCATTTACCGCATACCTACGAATCTCAATTTTTCCTTAAGAGTTTGTTTACTAGATATTTCTGAGGCTGGCCGTCGGGATCCATATTAACAAGCCTAATTTGTGCATCCGAAAAAAGTTAGTTCAGAAATTATCCTTACCTTGGTCATCTAGGTTTGAATGATCATGAATTTTTGTGGAATTTTCCTAATTTTAGTTGATATTCTATTCGCTACTATATCTTTATTATTATTATTATTTAAGCATCTTTAATGAACTGTAATTCCATTGTGATCATACTTTACAAGTCGATATTATCTAAAAAAACACTAATACTGTTAGTAGCTACTAATCTAGAATATTCTATGTATATAAACATATATATATATATATATATGTATAATTGTAGAGCCAAAAGAGGAAATCATCGAAAACGATATTCTTTGCTCAGTCATTTTGTGTTTCATTGGATATTCATTAATTTACCTTCGCTTAGGCTTCGACATCTGACAAGAGGATTCCACGAGGTGCCACAAATGTTACGAAAAAAGCAAACACTGGCTGAATATCAGCGTCTTTTGTAGATCGTCGTGTGTGTTTAAGTCACATGGTGGAAAAGAGTATGCTGGTGTGTGGACAACCAGGTTTACTTCATTATTCCATTACCTTCCGGGTGGAATATAAAGCATCAAGCTTCAGCTCTGAAGTTTCAGTGGTGTTATTTTACGGGGTTAGGTTGCTAGCCTAATACCCAGCACCACCTCCCGCTCTTTATCAGGATTACCACTGGCTGGGCGAGGTTTTGAAGTACGTTGGCTGAGCAAAGAACTCCAGACTGTGTGTGTGTGTGTGTGTGTGGTTGGCGAGTAGTCTACCGGTGAATATAGTCACATATGTTCATGTTACCTTACACACTTTTCAGTACCGTGTAAAAAAGGTTTAACATGGATTTTATAGAGGCTAATTACAAGTTATTTTTCATATCTTTTCTGTTTCAAGATTTTACACGAATTACAATTGAAAAAGAAAAGAACTTACTTTTTCTTTAAACGAAAATTGAATGCCATATCTAAAATATCAGCTGCTCTACCAGTACCAGAACATATTACAACTGGTACTCTTTCTCTTATACTATTTCTTGCATCGATAAACACGTCATGACCTCCTTCTACGATGACAAGAACAACCGGAATACCGAAACCACCCTCTGTAAATTAATAATAACACTTAG
Organism: Trichobilharzia regenti; assembly: GCA_944472135.2. Classification (NCBI taxonomy): domain Eukaryota; kingdom Metazoa; phylum Platyhelminthes; class Trematoda; order Strigeidida; family Schistosomatidae; genus Trichobilharzia; species Trichobilharzia regenti. The sequence goes on from OX235264.1 coordinate 100,816,897, forward strand.
ATTGTATTTGAATGCAGGTTGTGTAGTGTAATTTGCTTTAAAAAAGAACAACTAAGATAAACAAAACGTACTTACTTTCTAATTCATGAGCTGATATTGGTTAGAGAACCATTGGAAAACCTGAAAGTAGTGGACAGCTGTTTTGTCAGCCTAGTTTGGGACTCTTCAGTAGTATGCACCCACCAACAGGATTTGAAACCAGGTCCTTCTGGTTACAAGGCGATTTGTCTCGTAGACCATTAAGCCACTGGGACCCTATCCAATGACCAGACCATGAATTCCAACTTTTGCCAATTCACGACATAGCGTGACTGCTAGCCAGTGTCTTCCGAGTATTTGTTCTCACATTCAACCTGCTTCACCCTAATGGTCATGGCTTGCCACCAGATAACTACTTACCTGAATAGAGCCAGTCGCTAGTGAACATCTCAAATCTAAACGGAGAGATCTCATTTTCATTTTATGTGAACATTTACTATCTCTCACTCAGTTACTCGGTCACCACATTTACTACATAGGTGACAGAATTCAGACAGTTACAAATAGTATACAACGCAACACTTCTTAATGTACAATGATCAATCATCATATACACTATAAAAGTGTTACAAGGCAATTATAACCACTGGTAGGGGAAATCAAATCTCCGACTTATCATCTTTGGATTTCCAACTCGTTGCTTCCCGTTGAGGTTTCAACCCAAGACAGCCTGATGTCTGATATCACCAGAATGTCTCATCAGAGTATGTTAAACCTATCTTTATATCCCTCAGCACATTTGTGGGGTATTCGTTTCTTCACTAGATTGCTGCAAAAATCCCTTTCTGTTTGCTTATCTTATCTGGCTTTCCATTTGATCTTTAAAATGAGGCGAAAGCAGATAATAATATGAGTGTACAGTAGCCTCTTGTTGTGATGTGCGCTCCAAGTTTGTGAACCACATAGAAGCACTGACACCACTTTAGTGTTAAAAAATCCACATCTTGTTTCTTGCACCTGGTACTATATATAGATCATCACATAAGTTTGAGAAGGATGAACAACTTTCTTGCTTTCCTAACCGATCCTTGCTGACTTTGACAGCTCCATCCGTTACACTTGCTTGTATTTGGGACTATGCTGTTTGAATAAATGAAAGACAATGTTCCCCTTAGATTTCCTCCTTGACGTTTGACATTTTATGCTATCTTCACAACCTTTGTCTTCTCTGTGTTCACCTGAGATCCTGTCTCTTCTGCTTCTTCTGAGAACTTGTTTGTCTTTGCTTGAGAATCTTTGAGTTTAAGCGACATGGGACATAAATCGTCCGTGACCCTTTAAAGTATTTTTTCACTTCAAGCTATGTTTGTCTACTTGCTTTCCATGGCCTATCCCATTATCGTAGCCCAGTTTGCTAGCTGGTCCTGCTCCATGAATAGGGTTTTTGTTGGGCGTAGGACTAGTAACTTCAATCAGTGAAAAACTACTCCATTGCTAGTGAAAATTCAAACTACAGAAAACCTAATATCAGCGTACATCTGCGAAGAATAAACGAGTTTCCTCCAACGTTAAACAATTCATCTAACTAGTCACATTGGGAATTAAAAATTTTTCATTTTTAAGACTGAAAATAGAAGAATAGTTGGAGAGGTTACTTTCAAGCTCGTGGTTATTTAAACTCTGTAGCTAATGTAGATAAAAATATGTTCATCAAATTGCTCAGCTCACTAATTTTACCAGTAGTGTTTTATTCTAGTTTAAATAAATAAGCAGCGATATAAACATTACCCTTCAAGTATTAAGTTAGCTGTAGTGAGAGGGAAAATCAACCCAGACAGCGTATCCGATAGGTTATTTTCTAGATTTGTATGAGGGCATATAAAATCGCCGTGCTCTGCAACTGTTTTCAATGGATTTATTTTTATTTTCCACCATTTATTTATTTATTCATTACACTTCAAAATTTATGGTCAGTTAGTTTTAATTCATGTTATTCATCTTCGACAGCGTCCACCGAGAGGTGATTTGGCAAATACTTCGCTGCTACGCGGTGCTGCCGACAATTATACATCCCATCCAACAGTTGCATGCCAAGTAATCCACAGCGAGAAACTTACAGAATCCATCGAAGTGAGGACGGGAGTGAGGCAAGGCTGTCTATTATCGCCAATGATTTTCCCGATTGCTGTAGATTAGATAATGCGACCGACAACGGGCAACAAAGAAACAGGCATAAGACGGAGGCACACAATAAACTTGGAGGATCTGGACTTTGCCGATGATATATGTCTGATTTCCCACAAACTGGAAGATATTCAAATTAAAAGCAACAAGCTGGCATAAAAAGCATCAAAGATGAGGATCCAATTAAACATAGTTAAAACAGAGGTGATGAAGATTCCTGACCAACAACAACAACAGACAACAATCAGCATAAATGGGAAGAACCTGAAAGAAGCAACCTCCTCTGCCTACCTGGGAACATCGTTTCAACTACAGGTGGACGGAATTGACGAGGATATCAAAGGGTGGATCGGAAAAGCAAGATAAGCTTTCACTACTCTCAAGTCTGTGTGAGGTCAAAGGAACTCAGCACCAAAAATAAGACCCGGATTTTTAACTACAATGGAAGTCAGTGCTACTATACGGATCAGAGACTTGCACTGCGCGTCATGAAGAGCACCTCAAACAAACTACAGACCATCAACAACCGCCTTCGCCCAATACTACTCAAGATCAGATGGCCTGCCAGAAAAGATCAGCAACAAGGATCTCTCGCAATGAGCCAACTAACCAGGAACCGATTGTGCAACAAATAAGGATGAAGAAACGGTGATGGATCGGCCATACTCTGAGGAAACCATCAAGTGACATCACTGGACAAGCCCTTGAGTGGGACCCGAAAGGGAAGTGGCGAGTTGGTCATCGGTGCGAGGGTGACTTAGAGGAGATCATGTCATGAGGAGATGAAATCATGTGCAGACCTGGAGCAAGGTGAAAACTCTAGCAGAGAACCGAACGCAATGGAAACGCGTGGCTGAAGCCCTATGTTCCTCTAGAAGCTAACGGAAATAATAATAAATAATAATAATTTATCTTCTAATATGAATATTTGTGTTGGATGAACTAGTTATTTAAATGCATAATTAGGTCATTTTTAAGTAATCACTATTACTTAATTCTCAATCCCATCTTCTAGGTGTTATATAGCTATGAAGGTGAATGCCAAGTGTAAGCAATATTTGACAGTGAGATTTACCATAAGGTTGTAGTACTGTGAATGTGCCAGCCACTATCAACAGAATAAATTTGAAGGCGGTCACTTTCTTCATTCATTCATTCGGGCAGTAAATCAGCTGCAGGCTACACCACAGATGAAGATATCAAAACCAGAATCGAAAAGAAAAAAACAAGACATGCCCTCATCAATCTACATTCAGTTTGAAAATCTTCACTCAGCATTAAACAACAAGATTCGAATGTGTTAGACACAAATGTTTAGTCAGTCAGTTCTTCTATACGGGTTAGAAATTGCACTGCTCAGGTGTCACAAAAAGCATTTCCAACAGTACACTGCAGACTTTTTCAACAGCGCTATCTTTTCTGGTTAACCAGAAAGAATTACCAACACATAAAAATCTGTCAGTGAACCAACTAAGAAGCTATCCTTTGACAAATATGTAGGAGAAAATGGAGACGGATAAAGCCCATGCTAGGGAGACCGCGCTGAATGACATCGCGCGCCAGGCTATTGCTCGAGTGGAGCCGGAATTGAAAATTACCAGTCGGGAGTGTATCTGAGGGCGACATGCAAGAGGTTGTGTGATAAGTTGGTCATAGACTATGAGCAATCGTTGGACCAACTGAAGAGTATCGCAAACAAATAGAACAAACTGGAGACTTACCACTGAAGCATTATGTTATGCTTGGAACCAAAGGGAACAATAATAAAGTAATGTAAGTGTACAGCTATGCATAAATCAATTGATCTGGAGATAGACCACTTGATTAGCTAATTAAAAGTAACTGATTCAAATAAATCATCTATTATAGTAGTTCAGAAATTTGGTGCGTACCATGTCAACCAAAGCATCTTCAACTGGCTTCTGTATATCTATATATATTCCTCAATAAATGCCTTCGCCGGATCTATACTAAAGATCAGACGACCTGCCAGAATGAATTATCAACAAGAAACGCAGGAAGTTCAGTGAACCAGCTCAACTAATATGCAGAAGGTAACAAAAATGAATTGAAGGTACTCAGAGAGAAACACTGAAGTGACTGACACCACACCTTAAGCCCTCTAATTGAGCCCAAGTGAGAAAGAAAGATTTTAGTATCCAAGGATGACATGGAAGAAACCATAATAAAGCGAGATGTCAAAAGTCATAGAGCCAGTTAGAAGTGCTGGCATAAAACCAAGTAGAAAATAGATGTACCACTGAGGCTTCATTTTCCGTATGGAATTTACAGATCAAATAATAATAATAGTGCAGTTATAAGGGGATTAAATGAAATACTTTAGACTACAAAAATTAAAACAACGGGATGAGAACTATTCTCCAACAAGAAATCCTTTCCTTATACATGCCTGAACAATGAACATTTATACGACGGTGATTTTTTTACTTTTTTATACAACTCCCGAAAATGGTGCCTCTGGAAAAGGAATTTACGTTCTTTGAATTGTCCTACCTTTGCTCTATGTACAGACACAGTATGCAAACAACAAATCTCATAATTCCATATTAGTTTGTTTATTAGATGTATCACACAGTCTGTGAAACAGTATTATTTACTGGATGACAAGGTTTCAAACACAATTTATTGTTCATAATCATATCAATTGTGGTCACACGACTTTGAGATTTGAGTTTCATAGTTTTCTTTGTCGTCTCCTATTTGTCTTATGGGCAGTAGAATTTCCCATATATCTCGGACAGGTGTTGAATCGTTTCTATTACATGTATTCGCCACTGATTCGATAAACAAAGCTTCTGTTATCAATCTCTCCCTCCACACCCTGTGACATTAGATTTTAAAACTGTCATCCTATCCCATCCTATTTCATGGCAGTGTTGTGTGTAATTGCATGTAGTGAGTGCTATAGCTGAACTATTCTCTAGATTTCTTATCTTAGTTAGGTCAACTAATCTGGATTTTGCTAGGTTTCTATGTTCGGCTAGTCTGACTGCCCCTGTTCTACTAGTTTGACCTATGCATTTGACCTGACAATCATTCCAGCAGGGTATTAGATAAACTAAATTGTTTTGTTTCAAAGGCTCCACAGGATTGGTCCTTCAACCGACAAAGCTTGTTTGTAATTGAGTTTGTGGGTTTGAATGCCAGTCACTATTTTTTCTACCTGCCTTCTTAAAAATTCTGCGTCAGGTTTCCGAGGTTCCTTCCTTGTGTAGAATTACTACTGATGATTTAGATTCCTTATTGTTGGTGTCGTCGCTAATATTATAATCATTATTAATATCACTATCGCTAATATCATCATTTATTTTATTTTTACATTTCCTTACATATTTCCTGATTAATTTCTCAGGGTAAATATTAAGTTTCAAGGCTTCTTTTACGTGTATCAGACTAGCCAAGCATAAACACCTACCCAAAATCTAGATTGGTTGACCCGAATAAGATAAGAAATCTAGAGAATAGTTCAGCTATACCACTCACAACATGCACTTACACACAACCATACAATAAACTGAATGGAGTAAGATGACAGTTTTAAAATCTAATATAACATCAGGGTGGAGGAAGAGAATGGTAACAGAAGCTTTGTTTATCGAATCAACTGCAAACACGTGTAATGGGAATGATTCAACACCTGTCCAGTTGGATATCTGGAAAATTCTACTCCCCCTACGACAAACAGAAGAGGACAAAGAAAACTATAAAACTCAAGTTTCAAAGTCGTGTGACCACAATTGATATGATTATGAACAATAAATTGTGTTTGAAACCTTGTCATCCAGTAAATAATACTGTTTCACAGACTGTGTGATATATCTAATAAACAAACTAATATGGAATTACTTATTACCACAATGCCCAAGTTTTACACATATATAATAATAATAAATCTCATAATTTAAGTCTACTCACCTTCTTCTGGAAGGGCAATTTGTTTCTCCAGCTTCGCACGAAATCTAGCTGATTCACTACCACCATACCTTAATCGTTTACCTTCATCGACAAAAATGTAATGCGTATGATTCTGATTCAGCGAAACTGGGCGTCCTGTTTCGATAACTGTAGAAACTGTATACGGTGTTGAATGGTTATGATCCTAAAAAATAAAGAAGTAATCCTTTTGACATTATGCTGTCAAAATGGAAGGGCTTCTTCCCTTGACAACTTCTTCAACATCATCATGCTTATGTTGTCTGTCATATTTCAAACAATATTTTAAAATATATTAAGCTTTTCAGGAACTCAAAATGGAGGTATCTTAATCTACTTTGACTGAATAAAAAAATAATAATAATCATTTTATGCCAAACAATAATAAATATACACAATGGAATTTTCAGCGTTTTTATGTCCATATTACGACAATTCAACTCCTTTTGCAAACACCTACGTGCATAAAATTTAAAATAATAACAAAACCAAAAGAAAGTGAAGGTTGATGAAAGCATAATGAATCATAAATGGGTAATATCATGAACGATACATGTAATAACCACCTTCGCTTACACTTTGCACTTCACTTACTGATTTGAAGAGTCTATAACTAGAAGCTGAAAGAGGATATGCTCTTAAGAGATTTCTCCTGGTTTCACTCCTGAAGAGATATGAAGAAAAAGTAGCAAATAGAGTGAATGATCGATATCAGGCATAATACCTTTAGCCAACTGCTCACAAGAATTGAAATGCCTATCTGTCTGTCTGTCTGTTTTCGACATAGAACTTTGCACAAATGTGCGGAAGTTCAAGTCGCCACATTCCGTGTAGCACGCGAAGCAAGAGAAGAAAGTACAAGAAAAGCATAATAGAGACATTGAGCAGAGGTGTGAGACAAAGGAGTAATAACGAAGAACAAAACAGTTTCATTGAAGATCATAAGTCACAGGGAGTGGATGCATCTGCGCCACTGAGAACGATTTTGAGCCATGTCACCAATTGTTTCCAACCATAGATTTTTACCGTCCCGAGGACCCCAGCCTGGAAGTCTACACCTTCCTACGTGGCTAAGACCAACTGTTGTGGATTTCATTGACTGATGCCAAGTTTTTGTTTGACCGCCGCTAGCTTTTTTCCAGCCTGACCCTATATCCGCTAACATAGCTCGTCGAGGGAGGCGATGGCTTGGCATACGTAACACATGTCCTAACCATCTCAGTCGATGTAGCTTCACGACTTCGTCGATTGATTTCCCCTGTTTACCTAGAACTCTACGCCTAACCTCCATGTTGCTCACCTTATTATGCCACTTTACACGGGAAATAGAACGCAGGCACCTATGATCAAAGGCAGCTAGTCTTTTCATGTCTTCCACTCTCAGTGGCCAGGTCTCACAACCATAAAGGAGGACGGAGCGGACTGATGAGCAGTACACACGCCCTTTGGTCGATAGTCGAACATCTCGTCTACGCCAGAGTCGGCGTAAACTAACAAATGCGAAACGAGCCCCTTGTATTCGTGCTGAGATTTCGTCAGAGATCAGCCCGTTGGGGCTGATGGTACTTCCCAAATAAGTGAAGCGGTCAACGTGCTCTACCACTTCACTTCCTATTTTTAAACTAGGCGTCGATGTAGTCCAGTCCTGTAACATCATCTTGCATTTGGCGGGAGCGAATCGCATGCCAAACATTCGTAGATTGCTGTTCAAGGTGTTTAGAAGACTCTGCATTTTGTCAGCGTCTTCGCCTAGAAGGACTATATCGTCTGCATATTCCAAGTCAACGAGATTATTCCCAGGTAGCAAGTCAATCCCTGAATCGCTGAAGTCACCTAGGGTTAAGTCCATTAACACATCTATGATGAAGTTGAATAGAAAAGGAGATAATGGGCATCCTTGACGGACACCACTGGTCGTCATCAGTTCAGATGACAGCTCGCCGTAAGCCCTCACCTGGCTGTATGAGTACGAGTAGAGTGCCTTAATCAGTGCAATATATTTTCTTGGAATTCCCTTTACAGCCAAGCATCTCCAGAGAACTTCCCGATCGACAGAGTCGAATGCTGCCTTTAGGTCAAGAAATATAATGACTGTTGGACGCCGGTAGGAATTCCTATGTTCTAGAATCTGTCGGAGGGTGAAGATATGATCAATACACCCTCTTCCTGGTCTAAAGCCTGCCTGGCTCTCTCGTGTTTGTGCTTCCCGAGCACCACTCAGTCTACGCATGATTATTGAGCCTAAGACTTTAGATACTATATTAGTCAAGCTAATCCCTCTGTGATTATCACAGGAAGACTTGTCTCCCTTCTTGTATATGGGGATAATCAGTGACTTACACCAACCCGATGGGACTTCTTCTGATTCCCAAACGCTGCCTAGTACCTCAGTTAATCCGGACAGTAAGCTGTCTCCACCGTACTTAAATACCTCTGGCGTCATGCCTATCGAAAACAATAGTATCAGTTAGTTGAGTTAGAGGCACATTATTAATCCTCCTTACAAGCCTTCAGTGTTCTACGCAGTATGATATAGTCTCTTCTGAGAAGTTCATGGAGAATGCATGCATGAGCAAGTTGCAAGAGATGCGGTCGAGGTATGATGCCATAAAGTCTCAGCTTCTTTATGTAATTAGTCAAATGAAAGATTTTATGGGAAAACAACAGGATATAGGCAACCAAAAGAGATTTGAAGAGAAGGTGATGCCGAGATAGGAGATATTTGATTTACTTCCTATCACAGTGTCATCATTATTACATGAATCATGAGACTAAATCAGTCCACTCAAGTCTCTTTCGCATTTGAATCTAAAATCAACAAACAGTATGACATTTAGATACATTTAGTCTAAGACCGTTTGAGTGTGACCATTTGTTAACTAACTTCAGACAAGAATCTGTTCATATAAGAACAAACCAATGCAGGAAATACTGTGACAGAAATAGTTAGTTAGCCAGGTTATTTAAAGAAGTCAGCTATGGAAGAATTCGGGAGGTTACACAAGAAGAAAGAAAAGAGTATTGGAGAGACAGAGTGAAGCGTCTGGAGGAACACCAGTTTCCTTTAGCAATGACACCAATGTGTACATGTTATTCCCCCCAAGCCATTAGAATGTTTCAACAGTGTGCTATCTAAACGATGACTGAATGTGTAAATAACTGAGTAATCAAACAACAAAAATGTCTACACAGAAACGAATCCCTTGAAGATAGTAAAGCGGAAAAGATAAAAAGTACAGAAACAATTCCATATTAATCTGTTTATTGAATATAACCCACAGCGATATATCACTGTTTACTAGATGGCATTTTTAGAATTTTTAATATATTTGTACGTATATACGGATCAGAAACTTGGCCGGCAGGTCACAGAGAATATTTCCAACAGCTTCTTGCAGACGTTACCTATATCAACAACTGTCTTCGCTGACTCTATACTGAAGATCAGATGGCCGGGCCGGAAAGAATCACCAACAAGTAACTGTGGGAACAAACAAAAAAAAACAAGAATCAATCGCCAAACAACAAATATGCAGGAGAAAGTGGATGGAGATGGATTGGACACTGGTTGAGGAGGCCGTTGGGTGACATCGCGCACGCGTCAAGCCATTGCTCGAGTGGAACAAGGCAGAAAAGGAAGCGGCTAGTGGGACGTCAGTGCAAGGGTGACATGGATGAGATCGTGTGAAGAGGAGTTGAAAGAGTATGGACTAACATGGATACCAGTGAAAAGTACAACAGAAGACAGAAGCAAGTAGAGACGTGCAGTTTAAGCCCTATGTTCCACTAGGAACCCAAGGGAACAATAATAAAATAATAATACTAGATGGCAACGTTTTGAACACGATTTATTACTGTTCACATAATCATATCAGTCTTAACTACACAACTCCGAAGTCCGACTTATGTTTTCCAGCTACACACACACCCCATTCGTCGTAGAGGTAACAGAGTTTCCCAGATGTCCTGAACTACCATTGAATCCTCGCCATTTCAATTATTTTCAGATAACTCAATCAATGAAATTTTAGATATCGAACTCTCCTCCAACCTATCACGTTAAATTTCAAGACTGTCATCTTATCTTATTGTATTATATGGTTATGTGTAACTGTTGAGTAACTTTTTTAAATTTTTTATCTTACAGCAACTTGTGCCCCCCAAGGTGCTGTACTCTCCCAGCTTCTCTTCTCTTTCTTTCTACATGACTTACCATCCTCAAATGACATTAATTTTGTTAAATATGCTGACGACCTGACTGTATCTTTGCCTGTCAAATGTCAAAGTGACTGCTCCAAATTAAATGGCTTTTTATCAGAAATCAGCCAGTGGTCCAAGAAAAACGATCACACCTTAAATCCCTCCAAATGTCAAACAGTCAATTCCACTTTTTAGGCATAAATCTGACCTAAACAAACTGGTGGTTAGCACTCATGAGGTGTGCACTATAGATGACACTGAAATAGAAACCAAGTCGGAAATTAAATATCTTGGCGTCATTCTATCTGCTGATCTTTCCTGGTCGTCTCATATTTCGATGATTTCTGAAAAAATATTCCGTCTTACCTTCTACATCAAGAAGTTAAGACATTCTGGAATAACCCAACCCTTACTCCTACGATTCAGTAACTCTTGCATCCTGCCTATTATTCCCTATTGTTCCCCCTTAGTTTTTCCAGGGCTACTGAAGAAAGACCATACCTTATTACACAGAATGTTAAAGGTTGTCAGCAGGGTAAGCAAAGTGTCACTTAACCGGTTTGTAAATATTCTGGTGGACGGGCATATGGATTAAATCCATTTTATCTAGCTCATACCACCTTCATCATTCACAACTCTCCCCTTGTATCTCATCAGGCAGAACCAGAAGCCTATATAGGAAACTATATGCTCGCACTAGCAAGTACAAAAGCTCAACCATACCCTACTTAGCTCGCGTTCTGTGCGATAAAGAATGCACTAAAACTTATAGCTTATTAAACAGTTAGTAGAACAACTGGATCTCGTCTTTCCAACTCATATCATTTATAGGTACAACGTTTTCTTCCTTTCTTTTCCTTTTCTCTCTCTCTCTCTTTTGTGTTGTTATGTGCTGCTTTGTTTCTTTCTTCCTTACAAACTCTACTTAAAACATTCTTCTTCGTTCTTTCACACTCCGTATATCTCGACTTTTTTGTTACCACTTACGCCAGTAAATACGCTAGTATATACTTTTCTAACACCTTCAAACACTCTGTTCAATTTTGGCTTTGTTGCCAAAAATAACTGAGATTAGCCATAATCTATGTAGAATTTTATATATTCTTAATGTACTAACTGGATGCAATATTGTAGTAAAATGCCGAGAATTCCATTCTGTATCACAAGTATTGTTTTGGAATAAAGCAAATTATTATGATTATTATTATTAGAGTCAACTAATCTAAATTTTACTAGGTTTTTGGACTCGAATAATCAAAGTGACCTCGTTCTACTATTTTGACCTCACAGTCACTGCAGGGTTTCAGATAACGATTTTTTCAAGCTTATAATTGTTATTATCTACTGAGCTTCAACTAAACCTTAAAAAGATATTTATGAATATTTAGAGACTTAGATAGAATTTCTAGCACTTTTTATATAGTAAATGTACTCAATACCTCAAACTTCATTGATTGAATGTATCATACAATAAGACCAGCTTGTACACATCATGTCCCATGAGCTTTCAGATTTTTTTCAAAATATTCATACGTATCACTAAGTTCATGGAAGCAAAAATGTGTCACCTAGGTGATGATTCATGGGGAAACTTATTGACATAGAACATAGAACAACCGATCAAAACAAAACTTTACACAGAAGCAGTACATTTTAAGTCCCTAAGCTTAAAGAACTTAAAAGGAGAAAATGAAAACAGGTACAGAAGTATTGCCGAAATGTAATAATATGTGTGAGGAGAAAGAATAGTAGTCTTATAGGGATTAACAGAAACACTTCAAATCTTAATGGATGACGGTGAATACATCTACACTGTTGATTGACTAACATGAATTGTCGATACCCAGTCTTACACCACTGGTACATTCTGCTCAGAACTAGAAGATTGGCCATCTAATGTTTTGGTCACTCTGTGAGATGTCTGGCGTGAAAGCTGTACTGGTCTATTTGAGGGGTATCTAACTACTCATATTAGCCAATTAGTAGTGTATTTATATCTTCATTCAAAAGTCAAGAACTTACGTCATATTTTAGTCTAACTGTACTCATAGGTTCTCTAGCCTTTTCTTATTTTATCATAAGACTATACCAGTGCACGGGGTTGTGACTTGACTTAAGCAACACATGTGTACAGTTAATTATTGAGAAATTTACATATATAGAATAATTCATAGGATGGATAGAACTTGAAAAAGGGTGTGCAATTATATGATTAGTTGACAAATCGAATAAAATAAAAACGTTACGTAATATTGTGTGAAATTTGATAGCATAGAATTTATCGTTGTAAAAAGAATTGATTTAGAATGACAAGTGGAACAAGTGAAATAATACCGGGGACAGTTCAAATTGAGAATAGTAATAATAACAACTGACTTAATAAGGAAGAGTATACAAACTGAATAGACAAAATGAAAAATGAAAAATTGTTAGAGCCAAAAATTGATTAAGGATTACCATACTTTAGCATACAGGGATTAAGACCATGAAAGTTGGAGGGGTTGAACAAACTTTTTCTGATTATAATCGTAGTTAAGTGTCAAGTGGCAAAGCAAATTAATGTCATATATAGTCAGGGGGCAACTATCTAATCATTCCCTTCGGGACACCTTCCAATTTGCTGAACGTATACAGGATATAAATGCGTCGAATAAACAAATGTCGTCTTTGGATGTAGAATCCTTATTTACGAACGTTCCACTGACAGAGACCATATGTTTTATATTCAAATATATTGAAGACAACAAATAGAATATAGGGATACCCACTACAGATCTTAAAGAACTACTTTTGAGATGTACATTGAATGTACAGTTTACTTTCAACGAAACAATCTATAGGCAGAAGGATGGTAATGCGATGGGTTCTTCCTTGGGTCCTCATCTTGCAGACGTTTTTATGTCCAGCCTAGAAAATGGTTCCCTGAAGCCTATAATCCAAAGCTTTCAAGTGTAAAAAAGGTATGTAGATGACACCTTTATTATTTGTAATATTGATTGTAACATGAATAATATATTAAGTGTATTTAATGAGTGCCATCCTGCGATAAAATTCACTTTCGAAATGGAGAACGAGTCTAGCATTCATTTCCCCAATGTGAACTTATCAAGAAGGACCGATGGAACTCTGAAGAGATCGATTTATCGTAAGTTGTTATGGAATAGCCAACTGACAAATTTCTACAGCTGGGTACCCATTGGCCGAAAACGAAACCTGGTCCGGTCGCTTGCCACTCGTATTCGACGCATATGTAGCACTGGTACTGTGGAAGATGGGTTATACACTTTGAGAAAAATCATAATGGAAAATGGATTTCCACCACGTTTTATAGATAAGAATATACATTCAAAGCCTACAAAACGTGACTTATCAACCGCTCCCAAGAAAATAATTTACATGAGCTTAGAGTTTAAAGGGGACTTAGCTTCCGATATCATGAAACGAAGGATATCACAGTCCCTGAAAAGAACATTCCCTGCTGCCTCTCTGAGAATAGCTTTTACTAGCCGACCATTATTGTTCAAAAACCTGAAGGACAAGATCCCAATGTTGATCAACTCTATGTGCGTTTATCAATTCACCTGCTCTTGTGGAGCCAGGTATATCGGTCGTTGGACTCGAGTTTTGTCCAAGAGGGTGCAAGAACATTATCCTGCATAGTGGGTCACAAAGAGGTGGAAGTGGAGCAATAAGGAGCACGATCATTGAACATCTGGTCGATAATGATCACCCTACCTCTATAGCCTCCGTCTTTAAAGTCATCTACAAGGCAAAGAGTTACTTACCCAAATCCCTACCTACCCAACTCATCTGTATTGCTTCATAAGTGTGTTGTATTGGTGCTTCAGTGGTTCAGCAGTCGTCAGTCACTCACGTGTTCAGTTTGACTTCCCGGTTGAGGTACTCGTGAACCTTACCTATCCAGTAGTGATTCCGGGAAAGAGGTAAATTTAGGAGTGAGGTTAACCACCTGACCCTATAAAAATAATACTAGAGTTCTATTCAAAACGCAAAGGAATAAAACAAATAAGAAGGGAACCACATAAATGTAAGTTACCTCATATTCCGTACTGACAAGAGTATTACGATTTAATACATAACCCCAAGGAGCAATTCCAATACATCGTAATTGTTGAGATAATTTTCGTTTATCTGTACAAAATGATTGTTCTTGTAAAGCATCACCGACAACACGTATAATGCCTAAGTTTAAACCAGATGTTACAATCCATGCTTGAGTTGTTTGTGCAGCCTGAACTAAACCCTTTTAATAAAATTTTTTAAAAAGAAAGAAAAATATTCTTTTACTTATTTGTTTTTAAGGTTAATTTGAATTTCCCGTCGACTGATCATACTCAGACGAAATATTGAGACGCCCTGTAGATTTCTAATCATTATTATTAGGTTATCTTGACTGCTGGTGACTAATAGTGAAGACATGAAGGTGAAAAGCAACTAACTGGCAGAAGAAGCATCCAAAGAAGATAGGACTTCAGGTGAACACAGAGAAAACAAATGTGATGAAGATTCCTGGCCAACATTAACAGCAACAACAACAGAAAACAATCAGCATAAATGGGAAGAACCTGAAAGAAACAACCTCCTTACCTACCTACCTACCTAGGAAGCATCGTTTCAACTACAGGCGGAACTGACGAGGATATCAAAGCCAGAATCGGGAAAGCAAGACAAGCTTTCATTACTCTCAAGTCTGTGTGGAGGCCAACAGCACTCTGCATCAAAAATAGCATCCGGATTTTCAACTCCAATGTGAAATCAGTGCTACTATACGGATCAGGGACTTGACGCCACGCCGCGTCACGAAGGGCACTTCGAACAAACCACAGACTTTCATTAACAGCTGTCTTCGCTCAATACTACTCAAGATCAGATGGCCAGCCAATAAAGCCCAGTAACAGGGATCTCTGGGAGTGAACCAACCAGGAACTGATTGTTCAACAAATAGGCAGGAAGAAATGGAAGGGGATTTGCCATACTCTGAGGAAACAAAGCATCAAGTGACATCACTAAACAAGCCCTTGAGTGGGACTCGAAAGGGAAGCGGTGAGTTGGTCGTCCAAGGGTGACTTGGAGGAGGTCATGTGAAAAGGAGATGTAAGCATGTGGGCAGACCTGGAGTCAGGTGAAGATTCTAGCAGAGAATCGAACGCAATGAAGACGCGCGTCTGAACCCCTATATTCCTCTAAGAACTAAAAGGGGCAATAATAATAATATTGGTTTTGTAGGGATTTGGTTTTCCAGTGGTTCTCTGACTGATGTCAGCTCATGATTAAATCCTCCATACAATAATAATAATACCTAAAATAAGGCCATCAACAGAGACTGAGCACTTCGGTCCAACATAATTAGTGGAAGAGAAATGAAAATTAACCTTAGAACAAATAATAATTGAGGTCGTGTCCTAGTGGACAGCAATTTGGCATTTAAATTGGTGGAAACTAGGTTCTAAACTCAGTATAAATAGTATCACTCGCTGGGAGTGCAGGTACATCTAGGCAACAAGTCCCGAATAGGATAAAATACTAGTAACAGTCAACCAAAATCC
Source organism: Trichobilharzia regenti (assembly GCA_944472135.2). Lineage (NCBI taxonomy): Eukaryota > Metazoa > Platyhelminthes > Trematoda > Strigeidida > Schistosomatidae > Trichobilharzia > Trichobilharzia regenti. The sequence goes on from OX235264.1 coordinate 100,832,781, forward strand.
TTCTACTTATTTTAAGATTGTAAGGGAAGTAAATGAGACACGTTTTTAATGAAGACGTGATAAGATTAAGGGAATGATAAGAAAAGGGTTGAAAATATAGACAAGGGGTGTTGTAGAAGTCATTAGTTGGTTATGCCTTAATAGGCCAAGGAAGGGATAATGGCTGTATGAACTTCTTTTGAATGTATAGTTTAGGTTTAATAGTTCGCTTGTCTCATCTGTGTGCAGTAGACGAATACGAAGTCTATTGAAAAGATTCGGTGGGATATATTTTTTTATATATTTTTTATTACAGCTTGATTCTACACAGTACTTTTTGGTAGAAGTATGGAATTTTCAGCATGGATATCGTAGCCCAAATTTTGCAGGCCGACCATAGATATCAGGTGTGCGCCGGCGTGGGCTCGAACCCCGGACCATGTGCATGTTCGGCGAGAATCCTAACCACTGTGTCACCGACGCACATAGAAAAAATGTAAATAAATATAATATAATATAAATATATAAATATACATAAAAAATATAAAAAATAAGTAAAAGTAAGTGAAGGGTGGACGTTGTTGAATTTCAGCAACAATTCATCTATGTTAACATTCCCATCAGCTAAGATAAATGTATCGTCGACATATCGGTAATTCATATCAAACTCCTTGATGACGTCTTTCAATTTCCCGTTTTCAAGTTTTGAGAAAAAGAAGTCAGCTAACATTGGGCCTAGTGGTGAACTCATAGCTATTCCATCTACTTGTGGGTAGTAAGAATTATTGAAGACAAAGTCCACATTCATTGTGCATTTGAGAAGTAATTCTTTGAGGCTACACAGGGGATTATTATTATTATTATTATTGTATCCTTTAGTTCCTAGAGGAACATAGGGCTTCAGCTGCGCACCTCCATTGACTTCGGTTTTCTGACAACTTTTTCACCCTGCTCCAGGTCTGCCCACATGCTTTCATCTCCTCTTCACATGACCTCCTCCAAGTCACCCTTGGACGACCAACTCGCCGCCTCCCTTTCGGGTTCCACTCGAGGGCTTGTCTAGTGATGTCACTTGATGGTTTCCTCAGCGTATGGCCAATCCATCTCCATTTCTTTCTGCCTATTTGTTTCACAATCGGTTCCTGATTGGTTCGCTCCCAGAGATCCCTGTTGCTGATCTTTTCTGGCCATCTGATCTTGAGTATTGAGCGGAGACAGTTGTTAATGAAGGTTTGAAGTTTGTTTGAGATGCTCTTTATGACTCGCCAAGTCTCTGATCCGTATAGTAGCACTGACTTCACATTGGAGTTGAAAATCCGGATCTTATTTTTGATGCTGATTGCTGTTGACCTCCACACAGATTTGAGAGTAATGAAAGCTTGTCTTGCTTTTCCGATTCTGGCTTTGATGTCCTCGTCAGTTCCGCCTGTAGTTGAGACGATGCTTCCCAGGTAGGTGAAGGAGGTTGTTTCTTTCAGGTTCTTCCCATTTATGCTTATTGTGGTCTGTTGTTGCTGTTGATGTTGGCAAGGAATCTTCATCATCTCTGTTTTATCTATGTTCACGTGAAGTCCTATCTTTGATGCTTCTTCTGCCAACTTGTTACTTTTCATTTGCATATCTTCCAGTTTATGGGAAATCAGACATATATCATCGGCGAAATCCAGATCCTCCAAGTCTTTTGTGTCAGTCCATTTTATGCCTGTTCCCTCGTTGGTTGCCGTTGTCTGTCGCATTATCCAATCAATTGCAATCAGGAAGATCATTGGTGATAGTAGACAGCCTTGCCTCACTCCCGTCCTCACTTCGAAGGCTTCCGTAAGTTTCCCGTTGTGGATTACTTGGCATGCAGCATTGTCGTATAACTGTTGGATGAGGTGTATAATTGTCGATGGGACCCCGTAGTAGCGAAGTAGTTTCCAAATGACCTCTCGATCGACGCTGTCGAAGGCCTTTTCAAAGTCGATGAAGTTGAGATAGAGAGGTGACTGCCATTCCAAGCTTTGTTCAATGATGATCCGTAGAGTGGCGATTTGATCAATACATGATTTGTTTCTCCTGAATCCAGCCTGTTCCGGACGAAGTTTTTCATCTAGGGCTTGTTTGATTCTCTCCAGGATGATGCGACTTAGTATCTTGCTTGGAATGGACAGAAGCATAATTCCACGCCAGTTTTTACATTGACTTAAGTCTCCTTTCTTTGGAAGTTTGAATAAGTAACTGTTCTTCCAATCCTCGGGTACTTTGCCCTCTTTCCACACCTTCTCCAGTAGTGGTGTCATCAAGTCCGCTGTTGTCTCTGGGTCTATTTTCAAAGCCTCTGCTGGGATTCCATCTGGTCCCGGTGTTTTCCCAGTTTTAAGCATCTTGATTGCATTCAGGACTTCTGATTTCGTCGGGGGGTCAGTGTTCACTGGTAGTTCTGCTTCCGTTGTTGGTATTGCTGGACGTGTTGTAGGTGGCGGACGATTTAGAAGTCTTTTGAAGTGTTCAACCCAGTGCTTTCTCTGTTCCACCTCTTTGGTGATTGACTTTCCATTGTCGTCCTTTATTGGCTTAATCTGTGTCGAACGTTTGCCCGAAAGGTTCCTAGTTGTTTGGTAGAGTGTGGCGAGGTCTCCTTTGCCTGCAGCTTGTTCTGCTTCGTTTGCCATGGTTTCATAATATTTTCTTTTGTCTTCCCTGGCACTTTTCTTCACTCTTTTGTTCAGTGTATTGTAGCTTGCATTCAGCTCCTGTTTTTGTTGCTCGTCCGTGCACTGGATAATCTTTTGCTTCACTGTCCTTCTCTCTTCTATTAGTTTCCAAGTGTCCGTAGTGAGCCACTGTTTGTCCTGTCTCTTTTTTCTGCCTAGAATTTCTATGCAGGTTTGGCTCCACACCGTTTTCAAGTTGTTCCAGTGCTTTTCAACGCCGACCTCTTCGCTAGTGTTGATTTGTGTCTCGACTTTGTCCTTTATGCTTGCAATGAAGATGTCCTTTGTAGCCTGGTCCTTCAGCTTTTGAGTGTTGAACTTGGCTTGTGGTCTATCTGCAGCTCCTGATTCCCTGAAAGCTTTTAATTTGATTTGGATTGTCCCTTGTACGAGATAGTGGTCTGAGCCAACGTCTGCTCCTCTTCTTGCTTTTGTGTCCAGTAGGCTGCGCCTCCACTTCCTTGAGATTGAGATGAAGTCGATTTGGTTTTTGGTTTGCCCGTCTGGTGACACCCATGTAGCCTTGTGGATATCTTTGTGCTTGTATACACTGCCACCAATCACCAGTTCGTTGAAGGCGCAGAAGTCGGCGAAGAGTTCTCCGTTTTCATTCATTTCTCCTAGAGCTTCTCTACCCATGATGAGTTCCCTTCCCGTATTGTCTGGTCCCAGTTTGGCGTTCATGTCTCCCATTAGTATTTTCATGTCGCCAGCTGGAGTATTGTCCATTGTTGCCTGTAGTTGCCTGTAGAATTCTTCTTTCTTCTCGAGGTCTGCGTTGTTTGTGGGTGCATAACATTGTATGATTGACACTTTCCTTCCTTTGGAGTTGAACCTGGCGGTCATTATCCTGGACGAAATCGCCTCCCATTGTATCAGGGCTTTCGTAACACAGGGGATTCTTAAGTCCAATTGTCTTTCGGTGATTTTTTGACAAATGTAATCTACTGTTTTCCCATAATCGGGACATTAGTGAATAGTGATGATACATCCACGGATAACATGCGTTTATATCTCACATTAGTCTCGGATATTTTTGAAATAAAGTCAAACACATCACTAATTCTATGTTGCACGATTTCTCTGTGCAAAGGACCCAGAATGTTCACTAAGCACTTCGCCGTTCCATGAAATGGAGAGTTATACATATCTAAAACAGGACGAAGAGGAAGGCCCAGTTTGTGCACTTTGGGTAGACCGTAAAGACGTGGAATACTGGTCCCCGTTGGTTTCATGGACTCATACGTGGTTGATGATAATACTCCTATTTGGTTTTTAAGATGTTAGTTTTGTTGAATTCCTCAATGTGACAAGTAGCACAAAGGTGGCCTACTTGGCTACCAGAATTCCCCCCCCATCCATCAAAGTGCTTAAGCTCTTCTTTCTCTTCATTTCTTATTGTTTTAATCATGTCGTTAGATCAGATGATCATTACATGAACTGGCACACATATTTAATTGGCTTTCAATAAAACTCTGTGTGGTTCTTGAAGGAATTGAAGGAAAAATTTATAGAATTGGTTCTCGTTTCATATGTAACAATACTGGGTCACATAACAGACATTAAATTATTATAAGACTTCATCATGAGCTGACATTGGTTAGAGAACGATTGGACAGCTGTTTCGTCCTAGTTTAAGACCTTTCATCAGTACGCATCCACCGGGGTTCAAAACCAGGACCTTCTGGTTACAAGGCGAGCTCGTAAAGACCCGATCCAATGGTTCTTGAATTCCAACTCCTGCCAATTCACGACATAGCGTGACCACTAGCCAATGTCTTTGGCGAGTATTTGTCCTCACACCCGACCCGCTGCACCGTACTGGTCACGACTCCTCACTAGAACCCCAGGTAACTAACTACCTACCTGAATAGGTAGGCTTAATGGTATACGAGCTAACTCGCCTTGTAACCAGACGGTCCTGGGTTCGAGCCTTATCGCTGGGTGCGTACTGATGAAACAGCTGTCCAGCACTCCCTGCAAGTTTTCCAATGGTTGGTTCTCTAATCAATGTCAGCTCATGATGAAGTCCTGTAACCAATCAAATCCCTACAAACCAACATTTAAATTATAACTTTGTATGTATATTCTCTATGAAGAGGAAATACGCTGAAAACTCCTGTACTATGTGTTCACATATTGTCTGAAATAAAGCTTTATTGTTATTATTAGTAATGATTATCAAAAAGGTTCGATGAAATGCATGCAGTAATGGTGAAATATAACAACATAACTTTGAAACCTTAGTATGCACAAACTATTCGTGTGCTGCTCCCCCCCTGCATTTCTCTCCTAGTTTTTCATCCTTTTTTGACGCTCCCTATACTAGTAAACAATTTTTTCCACATTGCATGTTGATGACTTCATCCACTGCCTCCTTGTTCAAGAATCTGATAGAGTACTTAACAGTAAATACTGCAGAGAATCCACGATCAGTAGGGTTCAGCAATTCTAATGTAAGGACAAACATTCACCATTGGGATTATATATATATATATATATATATATATATATATATATGGCAACAGTCAGAATTCTGTCCCACTGGTTCGGTTTGTATCCTGAGGGTCTTGGGTTTCATCTTGTGTTAGACGATGGGTGCATAATGTTGAAGAGTCGCATATTGTAGTGACAGGATAGTCTCAGTCAATGAACGGTCTTCTCTTCTTCTTCTGGCACTGAGATACAATGAGAGAAGTTCGCTTTTGGCTTCATATATATCACAGTAAATTTAACGTTCAGATAGATGACGTTGTGGTAGGTTCAGAAGGTTAGCCCTTCCAACTATTATACCGAGAGTCTGGTAGTTCAAGACTACTTGAGAGACCTAGCAATTTCATTGAGACTGTCAGATAGATGACAGACAGACAAATGACCCATATCATTTTCACGGACAGAGTTCAATCCTAGATAGTATTTCCTCTTATCCGTGACCACTTACGCATACAAAATAGCTGCCAAATGTCCTCGGCTGCCGGTGATTTTCTAACTTATGTAAGTTCTTAACGAAGTCTGCCTTAAAAAGGTTTACAGACTTTTGAAACTATAATATTTTATTGATTCTGCTTGCATAAACTACCTGTATGATGTAATCATAACATTCTTAGTCACTCCACCTAACTTAAGTCTTCTGTAGGAGTTAGTAGACAGTGAGATATATAACAAAATTGTGAGTCCACTCCAAACATAGCATTTCTCTCGACTAATCCTTATAAGTGTAAACTTTTTGAGAATATCAGTGTAAGCTAACAATGAGAGGTTCTGCTTAGTTGTTGGCGGCTAGTAGTAGTATTCAGGAAGTGAGTTTCATCCTACTTGGGACTCGTTATCTAGATGTACCTACATCCCTCGTGAGTAACTGAATAATAAAGTTATATAAAGTACCATGAATAAAAGTAAAAATGTATAAAAAAAGGGAACATTTCTTACAGAATAAAAAACTTCTTTTTTATGTCCTTCAAGGACAAAATTTTTTGCTCCACCAATAACAGATATGCATAAACTTGGTTTCTCTGGTTCCATCATTTTCCAATACCTTTTCATCAGTGTCATTACATCTTCTAGTTTATCTTCATCTGAGATACGAACAAACTAAAATAAGAAATTAGAGAGAAAAAGATCAATAAATAATGCTGGATAACCATCACAGTTTAAAGAAGCATATGTATATGAATCGCTGATTAACACCGCATAGTTTACTGTGAGAGTGAAGTGTAATACATTGAGTCAGGTTTCAAGGCTCAGTGATCTACGAGCTTGCCTTATAACGTGAACGTCTTGGGTACAAAAGCTGGTGGGTGTATACTGTTGATGAGTCCAACTAGTCCTACGTCTTAATATGAAAAATACTCTAACAATCAGTCAATAATAATGTTGATCTCTATAATGTAGCTATAGCAACAAGCATCATCACTATTAGTGAGAAAAACCTTAAAGAAGCCACCCTTTTCACTTATCTACAAGTCACACAGATGAAAATATCAAAGCCCGTTTCAATTCACTTCATCTTTGTGGTTAACAGAGTCATCTGCTTCAGACTTTCACCAGCAACTGCAATGGCTTAATTCATACTCAAGATCAGATGGACTGAATGGATAAGCAACGAGGAAATCTGTCAGTAAAGGGAAATGACTAAGAATCCATCGTCCAACAAATATGCAAATAAAAAATGAAGATGGACTGAGCGCACTCTGAGGGAAGCGTTATGTTACACCACAGTCGAGGGCCTCAAGTGGAATTCAAATGGAAAAAAATGAGTTGGACGTGGGTCCAAAGCTGACATAAGGGAGGTCGTGTGAGGGGGGATTAAAACTTACAGAAGATTGTGGGGCTAGTTCAAAGGGGAAGAAGAATTTTCAGTGTTTTCAAGTTTATAACAGCCATATTATATATATATAATATATATATATATATATATGAGTTCCTACTCAGAATAAATTAACAGGCGAGTCGTCTACAAAGCAAATTGCAGTTCAGACCTGCATTAAAACAGCTGCGGTACATTAATAAGAGATACAAAGGATTTACACAAACAGGATGGAAGGTCTCATTTATATATATATATATATATATATTATTCCTCAGCAAGCCAAGCTAGCAATAGTGACTGGCCTTGTTCTCTGTGTACATAAAGTTTTGGCTGTTTTAGCAGAGTTGCAACGTCTTTTGCTGTTTGTAGCATTCGGTACCTAGTGCCTTCAGACAGTTTATTGGACACATGAAAGACGTCAGAAAAAGGATTTTTCTGTGTTAGCCTAGTTATCCGTTTAGATCTAACTTATTAGGATTCTTATTATACCTTCATTTAGCCACAATGGTAGGTGTTTCCGAAGATAAAAAACTAAGTTCTAAATAGCTGACCCTAAGAGTAAGGTTTAATTGATAGATACAGGATGAGGCACCTAACCTAGACACTTCATGTTGCAGATTAGGAATGACAACCTGGATGTCATTGATTTGATATTATTTAAAAAAAACATCAATGTTGTAGGTGGCAATAATTCTTTAATTACTATGGATTTGGGCATCGGTGGCACAGTGGTAGAATGCTCGCCGACCACGCCTCATGTGGTTCGGAGTTCGATTCCCGGCCACAGGAGCACTCCTTTACCTCCCTAAGCCACTATTAAGACTGATGAAAAAGAAAGGTTGGATATGGAGCTAGCAACCCCATGCAGTAAGAATAAATGCTACTGCCACCGAAAATTTAAGCCCCAGCTTGCAGCCTTATGTTCCGCTGCAAATGTAAAGGAATGAAAAAGTATATATACTGTGGATTTATACCTGCAGAAACTGATGACTAATTCATCCAAAAGAGTATTCTTTGTTCAATATCCAAAATGTTTAGAAATCTCCAATGACCCTGTTTAATCGTGTAAAACAGTTATTGTTGTCTTTACTGAAAAGTTTATATTTCTCAAGATTTAACAAATTCCAGAACTTCATTTATTCTGGTAGATACTTTGTCACCTGTGTCAATGATTTCAAGTGAAGCAATAAGAAGTGCGATCATTGAACATCTGGTCGATAATGATCACCCTATCTCTATAGCCTCTGACTTTAAAGTCATCTACAAGGTAAATCCCTACGTACCCGACTCATCTGTATTGCTTAAGCTTTGGCCATCGAAACAGAAAAGCCAGATCTCTGTGAGCAGAAAAAGTTCATTCAACCCCTCCAACTTTCATGGTCTTAATCCCTCTATGGTAATCCCCAATCATATTTTACCTCTACCAATTTTTCATTTTTTCACTTTGTCTTTTTAATTTGTATACTCTTCCTTACTACGTCAATTGTTATTATTACTATTCTCACTTTAAGAAGACAATTGCAGCGAAGAAAATTTTCTTTTCGACGAAGTCACCGTCAACTAGATAGCTGTACATTCGTGTATTTATATCAAATGGATGGGAAAGTTCCAGAATAATTTCCGGTTAAGGGTCAAATTAATAAAACTTAAAATAAGGAATTAGAATGCCATAATAAACGGGGGGATGGATAAAACTCGAACAAATTAGCATCATAATTACTGAGAAGATTGACATATTGTGCAATTAGGGGTTAAAAATGTAGAAATAACAAAACAGACAGGATGTTTGGATAAGAACTAATGTGGTGAATAATTGTTTATGCAATCAGGGATTATATATGTCGAAATAGTAAAATGATAAAATAAACACGAAGTTCGGGTATGAAAATATGGTAGTGTAAACAGGGATTAAGAAAAAATTAAAAAAATAACATGAATAAACAGGAAGTTTAGATAAGAAGGGCGATGGGATGGTCATTACTAAAAAATTACCTGTTTATGATGGTCATGGCAGGGACAGGGGTTGGACGTATTTCTTTTGAATACAAGCATGGGTTTGAGCTTTGGGATAGCTAGCGCCTTGGCTTTGCCTAGATGTCTTGATTTCATTCCCTCTGATAGGTTTGATTGAATCGTGTATATTACTTTGAGGGATTTTCCGAAAGGCACTGAATGTCCTGAATTGACTAGATGTTCTGTCACTGAACTGTATACACGCTTTTGGTCACCTTTTACTAACCAGGCTGGATAGTGTTCACGAGCGCGTTTTTCAAGTCGGTGCATGGTACGGCCAACGTACTCAGCTCCACAAGAGCAAGTAAACTGGCGTATACACGTTGAGGTGGCCCAATGCGACAGCTTGTGTTTAGCGTTCTGGCTGAACAGTTTCTTGCAGGAAAACGTCAGTCGTAGGCTCGCGGCGAAGTATGTTTTCCTTAGCGATTTGGAGAGGCGTTTACGAAGGATTTCTGCTTCAATATCACCTTTGAATTCTAGATTGAGCAGAAGTATTTCCTTTGGAACGGATTTGACTTGTTCTTGTCTATGAATCTGGGCGGGAAACCATTTTCCATCAGGGTTTTTCGGAGATTACGCAGTTCTTCTTCAATCACTTCCTCACTGCATATCTTCCTAATCCTCGAGGAAAGGGCGTATATCAGGTTCCTCTTTCTACTCAGAGGCACGAAGCTTTGAAAGTTGATGAATTGTCCATTCCATGTAGGCTTTTTTATACGGACCTTTTCAGAGAGTTGTCGGAGTTTCTTGTCAGATGAACGTCGAGGAAGTGGAACATTCCGTCGGATTCAGTCTCAAGTGTAAAGTCGATGTTTGGGTGGGCATTATTCTCACTTTGAACTGTCCCCGGTATTATTTCACTTGTTCCACCTGTCATTCTAAATCAATTCTTTTTTACAACGATAAATTCTATGCTAATAAATTTCACACAATATTACGTAACGTTTTTGTTTTATTCGATTTTTCTACTAATCCAATAATTGCACACCCTTTTTCAAGTTCTATCCCTCCTATGAATTATTCTATATATGACATTAATTTGCTGTGCTACTTGACATTTAACTACGATTATAATCACAAACATTTTAGTTTTAATTGCATTTCATATTATTATTATTTTATGCATTCACACCTAAGATTAAATTCCCTCACCGGATATAACTTCTTAAAAACGACATCATATACGACTGTACAGCTTGATGATATATTCGTTGAAAAGAGTCTCTTCGCTGAATCACTTGTTTTGATTTTCTATATGTTACAATGGGAATTTTCCATGAGATTTCAAACCTAACAGTTAATATTTAAGCGTAAAATGTTCTCAGATATGCGATAATACAAAAATGAAGTTAAGAAAACAGTCATATATGAGGGACACCTGGTGACAAAATGAAGTTTATTTCCAGTTATTAAATCATAAGCATAGATATATTTAATGACATTAGATGGTTGGAGGCGATCGGCAGTAAACCTTGGACTTAGGTTGCGTTCTATCTGACACTCGTCAGCAAGGCGTATCTGCAACCTTGAAGGAACTCATGTCTCTTCTGAGATTCGAATCCGCGTCACCCAGTGGAGATACACCTTGCTGACGAGTGCTAACTAGCACGAAACTTAGTTGTATTCAAGGCTTCCGATTGCCTCCAACCATCTAATATCATCAAATCAATGTGCACCGTGATGGATGGCAAGCTACCTAGAATGATGGCCACATTGCAAAACCTGACTGACAGAATTCAGTCTGCACCAAACAAGAGGACTAGACACATCACACTAGTTACTAGTGTCAAATCACAATGGATATATTTATTCATAGATCTTTTCTTCTAATAACTGCACGATAACTAGAAAAACACACTCTGTATTGATTTTATCAAATTTTATTCTCAACACTTCAATTACTAAGAGATCGTCAATGCACATTTCGGTATGCGGGTATCAAAAAATGCCCCCATAATTAAGCTGATTTCAGTTAATCTTGGGGCAGTAAGGCGAACAACACTAGATACAACAATAATTAACAAGCAAACGATTTAGGCGTGCGAAAGATAAAACGTGTGTGGTTTGGTTGAATTTTTGACAAAATATATACCTATATATATATATATATATATAAGGTTTCTAACACTTAAATAGATGGTTGATTATGAACTGAAATGATTATGAGAATGTTCATCACTAAAGATAAGTAATTGTTTAGTGTTTCAGACGTATCTATATTGAGAAACGAAAATAAAACATTACAAGACCAGTAATATATAGATGTAGCATCAGAAATTTATCGACCGGTCATGAGATAATTGGTTCATACAATAGCAATAGTGATAACCACATCGTATAATCTATTGATGTAGTCTAGTCAACAACGACACTACGAAACTACACATTAGTGACCCATCAGTAAGTAGTATACCCACTACACTACTACAGGATTTCATTTGTAAGTCTTAACAGCTCAGTAGTAATGTTTGTAACTCCAGTACAAAGTAGTACAGTATAAATCTCACTGTAGGGATATCAGCTTTTTTTCGAGATTATGGATACCCCTTGCTGATGAGTGCTGACAGGCATGAAACCTATGCTCAGGACATCTTGACAGCTAATTTCTAAAAACTTCATACAATTCTTCCCATTTATAAACTTGAACAAAGCAAAAACAACAAATATACCAGGATAATATGAGCTCATCTTTCATTATTTAATCGAGGATTCTTCACAACTGGTTACAACTTTTCCACGGTCATAAGGAGTAATTGGTAGGAATTAAAAGTAACATTAGTCCGAAGTGATTTAACTAATTAGGAGTTACAAATGCTGACTATTTATAGAATAATTAGACAATTAGGCTTGGAAACAAAAACAGGGTTGCGTATATATGTGTGTGTATAGAAACAAGGTTTAAATAGAAAGAGCATGACAAAAAAGTAGATTACATAAGTCGGTGGCACAGTGGTTAGGACTCTAACCGACCATGCACATGGTCTGGGGTTCGAGCCCACGCCGACGCACACCTGATATCTATGGTCGGCCTACGAAATTTGGGCTACCGATATCCATGCTGAAAATTCCATACTTGTACCGAAAATACGGTGTGGAATCAGGCTGTAACCAAAATAAAAAATAAAATAAAAAAGATAAAGAAAGCGTCTCATCTAATAGCCAATAAAAAAAGAAAGAAAAGAAACAAGGTATGGTGAGTCATGTTTAGATGAGAGAGTAGAGTTTTCTAAACATGAAAAAGGTGACTCGTGAAAGTTGTATATTTCTTGTTATCACCAGAGCAGTACAAGATTGCCCACTGTCTCTTTTGGCGTACATAGATTTGGTTTGAGTCATTTGATGGCAGTCGCTTCAGCAAAGCGTAGCAACCTAGGTTTATTTTGCTTGTTGACTATTTTGAACAAAATCAGGTTGTCTACAATATGACCAGTGTCTCCAATAATGAAGTTCAATCGTACTGTTTAGTGCTTGTGAAACTTTTAGTCTCAGGTTATTGGTATGTGTTCATAAATGCGGATACCAACCCTTCTCTCTGTTCTTCCAATGTATGTGCTTTGGCACGTACATGTAAATTGGTAGACACAGGTGGTAACATGAGGTAGGTATTTGTCTAAAGATATAGGACAAACACCCATCAGTAAATAGAATTTTCCTAGTAAAATGATACATTTTAAGTATTTTAAATATTCAGTATGTTACCCAAGCTAAGTCGTCTCCTTCTACAAGCGGTGTTGGCTAACACAGAAGTTAGGGTCGGTCGAGTGAAAGCATAACAACAATTCACAAAGTCTAATACTGTTGGCTTGAGGTGGCCAGGTGCAAGATATTGTCTGAGGTCCCTGGCGTGCCAAGGATTAGTAGCTGGTGAATGCTGGTGACACTGTCCTAAAGTGTTCTCATTTGGTTCAAAGGCATTCACTCGTTTCGCTCCTCTCTACTCTCTATTTATTTATCCTTTCTTATTGTAGACTCCCATTTATTATAGTTCCCTTCTATGTATTTCTTCACTGGTTTCCCCCAACCCGAACTGCTACACTTCAGTAAAAATTTGTGCGCTTAAATTTAAATTAGTAAGTTTTTTGTTAGTGTCAGCGGAAAATTCTGGAACCAGCACCTAGTCTTCAATTGAATTCATCATCTAAATAATTCTAATTGGGTTTATTTATTATTCTAGGATCTAAATCTTTCGTCCACCATGCCTGGTTAGGAGACCTGTTGATGGGATTGAAGCTAAAACAATCATATTTTGTACTATTAGGTACTAAATAACGTTGCACTTCTTGGATCAAGATGTCGATTGACGGTCTTCTCAGCGTGTCTCCTATCCACCTTGATTTTCTTCTGAAATTGTTGAGCGACAGGCTTGTAGTTTGTTTGTTCCCAGAATTGCTTTTTGCTGATTCCTTCTGTCTGAACACCGATTTTCGTTATCAAGCTAGAGAAGACAGATGTTGATAAAAGTCCTATTTTGAGGATCCACGCCAAGTCTCTGAAGCACTGACTTGAAATTAGTGTTGAATATCTGAATCTGGCTGCTTACTCAATTACGGTAGGTTTTACATTGATTTCAGACCTGTGAATGTCTCTCTTGGCTTTACTATCAACCCTTTGATATACTCATCCGTTTTACTCGCCTGTAGTTGAGACGATGCTGACTAGGTGGGTAGCTAGAAAAGGGTACTCTCTTTATATTTCTCTCGTTGATGATGACTGATGATTGTTGCTGTTGGTTGGGTATCTTCGTGATCTTTGTCTTCTCTATGTTTAGTTGAAGTCCCCTATTAGCTGCTACTACAGCCAACTTGTTGGTTGTCACCTGTTTATCTTAGAGTTTATACGGCCTTATACATAAATCATCCGAGAAGTGTATATCTTTCAGGGTCGGTTTGTCAGAACAACTTATTTCCATCTTCTCGCTCCCCACTGTCTGTTGCACAATTTGATAGCCAACTACACAAAACAATAATCTGTGGCACTACATCAAAAATGGTTCACCTAGGTACCTTTTTAGTCCAATTAAAAAGTCGAAGTTCGTTCTTCCTGTTATCACGTGATAGCTTAGCAGGAAGCAACCATTTCTCATGTTAAAACCAAGTTTTAGGCAGAATAACAAACGTTCGTAACATATAACTTAATATTAATGTTTATTATTTTAGGTTAAAACACCTTAAACTTAAACATCAGGTGGAAGATAATGAAAGCAAAGATAAAAATATGAAATAAAAAGTCTACATAAGGAAGTCAGGAGTAGAATGTCTACCAACTACCCACGTGGTTCGTGTTCGATTTCCGGCCAACGTTTTGCTCAGACCTTACTAGCCGGTAGAAAACCCAGAAAAATAGTCGAGGGGTTAGGCATGAGGCTAGGAACTCCAACGCGTAGAAACAACACGGGCGCTACTGAAACTACAAAACCTTGAAGCTATATATTCCATTCGGAAAATAATGAATAAAAAAGGAAACAGTGCAAAGGAAGAATATTCATGGCTTAGAAATGAAATATACTTTCATATTTAAGCTGAACATAACGGATGAATTCATCAGCAATAGTGGAACAAGTATCAGTGAATGTTTCTAATCAGTTTCACTTTTAATATAAGGTATAACTGGATAAGCTAAATGTCCAAAATATGAAGATCAAAGTTCATTTTCTCTCCAGATAAGTGTAGTTTATTGATATAAACACTTTTACTTAGTTTTTAACCAGCTTCGTAGTAATTACGCAAGAATTTATTTTATCACATAATCTAGTAATTATTCCTGTAAGCGAAACATTGAAGTGTATAGATTTTGTTACTCAGTAATGAAAGCAGGCAAATTGGAATTTTGAGCCAACAATGTAATTTATTAACTTCAACTGATGTGCTTTTGAAATAAGTTAAATATATATTCAGTCCACTACAAACACCATTAGTCAGGAGTTTGGTAGTATACTGAAAAATTATGACTCAGGGATGCAGTAGTTGGATAGCAAATTGAAGAGTATTTCATTTTTACTAATCGATCTGCTAATGAGATCTACATAAATTATATTTCTAATCTTCGATTCAGTCTTACGGCTGAGATATTTACGTTATCAGTATTGCAAAGAACATATACATGAAATTGAATGAATCTTAACTTGAAGCTAGTGTCTGAAAATTTGCCTTGAATATTCTCAACCAATTTTAATCGTCTGACTTTTGTTTAGGGACAACAGTAAAATGCTAAGAAAATTAGCTGAGAGAAATTAAAAGAACCGCATTTACTATTCTAACTTGTAAATGACTTAACTGTTTGTATTAATGTCGCACAAGGACAGACTCTTAAATTGTTATTTGTTTTTATGAACAAGTGATGTATGGTTACTCATTACATTTTAGTCACAGTAAGACGAAATATTTTGTGTTTGCACAGTGTAATTCTCTGACAAGAAGAATATGCTTTTTTGAAGCAGAAGGTGATTTTTTAGGCCTGAAATAATAAGCCACATCATAAAATTCAATCCATTACTTTTATTCAATTCATCAATCGCAAGTTAAGAAACTGATTTTGTACCACATAAAATTCAGGTAAAATGTTGAAGCCAACTGTCTGAGTAGAAAGAGCAGGCCTTTTATGTCTCTGAACGCATCACTTGGTGACGCGGTTTCAATTCTATGAGAGGACATCATTTCTTAATCGTGCCTAGTTTACTGGCTGGTCTCAAGCCTGAACGTATAAAAAACGTCAAGTATAGAACTATCGATCTCACCTGAGGAAATCCTCTCACTAACTACAGAAAATTCACTGCACAAAAAGAATCACAAAAATAAACTTATACTTCTCTGGACTCCTAGAGGAAAAGTAGCATGAGCTAATAAAAACCCTCGGACAACGATTCAGCTGATGTTTCCTCTTGATAAAAGCAAAAACTAAGCATGGGGACATGGAATCTCTGTACAGCGTTTGAAGCTGAGAAAGCTACTCAGACCTCAAAGGAAATGAGATATGGTACAAAAGTGACAGGCGTCTGTGAGAGAAAATGGAATGAATTAGACTCTGTCAAAAATGCAGGAGGAAAATTCACTACTTTGAAATCAATGTAGAAATGTACTGCACTCAGAACATAGAACAAGATTCTAATTCTCAACACTAGCGTCGAACCGGTGCTTCTGGATGTTGTGGAGACTTCTCGCACACATTACCATAAAGATTTCCACCAGCTTAATGCGGACTTTTTCAACCACTGCCTCCGTTGACAAGACATTGAATACATCACATAGTAAGCTAGCGAGAATGAGCAACAATGTCGTGAACCAACCAAGGGCCTATCTTCCAAAAAAGACGCGAAAGCAAATGGAGATGGAATGAATATACTTTGAGGAGACATAGGAGTGAAATCACACTTCAGGCCTGAAGTGGAGCCCTAACGGGAAACGATGGGTTGAGCATGTGCGCAAAAGTGACACATTGGAGAGTGTATTGATGGAGGATATGACAGCTTACGCGCAATGGCATATACGGCTAAAATAAACTGCAGAGAACAGTGTAAAATGACAATGCGTTGGTTAAACCCTTTGTTCACTTGGACGTTGAGGGAATAATAATAATGAGTGCAGCAAAACAATTTTTATGTTTTCACCAGACAAGAAAGCCATTTTGCAAATTACTTCTCGTGATATAAATCATCAATATCGTAACTATTAATGATAGTGGCTGAATATGGCATATTTACTACTTTTACACAGGGAAACTAACACCTTTGTTATATCTTAACTATTTTGTCAGTCTCCAAGTTTCTCCATTTTATACAACCTATGGTAGTTTCCTTGAAAATCCACCCCAATTCTCATCTAAAGGATTGTAATTTATCTCCCCAAAAATAGATAGTACTATTTTATTATCAGAATTACGCAACACTGATTCACTAAAAGAATAATTAAAAGTAGTCCAATAATTTACTGTTTAGATAGATATAATTCCTGTTATAAAGTATCTGACTCAAATTTTATTCATATTTTTCCACTTTTATCCAATGATGAGAATCAGAATCGAGATTATCCAAAGAAGAAATAGGAGGAAACACAAGATAGGAGCTTTTAACGTTAAACTTTGATCGAAATTTCCAAGTCATCAGCATTTGACAGAACAAGGAATTCGCCAACCCGTATACTAAGTTTATAATTGTATTTATCACTGAGTCTTCGCTGTTTAGGAGGAAAAAATGTGTACCAGTTGAAATGGCAAGTAGTTGTCAATTCCAGGTGCTTTTGATTGTGATATTCGAAAGCACTGTATTTTTACCTACCCCACTTAGCGTATGCTTTTCCTTAGTGGCTGTTAACAGAATGTCTTGACATAAAGCTAATAGTAGTACTGAAATTCGCTATACACATTGTTACACTACGATTAAAATCACGCATATTCGTTACGAATACGTTTGTCTATTTGAGTTTAGGTCTTATTAAATTTTAAAAAGTAATCAAATGACGTCATATACTTGACATATTTTATTTAAAAGTTTCGTTTCAAAAGAAAATATTTACCTCCGTTGGCTTTTGACTTGAAGTAGATTCTGTTATGAATTCAATTTGGCCAAAAGCATTCGTTGGGCCGATTACCTTTAAACAGAGCTTATCGGACCATTCCTTTATTTCTGCTACCAGGCTACTTTCTAAAGTTTACTATAAATTTAGGAACCATATTTCTCACCATATGCATAGTGATTTTCTTCATATTCCCCACAAAAACATCTAGAATTCAAAAGATATATTTTATTTGCCTGCTAACCGGTTACTGGGTGAATTTTCAGTTGCATACTGAGGATCTGGAATAAATTTTATACACTCTTTAAATGTGAAATGCTTTAAAATAAAATTGTTCTTTTTCTGAAACAAAAATGGTCGCTAATTAAGTTTTGTTACCAACTTCTTTCAGGTCTCTGGCGTTTTCTTCTCCCCTACCATACTTCTTAACTGTGGATCTCGTCTTGTCAGGCATGGTAGCAGAAATACATAGTTTTATCGAAATCGTTTCAAGGTCTCTGAGCAAGAACTATAAAACAAATCCAATAAGCAATATCGCTTACACAGACCTGTGCAAACTAAATTGGTTTCTTTGTGATTAGTTCGTGATTGTAAGATAAAGGTTACTAGTTTTTGATGGGCGTCTGCGTGGTGCATTGCTACACTCGACTGTCCAAGAGGATTGGTGTTGGGATTGTCTGTATGTTGTTTGTAGTATGCATCGTATTAATAACGCGTAACTGCATCGAACGGAGTTGATCCCTTCATCTATTAGTAGTCCTGTATGGTCTAAAAGAGAGATAATAATAGCAGATTTAGTTGATGTACACTGTGTAGACTTAAAAACGAGAAGAAAAACGCACAAACACATCGATGATAAGATTCGAAATTAAATCTGCATATATATGTATAAATTCATAAAACAAGTTAATAAGCAGACGAAGTAGTCAGAAGGGTAAGACAAGGGAAAATTGGCGATAGCGAAAGGTATAAGACCACTAATAGTGTGTGGGAGTTTGAAAGGAATAGTCTGTTTTGACACTATCCTTTCTTCGCTGCATGGTTGCCCGGATTCCTCTTTAGGCTTTCCATGGACAGTGCGATAGCTACATCTTCTGTTGACAGAGATTTCTAGTTTCGGCAAATCAAATAGAAAACGAACGTTGTGGACTCCAGTCTTGGCTCTATGACGCTCAACCCTTCGATTGCCACCAGGATACCCATACTTACTTAATGGCAGAGTACCTTTGCTTGGGTGATTCAGGTCTTTTGTTTTCTTAAAGACAGTGATCAAATCACACCTAAACCGACGGCATCTCCTCGGCAAAGAGTAGCTGTAACCCCAGAGCTGGACCTCAGTGCTGGATCACCCTCCTTATTGAAGATCAGAACCCTCGACTCTCGGTGCTGTAGTCAGAGACGTTACCACTGCCGAGGTATCATTCATTGACAACTCCACAGATGAAAAGAAGAACAAGGATAAGTTCTGACTTCTACCAATATCAAATATATGTGAGTACATGCTCCTACAGGGGAAGTGGTGCATCCAACCTATCATCCGAACTCGAGGGGAGCTACCCTACGCAGTCGATTAATCTTTAGATGTGCCGTTGATTGATGCTGGGTGGAGGCAGTACTCTAACTCAGACCAGTGGAAGTTAGAGTTCATGTCCCACTGAATTTGAACTTCTTTGCCAGAATGCAACACCTACCCACTGCTACATACTGTCGGATGAATCACCGATATCCAGGGAACATTAACTAACTCCTAGTGAATCTATCTTCCGAATTTGTAAACTACGTAGTATTTAGTTTATTGGTGACTAAAAATGTTGTATTCAAGGCAACAAAAGCATGGAAATTACAGCCAACGACGTCGGAGAAGTCTGTTGGTGTCTTACTGTGAACACTTGATAGCTAAATAGCACTATATTCATTACCACGATTCGAAGAAAGCTTCCCACACGTCGATAAGTATATTTCAAAGATTTTCCATCAGTATAAATAAGAGTTCTGTTATGTAGGATATTTGCTTGACGAAAACATTCTTCTGACAGTTGGTGCCTTCTTGTCAATCCATTATGAGAAAAATGTGTTTTCGGCACAAGAAGACGTTTGCTGTATGCCGGACTACGTGAAACACTCATATTGCCTGTGTGTGGAGCCTTATCGTACCCTCAAGTTTCTCAGACTGAGTTAAGTGGAGTGGGATTCCAAACTGGAACCTGTTAGTTGCAGGTGCTCATACCAGAAAGACCACACCAACTGGACGGTTCTCCTTTCAAAGAGAACATGGATGGTTACGGAAATATATGTTTCAAGAAATCACCATAGATCACCTCAAGACAACATTCATATCTCCATGATGACTCCACATTGAAATAAGATTGAGTCTTCACTCTAGTTGAACCTTGAATATGCTAATACCTATTCTAGGGGCAGGCAAAGGAGACCTCGCCACACTCTACCAAACAACTAGGAACCTTTCGGGCAAAAGTTCGACACAGATTAAGCCAATAAAGGACGACAATGGAAAGTCAATCACCAAAGAGGTGGAACAGAGAAAGCACTGGGTTGAACACTTCAAAAGACTTCTAAATCGTCCGCCACCTACAACACGTCCAGCAATACCAACAACGGAAGCAGAACTACCAGTGAACACTGACCCCCCGACGAAATCAGAAGTCCTGAGTGCAATCAAGATGCTTAAAGCTGGGAAAACACCGGGACCAGATGGAATCTCAGCAGAAGCTTTGAAAATAGACCCAGAGACAACAGCGGACTTGATGACACCACTACTGGAGAAGGTGTGGAAAGAGGGCAAAGTACCCGAGGATTGGAAGAACAGTTACTTATTCAAACTTACGAAGAAAGGAGACTTAAGTCAATGTAAAAACTGGCGTGGAATTATGCTTCTGTCCATTCCAAGCAAGATACTAAGTCGCATCATCCTGGGGAGAATCAAACAAGCCTAGATGAAAAATTTCGTCCAGAACAGGCTGGATTCAGGAGAAACAAATCATGTATTGATCAAATCGCCACTCTACGGATCATCATTGAACGAAGCTTGGAATGGCAGTCACCTCTCTATCTCAACTTCATCGACTTTGAAAAGGCCTTCGACAGCGTCGATCGAGAGGTCATTTGGAAACTACTTCGCTACTACGGGGTCCCATCGACAATTATACACCTCATCCAACAGTTATACGACAATGCTGCATGCCAAGTAATCCACAACGGGAAACTCACGGAAGCCTTCGAAGTGAGGACGGGAGTGAGGCAAGGCTGTCTACTATCACCAATGATCTTCCTGATTGCAATTGATTGGATAATGCGACAGACAACGGCAACCAACAAGGGAACAGGCATAAAATGGACTGACACAAAAGACTTGGAGGATCTGGATTTCGCCGATGATATATGTCTGATTTCCCATAAACTGGAAGATATGCAAATGAAAAGTAACAAGTTGGCAGAAGAAGCATCAAAGATAGGACTTCACGTGAACATAGATAAAACAGAGATGATGAAGATTCCTTGCCAACATCAACAGCAACAACAGACCACAATAAGCATAAATGGGAAGAACCTGAAAGAAACAACCTCCTTCACCTACCTGGGAAGCATCGTCTCAACTACAGGCGGAACTGACGAGGACATCAAAGCCAGAATCGGAAAAGCAAGACAAGCTTTCATTACTCTCAAATCTGTGTGGAGGTCAACAGCAATCAGCATCAAAAATAAGATCCGGATTTTCAACTCCAATGTGAAGTCAGTGCTACTATACGGATCAGAGACTTGGCGAGTCATAAAGAGCATCTCAAACAAACTTCAAACCTTCATTAACAACTGTCTCCGCTCAATACTCAAGATCAGATGGCCAGAAAAGATCAGCAACAGGGATCTCTGGGAGCGAACCAATCAGGAACCGATTGTGAAACAAATAGGCAGAAAGAAATGGAGATGGATTGGCCATACGCTGAGGAAACCATCAAGTGACATCACTAGACAAGCCATCGAGTGGAACCCGAAAGGGAGGCGGCGAGTTGGTCGTCCAAGGGTGACTTGGAGGAGGTCATGCGAGGAGGAGATGAAAGCATGTGGACAGACCTGGAGCAGGGTGAAAAAGTTGTCAGAAAACCGAAGTCAATGGAGGTGCGCAGCTGAAGCCCTATGTTCCTCTAGGAACTAAAGGATACAATAATAATAATAATAATAATATATTCTAGGGGATGAATTTTAGCGAAAGCTCGAAAAGTAATGATATTTGTGAGTTGTCAGAACAGATCATGTCTAATGGTTGGGCTCTCATGGGTGCCAGACAGTCAATAATATAATGAGTGATCAACGACTGAAAGTGGGCAACGAAAGGGTTTTGAATTCTTAACAGATGCTATTACTTTTGAAACAAAACATATCAGACTTAAGTTTTCCTAAGTAAATTGATTCATTTTATCAAGGATTTCATCGAAAATCAGTTAATAATAATAGTATATTCTCATTTTGTACATGAGGGACGCCAGTTTACAGGCATCATCAATATGATAAATTACATATACAATTAGCAATCATACTTAATAATAATGTTTTAATAAAATACATATTTTTCCTACCTGTGTAGGACACACCAAATGTACAGGCATGGATAAGCATTATTTAAATTTCATAAATTTGGTTTATGGTTAAATTACATGGTTGCTGACGTTTTTGTCTTTGGTTTGTGGAAACAATATGATAACTAGTCATTCGATGGAGCACATCAAGAAATATAGAAATATTGTCTTTGCACTAACGAAAAATCCCAAGTATGTTTTGGATGGATTAAAAATACTTGGGAAAAAATATATCTTGAAGTAATTCCACAATATAACTTAGGTGTGTACAAATCCGAATCTCATTTTTGAATTATATCCAAATTGGGTAACAAGAAAGCTATTCTTACAGATACTATCAGTTATGTTATAAGTTACAATCGTGACGTTGTATTACAAATTAATACTTTTCCATTGGTATAAGAGTATATTCCACAAATGTAATCCAGGTTGCGTCGTGGGGAAAGTTAATTCGTTATTAACCAGGCAACTGAAAGATATGGGACCAATAATGTTTGCAGATCATTTGTTGAAGAATCGCTGGAGATAAGGAAGTACAGGACACCTGCCTTGCCATGATTTCAGACCCTCCAGCAGTGCGCACCCATGAACCATTCGAGATAGAACCAGCCCCCCTGGTTATGAGACCGACGCAGTGACCACTCAGCCAGTGAGTTGTAGTTCAGTGACATCCCGTAGAACTGTCACCTTTTCTTCAGTCTCTATAATTTGTCGGTTAAGAAAGAACTTTAAGTGAACATTGAGAAGAGAGGGAGGATCAGGATACCCCCACTCCATCAACAAGCATTATTCACCATAAGCAAGATAAATCCAAATGAGGTAGCCTTTTTCACCTTAGTGACTAGAGGGACATGTTTTCAACTACAGGAGTCACAGATGAGGATGTCAAAGCTACCAGTAATTTTCATAATAATATATTTCCATTTGTGTGTACATAAGAGGTTTACGTGTATCACCAATATCTTGAATCGTATACACACTGAGTAGGCGTATTTACACATTCAAACACAACGCTATACATAGGGCCTGGTGTGGTGAGAGCAAGCTGCTAGCCGATTGGTTGACACTAATCTACGTTAATGTCTAGGTCACTAATATGGGCCGTGAGAAAATATGAACAAGGCTGTTTCAACAACCAATCACAGCAAACTTAAATGTGGACAAATATGATTCGCAGATAGATGGCTCTACTTTCCGAGAAATATCGAAAACAACCAATCATAAGACTGTGTTTGTCTGCTTAACTTCCGAGAAACAACCAATCAGAAGACTGCCTTTTTCTGCTTGCATAAGCCTTATTAATGCACATAAAATATATATAAATACGTGTTGATTTTCGTAATAAAACGATCTGTTGCCAGCCCTTGTCTTCTGTTGTTACATTTGGTGTCGCTGCCTCCAAAAAGATGAAGATCCCGTGGCCAGCTGCGTTTGAAGAAGGAGACATACGGAGCTTCTTACGTGACTTCGAGGCCGTTGCTGAGCTGGTGGGTGTCAAGGAGCAGGCGGCGAAGGCAGTTGTCCTGGGGACGCTGTTGAGAGGCCGAGCGAAGGCTGCATATGACAGCGTAGACAGGTCAAATGGCACAGCGTCTTGGAAGAAATTGGTTGAACGACTAGTGTCCGAGTTTGACAGCGAAACAGACAGACAGCTAGCAATGCAGCAGTTCCGGTCAATGAAGCTTGGACCTGATGGAGACCCGCTAGTGTTGGCGGTGAAACTGACTAATCTACTTCGACGCGCGCTTCCCACTTTAGATGAAGAATCAGAAGCGCAGTTACTGTCTTCCCAATTCATCGAGAGTGTCCCAGACCACATTTCTCAGCGATTACAACTGGTTAACGCAACGCAGCCGATGGATATTAGTGAGCTGGCGAAGGTGACCAGACAGCTGCTGAGCACAACGGTAGCCGCTATAGACCAACCAAAACCAAACGAATATGAGCAGAAAATTGAAGCATTGCAGCGGGAAGTGGCGGCGTTAAAGTTGGCTGATAGAAAAGACCGGTGTTTTGAATGCGGTAAGCCGGGACACTGGAGAAGATACTGCCCAGAAAGGCGAAAAAGAAAAAATTTCAGACGGTATAATGCTTGTTCTTTCTTTCGTATGAACCTAGATTTAGTGGGGGCTATTGAGAAAGGGCTCTGTATTCGAAGTTGCGAGTGAATGATCGAGAAGTAGTATGTTTGATAGATACAGGGGCGGCCGTGTCGTTAATAGATAAGAATTTATGTAAGAGTGTTAGCCCGTGTTCATTGACAGTACAAACAGTAGGCGGGTATGTGTTGCGTATCACGGGTAGATCGAACTGTACGGTCGTTGTTGGTGGCTGCGAGGTGACGTTTCCTTTCATTGTTGTACCCGAACTACAGCGAACGATATTAGGAGCGGATTTTCTGCGTGAGATTGGTGCAATAATCGACACGCAAGCGAACGTGGTGATCACGAAATACGGGCATATCAACATGTATGAGACCAGCGAGATAGCAGCGATTAAGCTGTCGACGGTACACAATGTGACAGAGTTAATTAATAAATACGATCATCTGTTCACTGGAGATGGCGACCCATACGGTTATTGCGATAAGGTGAATCATGAAATTCCGTTAAGTGATCCGAAAGTAAGGTCATTTTTAACGCGAAGAGTTCCATGTCATCTGGAAGGCGAAGTGGAGCGACAAGTGCAAGAGATGTTAAAAGATGACATTATTGAGGAAGCTGATAGCCCGTACAACTCTCCAGTGCTGTTAGTAAAAAAAGCGAATGGGAAGTATAGATTCTGTGTTGATTTTCGACAGTTAAACAGTATGACAGAGTTAAGACCGTGTGCCATGCCAACAGTGGTAGAAACTTTAGATCGCCTACAAGGTGCGAATGTGTTTTCGGTTCTCGATCTTCGCTCAGGATACTGGCAGATACCGATAAAACAAGGTGATAGAGATAAGACGGCTTTCATCGTGGGTCAGACACAATATCGATTTAAACGCATGCCGTTTGGACTAGCAGGTGCACCGTTTACGTTCAGACGACTGATGAAGCTATTACTTAGGAACTTGAAAAACGTGGAGGTTTATGGTGATGATCTCGTCATATACAGTCAAAACGAAAACGATCACGTCAACCATGTAGAAGCCGTGCTGCGACGCATCGAAGAGTTTGGACTACGCGTCAACAAAACCAAGTCTCAGATAGCCAAAAAGAATGTTACTCTGTTGGGACATAAAGTGGGAAATGGTGAGATTAAACCACTGCCGGAGAAAATTTTGACGATTAAAACGATTCCAGCCCCGAATTCAAAGAGAAAACTGAGACAATTCTTGGGTAGAGCAGCGTTTTATAGTCGCTTCGTGAAGAACTTCAATGAGATAGCAGCCCCTCTATACAGGCTACTAGGTGAGCCAAAGTTTGTTTGGTCGGAAGAATCGCAGAGGACATTCGACAGAATTAAACAGCTGCTCGACCACCAACAAATGACGCTAAAACTACCTGTGCCAGGAAGACAGTTCACAGTGTGCACAGATGCCAGTGACTACGCTATAGGTGCGGTCCTAAGACAGGACGAGGGAATCGTTGAGTATGCCAGTAGGGTTTTGACCCTCACAGAGAGAAAGTATTCAACGATAGAGAAAGAATGTTTAGCAATGGTATGGGCAGTCGACAAATGGAGACCTTATTTACTCGGCCGGCGGTTCCACATCGAAACTGATCATAAGCCGCTACAATTTTTGAAGACAGCGAGAGACCCACGGGGGAAGTTGTCACGGTGGATGTTGCGTCTTCAGGAGTACGATTTTACGATCTCACACGTTCCTGGAAGTGAAAATGTCTTGGCAGATTTGTTATCGAGACCAGAAGATGAGTCTGAGTTGCCCGAGGTCGCTTACGGAGTGCATGCAGTAGAACAAGACCCACTAAGACTTGCACGTAGGCAGAGGTTGGACGATACGCTGAATACAGTAATACAGGTGATCACCAACGGAATAGAAGTGGATCAAACTACGGCGAGTAAGGAGCTAACCACACTACTCAGACAGAGGGATCGACTCAGAGTGAATGCCTACGGGACTCTGACCTGGCGAGAGAACGACGGAAGCTGGCTGGCTGTCATACCTCAATCGTCGCGCCACGACATGATAGAAGAATGTCACCAGCTAGCGCATACAGGCGTGGCCAGAACGACCGACCTCCTAAGACAAAGTATGTACTGGCCAGGTATGAGAGAAGACGTAGCAAGATACGTACTTGGATGTCCACGGTGCCAGCTGATGAAAGGTGACCGGTATATACGACCACCACTTCAGTCGATTCCAGTTACCGCGATAGGTGACTTGTGGTCCGTAGATGTCATGGGTCCATTTCCTCAGACATCCAATGGTAATCAGTACCTCTTGGTGATGACGGAACACGCGACACGATGGGTAGACGCCGTAGCAATCCCAGACCAACGTGCAAGAACCGTGACAGATGCAGTAGTTAGACACATTGTTGCAGACCACGGCGTACCGAAGACAATACTGACAGACCAAGGTCCCTGTTTCGAGAGTGAAGAGTTTACTTCCCGTTTGCAACAGCTGGGCATCAAGAGGATCAGAACGACCCCATACCATCCACAAACGAATGGCCTAACGGAGAGAAACAACCGTACACTGAAGGAGTGGCTGGCCTCGAAGGGCGGGAACTGGGAAACGGAGCTTCCACTGATTTTACTAACACATCGGGCTACCACTCAGGAAACAACGAAGAAGTCACCCTTCCAACTGATGTATGGTAGAAAACCACGATTACCGGTACACAATGAGACCTGGCCCATGCACCAAAAGTGGAGTACGACGAAATTAAAAGCAGAGAGGAAAGAGGCAGTCAAGAATGTAATACGGAAGCAGCGCAGTGATGTCACGAAGTCTCAGATGAAAGAAAGGACGCAGTGCATTACCTTTGCAGTCGGGGACCAAGTGAAGTGTAGAGACAGGAGATATACAGTTGGAGGCGGGCTAGGTTCACGGAAACTCCTTCCAAAGTGGGAAGGACCATACACAATCACAAAAAGACGGGGTCAAGTATATACCATCCGAAGAGGTGATAAACAGAAACGAGTTAACGCCAGTCAGCTCCAAAGATGGGTACAGTGGGACAAGCCGGTCAGTAACAATCCTCAACTAGAGGATGTAGCACCCAGAAGGTCGGAACGTCTGCGCACGAAGCTATTTGACGGGGGGACGAGTGTGGTGAGAGCAGGCTGCTAGCCGATTGGTTGGCACTAATCTACGTTAATGTCTAGGTCACTAATATGGGCCGTGAGAAAATATGAACAAGGCTGTTTCAACAACCAATCACAGCAAACTTAAATGTGGACAAATATGATTCGCAGATAGATGGCTCTACTTTCCGAGAAATCGCAAAAACAACCAATCATAAGACTGTGTTTGTCTGCTTAACTTCCGAGAAACAACCAATCAGAAGACTGCCTTTTTCTGCTTGCATAAGCCTTATTAATGCACATAAAATATATATAAATACGTGTTGATTTTCGTAATAAAACGATCTGTTGCCAGCCCTTGTCTTCTGTTGTTACACTGGTAGAGGAACAGTACATGAGGAGCAGTGTACTCGGTATAAACCTCGACATCGTAGTTCTTGAGACTTAACCAGAGGCGCTTAATAACCTAAGGTCGTGTAAAAAATGGCAAATGTGTCAGATTGTTCATGCCACGGTGAAGGGGTTTGTGCAAAAAGTCGGATTAGTGGTGACAAAATCTGCAGTGACTTAAATGCAGAGTACGTCGATTGTATATCAGTGCATAGTAAAAAATTATCTAAATTTTAGTTGTGTTTTCGCGTATTTATGCGAAGTCTTAGAGTTTATCTAGTGTCATAATGTGAATTAGTGAGTCTGAGAGTTTTAGTGTTCTAATAACTGATGCGATTTAGAGATAATTGGTGCGGTTTGGTTAGGATAGTCATTGAGATGGAACAGTTTATATAGCAAGCGTTTGAAGGTTACAGTAGAGTGACAGGTCATATTTCTAAGGGTAAACTGTTCCAGTATGTTCCGTACCAAGTCTTTATGCATCCATGCTACTAGTTTATCTATAGTTTTTAGATTGCTAAGGGTGTTGAAGTGCGTCTTTTAGGTGCTGTAGTACCTTAGTAGTTGATTCGTCCTAGGAGCAAATAGTTTATTAATATAATCAGTAGAGTGAAACAGTCTGTACAGAGATCGTTTGAAGCTTGTAACCGAAGAGCAAGTTCTGACATCTAGGGGCAGGCTATTCCATATTTTAGAGTACATCACTATGAAGAAGCTTTCACAGAGTGTTGACTTAAAAGAATGAGTTGTTACTGTGCAAGTTTGGTTACGCAGATGGTAAGAGTCTTCCTATGCATATTGTATGTCCCTGTTACCTAAGAATTATATTTTGTGAAGGACCTTAAACAAGAATATGAGGTTTATAATAAGTTGTCTTGTCCAAAGTGAGTCAGGTTTTAGGATCATGCACCGTGAAATGTAGTCTTTCTTACAATCGTAGCCAACTAGTTTTGAGGTAAAATATCGTTGGACACTTTCCATTCTTAGCTTATCACGTGTGCGGGTGCTGCTTATAATAAATGGACAGTATTCTAGTAGTAGTCTGACACATGTTTTGTACAGAATTAGCTCGGCTTCATTGTCGTGAAAGTTCCTGAGTATGCATCCTAAGAGCATCCTCCACTTTCGAGTCTGTGATGCTACTTGTTCAGAGAATGTTAAGTCACCAGAGTACCTCAGACCTAGGTGAACGACACTTCGGAGTCTGGTTAGGTTAGCAGATTGAAGCGTTAATTTCAGGTCGATTGAGGGTGCGCCGAAGCGAATCCAGCCACATTTGTTCAGATTAAATTGGAGATTCTATAAGGACGACCAAGCAGTCACTTTATCTTATTCTTTCTGCACAACATTCTGGAAATGCCCTAGGTCATCACATTGAAATGTGTAAGCTACTTTTATGTCATCTGCAAAAATGAATGGTTTCCCATGCGAGAAGCAAGCGCATACGTCATTGATGTATAGTGTAAATAGGAGGGGTCCAATGACACTACCTTGTACTACACCAGAAGTGATAGGGCTAGGTTTGGAGGTTGCAGACACGAATTTAATTATTTGGGACCTATTGCTAAGGAATGATTTAAGCCATCCTAATAATGGGTCACGTATTTCTAAGGAGTTCAGCTTATTTGTTAGCAGCAAATGGTCAGCACGGTCAAATGCCTTAGAAATGTCAAAGTAGATGACAAGTACTAGTTGCCGTCTGTCACGACTGTTGGTCACAAAATTGAAGAAGTCTGGGTGACATGTTAAACATGATCTGGATTTCAGAAATCCATGTTGGTTCGGACTTAAAATATTGCAGCTAAGCATATGTTTGATTAAGTTATCTTTGACTAGTCTCTCCATGATTCTAGATGCTACAGGTGTGATATTGATCGGCCGGTAGTTACAGACTTCAGTTTTCGAGCCAGATTTGTGTTTAGGCATAATGAATGTTGTCTTCCATATGTCAGGGTAAGTTTGGGTTTCTAGGGACATTGTGAATATTTTAAGCAGCAGTAGTAAAGGAATGTCAGGGCCACCATATTTATAGAAGTAAGATGATATACCGTCGGTACCGAAACCTTTTGTAATTTTGAGGGTTCTTAAAGTTTGGTTGATATTAGCATAAGTGAATTCAAAAGTGCCAATTTGGTTTGGTGTGAGTGGTGATGGAGTTTGTGCCATATTAGTAACACGGTGTATATCGAGTAGCTGGACTGAGGGCTTAAGGGCTTACCTGCAAACGTTTTGTTGAATAGTTCACATATGTCTGCAGAGTTAGTGCACAGCCTACCTTTGTCTTTGAGGAGAGAAATGCTGTGAATTTTGCGATTCATTCGATTCCTTAAGATTTCTGTGAGTGCATACACTCTAGCAGGACTGACTACTGCGATGGGTTCTTCCTTTCTCATACGGTTAATTGGAGCTTGTGAGATGGGGCTAAGGGTGTTAAGTATTAGACCTAGAGTGCCAAAGTCATGGTGTTTGAAGTAACTTGTTGAGAGTCTCTTCAGTTTCGTACGATCCTTTGGTTTTATGAATGACTTTCTGTGTGGGGAAACCTTTAGTGTTTGGAGTGGAATGAGAGCATCTAAGCATGTATTTGACTTATGGTAGAAGACGCTTAGAGCTCTCCATAGGTCATCAATAGTGAAGTATCCATCCCAATCGGAGGATCTTAGCACTGATTCTACTGAGGCCCAGTTTGCCTTACTATATTTCCTATATTTCACTTGTTGTGAAGTCGAGGTATGAGTTGCATTGCTACTCAGCGGAAGTAGCATTGCACACATCACTCTTTACTGGTCGCTCCCTGAAAAATCAAAACCTACTAGGATTGAAGGGGGGCTTATATTTTCGCAGATGATTAAGTCTAGTACGTTATTACCTCTTGTGGGAGTACTAACAGTTTGTTTCCAGCCAAGTATAACAAGTGTGCCTGTCAATGCAGTTGAAGATTGAACGATCAATTCTTGGTTGTTTGCTCAAAATCAACTTCCCCAATTTTCGCGGAGGCATCAATACGACAGTCATCGTCTCATCGATCGCTGTTCAGAAAGAAGTCAGCAGTAAACCATCAGAAGTAATATTGTGATTTATTATTGTAATATTTGTTCACAGACCTTATTTGTAACAGTAATTAAATGTTGGTGTTACAATAAAGAATCCTCGAGCGGCCAATCGGTGTTTTGGTTTTGCGTCCGTTATTACTAAGCGTTTCTGAGAAACTTCAAGGAACAGCGTGGGCCCGAGTGCAGCAAGAGCTGAGCATTAACGGTTTACGAGACGTGGCTGACAGTTTCTGACGGTGCAACCAGTTTTTAACGGTTTTGGACAGTTGGCACGACTTTGGATAGTCACCGTTCATCTTTCCTGGTGCCGGTCAGGTCCTCTTTGAACAAGCAATATCTGGAACGTTTTTGGAATTGGGTCAAGTTCAACAATGCCGGGGTCAAAGAAGGGACAGAGCGTCTTGGATGCAAACAGGAAAGTAAGTCATGGTGACTTGTCTATTACTTTTAACGATGTGTCTGATGTTAAGCATGACATAGTTGATGTTACTGTTTCGCCGTTCAGGGATGATAGAAACATCAAACTCCCTAAATTTGAACCACGATGTTTTGATGGAAACTCGGCTGATTATTTACAATTTGTAAAGGAGTTTTAGATCATGTTGAGTGGTTTTTTATTAAATGATGAATTGAAGTTAATGTATTTGATGAGATATTGCACTGGAGATGCTGCAAGAGCTATACAGTGCTGTAAGTTTATGAAGCCAAAAGAGGGCTACTACGAGGCTATGAGCATATTACGTCAAAGGTTTGGAAGACCTTCGATGATTGCAAGGAAATTATTCGAGGCTGTTAAGGGTAATGGTGGTCAATCACAGGATGACTCCCAGGCACTCACTGAGTTTTTAGATAATTTGCTAATTTACAAGAATGGAATGATTTCGATGAATCGCATGAGTGACCTCAACTCGAGTTTTATACTAGAAGTAATAGCAAGACGTCTACCTACTCGACTGCAAAGGAAGTGGGTGAAGATGAGCTCCCGTATAGAGGATGAGGGTATCGAGCCAAAGTTTGATGATATCCTGAAACTAGTAAACGATAGTGTCAATCAATCTATGAGCAAGTTTGCCAGTATATTGAATCTCGCCCCTAGAATAGAGCAGTCTGAGGGGAAAACCCAATCATTGATGACGAGTAGGCCTCAGAGAGGTGGATATCAAGAAAGCTCCATGATGTCTAGTAATGCATATAGACCTAGTGAGTGTAACAGGTTTCGTACTACATCCTCAACAGATAAGTTGCAAGCTGCAAGTGAAACAAGGTTGTGTTTTACACGTGTGCAAGAAGTGCATACAGAAGTGAACTGTGAACCAGTGAGCAAGTTCAGTGATAAGCTAAATGTAAACTCCAGGCCTGACTCCGAATTGTGTGACGATAACGGTGCGGTCAAGAAGTCTGTAGTTGCAACTGGTAAGCCATTGTTGAATAGAGTGTCATAGCATAGAGTTATTGCTTCAGAGTGCAGTTCTGACTCCACAAGTTTACAAAGCATAACTAGTCAGTGTGAAGGTATAAAATCTTTAGGGATTTGTGAGGAAGAACCCAAATCATCTACTGATGTTATTAAAGAGTTTGAAAATGATGAACTTGACGGTAAATTGAATAATTGTGGTAATGACCATGATAGTGCACATTTGTCTTTGGTTGATCATGAGGAAATGGAGGGAATGCCTACTACCGCTAAGTTAAATAAAGGTTCTGTACAAGCTGAACGTGAAGTAGAATTGAATGCAGTTGCAGAAGGCATGCATACTTGTAAAACCGTCAGTGTAATTGATCAGAGTGAAGCCCACCTATCATCAGATGCTAGTACTAAAGCGGAGCTGATAGTAAAAGATAGCAGTGGTGATGGTCTTGCAGGTAGACAAATTTCTGAAAGTCGAGCAACAACAGCTTTTGATCCACTGCTAAGTTCATCAAATGATATCAATCAGTCGTCGTTGGTGCTGTCATCCACAATGAAACAGACACCCATGAACTCAAGTATCTTGTGCAATGACTATGGTAGTATCAGTTCGTTTGAAAGGACGAATATCAATGGTCAGTTTAATGAGGATTAGCCAAGTGTAAACGAGAGAGTAATTGTTAAATTGACTTGCATGAATAAAGGCATTTCTAGTTTCAAGTTACTATTTGAATGTTATTATCTTTGGTGTAAACTACTCTGTTTCTACGCTTGGTTGATGAGATATGTCGTGTGTTTGTTAGTCACCTATATTCTACGATACAATGACATGAGCGTGTTGCCGTTCAGATTTGAGGATATAGCTGATAGAAGGAAGTTAGCAAATGAACTCTGCGACGATTTTCCAACCTAGAGCGTCAACCTGAGAAGGGTTGTAGGCGTACTGCTGTAAGTCCTACAATTCTTCAAAGGGTAGCGCATCAATGAGCAGTCCAATGTGCTCGGTGTGTGATTTTGTACATATGTTCATATTGTATATACTGAATTGGTATCATTTATCATCTAGCTGTTGGTAATTCTGTTTGTGTCCGGACGACTTCCACTTGGATCATCAACCTGAGAAGTAATGTAGGCGTACTGCTGTAAGTCCTACAGTTCTCCAAGGGTAGTTTGTCGTGCCAGAATCCACAACATTTGATGTAGTGATTGTACATATGTTTGTGTTAAATAGTTGTGTGAGTTCCAATCATTGTAATTGTTGGTTAATCTTGTTTGTGTCCGGACATTCCACAACTTACAATCGTCAACGTGAGAGGGGTTGTAGGCGTACTGGTGTAAGTCCTGTGATTCTTCAAAGGAATTCCATCAAGACATGATCCGCGAGTTTTTGTTTACAGTTTGTATATATGTGTCGTGTGTCATATCAACTGGTGTATTTTGGATTCATTGTGTTTAATTGTTGTTTTCGTATCTTGTTGTTATTGCGTAATTTTGTTAAAATTTTCGTCGTGCTTACTTCTGAAGTTGTTTCGAGTCTTCTACATCCGTGAATGAATTGATTGATGTTAAGGACAGCAGATGGGTCGTATACGCCGAAGAAGCTATTGCTGAGAATGAAATGAATACGGAGATAATTGTTAGCTGCGATCCGACACGCCGGAGAGAAAGAGTGTAAACGACTGAAGCTCGCATGCGTCACCGCTACTAGAATTGAGGCAGAATGAGTGACAAGCGATTTCAGTGGTAATTGGTATTGAGTGGATAAGAGGATGACCGTAGAGTATCATGAGTTGGTGCTATGGTCACGTTGCATTCTGCAAGAGTCATTCTAGCAAGTGGCGATTGTGTTGCAAGATGTCAGGAGGAGGTCTCTGTCTGGAGGTGCAGGTCGTCATTGATGTGTGAGATTGTGCTGTGGGTATGCTTGTGGTGTGTTGGCTTTTCTGTTTGATTTCTATTTCAGCTCTGTCCGTGTGACCCAGGTTCTCGCAACGGCATCCAAGTCAACGTGTATTGGTCGTGATGTAGAAAAGGGATGGATCCCTTTTTGCCGGGGAGTGTCAATGGAGTTGAAGATTGAACGATCAATTCTTGGTTGTTTGCTCAAAATCAACTTCCCCAATTTTCGCGGAGGCATCAATACGATAGTCATCGTCTCATCGATCGCTGTTCAGAAAGAAGTCAGCAGTAAACCATCAGAAGTAATATTGTGATTTATTATTGTAATATTTGTTCACAGACCTTATTTGTAACAGTAATTAAATGTTGGTGTTACAATAAAGAATCCTCGAGCGGCCAATCGGTGTTTTGGTTTTGCGTCCGTTATTACTAAGCGTTTCTGAGAAACTTCAAGGAACAGCGTGGGCCCGAGTGCAGCAAGAGCTGAGCATTAACGGTTTACGAGACGTGGCTGACAGTGCCTAAGAACTTACCAAATTTATTTGTGCGTTTGGGTATATCGCAGTTGATTTCTGGTGAGTTAAATTCGCCACATAGGATCTTATGATCGTATTGTAAGTCGGATAATTGCTCCAGGGTATTAATAGGTTGAGTCTCGTAATTACTAATGGTGCCAGGTGCTCTGTAGGTGCATCCAGTTTATGCTGTTACTTTATTTATGTGTATATTAACCCATAGAGTCTCAGGCATGTTAAGTGTACTGCTTTCTGGCTGTGATACAGTAAGTGCATTCAGGAAGTACGTGAGACAACCCCTTCCCTTACCGGCTTCCCTGTCACACCGAAAGTGTGTGTAGTAATCCAAGCTTATTTTTTCATCCAGGATGTTCGAAGGACAACAAGATTCAGTTATTAGTGTGAGTGCTCTGAGCATCGGCAATTTATTTAGAACAGATCTAGCATTTATGAGGATGAGGTAAATATGAGATTTGAAAGAGCATTTGAAGTTCGTTAATCAGCCCCGAATATGGTGCAGCATCCAGTAGTTCTGCTAGACATGACGACCCTGTGGTAAGAGGAGTTTCAACATAATGCCCACCTCTGTCTGTCGAGTTGGTGTGTGCTGTTTTCGGTGAAGAATAAGAAGTTGGATTACTAGATTTGGTATAGGCTAGGGCGTTTTTATTTTTAGTTAGGCTAGAGAAGTGGGTAGGGCTCTTTGTTTGACCTATACTTGTTCAAGTATGAAGTATGCTTAATGGATACGGGTGCACTAGACCGTTCCTGTTTTCTTGCAAGAGAGGAGCCAGCACTAGTGGTTTATGAGTGTTAACATTCCTACCAGCTGTTTTTTCAACACTGACATTGTCGTGACTTTGGTTATTGGAGTGTGCCATGGTGTGATTTCGCACGTTCTGAGTGCTAATACTATTGGCCGTGGGGAGTGTGGGTTTATTTATACTGCAGTTGTTATCGTTGGATTGATTTGGGGTCTTATTATCCTTGACGTGTACATTTTTCTCAGAAGCATTTGGTGAGTGAATTTGAATTTTCGGTGCCAGTGACATATTTTGAATACGTTCGTTAACTATTTCCTCTTTACCAATTGAGTTATGTCTAGGAGAGGATAATATCGACTTTCGAGGGCCTTTGACTTTTTTCTGGGGCTATTTAGTCTACGGTGATAGGTGGTATTGTTTTATTAGTTATTTGATTACAGTCTAGTGGCCTTTTCGCTTGTGTTGCACTCTGGGAAGATAATTCTGTGTGGTTTGAGAGGGTGATGCTGTTGGTTCTAATGTGTCTCTCAAGGGGTTGGGTAAATTGGCTGCTTGCAATGTCGTATTACTTAATTCACAATTAGGCTTAGCGAGATAATTGTATGCGCGCCTTTCTATGACTGTTTTGTCCACCCCGACCTTTATATGTTTGTAGTTTCTGGCTTGCGATAGGGTGTGTTGGGAGTGGATGAATTTTCTGGTCTCCGTCAGTGTTTCGAACTGAAGACGAATAGGACAACACTTTTCATGTTGACTCTTCTTCAGCCTATAGCACTTAGTCTTGGAGTTACGCATTTTCAACTCACTAAGTAAGAAGCGCTGTACCTTTTTTAGTGCCGCATTGTCCGGAACGTTGTAGACAATAGCACTCAGTTTGGCGTCGAGTCGTTTTGTTACTTATGTAGGTTATCTACCTTAGTTGCCGATTCTCTGTCAACTTTGTTAAGGTTTACAGTTTCATGAGGATAGTTATAGGTGTCAGTTCAGAGACCTGCGACCTGATATCGCTGATCTGATCAGATAATTTGGATATCTTGGTATTGGTTTCAGAATTTCCAGCATTTGCTGACTTATTTTTTTATTTCCCTTAACTCAGCCTTAAGTTCCCCTACGGACAACTTTAGAAGTTCTATTTCTGAAGATAGTACTGAAACAGAGCTTGATGGCTGTAGTTTTTCGATAAGCACATAAGGTGAAGGGAGGGGTTCTGTATGAGCAAAGGGTACTGAATTTTTAGGAGTAGTGCTAATACTAGCTGTCTATACAGTTTTATCCTCGGTTCCAGCTCAACGCTTACGATATACAAGTGAGCTGTGCGGCTCACTATAACCGTTTGTAGGGAGTGTGTTGCTTGATGTAGCAGTCAAAGACGTAAAATTAGTTACCAGATTTACAGGGGACTGGGTTCGTTGCTTTTTACTTTGATTAACAATAACTATTTGATATGAAAGTCAATGGTTACAGGTATGGGAGTAGTATAGCACTTATGCAAGTATTACAACAAGATAAATTTTATGCAACGAATCACGCAAACATGTAACGTAAACGTTGAACGTACCGCGTAGATTACGTTGTCGTGAATAAAGTAGGCGATATCTCTCGTTGACCGCATTCGTTTTTAAGAAGTGTTGTTAGGTTATAAACTTTGGAGGTGCTTTTAATTGCACTTACATCTTCATTCAGGCCTTTTTGGGAGCGTAGGCGCTTGATAATTTCAAGTGACCTGCAGATTGAGTGCAGTAGTGGTACGTCGTTAGTGGAATGGTACTGTTTCATCAACTTTATTACCTTATTGCGTTGTGCCCTTGGAATATATTCAGCTTGGTGTCTACTTGATTTCACTATTTTCATAGGAGCGACAGTATCTAGACAAAGGGTAACATTCTTGTAAAATAGAGAGACTACAGCCTCCCGGGAGTCAGTGGTAAAATAGTCATACCATTGACAGTGTCGAATGAGTTCTTGGACTAAACTCCTGTCTGTATTTTTTTAACTACGGCATATCATGCTCCTTGAATCTTGTTTATTCCCTGTATTTACTGTTGGGGAAGGCAGAGAGCAGAGTACCACTCTTTGGTCACTACTGGAAAATCTGTTACCAACATAGATGGAGACTGGGATTGTGTCATGACAAAACACATGGTCCAACGTTCCATCAATAACAATCGATGGCGGTAAGTAATTTGTCAAAGCGTTGGAGGCAGGAACCACTGAACCAGTTGACGTCTGGAAGATTGAAGTCCCTTGCAATTATTTTGTAATTAGTACTAAACTAGGAGACGTATGCAAATGACTTAGCTAATAACACACCAGCTTGTTAGTTGCGCATGGTATTCGATAAGCACAGCCTATAGGGAGCTGGTATTTGTCTCTATGTTTGATGACCCACAGTGAATCAGGTGCACACTTGGTTTTCCGTTTCTGATCCGAACGACTACAAGGGAATTATGTATGTATATTGGGCATCCCCAACACGCTTGCACTTTATATTTGCACACTACGAACTGCAATTGCCTATGTCTTAATGCACCACAAATAATCAATCAGTACTTCTGTAGGCTCTGCGACTACTTCTGGCGTTCTAAGGTCAGGTTTCCTACTGATTAGGGAAAGTGCATTCATCAGAAACATCGTGAATAAGTCTCGGAAAATAACAAACTGACTTAAAAACTATCATAACCCAATTTTGTATGCGAGTCAGCACTAGCACAGCTAATGGGTGAAAGGGGGTTGTTCTGGGGGTCCATACATCGGCGTTTCAGAATAACGAGGTAGTCGTAGGCTCCATGGCTCGTACATAGATGTGAGACTACGAAACAATTTACTGTAGGCTCCTCGAAGTAGGGATGGCGATAGCTAGGACTGGGGTGTAGGTTATCAGGTACAGGATTGCAAGGTATACACACCATTCTGTCACTCAGTGTGCCACTGTATCTTTATGTCATACCTACAGCCAGAACAGGATGGCGGGGAATTTTTTTGGTTGCAGAACTATTTATTTATTTTTATTTTTGATTACAGCTTGATTCCACACTGTATTTTTGGTACAAGTATGGAATTTTCAGCGTGGATGTCGGTAGCCTAAATACCTAGAAGACAGTGTGTGCTGAATTGCACCACCTATACAATTATTCGTTGACACGCTTACTGTCAACACGCTTATTGAAAAAAAGTATTCCTCCCCAGCAGTTGACTCAGTCGAGAAATTTGTTCATTCTAGTGTGGTAACTACGCTTAGGTGAACCTTTCTTGTGGCCATTTATACCAGTACTTGTTATCTTAATACCATACCATGAAGCTGTGATTACTGGGATACTGGTATTTAAGTCGGCTGTTAGTTCTGTCGGAAATCATTCGGGTTGTCCACTCTACCTAAGGACACCGACTGTCAGTGTAGTTGAAGATTCAACAGTCAATACATGGTTGTTTGCTCAAAACCCAACTCTATTTTGGCGGAGTCATTGATACTGCAGTCATCGTTCCATCAATTTCTGTTCGTTGGAGGAAGGAGAAATACTGTCACAAGTATTATTGGGATTTATTGTTATGACATTTATTCTTAGACTTTGTGTACAATAACCTAATGGTTGGTTCCTTATTCGTACAAGAATAAAGAATTCTTGAGTCACCAATATGCGTTCTGATTTTTTGCGTTGGTTATTGGAAATAGTTACTGAAAGTCCTCCAAGGACAGCGAAGAGTCCAGTGTGGTTAGACCTAAACATTGACAAGAGCATTGTCTCAACTACAGGAGGAACGGACGACGATGTCAAATCGAGAATCGAGGAGGCAAGAAACACATTCATCAACCTGAAACCAGTCTAGAAATCTTCGTCACCTAGCATCAACAACAAAATCCAGTCGGATTTTCAATACAGACGTCAAGTCAGTCAGTTCTTCTATACAGATCAGAAACTTGGTGAGTCTCAGAGAATATTTCCAACAGCCTGTTGACACTGTCAGTGCTGACTATCGCAGTACACATTCCACTCACGGCGAGTTTAAACCTGAAGAAGTGCCAAAACTATTGTCACGCATTTTTCTGTGCTGACAGTGTTTAATCTTAAGTGATTTCGAAATCTAGTAAAATTACCAGCCTCAGGTAAGTGTCTTAACATATCAGAAACAGGGTTCGGAGTTTCTATGGCACGGTTGATGTTTCACGCGAATGAAAAAGACTTTGAGTCTAGTCCTATACAGCGTGGGCCGTAGCCTTATGAGGTGAAGATGTACGCTTCATCACCTCTGTGTCCAAGCAGTCAGTCATCGTTGCGATTATCCGGAAAAAATTGGGGATGTTTTTTCCAAAAGGCAGACAAGCTGGTCTAAATCCGCAAGTTTTCCTGAGTTGCATCCAACTGTCCCGACCTGCTCAATATCATGCCAGTCTTTAATGATATTTGAACTCATCATCAAATATGCCTAGTTTCGTCTGTATTCCCCTAATTTGCTTCCGAATTTCGTCAACAAGGCATTTGAAATTACAAAATTCAGCGTTCTCTAACAGGACGTCTTTCACATGTATTGAGTATGTGATCTGGACATTTGATGAGGCAATAGTTGCTACTATACAGGAAGCTGGAATTAATATAATATATTTCACATAAATTAAGCATTTACATGATTCACATACCGTTTGTACAGACATGATCATATTAGACAAGTGCAGTCTGAAATTGAACACTGTTTTATGACTTTAAAAATTGGAAAATGACCTCTAGAAACTTTATAAGAATAGAATATAAGACTTTGGTTTAAGTCTAAATTATAGTATGCGGGAATTATGAAATTTTGCGTTAATGGAATGTAAGAAGAGAGGTGATATACAGGTGCTAGAGTAAGACACACTGAATGTAGACCGTTATTATTATCATTTTATCAATCAATAATGGTTCGTAAGTTTATAAAAATCCTTATTAGATGGTAAGTACAGCATTATATTGGTATTAGCAGATACAAGGGACCAATTGGTCGCAAAGTTAACTTTGCGATGTTGAACAGAATTCAGAATGGAATTTGTTCCGTTGTTCATCGTAAGTGCTAACAATATTCTGGATACCGCTCAAGTAATACAAATGTAGAAAGCAGCATTACTGTTCATTTGCAGTGCTTCAATGCAATACCTTCGAGATGTGAAGAAAACAGAAGGAGACAGAGGCGGCCAGCAGATAATAATAATTTAAGCAAACAATATGCGATAACCGTAGGGTTTATTCTCCTTATTTATTACTAGGAATTTCTAGTCATTGAGTTTTACGGTGTTACATACTAACGGTTAGTTTAAGTTTATAGTAGTAAACAACAACTGAAGTGTAGGATAACAATAAAAAAAGTAAAAATTAGGGCGAAACGAATCATGGTTTTCACTATTATATAGGGTAATGTTGGGAATAGAAACGGAAGAAGCGATATCCAAATGCCAAAGCACACAAGGTATTTAGAAGAAAAGAGGAAGTACGGTAATACTGATTTATGCTGTTGTTCTGATTTATACAGTTAGATGTCCTCCTGAAGTAGAAAAATGAGTCATTTTTTCAAAGAGTTTGTACACAAGCTGTGACATACAGGCAGCTTTTATTTTTTATTTTATCATTATTTTTTGAAGTAATTCATCCTCAGGAGCCTTAGCAGTAGAGTGCATTCCCACAGATAAGGATGGTTCTCTTAAGTCCCCACCATCATATCCGCTGAATAGCTGTCACCACCCTCCCTCCTTTAGTGCTTCTGTATTCGTACTGACATGTATGAAGTAATAGTGCTGTTGGCCTATACTTTACCGACACCTGCTTATTTTGACTATAACATTCCTGTAATGAGTAACAAGGACAGTGATATGACTGTAATTTGCTACGCATATTTGTTGTTATTTATTTAGACAGGTTATAAAGGTTGTATTGCAGCATGTCTTCTGTGCATTAATAGAATGATGATGAATACCTTGGGCATATAATCCCATCTGGAATTGGGAAGATTGAATAATGGGTGATGAGATTACACCGCTAACATTTATCGTAAAAAATTCACCTGAAAACTTCTGGACTTTGAAGGATACTGACAAGCTTTAGTGTGACGAAAGGATGGACGCATGAATATTGCACAACACCCCATGATGTTGTTCGATGTGACCAAAGGACACTTAGTAGGCCAAAACAGAATAACAATCAGAAATGCAATTCGGGACCGCTGGTGTTCTGCAGTTACATATGCTTAAGCATTTATGTATTAAGCACGATCAATTAAAAGTAATGTATAAACTCTCAGGAAGAGAATCTTTGAAATATAATATATAAGCCTCACACTCTTCCTACAGTCCTCGTGATCCAAGAAACTACCAGTGGGCTGTGTGTTTATCTATTTTAGGGGACTTGATTAACCGTCACATATCATCGACTGTGTTCGTGTTTGTTTTCATAAACGAATATTACTGTTACACTTTACCGCGACTATCACCTGTGTCGCTACGTGGCTGTTTATCTCAAGGTCACTGGGGTCATAAAATGACTTACAAGGTGTCCGTGAGTAGGCCATAATCATTAGTTTCATTTCAATTCATTATGAAGTATCTTCAAAATATTTGTTTCTTTTACGTATCTGCATGATCATTGTAATTCACAACACATGATTAAAACCTTCGTTGATGCACCCTTTTTTTAAATAGATTAATATATTGTGAAGAAATCTCTTCCATCTTTAGGGAATATAAACATATTATTAGTTTTCCGGATATTTTTCAATGCTGAAATAGTAGCCTAAAGTTAACTTCGGGCTAATAAATATGTTTTTAAGTTTTTGTTTTGCACGTGTTATCAGTAAATTCCTCCTTGGAGAGCAGTTGTAAAATAACCTACCATAATCCAGTTGCGTTTATGGTAAACGGCAAACTACTGCTGCATACAATGTAAGGACTGAAATTAATTTGGAAAATAATTTTACAACAGAGTTAGACAACTGTATTAACGAATAGTGTAAAGCGGCAAACCATTTATTTCCATCCTTAAGTGTTATTTTTGGCTCTCATATTTGAATTGATGATAATGGGTTTCTGTAAAATACTTGAACAAAAGCCAGATAATATTTCCTAATGTATAGGAATCTAGTATTAACAGATGAGTGAAATCAAAAATTTATCATCGAAAGGTATATGTTAATATTTT
Source organism: Trichobilharzia regenti (assembly GCA_944472135.2). Lineage (NCBI taxonomy): Eukaryota > Metazoa > Platyhelminthes > Trematoda > Strigeidida > Schistosomatidae > Trichobilharzia > Trichobilharzia regenti. Next base: position 100,875,262 of record OX235264.1, read on the forward strand.
GCTTATGTCTTAATGTTATCCTTAGTTCGTTAAGGGACAGCACAAATCGGTTCAAGCTGAATGCAGTTTTTTTGACGTATATATTCTGTATGTAGTTAATGCAGCCAGCTGATATCTTAACTGGTGCATAATAGTGCACATTTAATGGTGCCTAAGAGCTAAATCATAATTCAGTTTGATTTTTAAAGTGAAAATTAATAACAATTTTTAAGCAAACTAAGCGTTATATTGTGGTTTACATTACTTAATTAACATGTACTGAATGGTAAAAATTGCACGTATAAATTTGGTATTCATATTCAGTTTGTTTAACATTTTGGTACGATTAATAGTAGTATGTCTCAGACTAGAGTATAAATACCATGATAATACCATCAAATCAATGTGCACCTTGATGGCGAGCCACCTAAAATGGTGGCCACATGGCAAACCTTACTGATAGAATTTAGTCTGCACCAAAGAAAGAACCAGACACGTCGCACTGGTTACGAGTGTTCAATCAAAATACCCACTACAATCCCACAGGAGGTTAATCGCGAGCCCGAATAGCTGGCTCAGTGGTAACGTCTCTGACTGCAGCAATGGTTGACGTGGGTCCGAATCTCAGAAGGGACATGACTCCCTTCAAAATTGCAGATATACCTTGCTGACTGATGAGTGCCAACTAGCACAAAACCTAGGTCGAAGAAAGGCTTCCTGTGGCTGGTTGCCTCCAACCATCTAATATCATGATTGTATTGGTATGCAGTGAAATGGATGGTTCTGACTAAGTAGTTGCATTGTGTGAAAAGAGATAATCACATACCTAAGACCGATCATAATTCGAAGAAAGTGGAATTCAGTACCTTTGAATTTTTTAATCGTTCACACTGAGATTTCACCACAGTCAGAATGATGAATTCGAATGAATAAGGCAAGCATTGCTAGTGAATAACTACCTACCAAAATTTATTCAGAAATATCTAAAGACGCGTAGAGAAAATAACTATAGTAATGAAAGTGATAAAAATAATATAAATAATATGGAGTTCAAATCCTCAATAGTACCGCCATATAAATAAGATTTTGTGAAGTCAGGAATCAGGGTGGCCTTTAAACCAACCAATTCACCTAGAACCAAACTTTGTAGGCTTAAAGGCCCAGTAGATCCAATTTGGAAAGACAATTCTATGTAGTGACTGTGACGTCAGTTAGATCGGTTAAACTTGTGTATTCGATGTCGGTGAGATTACCGGAACATAGAAATTTAGCTGGAGGTAGAATGACTGGCCCTGCTAAGTTTAATAACGGAGGAAAAAGCTCGGCCGTTGCCTTGCATTTACATGCATTTACTACTGCATTAGTGAGTGTTATCTGATATAGAACTACATTTTATGGAACTATACTCTTGTATTTCTGTCAGTATCTGGTACAATTCAATGTATTCCGTTGATTTGTCCATTAGTTGTCTGTCTATTAGTTAAACTGTTCGTGTACGATAAATCTATGTTGCTATATTTTCCTCCCCAAAATGCCGGCTGATTTAAATAATGCATCATGTATTTTAATAGTTACTTGTTCTTCCACTTATTTAATGCATAACTTTTCGTTTTTAGGTCGATTAATTGTGAGTTCTTACTGATGTAACTATTAGCAAATTAAGAAAAAATAAGTCAGTTCAAAATGCAACGGTTTTTCAAGTTGGAAACTTATGTTGGAAAATTGCTTATGAGTTATCTCAATAAATATGTAAAACTGCGTGAAGATCAATTCGCAATGTCTATATGGGATGGTGATCTTATACTAACCCAATTAGATTTACGATTAGATTTTCTGGAGGATATTATTCCTTTTCCAGTTAATTTTCGTTCTGGTCGTGTACATGAATTACGAATTCATGTACCATGGACTAAGCTGAATTCTGAATGTATTGTTATCTCATTACATACTGTAGAATGTATTTTTGGACTGAAAAAACGTGACGTCAAAAAAACCAATCAAAATAATCAACTTCCAGCTAATTTTGCTGATATCTGTACATATAAAAGTCAACAAATGCCAACAAATGTTCCACCTGGTTATTTAGAGATTTATATCCATCGACTTCTTTCTAATATTCATTTTGTTGTTCACAATTTAAACTTAAAATTCATTGAAGAAGACATAGTACTGTCGGTTAGTGTAAACAAGGCTGATTCCTTTGTCACTGATTCTAACGGTAATCCTATTTTTGCTGATATAAATCCTTGTTCCACCTATGCAATTCATCGTGTTGTACAGTTTTTTGACCTCACTGTATGTCTTGATCGTGCAGGACCCAATGGTTACGTTGAAGTGTATGAAGATCCTATAGCCTATCGATTCAGTATGTCATGTTTCCTTCAAGTGGTTTGTATACCTAATGCTAAATCATCATCGCTGATTAACCAAACAGTGCTGACTAATTTGAAAATACATTGTCAAACGTTTGTTGCGCATATTAGTCCAGCTCAGATTCCTTTATTATGCAGACTTATACAAGTTCTGCTGAGTGTAAGCACAGAGACATTTGACTGGTCTATCTTAGACTCTTGTTCACATGACAATACAAAAAGTGAAACAGGCAGTTCAGATAATTCCTGTACACAAATCGGTGAATTAAACAATGAAACTGACAAATCAGATACAGAGACACAGTCATGGGCATCATGGGTTTGGTCGTTTGTTCCCACCATTCTCCCAATGAATGAAGATTCGGATGAATCAGATAGTGAGTCTATAGATAGCTATACAAAAGAACCTCAGTTAGATACTGAGTGTTTCAAACAACTTATACAGTGCATCTTAGAGGATACATATGAACAAGAAGTTGCCGCACAATTATCAGTTCATGATCCCAGTTATGATGAGGCATTGAGTCCTTCAAATACTCATAATACACCTCATTTAAGTCATTCACGTTCTTCTGAGGAGCTTGGTGATAATACATCGCAACTGAAGATTCACAGGCCAAGTAAAGAGGAGTATTCGCAGACAAGACGTCGAAAAATTAGACGTCTTCGGCGTTCTGCTTCAATGGTTCCTGTCTTCATTATTGGAATTTACTTCGATAAATTTGATTTAAATATTTCTGTAAGTGAACATTTGATTTGACATAATGAGTGGTTGTTAATTTACTCGTTTGGATACTTTGACACATTTTCATGGAAGACAGTTGTCGCAAATAGGGAGTAATTGCTCGTTTTGGGAGACAGATTCAACTATGTAGAATGATATGGTAGAGTGATCACCAACTACACGCGTGGTCCTGAGTTTGACTTCTGGTTGATAGTAAACCCGGTACAAAGAGAAGGGTAAGCGCGATACCAGCAACTCCACCCTTTGAAAACAAACAATCACTACTGAAACTTCGGAGCTCAAGCTTGAAGCTCCATGTTCCACTCGGAACGCGAAGGAGTGAAAAAAGTAGTGTGCAATGTGATTCATGACGCTTTGGAAATCCTGTCTTTCACATAATAAAAAGAATAGTCGTGTTACATCTATTATATATTATATATATATTACAAAATGAAATTCCCGGCGTTATTCAAAATGTAGCTACGTACTTGAGATACTTTCTTAAAAGCCATATATATATATATATATATATATATATATATATATATAGTGAAACATTAAAAACCACGGAGTAATGGACATTTATTTCGTTCTTGTTTGAAATTCCTCAGCAGTATGCACACATGACCGCATCAACGATCAAACCCTGGTCCTTCAGGTTACTGGGAAGCCCGCTACTTTTTTGGCATATATATGTATATAGAAAATAATTATGTTTTAGTTTAGTGCCATATTTATTACCTTTTAAATAATCAAGTTAACGTCCTCTCAGTAATGAATGTGTTTCTTAAATCATTAAATTTACATTTAGCTGCCAAGTCCTAGAGGTTTCTCCTGTCCGTCTTCAAATTCAGGTATTCGATCACGCCGTAGCAAACGTCAATTTCATCATTCTGTGCCAGCAATAAAGTTTGAATTAACTGTGAGTTTTTATTTGACAAAAAGTTGATTTTGTGGAGTTACAGTTTGCAACTTTGTTCATCTATAAATATTATACGTTTTTCGAATAGTTTTTAGGGTATTTGTCGACGGGTGAATATATGATCAATACATCCATTATTCCGGGCTTGCCTAATTTTGACGTGTTTGCTTCTCCCGAGCACATCTTAGTCTGCTCATGGTTATTGAACCTAGATGCTATGCTAGTCGAGCTAGTCCTCATATGATCAGCACAGGGAAAATTGTCTTCCATTCTGTTAAGTCGGACTAGTCCAGCGGCACTGTCTCAGATTCCTACACACTATCTATTATCTTATTTCTCTCAGTCTATAGTTCACCACTGCCATCCTTAAGCACATGTATAATCATATCTTTAGATACCGCTGCTTTGCCTTGTTGCAGATCAGAGACAGTCCTTGAAGCCTCAGCTACAGTTGAAGAACTGGTGTCTATGTCCCTTACAGCTAGGTGTTAGATGGTGGGGCAACTTAGTGTGGCTGTAGGCCCTTTGAATAACTTCTCACTGTGTCCCGTGGAAAGTTCCAGTCGTGTATTAGAACACCATTCTTCTCGGGAGTTATTTTGCTTTCCGTTTCCATAGTGACTTCAATTAGTTGTCTGGTAATACTTACCTCTGATGCCCTTCCCATCCGTTTTGCTTTTCTTCCATACTGCTGTTCACGTTCATCGCAAAAGCTTTTAGTCAGCTTTCGTTTCCTGTCATGTTCAAAACCCTCCAGAATATATCTTCTTGCGTCAATTAGTTCGGATGAAGCAGCAGAGATTCACTAGCATTTAATAACCTTTGGTTTTAGGTTATTGACACCCTTTACAACTGTTTCTACAATCGAATGGATGTTGTACCAGGCTTCCTCAGGATGAGTATCACTCCGAGTCATAGATACACACTTAATTCTTTGTTTTCTAAATAAAGACTTTGTGTTCTTGTCAAGAAGTTGGAGGTGCAGAGGTTTCGAGCTAGCCGTTTTCAGTGCCTCTTCGGTCTTAGGTTTATACGCACGTGGACTAGAGCATGATGGGAGCCTGCGCAGGTGTTCCGGAAGGAGCTTCAGTTTTCTACCGATCATCTGCATCTGCAACTTAAAGCTATATGATCTATCGTTGAATTGATAATGGTCACCAGATTAGGCAATTTCTGTCCGTATGTTTGTAGTTAGTGCTGACTAGAAACAGAAAAATATCTGAACAAAGTTGTAAAAGATGATCGCCGTTGTCGGTTCGTGCGCACATGACTTCATACTCGCTACCGATATATTTTCTGACTGGCACAGCTTCCTCACTTGAGCATTGAAGTCACCAGCTAAAATGACTGTATATGTCTACAGCAGCAAACTAGACAGCCTTTGATTGATTGAACTCATCTTTAACTTCGTCCGAACTACAGTCGTTTGGTGGGGTGGGTGGGTGGGTGAAGGATAGGTGGAGACTATGAAAAAAAGCATCTACTATCCACTGGGTTCCAATTAAGTAGGGATTTTTCTGCCCTATTGCTCAGTGCTATTCCCATAGAAAAAAGAGTCCACGTGAACTAATGGGAAAAAATCTCCTGTCGTGCGCACGATGAACTTTACAGATTCACCATCTTGGCAATTTGGGGGATAAATCGAGTAATAACACTTAAGTCTTGTATGAGTATCTCCGAGACAACATACATTGATTGTTCTAGTTAGTGTAACCTGTTTTCCGATTTGGCAAAGGGTTCTAATGTTAATTGCTCCAACTTAAAGTTGATAGTGTACTTCTAAGTGATTATCAGCGGTGTTTTTCCTTCTCTTGTCGCTATTTGTGTTTGTAGAGTTAAGAGAAGATTAAGGACTTGCCTCTGGTATATTATTAACGTTAAGAGGAAAACAAGATGGTGAAAAATGATGGAGGTGAATGCTAGTTAGGAAAGCTTTGTGAGCTAATGGAAGTATGCGGGTGGTTTATTACTTTCCGCTGGCCAGACTAAGGAATTTGCTTCCTTCTTGGGGTATCTGAAGCAGATGGAGAATTAATATTGTGTGACGATTGAGCGCAGAGGACAGCTTCTTGGGGTCGGTTACACACGACCTGTTTGAAGGAGTGGTCTTTGGAGTTGCTTCCATGATAAAGATCTTACCACCACAAGGTGGTAAGTCGACACGTGCAATTTTCGATGTCAGCGTCTACTAACCCACCTCCTCAGAGAGGGAAGGTAGCATACTTGGCTCTCTGTTCGTCCATGGGAAGTACCTCACTGTTTTTGCATTCCTGTTCGCTGACAGTACGACCTGGCTATCAGAATCCCAACATAGTATGGGCGACTTACACTATGATGATAACTGCTTTTAGTCCAGCTGCCATCCGAACGATATTTCTAGCATGGTAAGACCCACAGGAACATTCTTTCTAGCCAGTGTAATTACTTGGATTGTTGAGATACACAAGCTTGGCCACTACTACAACAAGGTACCAGCTCTATCTGTCGGGTCATGTCTTAATGGGTATCTTTTGCCCTGATTATTGATTTGCCACACAACTCTCAGAACCACAATGAATGTTAATGTATATTAATTAGTCTGTTGTGTTTAGCCTTGAAAACTACTAAACACTATAGTTTTGTTTAAATACTTCTTATTTGTATTTGGCTATTTTTCTCGGATGAAATGCTTTTAGGACATTGCCTTCCAGACAACCCTACGTGATGTATACTTTCGTCTTGTTCAACTTGGAATTCGTGGATTTCATTGTTATCCAGTGGGATGTGTTTGTTGCTGTGGACAGTCGGAGTATGCAAACAATTCACAGCGTGATACTGTTCATATTTCAACAGTTGACAGTCTCAGTTCCGGTAGTACGAATGCATCAAAATGTCCTGTATCAAAGGCCTGTACGTATGATGATAATGTAGGTTATATAATAATAATATGCTATTTTTAATCGCATACAGCTATTTTGGATGTAATAGATAAATCAGTTTGGGCCATAGGAGTTATTAAGAAGACAATTGCAGCGAAGAAAATTTTCTTTTCGACGAAGTCATCATCTAGGCTGTACATTCGTGTATTTATATCAAATGGATGGGAAAGTTCCAGAATAATTTCCAGTTAAGGGACAAATTAATAAAAATTAAAGTTAGGAATTAAAATGCCATAATAAACAGGGGACGGATAAAACTCAAATAAAGTAGCATCATGATAGCTAAGAAGATTGACATTGTGCAATTAGGGGTTAGAAATGTAGAAATAACAAAATAGACAGGATGTTTGGATAAGAACTAATGTGGTGAATAATTGTTTATGCAATCAGGGATTAAATATGATGTAGAAATAGTAAAATGACAAAATAAACACGAAGTTCGGGTATGAAAATATGGTAGTGTAAACAGGGATTAAGAAAAACTTAAAAAATAACATGAATAAACAGGAAGTTTAGATAAGAAAGGCGATGGATGGTCATTACTAAAAAATTACCTGCTTATGATGGTCATGGCAGGGACAGGGGTTGGATGTATTTCTTTTGGATACAAGCATGGGTTTGAGCTTTGGGATAGCTAGCGCCTCGGCTTTGCCCAGATGTCTTGATTTCATTCCCTTTGATAGGTTTGATTGAATCTTGAATATTACTTTGAAGGATTTTCCGAAAGGCGGTGAATGTCCTGAATTGACTAGATGTTCTGTCACTGAACTGTATACACGCTTTTGGTCTCCTTTTACTAACCAGGCTGGGTAGTGTTCACGAGCGCGTTTTCAAGTCGGTGCATGGTACGACCAACGTACTCAGCTCCACAAGAGCAAGTAAACTGGTATACACGTTGAGGTGGCCCAATGCGACAGCTTGTGTTTAGCGTTCTGGCTGAACAGTTTCTTGCAGGAAAACGTCAGTCGTAGGCTCGCGGTGAAGTATGTTTTCCTTAGCGATTTGGAGAGGCGTTTACGAAGGATTTCTGCTTCAATATCACCTTTGAATTCTAGATTAAGCAGAAGTATTTCCTTTGGAACGGATTGGACTTGTTTGGAAGTCTTCTTAGGTTCTTCTTCCCGTCCATTTGATATAAATACACGAATGTACAGCCTAGATGATGACTTCGTCGGAAAGAAAATTTTTCGTCGCTGCAAGTGTCTTCTTAATAAATCAGTTTGTTATATTATTTCACATTGTAGTTAATGCTGATGATGTTCAAAAGGACTCTATTAAAGGTTCTCAACTAAACTGTACAGTTCAGTGAACGTAACGACCTCCAAATGCTTTATTGTATTCGTATTTATAGCTATTCGTTGGAATTGTTAAAAACAAAGTGAAATATGTTTTTTTTTTCTTTTGTATTTCTTGAGTTCCGAGTAAAACATAGAGCTTCAAGCTTCTAAAGCCTCATCAGTAGAAATGGTGCTCATCTTTTATGAAAGAGCTTCTCTTGAAATGCCACAATGAATGTCCACTTTTTATTCAATAAGGAATTATATAGACAAATCGATGGTGTGGCAATGGGGTCACCACTAGGGACCCATTCTAGCCGACATTTTCTTTGCGAAACTAGAAAATGGGCCTTTGAAGGATGTTATTAATGAACTCGAATTCTATTGTCGGTACATGGATGATACATTTTTGATTATGAAAAATGAGGAGGAAGTAAAGAACATCCTAGATAAATTTAACGAGGTTCATCTGCAATAAAGTTTACTATTGAGAAAGAAGAAGACTCGTATTTCATTTCTAGACTTCCTTATAATCAGAAAAGAGGATGGCACAATAAGAAGTGTACATAGAAAACCTTCATCAACTAACTGGTCAGTATACTCATTTTTATCAGCTTCGTGCCGTTGAAATACAAACGCAATCTGATAAAGTGATTAGTTCACGGAGCAAGAGCAATCTGCTCGGATGAATATCTTGATGAGGAACTTAATAGTATCAAACGGTTGTTGAGTGAAAGTGGTTATCCAGAAAAGTTTATTGATAAGAATATGAATCTAAAATCAAAGCAGCCCAAGGTACCAACAGTTCCTATAAAGGCCTTATTCTTACAAGTGCAGTTCCTTGAGGACAACATCAGAGAGATACTAACACAATGTCATAGAAATGCGGTAAAAAGCGCATTCCCTGTTACCGAATTACGCTTTGTTTTCGAAACCACTCTCTTTTGCGTTCGGGAGTAAAAGACAAACTGCCTAATTTCTCCTCTTTCATGTGCATCTAACATTTCAACTGCTCCTGTGGAGTGAGCCAGTTACATAGGCCGTACAATTAGGCGTGTTTCTCGTTGGATTTCCGAACATCACCCTGTGTGGTTAATCAAAGGACAAACAAAATCTATCCGTAGCGTTATTCTATCTCATCTTGTGGATACAGAACACAAGACTGATGTTAACAAGGCGGCTTTCAAAGTCATTTACCGCATACCGACAAATCTTAACTTCTCTTTAAGAGTTCGTTTACTAAATATTGCTGGGGCAGTTGGAATCCACATTAAGAATCCTAATTTATGCATCCAAAAGCAGTTAGTTCAAACGTTATCCTTACCATAGCTATCTAGGTTTGAATGATCCTGAATTTTTGTGGAATTTTCCTAATTTTAGTTGATATTCTGTTTGCTACTATATCTTTATTATTATTATGATTTAGCATCTTTAATGAACTGTAATTCCATTTATCTTACTTTACAAATCAATATCATTTAATCTAGAACATTCTATGTATATAAACATATACATATAATTGTAGAACCAGAAGAGGAATTTATAGAAAAGAATATTCTTTGCTCAATTATATTGTGTTTTATAGAAATGGTGTTGTTTCTATGGTGCAGGGTTGCTGGCATCATGTCGAACTCTCCCTTTTTTTCCTGGATTACTACTGGTCAGCAAACCAAGTGAAGTTTTAGGCGTGAGTAGTCCCGGAATCGAACCTTGAGCCTACTGAGTGATTGGCGAGTTTTTTTTATCACTTTGAATTACCCAGGTAATGGATTCTTAGGATCTCAAGGATTTCAGTTGTACGCACCATCCTGTTTGTGATTTAATCATCTTCTAGTTATGTGGGATACAACTGAACTTAATCAGCTGGTTGTAAAAGTGTTTAAGGTGTAGGAAGTTTGAAAATGTATTTTAAATCATGTTGAAGGGGAGTAATCAACTAATTTGTATCGTCACTAGGAACCAAAATGCCGTGTCGGTTGGCATTCGGTGACTAACCTGCATATTTGTATTGTCTATAATGTCAGGGAGTTTTTTTTATCTAAAGGTCTAATTCTTAAAGTTTTTAGCTTCAGTTGGAATTGAGTTTTGTCAAATTTACAGATATTCTCCTTAATAATGCATGTCAATAAGTGACTGACAATTATCAAGCATTGTAATCTTTTTCTTGTGCATTGAATTTAAGTATGAGTATACGACGTCAAGCAGTATAGCTGAGAATGTCAAAAGATAAGCAGGATCGAAGAAGCAAGACGAATCTTCATTCATCTGAAATCAATGTAAAAATCTACTGCACCCCCAGCACAAGGAACACGATCTGGATTTTCAGGTCAGGTCACCAAAAGCACTTCCAGCAAGTTGCAGACTTTTATAACAGCTATTCGTACTGAAGATCAAATAACCGTCGATAAAGGCTAAGTAGAAAATAACTCTAGCAACGAACCAACCAAGAATCTATCACCCTACAAAATATACCAAAGAAAATGGAGATGGGTTGGAAACACTTTGAGGAGACCGTTGAGCGGAATCACGTTCCAGATCAGCCGTCTAGTAGAATCTGAATGAGAAGACTTAAGTCCTAGGGTGAGACGGAGAAAACTGTGTGAGAAGAAAAATAAAAGCTTGTGGGCGATTGTGAAGCCAGTCAAAAGAGACTGTTTGTCTGTCTGTTTTCGACATAGAACTTTCCACAGATGTGCAGCAGAGTTCAAGTCGCCACATTCTATGTAGTATTCAAAGCAAGAGAAGAAAGTAGAAGAAATGCATAATAGAGACAGTAAACAGAGGTGTGAGACAAAGGAATAGTAATAACGAAGGACAATATAGTTTCATTGGAAATCATAAGTTACAAGGAGTGGATACATCTGCGATAGCCATTGAGAACGATTTTGAGCCACCTTCCTACGTGGCTGGCTTAAACTAACTGTTGTGCATTTGATTGATTAGTGAAGCCATGTTTCTGTTTGACCAGCACTAGCTAGCTCTTTTCCAGCCTGACTCTATGTCAGCTAACATTGCCCGTTGTCGATAAAGGCGATGGCTAGGCATGCATATGTAAACATGTCCTAACCATCTCAGACAACGTGACTTCACAGTCTCGTCGATAGATTTCCCCTCCTTGCCTAGCACTCAACAGATGTCTGACCTCAATATTGGTCACCCTATTTTACCACTTCACACGGAATATAGAACGCAGGCACCTATGATCGAAGACTTCTAAGCAGTACACCCGGCCTTTTGTTGACTAGAAAGAGCAGAGTGAAATGGCAATGTGTTGCTGAAGCCTTATGGTCTACACGGAACCCATTCACAATAGCAGTAATGATAATGATAATCACTAGTAATAGTCAGTTATATACCACTGTTTAAGGCATTTAACCAGAGACGATGTTGTAAATCCTTCAGATGTGCTTGTTTCACTTTTCTTTCCTCTTTTATTTTTCCTTGTTTTGTTATTAGCCTGATAGAATTCCACCGAATTTCATATCACTTGGATGTTATCCGATAAATTCCAATTCGTCTTCATCACCGTCATCATCATCATCAGAATCTTGTTTTCATCCACGGGAGATATTTTATTCCGCTGTTTCATCACAACAACAGTCTTATAGTGGAAGTGATGATAATACTTTACCCACCAACTATAAATTATCTGGATATCACTATTCACCTATTTTAACGCTAAGTGATTATAACAAGCATTTAAAAGATAAAGATTTACGCCAGCATTATCCAGCCATTTGGTTTGATTCAGTATGCTCGCTTAGCTTGGATGATTCACATATTACACCTTCAGATAGTAAGTTATATTCTATTATAATCTGTAGTGTTTTTTTTTTGTATACTTTAACTCAAAGGTGGTATCATCACTAAAGAATTGTAAACACTCAGTTTTTTCAATCAGCAGATTATGTATGTATTTCTTACGACGTTTTTTTAATGAGTTCAAAAAGTTGGCTACTATTATGAGTAACTATCATGTTGCAGGCTTGGATGACAAAGGAATGTATGACTTAATATTTTGTTGTTCATTGTCAATTATAATCGTACAACTTTGAAACTTGAGTTTTATAGTTTTCTTTGTCTTCTCCTATTTGTCGTCGTTGGGCTAGTAGAATTTTCCAAATGTCTAGATGGATAGGTGTTGAATCATTCCTATTACATGTATTTGCAGTCGATTCGATAAATAAATCTTCTGTTATCAATCTCTCCCTCCACACCCTGTGACATTAGATTTTAAAACTGTCATCCTATCCTATCCTATTTCATGGCAGTGTTGTGTGTAATTGCATGTAGTGAGTGCTATAGCTGAACTATTCTCTAGATTTCTTATCTTAGTTAGGTCAACTAATCTGGATTTTGCTAGGTTTCTATGTTCGGCTAGTCTGACTGCCCCTGTTCTACTAGTTTGACCTATGCATTTGACCTGACAATCATTCCAGCAGGGTATTAGATAAACTAAATTGTTTTGTTTTAAAAGCTCCACAGGATTGATCCTTTAACCGACAAAGCTTGTTTGTAATTGAGTTTGTGGGTTTGAATGCCAGCCACTATTTTTCCTACCTGCCTTCTTAAAAATTCTGCGTCAGGTTTCCGAGGTTCCCTCCTTGTGTGGAATTACTACTGATGACTTAGATTCCTTATTGTTGGTGTTGTCTTGCGCACATTTGACTAGCATGTCGTCATTATTATTTATTTATTTAAACGCATTAAAACTTGGTACAATGTGGCACCAAGAAAGTTGCGCCACACAATAATAATAAAACAACATAGATCAAAAGAAAAAAATATAAATAGAGAACGGATAAAGAACTTCTTCTGGAAGGAAAACAGTCATGCCTAACAAGTTCAAACAGTATTCGTTAACTGTCATCGGGAAGGGAAGAAAGAAGGAAATTGCAACACGTGTAATAGCACGCGATAAGTTTCATTGATTGTTTGTTGCTTCATTCAATTCATTGTGTGAGGGCTGAGATACTGCCCGGGCGCCCAGACCGAAGCAGGTGGTTTTATTAATGGACCACCCCCGAGCCTTTGACTTGGAGTCTAATCCGCAAGGCAGCGGAGCAGCGTCAGGAGCTGCATTCCCATGGTTCCCGGTGACCCATATGGGTTCATACGCCATTTGATCTGATTGGATACTGGAGCCCATATACCCCATGGTAACTGCCTTTAGCTTAATCGTTATCCCAACAACCTTCCTGACATGGTAGGACCTGCAGGCACAGAGTCCCAGCCAGTTTAGCATGTTGGGTCATCACGGTATTCAAGCCCGACCACCACGACAAGGTAGCAGTTATATGCCGGGATTATTATTATTATTATTCAAACCCACAAAGTGATTGTAATTGATATGATTATGAACCATAATTATTTGTGTTTGAAACTTCGTCATCCAGTTAATAATGGCTGTTTCACTGTGTGATACATCTAATAAACAAACTAATATGGAATTACTAACTACCACATTGCGCGAGTTTTACACATATATTAATATTTTTATGTGTAACTATTCTTAGTTTAATTCAAATAAATAAAAATATTATTAAAAAGTAGAAATTTTGATTGCGCAATAGGTAGTAAATAAATGTTATGCGTCTAATCTGTGAAGTGTTGATACAACCTGGCCACCATAATAGGTGGCTCGCCATCACATTACGCACTCTGGTTGAAGGCAACCGAGAGGAAGCCGCGAACTTGAAGTTGCTCACTTATTAACACTTGTCGGTAGGGTGTATATGCAATCTTGGAGAAACTCTCAGGTCTATTCTGAAATTATAACTCTTGTCACTCAGTGCTGTGGTCAAAGACGTTACCACTGAGCTATTCGGGCTGAAGATTGTCCTCCTGTAGGAATAAAGGATACTTTGATTTAGTCTACACCAAATAAAGGAATATAAAAATGACATTAGTTACCAGTTGATCACGGATTAATATCAGTTAGAGAACCATTGAGTACCAGGGAGTACTGCCAGACAGCTGTTTCATCCTAGTTTGGGAATCATCGGCAGTACGAACCCATTAGGATTCGAACCCATGACCTTCCGGTCACAAGTTGATCCGTGATCAACTCGTAAGAACAAAACTAATCCTCACAAACCATACTATAGAAAACATTGATTACCACCTAGTGTCCAATCAATCGAACAGCTTGGTGCCAACGTCTTGGGTTCAAGTCTCAGAAGGGACATGAGTTCCATCATGGTTTCAGATACGCCTTGCTGAACTGATGAATGCCAACAAGCACGAAACCTGGGTCGATGGTTTCCAGCTGATTACTTCCAAATTTTTAACAGTAAAAGTAGAAATAATGTCAAGTGCTCAAACCAATGAGACTTATTTGTCGACCTATAAGACAGTTTCTCCAATGTAAATGTCTGTTAGTGAGATGCTATTCAACAAACCCTTTCAGTCCTGTGCTATTGGCGGTGAACCAAAACTACTGTGTGAGAGAGACAGTAATCTATCTGGTTGCTTAAATCTCGGTAAGTGGAGCGGGTTTCGAACCCATCTCCCATTATTACTGGTTGCAAGTCGAGCAACTTGAAAAAAAAGAGTCGCAGCTTCACAGTGAAATACCTAAATTTGTATTAATAAACCTGAATTCTGCAGTGACGTTTTTCACAAAATCGTTGTCGCTCATGTAAAAATAAGTTTTCAGATCGTGGAAAACACCCATATGGACATTTGTTTTTATTTTTAATTGCTACTTCTCCTTTTGTTTCTTTAGTTCCATCTGTTCGTCAACATCAAGTGAACGGTGTACGAGAGTATATTTACAACCGTTGTCTACTTGGTTCGTATTCTGTAGAAGTATCACCGAGTTTAATTCATCGTTTGGCGGGTTTAGTAAATGCCTATAAAATTTCTCATCCATATCCTCCATGTTCAATTACAAAAGAAGGTATTTTTATTTCAAAAAAGTTTAGTTAGTATCTCGTTTATGTTTTTTATATATTTTATCAGGTTTTCGTATATAATTGTTAATACAGACTTATTCTTGTGGAAAGCATTGCATTTTATTTTATGTTGCTCTTTTCGTTTCAATGAGTCATTTTCAAATACTCGCCGAAGACATTGGCTAGGGGTCGCGCTATGTCGTGAATTGGGAGAAGTTAGAATTCATGGGCTATTGGATCGGGTCCCTGTGGCTGAATGGTCTACGAGCTCGCCTTGTAACCAGTAGGTCCTGGGTTCACATCCCGGTGGGTGCATTCCACTGAAGAGTCCCAAACTAGAACGAAACAGCTGTCCAGTACTCTCAGGTTTTCCAATGGTTCTCTAATCAATGTCAGGTCATGATGAAATCCTGCAACCAATCAAATCCCTACAAGCCAACACTTAAACATTTTCAAATAGCTGTACAATTGTACGTATCATTCCACGGAAAATTCATTATTTATGTTCTCTTGGGTTTCTCCTAGTGGAACGTAGGAATTTAGCGATGCATCTTCACTCCACTTTGTTTTCTACAGTCTTCTGTGGTTGGCTTCATGATTGCCGATTAACTTTTATTTCACCCTGACACAATTTCCTTCGTGTTACACACTCAAACCTAAGCTCAACTCGCCGTTTTCCATTCGGTTTCCACTCGACCACCACCTGGTGCGTTATGTTGCTCAACGATCTTAGCAGGATATGTCCAATCCATCTCCATTTCTTTTTGCATATTTGTTGGACGATAGGTTGTTGACTGGTTAGTTGGTTACCTGGGTTTTTTATTACTAGTCCTTTCGGACCGACCGACCGGCCGGCCATCTCATCTTCAATATAGAGCGAAGGCAGCTGCTGATGAAAGTTTGCAGATTAGCCACTTTGTAAATGCGCCAGGTGTGCCTAGCATTTAGAAGTACTAACCTGACTTGACATTAATGTCTAAAATTCGAGTGTTTTCCTTATACTGATTTCCAAAGTTTATTTCAAATTAATGTAGGTTTTTCTCTCTTCTTTTCGAGTCCTGGTTGCCTCTGGCACCCCTTATCATCTATACCGCCATATGTAGTGGAAACGAAGCTGATTTAAACAAATGACAGAAGTGATTTCCTTTGGTTTTTGTTCTTCCATTGATAGTAATCGATGCTTGGTTTTATTGGTGCGGTATTTTTATCTCCCGTGTCTTCTCTATGTTCACTCTGTTTACAAAGAAACTGTAGAAAGAAGCGTGTTATAGAATTCCTGCGATTAAAGAAACTGTATAGACTGTTTTGGGCTTTCCATGGCAACCCCCCATTAACCAAAGTTCCACCACAGCTTTTAGGTTATTAATAATTTTTCCCTAGCAAGTGTGATGGCTTCTTTGCAGATGCTTCGACGATGTCTGAGATATGATTAATTTAATGGTGGATGGTGACTAGAAGTGGAATCTAGATCCCATTTCTTTCTGGGACTGGGTTCGAGCCTCAGTGGTGGGAACATCATCACTCACTGGGAAATGCGGGTACATCCAGCTAGCTGACGAGTCCCATATAGGACGAAATGCGCGTTATCCTGGATTCCACTGCTAGTCACCACCCACCAGTTAAATTCTAATCAAATGCCCAGACATCGTTGAAGCATCTGTACAAGAAGCCGACAGGCATGTCAACCTGAGACCGAGCACTTCAGTCCAATCAATCGACGGGAAAATCTCAAATTCAATTAAATTGTCAAATAGTAGTTTGTAGGGATTCTTTTCATGTTAGACTAAAGTAAAATTCCATGATTAATCACCAGTGGACTTTAGTCAGTTAGGGGGACCTTGAAAACTAGAGAGGAGTAATGGACTGCGGTTGGATCCCTGTTTGGGGGATCCTTCGGCAGTATGCACGCATGACGCTATCGGAGTTCGAACCCATGATTTTAAGTTCAGAAGGCGAACTTGTATACCATTCAGCCACTGAGACAGAACCCAATAGCTGTAAATCCGTGAATTATTGCCTGACCGCCCTATTTTAAATCAATAAAATCTCTAAAAGCCAACAATTAATCCATTCATCATTAGTGGCTGACTATGGGGGGGTGGGGGTTAGGGTCTATTAATTTGGGTGTGAAGACATTTACTGATAGTGATTGGCATATACGTAATAGAACTGTGCAGACTGTTTGTTTATAACACTTTTCCCATCAAAGTGAACAAATTTTCATTATTATTCTTGATGTGTCTTTTTTGGATAAGTAATGATTCCATTTTCATTTTTTATTCAATGTTGTTAGATATCAATACTGTATCCACACCGAATGAAATATCTTTGTCGCGTTATTCACAGCACATTCCAATGTGTAATATACAGCTGGATATAAGCACTGGAACAGTATCTGTAAATACTTCTCATAATTTTAACAGAGTAAGTTCGTGTAATCATGACCTTATACTTTTAACATATGGAAATTGAAAATATCTCTTATAGGAGATTTTGCTGTGAACCGATGTTTCGTCCTAGTTCGAAACTCTTCAGAAGTGCCCATCGACGACTCTGTCCAAGGATGGAACGCAAGAGCGTTGACATTTCAGCTACCGGCTTAGAAACCAGTCACACGCGTGGGCTGTAGCCTCTCCGTCGATTCGCGATATTGCCTGTTGTTCAGTACTTCTTGGCTTTTTTTCGGTGATTCTCTAACTGACGTTGGCTCGTAGCAGTGAGACTTACATTGAATTTAATTACAATCCTGAAAAAAAAAACCCTGAAATCTCAACAAAACTACTTTCGTCAGGCATTTGTAAATAATTCACATCTTTGGGAGAATGTACAACCAACTGTGCACGTGGTCTAGATTTGTTTTCTGGCTGATATATACTCCTAAACCTAGCTTAACTGGTGGTAGCAAAGCCGATAAAGAGAGTGGAGGGTTGGACGTGAAGCTAGTAACGTCGTCATCCTGTAAAAAATGCATTACTACTGTCACCTCAAAGCTGAAGCCTTATGTTTCACTCGGTAGGTACGCAAAAGGAATGACAAAAATAAAACAAAAACGATGACGGTTAATTGTTTTCATTGTCAGTGGGATCGGATTTCTCATGCTAAAGACAACGCTTTATTGTATGAGAGTCCGACGATACTACTCAGATATCCAGTCTGATAAAACTAGATTTGAACTTACATACTCATTGGCTGGAAGCTGGACTCCTAATTCAATCAGCTACAACTCCACAGAACTAGGGAGTACTGGGCTGCTTTTTCGTTTTAGTTCGGGACCCTACAGCAGTGCACACCCACAAACCCTCCCGGGATTGACCCAAGACCTTCATGTTTCGAGTTCAATGACCTCTAATGTATATTGGTTCTTGACGAAGTCTACAGTCCAATTAGTTAATAGTGTTTTTCCTAGCCATAGGAGACTTTGACGAGTCCTGTCATCTTGAACTGTGTAATTTGTAAATGATGAATATGATTCTAAGCTGTTGTTTTCTTTTACTAATCACGATTTTCAATGATATTTAGAAATAAAATTTTCCTTTTCAGAATCATTTATCTCCTCAGCTACAAATCCACTTGGAGAATATATCCTTATTCAATCGGTCACCTGTATACCCATTTGATATTGTTCATATTATTCGGCGTTTAAATATCCCACCGTATTTATTTAAACGTAGTTATGAATTTATACAAATGGAGTTATGTAATCCGATGAAACGCGTCGACGACTGGTTACAAGATATACACTCAGATGTATTGAATATGTCAAATAATAATAAAGAATGGAATAAACAGCTGATAGCTTATTGTTATAATCGAACAATTATCCAAGTCACTGGAATCTCTGTGGATTTGGTTAGGCATCCTCATGTGAACCAGTCTTCCACCTCCACAATTACTACTGCCACAACTGCCAATAAATCTAACGATAATGTGACGATTTTTAAATTGTCCAGCCTTGAGTGTATGTTTTGGTCATTGAATTGTCCCCAGCTATGGTAAGTTTCTTTTTGTCAGCTTGAATTTCATTTCAAAATCCTCGCATCAGCATGTGTTTTCAAATTTCAGTTTCAAATTACTCTAGGTTGTTTATGTAAATGAATACATTAGCCCTAATTGAACTGGTCTCTGAGGAAATCTCAACACGAGTATGAAAGCCTGGTGTCGTGTGTGTCTTACATCATCTTGCGTCATCCCTGGCGTAGAGGTGATACCCAAGTATCCATCAAAGGATGTGATATTACTTCGCAGCAATTCCCTGTGAGACAGGGTTACTGTTATGGACGCAGAAAAAGAAACTTGGTACAATATGGCACCAAGAAAGATGCACCACACAATAATAATAATAAAACAACATACATCAAAAGTAAAGAAAAATATAAGTAGAGAACGGATAAAGAACTTCATCTGGAAGGAAAACAGTCATACTTAACAAGTTCAAACAGTATTCGTCAACTATCATCGGGACGGGAAGAAAGAAGGAAATTGTAACACGTTCGCCATTGATTACGATTCTTGGCCATATCCGACAACGTTTCGAGCCATCGATTCGAGCTATCTCGCGGACCCCAACCAGGGAGTCGTGACTCACCAACCGATGCTAATCTGGCACAAACATCCTTCATCCCACGACGCCACGTCATGGAGTGACCACCCGTCCGCCTTTTCCATCCCGTCCCAGGGCTAGCAAACAGAGATCTCTACGGAAGCCTCTGGGATGCCATTCGCAGCACATGTCCAAGCCACCAGAGGCGATGTTTTCAGATGACGACACTCAATGAATGGTGATCTTCACTGTGTTCAAACACACGCCGCCGAACGTAAGAATTACTCATGCGATGATGCTATCGAACGCCAGCAATCCTGAGGAGACAGCGATGATGGAACACGCAGAGTCGCCGAACATCCTCAGCCTACTCGGAGAGGCCAGGTTTCACAGGTGTAGAGCAAGACATCCTGCACCGAAGCATTGTATACCCGACCTTTGACAGCCAGGCTAACGTCGCGACGGCGCCAGAGGTGACTGAAGTTGATGTATGCCACCCTAGCCTTCATTATACGGTTGGAAATATCATCCGTCACCCCCATCGCCAGCACTCACACAACTCACTGATAGTTTGTTGCTTTATTTCATTTATTGTGTGAGGGCTGAGATACTGCCAGGGCGCCCAGACTGAAGCAGGTGGTTTTCTTAATGGACCACCCCCCTGGAGCCTTTGACTTGGAGTCTAATCCGCAAGGCAGCGGCGGAGCAGCGCCAGGAGCTGCATTCTCATAATTGCTGGTGACCAATATGGGTTCATACGCCATTCGATCCGATTGGATTCTGGAGCCCATGTACCCCATGGTAACTGCTTTTAGTCTAACCGCTATCCAAAGAACCTTCCTGACATGGTAGAACCTGGAGGAACATGAGTCCCAGCCAGTTTAGCTTGTCGGGTCACTGCGGTATTCAAGCCCGACCACCACGACAAGGTAGCAGTTAACGGCCGATAGATTTTTACGTTCTACCTCCCGTGTTTTTAGTATTATGCATGTAAACCGAAATGGTGTGTAATAGTTAGCCCCAAGGGGATGGAATTTAAAACATTCGTGAATATATTTCGGTCTAGTATGATCAATCAATCAAAATAGAAGGCAACTTAAGCATATATTAGTTGATATCCATCACTGAGTGGGCTACTGGATAATGCTTTAGCGTTTGAAATGATGAGTGTCGCCTTTCGAATCTCACTGGGAACACACACAACTTCTCAGTAAGAATGAAAAGTGTATCCGGCTGACGAGTCCTTAATTGAATGAAATAAGCATCTGAATAAAGCAAAAACAACAGTGGTTTGTGTAGAATTATATGGTACCATCATTTATTTCGTTGGCTTCTCATCAGCTGCTTACAGCCTAAATAAATTATGAGATTTAAGTAGAGAAACGTTTTAACATACTTGCAAATTTTACACGTTGTCAGTTGACAGAAAGTTCCACAATTAGTAAACAGTGCTCAGAAGATTGCGCTTATATAGTTTTTACACAGGCAGTTCAAGTTTAAACAAAAAATAAATGTATACATATAATGGTAAAGGAGTTACGTAATAAAGATGAGATGTGCGTTAGATGCATAGTGACTAATAAGTTAGGTAACAATGTACTGAGTTGAACTCAAATCATAGAAACAAGAGAAGCAAAATTACAGATTATAAAACGAGAGTGAGGTTAAAGACAAAGATTACATAATCAGATGAGAGAAAAAAGACAAACAGTTACCAGGGCAAGGAAAGACTAATAACTGCTTCTTTTTGAACACATAAATCTGGTTTCAAGCGCTTGATAGAAATTGCTTCGGAAAACTTGAAGAGAATGCAGCTCCCTTGTCTATTGATAATTTTGAAGGACTTCTCGATTTCCACCTCATGACCCGTGTTGAGGAGATGTCTGGTAATAGCGTTACTATAAGAGTTTGTTCCCTTGAGACGTAGGCTTTTCGGCACATGTTCAGAAAATCGGAGGTGTGCCCTTCTTTGTGTTCTCCCAATGTAACTGCTCCCGCAGATGCATGTAAATTTGCATACACAGTTGGAGTTAACATGAGAAGGGTATCTGTTGACTTTTGACTGCACCAAAGAGCATGTTGTTCGATGGACGGGAACCAACTTAGCTGTAGGATAGGCTCCGGCTAGTGACGTTCTCAGTCTTCTGTTGACCATTTCTGCAATGTTTTCACCTTTAAAATCTAGTTGAATGAAGAACAGGCTTTTTTCAACTGTGATTTGTTTGGTATTTGAGCGTTCACATCTTCCATATTTGTTAATGAATCTTTGAGGATAACCGTTGTTTTTCAACACCTTTTCGAGAATCGTAAATTCTTCCTCTAGTTTCTCTTCAGAGCATATTCTCCTCGCTGTATAGTACAGAGTCTTGACTAGTGCTCGTTTATAACTACTTGGACAAAAACTATTAAAATGTAAGTATTGTCCATTCCATTTGGACTTTCGGTAGATTGACCTCTGACCTACGAAATAAGCATCATGGATTTCACTGTTAGCCATTATCAACTGATTATCGTTCATTCTGTTTCTTTTTTTTTTACAGGAGTTCACCTTCTCTAAGTCATTTGGAGTATCGGCTAACACTGGCCAATATAATGGAAATGTACTTTACTCTACAAACTATACATTACTTATCATATATTTTAAGTGAATTGTTCCATCAAATATTTCATTTAAAAGCTTATTGTTATTCAGAGGACACACAGCTTTCCCTACCTCCAGTTTATGAATATCAGCCAGAAAACGATTCTCATTCAGGTCAGTTAATTATTATTATTATTGTTCCCTTGGGTTCCTAGTGGAACATACGGCTTCAACTGCACATCTCCACTTGCTTCTGTCTTCCTTCTGCTGTACTTTTCACCTCCATCCATGTTAATCCATACTGTTTCAACTCCTCTCTCTTCACACATCTCCTCCATGTCACCCTTGCACTGACGTCCCACTCGCCGCTTTCCTTTCGGCCTAGTTCCACTAGAGAGCTTGACGCGCGATGTCACCCAGCGGTCTCATCAGCGAGTGTTTAATCCTTCTCCACTTTCTCCTGCACATTTTTGGTTGGCGATCGGTTCTTGTTTTGTTTGTTTGTTCCCAGCCAGAGTTTCTTGTTGGTGATTCTTTCCGGCCTGGCCATCTGATCTTCAGTATAGAGCCAGCGAAGACAGTTGTTGATAAAGGTAACGTCTGCAACAGGCTGTTGGAAGTATTCTTTGTGACCCCCCCCCCGCCTGCCAAGTTTCTGATCCGTATAGAAGAACTGACTGACTTGACGTTAATGATTATAATTCAATTCAACCTTTTTATGCAATTTCTGTATATTTCAGATTGCAACAAGTATTGTATTTTTCAAATTTCGGTTTATATCTCTGTAGATTTTGTCATGGATCGATATATTAACAGTGCGCTCCCATGGTATTCTATCAGTTATCAAGCTCAGAATCTCATGTTTACAAGATTATTATTTCACTAGTGTTAAGCTAATAAAATGGTATCTGTTTCTCTTTAGACTAAATTGAAATATTATAGCGAAAATATTCATTTAGACATTTATAAAACACTAAAAATAATTGAGCAAAGAACATCTTTTTCGATGATTTCCTCCTCTGGCCCTACAATTAAATATATATACATATATATGTATATAATATCACTGCATGTCAAGTAATCCACAACGGGAAACTCACGGAAACCTTCGAAGTGAAGACGGGAGTAAGACAAGCTGGCTGTCTTCTATCGCCAATGATTTTGCTGATTCCAGTAGATCGGATAATGCGACACACCGCGAGCAATAAGGAAATAGGCATAAAATGGACCCTAACGAAAAACTTGGAGGATCTGGACTTCGCCGATGATGTATGTCTGATTTCCCACAAACTGAAAGATATGCAAGTGAAAAGCAACAAGTTGTCAGAAGAAGCATCAAAGATAGGACTTCAGGTGAACATAGAGAAAACAGAGGTGATGAAGATTTCTGGCCAACAACAACAGACAACAATCAGCCAGTATAAATGGCAGGAACCTGAAATAAACAGCCTCCTTTACATACCTACCTGGGAAGCATCATTTCAACTACAGGCGAACGAAACTGACGAGGATATCAAAGCAGGGATCGGGAAAGCAAGACAAGCTTTCACTATCCTTAAGTCTGTGTGGAAATCAACAGGACTGGCTCAGCATGAAAATGAAAATAAGATCCTGATTTTCAACTCCAATGTGAAGTCTGCTACTATACGAATGAGAGACTTGGTGCGTCATGAAGAGCACCTCAAACAAACTACAGGCCTTCATTAACAGTTGTCTTCGCTCAATACCCCTCAAGATCAGATGGTCAGAAAAGATCAGCAACAGGGACCTCTGGGAGCGAATCAACTCAGCAGGAACCGATTGTACAACAAATATGAAGGATGGATTGGCCATACTCTGAGAAAACCATCAGGTGGCAAGTACTCGAGTGGAACCCGAATGGGAAGCGGCGAGTTGGTCGTCAGTGTAAGGGTGACTTGGAGGAGGTCATGTGAAGAAGAGATGAAAGCATGTGGGCAGACTTGGAGCGGGGTGAAAAAGTCGGCAGAGAACGGAACGCAATGGGGACTTGCGGCTGAAGCCCTATTTTCCTCTAGGAATTAAAGGAAATAATAATATTAATGTGGATCCCAACTGCCTCAGAAATATTTAGTAAACGAACTCTTAAGGTGAAGCTAAGATTTGTTGGTATGTGGTAAATGACCCTGAAAGCCTGGTTAACATCGATCTTGTGTTCCGTTTGTATCCACAAGTTGAGATAGAATAGCGCTGTGAATAGATTTTGTTTGTCCTTTACTTAACCACTGTGCAGGGTGATGTTCGGAAATCCGACAAGAAACATACCTAATTGTACGGCCTATGCAATTAACTGGCTCCACAAGGGCAGTTAAATTGGCAGATAATCATTGAAACTCGTTAGCGTTGTAACCCGGAGAGTGAAGCAATGAGTTGGGCGTCAGAGAGTGACATGAAAAAGATAATGTGACGACAACTTGGAAAGCTAGTTGCAGGAGTGATTGCAGAGTACCGAGTTCCACAAAGATGTACTGCCAAAGCCGTGCACTCCACACATTGGAACACAGTGCAGATGTGACTGAGTGACCTAGGCATTATTGGGTGGGTCATGGGTTTCAGCAATGCTCCACCTACTGATGTTCGTGCAGCCAGTTCGTATCATTATTTTTTGCACAATAAGTGTGTGTCTCGTGGCCAGCTGCGTAGGAAGGCAGTCTAGTGGTTATGGAGTTGAATATATATTCTGAACACAAGAAATAAATAGTATTAGTAGATAATCCTTAAAGAATACCCCTGTAATAGAATGAAATACAATTATAGGGTGAATCCTCTGCCTTTAATGTAGTGGAATATACGACCCATCCTTCTTGTATGATTACTAATGATATTTGATTATATAGTATTGTTTAAAGTCAATTAGAGGTAGATGCTGTGTGTGATAAGTGAACTTGCGATTTATTGGTTTAAAAATCCCAGTATTTTGACCGATAAGCTATTTATATCTCTTATATCATACCTATAAATGAAAAAAAACAGAATTACATAATATGAGCAGTTAACTTGTGTGCCTTTCACTCTATGCTAAAAATCATGAGGGCAAAAAAGATAAGCAACAAGGAAATTCGATAATGAACTAATTGAAAACCTATCACCCAATAAATATGCAGAGGAAAATAAAGATATACCTGAGATACACATCCAGATGACAAGTCCCAAACAGGCCAAAATGTGCATCCTGGATTCCACTGCTCTAGTCACCATCCACCACCAATTATCTTGAAAATAAAGATGGTTACAGGATTTCATCGTGAGAACCATTGGAAAACTTGCGTGGAGTTCTGGACAACTGTTTCGTCAGCCTTTGTTTGGGACTCTTCAGCAGTACGCAACACATCCACCGACAGAGTTTGAACCCAGGAGCTTCTGGCTGCAAGGTGTCATTTCATGATGGAATTCTGTAACCAATCAATCAAAGTCCTACAAACCAATACTTGAATATAAAGATGGTTGGGACATACGCTGTGTTGAAGACGGTTGAATGACACTACGCCACTGTGAACTGATTACTACTTTTCAAACCTTTTTGTTGTTTAATGTTCATGTCATTTTTCTTTATAAAATGCAATATATCTCCCCCCCAGGCACCCAATCGCCAAATTAGTTGAAATTTTTGTTTTCATTTTGTTTTTCCTTTTAAATATAGCTGTTAAAACCTCTTGGATATGGTGTACAAAAATTCATGGAATTTCTAGATTTCGTTTATGTCTTACAAAATTTGTGTCTATTTTACAAATTAGTCTAGAAACCAATTTATTGATGTACTTGAATTGTTTAAATGAAAAGAGGAAGATGAGTATATGTCCAATTCTGGAAAGAAGCGGTGGTGACAAGTCAACTGAGCATAAGACGTCAATGAAACCCTTGTTTTGCTTAGCTGTTCAAATCCCATATTCACATGATTTATCGTCTACTGGTAAATAGAAATAAAAATAACTTGTTTCCTGATTGTCGTTTATACTGTAATGTATTTGATGTGAATTTTTGGTTTCTTTTTATATAGTTGATTAGTTAGTTAGCATAGGTGGCAGATTCTCAACCATGACTAGGTCATGGCTTCGAAGCTGACCGCAGCCTCACATACTGAGATGTGAGAGAGTATTATGCACGAGAAAAATACTGCTCTGTTTAGGTTCGATAATGTCGCCAAGTGCGTCGGTGGCATAGCGGTTTAGGACGCTCGCTGACCATGCACATGGTCGGCGTTTGACCCCGGCCGACATACTCCTTTACCTCGTTAAACCTGAAATAATGCTGGTAAAGAGAAAAGGTTGGACATGAGGCTGGCTGGCAACCCCATCCTGTAAAATTAAACACTGCTTCAGAAACTTCAAGTCACTAGCTTGAACCCCTATGTTCCACTGGGGAACGTGAAGGAAAAAAAATGTCGCCAAGATGTGATAGAGGTTGATATGACTATCAGTAATAACAATACAGCGACTAGGCTTTGATACAGCGGGACAATAATTAAACCCGTCTGAAGAAGAACGACTTCCAATCACTTGCGATTACCACAATTTCCTTAGAGTTCGTTCACTGAAGTAAGGATAGAAGACTAACTGCTCGAAGCCGGTGAGAACAATCGATTTGTATTGTATTAAAATATATTCTTTTTTATTTTTATTATTTTATTCCTTTACGCCTCTAGTAGAACATAGAGCTTCAAGCTAGAGGCTTCCCTCTTCAGCAGTCTTATCACTGGCTTAGCCAGGTAAAGTAGTAGTGCGTCAGCCGGGGATCGAAGCCTGCCTGCGTGGTTGATGAGCATTCTACAGCTGTGCCACCAATGCCCAGCGGTAGACACAAATATATTATCCCTCTAGAGAACTTAAGCCAATAAATAACTGATTTAATTGGTCACGTAAATCTTAGTCTTGAAGGTTGTGCACTCTCATTATTATAATCTTCTGCCTTAATACAATTGTGTTAACTTGTCCAAACTGGCTTCAGGCGTGAGTTAAGCCTGATTTAGCTCTGTGAAAATGCAGCTGGCTGTTGCACACAAATAATAATAATAATAGTAGTAATAATACTAAACTACATAATTACCATTTTCACGCAAGGGATTTTTATACAGTTTTAAACATTTCTCAACAGTCAGTTGAAGGCTTAGTAAAGTTACTTGTCCGCGTTATTAAATCTTTTGTAGTATATTGTAAAATCGTCAATGATCAGTACTCATATATTGGTGTAGATTTGGTTGACTACCAGATTGAAGGTCATTATCGTGTGAATGCACTGTTAGGTTCCTCTTCTTCTTCTTCTGTTCCCTAAGTTAACGCTTGAAATAAGCATTTCCTTTAACCTATCAAATGTGTGTTAATCCGTCTGAATCCATTTTTTCCACCGAAGTGAAGTGAAGTGCATCTACACTCACTGTCGTTAACAGTCTAGCAGTAGGGGCCAACCAGCAGCAATCCACCTAGCTAATCTGCCTGTAGTCGTTTTCCTTATTCAAATTAATTGAGGTGGTTTGAAGTGACTTATCTATCTGAGCTAAATCCCTTCGTGCATACCGCTGATGAGCTTGGGGCTGGACGAGCGAAATGACCACCCAGTGTTTATATCACTTCAATCTGCCTAGTTGCTATTACTGGTTGACGTGAAAAGTTCGTTTTAAACATAGTACATAATTTTCTGCTTCTTTTATCGCAAAATATATACACCTTTTTCAAGATCTTCAATTAACGTAGTACTCGATAATTCATCAATTGAAACAATATTTTTTCATCCAAAACATCCTCCATCACTCAGCGAAGTTTTACTTCCGTTTCCTTAAACGTATTCATTGCACTAGGTTGAAACCTTTCTTGAAATGTCTGTGTGCGTGAGAGAGAGAGAAAGAAAGAGAGATTAGGTTACGATTCATGAACGCAGTTGCAGGGTTAAAACTATATAGAATGCAGTAAACGTGATGCATATTGAGTGATAGGTAGAAAATTTGGTAACCCAGTGATTTAAACAAACTTCCAGTTAATAATTCAACTACTTAAATCAATCATTTAGTAGTATGTGTCATCATGCCATGGATTAGAAGCTGCTCGGGAATTATTATCATTATTAGTTATTATTTTAAGATTTGATATTCATATTCATTTGACCATCTATTCTGAAATTGTGGTAACTTTATTATAAGATATCTACTCTTTCGAAAAATTTTGCTTAATTTTCAAGCATACTTTCAAGTCGCTTGTATTTTTCTTTTCCTTTTTTTAAAATTTTCATACATAGCGCCTATCATTTGTCATGCATATTTAAACAAAATTGATTGTTTAATTACACGAGAATTATTTGAATGGTTTTCGTATTTAACTCCACCAAATACGAACTGTGAAATGCATTCGTATCATGAGTGTAATCAATATGTGAATAATTCAGTTGGCGAATCATTCATCGGGATGAAAACATCAGATTTTACAAAAAGTAGGCCCATTTCTTAAAAATAAATTTTAATGCTTAAATTTTGCAAATCTCCGTAGTTTATCATAGCGTCAGCGGATGAATCGCATGTCAAACATTCGAAGATTGCTTCCTGTGAAGGTTTTCAGAAAACTCTGCATTTTGTCAGCGTCCTCACCTAGAAGGACTATATCGTCTGCATATTCTAAGTCAACAAGTCAAAAAGCTTACAGAAAATGTTTTCTGAAAGCCTAATTTTTAACAACTAACTAACTAACTGTATCCAATGCACGAACAGTTCGGTGAAGTTAACTTATTAGAATTTTAATGGTTTAGTTCATTCACTATAGATAGGTATTCACGAACTGTGTTAAACTGTCATCAGGCTCTCAGCTGAATGTCTCACAGGTCGTTGAAAAGATCTTCAAAACATTATATTTCATTTATGTTAAGTTCTCATCGCTTCACTGTATGCGCAACACTCGTCATAGCTATCTCAGTGGATATACCTTCATAACCTTTCCTCTTTTTTTACCTTAAGCTACAACTTGACTCAATATTACTGCGAATATTTTTCCACTTTACATGGGAGGTAGAACGTAAACATCTATGAGCAAAGACAGCCAGCCTTTCATACCTCCCACTTTCAACGGTTACTACTACTACTACTACTACTAATAATAATAATGATTTACTTTACTCCAAAAACAGTACTTGTGATACAGAATGGAATTTTCAGCATTGATCACAATATTGCATCTAATTTCCTCAAATTATAAATAAAAATTAATCACACAGAAAATTTTCCACATTTGCAATAGGAGTAATGTCAAAAACATGCAGCATATAAAATAGAAATAATTATAATAATGATAACAGCTAAGGTAATAATAATACAAGTGAAAATTGCCGTGGGCTTGTTTCACACAGTATTGGCAATGTGGTATAGAAATCCTAGCATGTTTAAAAATATTGAATATAGGATTCTCTTTACATGATATGGTGAGGGGAAAAACAAAGATTACAGCAGTCATAGACATAAGTTAGTGTTTGCAATTATGAAAGTAAAACAAACAAAGAAGCAACAGGACCATAAATATCATAGAAATAATAAAAGTAAAACTTGAAGGTATATAAGGATGGATGGAGGAAATTGTTTATTTACTAGATGAAAAAGGGTTAGTTAGTTCTTGCCTGACACTATTTTCATCACATAAAATACGCGCCAAGTATGGTATCATAGAATTTCTATACTTAGACGTGCGAGAACACAGTTTTCTGAAGTTACTTCTTGTTCTACCTGAGGAGATGCAAGGTGAAAGCTGGGGGTAAAGTGGATGCTCCAAGTCAGACAAAATCCCTTTAGCAAATTTATTGCACGAAGTCAAGTGCCTATCGACAACGACGTTAACTATGTGGTCCACTGGGACACCACTCACCCTACTGACAGTCTTCAGTATTCTACGAATTGTGACATAGTCCTTTTTAAGCAAACCAGGAAAGAATAAGGGTGAGCAATAAAGAAGAATAGGTAGGATGCAAGAGTTTATGAACTGTAAGAGGAGGGGTTGAGTTATACCGGAGTGTCTTAACTTCTTAATGTAAAATGTCAGGCGGAATATTTTACTGGAGATTGCTAAGACATGGGAAGACCAGGAGAGATCAGAAGAGAGAATGAGTCCAAGATACTTAATTTCTGATTTGATTCCTATATCATTGTCGTCAATCTTTCAATTGTCATTAGAATCGATGACTTCTTTTAACTGTCGTTTACATCTTAAGCTGAAATCAACAGTTTGACACTTAGAAGGATTCAGTTTAAGACCATTAGACTCAGACCATTTACTGACTCCCGACAGAAATAAAACGAGCTCGTATATCCTGCAAACATGTTCGTTCTTTCTCTCTTCAAAGAAAGCTATTTGTTTTGGTACAGTCTAGCTGGTTATGTCTCACCGTCACAAAAAAGACAAGGTGAACAGCTGCCCAGTACGCACGCCCTTTTGATCGACAGCCGGATATCACTTTTACTCGAGGGATGACAAAAACTAAGCAATTGCATACGAGCTATTCGTATCCTGGCTGAGATTTTGTCAACAATCACTTGATCAGAGCTAATGTTACTTTGCAAATAAGTGAAGACGTCAGTACTTGTATAGTCACTTCACTTTATACCATTAAACTTGGATTCGTTGCAAACAAGTCATGCGATGTCATGTCACATTTGATAAAACCTCGAAGATTTAGTGTTAGCGTTCTTACCTAGGAGGCAAATATCCGCATACTCTAAGTCGATATGCCTGTTCCGTGAACAGTACTCACTAAAAAATTGAAAACGCAATCTTTACATTGTGTATGTGTGTAGAAACTTGTCGACCAATTAGCCACCTAGGCTGATATTCAATAATGACCCATGAATTTTAACTTTGTCATTATGTATTTCGATTTATTTCTGTATGTAAACTGTCTTTGAAGAATTGATTTTCCTCTTTTAATTACAAATAAAGCACTTGAAATATTTTGTTTTGTGCACTGTTTTTCGATTGGTGTTTTCAGAAAAGCATCAGTTTAACAGTCGTTCACAAAGTGGTTCTGATATCAGCTCTAAAGAGTTAATCAAAGCCAATATTATCGCTTCTTCGTTTTCTGCATATTCTGTCATTTCACCAGCCTATTCATTTGCTATCGGAAATATGGCTCAATGGAAAGAAGTTTGGAAACGTTTAGTTTATTGTGAAAAGATTTTACAGAATGCTAAAATTCAGGTTAGACTGTTTGTATGCTTCTCTCTATTCTTTGCGTTATAGGTACTTTTTTAAAATAAATTTGTTTGTTAACGCCTCATTTCATAGAATATTTCATACCAAGTATGTCTTTGTAGCGGTAGTAAATTTAGTCGTGGTATAGTTCTAAAAAACGCAGAAGTTGTTCGATTACAATTACGACTGATGACGGCTTGGAGTTCTAGCGAGAAGTCGCTACGTTTGCTATCCGCCATGTGGGCTGTCAGCATTGAAACCCATCGATGTCATTGCCTGGGAGTGGGTTTGTACGTGGCGTGAATATTGGCACACGTGAATATTTTGGGCTATTGCATTCTGTTTCCAGTAGCTGAATGGTCAATGAAGGCCCTAGATTCAATCCTCTATGGGATTATCGTTACGAGTTACTGAACAGTTGCAAACTAGGACAACACAAATGTACAGTATTTCCTAGGTTTCAGT
Organism: Trichobilharzia regenti; assembly: GCA_944472135.2. Taxonomy (NCBI): domain Eukaryota; kingdom Metazoa; phylum Platyhelminthes; class Trematoda; order Strigeidida; family Schistosomatidae; genus Trichobilharzia; species Trichobilharzia regenti. Next base: position 100,907,106 of record OX235264.1, read on the forward strand.
GATTACCTAGATGATTTGAGTTTATGATCTAACCAGTGAATTGTAATTTCTTTTGTCTCTGGAAAGACTATGAATGCTTCTCACAGAAACAATTCACGTCAGAGAACACAACTACACTGATAAAATTGGAAGTATGCAAGTGTTGGGCTTGCAGGAATTTTAAGGGACGTTTCATCAGATTCATATTCTTCTTATTATTATTACATATTATTACATATTACGTACAACATGGGTACCAAGAGATTCGCCGTACCCTAAAGACGGGCTTAAGGTTTGGAAAAGAAACTGAATGATTGAGGAACAGAATCACAAAAAACAAGTGTATTTAAGGAGCGTTCATCATTTCGCGCCACTTTTGCACAAAGCAGAAAGCAAGAAATTGCTGTATGTTCGCCTCCGATTACGATTCTCCGTCATATCTGATAGCACCTCAAACTAAGTGATTCGGGTTATCTTTCGAACACAACCAAGGGAGTCATAGTGCACCAACAGATAGATCGTATTCGAGTGTTGGTTTGTGGGGATTTGATTGGTTACAGGATTTCATCATGAGCTAATATCGGTTAGAGAACCATTGGAAAACCTTGGAGTACTGGGCAGCTGTTTCATCCTAGTTTGGGACTCTTCATCAGTACTCGACCACCGGGGCTTGAACCTAGTACCTTCTGGTTACAAGGCGAGTTAGCTCGTAGACCATTAAGCCACTGGGACCCGATCCAATGGTCCTTGAATTCTAACTTCTGCAAATTCACGACATAGCGCCACCGCTAGCCAATGTCTTTGGCGAATGTTTGTCCTCACACTCGATCTGCTGCACCTTAATGAGAAATTCTAGTGGGAAGTCGTGACCAAGAGGTCCTGGGTTCGAAAACCGGTGGTTGCATACTGGTGAAGAGTCCCAAACTAGTACGAAACAGTTTTCCAGTGCTCCCAGATAGATGGTAACCTAACATAACTATCTTTCATCTATATCTTCACACCATGGGCCGACCACTCCACGGATATTTTTAACTCACTGCAAAGAGTGAACAATATGAGAGAAGTTGAGATGATGACATTTGTAGTACGTACTCAAACCACCGAGGTAACAGCACATTATTCAAAGATTGTGTGATAAGTTTGTGGTGAGAACTGTTTATAAGTCAACGTTGTCGACAACAATTCACGTCAATGTTCACGTTCCGAATCAGAGTCATGAGGAAAAAACAATAACATAGCTTAACCTTGAGGAAATCAGCAGCAAATCACAGTGAAATTAAAGTGTGGAAATATGATTCACAGATATATGGCTTAAGTTTCTGAGAAACGGTCACAAGCAGTACAGAATAACCTTCAGCAATTAAAGAATCAATCAGAAGACATTGCTTCTCCGCTGATAATAATCTACATAAACGATCTGTTGACTGGCTCTCGTCTTCTGTCACTACAAGTTGAATAACAGTTAGAGTACCGTTCAGAACCAGAAGTGGAAATGTTTATTTGATCAACTTATTGTTTTGCATACCATGCATGTGATTGCGAACTTGGAGCTTTAATCTGTGGATTTTGATTTTTCCATCTGTTTTTTTATATCAATATTTTAGATTCTTACCAAACCCCTAAAGATATATACATTAGTGTGTCAATGTCCAACAACATTTTCCGCCTTTGCTGACAGCATAAATCATCAATATCTTGAAGAATTATTAAAACAATTTGAAGATAATTCTATGCTTTTCAATTTTCCTCAATTGTATGCATCAAATTATAATTGGAATACAGAAGATCAGACGAACAAAGAACAGGATCCTGATGATGCTGTTCTGAGTAATTGTTTATGGTCATTGGGTTGTTTGAATTGCCTACGCTGAAACAGGAGAGCATATTACAACACCACCACCACCACAATCGACTACTATTCACTGGAGTATATCAGCTAGTCAGGCATATTTACTAGTGGAAAATAGTTTAATATTTGCTGGTCAAGCGTCAATCAGCTTAGATTTGAATCGTAAAAAAGTAGACGATATGTGTCTGGTGAATAATGATGATGACACGCTGGCTACTTCTAATCAAATGATGCTGATGATAAGACTAATTCAGTGGCTATAAATGTACAAGTTAATATTGAATTGGATAATAGTCGTCAGTCGAGTTATTTATCCAATGAAAATTATAGACGTGGTGTGGATTTTAAAGTTTTAAATCATATGGTCAATGTGGTCAGATTTTGTTATGACAATTTATCCAGTATTGTTATTCCCAAGGTAATATTTTATATATGTATATATTATATTATTCTCTTGGGTTCCGATTGGAACCCTGTTCCGTGCAGCCATTTTTAGCTGGCTCCACAATTGTCCATAAGAGCTTTCATTCCCTCCACACACATACACGTACACACAATCTCCTTCATGTTCACCCTCGGACCCATGGACAACTCTTGGTTTACCATTCAGGACCAACTCGAGTGCAGGCCTGGCGTGTCATTTTATTCAACCGTCCTCTCTTGAAAGTATGTCCAATCCATTCATTCCTTGCCGGAGTTTCATTTTGTTTATCTTCTCTGACTCGCCGGCCGAAAATTCGGTCTTCGATAGCGTTGGTAGCACAGCGCTAGAATGCTCACCAACGATGCAGGTGGTCCGGGGTTCGATTCCTGGCGGATTCACTCCTTTTCCTCACTAAGCCAGTAATAAGACTGGTAAAGGGGAAAGGTTGGGCATGAAGCTGGCTCGCAACCCCATCCGGTAAAAAGATAAACACCACTGCTAGTGAAAGTTCTAGCATGTAACTTGAAGCCGCCCTATGTTCCACTGGGAACGTAAAGGAGTAAATAAAAAACAGTGTGTCCATTGATAATGACAGATTCGTCTGTCTGTCTGTCTGTTTTCGAAATAGAACTTTCTACAGATGTGCGGAAGTTCAAGTCGCCACACTCCCTCCTTGTAGCACACAAAGCAAGATAAGAAAGTCAAAAGAAATTCAAAATAGAGACAGTAAACAGAGGTGTGAGACAAAGGAATAGTAATATAGAAGAACAAAACAGTTTCATTGGAAATCATATGTCACAAGGAGTGGATGCATGTGCGCTACCCATTGAGAACGATTTTGAGCCAAATCACCAATTGTTTCTAGCCATTGGTGTTTACCATCCCGAGGACCCCAACCAGGAAGTCTACACATTCGTACTTGGCTTAGACTAACTGTTGTAAATTTCATTGACTGGTGCCATGTTTTTGTTTGACCACCGCTAGCTTTTTTCCAGCCTGACCGTATATCCGCTAACATTGCTCGTCGATGGAGGCGATGGCTTGGCATACGTAACACATGTCCTAACCATCTCTGTCTATGTAACTTCACAACTTCGTCGATTGATTTCCCCTGTTTACCTAGAACTCGACGCCTAACCTCAATGTTGCTCACCTTTTTATACCACTTCACATGGGAAATAGAGCGCAGGCACCTATGATCAAAGACAGCTAATGTTTTCTTGTCTTCCACTCTCAGTGGCCAGGTCTCACAACCATAAAGGAGGATGGAGCGGACTGATGAGCAGTACACCCGTCCTTTGGTCGATAGCCAGTCGGATATCACGTCTACACCAGAGACGGCGTAAACTGGCAAATGTGAAACGAGCCCTCTGTATCCGTACTCAGCTGAGATTTCGTCAGAGATCAACCCGTTGGCACTGGCTGATGGTACTTCCCAAATAAGTGAAGCGGTCAACGTGCTCTACCACTTCACTCCCTATTTCTAATCGAGGAGTCGGTGTAGTCCAGTCCTGTAACACCATCTTGCATTTGGCGGGAGCGAATCGCATGCCAAACATTCGTAGATTGCGGCTCAAGGTGTTTAGAAAACCCTGTCTCATTTCGTCAGCGTCCTCGCCTAGAAGGACTATATCGTCTGCATATTCCAAGTCAACGAGATTATTCCCTGATGGTAGCAAGTCAATCCCTGAGTTGCTGAAGTGAATTAGGGTTAATTCCATTAGTACATCTATGATGAAGTTGAATAGGAAAGGGATAATGGGCATCCTTGACTGACATCACTAGTCGTCACCAGTTCAGATGGCAACTCGCCGTAAGTCCTCACCTGGCTGTATGAGTACGAGTAGAGTGATGGCCTTAATCAGTGCAGTGTATTTTCTCGGCATTGCAGTGTATTCGTCTGAGTAGCAGTAGGCTTCTATGACTTGTCTGTCAATTTTGGTTTTTCAGGCGTTTAGTAGTTCTACATTTTCCCGGTCAAGTCAGTCAAGTCCATAATTGTCTACATGCATCGATCGGTACATGGAAGATTACATGTCGTGTCTTCTAACTGCTAGTTTTTTGTTCTTCTACTCAGAGTCAAAGTGGGGGGGGCGGAAGGCCTACTTAGGTCTACATAATAAGTGCTTATCACAGTTTATGCTGTTAGGTGGGTCTTTTCGTCTGTATAGTATTGAATGGAGTGTTTGGGTTGGTTATTGTCTGCTACATATCTATTGCAAATAGTTTAAGTATTCTAGCTATTATTATTTCAAAAGTATTCTTTACATACGGTATAATTTACCTTCCTTCAATGTATATTCGGCTTTTTTCTTTCCTTGTAGCTTTTGGATTTCTCAACGACAGTGTATAAGAACACTACCTCTACTAGACTCTTATCAAGAACATCTTACAGTAGGAATTCAAATCCAAGTTCTAATATCAAGCTGTTGCCTATTACTGCTCATTCACCTCCGTATACTTCTTCATTGAACAGTATTTCTATTCTCGAAGAGTCATCTACTGATGTACCAACTATTGTGTATAAATCACTACTAACCAGCCCACATGGAAAATTGAAAACCACTCGAACCACAATGGTTGAATCACCTCAAATGACTAGTTGTTATTCAACTAAGCTAAATTATTCACAGAATGAAGAATTGTCAACATCATCACTCCCACCGTTTAGTATTACTCTACATGTCGAGTGTAGTTTGTCTAGTGTTAGTGGTGAAATCCACTTGTCACATTCTTCTCTGATGAATTCCGATGAACAACCTGTTTCACTGCATTGGTCTGTTGACAATGTACAATTAATACTTGAAATACAAAAAGAATGTTGTTCAATTGATTTTCATGTTGGTTCATGCTCAGCTTTTATACAAAAATCAACAGAGTAAGTTGACTCAATTTTCATTTATTTATTTGTTTATTTGTTTGTTTGTGTGTTCATTGAATTGCTCTCAAACAATGAGTCGTTTTATTATTTATTTAGATTAACCAACCCTTAGTGCAGATGTTTCGATTATATCGAAAAATTGACTTGAAGTTATTGTAGCAGATTGGTGACCAGCAGTGAAATCCAGGATGAGTTGCAACCACACGTAGTTGTTAATGTTATAGTCGATGCATAAAAGAAGTTAAGTGTACTTTGATTGGACACTAGTCAATACCAGTGTGATGTGTCTAGTCCTTTTGCTTGGTGCTCACTGAATTCTGTCAGTCAGATTTGCAATGTGGCCATCAATCTAAGTAGGTCGACGTCACGGTGCACATTGATTTGATGATATTAGATAGTTACCCAGCCGACAACTGCTACCTTGCCGTGGTGGTCGGGTTTGAATACCACAGTGACTTAACAAGCTAAACTGTCTGGGACTCATGTCCTGCAGGTCCTACCATGTCAGGAACGTTGTTCGGATAGCGGTCAGACTAAAAGCAGTTATCATGGGTTACATGGGCTCCAGAATTCAATCAGATCAAATGGCGTATTGGTCACCGGCAACCATGGGACGCTGCTCCTCTGCCTTGAGGATTAGACTCCAAATCAAAGGCTGGGGGGTGGTCCATTAAGAAAACCACCTGCTTCGGTCTGGGCCCCGGGAAGTATCTCAGCCATCACACAGTAAATGAAATAAAGCAACAAACTATCACTGAAACTCATCGCGCGCTGTAACAGTGATTTCAAGTAATAGTGATGCCTCAAGTAACCTATGTCCTTTCAACCTTACTTTCATTTTTATGCATAGATTCCTGTATTTTACCTTTACTAACCTTGACTTCTTCATCTTCGACAGCCTTTCGCCTTTGTCTGAATTCCCAGCCTATCTGTGTCGTTTCGACATGTTAGTGAGTAGCCCTCAAAATGGTTGTCCCCAATGTGACATCTAACACAGATATCCTGAAGCCGCGTGCCGCGTTCAAGCTGGCCACCTACAATGTTCTATGCAAATCGGAAAACAGGCAGGGTTGGTAAGAACATTTGAAAGCCTCGCTATCGATGTCTGCTGCATTTCGGAGACCCGCATTCAAGATCCCAGTGAAGTGCTTCGATTATCCTCTCCATCTGGAAGTTCTAGCAGTATGTACCACCTGCACTTGCCCGGGGATCCTGTGGTGTTGGCATCCGACGTAGCTGGTGTCGGTGTCGCCCTGAGCGCCAGAGTCGAGGCTGCATTGCTCGACTGGAATCCCAATAACAGTCATTTAACTGCTATGAGGCTGGAAGGTTATACGAAAGTTAGGAGTAGTAGGCCAGGCAGGCAGTGTCTGCTTGTTGTCTCTGCTACGCACCGATGGATTGCAGCCCGGATGCAATGAAGGATGAGTTCTACTGCCAACTTGGCGATCTCATGAAACAGGCGGGTCTGAGGAATATCATAGTGCTGGCTGGGGGCTTGAATGCAAAGGTCGGGCGTCTAAGCTCAGAGGAGAATCGTCTAGGTGGTCAATGTGGACTACATGGTCGCAGGTCAGATAATGGGGACCGTCTTCTGCAGCTTTGCGTGGATCACAACCTATTTCTAGCCAGCACCAACTTCCGGCACAGCCATTGCCGTAGCGCTATCTGGCGTCCTTCCTCTGCAAATCAAGCTTGGACTCAGATTGATCATATTGCTGTCAGTTTCCGGTGGCGAGGCTCAATGTTAACGTCTCTGACTACAGCACTGGGTGACGCGAGTCCGAATCTCAGAAGGGACATGAGTTCCTTCAAGGTTTCAGATAAGCCTTGCTGACTGGTGAGTGCCAACTAGCACGAAACCTAGATCGAGGGCTTCCTGCCGATTGCCTCCAACTATCTAATATCATCGAAGCTGAGTGTATTGTAGTTACGTAACAAGGTGAATAACCTATTGAGTGAGTTGTGATCAGGATGCATATAGAAACGAAGGAGAATATAGCATTATGTAAGAGGTAATAAGAAATACACCAGTCATATGAAGTTAGAAAAACAGATAAAAATCAAGCTAGTAGAAATCAATAGTGTTTTTACTTACCATGATAGTGGAAGTGGTTGAATAATTTTCTTTTTGCAAGCGTAGCTCCAGTTTTTCTACCTGAATATGATTAGTGCTTCAGGACTGCAAAGGTGATGTAAACGTATTGCATTTGGCAAGGAGTGTGATAGTCGAACATTTGTCAACACTGGTCATTCTGTCTTACCGAATGCCTCCTTCAAATTGATCGACACAATGTTTTGATTGACTGACTGATTTAACATAGAACTTTGTACCGATGTGCAGCAGTTCAAGATACCACATTCCACGTAACACACAAAGCAAGAGAAGAAAGTAAAAAGAAACGCAAAATAGAGACAGTAAACAGAGATATGAGTAAAAAATAACAGTAATAACGAAGAACCATATAGTTTTATTGGAAATTACAAATCACAAGGAGTGGATGCATGCGCGATAGCCATTGAGAACGATTTTGAGCCATATCACCAATTGTTTCCAGCCTTCATTGATTTTTACCATCCCGACGACCCCAACCAGTCAGCGGTCTACATCTTGCTGTGTGGTTGGTTGGCTTAAGCTAACTGTTGTGGATTTTATTGACTGATGATGCCATATATTGATTTGAACACCACTGGCTCTTTTACAACCTGACTCATTTTATGTCAGCTAACATTGCCCATTGTCGAGGAAAGCGATGGCTAGGCATGCGTGTGTAACACATGTCCTAAGCATCTCAGTCGACGTGGTGTCACAGCCTCGTCTATTGATTTCCCCTCCTTACCTAGCACTCAACCGATGCCTAACCCCAATATTGCTCACCCTTATATACCACTTAACACGAGAGATAGAATGCAGGCATTTCTGATCAAAGACAGCTAATCTATCTATGTCTTGCCCTCTCAACGGCCAGGTGTCACAGCCATCCACAAAGGAGGACGGGGAGAACTGCTGAGCTGTACACCCGCCCTTTGGTCGGTAGTCGTCTACGCCAGAGACGGCGTAAACTGCAATATGCGAAACTAGCCCTCTGTATCCGTGCTGAGGTTTCGTCAGCGATCAACCTGTTGGCATTGGCTGATGCAACTTCCCACCCAAATAACTGAATTGGTCAACACGCTCAACTAACCACTTCACTCCCTATTTCTAAGCTAGGAGTCAATGTAGTCCAGTCCTATAGCATCATCTTGGCGTCAGCGGAGGAATCGCATGTCAAACATTAGAAGATTGCTTCCTCTCAAGGTGTTCAGAAGACTGCTTTATTTTGTCAGCGTCTTCACCTAGAAGGACTATGTCATCTTCATATTCTAAGTCAACGAGATTATTCCCTGGCAGCAAATCAATCCCTAAGTCGTTGAAGTGAGTTAGGGTTAATTCCATTAGTACATTTATGATGCTGATGCTACTTTCCTATTTCACAGACTGAAGTATGTAGACCAGGAGTCGAATCTGGGAAGACTTAAGCCAATGAATCACGTGTCTACTACATTTCATTGAGTAAATATTATGGCCGTTTAACTTTAAAAAACATACAACTGCTAACTAATTTGACTGTTATACATTTTACGAGTGGCGATGAACGAGGATAAACGATTCACGTGAGAAGGAGAGAGAAAGACTTATTTCATTTTTGCATATAAAACTGATTACATGAAACGTTTACCTTAATCATTAATTATTTTACAGAATGAAGATCCCGCTATTTACTCTATTGGAAAAAGACATCCAACCTCTTCACCTTCTTCAACCTTACATCAATTTGACGTGTAATTCAAACAATGAAGACTCTGGTATTCATTCTAAAGTCCAGTCTAATGACTATGCTAAATCTTCATGGTTTGAAGAAAACTATATCCCACTGATCCCTTTAAATGCTCGTAAACGTCACTGGTTGAATTCAACTCGCAACCGACATGAAGACAAATCAAATATTGGACACTACTTTCTACGTATAGTAATGACACGATCCTGTTCAAAGTTTAATAGTACATCGGATTACTATTCTGCATCCCAGTCAGATTTATCTGTAATCCTTGATAACACCTCGTGTAGAGTGAACACTATGCTGCATCCGGAGAATCATGTGAATATTAGTGTTCAACCTCTGGATATTGTAATTATTCCAGAAGTACTTGATGAAATCAGCGAATTCATTAACAATTGTTTAGATTATAAAGGATCGCTTGTTGATGTTGTTGGAGGAGATTCTTCTTCACCTGAAGCCTATTCGGTTAAGAAAGATGATATATGCATGGAGTCTGTTCTCAGTGTTAATTCATTACCGGTTATCAATGCTACAATTGATTCATTTCGAATGTTCTATGTATTATCTGGAGTAAGTTGTCATTTAAACTTTGCTCTTATTTTGAGTTGTTTTTTATTCCTCAGTTAATTTTACTTTCTTCAGCTCTTCAGTAGTATTTATGCACATGTTTTCACCATACCTAACCTTTTTTCCAACCTACTCCTATATCAGATAATTTTATTATTATTTATTTTGTTCCGGCTTCGTACATTGTACGAAAATTCTGTGTCCCCATCCTAATTTTTGCTTTCATCGGAAGAAGGCACATCGACTGACTGGCTTCCTGAAGGCTTTCATCAGCCTGCGTCATTTCACAAGCCCGATTCCAGCGAAAAATAAGGTTATTGTTTATATTTTTAGTATTTTTTAATATATTTATGCGTTGAAATTTCTGTAGCGATTTGGTTAAGTTTTGTGGGTGGAGTTGCTAGCACCACGTCCTAACCCTCCTTCTTTATCCGGGCTTAGGACCGGCTGGAAAACTGGCGAGCTAGTAATCTAGGCGAGGTTGATATTCCTAGTTGTGGTGGACTGGATTATGCGTCAGACAGTGGGAAACGAGAAGACAGGGATATCTTGGATCGACGTGAAGAACGTAGACCTGGATTTCGCGCGTGGATGATTTATGTTTGATATCACACAAAATCTAAGGCTTACAAGCTAAAACCAATAAACTGGTCGAAGAAGCAGCTGGTGAAGACAAGAATCCAGGTGAAAATAGACAAGACGGAGGTTATGAAAATAACCAACTAACAATAACAACAACGACAGCAACATCCAGCGCCAATCACCATCAACGGGAGGGATGTAAAAGAGGTCACTTCATTCACTTATCTAGGGAGCATTGTCTCAACTACAGGCAGTGGGAACAGACAAGGATGTCAAATCGAGCGAGAATTGGGAAGGCGAGAAACACACACATTCATCAACCTGAAACTAATCTGGAAATCTTCCGCTGTCACACAGCATCAACAACAAAATTCGGTAGGATTTTCAATACAAACACGTCAAGTCAGTTAGTTCTTCTATACGGATCAGAAACTTGGCGGGCGGGGGGGGGTCACAAAGAATACTTCCAACAGCCTGTTGCAGACCTTTATCAACCAGTAACTGTCTTTGCTGGCTCTATACTGAAGATCAGATGTTCGGGCCGGAAAGAATCACCAACAAGAAACTCTGACTGGGAACAAACAAACGAAACAAGAACCAATCACCGATGAACAAATATGCAGGAGAAAGTGGATGGCGATGGATTGGACACACACTGGGTGAGGAGGCCGCTAGGTGAAATCGTGCACACGTCGGGCCATTTCTCGAGTGGAACCTGGCCGAAAGGAAAGCGGCGAGTGGGACGTCAGTGCAAGGGTGACATGGAGGAGATGGTGTGAAGAGAGAGGAGTTGAAACAGTATAGATTAACATGGATGGAGGTGAAAAGTACAGCAGAAGGAAGACAGAAGCAAGTTGAGACGTGCAGCTGAAACCCTATGTTCCACTGTTAACTCAAGGGAACAATAATAAATATAATAATTTATTTTATTCATATACGTTCTCAGTTTCCGTTTTTTTTACGGGACGGAGTTACTAGCCTCATGGTTAAACTTACCTTTCCCCCAGTCTTATTAATGACTTAGTGAGGTAAAGAAGTGCATCAACCGAGGACCGAACCTGAATCTAACCACCTGTGTGGTTGATGAGCATTCTACAGCTGTGCCACAGACGCGTCATATCAGGTACTGAGTAATCTTAATTGATGCAGCTTTACTACTCATCGGATTGTCCTTCTCTCCCTGTTCGACCTCAATATTACTGATAATAATATTATATCACTTAACATAAAAGACAGAAGACAATTATCTGTGACCCAAGACAACAAAAATTTTCGCATCCGTTTCTTTCAGTTATTCTATGTCGAAGCCATAAAGACGAGGACAAAGCAAACTGCTGCGTAGCACACACACATCCTTTGGTCGATAGCCGGATTTCATATCTACTCCATGGATGATATAAGTTGACAGGTAGGATACACTAGTCTTCTCTATCCTTGCTGAGACCTCGTCAGCAGTCAGCTCATTAGGGCTGATGCAACTTCCGAAATGACTGAAGTGGTAACAGATTCTCTCATTACACTCGGTGTCTTTTAGCCAAGAGTCAATGGCGATTGGTTTTTGAAGCAGCAACATGTCACACTTGACAGGGGCGAATCCTATGTCAAATATATTCGAAGATTTCTGCGCAAGTTCTTCAGAAGACTGTATTTTATCAGCCTCATCACCTAGGACAGTAATGTCATCCTCAAATATTGTAAACCAGTGAAACTATAATCTGGTAAGAAGTCAGTCCTTATGTCAAACCAAAACATGGCGCCAGTCAATGAAATCCACAACAGATAGTTTAAGCCACTTAGGAAGGTGTAGATTTCTTGGCTGGTTGGGGTCCTCGGGACGGTAAAAATCAATGGCTGGAAACTATTGGTGATAGGGCTTAAAATCGTTCTCAATGGCTATCGCAGATGCATCCACTCCCTGTGACTTATAATTTCAAATGAAACTATATTGTTCTTCGTTATCACTATTCCTTTGTCTCACATCTCTGTTTACTGTCTCTATTATGCATTTTTTCTATTTTCTTCTATTGCTTTGTGTTCTAGATGGAGTGTGGTAACTCGAACTGCCGCATATTGGTGCAAAGTTCTATGTCGAAAACAGACAGACAGACAGTCCTTGTGTATTCAAAGCAGGTTAGGGTCAATTCCATTAGTACATCTAATATGAAATTCAACAAAAAACTGGGGTCAGTCGGCATCCCTGATTTACACCATTGGTTGTCAGTTTTTTTAAACTTCTGTGTGAGCTAGAGTAGAGTTCCTTAACTAGTGCGATATATTTCTTCTGCACCCTTTTTTTACGGCCAACAAAATTTTCAGGTTGCATATTTCGTTATAAAGTACCATTTAACTGCCTATTGGTCATGCACCAATGCATAGTTACAAAGGTATGGTCCATTGATGATTGACATATCATCTAAAGTCTTCACAATCTCTGTACCAGGTAACTGAGTTGTTCGATAGGCTAAGTTAGCAGTTCTGGTGCCTTTTGTGTCTTTTTATAATGAACTACCTAGACTAGCTAGCCACTTCAAATTGTATCTACCAATTCAACTGCGCTTGTGATGGAGCAAGTTGTATTGGGCGTTGCTCTAGGAACTTGAATTCTCGTGCTCGCTCGAGAACATCTCCCACTATAGCTAAGTAAAGATGTAGTTAAAACCATCAACAGTTCGATATTGGACCATCTGGTGCAAGTCGTCCACAAAGCCAGCCAGCATTGAAGAATCCTTCTCTATAATCTACCGGGTGCCTAATAAACTGCCAAAATCATCGAAGCACCGCATGCTTCAAACAGCAGAGGCTATTGCAATTCGCCTGAAACAACCAATGCTTTGTATGCAAAAGAAGTAAGTCCAGCCCCTACTACTACTCTGGCTGGCCTTCAGCCTTCAGCTTATTTTATGTTGATGCTATTCAGCTGTAATCTATCAATATTATTGATTCGATGTTATTTAAACAGCAACATTAATGTTGTTCATAACACTAATTCATTCATTCACTATAATGTATCTGTATAACTGTAGAGCCTGATGAAGAAGGAGATGTCGAAAAGAGTACTCTTTGTTCATTCAATGATGTGCACATCATGATCAATGTGTTTTTCTATTTTTTTTTCCTCTTAGCTCTCTGAAAACAACCACAGCGTCAAATATCCTAACGCTTTAATGTTGTCGTGTGATTTTATTCAAGTTAAACCGTTAGTAGAAAATTTTATCGAAAGACCAGTCTGGTGTATCAGTGATGATACTCACCTGTCGGTGAAACAACAACACCAACAATCATTTGCTGCATCTAAGCCTATTGTTGTAATTCCTTGTGATAAACAAATCAGTATACTGGCTAATTGTATAAATATTTTAGCAGTACCTTTCAAGTTTATGTGTAATGTAAAGCCTGAAAATGATTATAATTCATCTGTATCGAATGCTATTGCTCAGAATCCAGCGAAAGATTGGAATCGTGTAGCTTCTTATAGTGATATGTAAGTTGTATTTGAATTTTATACTTAACGATATTAATTTTGTTTTTTACGAGTTGATCACGGTTTGAGAGATATCAGTTAGAGAACCATTGAAAACCACCACTGGAGAGCTGTTTCATCCTAGTTTGGGAATCATCGGAAGTACACACCCACCAGCCAGGGTTCGAACACAGGACCTTCCGGTTACAAGGCGAGCTAGCTCGTCTACCATTCAGCCTTATGGGACCCGATTCCTCAATGGCCAGCCCATGAATTCTAGCTTCTACCAATTCGTGTTTTAGCGCGACTGGTACCAACCAATGTCGTCGGTTTAATCGTACTACTCAAAGGTTAAATCACACTACTGAGTATTAGACTACTATGTAGTTGGTTCTTAGCATCTGGAGGATATCAACCACAGGCAGTCTGCGGTAGTTTAGTACTTCATGGATTGATGCAGTATTTTATTTTTTTAATGACCACCCTTAATTCTTTTTCAGCCTCTAAATCTATATCAGCTAATATTAATTGACGAAGAAGGTTATGACTTGGCAAGCGCAAGACACATCTAATACATTTCACTCGATGTGACTTTAAAACCTTATCGATTTACTCGCCCTTCTTATTTAACACTGTATAGCGTATCTCAATAGTACTCACCATGTTGTAACACTTAACACGAAGCAAACACACGTGGTTGAAGACAACTAGCCTTTCTTATTTCTTCGACTTTCAATGGCCTTCAAAAAAGGATAGAGAGAAGAGCTGAGTTATGCTCGAAAAACGGCTAGTCGATGGACGAAATATTCAGAATAGTGCTCATAGGTATAGCTAATAAGTGTTGGTCAGAATGATTTTATGAAAAAAAAGAATGGCGGAAGCATTCAGCGAATTTCTACTTCTTCACATTAGTAGCATGACTGAGGATTTTTCTTAAAAGAGTTGACCTCTTGTCCTTAATTTTTAAATTTCTATCGAAATATATCTAATGTCTTCTGAAAGGTTAGTAGACTATTTCTAAGGTTTCATTGTTGTTATCTACTGCTGCTGAGTGGTTAATAGAGTTTTCTCCGTCGCCAATTATGTTATGTACTCGTCGAGTAGTTAATAGTCCTGACGCAGAAATAGGGAAGTCAGAAGACCACCAGGTTTACGATGATACTTGTATTTTACGGACAAGGAAAATAAATGTCACACAAGTGTGTGAGTGGAAGGGTACGTAAGTACGAAACGTGGGAACACAAGAATAATAAAGTGTACAATGCAAAGTATATATGAAAATGGCTAATACACATGAACCAATAAGACAACGTCTTACCATGATTGGTGGTAATGTCATGTGACAACAAGGTCATACATATTTATTTAGTTAGTGGAAAGAAAAAAGCATACTGTCAGTTATAATGAAATATCGATCCATTTACACATAGCAAAGTATGATAGACTGTCAAAAACAAAACACACATCATGTGGGTACATATCAATTGTCTCTATCTATCCAAAGAAAATCACGATATTCTATGACATTCATTTTAACGTCTCTTCAATTTATTGAAGTTTGATTGCATGGAGGATTTAATCATGAGCTGACATCAGTTAGAGAACCACTGGAAAACCTGGGAGTACTGGACAGCTGTTTCGCCCAAACTAGGACGAAACAGCTGTCCAGTACTCCCAGGTTTTCCAGTGGTTCTCTAACTGATGTCAGCTCATGATTAAATCCTCCATGCAATCAAACAAAATCCCTACAAAACCAATACTTGAAAATTATTGAAGTTTGGCGACTTCAATAAATTGAGACGTAGATGAATGGCTTACATGTACTCGATTTATAGCTTGTCGGTCCTAAGTTCGAATCCCTGATAGTTGTCTTCAGCCTGGGTAACTGAGTAGTATCACCAGCCCTTATAGCCTTAAAGATGAAGAACCTGTTTCAGGAGTTGAGTTCAAACAAATAAGTATATAGCAAAAATATTCATTCAGACATCTATAAAACACAAAATAATCGAACAACAAATATCCTTTTCGATAAATTCCTCTTCCGGCTCTACAATTATATATGCATGTTTATATAAACAGAATATTCTAG
This sequence comes from Trichobilharzia regenti, assembly GCA_944472135.2. NCBI lineage: Eukaryota > Metazoa > Platyhelminthes > Trematoda > Strigeidida > Schistosomatidae > Trichobilharzia > Trichobilharzia regenti. The sequence continues at coordinate 100,922,758 of OX235264.1, forward strand.
ATTAGTAGTCAATAACAATATTAGTGTTTTTTAAATAATATCGATTTGTAAAGTAAGATCATTGGAATTACAGTTCATTAAAGATGCTTAAATAATAATAATAACAATAATAATGAAGATACACTAGCGAATAGAATATCAACTAAAATCAGGAAAATTCTACAAAAATTCAGGATCATTCAGACCTAGGTGGTCAAGGTAAGGATAATGTCTGAATTAGCTTCTTTTGGACGCACAAATCAGGCTTCTTAATATGGATCCCAACGGCCAGCCTCAGCAATATTTAGTAGTAGAACTCTTAAGGCGAAACTGAGATTCGTAGGTATGCGGTAAATAACCCTGAAGGCTTGGTTAAAATCAATCTTGTGTTCTGTATCCACAAGATGAGATAGAATAGCGCTGTGAATAGATTTTGTTTGTCTTTCACTTAACGAGCCACACAGGGTGATGTTCGGAAATTAGACGAGAAACACGCCTAATTGCACCACCTATGTAACTGGCTCACTCTACAGGTGCAGTTAAATTGGTAGATGCACTCCCGAACGCAAAAGAGGAGTGGTTTTAAAGATACAGCGTAATTCGGTAACAGGGAATACTCTTTTTACCGCATTTCTAAGCCGCTGTGTTAGTATCTCGCTGGTGTTGTTCCCAAGGAACTGCATTTGTAAGAATAAGGCCTTTATAGGAACTGTTGGTACCTTGGACTGCTTTGATTTTAGATTCATATTCTTATCAATAAACTTTTCTGGATAACCACTTTCACTCAGCAACCGTTTGATACTATTAAGTTCCTCATCAAGATATTCATCCGAGCAGATTGCTCTTGCTCCGTGAACCAATCACTTTATCAGATTGCGTTTGTATTTCAACGGCACGAAGCTGAAAAAACGAGTATACTGACGAGTTAGTTGATGTAGGTTTTCTATAAACACTTCTTATTGTGCCATCCTCTTTTTTGGTCAGAAGGTTGTCTAGAAATGAAATACGAGAGTCTTCTTCTTTCTCAATAGTAAACTTTATTGCAGGATGAACCTCGTTAAATTTATCTAGGATGTTCTTTACTTCCTTCTCATTTTCATAATCAAAAATGTATCATCCATGTACCGACAATAGAATTCGAGTTCATTAATAACATCCTTCAAAGGCCCATTTTCTAGTTTCGTAAAGAAAATGTCGGCTAGAATGGGTCCCTAGTGGTGACCCCATTGCCATACCATCGATTTGTCTATATAATTCCTTATTGAATAAAAAGTGGACATTCATTGTGCATTTCAAGAGAAGCTCTTTCATAAAAGATATAGAATCGATGTTTCGTCGTTTGAGTTCTTCACATACAAAGTTTACTGTTTCCATAAGTGGTACATTGTTGAATAAGGAAGATACATAAAATGATATCATGAATTTATTGTCAAAATTTAAATCTTTTAGCCTTTCAACAAATCCAAATGTATCCTTTACAGCACTGTGTTTCACCAACTCGGTATGATGAGGCTGTAAGAGTTCGACTAACCATTTGGCTACTGAATGGTGTGGTGAATTTAGCATATCTAATACTGGTCGAAGCGGTGCACAATATGTATAAGTATATACTGGATGTTTTATCTAGCAAAGCACTTCGTAGTTCACGCGATTTCCTGTCCATCTGTTGTTATATAATCGAATTAACTTGAGTAACTGAGTGGTAAACATTCAATAATATTATGAGGCTTTGTAAATGACATTCTATAAGGTAACTTGTACACATCGTTGTATCGTGTTTTTCCCCACAGAGATGATCCGCTCTATGGTTGGTCAATTGTACATTCATTTGATATTTCTGTTATCTTTGCACCTGCCTATGGAAAATATGAAAATTCTGAATCAGTAAGTAAATATATAAATAAATCTCTTTTTTTCTTGGTATTATTTTTATTGATTAGATTATTTAATGTCATATTATGGAACTCAGTTAGTTGATTGAAAACCCGTGGGAGAAGAGGTACAATGCACTAGCTTTGAGTCCTGTTTGAGTGTATTACAAAATGGGGGTAATATCAGTTGTAATCTTTATATGTGAAGCTGTGTCAAAACATTGAATCTAATGCTCAGCAAGCTTAGAAGATCACTGTTCAGTTTGTTTTCATACAATTGTAGGCTCTTTTCTTCTCCTTATTGTCCCTAGTGGAACATAGGGCTCCAGGCTTGAAACCTTGAAGTTCATGTGGCCTTTGGTGCGTCGGTGGCACAGTGGTTAGGACTCTCGCCGACCATGCACATGGTCCGGGGTTCGAGCCCTCGCCGACGCACACCTGATATCTATGGTCGGCCTGCGAATTTTGGGCTACCGATATCCACGCTGAAAATTCCATACTTGTACCAAAAATACGGTGTGGAATCAAGCTGTGATCAAAAATAAAAAAAATAAAAAAAATTTGTCCAACTTTGTCATTTTCCCAGAATTTCTGCCGGTTAGTAGACTAAGCAAAGTTTAGGAGTACGTCGGCCAGAGGTCGAATCCTCGACCACGATCATTCTATCACTAAGCCACCGACACATAGGCTTTCCTGATTACTCTGTCTCTAAAACTAATGTTCTAACTAGTTGTGGTTACCAGTAGAATTCAGAGTGTGCGTCCACTTGTTATTGAGACCCGTAAACTGGATGTGTGTACTCTTCAGTGGGTTATGTTTTTCCCTACCGGCACCCATCACTACAATTACTAATGTGTTATCCATTAGGCTAGTGAGTCATGAAAGTCATCCTTTATGAAATGCTTATGATGTTTTATTCATACTTGTGATTTCCAGTTAGTATTATAACGACGGAAGACAAGAGCTAGTCTACAGGTCGTTTATTGAGAAAGTCAATAGGCATTTATAGATTTCTATGTACATTATTCTTAGTGGAGAATCGACGTCTTCTGAATGGTCGTCTACTTGCTAAAGGCTATTCTGCTATCTCTTCGTGACCGTTTCTCAGAAAGTTAAGCCACATATATCTGCGGATAATATTTGCACACGTTAAGTCTGCTGTGATTGGCTGGTGTTTTTTTCAAGGTGAGGCTTCGTTATTGCTTTTTTACCTTATGACTCTGATTCGGAATGTGAACATAGACGTCGATTGCTGTCTACAATTTTGGCTAGCAGACAGCTCTCACCACAATATTTTAGGACTGAATAATTTAGCCTCAGGCATAAAATGGATCCTCACGAAAAACCTCGACAATTTGGACTTCGCCGATGATGATATATGTCTGATTTCCCACAAACTGAAAGATATACGAGTGAAAAGCAACAAGTTGGCAGAAGAAGCATCCACAGAAGACAGCAAGGACTTCAGGTGAACATAGAGAAAACATAGGTGATGAAGATTCCTAGACAACACCAACAGCCACAGCAGCAACAACATCAGATAACAATCAGCATAAATGGGAAGAACCTGAAAGAAACAACCTCCTTTACCTACCTACACGGGAAGAATCGTTTCAACTACAGGCCTAACTGACGAGGATATCAAAGCCAGAATCGGGAAAGCAAGACAAGCTACCATTACTCTCAAGTCTGTGTGGAGGTCAACAGCACTCAGCATGAAAAATAAGTTCTGGATTTTCAACTGTAATGTGAAGTCAGTGCTACTAAACGGATCGGAGACTTGGCGCGTCATGAAGGGCACCTCAAACAAACTACAGACCTTCATCAACAGCTGTCTTCGCTCAATACTACTCAAGATCAGATTGATACAAAACATCAGCAACAGGGATCTCTGACAAAGAACCAACCAACCAGGAACCATACACGAAGGAAAGCAGGTGGGTTGGTCATACTCTGAGAAAGCCATCAAGTGACATCACACTCCAGGCCATCATTCGAGTGGAACCCGAACGGGAAGTGATGAGTCGGTCTTCAGTGTGAGGGTGACATGGAAGAGGTGATGTGAAGGCCATATGATGAAAGCATGTGGCAGTCGGGTGAAAACTTTAGCAGAGAACCTAACACAATGGGGAGGTGTGGCTGAAGCCCTGTGTTCCTCTAGGAATTAAATGAAATAATAATAATAATTTAGCCTCAAATTTTATTATTGACCAAATCAATGGGTTCAAGCTGGATCACGGACTGTTATCATTCTTCAAGGCACAAATGAGGACTAAGGTGAGTATTTGTCACGTGTGTCGTGCTCACCTGTAACTGTAACAGGGGATAAAACCGAAGACTGTTCAAGTTACGAGGTGAGATGTCCAATATTTCCTGGTTTTCAGGGGTTGTCTTACTAATGTCACTTCATGATCTACCTTGTGAGGCTAATAAAATCTTATAGAAACCAACACTTGTAAATTATTTAAATTGTCTAAACTTACATACTCTCATGTATTCATTTCTTTTCACATCTCATTCAGTTTGTTTTATGTTTCTCTTCTCTGAACTCCCTCCCTTATATAATTGTAGTACATTTACGGTGGATATTCTATGGAGTTTTCAATAATGAATGATTTATTAATATTGGCTGACTGTGATCTTATCTCGTATCTTGTACAACTTATCCCTTGGATCACTTCCAATTGTCATACACAAAAATCATCGTCGTCATCTTCACCACCAATAACACGAAAAACACTGCAACAATCTTTATTGCCAAGTCTTTTTGAAAAATTACTTTTCTCTAATAACAATGATTGTTTACTGTCAACTCCTAGTCGTTTGTTTATAACTACACGTCAAATTAACTTTCTTATGTGGAAATCAACCAGTCAAGGAGATGTCAGTGGAAAAGATGCGCTAGCTGTATTTACTAGCCAAATTAGTCAACCGCATATAATTTTAAATTTTGCTGGTACTGGGAATTACAATGCTTCGGATCATTTTGAATTTTCAATAAATGGTTTACAAGTAAGCGTTGAATGTTTGTTCCGTTTTCCATTTTCTCAGTGCATGTATATAAATATGTCTGTGTGTGTGTGTGGTTTATGTTGAATGGCTGAAAGTTGCGCCTCATAAAATCTCGGTCACTTGGGAGTAACTAATGTCATGTGTTTAGTTCCTAGCGTTGGTGATAAGTACATTTTCTGTTGGTCACCCAGCTAGGTGACTTGTTATCGCCGGTGTTCTTCGAATTTGACGTTTACTTGTCGAAGGCAGGAGGCACTGAGTCCAGGTTTCGTAATTGTTTGCGCCGAAAGAAGTAATGATTCCTAAGAGATTTGAATCCACGCTAGAGAGTGCTGCAGTCAGGGAGGGACGTTGGAGATGATACCTCTTGCTAACAAGCGTCAGCAAATGAGAACAGTAAGTGCACGGCTTCCTATCAATTTTTTCCAACCAAAGTGATAAGTTTATTATTATCATTATCCTTATGGGTTCCAAGGGGAACATAGGGTTTCAGCAGAACTGCCCTGTTTCAGTCGGTCCTCTGTTATCATTTTTAGCCTGCATCATGATTGCCCCTAGGTTTTCATTTCCTCCATCCCCCCGCCATAATCGCCTTCACTTCATTATTAAAGCGCTGGCCTGGAGCGTTATGTCGCTGAACGGTCTACTCAGCGTCGTCTGTCTAATCCCTCTCCATTTTCTGCATATTTGATGGGTAATAGGTTCTTGGTTGGCTCGTTGCCAGAGTTCCCTGTTAATTATGCTTTCTGAACATTGGCTCTTGATAAGTTCTTAATGCAAAAACTAAGAGAGGTCATCTATGTTTGCTAATTTTATCTCCTATGATTGCGCGTATTATCTTAAATAATCACTTAAGTCATGGTTATCCGCAGAATTGAGCCCCCTGTCTCTGTGGTTACACTTATCTTATCCTATTGTTATTATTACTATTTATTGTTTATTATTGCTTCCTTTAGTTCCTAGAGGAACATAGGGCTTCAGCCGCACATCTCCATTGCGATTGGTTCTCTGCTAGAGTTTTAACCTGACTCCGAGTGTGCCCATATGCTTTCATCTCTTCTTTACATGACCTCCCTTATGCCATCCTCAAAGACCAACTCGCCGCTTTCCTTTCAGGTTCCACTTGAGGGCTTGTCTAGTGATGTCACTTGATGGTTTCCTCAGAGTATGGCCAATCCATTTCCATTGCTTCCTGATTATTTGTTGCACAATCGGTTCCTGGTTGGTTGGTTCGTTCATCGCCAGAGATCCCTGTTGTTGATGTTTTGTAGCAATCTGATCTTGAGTAGTATTGAGCGAAGACGCCTGTTGATGAATGATGCAGTTTGTTTGAGGTGCTCTTCATGACGCGCCAAGTCTCTGATCCGTTTAGTAGCACTGACTTCACATTACAGTTGAAAATCCAGAACTTATTTTTCATGCTGAGTGCTGTTGACCTCCACACAGACTTGAGAGTAATGGTAGCTTGTCTTGCTTTCCCGATTCTGGCTTTGATATCCTCGTCAGTTCGGCCTGTAGTTGAAACGATTCTTCCCGTGTAGGTAGGTAAAGGAGGTTGTTTCTTTCAGGTTCTTCCCATTTATGCTGATTGTTATCTGATGTTGTTGCTGCTGTGGCTGTTGGTGTTGTCTAGGAATCTTCATCACCTCTGTTTTCTCTATGTTCACCTGAAGTCCTTGCTGTCTTCTGTGGATGCTTCTTCTGCCAACTTGTTGCTTTTCACTCGTATATCTTTCAGTTTGTGGGAAATCAGACATATATCATCATCGGCGAAGTCCAAATTGTCGAGGTTTTTCGTGAGGATCCATTTTATGCCTGTTTCCTCTCTGCCCGCCAGTATTTGTCGCATTATCCAATCTACTGCAATCAGGAAAATCATTGACGATAATGTGTAGCCTTGTCTCACTCCCGTCTTCACTTTGAATTACTGTAATTTTATTCATATTCTTTCGTCATCTTCCAATTTGTACACGATTGAATCATTCACGCCTTCGAGTTGCCCGCCACTGAACCAACGTTCAATGTTCACATTCTTTTACAAGTGCATTGGCAGCAGATTGAGCCTTGCACCCACGTTTGTGGTGAGCGAGTTGTCTGCCACTGAATCACCTATGCACTATAAAAACATAGCTCAATCACTTTTATATTAATAATTATTATTCCACATGGATGAAGTTACGTAATTATCTTCCCTCCATGTATATTTATCTCTTCATTTATTTTATAGGTAGACTGTCGACTGGGTCAATTGAAATCTCCATGTTCTCAATGTAAACCGATTGTAATCAATAAATTTAGTGAAAAAAAATCCCAAAAAGAACCATATGTTATTTTTATTCCATGTGAAATTGATACCAAAGTGTTAACATCGTCAATGGATAGAGTGATGAACCCGTTACAGTTGTGCAGTTCACTGATATTTTGGCATTCTGATAAGCGTATAGTCAATTCAAGAACTGGTATCAGCCAACCGTGTCTATCTATCACATTTCAACGACCTTCTCGATCTGACCACTTGTCTGCAGTTGTTAATGTATGTTTACAGTATAAATATGCGTTATGGCGATATCATTATATTGTTTATCATGTAGATATACATATTGTTTGTTTGATGTGATACACGGTGATTTTTTCCTTCACGTTCCCAGTGGAACATAGGGCCTCAAGCTAGTAGCTTGAAGTTTCTGTAGCAGTGTTTATTTTTACAGGATGGGGTTGCTAGCGTCATGCCCAACCTTTCCTCCTTACCGGTGTCACTACTGGTTTAGTGAGGTAAAGGAGTGCGTCTGTGGCCGGGAATCGAACCCCGGACCATGTGCATGGTCGGCGAGCGTCTTAAATGCTGTGCCACCGACGCACCACACAGTGATACACAGTATCAGTAACTGGATGACGTTGTGAGCCACAACTGTATTCTCTCTGTCTGTCTGTTCTCGACATGGAAATTTGCACAGTTGTGCGGCAGTTCAAGTCGCCACACTCCCTCCTTGTAGCACACAAAGCAACAGTAGAAACTAGAAGAAATGCGTAATAGAGACAGTAAACAGGGATATGAGACAAAAGGAATAGTAATAACAAAGAACGATATAGTTTCATTGGAAATTGTAAGTCACAAGGAGTAGATGCATCTGTGATAGCCGTTGAGAACGATTTTGAGCCATGTTACCAATTGTTTCCAGCCATTGGGTTTACCGTCCCGAGGACCCCAACCAGTCAGGAGGCCTACACCTTCCTACGTGGCTTAAACTAACCGTTGTGGATTTCATTGACTGGTGCCATGTTTTAGTTTGACCGCCGCTAGCTCTTTTCCAACCTGACCCTATGTACAACTGTATTGGTCATAATCACATCAATGTATTCAAACAACTAGAGAACTTCCTTTACACACACATAGTTCCACTCCCTGAGGGTGACTTTATTGCAAATTGCATATATATATATATATATATATATATATATATATATATATATTCATTGTGCGTTTACATGCAAGTGAATGCATTACAGTGACGGAAGGCTCTTTTTTCCCCTTTCAGATCATTTAATTTAGTAGGGTTAATCGTTCCAGGGCTTAGCTAAATTTCTATATTCAGATAACCTTATTTGATCTCGATCTGATAGTTGTTGGCCTTAGGTAACTGACCTTATAGTCATTACATTGTTTAGGAGCTAGTGATACTGCTCCATCTGGCTGACTGAATTTCGTCTGGGTAGGGCGGGATCGGAACCCTAAACGTATTGATCGGCAGTTGATTACCTAGACCAATAAGTAGTTTTGGTCTTTTTCTTAAGTAAATATATACATGTATTACAAATGTCGTTTCATGAATTTGCTGTCAATATTAAAAAAGAGTCATTTTTTTAATTTCTCAAACTATTCGAATCATTTAGCCTATGTCAAGCAAGCGCAGTCGTAATCGCTTCAATGTGCGTTTAAAAGTTGGACAAGATCAAACATTATGCATCCGACCGGATACACTGTCAGCTGTTCTATATTTCTGTAAATTCTTTCATGAATTATTTGAAGTTAACAGTTTTCTGCCAAATGATGAAATCAACAGGCGTCGTAATAATACAGATTTACTGACTTCATCAATTGGATCGCCATCATCATCATCGCCGTTGTCATCGTCATCATACACTGCAAGATTTATTCATCTTCTACACCTTTATCTTGAAAAGATTAACATAGAAACTAATAGTATTCGAGTGAGTTGTTCTTGTGTATTTTTTCTGCTTTGCTTTTATCATTATTATTATTAATTATTATTCTCAACCAACAAGCATAACAGCAGCAATATTAAGCGCCAATCACCATCAACGGAAGCGATTTGAAAGAGGTTACTTCATTCACTCACTGATCTAGGGAGCATTGTCTCAACTACAGGAAGCCGGAACGGACGAGGATGTCAAATCGAGCGAGAATCGGGAAGGCAGGCGAGAAACACATTCATTAACCTGAAACCAATCTGGAAATCTCCGTCACTCATCATCAACAACAAAATTCGGTCGGATTTTCAATACAAACACGTCAAGTCAGTTAGTTCTTCTATACGGATGAGAAACTTGGCGGGTGTGTCACAAAGAATCTTTCCACCAACAGCCTGTTGCAGACGTTACCTTTATCAACCAACAACTGTCTTCGCTAGCTCTGTACTGAAGATCAGAAGGCCGGGCCGGAAAGAATCACCAACAAGAAACTATGGGGACAAACAAACAAAACAAGAACCAATCGCCGATGAACAAATATGCAGGAGAGAGTGGATGGCGATGGATTGGACACTCGCTCGCTGAGGAGGCCGGTTGGTGACATCGCGCGTGCGTCAGGCCATTTCTCGAGTGGAACCAGGCCGAAAGGAAAGCGGCGAGTGGGACGTCAGTGCAAGGGTGACATGGAGGAGATGGTGTGAAGAGGGGAGTTGAAACAGTATGGACTAACATGGATGGAGGTGAAAAGTACAGCAGAAGGAAGACAGAAGCAAGTGGAGACGTGCAGTTGAAGCTCTATGTTCCACTAGGAACCCAAAGGAACAATAATAATAATAATTCCCTCAGGCTCCTAATGGCACAATGAGTTTTAGCAGCACATCGGCATTTCCCTCAGTTTTTTGCAATCTGTTTTAGCTGGCTGCGCAGTTGCCCATATACTTTCATTTTAACCTCACGCGTTCTACTTCATGTTACCCTTGGACGATGCACTGGTTGTTTCCTGGCCTATTTTCACTCGACGGCTTGGTGTATCATATCCACCCCGTTTCCATCGCCTTCTGCATATTCTCTCGGTTGATAGGTTCTTGACTCTTCCGTTGACAGAGCTTCTTGTTGCTTATCCTTTCAGATTGATCATCTGATCTCTTTCTTATACGAAGCAAAGGTAGATGTTGATTAAAGTCCACAGTCGCCTGTTGAAAATAGTTTTTTTTTAACGCGTTTTCCAAGCCTTTGAGGCATTAATAGAATCACTGACATGATATTTTAATGTTAAAACTTCAAATGCTTCTTCGTTCCCCTGGTGGCTGTTTTTTTATTGTCAATCGTTCAGCTTATGTGTATTTGAAACAATGCAGACCAGGTAGGTAAATAGTTGGAAGAAGAGACTCCCTTTGAAATCACCTCATATTCGTTCTTTCGTGTTTGTTTTTGTCAGCTAGGTACTTTCATCATTTTTGTTTCCTGTATGTTTCAATTGAGGTCCTGCCTTTTCTGGTTCTTCAGTCAGTTTGTGATTTTTCGCCTATAGATCATCGAGGGTTTACTTTATTAGACAAAAATCGTCCGGGATTTACAGATCTTCTAGAGTCTTCTTGTCTGTCCATTGACGTAGTTTAAAACAGAAAAGGTTCATCCGGTACTCAGCATTTTGCATCATGCCGATTTATGATGTCCTTTTAGTATCAGCGAACTTTTCCATTTCAGTAGCAACTCTTCTCCGTGATGTTAGTAGATCTATTTAAAAGTCTTATTCATTCACTAGTAGACTAAGTAAGTGCCCAGTAAATTATCAGTCCCTAAATGACGCATTGTACGAGAGGTGGCCAGCTCTCATGGCCCAAGTGGTCTAGTGGATAACGCTTTCGCTGGCGTTTGAAACTATGGGCAGTGCGTTCGAGCCTCAGTGTTGGGAAAATCATCATCACTCACTGAGAAATGCAGGTACATCCAGCTAGCTGACGAGTCCCAAATAGGACGAAACACGCGTTATCCTGGATTCCACTGCTAGTCACCATCCAACAATTAAATTCTAATTGAACGCCCAGACATCGTCGAAGCATCTTCACAAGAAGCCGACAGGCGTGTCAACCTGAAACCGAGCACTCCGCTCCAATCAATAGATGGGAAAATCTAAAATTCAATTAGACCCTAAATGAATTTAATAGTGTGAAATATTCCCATATTATGAATTAAAAGTCAATCTAAACGAAGAATATTCTTTTCAATAATTTCTCTTCAAGCTCTTACAATTATAAAATATAATATTTGTTGTCGTTACAATAAAGGGCAGTTATCCGGCGAATACATTTTTAACGTAGAATAACAGTTTAGTTATGGGGTGTCAAAATAAATAGTCGTATTTGAGTGTGACAAACGTGCTAGGCTGAAATCGACAACAAAATATTGTAAAACGGGAGACAATGGGGATGATTAGTCATAATAGATTTGTAGAGTATGGGGTAGGAAAATTGACAAGTCAGTTCAAGGTTATAAAAGGTGTCAGGTGAGTGGCTAGTACAAAGTGGTCTGACTTAAACAGGAGATAGTAGGACTGGAACGAGAGGATCATAGTGAGATAACGAATATGTGAAATGAAACAGGTGGAGGCATATATTGAGAAAACAGAATATCACTAATAATAAGTGCGTATAGTATAAATGAAAATTCGATAGTATTGAGGGAATGTTTGCATGAAGGGCATAAATTATGACGAAAATTAATAATTGTAATAATAAGCGAAGGAAAAAAATCAAGAGGGCTAAGGGGAAAGAGCAATCTTGGTGAGAAGAAGAATCATCAATCCAAGTTTGGCCACGGTAGGAACAGCGTCTTGACGTGTTATTTTTGAATAGAAAGTTCCGGTTTAGTCTATCTTGTTGCAACAGCTTCAGCTATGTGTAGGAGATGTAAGCGGACTGTACGTGATAACGACTTCGGAATTCGGTATATAACTCTGAAAGCTGTGTTGACGTCGGTATGATGTCCAGTATCGACTAAGTGTGACAGGATCGAGCTTTTTATGCACTTAATTTCTCCCCTGCTGAACCAAGCTGGTAAGTGTTCTCGAACCCGTAGACGAACCTGCCTAATCGTGCGCTCTATATATACAAGTAGTCACAATTTATGCTCTTCACGCAAATATTCCCTCCATACTATCGAATTTTCATTTATACTATCCGGACTTATTATCAATGATATTATCTGTTTTCTCAATATATGCCTCCACCTGTTTCATTTCACATATTCGTTATTTCATTATGAACCTCTCATCCCAGTCTTACTATCTCCTGTTTAACTCAGACCACTTTGCGCTAGCCACTCCACTCACCAGCTGACACCTTTTATAACCTTGAACTGACGTCGATTTTCCTACCCCACACTCTACAAACCTAAATGAATTGCTCTGAATTCTGTTACATGTCGAATTATGAGTTCGCCATTCGAATTGATACAATACGATACTAGCATGAATTTCGATAGCATAAATCTCAGTGTGGAACTTAATTACCCCTACACATATAGTGTGTGGGTGTGCTGATAATCCTACTTACAGTTTATCCGGCTGGGATGCGAATAAACCTAATGATATAGAGTCGAGTCCTTAAGCGCTATCTAACTGTGATGTTTCATTTTCAACCATGATATTTAATCATCGTTTTGTTTATTTTGTTTTCGTTTTCATTTTCAGATTAATCTACAGTTTGATGAGAGAAATAACAAAGGCATTGATTTCCGTGTATTAGAATTCAAACTCAAGCATCTTTCAACTGTAATACAACTAATTAACTCGACCAACAGCGGCGACACATTAACCACTTCAATTGAATATCTTTCAAATTTATCTGGTTTATCATTAAGCTGTCGTTCAGCTAGAAGTAATTCACTAATATTCACTAAAATAAGCAATCCTCGTAAACCAGTATATTTAATATGGCCTAATACATGTCTGACTGTTGGTGGATCAATCAATACTAATCAATACTGTATGCATAATCTTAATGATGAGTACTCTGTCTACTCATTTGATAAGGTCACTAGTCAAATTCAGCTTAATTCTAGTCTATTAATTCATTTACCTGTATATGGTTACATAAATGATTATATTAAGCTAATTCTTATGAAAATTACGCATATTGTAAAATCAATTCAAATTTGTAACAAGCTTCTTTGTTTTAAATCATCAACTGTTCAATGTTTCAATAAAAATGATAGCAGTTGTTGTATACATTGTTCTTCAACTGATAATTGTGTTGTTATACACAGCGATGATTTGCGTAGAAACTTTACTCTGTCGCAGTCATCATCGATATCCTCCTCGAGTCAATTTATGTTAATAAAACCTGATAATGTTGATCCCGTTCATCATCAATCTCATCCATGTTATCCATGGGTATTGAATCAGCAATTATGGGAACAATCACCTTTACAGCGCCATCGTTGGCCATTACAAAATGAAATTGTCTGTTGTAATAATCTGTTGAATAATTTCACTGCCAATGAAGACAATGATGACAAAGATGTAGTGGAAGACGAAGAAGAAGAAGAAGAACGATTGCGTAATCCACAATGGTTAGGTATAACATGGATGCATCCTGAAGTATGTAGACCGAATTATTTACGAATACTTCCTATACCATTTGAATTAGTCTCGTCGAAATTGAATAATGTTAGTGATGAGTATTCACTGAATGGATTTGAGGTGAGTTTTGATGAATTTTATTAAAAATTGTTCATTCTGAAGATACACGTAGATGTTAATTTCAAAGTTTATCTAATTGATTAAAAATGCCCATTAAAATTTTCAAAAGAATGGATACTGAACAAAGAGTACTCTCTTCTTTATCAGGCTCTACAGTTGTATATACATTATAGTAAATGAATGAATTATTGTTATGAACAACATTAATATTGTTTAAATAACATTGAATCAATAATATTGATAGATTACAGCTCAATAGTATCAACATAAAATAAGGTGAATTTCAGAAAAATTGGGACCGATAGTATCACAAATTCATGAATTTATAATCTTTACTGAAGGCTGGCCAGGGCAGTAGCAGTGTCTGGTTGGACTTACTTCTCTTGAACACAGAGCACTGGTTGTTTCAGGCGAATAGCATTAGCCTCTGTGATAGAGAAGGATTCTTCCACGCTCGCTGGCTTTGTGGCCGGTCAGTCCAATATGGAACTGTTGATGGCTTTAACTACATCTCTACTTAGCCATAGTGGACGATGTTCTCGTGCGAGCACGAAAAATCAAGTTCCTAGAGCAACGGCCAATCGGTAGATACAATTAGAAGTGGTTAGTCTATGTACTTCATCTTTCAGTCGAGGTAACACTATCGGTCGTGTAGAGAATAATACGTGTAGTTCGCCAGCATTAAAAGTTCTTTGAACTGATTTTCTTAATTTCCTCGTAATTTTCTCACTTGGTATATCGCCCTTGAATTGTAGTCGTATATAAAGTGGCTTCTTGTTTACAGATAGTGAGTACTCCTTTTCCACCGCTTTCTTTGTCATGTGTTTCTTGATAAATTTGTCGGGATAGCCATTTTCGATCAAAGTATCATATACAATGCTGAATTCATCTCCAGTTACTTCTTCTTAGCATATAGCTCTAACTCTGTGGCTAAGTGTCTTCACTAAATTTCTTTTGTACTTGATAGGAACGAAGCTGTGAAATGTGTAAAACGTTGTCCTGTCCAAGTGCTCTTTCTGTGCAAATTTCTTTTTATGCTACCATCTGGTTTTCTTGCAAGTAAGTAGGACATCCAGGAAGGCGATTCTGTCTTGTGATTCCTCTTCGCACGTGTGAATTTCATAGCCGAATGTACTTCATTGAATTCAGTAATGATTGTACTCCTATCAGAACCATTATCACAAAGGATGAAGGTGTCATCCATATATCAGCAATAAAATGAGAGCTTACTGATAAGGTTGTTCAGTGGTCCATTTTCTAGCTAACTTGGAAAGAAATCAGCCGGAATGGCACCCAATAGGGAGCCCATCACCACCCCGTCCTCTTGCCTGTTTTTATTTGTGTCTCTGTAACTGCTTTCCATATTGTGTGTAACCACCCACACGAAGCAATTATGCTTGATAAGCAGTTCAAAATTATGTAAACACTAGACAAGCGTTTCATTGGTTTGAATTCGAGCTCATGGAGGCGTACTCGGTTCGACCTAGCCTAGAAGAGTCTGTTATGCGACCTGTTGTCAACTGTGGTATGATCGCGTCGGTCACATTAAAATCTGCCTTGGGCATTGGAGATAGATTGGCCTGGTTGGTTGGTTGGCGATTTAACCAAGATTAAGGTAAGAAAAGAATGTTGAGATTTTATAGTCACAGTTTGATCACACGATGAATCATGAGGTTATTACTATTTAAAGCCGATTCCTATCAAAGTGAGAATCAGTTCACATACCACCCAAGTAGTTGTGGTGCGTAGTGTGTGTATCATCAAGCATTTATGCATGCTATCTTGATCGGTAGATCACATACTGTGTTCTATGACTGTGAAGCTTTGAGTTTTTATACAGTATCCTAATGAAGCTGATCCCTCCAGAATATTAATACATGGAGAATTACTACTCACTTCCTTGTAACATTAGGTGATAAATTAATTACATTACAGGTAAGATTTTATTTTGATAAGTTACACAGTGTTACACAATAATATTAACTAATGACGTTTCGAGCACAAATTATTGCTCATAATCATATCAAGTTACTCACAAAACTTTCTTGCTTCATTTGTATACATATGCGGAATCGATTAGATATTGAAATAAAAATTAATATGAGATAATGTACATCCAGAAATAATAATAATAATAATAATAATAATATGAGTGTTATTGATCAATTACAATCAGATTGGAAATAAGACGAGTGCTTTTATAGTCATAATAAGTTACCTGTTAGAATGTTGTGATGTGCTTGTATTGAAATAGAATTTTGAGATTATTTATTATCCTCTTCTGATTTGATTGGCGCTAATAATATCTTCCATGCATACTTCTGGTATTTGCATTGAGTCATTACTGTTGCATGTGTTGTGTTGGGTATAGACTCAATGAACCAGTCAGGATTCAGTAATCAATCTCTCTCCCCCAACTTATATTACTTTTTAGAATTTCAACCCTCTCCCACCATTCTGTTGTGTGATTGTGTGTTAATGCATAAAGTGCAATTGCTAAGCTTTTTTCTAAATTACTCATCTTCGCGAGTGGCTAAATTCTTATGTTCTGACAGTCTGATTACTCCCGATCTATTAGTTTGACCTATATAGTTGACCTCGAGGTCATTGCAAGATATTTTGTAAATTACATTATTTCTGAATGTACATTATCCCATATTGAATTTTATTCAAACATCTAGTCAACTCCACACACGTATATAAATGAAGTAAAAGGCTGTGTGAGTGAGCGACTTGATATGATTATGAGTGGCAATAGTTTGTGCTCGAAACGTGGTCATCAGTTAATATTATTGTGTAACACTGTGTGACTTATCAAAGTAAAATCTTATCTATATTGGCCGCACAAAGCGCGCGCTTTCCAAACGCATCCCTGAACATTATCCGGCATGGTTAGCAAAGAGACAATCCAAGACAATTACTAGCTCATTTCTCGAGCATTTGGTGAACTCAGGCCTTGTAGCTCCACCAGAGTCGTCTTTCAAGGTCATCTACAAAGTGAAGCCAAATAGTACAAAGGGCGTCAGATTTCGGCTCTTGTGTAAGGCGGAGGCGTTGGCAATTCATCAATACAACCCTGAACTCTGTATACAGAAAAAGTTTGTCCAGTCTCGTATTCTACCTTGGTCTTAACCTCTACACTAATCGTTCCCTGTAAAAATTTTTGATTTTTTCTTGTGTTCTTAATTTTTAATTTTACTTTTGGTTTGCTTTTGCTCTAATAATTAATTCACTATTATCGATCTCATATGCTCCTTTTGTATATTTTCACACCCTCTTCACACTTATTAAATTGACACTCAAATACCACCTTTATTCTCACACAAAAGCAATTTTAACCTTATCAAACTTCTATCTTTGTGCCGTTGATTACCAAGTAATTTACAACTTTTAATTTCCATTTCTAAAGCCACTCTTGAGTAATTATATCAGTTAGGTCACCCGCCCGTATCACTCAATAATAGACCCCTATACATTTTTCTAAGTATAAATACGACTGTACAACCTTTGAAGATGATTTCTTCGATAAAGAAAAATTTTCTTTGCTCAGTCTGTCTTTTATTTTCATCTATAATGGAGTTATACTCTACTACAGTGCCCAATTTTTATGCTTATACCAAGAAGGCGATAAATTACTTACACTATCTTGATGGGACTATCAGCAGGAAGTAGGAATAGGCCACACTTAAAGTGGATATCAATCCATGAAGTCTCGCTGCAAACTATGTTTGGTGGCGTAGGATGATTGTTCAGAGGTCGTCGTTGGAGGGAGGCTTTTTGCCTTACTGTTTCCTCCTTTTACATCTACTTACTTACTTTATTTTCATTTTACTTGTTACATTTACTTCTTTGTATGCTTTTTTGATGCGTGTTGTTTTGAACTGAAACGTCCCCATGAAAAGTCTTTCAATAATCCGCGCTTTTGAAGAATGCTGCTTGAGGAGGCTTCCTGTGCTCTTGGAAGAGTGTTGGCGGTTGTTACTTCCCGGATGCCCACACTGTCAAAGTTGATTGATTATTCGGTTACCTGAAACAGAGAGGAGAGGGTTAGTGTTGCGTGACCGCAGAGCCTAGACGATAACTGCTTGAGGCCAGTCACACATGACCTGTATCAACTGGTTTCTTGGTTTGCTTTCGTCTTAGTAAACTTACTGCCGGTTATGGACTGCCGTCGGGTGAGTCGGGATGTACAATTGTTGGGGTTGGCCTTTTCTTACCCCCTCTCTCCAGGGTGGAGAGACAGTATAGGTGGCTATCATGCTGGTCATCTGGGGGAAAACACCTTACTACAGCTGTTACATCCCTGTTCCCCACAGCAGTACGACTTCGCCCACAGACCACCAGCATAGTGTAGAAAAATTCTTACACTAAGCCAGTAACTGCCTTTAGTCTAATCGTTATCCTAACAACCTTCCTGGCATGGTAGGACCTGCAGGAACATTGGTTCCAGCCAGTGTAGCTTGTTAAGTCATTCCGATGTGCAAGCCCGATCACTCCGTGTCAAGGTAGCAGCTATCGGTCGGGAGGACGGTCAAACCAAAACATGGCACCAGTCAATGAAATCCACATCAGTTAATTTAAGACACGAAGGAAGGTGTGGACTGCTGACTGATCGGGGTCCTTGGGATGGTAAAAACCAACGGCTGGAAACAATTGGTGATATGGCTCAAAATCGTTCTCAGTGACTAGCATAGATGCATCCACTCCTTGTGACTTATGACTTTCAATGAAACTATATTGTTCTTCGTTATTACTATTCCTTTGCCTCACACCTCTGTTTCCCGACCGAAAGCTGCTACCTTGACGTGGTGGTCGGGCTTGAACACCGCAATGATCTATTCAAGCTATACTGGCTGAGACTTATGTCTCTTGAGGTCCTACCATGCCAGGCAGGTTGTTTGGATAGCGGTTAAACAAAAAGCAGCTACCCAATCCAACATCATGTCCAATACAAAATCACAAAATTTCATGCCGGATCGGCCGTGGCCCGGATTAACAACGACCGCGCTTCCTGCTGCCGTGTCACAGGGCAGGAGTGATAAATCTGCTACTGAGACACACCAAACAAAAAAGAACGAACAAAAACAGGCCGCGTGTGACCGGCCTCAAGCAGTTGTCCCCTGGGCTCTGCGGTCACGCAACCAACTTCCACGGTGTGGGCAGCCGGGAAGTAACAATCGCCCTCACAATCCGAAATGCACACGAAACCTCTCTATTACTCACTCATCTTTGTCTTCATCTTCATCTCTATCATCTTGCCTTCCTTCCACTGATGCAACTCCTCGACTTGATAGCTCTCCACTTCCTCTCCACTCTGCGTCCACTAAAAACGATGGAAGCCAAAAAACCACCACCGACAGCCTCTTAAAGCCGCGCCACCAATTTCATATAGGAGCTCTTAATGTTAGGACACTTTGCCAAATAGGACAACAAGCATCACTAGCCAAGACCCTGGCATCACGAGCCATTGATGTATGCTGTGTTTCAGAAACACGCATACAAGACCCAAGTGTGGTTATTCACCTAACCCCACCTGGCCAACAGGTTGAATCTGCAAAATTCACCTTGAGGGTGTCAGGAGATGCCACAGCTAGTTCACGAGGATTAGCTGGCGTAGGGATAGCTTTGAGTACTAGGGCAGAAAAGACATTGCTTGACTGGATCCCGGTAGATAGCCGAATGTGTGCTGTCCGCCTGAACGGATCAGTAAGAAGGAGGAAGGACTGCACTACTCGCCGATGCCTTTTCGTAATCTCCGCCTACGCCCCCACTGACTGCAGTTCAGATGAAACGAAGGATGAGTTCTACCAAAAGCTGTCTAGTTTGGTGGAAAGGCTAAACGCTCAGACATAGTCGTTCTAGCTGGTGACTTTAACGCTCAAGTAGGGAAATTGTGTCAATCTGAGAAGGATGTCGGTGGCACCTATGGAGTTCCGTGCCAGCGAACCGACAACGGTGACCGTCTCCTACAGTTCTGCTCTGATAATCATTTGTTTCTTGTAAGCACTAACTTCAAACACAAGGAGAGACACTGTTTGACTTGGAGACCCCCTTCATCAAACCAACGCTGGACACAAATAGACCACATAGCAATAAGCTATCGTTGGCGTGGGTCGGTAGGAGATTGTCGCTCCTTCTGGAACACGTGCGTAGATACCGACCATGCACTGGTCCGCGCTCGGGTGTGCTTACGACTGAACGGACGTAGGAAACAGCTGGCGGTAAAACCATCACGTCCCCAGCTCGATCAGGAAACTAAATCCGTATTTGAGGAAGAACTAGCTAAACACATATCTGTGTTCGACAGCTGTGCTCACCCTGAAGAAGCTTGGAAAAATATCCAGGCAGCCATAGATACAGCTGTAAAAGCTGTGAATAAGGTAAACCCAAAGGTGAGTAAAAACCACTGGATCTCCACCGCCTCATCCGAACTGATAGATGCTAGAAGACTTATTCCGGCGAGCTCCGAATTCAATGAGGAGCGAAAGCTGCACAAGAGGAAACTTACGAAAAGTCTCCGCAAGGACCGTGAACAGTGGTGGGCGACAAAAGCCAAAGAGATGGAGAAAGCTTCGAGGATAGGCAACACCAGGCAACTCTTTGGACTCATCAGGGAAACGGGTGGGAGAAGACAAATCATTAGTGAGACAATCTCGGAAAAAAATGGCACTATAATTAGCTCCAGGATAGACGACTGGATCGTTGGAAAGAGCATTATGAGGAGCAGTTTAATTTGCCCACAGCCACGCTCAACCTTCCGAGCATCCAACACCTCCCTGAATGGGATATAGACACAGGTCCTCCGTCACTAACTGAGGTTACTAAAGCTGTCACCAATCTGAAACTAGGCAAAGCAGCGGGACCTGATGGAATGACTCCAGAGGTATTTAAGTACGGTGGAGACAGCTTACTGTCCGGATTAACTGAGGTACTAGGCAGCGTCTGGGAATCAGAAGAAGTCCCATCGGGTTGGTGTAAGTCACTGATTATCCCCATATACAAGAAGGGAGACAAGTCTTCCTGTGATAATCACAGAGGGATTAGCTTGACTAATATAGTATCTAAAGTCTTAGGCTCAATAATCATGCGTAGACTGAGTGGTGCTCGGGAAGCACAAACACGAGAGAGCCAGGCAGGCTTTAGACCAGGAAGAGGGTGTATTGATCATATCTTCACCCTCCGACAGATTCTAGAACATAGGCATTCCTACCGGCGTCCAACAGTCATTATATTTCTTGACCTAAAGGCAGCATTCGACTCTGTCGATCGGGAAGTTCTCTGGAGATGCTTGGCTGTAAAGGGAATTCCGAGAAAATATATTGCACTGATTAAGGCACTCTACTCGTACTCATACAGCCAGGTGAGGGCTTACGGCGAGCTGTCATCTGAACTGATGACGACCAGTGGTGTCCGTCAAGGATGCCCATTATCTCCTTTTCTATTCAACTTCATCATAGATGTGTTAATGGACTTAACCCTAGGTGACTTCAGCGACTCAGGGATTGACTTGCTACCGGGAATAATCTCGTTGACTTGGAATATGCAGACGATATAGTCCTTCTAGGCGAAGACGCTGACGAAATGCAGAGTCTTCTAAACACCTTGAGCCGCAATCTACGAATGTTTGGCATGCGATTCGCTCCCGCCAAATGCAAGATGATGTTACAGGACTGGACTACATCGACGCCTAGTTTAAAAATAGGAAGTGAAGTGGTAGAGCACGTTGACCGCTTCACTTATTTGGGAAGTACCATCAGCCCCAACGGGCTGATCTCTGACGAAATCTCAGCACGAATACAAGGGGCTCGTTTCGCATTTGTTAGTTTACGCCGACTCTGGCGTAGACGAGATGTTCGACTATCGACCAAAGGGCGGGTGTACTGCTCATCAGTCCGCTCCGTCCTCCTTTATGGTTGTGAGACCTGGCCACTGAGAGTGGAAGACATGAAAAGACTAGCTGTCTTTGATCATAGGTGCCTGCGTTCTATTTCCCGTGTAAAGTGGCATAATAAGGTGAGCAACATTGAGGTTAGGCGTAGAGTTCTAGGTAAACAGGGGAAATCAATCGACGAAGTCGTGAAGCTACAAAGACTGAGATGGTTAGGACATGTGTTACGTATGCCAAGCCATCGCCTCCCTCGACGAGCAATGTTAGCGGATATAGGGTCAGGCTGGAAAAAAGCTAGCGGCGGTCAAACAAAAACTTGGCATCAGTCAATGAAATCCACAACAGTTGGTCTAAGCCACGTAGGAAGGTGTAGACTTCTTGGCTGGGGTCCTCGGGACGGTAAAAATCTATGGTTGGAAACAATTGGTGACATGGCTCAAAATCGTTCTCAGTGGCGCAGATGCATCCACTCCTTGTGACTTATGATCTCCAATGAAACTGTTTTGTTCTTCGTTATTACTCCTTTGTCTCACACCTCTGCTCACTGTTTCTATTATGCTTTTCTTGTACTTTCTTCTCTTGCTTCGCGTGCTACACGGAGTGTGGCGACTTGAACTTCCGCACATTTGTGCAAAGTTCTATGTCGAAAACAGACAGCCAAAGACAGCTTGTCTCATATGGTTGTTTGTTGGCCTTTCTGCTAAGTTTCCATCCCCAGCACATTTACAACCGACTAGGTGAGGCTTAGGAGAGAGGCTGGTACTCGAGAATCTACCTAACTTTGACCGATATGCGTTGTTGGTGATCATTTTACTATTCCATCCTTAAAAAAAAATTTGAATTTTATAAGTGCATCAAATTTACAATTTAATGGCATTGCCTTTATACTTCGTCGTATATTACAATTTTAGCTTCAATGTTACCTACAGTATTGGGATCCATTTCATCAGTACAATGGAAGTTTCTTAACATACTCTTCCTTCATTCTGAGTGATAGTCAGATCAATGAATATGATTTATCAAAAGTGAATTCATTCAACCAATATGGAGTTGTACCCTCAACAGTTCAGACATATCAACAAGGTAGTAATTGTCAAAATAATGCAAACATATCAAATTGTTACGTTGAAAGAAAAGAAAAGGTGAAAGATAGTGTCGATTATTCTTCGGATTCGTTGTCCTTTAATTTACACTTCTCAGATGATAATAATACAAATAACTCTTCAGTGCCTACAGATAATACATCTTATCAACCAGTATCGGCGATTTGGCGAATTCTTGTTGATTTACGAATACGTCCTAGCTCTGGCATGTAAGTTACTTTCTGTACTAATGGTTTTTTTTTATAAACACTTACGCCATTCCGTAGTTGTTGGTTTCTTTCAGCTTGAGTTACTTATGTTTCTTTTGCATACTAACGGTAGATACCCGGCCTTCACCTCGGCTGCATCGTTTCAACTGCAGGCGGCACAGATAAGTGTGTCAAATTCAGAATCCCATTAACCAGCTAAACAAACAATTACTCTTAAATTAGCTTGGAAATCTGCTGAACTAAGCATAAGGAAAATGATCTGGATTTTCAAAATTAGTATCAGTTTGGAGAGATGGAATACCCCCTGAAGCACTGAAAGCGGACCCAGCAGACATGCTGACTCCACTATTGCAAAAAGTGTGGAAGGAGGGAAAGGTGCCTACTGACTGGAGGAAAGGTTACCTCGTGAAGCTACCAAAGAAGGGCGACTTAGGACTCTGCAAGAACTGGTGAGGAATCATGCTCCTGTCGACGCCAAGTAAAATCCTGAGTCGCATCGTCCTGGAGACAATAAAGGACGCACTGGAGACAGAACTCCAACCGGAACAAGCTGGATGCAGGATAAGCAAATCATGTTCTGACCAAATTGCAACTCTACGCACCATCATCACAGAACAAAGCATGAAATGGCAGTCAAACCTCTACCTCAACTTTATACACTTTGAGAAGGCCTTCGACAGCATTGACTGCGAAGTAATTTGGAAACTACTCGAGTAATATGGCGTACCCCAAATATTCATCAACCTTATTCAACAGCTGTACGACAACAGCACATGTCAAGTGATCCACAAGGGAAAACTCAGCGAGGCGTTTGGAGTAAACACAGGAGTCAGACAAGGGTGCTTACTACCACCAATGATATTCCTAATTGTGGTGGACTGGATTATGCGTGAGACAGTGAGTGGGAAAGGAGAAGACAGGAATATCCTGGACCGACGTGAAGAACCTAGAAGACCTGGATTTCGCGCGTGGATTGTTTATGTTCGATGCCAGACAGAATCAAAGACTTACAAGCGAAAACCGACAACCTGATCGAAGAAGCAGCCCGCGAAGACAGGACTCCAAGTGAACATAGACAAGACGGAGGTTATCAAAATAACCAGCCAACCAACAACAACAGCAGCAACATCCAGCGCCAATCGCCATCAACGTGAGGGATTTGAAAGAGGTTACTTCATTCACAAACTTGCCTAGGGAGCATTGTCTAAACTACAGGCAGTTGGAACGGACGAGGATGTCAAATCGAGCGAGAATCGGGAAGGCAGGCGAGAAACACATTCATTAACCTGAAACCAATCTGGAAATCTTCCTCACTCAGCATCAACAACAAAATTCGGTAGGATTTTCAATGCAAACACGTCAAGTCAGTTAGTTCTTCTATACGGATCGGAAACTTGGCGGGTGTGTCACAAAGAATATTTCCACCAACAGCCTGTTGCAGACCTTTATCAACCAACAACTGTCTTCGCTGGCTCTATACTGAAGATCAGATGGTCGGACAGAAAAGAATCACCAACAAGAAACTATGAGCACGAACAAACAAAACAAGAACCAATCACCGAACAACAAATATGCATGAGAAAGTGGAGATGGATTGGACACTCGCTGAGGAGGCCGCTGGGTGACATCGCGCGCGCATCAGGCCATTGGTCGAGTGGAACCAGGCCGAAAGGGAAGCGGCGTGTGGGACGTCCAAGGGTGACATGGAGGAGATGGTGTGAAGAGAGAGGAGTTGAAACAGTATGGACTAACATGGATGGAGGTGAAAAGTACAGCAGAAGGAAGACAGAAGCAAGTTGAGACGTGCAGTTGAAGCCGTATGTTCCACTAGGAACCCAAGGGAACAATAATGTGCAGGGAATGAAAGCCTATACAGGAATCGTGGAGCCTGTTGAAAAGACTGCCACTGAATAGAGTGGAATGGATATGTGTTGCTGAAGTCTTGTATTCCGCTCGTAATCTCAGGGAATAAATAAATATTGATAAGATACATGTACATGTTTCCTAGATTATTTAGTTTCTTGCTTCTCGGACTTGTCGACAACTGGTGTCTACGACCCAGAAGGATTCGATGTTCTCTCTGAGTTGCGGATACATTACTAAAGGTCGCTCACAAACCAACAAGGTTTCTTCCGTTTATATTATATCGGCCAAAACGCACAACCAGCAGAAGGAGACAAAACCAAAATCAACTGTAAGATTAATTGCAGTAAATGGTACAAAGATTATATTCTCCAAAAATCGAACTCCGCCTTCAATTTAACAACCAAGATCATAAACTAATCGTCAAACGACATAAATATGTATTCTCTCATATGAAAACATGTGACCAATACTAGTTTAAACAGAGAAATCTAAGAGTTTTAAGGAGATGAAATAATTAAAACGCGAAAGAAATCATAGAAACACGGGACTTAGATCAATTCACACTGTACAGATATGTTGGCATATGTCTGTTAAATCGATCAACAAAGAAAACGTCGTCACATTGCAGAAAAGTTAAATACCAGGTTAAAACAACATGATAGTAGGGTAATCTCTGGCAAATATCACTCGCATTCAAGATCATCAGGAGGAACGTTTATTACTCTCTCACTTCATACTGAAGTTAGCGCCGAAGTGAGGACAGGGAAAGCTTTGTAATTAAACCATCCAACTTTAAAAACACAAATACCCTTACTTCTTAGTGATTGACTTTTAGCATTCTGGTGTAAAGTCGTGCTCAATTGAATTCACCAAGTCAAGTGTGAGAATTGCTTTTCTCTGATATCATTGGAGGATGGCAGTGGCGTTATATCATAGATTTTCACGAGTTAATTTGTGAGGATTTGATTCGTTTCAAGTTTGCCCATGGATTGATATAAGTTAGGGGACCACTGGAAACCAGACAGTTCTGGACAGCTGGTTGTGAATTCAGTATTGATCACCCACATCCCCTCCGAGCATCCAAAGTAGGACCTTCAACCTAAAAGGTGTGCTCAACCACACAGGTTGGAATAGTCGTCGAGCATGGCTCTCGTAACCTGAGGCTCCTGACTTGGGTCGTAGATTTCCTTTATATGCGTATGTATTGTTTGTGATGTTATTTTTGTCTTTGTCAATTAACACGTCGTAACTGGAAATTCAAAAGTTTTTTCTTCTAACGTTTGAGTCGATCTGATAAAATTTCTGCTCACATACTGCATAATATTTGTTAAATACTTTTTTTTCCTTCACGTTCCCACTGGAACATAGGGCTTCAAGCTAGTGGCTTGAAGTTTCTGTAGCAGTGTTAATTTTTACAGGATGGGATTGCTAGCCTCATGCCCAACCTTTCCCTCTTCACCAGCATTATTTCTCGCTTAGCGAGGTAAAGGAGTGCGTTTTCGGCCGGGGATCGAACTCCGGACCATGTGCATGGTCGCTAGCATCCTAACCGCTGTGGCACCGACGCTGTTAAATACTTAATTATTACTTATTTCCCTATAGTCATTGAAAGAAAATTTTCATCGTTTTCCTTACTCTCCTTTTTTTATTGATTTTAGTATTAATCCTTCAATCAATGAAAACCATCCAATTGCTTTAGCTGATTTGACACCAATGGTTTTAATTGGTGCTATTGACATGAATACTGTGCACTATCCAAATAATTGTCATCATCCACTTGAGAATTCTTTGATTGTTAGGTGTCAAATTCCAAATATCACGGTCTCATTAGTTGAACATGTGAGTTTATTATATTTTTGTGAAAATTTGTGGTATATATATATATATATATATATATATATCGATAAATTTAATGAATAATTAGTTCTTATTTGAATTCTTCTTCTACATGAACTGTATAGCTAGGTCATTCTCTAAAAGTAGAATATAAAATATCCAAAATGAAGACAATGTGCAGATATGATGGAGAAGATTTGTAGCTGAGGTGGATGATTTTAATGTTTTTTAATAGAAGCCTGCCTGGTATTCCAGTGAATTGTCAATCAATAGACACATCGAGATAGACAAAGTTTGCCAATCGATAAGAAGGAAATCTCTCACACGCACACATACACACACACAAAGTCAAACTTCAGGTCAGGGAAACAATCAGTTCTAATACAAGTAGCCCAGAGGGTGTAGAAACACACAAGAGCAGCCTATCTCGTTCAAGGTCACCTACCAAGAGAGATGATTAATAAACTCATGGAGAAATCTAAAAGCTTACTTCAATTCAATTTGAAATTTGCGCTGAAGATGTTGCCTAGAAGGGCGATGAAAGCTTCGCAAATTAACTATCCAGTTTCGAGAACGCAATCACATCCGAAGACAGTGTTCAAATTATGCGACAGGCTTTCGAATATAATATTCCCGTCAAGACAGAGATATTCCCAATAATAATAACAATAATAATAATATTAATAGTAACTATTATAATAACAATATTTGTAATAATAATAATTATAATAATAACCTTTATTCTAAACAGTGTTTATATTATGCACAGGATTTTCAGCGGAGTTTATTGCACGACTTTTTCTCTTGTTCATCCAGGATCATTAATTGAAATATTAATTTGACAGTAAGTTGTTTGACACAGTCCTGCTCTATTCACGTAGGTAGGTTCTAGTGAGAAGTCGTGACCAGTAGGGTGCAGAAGGTCGGGTGTGAGGACAAATACTCGTCGAAGACATTGGCTAGAGGTTGCGCTATATCGTGAATTGGCAGGAGTTCGAATTCATGGGCCAGTGGATCGGGTCCCAGTGGCTGAATGATATACGAGCTAACTCGTCTTGTAACCAGAATGTCCTGGGTTCGAACCCTGGCGGTGGTTGCGTACTGCTAAAGGGTCCCAAACTAGGACGTAGGAAACACCTGTTCAATATTCCCAGGTTTTCCAATGGTTCTCTAACCAATGTCAGCTCATGATGAAATCCTGTAAACAGTCCTGTTTAATTTGAAGCTGAAACCAAATGTATTATGATATGTCTTCTTTGTCTCCTTCGAGAGATGCCACGATATTTAGTCGAATGACGACTATAAAAGGTTGAAGAGTGCATTTTGAGAACCAAGAATACAACTCAGGAACAGTTATGTCTTATGTATCGGGTTACTCACTCTGCTACCTAGTGTCATGCTTTTTGTCAAGTTCCAAAGACACGTGCAAATCAGAAGGTGATAAGCGCTTTAGATACTCGCGCGAGTAAAAACCTCTATTACAGGTTATATTTTATTAGATTAAAATAAACTGAACAAAGGAAACTATATGCAATATAGTGGTGGTGGGGGGTCTCAGTAGCCCAAGTTTTAAACACTGCAACTTGATTCTGTGTGAAAATCAATTCTCTGGAACTAAAGGGTGAATTCAGAAATAATTCCCAAATGGTTTTCGAGACATATGAAAAGTTCTTCAACCAAAAATAAGGATAGTTGGTGATAACACAGGCATTGATAAAAAAATCAATAAAAATGAAACGAAGGTTTTGAAGAGTTAAAGTGCTGCTTATGGAGGCAGTAGTTACACCCGATGATCTCCAACATGCTAAGCCTAATACAATGTAGATCCATTGAATTAATGAGAAGTATTTGTGTAATCGTGAAATGCTCTTGAAACTGGTGGTACATATACGTTCACAAAGAGAATAGATCTAACAAACTTATGAACTACAAGATATCATCATTAGTTAACATTGGTTAGACAACCAATCGGGAGTACTGAACATCTGTTTCGTCCTAGTTTGCGACTCTTCACAGTACGCATCCATTGGGTTTCTGACCTAGGAGCTTCGGGTTACGAGACGAACTCTTGAACCATTAGGCAACTGGAACTCGATTAAATGTACAGTCCATGAATTCCAACTTCTGTCAATCAGTTCACTGTATGTAGCGCAGCTGCCAGCCAATCTCATTTGCGAGCAGTGGTCCTCCATTTCGATTTAGTAGACTCCTCTAGGCATGACATTTTTTAACGTGAATGTTATGGATCCGAACCTCACTTGTGGATGATGAGTGAGTCGTGTCGAAGTGTCGCATATTAGGATAAAACAACTATCCAGCCCTGTCTAGTTTTCAGTGGTTCTCTAACTCAACTCAAGTTAGTTCATGGTCAGACTTGAAATCCTGTGAGAAAGTCAAGTTAGTAACAAACATTCGTCTTCATCTATAGTAAAACGCTTTAAAGTAAGGCATTCATACGATTGTGAAACCGTTTGAGATAGCTTTTAGATATGATAGAGAAGATCGGTAGCTCAGGTGAATGATTTTGATGTGGTTGTGTTTTCTGAGCTAGATAGTTAATTTGAGAAGCTTTCGTCGCTCTACTAGGCAACATCTTCAGCTCATACTTCAATTTGAATTGAAGTGAGCTTTAAGATTTCTCCACCACCTTATTAATCATCTCTCCTGATGAACTTGGAGGGGATTGGTTGTTTGTGTGTCTTTTCACACCCTCTAGGCCACCTGTATTCCAACTGATTGTTTCCTTGATTTGAACTTTGACCCTTTGTGTGTGTGAGGTTTCTTTCTCATCGGTTGATAGATTTTGTCTATCTCTATGTGTCTATTGATTGGTGATTCACTGGAATGCCAAGCTTCTAAAAATTCTCTAGCATTCTTGTTGTTTCCTCTGTCTAATATTTGAACGTTGATTGTCCCAGTCGAATTGATATCCTTGATTGTCTGTATGTAGTGAGTGATATGAGGGAGTGGATGTCATGTTTTTTGACGGCTGGCTTATGATCGTGAATACGAAGATGAAGGGGACGTCTAATTTGGACAAGGTAATGTTTTTTGCAATTGTGACAATTTATTTTGTACATGATGTTGGTTTTATCCTCTTTCGTTGTTGAGTCTTTTGGTTGATATTGAACTGAGTGGAGTAATTTTCTTGGTTTGTGTATGACGTCAATTCCTAAATGTTTGAAGAGTCTCGCAGTGATTTCTGAGACGTCCTTTATATATGGTAGTGTGATTTTCTGTGTGCCTTCTTTGGGGGCTTTTGGCTAGATAGGTTGACTTGGGGGTATATGTCTTTTGATGAAATTCCGTGGATATCCATTCTTTTGGAAGATGTCCATGAGATATCTTTCTTCAATTATCCTTAAGTTAGAAGCGCTTCAATGTTTTCTAGCTTTCTTGAATAGTGTTTGTATGCAATTCTTTTTGTGTGTGATTGGATTTTGTTGCTGGATACGTTACGTAGACGACACATTTGTGATAATCAAAATAAACCAGTTAGATAAAACTAACAACTTAATGAACAACGTCTTCAGTGACTTCGAATTCACAAGAGAAGAAGAATCCGAGAACCGAATCCCATTTTTGGACGACTTAGTCAAGTGAACAACCACAGGGAATTAGAACCTCAAGTTTATAGAAAATCAACTCACACAGACCAAATCCTGTATTACAACAGCTTCATATGAACTACAATATTAAAAGAATATACATGAACAGAAATATAAGGGTTAAAGCATAATGATAACATGGAAAAGATCTGAAACATTAGAGAAATCGATTACATCTGCCCTGTTGGGGAAGAATTAAAGACATATCCAGTAATAGTCCATAACCACTGATTCTAAGGATCCCAAGAACCTCAGTCCATCACTCTATTCCTCTTTATGTCGTTCAGATCAACATTTAGATGCCTTATGTGTACCGATGGCAGATTTTGCCAGCTCTGACCATCCCTAACTAGTTTCCAGCATAATTCTATATCAGCTAACGTTAGTTAGCTGGTTGTAAGACGATGGCTAGTATGAGCAACACATCTTGGGCATGTCAAATAATTTACGTTCACAACCTCATCGATTGATTTCCATCGCGTACTCAGCACTCTATGCCTAACGTAAACTGTAATCATCATATTTCACCACTTAATAAGGAAGATAGATCGCAAACATGTGGGATTTAATGGCAAGTTATCTTTTCACATATATTCAACTTTTATTGGCTATGTCTGAAATGCATAAAGCCAAATGGAGAGAACTAGTGTTCCTTACACACACGCTCTTTGACAGATAGTTGAATATCACTTATACCCCTGAGATGGCATGAGTCGGAAAACGCTACATAAACCTTTTTTATTATTCGTGCTCAGCTTTCGTCGGCAATCAAGTTAATTTAGGGGTAACATAACTTTCCAAATAAGTGAGGTTGTCAGTACGCGCTCTGTCGCTTCATTCTCCCTTTCTTTAAGCTGACAGTAGAAAACATTTTCGCTAGGCGTGAGTCAAATGCCAAATATTCGAAAAATTTCTATTCAAAGTGGTTAGACGATTCCGCATTCTGATCAACGTGTTCACTCAGGAGGACAGTATATCATCCACATTCTCAACTTGATCTAATAACTTTGTAATTATTATTTCCTTTAAGTCCTAGAGGAACACTAGGCAACTCTTTGGACTCATCAGGGAAACGGGTGGGAGAAGGCAAATCATAAGTGAGACTATTTCTGAGAAAAATGGCTCCTTAATTAGCTCTCAGGATAGACGCCTTGAACGCTGGAAAGAACACTTTGAGGGACAATTTAACTTGCCTACAGCCACACTGAACCTCCCCGACATCCAGCACACACCCGAATGGGATATAGACACTGGTCCGCCGTCTGTAAGTGAGGTCACAAAAGCTATCAGTAATTTGAAACGAGGCAAAGCGGCAGGACCCGACGGAATTATTCCGGAGGTGTTTAAATATGGGGGTGACATACTAGTTTGTAGATTAACTGAGGTACTAGGCAAAGTCTGGGAATCAGAGACAGTGCCATCAGACTGGGGTAAGTCACTTATTATACCGATATTCAAGAAGGGAAACAAGTCCTCGTGTGATAATCATAGGGGGATCAGCCTAACGAACATAGTCTCTAAAATCCTAGGCTCAGTAATCATGCATAGACTAAGCAGAACTCGGGAGGAACAGACAAGGGAAAATCAAGCAGGCTTTAGACCAGGTAGAGGGTGCATAGATCATATCTTCACTCTTCGACAGATTCTAGAACATAGACACACTTTTCGGCGTCCAACAATTGTCATATTTCTTGACTTGAAGGCGGCCTTCGACTCCGTGGATCGAAAGGTACTATGGCAATGTCTGACTGTGAAGGGAGTGCCAAGAAAGTACATTGCACTAATCAAGGCACTCTATTCAAACTCACGTAGTCGTGTAAGGGCTTATGGGTAATTGTCATCTGAATTGGTAACAACCAGTGGTGTCCGACAGGGATGTCCACTTTCCCCATTTCTGTTTAACTTCATCATAGATATGCTGATGGAAGTATCCTTAACTGAACGTAATGACTTAGGAATCGACTTGTTACCAGGGAATAGTCTTATGGACTTAGAATATGCAGATGACATAGTCCTGTTAGGGGAGGATGCTGACAAAATGCAGAGTCTTCTGAACACCTTGAGCAGCAATCTTCGTATGTTTGGCATGCGATTCGCCCCTACAAAATGTAAGATGCTGCTACAGGACTGGACCACGTCAACCCTAACTTAGTGATAGGGAGTGAAGTGATAGAACATGTTGACCACTTCACCTATTTGGGAAGTTGTATTAGCACCAACGGACTGATTGGCGATGAAATCTCAGCACGGATCCGAAAAGCTCGAGCTGCTTTCGCTGACTTACACCATCTCTGGCGTAGGCGTGACATCCGGTTATCAACCAAGGGACGTGTGTACTGCTCATCAGTTCGCTCCGTCCTTCTCTATGGCTCTGAAACATGGCCAATACGCGTTGAAGACATGAAAAGGTTGACTGCTTTCGATCATAGATGTCTGCGATCTCTGTCTCACGTTAGGTGGTTTAACAAGGTAAGTAATGTTGACGTTAGGCGTAGAGTGTTGGGCAAAGAGGGAAAATCAATCGACGAGGCTATAAAGTTACATAGACTAAGATGGCTAGGTCACGTGCTGCGCATGCCTAACCATCGCCTCCTCCGACGGGCATTACTAGCTGATATAGGTGCAGGTTGGAAAAGAGTAAGTGGTGGCCAAACAAAAACATGGCATCAATCCATGAAATCCTTGACAGTTAAACTGAGTCAGGTAGGGAGATGCAGACTTCCGGGTTGGGGCCCTCGGGACTCTAGGAATCAATGGCTGGAGACAATAGGTGACATGGCTCAAAATCGTTGTCAATGGCGCAGATGTATTCAGTCTCTGTAATCTTTCATATTCCTTTCTACCATTACCCATTCTGTTTCACTCTTATACTTGTCAGACTGTATTGATTCTCTTCACTCATCTTCTTGTCTACCTCTGTGTGCTATTTGGAACGTGGCAACTCGAACTGCTGCACTTCGGTGCCAAGTTCTATGTTGAATCCAGACAGACAGACCTAGAGAAACATATGGCGTCAGCCGAACGGCTCCATTGTGTTCGATTCTCTGCTAGAATTCTCACCTGGCTCCAGGTCTGCCCACATGCTTTCACCACCCTAAGACGACCAACTCGCCGCTTCCCTTTCGGGTTCCACTCGAGGGCTTGTCTAGTGGATGTCACTTGATGGTTTCCTCAGAGTATGGTCAATCCACCTCTAATTTTTCCTGCTTATTTGTTTCACAACCGGTTCCTGGTTGGCTAGTTCATTGCCAGAGATCCTTGTCGCTGATCTTTCCTGGTCGGCTATCTGATCTTCAGTATTGAGCGAAGATAGCTAGTGATGAAGGTCTGTAGTTTGTTTGAGATGCTCTTTATGATGTGGAGTGCAAGTCTCTGATCCGTATTGTAGCACGATCTAATAACTAGTCTAGCTGAAATGATAGAACGCTAGACTGGTAATTTACAGTCCGCTGGTTTGAATCTAGTGGCAAATAAAATTTCGAAATTTCACTACACTACACTACACTAAGACTTATTATTTATGTTTTAGTTTATTTCTAATATCTTTCTCCCTGTTGTTATTAATTCTTTCAGATACAATCAGAACATGATAACATTGGTGGTTTTGAGTTAAGTCGATTCTGTGTGGATAAAGTAGACTTTCTATATCTGTCAAATGTGTCATCATTAATGTCTCTCAATCGTCCTTCTAATGATAACATTCATTTACGGGTTGACAAGCATACCGTGCTAACAGCTGATGTCAGCTGGGCAAGACTTCAACAATCTATTGTCGGTGAAAGTTTCTCATGTCATCTATTGTGTAATCAAAACATGAATATTCTTCACAGATCACTGAGTATTTTTATCAGTTCAGATCGTCTAATCAGTATTGGTCTATTGAAGCAAAGATTACAAAAGTATACGAAAGAATATTTAAGTATTCTTGAGAGTATGTATAGATCAAGAAATGAAATGAACTCGTCAGATTGTAATAGTTTTATATCATCAAATGATCACTCACCTCTTGGTTGGACTATAGTGAATCATACTAATCAGGTGAGATATACTAAAATTGTGCCTACTTATATTATATTACCTAATGAATGTTATAATATATTTATATATTTATCATTTTTATTGAGAAAATAGCCACTTTCAAAAGATTAGTGAGTGAGCAAAGAATATTTTTTTGATAACTTCTTATTCATCGGGTTCTACAGTTAGTTATATATTGATAAAAGATGATGGCATCAACAAATTATAGTTTAAAAACAACTGTAGGTGATATTTTGGTGAGGACTACTTATAATCAGATATAAGTAGTATATCGGTAAACGAATTCAGAAAAGTAACAATATGTTTTTGGCATTGAAAAAAGCATTTGAAAAGGAGAACTGTGAGAAGAACGTTACAATACTGTGCAGAATCCAACAGGGTATCGAATGGTGCAAAAGTTGCTTTGACTAAGTTATGCTGTTTCTGCATTTCTTCATGAAACTTGACTCCTTATTTGTTTGTGTAAAACAATTTCGATTTTGACGCTGAATGATTCGACTGAAATGGTTAGCCCCTTTGGATATGTTGGCCTCATATACAGAGACTTTGACGACTTCTATAGACTAACTTGTGTTGTTATGCGGTGGATGGTGACTAACAGTGGCATCCAGTCTGCTCATTTTGTCCCATTTGGGATGCATCGACTAAAAACAGCTGCATTTCTCAGTAAGTGATGATGTTCCCACTGAGACTAGAAACCAGCATCCATTATAACTGTTCTACAACTGATGGCTCTCCTGGCCCATGTGACACAGTGAATTATTCTTTATGGTTTGAAACGATGGGTGAAGGGTTTTGAGTCCCAGTGGGGAACACTATCACAGTCACTTCGGATTGCAGTTACATCCGGATAATGAGTCCCACGTAAGACGAGATGTGCATCTAGGATTCCACTGTTAGTCAGCACCCATCAAATAAAACTTGACTTTAGATTTCTCTTCCAATATAGTTGGATGGTTACTCGATTATTTGTAAGTTCTGAGGGTCTTGTTTCTACTAGTTTGCATTTGTTGATGTTTCTCAGTAAGGTGGTGATCACATGCAAAGTCCACATTTCATATATATATATATATATATCTGTCGTCAGCCAAACTGCCTAATGTTACTGACTTCAAAAAGACAGTTGCAGCGAAAAAATTTTCTTTTCGACGAAGTCAACAACTAGACAGCTGTACATTCGTGTATTCATATCAAATGGATGGGAAAGTTCCAGAATAATTTCCGGTTAAGGCTCCAATTAATAAAAATTACAATTAGGAGTTAAAATGTCATAATAAATAGGGGGACGGATAAAACTTGAACAAAGTAGCATCATAATCACTAAGATGCCTGACATTGTGCACTTGGAGGTTAGTGATATGTATCCATATATATATATATGTGTGTGTGTGTGTGTGCACGTTGGTCTCTCTTTCTGTTTGCTCGCTTAGTCTGTGACCATTTCACTTGTGTGAACTTGTCTCCTTTATCAATGTATATTCCCCTTATATTATATTATATATAATATGAGTGTTTGTTGACAGTCTGTTGCTTGGTGACATATATCCATATATGGTTGTTGTTGTCATGTCTGATATATATTTTGTTATATATATATTTCGTTCACACAAATTGTGTGAACTACTTTACTTTACTTACTTACCACTTTGGTGTGAGACCATTTTATTTCGTCTCCTTGTGTTTGGACAATAGAAGTATCATCGCAAACCTAGTGGTCTTCTGATTTCCGTCTTTCTTGCGTCAGGACTATTAAATTCTCGACCAGTCTATAACAATAATTTAGCGACGAGTACATAACAGTTAGAAATGTAGAAATAACAAAAATAGACAGGATGTTTGGATAAAAAATCTAGTGGGATCATCTGTCTCTGTCTGTCTGGATTAAACATAGAACTTGGCACCGAAGTGCAGCAGTTCGAGTTCCCACGTTCCAAATAGCACACAGAGGTAGACAAGAAGATGAGTGAAGAGAATCAATAGAGTTTGACAAGTATAAGAGTGAAACAGAACGGGTAATGGTAGAAAGGAACATGAAAGATTACAGAGACTGTATACATCTGTGGGATCATAACTAATGTGACGATGCAATCAGGGATTAAATATGTAGAAATAGTAAAATGACAGAATAAACAGGAAGTTTGGATATGAAAATATGGTAGTGTAAGCAGGGATTAAGAAAAAATTAAAAAATTAACATGAATAAACAGGAAGTTTAGATAAGAAAGGAGATGGGATGGTCATTACTAAAAGAATTACCTGTTTATGATGGCCATGGCAGGGCAGGGGTTGGATGTATTTCTTTTGGATACAAAGCGTGGGTTTGAGCTTTTGGATAGCTAGCGCCTCGACTTTGCCCAGATGTCTTGATTTCACTCCCTTTGATAGGTTTGATTGAATCTTGTATACTATTTAGACGGATTTTTTGAAAGGCACTGAATGTCCTGAATTGACCAAATGTTCTGTCACTGAACTTTATACACGTTTTCGGTCTCCTTTTACTAGCCAGGCTGTTACTGACTTCGCTATTTATTGATACGAATTCTAATCTCATTTTTTTTATATCGTCTATTCTTTTTCCCCTTTACACTCAAGTCTATCATTCTGGATCAACTACCCTTAATCAAATATTCCTCTGACGGGGATAGTACACCAACAATATCGAATTCTGAAATTTTCAATCCAGTGAATAGTTTATTTGATATATCAGTTAAGCCAAGAGAATGTGTTAACTGGAGACCAATTGTATTCCCTGGACCAGTTTCACCTGCAGGGCATGCATTTCGCATAAAATTACGTATTGGAATTCATTCCACTGGGACTAAGAAGAACAATAAGGTTTGTTATATATATATATATATATATATATATATATATATATATATTATGCATAAACATTTTGATATATTTATACAAATAAATATTATTACAAATCAATTATGTGTAAGGGTAATCATTAATACTGTTTTAGTTTACCTGTTAGAAAAATAATGGTAATCTATTCAACTTCCTTTCAACTACAGGCGGCACTGACGAGGATATCAAAGTGAGGATTGGGAAAGCAAGGCAAGCTTTCATTACTCTCAAGTGTGTGTAGTGATCAACAGCACTCATCACGAAAAATAAGACGCAGATTTCCAACTGTAATGTGGGGTCAGTCAGTGGTACTATACGGATCAGAGACTTGTCCTGAGCGTCACGAAGGGCACTTCATCAACATCTATCTTCACTCAATACTTAGCTCAAGATCAGATGGCGAGAAAAGATCATCAACAGGGATCTCTGGCACTGAGCGAACCAACCCAGAATGAAACCGATTGTACAACAAATAAGCAGGAAGAAATGGAGGACTATTGGCCATACTCTGAGGAAACCACCAAATGACATCACTGGACAAGCCCTCGACTGGAACCTGAACGGGAAGCGGCGAGTTCGTCGTCAGTGCGAGGGTGACATGGAGGAGGTCATGTAAAGAGGAGGTGAAAGCATGTGGGTAGACTGGGAGCTAGGTGAAAACTTTAGCAGGGAACCGAACGCAATGGAGACGTTTGGCTGACGCCGTATGTTCCTCTAGGAATTAAAGGATATAATAATAAATAATTCAACATAGGAATCTGAGTGGTAAACGACGAGTTGTGCGTTAATCTGACGGCGACATGGAAGGGATCGTGTTTATGAGGGAATAAAAGCTTATTGGCAATCGTAAAGCCATATAGAAAACAAGAAAGAGAACCGATTAAAGTGGAGATATGCAGCTGAAGCCCCATATATTCTACTAAAATCCCATAGTACAAATAACAATATCTAACATAAACACACACATAATAAAGGTTCAATGAAAGCAGTACTTTCAATCAATGAAGCAGGTATGAAGCCATATCGGTTAACATAACTAGTGTGGTGAGAGCAGGCCGTGAGAAAATATGTACAAGGCTGATTCAACAGCCAATCACAGCAGACTTAACGTGGCAAAATATGATTCGCAGATAGAGAATTCTATTTCTCGAGGAATTCCGAAACAACCAATCAGAAGCCTGCGTTTGTCTGCTTAACTTCTGATAAACAACCAATCAGAAGACTGCGCTTGTCTACTTGCATAAGCTATAATAATGTATGTGAAATATATATAAATACGTGTTGATTTTCGTAATAAAACGATCTGTTGCCTGGCCTTTGTCTTCTGTTGTTACACTAGGACATATATGTGTCGCCCATTCCCAGCCAACGCTTTCCTCGTCCAACAACATCCACTGACATAAGACTAAATTAAAAAAGAGTTAGCAGTGGTTGAATCAAAACCTGGTGTTAATTCAATTAGATCTTAGAAAATTTGTTAGAGCTAGGTAGAAAGGTGTGGACTGTCTGGTTGGTGCAAAACCTCAGTAAGCTAAAAACCGATGGGGCTGGATACCTACCGTTCGTGATATGGCACAAAATCGTTGTGAATAGCGCAATTGCGTTCACGCTTTATGCTTTCTCATATCCACTAGACTGTTATGTTTTTCTATTGAGTTATTTATTTCTCCTGCAGAGTTTTGTTCACTATAACCCTTTCTAATCTGTTTTTCCCTCTATTTTGTCTACCTTTGTGTGCTACATGGATTGCAGAGGTGCAAACTACTGCACTTCTGTGTGAATTTCTGTGTTTGTAACCCAGTCATTCAGACTGTCGTTTTCAGTGAGTGGTTAAGATGTTTAGGTGATTTGTCGGTACATCTTGTAAGGCAAGTATGAAGACAGACAAATATATTCGTCATATGCGATAAAGATGTTGTGCTTGAAGATATGTCGCTTCCAATGAATAAGTGACTGACATCGATGTGTGGAACTTAGCCGAGAAAATAATTCTGTACAAAGCATTCGTTTACTTGATGTATTCCTCATAGTATTTGAGAACGGATTTCTTGAAAGATTCATCTACTGTAAACGTATATAGGATTTTCTATAGTTGGTTTGTAAGGATTAGTTATGTTTTACGGTTGATCACGATTGATATCAGTTAGAAACCATTGAAAACCAGGGAGTACTGGACTGCTGTTTCATCCTAGTTTGGGAATCATCGGCAGTACGCACCCACTGGGTTCGAACCCGGACCTTCCGGTTACAAGGCAACTCGTATACCATTCAGCCACTGGAACCCGATTCAATGGCTCGTGAATTCTAACTTCTACCAATTCGTGATTTAGCGGACCCCAACATTGTCGTTGGTGGGACATCCATCCACACACGTGACATCTAATTGGACCTCACTGGTCACGACTTCTCACTAGAACTCAGGAACTCCAACCTGTAGCAAGTCACTAGTGAGCATCAGATTAACTTTCTATAGTTTGGTTTGTAAGGATTAGTTATGTTTTACGAGTTGATCACGGATTGATATCAGTTAGAGAACCATTGAAAACCAGGGAGTACTGGACAGCTGCTGTTTCATCCTAGTTTGGGAATCATCGGCAGTACGCACCCACTGGGTTTCGAACCCAGGACCTTCCGGTTACAAGGCAAGCTCGTATACCATTCAGCCACTGGAACCCGATTCAATGGCTCGTGAATTCTAACTTCTACCAATTCGTGATTTAGCGCGACCCCAACCATTGTCGTTGGTGGGACATCCATCCACACACGTGACATCTAATTGGACCTCACTGTCACGACTTCTCACTAGAACTCAGGAAACTCCAACCTGTAGCAAGTCACTAGGAGCATCAGATTAACTTTCTATAGTTTGGTTTGTAAGGATTGTTATCCTTACTAATCCTTACAAACCAAACTATAGAAAGTTAATCTGATGCTCACTAGTGACTTGCTACAGGTTGGAGTTTCCTGAGTT
The DNA here is from genome assembly GCA_944472135.2 of Trichobilharzia regenti. Lineage (NCBI taxonomy): Eukaryota > Metazoa > Platyhelminthes > Trematoda > Strigeidida > Schistosomatidae > Trichobilharzia > Trichobilharzia regenti. Next base: position 100,962,903 of record OX235264.1, read on the forward strand.
CTAGTGAGAAGTCGTGACCAGTGAGGTCCAATTAGATGTCACGTGTGTGGATGGATGTCCCACCAACGACAATGGTTGGGGTCGCGCTAAATCACGAATTGGTAGAAGTTAGAATTCACGAGCCATTGAATCGGGTCCCAGTGGCTGAATGGTATACGAGCTTGCCTTGTAACCGGAAGGTCCTGGGTTCGAAACCCAGTGGGTGCGTACTGCCGATGATTCCCAAACTAGGATGAAACAGCAGCTGTCCAGTACTCCCTGGTTTTCAATGGTTCTCTAACTGATATCAATCCGTGATCAACTCGTAAAACATAACTAATCCTTACAAACCAAACTATAGAAAGTTAATCTGATGCTCACTAGTGACTTGCTACAGGTTGGAGTTTCCTGAGTTCTAGTGAGAAGTCGTGACCAGTGAGGTCCAATTAGATGTCACGTGTGTGGATGGATGTCCCACCAACGACAATGGTTGGGGTCGCGCTAAATCACGAATTAGTAGAAGTTAGAATTCACGAGCCATTGAATCGGGTCCCAGTGGCTGAATGGTATACGAGCTTGCCTTGTAACCGGAAGGTCCTGGGTTCGAAACCCAGTGGGTGCGTACTGCCGATGATTCCCAAACTAGGATGAAACAGCAGCTGTCCAGTACTCCCTGGTTTTCAATGGTTCTCTAACTGATATCAATCCGTGATCAACTCGTAAAACATAACTAATCCTTACAAACCAAACTATAGAAAGTTAATCTGATGCTCACTAGTGACTTGCTACAGGTTGGAGTTTCCTGAGTTCTAGTGAGAAGTCGTGACCAGTGAGGTCCAATTAGATGTCACGTGTGTGGATGGATGTCCCACCAACGACAATGGTTGGGGTCGCGCTAAATCACGAATTAGTAGAAGTTAGAATTCACGAGCCATTGAATCGGGTCCCAGTGGCTGAATGGTATACGAGCTTGCCTTGTAACCGGAAGGTCCTGGGTTCGAAACCCAGTGGGTGCGTACTGCCGATGATTCCCAAACTAGGATGAAACAGCAGCTGTCCAGTACTCCCTGGTTTTCAATGGTTCTCTAACTGATATCAATCCGTGATCAACTCGTAAAACATAACTAATCCTTACAAACCAAACTATAGAAAGTTAATCTGATGCTCACTAGTGACTTGCTACAGGTTGGAGTTTCCTGAGTTCTAGTGAGAAGTCGTGACCAGTGAGGTCCAATTAGATGTCACGTGTGTGGATGGATGTCCCACCAACGACAATGGTTGGGGTCGCGCTAAATCACGAATTGGTAGAAGTTAGAATTCACGAGCCATTGAATCGGGTCCCAGTGGCTGAATGGTATACGAGCTTGCCTTGTAACCGGAAGGTCCTGGGTTCGAAACCCAGTGGGTGCGTACTGCCGATGATTCCCAAACTAGGATGAAACAGCAGCTGTCCAGTACTCCCTGGTTTTCAATGGTTCTCTAACTGATATCAATCCGTGATCAACGATTCATGGAAAATTCCCATTGTAATATATAGGAAATCAAAACAAGTGGTGATTCAGCGAAGAGACTCTTTTCAACGAATTTATCATCAAGCTGTAGAATCGTTTATATATTTTTGGCTTTTAAGAAGTTATATCCGGTGAGGGAGTCGAATCATAGGTGTGAATGCATAAAATAATAATAATAGTAGTATGAAATGCAATTAAAACTAAAATGTTTGTGATTATAATCACAGTTAAATGTCAAGTGGCAAAACAAATTACTGTCATATATAGAATAATTCATAGAATGGATAGGACAGATAGGAAAGGGTGTGGAATTACAGGATTAGGAGACAAATCGAATCGAATAAAAACGTTATGTAATATTGTGTGAAATTTAACAGCATAGAATTTAGCGTTGTAAAAAAGAAGAATTGATTTAGAATGACAAGTGAAATAATACCGGGGATAGTTGTTCAAAGTGAGAATAGTAATAGTAATAATTGACATAATAAGGAAGAGTATACAAATTGAATAGACAAAATGAAAAAAAATGAAAAATTGGTAGAGCCAAAATATGATTGGGGATTACCATACTTAAGCATAGAGGGATTAAGACCATGAAAGTTGGAGGGGTTGAACGAACTTTTTCTTTACATGGAGCTCTGACTTTTCTCTTTCGATAGCCGAAGCTTCAGCAATACAGATGAGTCGGGTACGTAGGGATTTGGGTAAGTAACTCTTTGCCTTGTAGATGACTTTAAAGGCGGAGGCTATAGAGATAGGGTGATCATTATCGACCAGATGTTCAATGATCGCATTCTTATTGTTCCACTTCCACCTCTTCGTAACCATGCAGAATATTGTGTTCTTGCACCCTCTTGGACAAAACTCGAATCGAACGACCGATATACCTAGCTCCACTTGAGCATGATGATAAATTCGTTGAACAGAGTCTCTTCGCTGCATCACTTGTTTTGATTTTGTATATAGGATTATCATTTGTTTTTATTAGTAGTGAGCAAATTACCCTGATTAACCAATCATTTCTTTCCTTGTTTAATTAGACACTAATATGGACTCATCCTATAGACTTACCTTGGCCGTTGTTGATACGACAACAGAATAGTGATATTCTATGCGCTTTATCTTTAAAATGGGAGGAGACTACAAAATCCAACAGTAAAGATGACAATGAAGATGAGAAGGATGATGATGTCGGGATCTATTATCCAGAAATCTATTTGATTGTCTGTTCTCCCGAACCAATTGGCTCACCTGGAAAGGTAAGTGTGCTTGTATGATAACTTTACATACAATATGGCGAGAGTACTTGCTTAAATCACATTCACAAATTAATTAACGATTAATTCATTTCCAAGTGAAATTTCACTTTAGCTCTCTGTGCTGAATGGAATCAGGTACACTGGTGGCGAGCGCAGTCTAAAACTAGCAAAACGCCCGTTCAGTATAGTACATTATTTTACGCAAATACTCTTGCTTTCTTGATTATCATTTATGTTATCAAGTGGATATCGCATCGTCATCTGAATAATTCCAATTCCCAAAGGAAACTATGATGAAATTTGACTTCGGATCGTGTCAACTGCTAACTGTTTTGTAAATTTGATTTATGGTGTTACCAGTTTCTTCAAGTAGCTAGTCATAAACTGAGTGGTTCCAATCGATTCGGCTCTCTGAGTTGAATCGAACCGAGTACACCACTGATAAGGTTGGCACCAAACGAGCGAAACGACGATCGGGTGTTTAGATGATCTCTACCTGCCTAGCAAACACTACTGGTTGATGTATGTCGTGTTCCACTACTCATCCGAGTCAGTTAGTAGTATATAGTTTTTTTGGCAAAGATTACTTCCTGATTAAAGTTTCTAATCTCAGAAGGGATATGAGTTCCTTCAAGGTTGCAGATACGCCTTGCTGATGAGTGCCAACTAGCACGAAACTTAAGTCCAAGGTTTCCTGTGGCCGATTGCCTCCAACTATCTGATGTGTGTCATCAAATCAATGTGCACCGTGATGGCGTGCTACCTAGAATGGTGGTCACATTACAAACCTGACTGATAGAATTCAGCCTGCACCAAAGAAAGGACTAGACATGTCACACAGGTTACTAGTGTCCAATCAAAAGTTTTTAATACTGATATGCTATGAGATTTCAATCCTGCTGTGCCACCTACGCACACATCTTAAATAATCTAACAACTAAAAGGTATAATAATAAGATGGTTAAAACGATAACAACTTGTAGAAAGCGCATTTAGACAAGGAGAAGTCGCTAGATTATTACAATCTAGTAATGGTGACCAAGGTAAGGAAATACTTCGAAACATATATGTGTGGCTTCTTCAGATGAATTCCGATCATTTCAAAGCTATGTATGGGGGCCGAAGTTGTAAGGCAAAATTAGGATTAGTCGGAGTACGACAGATAACCTCCAAATTCTTTGTTAAAATCAACTTCATGTTCATTATCTAAAAGGTGAGTTAAAACAGATCTACGAATAGACCCTTTCTTAACCAATATTCAAGATGATGTTCAGAGGTCTAATTATAAAAATGCGTGATCGTACTCACGATTAAAATCTAGCTCCATGGGTGCAGTCAAACTGTAATCTATTGTTCTTAACTATTATGTGTATAGAACTATAGGCCGTGATGAGGAAGTTATCAGTAAGAATAATTTTTGTCCAATGCTGTTTTTTTGTCTTCTATATATTAAAGTATTGGTTTTTCTGTAGGGATTTAGTTTGATTGGATGGAGAATTTCATTATGAGCTGACATCAGTTAGAGGACCACTGGAAAACCTGAAGGGAGTACTGGACAGATGTTTCATCCCAGTTTGGGACTCTTCATCAGTACGCAGTATGCTTGGTCCTGGGTTCGAACCCCGTTTGGTGTATACTTCTGAAGAGTCCCAAACTGGGACGAAACAACTGTTCAATACTCACAGGTTTTCTGGTGGTTCTCTTACAGGTGTCAGCTCATGGTGAAATTCTTCTATATGCGTACTTCTAAATTGCAGATTTTATTGTCCTTATTTTATTTTATTGTATAAAGATAATACTACACTCGAATGTGATTCTACGCAATCTGTTACCAGTTCAGTTAACTTGTACACTGAATACTTCAACCACTGCAACTACTATTACTACTACTAATAATAATATTCTTGTTGATAAATCTAAAAAATCAAATCAAAATGAAATCATTCATAGAAATACAGTGTCTCCAACACAATTCATTAATATCTCAACTTGTCCAGCTAGTACTGAATTCATCTCAACATATACAAACAATAATTCTGGTCATAAAGCTGTCAGTTGTAACTTACACATGGCTTTCAAAGTGAACAGTATTCTCTCCTCTAAAGATGAATTGAAACAAAACGAGTTTTGGTCAGAACAGTTGATATTTAAAATGCCAACAGCTGGTCAATTGAATTCACAAACAGAAACAAGTCTTAGAACATGTATTCAAGTAAGCTGTCTATCGTTTTTTTATGATTGATTGAAAGTAATTCTGGGGTTTGTTGGTTTTTTTTCACCTACTATTACGACTGTTAGCTAACTAGACGATTCCCCCCGCCTAACAGGGTCTTCTCCCTATCGTAATCGGATCCACACACCCAACCCATCATTTCCTATTCGGTCTGTATTTAGGCTTCAGTGTGGCACGTGATATCATTCAACTTTCTTCTCAGCGTGTAACCACTTGATCTTCAATTCTTTGTATATTTCCGTTGGGGGATTAGGTTTCGTGTTGGTGTGCTGCTAGAGTTCCTTATTGCTAATCCTCTCTGGCCCTCCACTCCATCTGATCGTCAGTGTAAAGCGAAGACAAACGTTGGTAGAAATCTGTAGTAGGCCGTTGAATGTGCGTTTAGTGATACGCGCGCGACAGGTCTCTGAACCACACAGAAGCACTGACTTGCTATGAATACGACTAACTACTCAACTAAGATACTTACGCTGAGACAACATTAGAAATTACAACTACTTATGTAGTTAATTTATACAACCAATACATTATTACATTTAATTGAATTTTTGATTCTCCCGTCGATTAATTGAACCGAAGTGCTCGGTCTCAGGTTGACATGTCGTCGGCTTCTTGTGCAGATGCTTCGATGATGTCTTGGTATTTAATTAGAATTTAATTGGTGGATGGTGACTAGCAGTGGAATCCAGGATAACGCACATTTAGTCCTATTTAGGACTTGTCATCCATCTGGATGTACCTGGATTTCACAGTGAGTGATGATGTTCCCACCACTGAGGCTCGAAACCAGTGCCCAAAGTTTCAAACACCAAAGCATTACGCACTAGACCACTTGGGTCAATAGATCCACCTCTTGTGCTATGGGTCATTTAGGGACTGATAATTTACTGGAAACTTACTTAGTCTACTAGTGAATGAATAAAAACTTCTAAATAGATATACTAACATAACGGAAAAAAATTGCTCCTGAAATGAAAAAGTTCGCTCCAACTAAAGGACATCCTAAATGTTTTTGATGCCGGGTGAACCTCTTATATTTATACTACCTCACTGGACAGACAAGAAGACTCTAGAAGATCTGGAATTTTCAGACGATTTATGTCTAATATACTAAACCCTCGATAATCTATAGGCGAAAAATCACAAACTGACAGAAGAACCAGTGAATACAGGACCTCAAAGTGAACATAAACAAAACGGAGATGATCAAAGTACCTAACTGAAAACAAAAACAAGCACAAAAGGGAGTCTCTTCTTCCAACTACCTACCTACCTGGTCTGCATTGTTTCACATAAACATAGGCTGAACGATTGTGAATAACAAAAGCAGATACAAGCGGACCGAAAAAGCATTTGAATTTTTTAACATTAAAATGTCATGTCAGGGCTTCTACACATGCCTCAGATGCTTGGAGCACACGTTAAAATACCATTTTGAAGAGGCAACTGTGAACTTTAATCAACATCTACCTTTGCTTCATATAAGTGGATAGTAGTGGATTCCACTGCTAGTCACCATCCACCAAATAAATACTAAATGCCCAGACATCTTCGAAGCATCTGCACAAGAAGCCGACAGACATGTCAACCTAAGACCGAGCACTTCGGTCCAATCAATCAATCGACGGGAAAATCTAAAATTCAATTAAATTAAATTGACCCGTTGCACAAGAGGTGGCTCTCTTGGCCCAGGTGGTCTAATGGATAACGCTTTGGCGTTTGAAACTATGGGCACTGGGTTCGAGCCTCATCATCACTCACTGTGAAATGCAGGTACATCCAGATGGATGACGAGTCCTAAATAGGACGAAATGCGCGTTATCCTGGATTCCACTGCTAGTCACCATCCACCAATTAAATACATTATTAACGTAAGATATGAAGACTGTGATCTGATTGGATAGCGAGTACCCAATGGAGAATCCAATGACGTAACTTTTAATCTATGTTAGGGTCAAATGTTTGTTCTGTAGGTCACTGGAAAAACAATGACTCATAATATGTTTCAATCTGTCCTAACGATTTTGTTTCTAATCTGATCAGAAGCTGACATCGTTTATAGAACCATTTTGAACCAGTAGGGCTCATCGGACAACTGTTTCATCCCAGTTTAGAACCCCAATAGCAATCGAAGTCAGGACATTCAGTTGATTAGTGAGGCTAATCTGTTGACCATACAGCCGTTTGGACGGAATCCAATAGTTCATGAATCCTAACCTCTTCCGATTTGTGATATTTAACACAACTGCCAGTCGATTTCATCGTCGAGCATCTATCCTCACACCCAGTTGATCCCGACACCTCACTAGAAGTCCAGGCTAAGTCATCCTGTTGTCATTCATAAGTGAGCACTACTGATTTTCAGGTATTCGATTGATTACAAACTTGATCACCAATTGATATCAGTTAAAGAAACATCAAAAACCTGTGAGTATTCCACAGTTCTTTTGTCCTAGTTTCAAACTCTTCATCAGTATGCATCCAAGGCAAGCTTGTTAACCATTCAACAATAGAATAATATGGTTCTCACTAGTGACTGCCTCCAGAATAAAGTTGCCTGAAGTTCAAGTGAAAAGTTGTCACTAGTTAGACGTGAGTACAAGTACACTCGCTTATGACACTGGCTGGCGTTTCAGCTTCGTATCGCCAAATGACAGAAGTTAGAATTGTTAGGCCATTGGACTCCGCCATGTAACCTGAAGATTCTGTGTTTAATCCCTAGGAGGACCACTGGTGCGTGATCCTGAAGACTCCTAAATAAGGACGAAACATTTATCTAGTACTCTGTGATTGTTAGTGATACTTTCATTGAAGTGACTTCGTTATCCAAATTGAAGAAGTGAATGGTTCAATTCAACAATTATTGTCTTAGTAGTTGCTTTATTCTGTATACATTAACAGTTTCTTTTAAAGCTTACCTGACGACCGAATAGCTCCTTGCTGGGACATTGTAAAACTTGAGACAATCGATTACATTGTTGTTCATAAGTTTTGAATGAATACGCCTATGAAACATTGTAGTAACTCTTTAGTAAGTAATAATATGAAATTAAATGACAATAACACGTATGTGAATTGGAGTGGGAATGATAACTACCTGTAACTGTCTTATCCTAAGTTTTGATTGAAGTATATCAAACAGGAGTAGAGTGTGGTCACTTAGCGAAAACAAATACAACTCTACGGTACACTTCGGAAAAGGACCGCAATATTCAAGTAGTTAAACGCCGTATACCTAGATTTCTATTGATTAGTGACTGGGATGGAATCACTTTCACGCATCCCATCCATAGTGTTAGCGCCAACTGAATGTTACCATGAATCTAGGAGTCTCACAATCATACTTTTATTGTTGATTGGTGGATTCTATACGGTTTGTGTACCCACACAAAAATTCGGAGGATCTGGACTTCTCCCATGAAGATATGCAAATGAAAATCAACAAGTTGGCAAAAGAAGCATCCACAGAAGATAGGACTTCAGGTGAACATAGAGGAAACAGAGGTAGGTGATGAAGACTCCTGGCCAACAACAATGGCAACAGCAATTACAATCAGCATAAATGGGAGGAATTCGAAAGAAACAACCTCCTTTACCTACCTATCTGGGAAGCATCGTTTCAACTACAGGCGGGCGGAACTGCCGAGGATATCAAAGCTAGGATCGAGAAACCAAGGCAAGCTTTCATTACTCTCATGTCTGTATGGAGATCAACAGCAATCAGCATGAACAGTTAGATCCAGATTTTCAACTCCAATGTGAAGTCATTGCTACTATACAGATCACAGACTTGGCGCCGCGTCACTAAGGCCACTTCGAACAGACAACAGACTTTCATCACTAGCTTTCTTCGCTCAATACTCAAGATCAGATGGCCAGAAAAGATCAGAAACAGTGATCTCTGGCAATGAGTGAACCAACCCATCAGGAACCGACTGTGCAACAAATAAGCAGGAGGAAATGGAGGTGGATTGGCCATACTCTGAGGAAACCATCAAGTGACATCAATAGACAAGCCATTGCTTGAGTGGAACCCGAAAGGGAAGCAGTGAGTTGGTCGTCAGTGCGAGGGTGACATGGAGGAGGTCATGTGAAGAGGAGATGAAAGCTTGTGGTCAGACTTGGAGCGAGGTGAAAACTTTAGCAGAGAACCGAACGCTATGGAGACGTGAGGCTGAAGCTCTATGTTCCTCGAGGAATTAAAGGAAGAAATAATAATATACTAATAATACGGTTTGTGTTGTTCTTTATCCGTTGTACTGTATACAGACAATAATAACACCTACTAAATGAACTATTTTAGTTTTATTAAATATCTGAATACTTGATGTATGTATCTAGATTTCTCACTAATTCTGTTTATCACCTTCAGCATATTCATAGTCTTGTTGTTTTCAACTCTCTTTTTTGCAACATTTTCAGCTTTTCTACCAAGATGAAATCAATTGCCTGACAAATCTATTTTCATTTTATGCAATTCTTACTGTTGAATATTATGCTGTCAGTTTTATTACTCCACCAATTTGTATGGTAAGTTATTCCTGCACTCTGATGCTTTATGGTGTTTCCATTTATCTATCTTAGTGTTGTGGTGTTCGTCAATAGACCACTCCTGTGGTCAAGGTTCGATTCCCGGCCGGCATACTCTGAAACCTCGACTAACCGGCAGTAGTATCCCGGGTGAAGAGGGAAGATTGAATGTGATAAACAAGCGACATCATCCATAATGAAACTTTACAACCCCAACCTTGAAGCTCTCTCTATATTCCACCTGGAATGCAACAGAACGAAATGGTGTTTTTTCTGCTAAATGGTTCACTTGTCAAGCTTTCACATTGTCTTTCATAGTCAACATTCTCTGAAAGCTATTTTGGAGTTGTCAATTTTCCGAATCCTAATTGAACACAAAATAATTGAGCAAAGAATATCCTTTTCGATAATTCCCTCTTCTGGCTATACAATTATTCTAGGTTTTTTTAATTTTCCTGCACGTTCCCAGTGGAACATAGGGCTCCAGGCTAGATGCTTGAAGTTTCTGTAGCATTGGTGATTATTTTTACAGGATGGGGTTGCTAGCCTCATGCCAAACCTTTCCTCTTCACCAGTCTCACTACTGGCTTAGCGAGGTAAAGGAGTGCGCCGGCCGGGGATCGAACCCCGGACCATGTGCATGGTCGGCGAGCGTCCTAACCGCTATGCCACCGACGCACCATATTATAGATTAGTAGTCAATAATAATATTAATGTTTTTTTTAAATAATATCGATTTGTAAAGCGAGATTAATAGAACTACAGTTCATTAAAGATGCTTAAATAATAATAATAAAGATATACTAGCGAATAGAATATCTACTGAAATTAGGAAAACACAAAAACTGAGAACCATTCCAAACTAGAGGGCCAGGATAATGATAATGTCTGAACTAACTTCTTTTGGACGCAAAAATTAGGCTTATTAATATGGATTCCCGCACCCTCAGAAATATCTAGTAAACGAACTCTTAAGGCGAAATCGAGATTCGTAGGTATGCGGTGAATGACCCTGAAAGTATGGTTAACATCAAGTCTTTGTTCTGTATCCACAAGAGGAGATAGAATAGCGATACAAATAGATTTTGTTTATCCTTTGCTTAACCACGCAGGGTGATGTTCGGAAATTCTATGTATATAAACTTATATATAAATGTAGAGCCAGAGGAGGAAATTATCGAAAAATATATTCCCTGCTTGATTATTTTGTGTTTTATAGATGTCTGAATGAATAGTTTTGCTATATTGAAATCCTAACAAGCAGTTTCAGACAGAAACTATCGATTAGCCGGCAAAATGGATGGAAATTAACCGAAGATATATGTAGAACACACTAATGTTTTACAAAATGCCAACAGGTCATCGACCTTTTCAAAAAAGGAAAAACCTAGGAAGGAATCATATCTAATTGTTAGACTTAATCTTGTGGTTGGGTCCAGTTAGCTCAGTCGGTAGAGCATCAGATTTGCGTCGATGGTATAGCGGTTAGGACGCTTGCCGACCATGCACATGGTCCGGGTTCAATTCCCGACCACCGATGCACTCCTTTACCTCGCTAAGCCAGAAATAATGGTGGTAAAGAGAAATGGTTGGGCATGAGGCTAGCAACCCCATCCTGTAGAAAATAAACGCTGCTACAGAAACTTCCAGCCACTGACTTATAGCCTGATGCTCCATTGGAGAACATAAAGGAGAGAAAAATCTTGAGGTTGGCTCTGAAAATGTTACCTAGAAAGACAATGAAAGATTCACAGTCAAAACAACACATCTCATAGAATTTCGGCAGCACAGAAATCATCCACCTGATGAATTATAAGCGTTCCTTATCATGACTGCCCTCTGGAAATATATATATTGCAAACCGTTTGTATTCAGTTGCCTTATTGGTTTGTAAGAAATAATGACTGAATTTGATACATTAGGGGTAGCATTCTGTCCTAACCGCACTAAATAGATAAGTTACCAATGTTTACGTCCCCAATATTGGTCATGAGAAAAATAAGAACAAAGACTGACTCAACAACCGATCAGAACAGACTTTGTGTAGGCGGATACAATTTGCAGATAGGTAATCTGAACTCCAAGAAACTGTCACAAAGAGATGAAAGATTAACGTTCAGCGAGAAACCACCAATCAGAAGACTGTGTTTGTTTGCTAACAATAATCTATTATAATGTACATGAAAATCTATAAATATGTGTTGATTTCCTTAGTAAACGATCTGTTGCCTGGCTCTTGTCTTCTGTCGTTACACTTTCTGTGTATTGTAGTCATGAATATATCTGACACATCTGGATTAGACGACTTATCAGCAGTACACATGTGCATTGCACCAGTGCGAATAGAACCCCAGACCTTTAGTTTAATAGGCTAACCCGTTGATCATTAATCCACTACTGCATTGGTGGTTCAATGTCTGAAGAACGCATACACGTTCCCGATTTGACTCACTCCAGTAATAAGTCCGGTAAAGAGGGAAAATTGAGTGTGGACCTTAATAACAGCACCCACTACTACTGAAACTTCAAAACTCAAGCTTTTACGCTCTATGTTCCACTTGAAACGCAAATGAGCGAAGCGTAAATATAACACTCACCTTTAATGAATAGATTCAAAGTGCCTCTTTCCTAACCAGGTGAATGGATAAGGGACTGTACACTCAATGAATTAAGCTTCTCTTGTACTTGGTCTTTGTCAGAATACATAAATTGTCATGTATTAGACTGTATTGGATTGGATAGAGGCGACTTTGGCTGTTCATGAACTGAAACCGTCCGTACCTTCATATACAGTAGAAGTATTATGGTGAGAGCTGTCTGCTAGCCAAAATTGGTAGACAGCAATTTACGTTAATTTCTACGTCCTAAATCTTGGTCATGAGAAAATAATAGCAAGAACAAAAAGACTAATTCAACAACCAATCACAGCAGACTTTGCGTGGGCGTGGTACGATTCGCAGATATACATGGTCTGACCTTCAAAGAGACGATAGATTAACTTAGAGAGAGAAAACAACCAATCAGGAGATGGTGTTTCTCTGCCAATAAAATAACGAATAATAATGTACATAAAAATCTGTAAATATCTTTTGATTTTCTCAAAAAACGATCTGTTGCCTGGTCGTTGTTTTATGTCGTTACAGCATAATGTACACGCCTCCTTTTTACTTTGGCCTCAGGACGGGGAAAAACAAGAGAAGTGAGGATGAATATTCTTTTTGTTTCCTCACCTTGTTATTTTATACTTCAACCAAATCACAATTTTATCTTTTTTTATATTCCTTCTCTTTAGATTACGATATCTCCATTATTAGAGATTATGAATTGTATGCCGATCCCATTGAAATTAGAAAGTAAAGCAATTAGTCCTCAACAGACAATAAATTCAAATTCATTAACCCATGAAATGATTCCACCGGCTGCATTTTATCATCCTCGAAACTCTGAGGATTCAACATCTGCACTTCATGACTGTTATGCATCCAACCGGTTTAGTCGATATCCGTACACATTGGCCAAACCTATTCGACTTGTATATCATTATGACTTACTTTTGACAGGCACATTACCGTAAGAACTTTTTTCCTGTGTTAATCCAATTTTTTTTTCAAAATTCTGCTTAAAACTGTCAAATCTTAAAATAAATACAGTTTGCAGGCTAAAACCAGAATCGACAATTGAAACCAGTGCGTGTTAAGGTAGAAGATTTTTTAATAGTCTTTTAGTGACCACGACATTATCCAACCAATGGCATTCGTTATTGGTAAGGTATGTATGTGGGGTATTTTTTTGTGCCTACGAAAGACCCATCCTGTCTTCTGAATTTTGCTTCGATCCAAAACAACGAAGAATATTTGAGGGAGAACAGTTGTCAATCGTGCACCTCCTCTAAGAAAGCAGGATTAGGGTGGTGGCATTCAAACCTACAAACTCTCTCAGCAGGAGAAGCTCTGTAGGCTAAAAGACCCGGTGGACTTAATTAAACAAAATAATAGGATTTACAAAATACCTTGCAATGACTGTGAGTTAAGTCAACTATATAGGTCAAACTAGTAGATCGGAGGTAATCAAATTGTTGGAACATAAGAATTTAGCTAAGGTAAGAATGGTTGACCCTGAGAAGATGAGTAATTTAGAAAAAAGCTAAGCAATTGCACTACATGCATTAACACAAAACCACACAATAGCATGGTGGGAGGGGTTAAAAATCTAAGAAGTAATCTATGTATGGGGAGAGAGACATTGATTACTGAATCCTGCCTGATTCATTGAGTCTACAAGCAACACACCACATGCCACAGAAATGACTCAATGCAAATACCAGGGATATGCATGGAAGATATTATTACCGCCAGTTAGTCAAATCAGACGAGGATAATAAATAATCTCAAAATTCTATTTTACTTCAAACACATCATAATATTCTAACAAGTAACTTATTATGATTATAAAAACACTCGTCTTATTTCCCATCTTATTGTAATTGATCAATAACACTCATGTGCGTCGGTGGCACAGTGGTTAGGACTCTCGCCGAACATGCACATGGTCCGAGGTTCGATCCCCTCCCGACGCACACTGATATCTATGGTCAGCCTGGAAAATTTGGGCTACGATAACCATGCTGAAAATTCCATACTTGTACCAAAAATACAGTGTGGAATCAAGCTGTAATAAAAAATAAAATAAAATATTGTTTCTGAGTGTACATTATCCTATATTGATTTTTATTTAAATATTAAATATCTAGTCAATTCCACACATGTATATAAATGAAGGAAAAAAGTTGTGTGAGTAACTTGATATGATTATGAGTGGCAATAATTTGTGCTCTAGACGTGGTCATCAGTTAATATTACTGTGGAACACTGTGTAACTTATCAAAATAAAATCTTATCCATAATGGAGTTATACTCTACCACCACAGTGCCCAAGTTTTATACTTGTACCAGTTTTAAAATGTCGACAATATTTAGTTTGATTATTCACTTTGTGATCGATAGCTGCTTCTCTGGAGTAATACTTGAGCTGCTTGGATCTCGACTACTTACGCTGGCTGGACGGATGGTTTCGTAGGTTTTACGAAGCTAGAAACAGCATTTGAACAGGGGTTAGAATAAAAGTAGTTATTACCTTAGTACAAGCCCACTACATCATGCTAGGGATCTGAGAGTGAAGTAGTAGTACTGCTGGCGAATACGGATACAATGGATGCAGCTAGATATCTTAAATCTTCATTGTGGGGAGAAGAGTTAGGAAACGTCGATGCCGAAATTCGTATTCCTTGACCTACCTTGCGGCTGTCTATATATATAGCCAGTGTTAAGATCTGAATATATGAACACAACTTCTATAACTAAGTGAAATAGTTGTCCTTTGGGCTGTGTATGCAGTTGCGCAATCTTAATTGTTACTTTTGTTTTAGGAACTTCGATAAAAAGGAAATCAATTTCGGAAGTGTTGGCAGCCTGAAAGTAATAATCACCCACACGCTCTATAAACACACAAAGCTTTTTTTAAACTGTTTACATGACTAATCCAGACTTATGTTATTTATAGTTCCCATTTTTAGAAGTCAGTATTTATGAATTTCCCGTTGATTGATTCTTATGTGTACTGTAGCACTTCGGTCTTTATTGAGTCACAAATGCGATGGAATGTGTCTTCTCGAACCTACTGAACTAAATGATGTAGCAAAAACGTATTGTTTAGGTTGTAAGTGCTTATATAATCATCCTCCAGCATTTATTGTTATTTCTTTGTTGAAGTTTTTATTCTCTTAATTTATTTCTCCTATACGTGACATCGTGTGGAGAAGAAAAGGGTCTGAGTTCCAGCCTAGTATGTAGTTCAAGTTCCCACACTTCTTATAGCCCATAAAGGTTGAGACAAAATTCTAAAGAAATATATATAGGACAGAAATGTACAGTAAAAAGAATAGTAATATGGAGAAATATGAGAACTTAATGGATCAAAGTGATCTAAACAGTTGAAGGCGATTTCGGTCGTTTTTTTCGATCCAGTTCATCATCAGTGTACTCAATATGACTCAACTCAGAAGGCTGAGTCAGTTAAATACCGTATGAAATAAGTAGTATGTTTGACTACTTTTATATGATTATAAAGAATAAATTGTCTGCTTAACTTCATCTTGTAAATAACACGTAGATAAAAGCTATCAATAACAAGGTAGGTTAATTCACTAGAAACCTTAACTCCAACCCTTAAAGTTTCCAAATCACCTTCCAAGGCTTTTACGGTTGTCCCAGAATCGACCAAAAAAATACAATGCTGTATCAACGTATACCCTATAGCATAAACAGATTAACCTGGAATTCTACTGTGCTCTACAGTGTTCAGGTTATTTTTTTCATTCCTTTACGTTCCCAGTGCAACATAGGGCTTCAAGCCTCTAGCTTGAAGTTTCTGTAGTAGTGGTGATTTTTTTTACAGGATGATGGGGTTGCTAGCCAGCCTCCAGTATCCAAACGGATCAAATGGCGTATGAACCCATATGGGTCACCAGCAATTATGAGAATGCAGCTCCTGGCGCTGCTCCGCCGCTACCTTGCGGATTAGACTCCAAGTCAAAGGCTCGGGCGTGGTCCCTTAATAAAACCACCTGCTTTGGTCTGGGCGCCCGGACAGTATCTCAGCCCTCGCACAATGAATGAAATAAAGCAAAAAACTCCCATTGAAACTCATCGCGCGCTATTAACAATGATTTCAATTAACATTGATGCATCAGGCTGTCAAAGGTCGGGTATACAATGCTTCGGTGTGGGCTGCCCTGCTCTGCGTCTGTGAAACCTGGCCTCTCCGAGCTGAGGATGTGCGGCGACTCTGCGTGTTCGATCACCGCTGTCTCCGCAGGATTGCTTGCATTAGATGGCATCATCGCGTGAGTAATTCTTACGTTCGGCGGCGTGTGTTTGAACACAGTGAAGATCACCATTCGTTGAGTGTCGTCATCTGAAAACACTGGCTCCGGTGGCCTGGTTATGTGCTGAGAATGTCACCCCAGAGGCTTCCGTACAGGTCTCTGTTCTCTAGCCCTGGGATGGCATGGAAAAGGCGGAGGGGTGGTTAGTCCATAACGTGGCGTCGTGGGATGAAGGATGTTTATGCTAGATTAGCATCGGTTGGTGTGTCACGACTCCCTGGTTGGGGTCCGAGAGATAGCTCGAATCGATGGCTCGAAACGTTGTCGGATATGGCCAAGAATCATAATCAATGGTGAACGTGTTGCAATTTCCTTCTTTCTTCCCTTCCCGATGACAGTTAACGAACACTATTTGAGCTTCTTAAGTATGATTGTCTTCCTTCCAGATGAAGTTCTTTATCCGTTCCCTACTCATATTTTTTTTCTTTTCCTTCTTTTTTTCTTTCTTGTTGTTTTATTATTATTGTTATTGGGTGGCTCATCCTTCTTGGTGCCATATTGTACCAAGTTTTTTATGCGTTTAAATAAATAAATAGCCAGCCCCATGCCCAACCTTTCCTCTTTACGAGTCTTATTACTGGCTTAGCGAGGTGATGGAGTGAGTGAGTCTTTGGGCGAGGATTGAACCCCGAACCACCTGTGGCGTGGTCGGCGAGCACTCTACCGCGGTGCCACCGATCTTCAGGTTCTCCCCCTTAAATTATATGCATTATGTGAAAGAATATAGTAGTTGAGCACAAATAGAAATTATGAAAAATCAATTCGAAAAGTAATACGTGTGCTATTTCTGTTTGTTTTTCATTAGGGATGGTGAACCTATCTTCTCACATCCAATTCGATTATCTGGTCAAGAAATTCTGAAGAAATTGGCTACTACCTATTTAAACTGTACTGTTAACTCTAATGCAACTGCATCATCATCATCAAATGAAAATCTCATCTCAAAGTCTATACAACCCAGCACTTCATTGCCAGTTATATCTACACTGGGTTTAATACCGAAATTATACTGTATGCATAATGACTACTTAAATAACTTGCACAGTAGTAGTTATAGTAGTAGTAGTAGCAGTTATAAAATGAAATTAAATGAATCCAGCAATTTACAGTATAGTCTACGACTTGTATTAAACTCACAATTATTGCTAATCAATCGTACAGGTATTGATTTACACTTGAAATTACCGTCTATGAAAAGTGATATGCCATCGTCTTCGACTTCTCCTTCTTCTGCTGCGGCTACAGCTGCTACTACAATAAAACGAGTTATTTCTTTAAAAGATAAGGAATCAGTCGCTTTAGCTCAAAATCAAGTAAGTTGTCTTTCATTCATTCGTTCTAAAAAAGTGAAACGATGATTAACTGAATAGTTTTGTGTCAGTAATAGATTTTCAGAACTTTCAGAACTTTAGACCAGGAAGAGAGTGCATTGATCATATCTTCACCCTTCGACAGACTATCGAATGAAAGATAGGCATACTTACTGGCGTCCAACAACCGCTATATTTCTAGACCTAAAGACGTCATTCGATTCTGTCGACCGAGAGTTACTCAGGCGATATTTGGCTGTGGAAGGAATGCCGAGAAATTCCATTGCATTGATCAAGGCACTCTACTCGAACTCATGCAGCGAGGTGAGGGCTTACGGCGAGCTATCACCTGAAGTGGTGACAACTAGTGGTGTCCGTCAAGGATGCCCATTATCCCCCTTCCTATTCAACTTCATCATAGATGTGTTAATGGACTTAACCCTAAGTGACTTTAGCGACTCAGGGATTGATTTGCTACCAGGGAATAATCTCGTTGACTTAGAATATGCAGACGATACAGTCCTTCTAGGCGAGGACGCCTACAAAATTCAGAGTCTTCTGAACACCTTGAGCTGCAATCTACGAATGTTTGGCATGCGATTCGCTCCCGCCAAATGCAAGATGAAGTTACAGGACTGGACTACATCGACGCCTAGTTTAAAAATAAGAAGTGAAGTGGTTGAGGATTGTGACCACTTCGCTTATTTGGGTGGGTGGTTGCATCAGTCAACTCCAGCGGGTTGATCGCTGACGAAATTTCAGCACGAACATAGAGGGCTGGTTTCGCTTTTGTCAGTTTACTCCATCTCTGGCGTAGACGTGATATCCGGCTGACTGTCGACCAAAGGGCGTGTGTACTGCTCATAAGTCCGCTTGTCCTCCTTTATGGCTTCGAGACCTGGTCATTGAGAGTGGAAGACATGAAATGATTAGCTGTCTTCGATCATAGGTGCCTGCGTTCTATCTCCCTTGTGAAGTGGTTTAATAGGGTGAGCAATACTGAGGTTAGGCGTCGGTCGAGTTCTAGGTAACGAGGGGAAATCAATCTACGAGGCTGTAAAACTACATCGACTGATGTGTTTAGGACATGTGTTACGTATGCCTAGTCATCGCCTTCCTCGACGGGCAATGTTATCTGACATAGAATCGGGCTGGAAAAGTGCCACTGGTGGTCAAACCAAAACATTGCTTCACCAGTCAATCAAATCTACGACAGTTAGTGTAAGCCAGCCAGACATGTAGGAAGGTATAGACTTCCTGATTGTGTGAGGTCCTCGGGACGGTAAAAACCAATGGTTGGAAACAATTAGCGGTATAGCTCAAAATCGTTCTCAATGGCTATCGCAGATGCGTTCACTCCTTGTTACTTATGATTTCCAATGAAACTATATTGTTCTTCGTTATTACTATTCTTTTTGTCTCATACCTCTGTTTACTGTCTCTATTATGCATTTCTTCTACTTTCTTCTATTGCTTTGTGTGCTACATGGAGTGTAGTGACTTGAACTGCTGCATATCTGTGAAAAGTTCTATGTCGAAAACAGACAGATAGCAACAAAGGTTGATAAAGCAGGATTTACTGAAACCATTAAATTTCGGTAGAACTCTTCAGATGAATTCATACTGTTGGGATTACATTGGGAGATATAAGACTGATAAGTAAACAAACTACATTAAATTAGTCATGCAGAAAGACAGGTGCGAATATTTTCCAGGTCATGTTCAATTATATAAGGGGAGAGAGAGTACGAGGGGTTGAAATTACAACAAAATGCATTACGCTTCAATTACATCACTTAGATAAACAATTAGTCACTAGAGAATAACGAGAATTGTTAACAGAGTGATATCATTAGTAATACTTATAATAACAATAATAATAATGTAATAATAATAGTGAGTCAAGATAATGCTATTGATATAAAGATAGTTTTATATGAATCAAGAATAATAATAATAATAATGATAAGGTAGAATAATAAGTAAAACGTATTACCTTAATAGATTCAGAGTGGTGACCATCTTTTTTTTGTACACAGACACATCTTGTGTACAATGCACATGATATCGAGGCTGTCAAGTCATTCACTATTGTCAGCAGACAAAGAAACAAGAAGATGCTTGCAATTGAGGAGGAGGAGGCTTGTGCAATCCGGGTTTATAAACCAGGACCTTCCGGTTACATGGTAAGTTGGTTCGCATACCATTCAGCCACTGGGACCCGACTGCTCAATGGCCAGCCCATGGATTCTAACTTCTACCAATTTGTGATTTAGCGCAATTGGCACCAACCAATGTCATCGGGAGGGGAGGGGGGGAATCTATCCTCATACTTGACTGGATGGATCTCACGAGGGTCACAACTTCTCACTAAGAACTCCAGGAAACTCTATTCTGTATCAAGTCACTAGCTAAGCAGCATTAGATTAATTTTCAGGATTTTATTTGGTTTTTATAAGGATTAGATTTGTGTTTTCTACGAGTTTGACCACGGTTTTATGTATCAGTCAGAGAACCATTGAAAACCAGCAGGAAGTACTTCCAGACATCTGTTTCATCCTATGATATTAATCCTGTAGTCAAAGTGGAAAAACAAACCTAATTCTTACAAATCAATTGTATATATTTACTTTCTTCAACCTACTCATCGTCATCATCATACCTCACTGATTTATATACATTTTTACCGATTAAAAATACCCATTAAGATGTTCAAAAGAATGGATACTGAACAAAGAGTACCCTTTTCGATGACCCCTTCATCATCAGGCTCTACAGTTATATATATATACATTATAGTGAATGAATGAATGAATTAGTGTTATGAACAACATTAATGTCGTGTAAATTACATCGAATCAATAATATTGATAGATTACAGCTCAATAGCATCAACATAACAATACACAGTGAATGTCAGACAAATTAAGAAAGATAATATTATAAATTCATGATTTTGTAGTCTCTACTGAAGGCTGGCCAGGGCAGTAGTAGGGGCTGGACTTGGTCCTTTTGCACACAGAGTACTGGTTGTTTGAGGCGAATTGTAATAGCCTCTGGTGTTTGGAGCATGTGGTGCTTCGTCGATTTTGGCAATTTATTAGGCACCCGGTAAATGAAAGAGAAGCATTCTTCAACGGCGGCTGGCTTTGTGTCTGGTTTGCACCAGATGGTCCAATATCGAACTTTTACTGGTTTACTTAGCCATAGTGGAAGATGTTTTCAAGCACGAAAAATCAAGTTCCTAGAGCAACGGCCGATCGGTATATACAATTAGAAGTGGCTAGTCTAGGTACTTCATCTTTCAGTCGAGGTAACACTATCGGTCGTGTAGAGAATAATACGTGCGGTTAGCCAGCATTAAAATTTCTTTGAACTGATTTTTCTTAATTTTCTCAGAATTATCTCACTTGGTATGTCGCCCTTGAATTGTAGTCGTATATAAAGTGGCTTCTTGTTTACAGATAGTGAGTAGTCCTTTTCCACCGCTTTCTTTGTCATGTGTTTCTTGATACATTTTTCGGAATAGCTATTTTTGATTATAGTATCATATACAATGCTGAATTCATCTCCAGTTACTTCTTCTGAGCATATAGCTCTAACTCTGTGGCTAAGTGTTTTCACTAAATTTCTTTTGTACTTGATAGGAACGAAGCTGTGAAATGTGTAAAACGTTGTCCTGTCCAAGTACTTTTTCTATGCAAATTTCTTTTTTTATGCTACCATCTGGTTTTCTTGTAAGTAAGTAGAACATCCAGGAAGGCAGGCGATTCTGTCTTGTGATTCCTCTTCACATGTGAATTTCATAGCCGAGTGTACTTCATTGAATTTATGTACATTTTTTTGTTTGATTGTATATTTGTTTCTCCCTATATATCGTTTGTTTTTTTCACAGCATTATTTCCAATTGGGTATTACATACAACAATAAAGAATATTGGTCTGAGATAATATCAATTCAGCTACCAATGGATCAATCCGGTTTATTAAACAATAAAGTTGACTACAGTTTAAGTTCATTTGTATGGAATAATAAGCTGAAAACACTATCATTACCAAATATGTCTACAACATATATTAATTTATTAATAGACAATAGAATTTTATGCTTACTTATTTCTATACAATATAATAATTATAATATGAATGAAGGAAAGAAAGAATTAAATGAAATAAATACTCATACTACTACTAACAATAATTTCATTGTAACTATTGAACCAAGATTTCATATTAATCCTAGTTTTGCCAATGATGAAGAATATAATTGGAATAGTCTGTGCATAAGGCCAATTGTTATTCCATTAGGAGAAGAATTACAACAACAAGAAACTACTACAAAAGTTAATAGTAGTCTATCAAGTACTCCTGTAAGTTATTACACGTTTTTTTCAATATTATTATTACTATGATGATTTATATAACTTTCTGAAAGCGGAGATTATCTGAAAAGCCATGTGGGATGTATTTGCGCTATACATTTCGAACAATCTGATCTCTCACACATTTAGTTGACAAGTCAATATATATGGAAAAGTTAAATTAAACAAAATGACGAAAAGAAGGATTTAAGAATGATTAACACAAAGTTTGGTAATCCAATGAAATAAGGATTACCAAGGTAGATTAAGAGTAATAATAAACTGTTTTTGAATACACACTGGAGGAGAGGTTTTAGTTTATGAATAGATATAGCCTCAGTGTATTTCACTAGGCGCCCTTGACGACTATCATAGATGACCTTAAAGGCTGAGTTAACATCAATCTTATGGTTCATCTCGATTAGGTATTTAGCTATAGACGAAGTTTGTAGTCTGACACCTGCATCTATGGGTTTTTCACAATTCATTTCTTTTTCTAACCATTTCGGGATATGCTCTCCCATCCTCACATGCAAAGCACGATTACTCATTCCTAAGTATATGTAACCACACACACGAGAATTGGTAAATAGTGTGGGGTGTGACATAATCACTTGTGCAGCTTTGAGATTTGCGGTGGAGCTTATTTTTAGCTTTCTCGACAATTACAAGCTTGGTTGCATAATAGGTTCTACGGATGATCGAATTCAACCTTTCTCTCAAAATCCTACTGTTTATTTCCCCATTATATGGTAATTTGATGGAGACATTTTTCTTAAGGGCAGTATGAATTGTAGGTTTAAAGACTAATTGACTTCTACACCTGTTTAAAAATTTTAAAGGATATCCGTTTTCAACAAGAGTATCCATCAATATTTCGTTTTCTTTGTCTATAACATCAGCCGTACAAATACGCTGAATCCTCTTAAATAGACACTTCACCAAGCCTCTCTCATACTGTAATGTACAGAAGCTGTGAAAATTAAGGTATTGCCCTGTCCAAGTGTGTGTGTGTGTGGTCACACATACATAGGGAGGAGTAATCGCTCTTTGCATGTGAGGGTGGGAAAGCATATCCCGAAATGATTAGAAAAACAAATCAATTGTGACAAGCCAATAGATGCAGGTGTCAGACTACAAACTTCGTCTATAGCTAAACATCTAATCGAGATGAACCATAAGATTGATGTTAACTCGGCCTTTAAGGTCATCTATGGTAGTCGTCAAGGGCGCTTATTGAATTACGCCGAAGCCATAGCTATTCATAAACTTAACCTCCCCCCTGTGTATTCAAAAGCCGTTTATTATTACTTCTAACCTACCTTAGTAATCCTTATTTGATTGGATTACCACTTTGTTTAATTTAACTTTTCCATATATATTGACTTGTCAACTAAATGTGTGAGTGATCAGATTGTTCGAAATGTATAGCGCAAATACATCCCACATTGCTTTTCAGATAATCTCCGTCTTCTAATAGCGCTATCAAAATTTATAAAAGGGACTAATTGTTTTACATAACTTTCATTTGATGAATATATATTGTTGAGCGTGCCAATCCACTGACTGCCTTCCTCTTGGATGACAGATACTAACTGACAGGATTCGATGGGAAAAGAGTTAGAGGTGATCAAATGAGAGGTCTTTGACTGTTTTGATTTCAAGGGTAACCATGTAAAACGATGAGGTGCATAGATTTCTACCCTGGCACGTTGAAGCCCTGAATACGCTTGAAACTGTTTGCTGATATTTTGGTGAGAGCTGTCTGCTAGCCAAAATTGTTAGACAGCACTTTTGCGTCAGTGTTTGCGTCCTAAATCTTGGTCATGAGAAAATAATAACAAGAAAAAAAAGACTAACTCAGCAACCAATCACAGAAGACCCTGCGTGGGCGGGTGTGACCTTCAAAGAAACGGTCATAGAGAGATGACAGTTTATCTCAAAACGAGTAAACAACCAATCAGAAGACGCTGCTTCTCTGCTAATAAAATAACGAATAATAATGTACATAAAAATATATATAAATATCTTTTGATTTCCTCAACAAGCGATCTGTTGCCTGGTCCTTGTCTTCTGTCGTAACAATATGACTCAAAATTGTTGTCCATGAATGTTGCAGATGCATTCACTTTCTGTGGTCTCACAGATCTACTGGATCCTCATATTTTTCCATGTAATTTTGTTCTTATTGCTGCATATATTTGTTCATTCTTTTAAAAGTCTCTTTTCTCTCACTTTTCTTTACTTTATGTGCTAAATGCACTCTAGCAAAGTTCTATGTTGAAATTCACCCAGTCATTCAGTTAGTTATCTTCGTTTGATTTATTCTGTAACGATAGCTGTTAGGCTTGAGTCTTTAGACTGACTTAAACTGTTTTTTATCAGAATGGTTTATTTTAACAGGATAGCTTAATAAGTTTCTTGGATATGTGTGCTACAAAATGTCTTCCCAGAGACTTATTTACTCTTCACAGTGTTTTTTATCTTTGAGAATGACTAGAGTGGTTAGATGTGAAATGTCGCCGTGGGATAAAAAAATAGTCGTATTGTTGTTAGCATCTATCAACATATCACGACTCCTTAGATGATGGGATCTGACAAATAATCGTAATCAATAGCTCAAAGCGTCATCAGATTCGGCTGGCAATGGTAATTAGTGCTGAACAGACTGCAATTTCATCCTTTCCTCTTCCTTTTTGAAAGGAACAAAGCAATGAATACTTCTTTAAATTTCTTTGATATGTATGCTTGCTTGCTTTCGTGATGAGACAGGCAACCGGAGTGATTGGTGAATATTTGTCCCCACACCCGATTTGGCACAACCCACTGGTTAGGAATCATCACTAGAACTCCAAGCGAATTGATCCTGTAGTCAGCCACACCAATAATTTCTGGAAAAATTTTCAAGTGTTGATTTGCAGGGATTTACTTGGTTTCACGTTTGCTTGCAAATTGACTTCATTTAGAGAACCACTGAAAACCAGGAAGTATTCTCTCCAGTAACTTCTGCATGGGGTTTTATGTTTGTTATACATACATAATAGTTGCTGCTGTTATTGACAGCATCTATGTTTTTAAAATGATATTGAATTCCTGTCGAACTAATAACATTAGCAGGACAATTACGCATGGTCATCATCAAATTTCCGAACACCAACATGCGTCTCCGGCCGACAACTGTGCCGTCTAAGTGCAAAGTACCGTTACAAGATTGGCAGGAGCCTGTACCTGCACTCACTCTTGCGCGTGAACCACTTGAAGTTGTTGATAAGTTTGTGTATCTGGGTTGTTGTGTGAGTGCTGGCGTAGGGGTAACGGATGAGATTTCCAACTGTATATTGAAGGCTAGGGTGACATACATCAACTTCAGTCACCTCTGGTGCCGTCGCGACGTTAGCCTGGCTGTCAAAGGTTGGGTATACAATGCTTCGGTGCGGGTTGTCTTCCTCTACGTCTAAGAAACCTCGCCTTTCCGAGCTGAGGATGTGCGGCGACTCTGCGTGTTCGATCACCGCTGTCTCCGCAGGATTGCTTGCATTAGATGGCATCATCGCGTGAGTAATTCTTAGGTTCGGCGGCGTGCGTTTGAACACAGTGAAGATCACCATTCGTTGAGTGTCGTCATCTGAAAACACTGGCTCCGGTGGCTTGGTTATGTGCTGAGAATGTCACCCCAGAGACTTCCGTACAGGTCTGTGTTCTCTAGCCCTGGGATGGCATGGAAAAGGCGGAAGGGTGGGGTTAGTCCATGACGTGGCGTCGTGGGATGAAGGATGTTCATGCTAGATTAGCATCGGTTCGTGTGTCACGACTCCCTGGTTGAGGTCCGTGAGATAGCTCAAATCGATGGCTCGAAACGTTATAGGGTATGGCCAAGAATCGTTATCAATGGCGAACGTGTTTCAATTCCCTTCTTTCTTCCCTTTCCGATGATAGTTGACGAAAACTGTTTGAACTTGTTAAGTATGATTGTTTTCCTTCCAGATGAAGTTCTTTATCCGTTATCTACTTATGTTTTTTACTTTTAATCTATGTTGTTTTATTATTGTTATTGGGTGGCGCATCCTTCTTGGTGCCATATTGTATCAAGTTTTTTCTGCGTTTAAATAAATAAAAACCAACCTGCATAATGGTTCAGCAAGGGATAACTAAGGTTCATTCTCAGCTGTGGTTTAGCTCACCTTGTAAATACTAGGCATAAATTTGGTTTATTACAAGGCATTTAAATTTAGCCATCATATTTTGACTAATCTTAATTTTGTTCTGCTTGAGTTTTGCATGAAGCCATTGGAATCCACCACCGACAGCCTCCTAAAGTCACGCCACCAATTTCATTTAAGAGCTTTTAATGTTAGGACACTTTGCCAAATAGGACAACAAGCATCACTAGCCAAGACCCTGGCATCCCGAACCATTGATGTATGCTGTGTTTCAGAAACACGCATACAAGACCCAAGTGTGGTTATTGATATGTATCCACAAATATATATTTATGTGTGTGTGTGCACGTTGGTCTCTCTTTCTGTTTGCTCGCTTAGTCTGTGACCATTTCACTTGTGTGAACTTGTCTCCTTTAATAATGTATATT
Source organism: Trichobilharzia regenti (assembly GCA_944472135.2). Lineage (NCBI taxonomy): Eukaryota > Metazoa > Platyhelminthes > Trematoda > Strigeidida > Schistosomatidae > Trichobilharzia > Trichobilharzia regenti. The sequence goes on from OX235264.1 coordinate 100,989,616, forward strand.
CTCCTTATATTATATTATATATAATATGAGTGTTTGTTGACAGTCCGTTGCTTAGTGACATATTTCCATACATGGTTGTTGTTGACATGTCTGCTATATATTTTGCTATATATATATTTCGTTCACACAATTTGTGTGAACTACTTTACTTACTTATCACTTTGGTGTGAGACCATTTATTTTCGTCTCCTTGTGTTTGGACAATAGAAGTATCATCGCAAACCTAGTGGTCTTCTGATTTCCGCCTTCTCGCGTCAGGACTATTAGTTTCTCAACCAGTCCGTAATAATTTAGCGACGAGTACATAACAGTTATTCACCTAACCCCACCTGGCCAACAAGTTGAATCTGCGAAATTCACCTTGAGGGTATCAGGAGGTGCCATAGCTAGTTCACGAGGATTAGCTGGTGTAGGGATAGCTTTGAGTACTAGGGCAGAAAAGACACTGCTTGACTGGATCCCGGTAGATAGCCGAATGTGTACTGTCCGTCTGAACGAGTCAGTAAAAAGGAGGAAGGACTGCACTACTCGCCGATGCCTTTTCGTAATCTCCGCCTACGCTTCCACTAACTGCAGTTAAGATGAAACGAAGGATGAGTTCTACCAAAAGCTGTCTAGTTTGGTGCGAACGGCTAAACGCTCAGACATAGTCGTTCTAGCTGGTGATTGCAACGCTCAAGTAGGGAAATTGTGTCAATCTGAGAAGGATGTCGATGGCACCTATGGAGTTCCGTGCCAGCGAACCGACAACGGTGACCGTCTCCTACAGTTCTGCTCTGATAATCATTTGTTTCTTGTAAGCACTAACTTCAAACACAAGGAGAGACACTGTTTGACTTGGAGATCCCCTTCATCAAGCCAACGCTGGACACAAATAGACCACATAGCAATAAGCTATCGTTGGCGTGGGTCGGTAGGAGGTTGTCGCTCCTTCTGGAACACGTGTAAAGATACAGATCACGCACTGGTCCGCGCTCATGTGTGCTTACAACCGAACGGACGTAGGAAACAGCTGGTGATAAAACCATCACGTCTCGAGCTCGATCAGGAAACTAAATCCGTATTTGAGGAAGAACTAGGCAGCCATAGATACAGCTGTAAAAGCTGTGAATAAGTTAAACCCAAAGGTGAGTAAAAACCACTGGATCTCCACCGCCTCATCCGAACTGATAGATGCTAGAAGACTTATTCCGGCGAGCTCCGAATTCAATGAGGAGCGAAAGCTGCACAAGAGGAAACTTACGAAAAGTCTCCGCAAGGACCGTGAACAGTGGTGGGCGACAAAAGCCAAAGAGATGGAGAAAGCTTCGAGGATAGGCAACACCAGGCAACTCTTTAGACTCATCAGGGAAACGGGTGGGAGAAGACAAATCATAGTGAGACAATCTCGGAAAAAAATGGCACTATAATTAGCTCCCAGGATAGACGACTGGATCGTTGGAAAGAGCATTATGAGGAGCAGTTTAATTGGCCCACAGCCACGCTCAACCTTCCGAGCATCCAACACCTCCCTGAATGGGATATAGACACAGGTCCTCCATCCCTAACTGAGGTTACTAAAGCTGTCACCAATCTGAAACTAGGCAAAGCAGCGGGACCTGATGGAATGACTCCAGAGGTATTTAAGTACGGTGGAGACAGCTTACTGTCTGCATTAACTGAGGTACTAGGCAGCGTCTGGGAATCAGAAGAAGTCCCATCGGGTTGGTGTAAGTCACTGATTATCCCCATATACAAGAAGGGAGACAAGTCTTCCTGTGATAATCACAGAGGGATTAGCTTGACTAATATAGTATCTAAAGTCTTAGGCTCAATAATCATGCGTAGACTGAGTGGTGCTCGGGAGCACAAACACGAGAGAGCCAGGCAGGCTTTAGACCAGGAAGAGGGTGTATTGATCATATCTTCACCCTCCGACAGATTCTAGAACATAGGAATTCCTACCGGCGTCCAACAGTCATTATATTTCTTGACCTAAAGGCAGCATTCGACTCTGTCGATCGAGAAGTTCTCTGGAGATGCTTGGCTGTAAAGGGAATTCCGAGAAAATATATTGCACTGATTAAGGCACTCTACTCGTACTCATACAGCCAGGTGAGGGCTTACGGCGAGCTGTCATCTGAACTGATGACGACCAGTGGTGTCCGTCAAGGATGCCCATTATCCCTTTTCCTATTCAACTTCATCATAGATGTGTTAATGGACTTAACCCTAGGTGACTTCAGCGACTCAGGGATTGACTTGCTACCGGGAATAATCTCGTTGACTTGGAATATGCAGACGATATAGTCCTTCTAGGCGAAGACGCTGACAAAATGCAGAGTCTTCTAAACACCTTGAGCTGCAATCTACGAATGTTTGGCATGCGATTCGCTCCCGCCAAATGCAAGATGATGTTACAGGACTGGACTACATCGACGCCTAGTTTAAAAATAGGAAGTGAAGTGGTAGAGCACGTTGACCGCTTCACTTATTTGGGAAGTACCATCAGCCAGTGCCAACGGGTTGATCTCTGACGAAATCTCAGCACGAATACAGGGGGCTCGTTTCGCATTTGCCAGTTTACGCCGACTCTGGCGTAGACGAGATGTTCGACTATCGACCAAAGGGCGGGTGTACTGCTCATCAGTCCGCTCCGTCCTCCTTTATGGTTGTGAGGAGACCTGGCCACTGAGAGTGGAAGACATGAAAAGACTAGCTAGCTGTCTTTGATCATAGGTGCCTGCGTTCTATTTCCCGTGTAAAGTGGCATAATAAGGTGAGCAACATTGAGGTTAGGCGTCGAGTTCTAGGTAAACAGAGGAAATCAATCGACGAAGTCGTGAAGTTACAAAGACTGAGATGGTTAGGACATGTGTTACGTATGCCAAGTCATCGCCTCCCTCGACAAGGAATGTTAGCGGATATAGGGTCAGGCTGGAAAAAAGCTAGCGGCGGTCAAACAAAAACTTGGCATCAGTCAATGAAATCCACAACAGTTGGTCTAAGCCACGTAGTAAGGTGTAGACTTCCAGGTTGGGGTCCTCGGGACGGTAAAAATCTATGGTTGGAAACAGTTGGTGACATGGCAAGGGTGACTTGGAGGAGGTCATGTGATGAAGAGACGAAAGCGTGTGGGCAGACTTGGAGTGGGGTTAAAATGTTGGCAGAGAACCGAACTCAATGGATACGCGCGGCTGAAGCCCTATTTCCCCCTAGGAATTAAAGGAAAAGATAATGATAATAAATGCCTACTATCACTTACACATGCTTCTGCGAACTGTAATCCATTCACCTAAACAAGTGGATATCACGTAAAACAACATGGATGTTGTCCATCAGTGGTTCAGTTTGGCAGGACGCTTGCCAACCACACACGTGATCCGGGATTCGATCTTCGGCCGATGCACTCGTAAACCTCATTAAGTCGACAGTAAGTCCGGTAACGAGGGAAGGTTGGGCATGAGTCTAGCAATCCCAATCCTGTGAAAATAAACACCACTGCTACCGAAACTTCAAAGGTCTAGTTTGAAGTCACCCTATGTTCCACTCGGAACATAAGGGATTAAAAGGGAAGGCAACATGCATGTTGTCAATAGTTAGTTATTCTCTGACCAACTGTCGAATCTGATAGGGAAGTTATCGAAATCATCTCTTCTGACCTGATTTTGTCTCAAAATTCAGTTTTTGGTTCTTTTTTTGATATTTAGATATCTGCATCACAAATGAATGAAGAGTTCGCCAGTGAAATAGTCTGTAACAACACTAGTACACCTCTTCTATGGTGGACACTTTCACGTGATATCGACAGGTCATTGTCAAATATTGAACTCCTATACTGTATGCAAATATCAATAAAGTCAACTGTTCTTGTCCAACCAGCATGGTCACACGTATTCCCATTGCATAGAATTCCAAAATTCCCTTACAATACAAGCAATCTATCTGAACAGTCTTCAATACCTATATATCTTTGTCAGGTAACTATTCCTGTCAGCTTAAAGGGTAAGTCAATTAGTCATTTGGTGTACACACCTATGTAAGAGGTTAATTTGAAGGTATTTATTGTACTGTGAACATTTTTCACCTAATTATTTGATTAATAATGCCTAGCAGTGGAGTCTAGGACTGGCGTTTCTTTCCATTTTGAGACTCATCCTTTGGATGTACATTCATCTCTAAGGAGTGATGGTGTTCCTGACGAGACTTGAACTCATTGTCCATCCTTCCAAATATCAAATAGATGGTATAGCCATGGGCAGTTCACTTAGCCGTGTTTTATTAATATATGTGCCTTGTTTTAGCAGATATATTCATGTCCAACCGTGAAAGAACAAAGTTGAAGCATGCAATTGACGAAACATCTTTGATCATAGGTGCCTGCGTTCTATTTCCCGTGTAAAGTGGCATAATAAGGTGAGCAACATTGAAGTTAGGCGTAGAGTTCTAGGTAAACAGGGGAAATCAATCGACGAAGTCGTGAAGCTACAAAGACTGAGATGGTTAGGACATGTGTTACGTATGCATACCAAGTCATCGCCTCCCTCGACGAGCAATGTTAGCGGATATAGGGTCAGGCTGGAAAAAAGCTAGCGGCGGTCAAACAAAAACTTGGCATCAGTCTATGAAATCCACAACAGTTGGTCTAAGCCACGTAGGAAGGTGTAGACTTCCAGGCTGGGGTCCTCGGGACGTAAAAATCTATGGTTGGAAACAATTGGTGACATGGCTCAAAACCGTTCTCAGTGGCGCAGATGCATCCACTCCCTGTGACTTATGATCTTCAATGAAACTGTTTTGTATTTCTTTATTACTCCTTTGTCTCACACCTCTGCTCACTGTTTCTATTATGCTTTTCTTGTACTTTCTTCTCTTGCTTGCTTCGCGTGCTACACGGAGTGTGGCGACTTGAACTTCCGCACATTTGTGCAAAGTTCTATGTCGAAAACAGACAGACAGACAGACATTGACGAAACAACTTCCTACTGTCCTAGTATGTTGATGACACATTTATAGTGTGCAACAATGAAAGTCATGCTTCACATACTTACTCATATTATTCAATGATGCACACACCAAATATTGAGTTTACTATGGAACATGAAAGTGACGGAAAGTTCCACTTCCTCGACATTGCTATGCAACTCCTAGAAGACGATAGTCTTCAAAAGTCAATTTATCGAAAGCCTACTTGGAAAGGACAACACCTACATATTAATAGCTTTTGTCTAAATGGCTTTAAACGCTGACTAGTCAAGACTCTGTACTATAGAGCGAGGAGAATATGCTCTATAGAGAAATTAGAGGAAGAATTTGTGTTACTTGAAAAGATGTTGAAGAGCAATGGTCACCCTCAAACGTTCATCAACAAGTATGGAAGATTTGAATTCACAAATGTAAAACAAATCACAGTGGATAAAAAGTCAATCTACATTCAGCTTGATTTTAAAGGTGAAAAATTGCAGCAATGATCAACAGGAGGCTGAGTGCATCACTAACCAAGCCTATCCTGCAGCTAAGCTCGTTCCCGTCTATCGAACAACTTGCTGTCTGGTGCAATAGAAAATTGATAGATATCCTTCTCATGTTAACTCCAGCTGTATATGCAAATTTACATGTATCTGCGGGAGCAGTTACATTGGAAAGACAAAAGAAGGGCATATCTACGATTTTCTGAACATGTACCAAAACGCTTATGTCTTAAGGGAACAAATGCTTTAAACAGTTCCATCGCCAGACATCTCCTTGACACAGGTCATTAGGTGAACGTCGAAAAGCCGTTCAAAATTCTTAATGGGTAAAAGAGCTCAATTCTATTCAAGTTTGCTGGACCCATTTCCATCAAGCGCCTGAAACCTGATTTATGCGTCCAGAAAGAAGTAGTTATCAGTCTTTCCTCGCCCTGCTGCCTGGTAACTGGATATTTTCATCTCTCTTTCATATGAATGTGTAATGCTGAAAAGTTTCCATTGTGTTTGATGATTATTGTTCGGAATAGTGTTTAATATTACATATATCGATCGATTGATTTTTGTTTAAAATGAACTCTGTGCAAGTATGTTTTTGTAGATATATTTAATAATATTTTTGCGTGTAAGCAGCTGACGAGAAGGCAACGAAATAAAAGATGGTACACCACTTTATTCTGCTAAAACTGTAGTTCTTGCTTTGTTCAAATTCATTAAGGGGAATAAATGTATGAAACATCAAAATTCTATGCAATAAACTACCTAATCACTAACATTTCGACTGAGTGAAATAAATAAACGGGAAATTTGAAATAAGGATCATAGCTGTTCTGGGTATAACTGAGTTCTGCATCCTTTTTTGCATACCTAGGTGACTGTTGAATTATCATTTTGGTGACTAAATGACTAAAACGTTGGATACTGTCGCAGAAGGTTTGGAAGGTGATATGTATCCACATATAAATATTTATGTGTGTGTGTATGTTGGTCTCTCTTTCTGTTTGCTCGCTTAGTCTGTGACCATTTCACTTGTGTGAACTTGTCTCCTTTATTAATGTGTATTCTCCTTATATTATATTATATATAATATGAGTGTTTGTTGACAGTCCGTTGCTTGGTGACATATATCCATATTATATGTGGGGTTGTTGACATGTCTGCTATATTCGCTATGTATATTTGGATCGACACTTCATTATATTAGCCATCCATGTTAAGACTGTCTAATGATTTATTCCCACGCTTTGTTTGGAACATTCATATATATTTCGCATTCACAATTTGTGTAACTACTTTACTTACTTACCACTTTGGTGTGAGACCATTTATTTTCGTCACCTTGTGTTTGGACAATAGAAGTATCATCGCAAACCTAGTGGTCTTCTGATTTCCGCCTTCTCGCGTCAGGACTATTAGTTTCTCGACCAGTCCATAACAATAATTTAGCGACGAGTACATAACAGAAGGTATAAAAGGAGAGTACCGATTGCATGGACTACTTAAGCCTTCTCAAGAATATAGGCTCGGAATCATGCTTTTCCCGCCACGAGTTAAGTGGTAGGCTGCATCAGTCTGGAGAGCTTAAAATGTGCTCTGCATGCAAGTCACCAAGTGGAACACAAGCTGGATTCAGGAAAAGCAACTCTTTAGCTCAACTTTATTAGCTATGAAAAGGATTTTGACACTGTTGACCGTGAAGTAATTTGGAGACTACTTCAGTATTATGGCATGTGATACACTTGTATCAACTTCATTTAATAGCTGTGTAATGACGCCATATGTTAAGTCATACACAACGGTGGGCTAAGTTATGCCTTTAAAGTGCAGACAGGAGTAAGACAAGATTGTCTCCTATCGTCAATGGTATTCCTGATTGTTGTGAACTGGATCACCCATCAAACCGTGGAGAGCTAGGAGACGGTCATATGTTGGTCCGACACAAAGATTATAAGATTTGAGTTTCGAGTATGATTTTTGTCTAATGTCACTACAAACTTGAAAATTTATAGACGGAAACTAACAAACTGACTGAAGAGGGAATAAATAAAGGTGATTGTCTTTGGTTTGAATGAGATTTATGTGAAAGAGGGTGGAGGGAGATATTGAGGACTGAAGCTTTATTTATCTACTCAACAGAAACTACATGCATTAGGAATGCTTCAACATCTGTCTCAGGCACCTGGGAAATTCTACTACTTTTTTGACAATTGAGAAGGAAGATAGAGTACAAGTAGAATTAAGTTTCGAAGTTTTGTGCTTAGAAATGATATGTGCTCGACACTTCGTAATCCAGCAGATAATACTGTCTCACTGAGTCACATATATATATATATATATATATATATATATATATTATGGGTACCAAGAGATGCGCCACAAAAAATCTCATATTTTGTCGGACAGCTGGTAAACTTCCCGGACGCCTAGACTCAAGCAGGTGGTTGTCTGAGTAACTTGACTTGAAGTTTAATCTACAAGGCATTAGAGTAGCATCAGGAGCTACGTTCTCGTAATTTTCAGTGACTAACATAGATTTATACACCATTCGATCCCCCCGGATTCTGAAGCTGATGTACAGCACAGGTTCGGAGTCAGGGTTTTACAGTTCACCTAGGTAGATCGACGTGTCCACCAGTGCGGTTGTATGTGCCAGACGTTCGCATTTTCCCTTATACACCGCCGCATAAAGACAGTGAATAGGACGTACCTGACGGAGACTATGAAGGTGTAGCTACATAGAAGCATTTCAAGGGGAAGACGGGAGTCCTCCCATCCTCTGCCTCACTAGGCCGTTTCATGGGAGGAGGGTCTCTTGACATTGACAAATTCTTATTACTTAACATATTTCTACTATTTGATTTAATTTATATATGTTCTATAAAGTGGAAATTTTCACAGAAACATACATATAAGGATTGTATACAGCTTAGTGTCTATGTCCGACAGTTGGAAGCAGTTGACAAAAAGCCCTGGATCTATGTTTCGTGCTTGTTGGTACTTGTCCGCAAGATGTTCATCTGCAATGTTGGAAAGACATCAGTTTCTTCAACATCCTCTCAGTTCGATTACTTCTTGCTGATAGTTTTCAACCATTTGACATTATCACAACGGTTAGTTACCCCCAACTTGTTGTGACTGCATTGCCATATTTACTGACAGGATTGGGACAGTACCATTACAAAGGTTTAGATGCATGGGCTGGTCTACCCCCCCCACACTCAGCAATCAATCTACACCTCATTAGATTATCTTTGTACAAGTCTCTGTTCATAAGTGTTTACAACTGTATTTCATTTTTTATTTTTCGTATTTACAGATAATTCATTGAACAATTTCACTTTCTGCCCAACTTTACTTATCAGTACAATGGAATATGTATTAACAAATCAAATAGTTATACATATTAATAAAACATCAATTCTACAAACCTTAAATCCCTTTTCAATACACCTTTTAAATAATACTCATTCATCTGTATACTCTGTTGAACTGCTGATGAATTATCCTTCTCAAAAGTATCTTCATCATCGCCTGGAAGGCCGAGAAAGTCAGATACAAAACTTTTCAGTGATTCAATGTCTACAATACTGAAAGCATCATTTATCGACGCTGACTTACGATATAAATGTCAACCGAATTCTCAAATATCAATTATGCCACAGTCTTTGATAGATTTACTATACATTGATACTGTGAATCGAAATAATAATAATAATAATAGTAACAACAGTACTGCGGAAAATCTAAGCTTGAATTTCTTCGATCCATCTCATTTCAAGTCACTGGAATTAAAACTGTACTTGAAGGAGGAAAACAATGCAAGCGACACTGGTCGTTGTTGTTGTTGTTCTTCTTCTTTGAAGGATCCAATTAGTATAAATCTCAAAGATTTTTACTCTCCTCGTCTTCTTCTTCTTCGTCGGTTGATAGTGCTGCATTATGGCAGACACGGAAACATATTAATGATCAATTATCAATTCATTTGTATTATTCATTGAATAACAGCTCATTTGGTTTAATTGTTCAATTATTTGATAATTCCGCGAATAAAAAAAACGCGCTGATTACAAATCCTACATTATCATCAACATCATCACCAATACTGCCGACTTCATTTATATATTTCAACAAAATCAATTTGATAATTAATAAAGTTTGTCTACATTTACTAACCATCGAGAATAGAATACTCAATCAAAAAAATAATCACAAGAATAAGAAGAAGAATTCCACTTCTACATCTCCAATGTCATCGTTATCATCATCGTCGTCTACGCTATCGACGTCATCAGCATTTGTAGGCATAAAACATGGATTTTATGAAATTCTACCACCACATGATGAATTTCTACGTTTTACTCTAGTGAATTTATGTACTACAGTATTATTGATGAGCGAAGATTCACGCCTGACAAATCACAGTATTCTTCCAGGTGATGATAAACACCAATATATCCTTGTAAATAAACAATACAGTTTTGAAATTAGTTTACAACATTTTCAGGCAGATAATTGGTGTCATGCATGGACTAATATGTATGATTTCCCGGTAATTCTACAAACAGTTAAATTGAAAAGACCAAAAATTATTTGTCAATTCAATTTAGCATTGAATAAACAACATGTTTGAGTTCATTCATATCAACTTCTTCTCCACCTGTTATTACTTTATTTTTTTATCCTCCTAATTTAGATGTTTATTTAGAAGATTCTTTAATTTATGATTTTCTTGAATTATTTAATAATTTTCTATACATTTTTGATAGATATTATGATTTATCGTGTCCATTGAACATTGATCAAATGCCTTTATTGGGCGGTGTTTCAAATATCAGTTTACCGCCAAAAATAATCAATGAAAGTAGTGTTTTAATGAAACAACTATTAATTGATGCATTTAGAATCAATTTAAGTTTACGTGCAATGTTTCGATTATATTTATCCTGTCATTCAGCTCCATTGAATTTCACTGCATTTAAACTTGTCAATATAACAGATGTTAATCAGTCTGGTAATTCAACTAATGTTCAGGGTTCATTGGTATATTGGAGTTCATTAAAATATTTATTGACAGTGCATTATATTACTCAAATGCTGTTTCGTTCTGGTTGGTTAGTTGGTAGTTTAGATTTATTAGGTAATGTAACTGGTCTACTCTATTCTCTGGTTAATGGTCTTAATGATTTAATACATTTACGTTCAAGTGAGATGAAATCTGATGAAGATGAGAATAAAATAGGCATGATCACGTTATCTAATCCAAGTGACTTTGTATCTCAAGAAAGTGCGATATCTCCGACTACTACGATTACAACAATGACTGGTGTTAATATTTCATTGAAAAGTAACCAAAATATTGGATTTTTATATCGTCTTTATCAAGGATTCAGTTCACTTACTCGCCGAACAACTGGGTAAATGATTTTTTCTTCACTATTTTGTTATACGTCTGTAAAAGCATATTAACAGTAGGTTTGATTTTACCACCTTGCGTGTAATATTAGTAATAATACTGGTTAACATGCAAATTATACTTCAGTAAGAGGTGTAGGTTCGATTACCGGACGACTCATTCCTAAACCTCGCCTAATTTATTAGCTGATAGTAAGCTCAGAAGATGTGCGTCGGTGGTACAGTGGTTAGGACGCTCGCCGACCATGCACATGGTCCGGGGTTCGATCCCCGGCCACAGACGCACTCCTTTACCTCTCTAAGCCAGAAATAATTCTGGTAAAGAGGAAGGGTTGGGCATGAGGCTAGCAACCCCATCCTGTAAAATAAACACTGCTACAGAAACTTCAAGCCAATAGCTAGAAGCCATATGTTCCACTGGGGAACATGAAGGAAAAAAATAGCTCAGAAGATATGGAAAGTTAGGGGACTGATGTTAGCAACCCCACCGGGTAAAATCAACACCACTGACACTCTATTGAAACTTCAAAGTACTTCAAGCTCAGTGGGTTCCACTTGGAGTGCGAGGATGAAAAATAAACATTTTTAGAAATCTCCAAAATATCGAAATGCAGATATATCCAAATGACGAGTCCCAAATAGAACGAAGTGCGCGTTATCCTGGATTCCATGCTACTCACCGTCTACAAATTATATCATAATCTCGTTGTACAAAATATTAGCACTGATAGAAATTCTCACCTTGGCAATGTGGAACCGGTTGTGATAATTCATTTTCAAGAGATTTTTGCATAAAATGACTTTTTAGAACTATTTGCTTTTTCCTACTAACCAGAAGTGTTGTTTATGTTTACAAAGATGATTATTCGAAAAGCGTCATACCCAGGTGTTTAAGTGACGGTATTATAATTACTTCCTTGGGTTGCTAGTGGGTCATAAAACTTCACCAGTACGTCTTCATTTGCGGTGTTCTCTGCAGTCTTTATCAACCGACTCCTCAATTGCTCACTAGGTTTTATTTCCTTCACATACACACACACACACACAACCACATGTATGTCACTCTCGGACCCACACATAAGTCTCTGTTTCCCATTCAAATTATACTCGAGTGCCGGCCTGGCGCATGATATCACTCAACCATCTCCTCAGTGTGTGTGTGTGCGCTGTTCATGTACATTTTCTTCAGCATATTGCTGAACAATGGATTGTTGGTTGGTTCGTCCCCAGAGTTCCTTGTTGCTGAATGACTGACTGACTGGTTTCAACGTAGAAATTTGCACCGATATGCAGCAGTTCGAGTCGCCACATTCCATTTAACACACAAAGGAAGAGATGAAAGTAAAAAGAAATCCAAAATAGAAGACAGTGTGGTGAGAACAGGCTGCTAGCCAATTGGTAGACATTAATTTACGTCAATGTCTATGTCTCTAATATTGGCCGTGAGAAAATGTGAACAAGACTGATTCAACAACCAATCAGAGCAGACTTAACGTGGGCAAATAGGATTCGCAGATATATGGCTTAACCTTCTGAGTAACCAGCCACAAGCAGTACAGAATAACCTTGAGCAAGAAACAACCAATCAGAAGACTGTGTTTGTCTGCTTGAATAAGCTATAATAATGCACATGAAACATATATAAATACGCGCTGATATCCGTAATAAAACGATCTGTTGCCTGGCCCTTGTCTTCTGTTGTTACAACAGTAAACAGAGATATGAGGCAAAAAGAATAGTAATATCAAAGAACAATATAGTTTTTTATTGGGTATTATAAATCATAAGGAGTGGATGCATCTGTGTTATTGTTGTTAATCTTTTGCTACATGTTCCCTACGACGGTACATATAAATGCGTCGGTATTCCAGTGGTAAAGTACCCCCCCCAACCATCCACGTGGTCCAGTGTTCGATTCCCGACTGACTCACTTCTTCATCTTGTTCAGACAGTAGTAGGCATGGTAAGGTGGCAAGGTAAGTTGGACGTGAGGCTTCTGATTCCTCCCTGCAAAGCATTAACATCACTATTAATAAAACTTCATAGCTCAATCTTGAAGTCCTATGTTCCAACTGTAAGGCAAGGGAATAAAATAAAACAATAAATTTATTTTGTAGTAGTAGCACCTACTGACTAAACATTGTCATGAATATTATTTAAAGTTGCATTAAGTACCCTTTAATTGCCTTCGGCAGATTGTTTGACTCAGAGAAATATGAAATCATTTTTTCAAGTATTGGTTGATAGGGATTTGGTTGGTTGCAGGATTTCATCATGAGCTGACATTGGTTAGAGAACCATTGGAAAACCTGCAAAGAGTACTGGACAGCTGTTTCGTCCTGGTTTAAGACTCTTCATCAGTACGCACCCACCAGGGTTCGAACCCTGGACCATTAAGCTCCTGGGTCCCTATCCAATGGCCAGTACGTGAATTCTAACTTCTTCCAATTCACGATATAGCGCAACCGCTAGCCATTGTCTTCGGCGAGTATTTCTAACCAATCAACCAAATCCCTACAGACCAATACTTGAATATTAATGAGGTGCTCACTGACGACTGGCCCTATTCAGGTAGGTAGTTACTTGGGGTTCTAGTGGGAAGTCGTGACCAGTAGGGTGCACCAGATCGGGTTTGAGGACAAATACTCAGAAAACACTGGCTAGCAGTCGCGCTATGTCGTGAATTGGAAGAAGTTGGAATTCAGGGGCTGGCCATTGGATCGGGCCCCAGTGGCCTAATGGCATACGAGCTCGCCTTGTAACCAGAAGGTCCTGGGTTCAAAGCTCGGTGGGTACGTACTGCTGGAGAGTCCAAAACTAGGACGAAACAGCTGTCCAGTACTCCCAGGTTTTCCAGTGGTTCTCTAACCAATGTTGGCTCATAATGAAATCCTGTAAGAAATCATTTTTGTTATCGTCTTCTTTCAAATTGTATCATGTTTTTTTTTTAATATTTCAACAATCGACGAATTATTATCTTCTCTTTCTTTTTTTGCCTTTTCAGTGGCTTACTGTTATCCATTAGTGGAATGGCATCAAGTTTAGCTAGAAATTTAGATTATCTCTCCTTGGATCCTCATTATGAACAACATCAAGATCAGATACGCAGACATCGTACACCAAAAGGATTTGGTGAAGGTATTCAATTAGGATTAAGCAGCTTTGGTCTATGCTTGCTTAGCGCTATAGCCGGAATAGCTGACCAGCCATTACAGGCTATTTTTAAAACGATCGATAATCATCAGCCAAATAATTCTGAATCATGTTCATCATCATCATCACCCTCATCGTCACTAGATATTTTCAATTCTTTGGATGTTGATCAGTCAAGAAATTATAACTTTTTATTATCTACACTTGGTGGTTTTGGTCGTGGACTTGTTGGTGTAGTTACAAAACCAGCGGCTGGTGCTGCAGAATTGATTGCTCAAACTAGCAAGGGTTTACTACATGGTACGAGTAATTCAATAGAAATTACTATTCCAAGTAAATATGGAGAGTAAGTAACAACAGAAAAAAAAGTGAAATTGACCGCTTTACTGATTTCATGCGTATTATTATCATCATTGAATTGCTTTTTGTTTGTTCCTGCATGTTGCTGGTCGATTAGTGTTGTTTTGGTGGTTTTTTTTAAAACTTGCGGCTATTGAAAACCTTCATCACAATGCATATTGCATATAATTTCTTTTATTCAATTAGTTTAAATCTAGTGAACTATGGTATTATCAGCTCTTGTGACCCGATCGGGCTTGCACATTGCAATGACCCAACAAGCTACACTGGCGGGAACAAGTGTTCCTGCAGGTCATTCCATGCCAGGAAGGTTGTTAGGATAGCGAATAGACTAAAAGCAGTTACCGGCATCGTGTAAGAATCTTTCTTACACCATGCTGGGGTCTGTGGGCGAAGTCGTACTGCTGGGGAACAGGGTTGTAACAGAAGTGAGGTGTTTCCCTCAAATGACCAGCATGCCAGCTATGCTGTCTCTCCACTCCAGAGGGAGGGGGTTAGAAAAGGTCGACCCTAACAATTATACATCCCAACTTACCCTACGGTGGTCCGTAACCGACGAGACCAAACCAAGAAACCAGTTCATATAGGCCGTGTGTGACCGGCCTCAAGCAGTTGTCCACCTGGCCTCTGCGGTCACGCGACACTACCCTCTTTCTGTTTCAGGTACCCGAAGAATTAATCAACTCGCACGTGTGGGCAGCCGGGAATTTACAGCCGCCCACACTTCCAAAAGCACACAAACCCTTCCTAAGCATCACTATTCTTTACTCACATCACCTACCTCATCTTGCTCCTCCACTACAGTTAGTACTATTCTGCAGGTTAGTGAGGTATCTTCACTTCACTCTGTGACCACAAACAACGGTGAGAGCCATAAAACACCCCAGATAGCCTTTTAAAGCCACGTCGCCAACTTCATATAGGAGCATTTAACGTCAGGACCCTCTGCCAAATCGGACAACAGGCATCACTTGCAAGAATTCTGGCATCTCGAGCCATGGATGTATGTTGTGTTTCGGAGACACGCATACAAGACCCGAGTGTGGTCATTCATTTAACCTCAACCTGTCAACAAGGTGAATCTGCAAAATTCACTTTAAGGGTATCAGGAGACCCCTCAGCTAGCTCGCGAGGACTCACAGGTGTAGGGTTAGCACTGAGTGTTAGGGCGGAAATATCACTTCTTGACTGGATCCCAGTAGATAGTCGTTTGAACAGGTCCATTAAAAGAAGGAAAGACGGCACTACTCGTCGTTGCCTTTTCGTAGTCTCCGCTTAACCTCAACAGACTGCAGTTCAGATGAACTAAAGGATGACTTCTACCTGAAACTGTCCAATTTGCTGCAAAAAGAAAAATTTTCAGATATAGTTGTTTTAGCAGGTGACTTCAATGCCCAAGTAGGGAAGTTGTGCCAGACTGAGAAGTATGTATGCGGTACTTATGGAGTTCCCTGCGAACGAACCGACAACGGTGATCGTCTTCTACAGTTCTACTCAGATAATCATCTGTTTCTAGCCAGCACTAACTTTAGGTACAAAGAGAAACATTGTATAACCTGGTGACCTCCATCACCAAATCAATGCTGGATTCAGATAGACCACACAGCCATTGGGTATTGTTGGCGAGGGTCAGTAGTAGACTGTCGCTCCTTCTGGAACACGTGCGTTGACTTTGATCACGCTCTGGTTCGCGCACGTTTATGCTTACGACTAAATGGACATAAGAAATTGACGGTAGCGAAACAGTTACATCCCCAACAAGATCGAGACACTGAGTCCTCATTTAAGGAAGAAATAGTGAAACGAGTTTCTGAGGTTGACAGCAGCATATAACACAAGTATTCTTTTTATTACTGTGAAAGACAGGATTTCCAAAGCGTCATGAATCATATTGCACACTACTTTTATCACTCCTTTGTGAAACGAATGTCTTAGGTCAACAGCAGGACTTCCCCTGAGGTAGCCTGGCACAACATACAGTTAGCTGTAGACACAGCTGTAAAAGCTGTTAATAAGCTAAGACGAAAAGTTAGTAAGAGCCATTGAATCTCTACCGCCTCATCCGAATCGATTGACGCAAGAAGACTGATTCCGGCGAGCTTCGATTGTGCTGAGGAGCGAAAGGTACTTAAACGAAAACTAACAAGAAGTCTTCGCAACGACCATGAACAGTGGTGGGCGACAAAAGCGAAAGAGATGGAAAAGGCATCGGCAATTGGTAATATCAGACAACTATTTAGACTTATCAGGAAACGCAGGTGGGAAATGGCAAACGATAAGTGAAACAATTTCTGAGAAGAATGGTACCATAATTAGCTTCCAGGATAGACGACTAGGACGTTGGAAAGAACACTTTGAGGAGTATTTTAAGTGGCCTTCAGCCACGCTCAACTTACTGAAAATTCAACACGTCTCTGAATGGGATATAGACACAGGTCTACCGTCCCCGAATGAGGTCACTTAGGCTATCACTAGTCTGAAATGAGGCAAAGTAGCAGGACCTGATGGAATAACTCTAGAGGTTTGTAAGCACGGTGGAGACAGATTACTGTCTGCGTTAACTGAGGTACTAGGTAGCGTCTGGGAATCAGAGGAAGTCCCGTTGGGTTGGTGTAAGTCATTGATCATCCCGATATACAAGAAGGGAGACAAGTCTTCCTGTGATAATCACAGAGGGATCAGCTTGACTAATATCGTATCTAAAGTTCTAGGTTCAATAATCATGCGTAGACTAAGCGGTGCTCGAGAGGAACAAACACGAGAGAACTAGGCAGGCAGGCTTTAGACCAGGAAGAGGATGTATTGATCATATCTTCCCCCTTCGACGGACTCTGGAACGAAAGATAGGCATACTTACCGTTGGCGTCCATCAATCGTCATATTTCTTGACCTAAAGGCATTCGATTTTGTCGACCGAGAGGTACTCTGGCAATATTTGGCTGTGAAAGGAATGCCGAGAAAATTCATTACACTGATCAGGGTACTCTACTCGAACTCAGGCGAGTCGGCTTCTGAAGTTGTGACAACTAGTGGTGTTCGTCAGGGATGCCCACTATCCCAATTTCTATTCAATTTCATCATAGATGTACTAATGGACTTAACCTTAAGTGACTTCGGTGACTCATGGATTGACTTTTTACCAGGGAGTAATCTCGTTGATATAGTCTTACTAGGTGAGGATGCTGACAAAATGCAGAGTCTTCTGATCATCTTGAGGAACAGCAATCTTCGAATGTTGATACGCGATTTGCTCCCACCAGCTGTAAGATAATGCTTTAGGACTAGACTACATTGAGTCTTAGCTTAGAAATAGGGGGTGAAGTGGTAGAGTGTGTTGACCAAAGGACGTGTGTACTGCTCAGCAGTCCGCTCCATCCTCCTTTATGGCTGTGAAACCTGGCCATTGAGGGTGGAAGACATGAAAAGCCTGGCTAGTTGTCTTTACCGTAAGTGCCTGCGTTCTATCTCCCGTGTAAAGTGGTATGATAGGGTGAGCAATATTGAGTTTAGGCATCGGTTGAGTGCTAGGTAAGGAGGGGAAATCAATCGACCGGGCTGTGAAGCTACATCTACTGAGATGGTTAGGACATATGTTACACATGCCTAACCATCGCCTTCCTCGACGGGCAATGTTAGCTTGCATAGGGTAAGGTTGGAAAAGAGCCAGTGGTGGTCAAACCAAAATATGGTTTCACCAGTCAATAAAATCCACAACAGTTAGTTTAATCTAGCTAGCCACGTAGGAAGGTTTCGACTGCTGTCTGGTTGAGTCCTCGGGACCGTAAGAACCAATGGCTGGTGACAATTGGTGATATGGGTCAAAATCATTCCCAATGGCTGGCGCAGATGCATACGCTCCTTGTGATTTATAATATCCAATAAAACTATATTGTTCTTCAATATTACTATCCTTTTCGCCTCATATCCCTGTTTACTGTCTCCCTTTTGGATTTCTTTTACTTTTATCTCTTGCTTTGTGTGTTATATGGAGTGCGGCAACTCAAACTGCTGCACATCGGTACAAAGTTCTACGTTGAAGTCAGTCAGCCAGTCACATGACTGTTCCTGAGTAGTTTCCTTGGTTCATTATATATATATATATATATATATATATATAGGGCTCCAGGAGAGTTGGTGTATTATGCTGCATTGAAATTTTTGATAGCTCAGTGATTTAAGCGGGTTACTGCTAACTAAATACTATGTTAGTTAGTGCGATACTTCCTGGACGCCCACACCGTGGCCCGCAGTTGTCTTAAGCGGCCACCCCCGAGCCTTCAACTTGAAGTCTCATCCTCAAGGCAGAGAAGCAACATCAGGAGCTTTTTTTTCCCATAGTTGCTAGTGAATAGTACAAATGCATAAGCTATTAGATCCTTTTGGATTCTGCAGACCATGTACACCATAGCACCTGCTTTTAGCCTAACCGCTATCCAGAAAACTTTTTTGACACAGTAGGGCCCACAGGAATATAAGTTTCAACCGGTGTAACTTATTGGATCATTTTAGTATGCAAACCAAATCACCATATCGAGAGAGCAGTTATCGGCCGGGAACTAAACACTAGATTACAGGTTATTTGCGTTATTCTTATGCCTGATTGTTTTAACGTAGAACTTTTGCACAAAACTCCATGAGTTCAAGCTGCCGCACTCCATCTACGACACATTGGGAGACACAAGAGAGGAAAAAGATATACAAAAGAACAACAATGAATAGAATTAGTAACGTGATAGAGAAGATTTGTAGCTCAGGTGGATAAATTTGATGTGGTTGTATTCTTTGAGCTAAATAGTTAATTTGCGAAGCCTTCATTGCCCTACCACTAGGCGACATCTTCAGCTCATACTTCAATTCACTGAAGTGAGCTTTTAGGTTTCTCTACGAGTTTATTAATCATCTCTCCTGGTGACCTTGGACGTGACTGGTTGTTTTTGTGTGTTTTCACATCTAGGCTACTTGTGTTGGAACTGGTTGTTCCTTTGACTTGAACTTTGACCCTATGTGTGTGTGTGGTTTCTTTCTTATCGGTTGATAAATATTCTCTATCTCGATGTGTCTATTGATTGATGATTCATTGGAATGCTAAGCTTCTAAAAATTCTCTAGCACTCTTGTTGTTTCCTACAACCAGGTATTCTAAACCTCCTTATGTCGTCGGCTCAAGCTAAATGTCAAAGACTTCATGGATTGATGCAGAATGTTGACCATTAACCATTCTCAGCTCTTTTCCAACCTAATCTTATATTTGTCAGCTAACATTGGTTGGCGTGGAAGGTGGTGGTGGCTCAGCATGCATAACATTCCTGTCAGCCATCTTACTCGACTTAGCTTCACAACCTCATCGATTCGTTTGCCCTCCATACCTAACACTCTACGCCTAGCCCTGATTTTACTCAGCATATTATACCGCTTAACACTTACTATGATAAGTGAATAAGCAGATAAGTCGTTACCTGGGGTTCTAGTGAGAAGTCGTGACCAGTAGGGTGCACCAGGTCGGGTGTGAGGACAAATACTCGCCGAAGACATTAGCCATCGCTCGCGCTATCTAGTGAATTGGCAGAAGTTAGAATTCATGGGCTGGCCATTGGACGGAGTCCCAGTGGTTTAATGGTATACGAGGTCGCCTTGTAACCAGAAGGTCCTGGGTTCGAACGCAGTTGGTGGGTGCGTACTGCTGAGGAATTCCAAACTAGGACGAAACAGCTGTCCAGTACTCTCAGCTGGTTTCCCAATGGTTTTCTAACCAATGTCGGCTTATGATGAAATCCTGTAACCAATCAAATCCATACAAACCAACACTTAAATACGATTTTATTTTGTATATACACAAATCTTGATGATGTATATTGCAAAATAAACTCATCATATCCGCTTTATTTTTAGTCCTTATACTTCATCTGAAATTGGTTTACGTTTACACTATCAAAATGTAGACTGTATGATAATTTGTCATTGGAGTTCATTAGCATTACAATGTACACAGCGGGATATAACATCATCATCAGCAACAGCAGCATTAAATATTTCTAAAGAAGATTCATTAATTTCTGGTTGGTTTACAAGTGCTATCTATAATCATGATACTCATGAAATGGTTACTTGGTTATCTGCATCATTAGATCAGGCAAGTTCAATATGATCGTTTTTTTATTTTTTTCTTTCCTTCACGTTCTCCAGTGGAACATAGGCCTCCAAGCTATTGGCTTGAAGTTTCTGTAGCAGTGTTTATTTTCACAGGATGGGGTTGCTAGCCTCATGCCCAACCTTTCCTCTTTACCAGAATTATTTCTGGCTTAGCTAGGTAAAGGAGTGCGTCTGTGGCCGTGGATCGAACGCCGGGCCATATGCATGGTCGGCGAGCCTAGTAACCGCTATGTATGCCACCGACGCACATTTTTTTTGTGTTAACAGTTAAAATTACATTATGAAAATATCTAGTTTTAGATTTAAGCTTCCACTATATCAAGGTAAAGGGGATACTCTTACTTATTGTACTACCTGACCTAGAATTCACTTATCTGTTGGTTACCTGAATATTCTGGGATTCTATTCCTCGTGAGGTGATGCATCCACACCTGCTCTGATGATCACTCCCAAAGTAGAATAAAAACACTTGTTCATATCTACAGACTGTACAGATTAGAATGTCGAAATCAACCAAGATCGGAATGTGTACACAGACGTTCATGAATCTCAAATCACCGCAGAAATCTACTACATTCGGTGTGATCAACAAGATCCAGTTTTTTTTTCAACACTTATGTCAACTTCATCAGTGATTTTGCAAAGTTCAGTGACTTGGCTGGAATGTATGTGTCATCGAAAGTATTTCCAATAGGATTTTAGACTTTGTCAATGAATCAGCCCTAGAATCCTTCTCTTAACAAATATACAGAAAGAAATGGCAATGCATTTTCATACTCTGTAAGGACTGTTAACTAGCATCACACTTCAAAACACCCTCAAGTTCTACATGAATAGGAAATAATGAGTTAGGACAAAGTTATACTTTAAGCACCACTAAACTGCCAATCAGAAAACGGCCTCGAAAGCACCAATCACGTGAAGGAGGCATTTTTGTGTATGGATTACACATATATTTATGAAAAAATTGCATAAAAACTGTACAAAAGTGTAATAGAGGATAGCTTCCTCTCACATGGAATAAAAATAGTTCTCAGTTTTAGGTTGGAGTATCAACAGAGTTATAATTCCCTTGTGGGTAAAATTTATTTTGATAAAGTTTCATAGTGTTATGCAGCAATAGATTGTGCTCGAAACATGGTCATCAGTAAATATTACTACTGTATAACAACACTGTGAGACTTTATCAGAATAAATTTTACCCACAACTGAATTAAACTACACCATAGTGCACAAGTTCTATTCTTATGTCAACAGAGTAATTTAACCACATTCTATGCATGTAATTATTTAGGTCTTCTAACCCTAACAACAACCCTAATCTGTACTGGATCTAAACTAACTGTAATCTAACTCAAACCAAAACTACTGTTGCCTTTGTTATATTAACCTAACCCTAACTCTTGTCCTTGGCTTGAAGAATAACTTAATCTTTCACAAACTTAAGCTGAAACTTACCAGATATCCTATTTAATAGCACAATACTTCGATGAGCTTATTTTATTAATGATGACACAATATTATTTGCTGGGTTCCACTAACTTGCTCAGTGAGCTTTTCAAAGTCATTGGTGAGGTCGCACTCCATTGGTACTTAATGGTGCTTAAAGTTTAACGTGACCTGATTTAGATAACCGAGGCCGACATAGAGGAGATAATGTTTGTTTAAGAAATGAAAGTTTATGGCGGTCAATCAGTCATGCAGTCAACTATAAAAGGCATTAGAGATTAGCGCTAAACGGAGATGTACTGCTCAGGCTCATGCTGTTTGTTCCACTTGGAACTTGAGGGATTATTTAATAATAATGCGACTGAGAGGTTTCATTCACTACACTTCACACATCAAGAAAAAGATATATATATATAGCGAGAGAGAGAGAGGAGTGAGTGAGTAAGTAAGTAAGTAATCATATTAGATGTTTTGAGGCAATCGGCCGCAAGAAGCCTTGCTTGACCTAATTTTCGTGCTAGTTGACACTCATCAGTCAGCAAGGCATATCTACAACCTTGAAGGGACTCATATCCCTTCTAAGATTCGAACCCGCGTCACCCAGTGAGTACTGTAGTCAGGGACAATACTTTTTTTAAAAATAATTTTGGATATATATAAATGCAGAATCTGACGAAGAAGAAGAAGGAGTTATCGAAAAGAAAATATTGTTTGTTCAAAAATCAATCTTTCAAATTATTATTTGGTTTGATTGTCCTTTCTGTTGTTTTTTTTATTTTCAGCATCTAGTATGCACATCTATAAATGAAGGCGAAGGCGATTCACCTCACTTCTCTTGGTTTAAAACATTCCCTGACAGAGTGTTAAATAATTTTGTCAATAAATTAATTCCCCTCACCTATAAACACTTGAATGTAACTGAGTATTCTACGATAGCCAACAATTCTATGCTGAAAACATCTATGCCCAGTAATCCGCTAACTATTACTTCTTTGTCTACAAGTCTTCCGTTTATTTCACCGACTGATTCTTGCAAATGGATTGAACATATTCAGCAATTCAATTCTAGCAACGATCTACACTGTCTAACATCAATTATTGAAAATTTTTGGTTAACAGAAGAAGACAAAATGAAAGAATCTACCAGTGGAAAGCAACATATGGATGCTAAGTGTAATTCATCAGAAAATCTCCCTTGTATAAATGATGATTCTTTTGATTCGAATCGATCAGATATTCATTCGTCTGATATCCTTGTCTGTGATGATCAACAGCGTAGTTCTAGATGGAAACGAGTCAGAGAATACTTGATGGGTATTAGTCCATCAGATTTGATTCATATCTAAATGTCCCAAGCGTCCTGTCCTCTCTGAACCACAAAAGAATAATCACTTGCCTGTAGGAATTTATTTTTTTGTTTGTTTGTTTGTTTATCTATACAGCCTTTGTGAGAAAATGCCTGACATCTTTCCTCTTTGTCTACTGCTTTGATGAAATAGTCGTGTGTGTGTGTGTGTTCACACAAACTTAATGTGATAACTATTTTTGTTTGTTTTTTTTTCTCGTTATGAACGTGTTTCTATTTCCCAGCTTTTGATAAAATAGTCAATATTTTCTTTTTCAGTGTGATATATTTTCGCGGTTTGTACTGTCTTTTAAAGAAAAAAAATATTTTAATGAATATAATTTTTCTTACGAGCACAGGGTTCGAGTGAGCCTCAGTGGGGATATTTTCAATCATTCACTAGGGGAATGCAGGTACATCCAGGTGACGAGTCCCAAATAGGACGAAGTGTGCGTTATCCACTGCTAATCATCATCATCCACCAATTAACTTATTATTATTATTATTATATCCTTTAATTCTTAGAGGAACATAGGGCTTCAGCCGCACGCCTTCATTGCGTCCGGTCCTCTGCTAAAGTGTTTACCTGGCTCCAGGTTTGCCCACATGCTTTCATCTCCTCTTCACATGACCTCCTCCAAGTCACCCTTGCACTGACGACGACCAACTCGCCGCTTCCCTTTCGGGTTCCACTCGAGCGATGGCTTGTCTAGTGATGTCACTTGATGGTTTCCTCAGAGTATGGCCAATCCACCTAACTCCATTTCTTCCTGCTTATTTGTTCCACAATTGGTTCCTGGTTGGTTGGTCCATTGCCAGAAATCCCTGTTGTTGATCTTTTCTGGCCATCTAATCTTGAGTATTCAGCGAAGAAAGCTATTGATGAGAGTCTGTTGTTTGTTCGAAGTGGCCTTCGTGACGTGGCTCGGCGCCAACTATGTGATCCGTGGAGTAGCGCTGACTTCACATTGGAATTGAAAATCCGGATCTTATTTTTGATACTGAGTACTGTTGACCTCGACACAGACTTGAGGGTAATGAAAGCTTGTCTTGCTTTTTCCATTCTTACTTTGATATCCTCGTCAGTTCCACATGTAGCTGAATTCGACAGCTGTGCTCACCCTGGAGAAGCCTGGAAGAATATTCAGTCAGCTATAGATACAGCTGTAAAAGCTGTGAATAAGGCAAATCCAAAGGTGAGTAAAAACCACTGGATTTCGACTGCCTCATCCGAACTGATAGATGCTAGAAGACTTATTCCGGCGAGCTCCGAATTCAATGAGGAGCGAAAGCTGCACAAAAGGAAACTTACTAAAAGTCTCCGCAAGGACCGTGAACAGTGGTGGGTGACAAAGGCAAAGAGATGGAAAAAGCATCGGCGATAGGCAACACTAGGCAACTCTTTAGACTCATCACAGAATCGGGTGGGAGAAGGCAATTCATAAGTGAGACTATTTCTGAGAAAAATGGCTCCTTAATTAGCTCTCAGGATAGACGCCTTGAACGCTGGAAAGAACACTTTGAGGAACAATTTAACTTGCCTACAGCCACACTGAACCTCCCCGCCATCCACCACACACCCGAATGGGATATAGACACTGGTCCGCCGTCTGTAGGTGAGGTTACAAAAGCTATCAGTAATTTGAAACGAGGCAAAGCGGCAGGACCCGACGGAATTATTCCGGAGGTGTTTAAATATGGGGGTGACATACTAGTTTGTAGATTAACTGAGGTACTAGGCAAAGTCTGGGAATCAGAGACAGTACCATCAGACTGGGGTAAGTCACTTATTATACCGATATTCAAGAAGGGAAACAAGTCCTCGTGTGATAATCATAGGGGGATCAGCCTAACGAACATAGTCTCTAAAATCCTAGGCTCAGTAATCATGCATAGACTAAGCAGAACTCGGGAGGAACAGACAAGGGAAAATCAAGCAGGCTTTAGACCAGGTAGAGGGTGCATAGATCATATCTTCACTCTTCGACAGATTCTAGAACATAGACACACTTTTCGGCGTCCAACAATTGTCATATTTCTTGACTTGAAGGCGGCCTTCGACTCCGTGGATCGAAAGGTACTATGGCAATGTCTGACTGTGAAGGGAGTGCCAAGAAAGTACATTGCACTAATCAAGGCACTCTATTCAAACTCACGTAGTCGTGTAAGGGCTTATGGGGAATTGTCATCTGAATTGGTAACAACCAGTGGTGTCCGACAGGGATGTCCACTTTCCCCATTTCTGTTTAACTTCATCATAGATATGCTAATGGAAGTATCCTTAACTGAACGTAATGACTTAGGAATCGACTTGTTACCAGGGAATAATCTTATGGACTTAGAATATGCAGATGACATAGTCCTGTTAGGGGAGGATGCTGACAAAATGCAGAGTCTTCTGAACACCTTGAGCAGCAATCTTCGTATGTTTGGCATGCGATTCGCCCCTGCAAAATGTAAGATGCTGCTACAGGACTGGACCCCGTCAACCCCTAACTTAGTGATAGGGAGTGAAGTGATAGAACATGTTGACCACTTCACCTACTTGGGAAGTTGTATTAGCACCAACGGACTGATTGGCGATGAAATCTCAGCACGGATCCGAAAAGCTCGAGCTGCTTTCGCTGACTTACACCATCTCTGGCGTAGGCGTGACATCCGGTTATCAACCAAGGGACGTGTGTACTGCTCATCAGTTCGCTCCGTCCTTCTCTATGGCTCTGAAACATGGCCAATACGCGTTGAAGACATGAAAAGGTTGACTGCTTTCGATCATAGATGTCTGCGATCTCTGTCTCACGTTAGGTGGTTACACAAGATAAGTAATGTTGACGTTAGGCGTAGAGTGTTGGGCAAAGAGGGAAAATCAATCGACGAGGCTATAAAGTTACATAGACTAAGATGGCTAGGTCACGTGCTGCGCATGCCTAACCACCGCCTCCCCCGACGGGCTTTGCTAGCTGACATAGGTGAAGGTTGGAAAAGAGCCAGTGGTGGCCAAACAAAAACATGGCCTCATCAATCCATGAAATCCTTGACAGTTAAACTGAGTTAGGTAGGGAGATGCAGACTCCCGGGTTGGGGCCCTCGGGACTCTAGGAATCAATGGCTAGAGACAATAGGTGACATGGCTCAAAATCGTTGTCAATGGCGCAGATGTATTCAGTCTCTGTAATCTTTCATATTCCTTTCTACAATTACCCATTCTGTTTCACTCTTATATTTGTCAAACTCTATTGATTCTCTTCACTCATCTTCTTGTCTACCTTGTGTGCCAATTGGAACGTGGCAACTCGAACTGCTGCACTTCGGTGCCAAGTTCTATGTTGAATCCAGACAGACAGACATGTAGTTGAAACGATGCTTCCCAGGTCGGATGGTAAAGCAGGTTGTTTCTTTCAGGTTTCTGCAATTTATGCTGTATTTGTCTGTTGTTGTTGCTGTTGGTGTTGGCCAGGAATCTTCATCACCTCCGTTTTCTCTATGTTTACTTGGAGTCCTTTCTTTGATGCTTCTTCTGCCAATTTGTTGCTTTTCACTTGCATATCTTCCAGTTTGTGGGAAATCAGACACATCATATATACATATATAATTATATGTATTATAAAACAAACTGGCGAAGTTAGAGTATGATAACCACAGTCTAGGTTCTTCAAAGTTGACCCTGAATGGCCAATCAAATTAATCGGACGCTTCTGCAGATCATTCCAAACAGCAATCATGCCTGCCTTTATATATTAGGTTAGTGAGTTCCACGAAGATCTAGCATTCTAACTATAGTGTTAATAATGGTTAATTGGAGTGATTAAGAGTTGACTTTATGGAAATACTATGACGGTAAAGCGTGCGTCCGTGGCTTGGCGGTAGTGTTCGCCGACCATTCTTATGGTACGGGTTCGATCGCCGGTCGACGCACTACTTTATCTCGCTAAGTTGGTAAAGAGGGATGGTTGGGCATGAGGCTGACAACCACACTCCTTAAATAGACATTACCACTGCTACTGAAACTCCAAAGCTCTAGCTTGAAGCAAACTTCTGTTCCACTGGGAATGTAAAGGAAAAATTAATGACGCTTAAGAAATACAACCTTGTTGGAGATAAATTCTGCTATAAATGTAATTCATGTTATAAGAGAAAATCTGTTCGGGATATTTTTTCCCGAAGTCTAAGCTGTCTTTTGTGGATATCCTACACCACATGTGCTCTTGGACAAAGAGCTGTAAGGACAGCAGCAGCTGAGACAGAAAACAGCCTGGTCTCTACAGTGCAGTGTCACCAACATTGTAGAGAAATATCGTTGTGGAAGTTGAAGGGGATTGCTGGCTGTTGTGGAGGAGTACGAATAGTCGTTCACATCGATGAAACTATCCTCACCAGAAAGAAGTACAACAGGTGAAGGAGAAGGCTAATCAAGTGTGGATGCTTGGAATCTACGACACTTCACTTCGCAAAGGTATCGTGGAAACAATACTCAACAGAAGTGATGGGACATTAGTCCCAATTATTTAGCGCTTGGTAATACCAGATATAATCACAGGTACTGATGAACGGAGGAGATGTATAACGAACTGTCACAAAATACCGTGATTTTTAGTCACATCGATGAATACATCTATCGGGTGTACCACTTTTTCCGCATCTGAATTCTGATTGGTTGTTCTGACTACTCCGAAGACATAAGGGCGTGACTTATTCCTTGCGTTTTCATCCTAGTGATAGATACTAAACGACCTGTTACCAATGTGTCATGGTAACCAACATGTATCAGATCCTTTGTATTTCCCAATGAATGAAAAACAAAACGATATTGCTGTCTTTACTGACGTTTCGCTATTTAATGCTGCTGCTAATAGCTTTATCAAAGTAGTATTATTAAACCGGAATTTACAAAATCTCCTCAGCTTATATATAACAAAGAGTTAAGAGGTGAGAAAATAGACAAGTTAGGTCAAGTTAAAAAGGACATATTGAAAGTCAAAATAACAATGAAGATTAATCACTAAACCAAATAACAAAGGTAATAGTAGGTCTGTTCTGTTCTAGTCCATCATTCCTATTCAGGCCATTTGGATTCCACTTGATATGAAGTGCTGACTTCTGATGATATTAGACGTTCTTTTTGATTTCTGAAGTTTTTCTGGATTATTTCAATATTGTAAACTTTATTTTGATATCACAACAGACGTACTATTTATTACCTTTGTTATTTGACTTAGAGATTAATCTTCATTGTTATTTTGACTTTCAATATGTCCTTTTTAACTTGACCTAACTTGTCTATTTTCTCACCTCTTAACTCTTTGTTATATATAAGCTGAGGAGATTTTGTAAATTCCGGTTTAATAATACTACTTTGATAAAGCTATTAGCAGCAGCATTAAATAGCGAAACGTCAGTAAGAGTAACAATATCGTTTTGTTTTTGATTCATTCGGAAATATGAGTAGCCTTTATTATAATGAATATCATGTACCTAATGCCCAAATTTTTTCAAACTGTTAAAAGTGAACTTGATTTGGACATATATAATGTATGTGATATGTATCCACATGATGTGTGTTTTGTTTTTGACAGTCTGTTATATTTTGCTGTGTATATGGATCGATATTTCATTATAACCGACAATATGCTTTTGTCTGTCCACTAACTAAATAAACATGTATGACCTTGTTGTCACATGACATTACAACCAATCATGTTAAGACTGTCTATTTATTGGTTCATGTGTATTAGCCATTTTCATATATACTTTTGTATTAGACACTTTTACATTATTCTTGTGTACACACATTTCGTACACTTTCGTACCATTTCACTCACACACTTGTGTGACATTTATTTTCCTTGTCCGGAAAATACAAGTATCAACGTAAACCTCGTGGTCTTCTGATTTCCCACTTTCCGCGTCAGGACTATTAACTACTCTACGAGTACATAACATAATTGGCGACGGGGAAAACTCTAATAACTCACTCAGCAGCAGTACATAACAGTATCTAAGCCATTCAAATATATTAAAACAAATATATATATATATATATATATATATATATATATATATATATAATCATGCCTTTTGATTGGCTTAGCAACATATGATTTACATTCGTATTTATATTTATCAAGAATACATAGTAGTCTATTATTGAGTAATAAGGGGTGACATAATTGATATAATTACTCAGAAGTAAAAATAAAAGTTGTAATTTACGTAGTACTCATTCATAATGGACCTAGAGAAATCAGTGGATTTGATGACGCCACTACTGAAGAAGGCCTGGAAAGAGGGCAAGGTACCTGCGGATTGAAAGAAAGGCTACTTCTTCAACCTACTAAAGAAAGGAGACTTAAGTCAATGCAAGAACTGACGAGGCATTATGCTCCTGTCCATCCCAAGCAAAACACTAGGCCGAATCATCCTGGAGAGAATCAAAAACGGCATAGATGAAAAACTTCGACCGGAACAGGCGGGACTCAGGAGGAACAAATCATGCATCGATCAAATCTCAAAACTACGTATCACCACTGAACAGAGCTTGGAGTGGCAGTCACCTCTCTATCTCAACTTCATCGACTTTGAAAAAGCCTTCGACAGCGTCGATCGAGAGGTGATTTGGAAACTACTTCACTACTACGGGTTGCCGCCAATAGTTATACACCTCATCCAACACTTGTACGATAATGTTGCATCCCAAATAATTTACAATGGGAAAACCACGGAATCCTTCGAAATGAAGAGGGGAGTAAGACATGCTGACTGCCTACTATCTCCGATGATTTTCCTGATTGCAGTAGATTGGATTATGCGACAGACAGAGGGCCGAGCAGCGAGGAAACAGGTACAAAATGGACCCACACAAAGAACTTGAGGATCTGGACTTCGCCGATGATATATATCTGATCTCCTACAAACTTCCAAGTGAAAAGCAACAAGTTGGCAGAAGAAGCATCAGAAAAGATAGAACTTCAGGTGAACATAGAGAAAACAGAGGTGATGAAGACAACGCCAACAACAACAATCAGATATATGAGAGGAATCTGAAAGAAGCAAACTCCTCTACCCACCTGGGACGCATCGTCTCAACTACAGGCAGAACTGATAAGGATATCAAAGCGAGAATCGGGAAAGCAAGGCAAGCTTTCATTATTCCCGTGTCTGTATGGAGATCAATAGCAATTAGCATGAACAATAAGATCCGGATTTTCAACTCCAATCTGAAGTCAGTGCTACTCTACGGATCACAGACTTGGCGCCGTGCCGCGTCACGAAGGCCACTTCGAACAAACAACAGACTTTCATCACTAGCTTTCCTCGCTCAATACTCAAGATTAGATGGCCGGTCAGAAAAGATCAGCAACAAAGATCTCTGGGAGCGAACCAACCCCGCAGGAACCAATTGTGCAACAAATATGCAGGAAGAAATGGAGGTGGATTGGTCATACTTTGAGAAAACCATCAAGTGACATCACACGACGAGTGGAACCCGAAAGAGAAGCGGCGAGTTGGGTGAGGGTGACATGAAGGCGGTCATGTGAAGGCCGGATGATGAAAGCATGTGGGCAGACGTGAAGCTAGGTGAAAGTATTGGTAGAGAACCGACCGCAATGGAGAGGTGCGGCTGAAACTCTACGTTCCTCCTGGCACCAAAGGAAACAATAATAATAATAATTTAGTAGTGGGTCGGAACACCCACACCTACATTATTATCCTTAATTAATTTGCATATAAAGCAAATAGTTTCAGTGAGAGTAACATTAGTGAAAAGGTAGGGATATCACTTTCTTCCCGGATACATTATCACCACTTACTGAATTGAGGAATTCAAATGAATCTGAAACACTATGCTGAAATAGATTATTTCTGATAGGTAGGAACAACTTAAGTATTCCTGAGTAGTGCTGAAACCTAATAATTTAACATATTTTACGCATATTTTGGATTGGACACTAGTTGGTGACTAGTGTAAAGTGTCTAGTCCTATCTTCGGTGCGGACTTAATTCTATCAGTCAAGTTTGTGATGTGGCCATCATACTAGGTGGCTCACCATCACGGTACACTGTGAATTGGTAGTATTAGATGGCTGGAGGAAGTCGAGCACGAATAGTTCAGTGGTAACGTCTCTGACTGGAGCACTGGGTGACGCGAGTTCGAATCTCAGAAGGGACATGAGTCCCTTCAAGGTTGCAGATACGCCTTGATGACGAATGTCAACCAGCACGAAACCCAGGTCCAAAGCTTCCTGCCGACTGCCTCTAACCATCTAATACCAACAATATTTTACACGTATCAGTAAAATGCAAAAGTACGAACAATATAACTCATAATGTGCGCGCGTTATCAGGTTATAATGCTCAAAATGAAACTCTTGATTTTGTGCAGTGCTGAAAAATAGCATATGATCAGGCAGATTTCTGTTAAACACGCCATTTCAGTACTATTTCTGCATTCTGGTGTCGAAGTCGTACGACACTGCATATCGCTGGAGTCCAGTGAATTCTATAGGCGATTGTGCGCAAGTCATGATATATACTAACAGCTACCTTTGTTCAACATTGTGCTTCGGCACACAAATGTGGAACAAGTAAAATGCATATTCTCCCTCCCCCCCTCCCCACTCCCGATATTATTGTCATTATTTTTAACTAACTTCTAACCATTTTTATTCAATAAATAGCCAAATAAGGCCTAAGTAAAATTTTCATTCTTAGGTATACGAATTAAAACTAAGCATGATACAAATACTGTACACAGACCTTTATTATGAAAATATATACAATAGAAATAGAAAAGAAAAAGTTTTACAAAAAATTACGATTAACAGAAGCTGGCGGGCTTCGTAATGTCCTCTGAGGTAAACGTCCTAATAGAATATCAAGCCTCCTAATTGTACGACGCATTTCACGCATAGCGGCACCCGAGTTCCGTTTGTGAAGCCGCACAAAACGTGTTCGAAGACGTTCGTACACATTCCGGAAAGTATTACTTGGTTGTCGCACTAAGGAAGGCGAACGTGGTCTGCTTTCGAAGAGGATGTATTCACAGGATAACGGTTTGCTATCTCCTGGAATGCCTAACAGTAAGAGAAAGCATAGTGCAGTGTAAGTACGATTGCAATCACATGTGCACAGGATAAAGCGTATACAACTATGAACTTAATTTTTAACAGACTTACGATTGTCATTTTCAACCTGTATACTCCTCGGACCATTACATGGCACGACTTCCCCTAACCTTTGGTGCGCTAATTTTATTACTTTGTGCTCATTAGTTTCCTTTTCCATGAGTGATTCATCGGTATCCGTTTCATCTGCTGACAATTTACGTCTACATATTTCAGTCGAAAGAAATTCCTCGGTGCATGGATGATTATGTACAGTTTGGGAGGATATGATTTTATAACCGCCAATCTTGTAACGAACCCTTATTTTAGATTGACATCCAAGTGTTCTGCTTCTGTAACAATTATATTAATACGTATCCAAACAACTTACACTTTTTCTCTCAAACCACCACCTCTAGGAGGACGTTTACCTCCAAAAGTGCAATGATATTGCACAAACTGATATTTCATTGGTCCAATTTTATCAAGTACACGACTTGAAGTAACACAGTACGAAGTGTGTGACTCCTTTAAAAAAATTAATCAATCTGTTATCTTTTACCTTCATAAATTTATCAAAGGCTTGGTCAAATTCAGCCCAGCTACAAAAGTGACCAGAAAGTACTATTCGTTGAAATATGTCACCGACATCACACGACACACCTTCTACATTGTGTGAGTGAGACACTGCAGATGGCTTCTCCTAATAGATGCAAATTTAGAATTATCAATACATGTGAGATAAAGGAAATGAGCTTTAGGGTCGAAAACTTTTCATAAATAGACGACTACAAATTGTTCAATGAAAGCGATGGGACTACTCAATCGCATGTCTTTATATCATTTCCACATGGCGTAATATTTCATTGTTTTGTTACACAACCACTAGTAATTACGACGTAAATGAATTACAAACCAGATATGAAGGTCACAAGGAAAACGTGGGTATTATTAACAGTAGACTTTCTATGATATAACAGCCTCGAGAATTTGTTGTATTTACTTACCAGAAATGGTGCTTTTGGAGCACTCAATTAGTAGGCGGGTAGATTTAAGTCATAGCAACCACTCAGGTAAATATCCTTTGAAAACCACTTGAGTTTACAGGTTGTAAAAACCATATCACGTTATGCCCACTATGCTGGGTTTACTTAATGAATTCCAGAGTATTTGATTGCTGTGGGATTAATGGATTAATTGGAGTTACTAAAAAATGCATATGTAGGGGAAGCTTGACAGGATAGGTCGTTTCGTGGGAAGACACGGATTTTTCAGAAGATTAAAGAATATATATACATATATGCTGACGGAACTTACAACACCACGACATATTACGTTCTCTCTAACGATCTCGCGACTTTTACTGCTCCTTGACTTTGATTAGTTACTTAGGGTCAGTCGTAAGGTCTACTGAAGTGAATGCCCACTTGAGATAGACATGAATGAATCACCCAGGAGAGGTAGAATCCCAGTATGAATGCCTTTCGTGAAAATAGATAAAGTGGGTGACTTTCCTTTCAACACTAAGTAGAGTAGGCTAAGCTTGTAAGTATCATGGGTAATGTGGGAATGAGTGGGTATTCTGTATTGCATTTTACCCACCCTTTGCCTACAGGATGGAAAAACCATATTGAACAACTTCAAAAGCATTAATTCACACACTCCACTCGTACTTGCATTTCCATATCGTTAAATAATGCTGTATACTAGCATTCCACACCTAGTTACCTGATTCAGGTGGATTGTGCTTGTCGATTAGTGTGTAAATACACACTTAAGGCTGTATTCTAATGAAGAAAAAAGCTGATCTAGCCAAATCAGAGCACAATAACAGTCAAAATTTCTATTTCATAGACCAGACTAACAGGTACAAAGTTAAGAACTATTTAACGCGATAACAAGGAACAACCTTTGGTCCGGCCATATCGTCAAAGCCGAACAAGCCGCGCTTCCGACTTCTAGGTCAAATATGATACATAGCGCCAAATCTTCGAAATCAATTGAATCACCAACATACATATTTCAAGATTGCTGCTGCTCTTTGAGGAATTTCAGCTAGTCGTTCTACACAATTACAGCATCATCTGTGAAAAAAGATGCATACAACTAGTTGCAGTGAGAAACGAGCGTCACATGGTTTATCCTTTGAAGTCATCTACTGGACCAAATCCAGTCACTCCAAAAGCCTACCTTTTCCCCGCCTGTGCGTAGCCGAAACTCTAGATCTACATGGACAAAAACCTATATTATGTATTCAGGAACCCTTTTATTTACCTTAGTCATAGTGTAACAACAGAAGACAAGGGCCAGGCAACAGATCGTTTATTAAGGAAAATCAACACATATTTACAGATTTTCATGTACATATTATAGATTATTGTTAGCAGAAAAACACAGTCTTCCGACTGGTTGTTTCTCACGGAAGGTTAACCTTTCATCGCTTTGTGGCTGTTTCTTGAATGTCAGATCATCTGTATGTTAACTGTATCCGCCTATGCAAAGCCTTTGTTCTTGTTTTTATCACGACCAATAATGGGGACACAAACATTGACGTAAATTAACGTCCACCAGTTTTGACTAACAGCAAGCTCTTACCACAATAATAATGTTCTTTTGTTATGTTTCGTCTTACCACTTTAATTCATTCCACTTCACTTTACCGTCATCATCGTCATACCCTTAATTTTTCGGACAACACTTGACCTACAATTTTAAAATGTTCATGCCAGTTCACTTATTTAATAATCTCCAAAAGTTTTGCAATCAACCGCCTTAGTACCTCATTTTAGTTTTTTTATTCTTATCATATGTATATTGACTAAGCAATTTCTAGTGCCAAATGATACCTTTTCCCTTAATATAAATAAGACTATCCAGTTTGAAAGTGAAGTAATTAAAAAGGGATATTTCTTTACTGAATAAAATACTGTTTTTTCTAGCGCATGCGTAGCTGTTGCTTCCGTGACTTCACAGTTCATACTTATGTGTCTAAATATTGACTCATAGGGAACCGATTTAGAACACGCTATTTCAAAAAGTACAACTCTGATATATTTAGTCATTCCAAATACTTTATCGTTGAAATATTTTCTGATAAAATTCATTATAATTCGTACTAGACATATTCTTTCCTGTAAAAGTGGTAATAATAATAATGTGCATTCTAATATAAACACATAAATTTACATGAGGATGCGTGCCGTTTTCACAGGCACGATGAAGTAGATTGTCTACAAGTTAATAATGTTTCAACTGTTAAATATTTGATATATATATATATATATATATATAATTACACTCATTGTCTGAACCAGGCCGTATAGTTATTGAATTGTACAATTGTCCTCCAGGTTGAGCGGGAAAATCAACTTCGTTTCGTTTTCATCCCGTGGTTGTCGGCACACGATAACCAACCAATATTGAGGTAAGTACAACGTTTACAAGGGATTGAAAGCTGTTTTAGAAAAGTAAAATTGCTAAGGTGAATCAATAAAGTGCGATTAAATAGGTAAGTGCAAGTATCATTAGTAAATTCATTTATAAATGAAACTCCCTAGGCTGACAACGTTCATTTGCAACGTATAATGATATCTATATAGTCCGTACTATCATGATGTCCACTTTTGGTTTTAATACATTTATCCCCATGCCGGTTCTTTTTATTTTTTACCTTTTTGTGCATTTGATGCACAACCGTACCCTACAGAGAATAGGAATAGAATAAGTCGAATCAAATTCATAAAGAGCTATAAAATGTTGGGTTTAATGGAATATAATGAGGATTGAGTAAAGACGTTTTTACAAAATAAATGAGATAAGACATTGTGAAGTGGTATTTAAAGATCTGACAATGGACAGCAAGTTAATTTATAAGATGCCCCATAAATCTGTGCAGATCCCACGTGGTCGCATCTCAACAATAAGCTGAGCGAATGGTATATATTTAAAGGTAGAAGCATGATCTGTCAAGGCGTTCATTATTATCTTTTTCAAGATAAAGATCTAAGCCCTCATAAAAATCAGAAATATCTCGAGGCTTCAAATTGCGTATTTCTGTTCCTGCAGAATGCAGTGATTCACCTTGTAACAACAGAAGACAAGGGCCAGGCAACAGATCGTTTTATTATGAAAATCAACACGTATTTATACATATTTCAGACAACATTATTATAGACAAGCGCAGTCATCTGATTGGTTGTTTAGGTAGACAAACGCAGGCTTCTGATTGGTTGTTTCGGGATTCCTTGACAAACAGAGTTCTCTATCTGCGAATCATATTTTGCCACGTTAACTTCGCTGTGATTGGTTGTTGACTCAGCCTTGTTCACGGCCCATATTAGTGACCTAGACCTTAACGTAGATTAGTGCCAACCAATCGGCTAGCAGCCTGCTCTCACCACACTCGTCCCCCCGTCAAATACGTGCGACTGAAGTCGGCTTGATCTACTTGGTGCAGGCGTCATCGTTGGCTTGTCTCGCTGTATCCATTTCTGGAGCTCGCTGACGTTCACGCGCCTCTCATTGTTCGCCATTGCGACTGTGTCTGCGTAACCCCATCTCGAAGTGACCATATATGGTCCTTCCCACTTTGGAAACTGTTTGCCTGACCCTGTCGAACATTCGTCCATACTTCGGCCCACACCTTCATATGCTGCTTTCGCCCGACCTTCCAGCAGCGTCTCAAGTAGCAGCTCCATCGCTGACAGATCTTGAACGCCACTCAACTGCGCAGAAGCCTTGAAGTCCTGCCCGAAGATCCATATGTCTCCATCAAAAACTGCAGGGTATAGGCTTTTCATTTGTCGGTAGGCAGCGACACCAAATGTAACAACAGAAGACAAGGGCCAGGCAACAGATCGTTTTATTATGAAAATCAACACGTATTTATACATATTTCAGACAACATTATTATAGACAAGCGCAGTCATCTGATTGGTTGTTTAGGTAGACAAACGCAGGCTTCTGATTGGTTGTTTCGGGATTCCTTGACAAACAGAGTTCTCTATCTGCGAATCATATTTTGCCACGTTAACTTCGCTGTGATTGGTTGTTGACTCAGCCTTGTTCACGGCCCATATTAGTGACCTAGACCTTAACGTAGATTAGTGCCAACCAATCGGCTAGCAGCCTGCTCTCACCACAACCTTAGTGACCACCACCATATCTACTGATCAGCTAGCATCACCCTCCCTCCTTTTATGACGTTAGGCTATGAGACTATGATTATTATGGCTACCGCAAATATATTGCTTGGTACCAGACATGTTCGTACCTTATATTCCATCTCCCTAGCCTTCTTAATGAGTGCTTCCAATCGGTCTCCACGTAAATCTTTATGAACATATTATATTTGTATGCATGCGTCCTAATGCGTATATTACATGCGTATTTTACATTATTTTTGTAGAATGATTGTTATTATTACTATGTCTAACAACCAGTAATTGTAACATCGAATCATACTACAAGAGCAAATTTATCAGTGCTTTGCTAGTAGTTTGGGGAACAAAAATCTTAGAAGAAACATACAAACTAGACAAGAGACCCATAAAACTGCCTGACTGCAATACAGTATCCGTCATCTGCTGATTTTCTTTCGAAAATAAACTTAGTATGTGAAGGAAGTTTTAGCAGTAAGCCATGTGTAGGGTTTTAACTGTTTAAAAGTTCTCCAGTAGGCTCTCAACTTCCACTTAGCAAAGGCAACGTCTTCTTACATATGAGTTGCCTCCACTGGCTCTGATTACTTGCGATGAACTTTTAAAAATCGCTTCGGTATTGAGCACCCATTACTTCCACAGCTTAAGCTGTAAAGGATTTAAATAAGTTCCAAGGATGCTCGATTCTCGTTGATAAAAGGGACTTCCACGCGTGGATGAGCAAATAACAGAGACATATTGAAAACAGGCAGAAAATGGAATCCATGGACCATAGGGTCGCTTCTCAGTGGCTGGAAGCTCTACGAGCTCACCTTGTGACCAGAATACCTGCATTAAAAACCTGAAGGAAATTGCCTCTAATTGTGGCTGCAGGGTTAACAACAATGTGGGAAGAGGCGACGTCGTTGCTGGTTCGGTCACACCAACTAGGCCGAATATTCTTATTACCGGTATGACTGACTGGCTTCAACACAGAAATTTGCACAGATGTGCGTCAGGCAGAGTTACCACATCCCATTTAGCATTCAAAGTAGGACAAAAGTGGAGAAGGAGATTCCAAGTCATAGGCAGAAATGTGAAGCAGAAACAGTAGTAACATGAAGAAACAAAAGGATTTAATCGGACGTGGCAGACCACAAAGAGTCAGGAGCGTGAATGTCGTTGATAGCTAATTTGAGCCACATCACCAGCTGTCTCCAGCCATTGGTACTCGACATCTCAAAGATCCTAACGGGTAGTCCATACTCTCCTCGATGAGTTTTACCATAAAAAATGAAATATAACGACAAGACAATACCGTGGAGAAGTACAAAAGCAGCACCTAAAGTGCTACGTCACAATAAGGCGGCCTGCTTAAATCATTGGGCTACCGAAATTACTTTCCCCCAAAATGCTTAATTTTATTTGGATTTATCATTGTTTTAATCGTCCAGCTATATCAAATGAACTACACATAAACTCGCGCGATGATATCACTTGCTCCCAAGTAAACGCTGGGGTGAGGATATGAGCCAAGAACACCTGTTTTCGCGCAGTGTATGGGTGGCCGCATTCACGCCTATAGGCGTTATAATCGCTCAGTTTTGTGAAAATAGATTATATTTGACTATTTTTAGACTTCTGTAGCCAAAAAGGCAGTATTTTGCTCGTAGTAAAGAGTAAAATTGTATTTATAGCCCGGACGAATTATTCATAAAAAATTCATCCTTTTTAAGAAATTTCGCATAGAAAGACTATTATATGCGTTTTAGAGGGTTGATGGTTTGTTTTTCGCGAGTTGTTTCAGATCTTAATGTTGTAAATAGACTACAGGCAATGGCTGTTGTCATTCCAGTTATTCTATGAGAATCGGGCATATGAAAGAGAAATAGCTAACAGACATAAGTTTAGTTTTTTATTTTTATTTTTTTATTTTTGATTACAGCTTGATTCCACGCCGTATTTTTGGTACAAGTATGAAATTTTCAGCGTGGATATCGGTAGCCCAAACTTCGCAGGCCGACCATAGATATCAGGTGTGCGTCGGCGTGGGGATGTTAAACACTTTTGTTATCACCCGTGATGACTGAAATATTCAATAGCACATCGACGAGATCATGCGATGAATGAGACAGGCTGCTGAATTTCCTGGTGATTATATCTATTTTGATGAAGTTCCTAGTTAAATTGCTTAGGCGAAGATGTGATACTAGTTTTATTTACATTTGCACATGGAATTTCAGAAGACCGTAATTGCTCAGTGCATGAAATGGCGTCAGATTATGTTGATATCAGTGTGCATCAGGTCACGAAGAATAGTATAGATGGTCCTTCTAAAATGTCAGACTACTTAAAATT
Source organism: Trichobilharzia regenti (assembly GCA_944472135.2). Lineage (NCBI taxonomy): Eukaryota > Metazoa > Platyhelminthes > Trematoda > Strigeidida > Schistosomatidae > Trichobilharzia > Trichobilharzia regenti. The sequence continues at coordinate 101,029,528 of OX235264.1, forward strand.
AGTATCAGATTTCTGTCGAACAGTAGCTAGCAGCTGTGACCTACAACTACTACACCTGTTACATAAGTTATACCAATCTTTATAATTATTCATTTTCAGATCATTAAGATAATTTAAGATCCTTAATGAATAACTTATGGCTATGAATATGGAAGACGCGCTCATGGCTCATATCTTTAAAGCATTTATTATTACATTGGTTATTTATAGGGATTTGGTGATGTTCAGGTTACAATGCTTCAGTGTGTCAAGGGAAATTTAGTGAAAATCATGGTACAATGAAGGTTCCTATAAATTCACAATGAATCCTGCAAGCTGCTGATAAGAAACTGTATCAAAGGAAAAAATTGCTAATAGCTAGAAGATATTGTTGCAGTTTCAATGATTATTATCTTTTACATTTGGAAATCATCTTTCCAAAGTCCAACGAAGAATGAGAAAGGAGAATGAAGCTTTTTCAGCAAAAGTAGGTAAACATAAGGCGTTCAAGTTTAACATTACTTCTTTCTTGCTTCAGCGATTTAAAAATACACTTTGTTTACTTATTTGCAGATATCCGGTAACGTTAGTCAACCTGGCCACAGCAAATCGACATCGCCGAAGTAAATAAATAAATAAATTTACTCTCATAGTACAGCACATGAGGGACGCCAGTTTACAGGCATCAACAAGTTGTTACAGAAATAGGACCATATTATTCAGTCACAATTTACCATCGATAGCAAAATATGTTTGACATGTACGCTGGAGATTATACATACACTTGATAAATGTTAATCCCAATAGTATAGAACAGCCTTCTCACTTTTGTACAATCATTTCTGTGCATAGTTGGAAAAATCTGCTAGATTGTCAGTGAGTGCAACACATCGGGAAATACAGAAGTATTGTCTTCGCATTAACAAAAAAACCAGGTCTTTGGTGGATGAGTTATAAGTGCCTGGGAAAAAAATATAGCTTGAAGCCAATTTTCATATATAATTTTGTTGTGTACAGAACCCTTGAATTATAGTTTATTGATGTGTTATTTTGAAATCAGTGATATGTTTATCTCATTTGATCTGCAATGTCATTGTTGGGAGTAAAACACATAAGCTTTAGACGCATTAATTAATGGGTTTTTACTCCTTATGGGTATTTTTTCGCGTGAGGAAGGTTTATGAATTTCAGCTGTTCCGACAGGAGTTGTGAATATTAACTGCTCAGCAACATTATGGATATGAGTTCATTACATTATCTTAGGAATGTTGGGTTGTAGTTGGTGAGGCATATATGATGTCCGACAAGCGTACATCTGTCCATATGATGTTGTGGTGAGTTATATCTTTCATGTTGTCGGTTTATGTCCATTTTATTCCACTTGTTGTGTTGGGTAGAAGTTCTACAAACGAAAGTTTTTGTCTGTTTGAGTGTAAGTATCTTAATCGTTATTGTTTTATCTAAAATTATAAATATAGGCAAAAAACAACAGGTGTAGTATTTAAGCTTATACACTAAATGGACCTATAATTTCGAACTCTTGTAGTTTGTCGTTAACCACTTTTTTGAAGGAGGCCCATGTACCTGTTTGACGCATTTCCATTGGTAGTTTATTCCATATCTGTGTATACCTAATCATGTAAAACTTTTTGCCTGGTAGCTGTTTTACATTGTTCGATAGTTACTGTACCCTTGCAGCCATTGTCGTCTGAAAGTCGAGTGCCATTAGTAGAGGTAAAAACTGAGCGGTTTAGAAGCTTATTGTAAAGTGTTAAGTTTAGTCTCAGGCGTCTTAGCCATAGTGTTTCCAGTCCTAGGGTATCACATCTAGTGGAGTAGTTCGCACCATTTTCGTTTCCGAGTAATTTTGACGTGAAGTACCTCTGCACTCCCTCGACTTTCAATTTTTCCTCTATGCGCATACTACTATACATGAATGAAGAGTAATCAAATAAAGGACACACACAAACCTTGTACAACAGAATTGTGGACTCATTTCTGTAGAAGTTCCTGAGTAGAAAGTCGATAAGTCTGCGTGACTTTGACACTTGTTTGGAGATATGTTCAGAAAATGATAAGTCATGTGAGTATTTTAGTCCTAGGTCCAATACACATTCCAGTCGTAAGAGTGCATGGCCTTGAATTGTCAGGTCAAGTTCTAAATTGTTGCAACCTATGCAGAGCCAGCCACATTTGTCGACATTAAACTGGAGTTGCCAGGTGTCACACCATCTATCCATTTTTTCTAATTCTTGCTGTATGGCGTTTACTGTTTTTCCGAGATCTCTGTTCTTGCATTTATACTTCAGTTTTAAGTCATCTGCATATAGTATTGGTTTACCAACACTAAAGCATTCACAGATACTGTTTATATATATTATGAATTGAGTGGGCCTAATACACTTCCCTGGATTACACCACTACTTACTGGTTTAGGCCTTGAGATTGTCGGGCCAACTTTCGTTATCTGACTTCGGCCACAGGGAAATGATTTTATCCAGCTCAGGAGAGGGCCACATATCCTTGGTGAGCATAACCTGCTGACTAGAAGATTATGGGGGATGTCAGCAAAGTCTCATAAACCGTTAATGCCCAGCTCTCGCTACGCTCGGGCCCACGCTGTTCTTAGAAGATTTCTCAGAAACGCTTAGTAACAACGGACGAAAGAACCAAAACACCAATTGTTGACTTGAGTATTATGTATTGTTACACCAGCATATAAATCAAGTATCACTAAGCAAACTAAGAAAACTAAGGTCTGTAAACAAATATTACAATAATAAATCGTTATGTTACTTCTGACGATGTTTAACTCTTCTTTCTGAACAGCGACCGATGAGACGATGACTGTCGTATTGATGCCTCCGCGAAAATCGAGGAAGTTGATTTTGAGCAAACAACCAAGAATTGATCGTTCAATCTTCAACTCCATTGACACTCCCCGGCAAAAAAGGGATCCAACCCTTTTTTCCTTCACGACTAATGCACGTTGACTTGGATGCCATTGCGAGAACCTGGGTCACACGGACAGAGCTGAAATGGAAAACAAACAGAAAAGCCAACACACCACAAGCATACCCACAGCACAATCTCACACATCAATGACGACCTGCGCCTCCAGATAGAGACCTCCTCTTGACATCTTGCAACACAATCGCCACTTGCTAGAATGACTCTTGCAGAATGCAAAGTGACCATGGCAGCACCTCACGATACTCTACGCACATCCTCTTATCTACTCATTACCAATTACCACTGCAATCGCTGGTCACTCATTCTGCCTCAGTTCTAATAGCGGTGACGCATGCGAGCCTCAGTCGTTTACACTCTTTCTCCCCGGCGTGTCGGACCGCAGCTAACAATTGTCTCCGTGTGCATTTCATTCTCAGCAATAGCCTAGCCTCCCCGGCGTATACGACCCATCTGCTGTCCTTAACATCAATCAATTCATTCATGGATGTAGAAGACTCGAAACAACTTCAGAAATAATCACGACGAAAATTTTAACAAAATTACGCAATAACAACAAGACACGAAAACAACAAGTAAACACAATGAATCCAAAAACACCAATTGATATGACACACCACACGTATATACAAATAGTACAAACAACCTCGCCGATCATGTCTTGGTGGAATTCCTTTGAAGAATTGCAGGACTTACACCAGTACGCCTACAACCCTTCACAGGTTGACGATTGTAAGTTGTGGAATGTCCAGACACAAACAAGATTAACCAACAATTACATCAATTGGAACTCACACAACTATTTAACACAAACATATGTACAATCAACACATCAAATGTTGTGGATTCTGACACGACAAACTACCCTTGAAGAACTGTAGGACTTACAGCAGTACGCCTACATTCCTTCTCAGGTTGATGATCCAAGTGGAAGTCGTCCGGACACAAACAGAATTACCAACAGCTAGATGACAGATGATATCAATTCAGTATATACAATATGAACATATGTACAAAATCACACACCAAGCACATTGGACTGCTCATTGATGCGCTACCCTTTGAAGAATTGTAGGACTTACAGCAGTACGCCTACAACCCTTCTCAGGTTGACGCCCTAGGTTGGAAAATCGTCGCAGAGTTCATTTGCTAACTTCCTTCTATCAGCTATATCCTCAAATCTGAACGGCAACACGCCCATGTCATTGTATCGTAGAATATAGATGACCAACAAACACACGACATATCTCATCAACCAAGTATAGAAACAGAGTAATTTACACCAAAGATAATAACATTCAAATAGTAACTTGAAACTAGAAATGCCTTTATTCGTGCAAGTCAATTTAACAATTACTCTCTCCTTTACACTTGGCTTATCCACACTAAACTGACCATTGATATTCGTCCTTTCAAACGAACTGATACTACCATAGTCATTGCACAAGATACTTGAGTTGATGGGCATCTGTTTCATTGTGGATGAAAACACCAACGATGACTGAGTGACACAAGGTGATGAACTTAGTGGTGGATCAGAAGCTGTTCTTGTTCGGCTCTCAGATAGTTGTCCAACTGCAAGATTACCACCACTGCTGTCTTTCACTACTAGTTCGGGTTTAGCACTATCATCTGATGATAGGTGGGCTACACGCTGATCAATTACACTGACTGTCTCACAAGTATGCACACCTTCTGGAACTGCATCTGCGTTCAATTCTACTTCACGTTGTAGTTGTACAGAACCTTTATTTAACTTAGCAGTAGTAGGCATATCCCTCATCTCATAATGATCAACCAAAGACAAATCTGCACTATCATGATCATTACCACAAATATTCAATTTACCGTCAAGTTCATCATTTTCAAACTCTTTAATAACAGAAGTAGACAATTTTGGTTCCTCCTCAAAATCATTAAAGGTTTTATAACTTCACTCTGACTAGATATACTTTGTAAACTTGTGGAGTCAGAACTCCACTCTGAAGCAGTAACTCTATTCTGTGACACTCTATTCAACAACGGCTTACCAGTTGCAACTACAGACTTCTTCACAACACCGTTATCGTCACACAATTCGGAGTCAGACCTGGAGTTTACATTTAGCTTATCACTGAACTTGCTCACTGGTTCACAGTTCACTTCTGTATGCACCTCTTGCACACGTGTAAACACAACCGTGTTTGTCTTGCATCTTGTAACTTATCTGTTGAGGATGTACTACGAAACCTGTTACACTCACTAGGTCTATATGCATTACTAGACATCATGGAGCCTTCTCGATATCCACCTCTCTGAGGCCTATTCGTCATCAATGATTGCATTTTACCCTCAGACTGCTCTATTCTAGGGGTGAGATCTAATAGACTGGCGAACTTGCTCATAGATTGATTGACACTAGTATTTACCAGTTTCAGGATATCATCAAACTTTGGCTCGATACCCTCATCCTCCATACGGGAGCTTATCTTCACCCACTTCCTTTGCAGTCGAGTAGGTAGACGTCTTGCTATTACTTCTAGTATAAAACTCGAGTTGAGGTCACTCATTCGATTCATCGAAATCATTCCATTCTTGTAAATTAGCAAATTATCTAAAAACTCAGTGAGTGCCTGGGAGTCATCCTGTAATTGACCACCATTACCCTTAACAGCCTCGAATAATTTCCCTGCAATCATCGAGGTCTTCCAAACCTTTGACGTAATATGCTCATAGCCTCATCGTAGCCCTCTTTGGCTTCATAAACTTACAACACTGTATAGCTCTTGCAGCATCTCCAGTGCAATATCTCATCAAATACATTAACTTCAATTCATCATTTAATAAAAAACCACTCAACATGATCTCAAACTCCTTTACAAATTGTAAATAATCAGCCGGGTTTCCATCAAAACACCGTGGTTCAAATTTAGGGAGTTTGATGTTCCTATTATCCCTGAACGGCGAAACAGTAACATCAACCATGTCATGCTTAACATCAGACACATCGTTACAATTAACAGACAAGTCACCATGACTTACTTTCCTGTTTGCATCCAAGACACTCTGTCCCTTCTTTGACCCAGGCATTGTTGAACTTGACCCAATTCCAAAAAAGTTCCAGATATTGCTTGTTCAAAGAGGACTTGACCGGCACCAGGAAAGATGAACGGCGACTATCCAAACTTTCACCAACTGTTTGAATCCGCCAGATCTGTTTCTATCGTCAGAAACTGTCAGCAAAGTCTCATAAACCGTTAATGCCCAGCTCTCGCTACGCTCGGGCCCACGCTGTTCTTAGAAGATTTCTCAGAAACGCTTAGTAACAACGGACGAAAGAACCAAAACACCAATTGTTGACTTGAGTATTATGTATTGTTACACCAGCATATAAATCAAGTATCACTAAGCAAACTAAGAAAACTAAGGTCTGTAAACAAATATTACAATAATAAATCGTTATGTTACTTCTGACGATGTTTAACTCTTCTTTCTGAACAGCGACCGATGAGACGATGACTGTCGTATTGATGCCTCCGCGAAAATCGAGGAAGTTGATTTTGAGCAAACAACCAAGAATTGATCGTTCAATCTTCAACTCCATTGACAGGGGACTCTATAGAAGGCTTTTGTTATATCGAAATATAGCACAATTACTATTTCTCTGTTGTCCCTGCTTCGTGTAACTTCATTGAAAAAGTCTATGTGACAGGTCACACATGATCTCTTTTTGAGGAATCCGTGTTGTGATGGATTGATAAGTTCATGTTCTAGTAAGTTGTCCGACACTTGGTCTTTAACCACTTTCCCCATTATTCGTGATATTACCGGTGTTATATTAATAGGTCTATAGTTGCTTGCACTGGTTTTAGCCCCTGCTTTGTGCTTAGGTAATATGTATGTGGTTTTTCACACTTCAGGATAAGTTCCAGTTTCCAGTGACAGGATAAATATTCTAAGTAACAAGACTACCATTTCCGTGCTACCATTTTTGTATATGACAGATGGTATGTCGTCTGTTCCAGTACTGCCATTTGACTTCAATGTCTTAATCGCTGAGTCTATATTTTGTATATTAAAGTCTATTTCTCCTAATTTGTGGTTACTTTTGCAGGTCATTTGGAAATTTGGGGTCGAGTGCACTCTGGTGTCATTGCAAAACCACTCACTGAGGAGTTCACTTATAACCTGGGGATCGTTGTATATTATACCCTTATGTTCCAAGATGCTTACATTATTGTCTTAACCGCTTTTTAGACGTTTCTGCAATATCCTACAAAGTTCCTGAGTTTTGGTGTTACCCATAAGCGCTTTATTTTCTTCATGTTGCGACATCATTTTGTGTTTCGCTTCAAGCAGTTTAAGAGTTTCATGTATTTGGTTTAACGCATTAAATTCCTTAAATACATGGTATTTTCTTTCCAATTTCTTTAGTTTTAGTCGCGTTTTCCGGTCAATAAATGGAGTTGGTGTCTTTAGAGCAGATTTTAGGGGCGCGATTGCGTCTCTTGCTGAGCCAACTGTTTTTTTAGAAAATCTCATGTGATACTTCTAAGTTATTGTTGGTGAAGTATTCTTCCCAGTCAGAGCTTCTCAACAGATCTGATAGGAATTCCCAATCAGCGTTCGTATAGTACCTATATTGATGGCGCATCGGGGGATTTTTAGGTGTGTATTAAGTTGTTAGTCGGAGGGGTAGCGTGCAGTACAAATGTTGTGATCACTGTTATCGAGTTTATTTCCCACCTCTATCGAGATGAGCTGTATGTTGTGGCAGAGGATTAAGTCAAGAGTATTTTGGCTCCTTGTAGGAAGGCGCACGCACTGCCTCCATCCTCCTATGTCTATAGCTTGTAGTAGCTCTTCATGGATTCTAGGTCCTGTGCAGGTATCCCAGTTTACTCCAGGTAAGTTGAAATCTCCACATACTACTTTGTAGTCGAAGTCCAGCGTAGCTACATGCTCTAGTATTTCTGCAATAGTTATATCAGTCATTTCAGGGCTATTGGGGGGTCTGTATATACATCCCACGAGAATTTTACTTTCGTTTGTGTGGATGCTTATCCACTTAGATTCTGGGAGTTTGTCAGTATTTGGGTTATTGAAAGTATTGGAGTTAGTGGATTTAGAGGCATATATTAAGCAACCGCCTCCTCTTTTGTCAACTCTATCGTTCCTATAGACGTCGTAGTTGTCTATTACTAGCTTTGTGTCAGGTATATCAGTAGTAAGCCAGGTTTCAGTCACCATTATTAGTGTTGGTCGTTCTATGTATGCCAGGCAGCGAAGCGTTGCTATTTTATTAAGGAGAGATCTAGCATTCAGGAGCAAAATTGTTAGTAAAACAGAGTTATTGGAGGAGAGGTTAACACAGTTACTTGTTACTATCCCTACGTTATGTTTGGAGGGGCTCTGAGGCAAGACAGAGTCAGTGTGTGTACTACTTCCTGGATGAAGTGTGCAGCGAGTGGGGCTATTGTTCGCTGCAGCCGAAAATAATCCTGTTGCGCATTTTGACTGTTAGCATCCATGGGTCGGCATCTGCGTTCATCTACTGGTGATATATGGTCTGCCTTGCAATTTGCGTTATAGTTTGCTGGACCAGGTACCCTGTGTTAAGATTACCTTGGTAGTTGTACCTCATTGGGCTCTCATAGTCGTATGCATATTGGCTCACATCACATGTGTGAGTGAAGTTATTGAGGGGATCAAGTGTTGACCTATCTCATTATGTTGATAAGTTTTAACATAGTGCGAGAGTTTGGACGAGAATTTTCGTTAATATGGTGCCTATATGAGTCCTGTTTAGTGCTCCATATATCCTGAGGGTCCATCTACGTTGCATTCCAAAGTTATGTGCTTTGCTAGGCATGTTACCCTAGTTCGGGAAGGGGTATTCTTACTCACATGCTGCGTGACGTTTTGAGTGTGCTTCGTTACCCATGCATTGTCATTTTTTAGACTGACATGCTGCTTATTAGACTTACTACGAGGGAGATATGTCGAAGTCTGGGGTGGAACTCTGGGCTTTGTGTTCTTTCTTGCAGTTTCTACTGTGGGACTCTCTGGCTTGGATCCAGATTGAGAGTGGTCTGCCAATAGTTTCTGGTCAGCCGTAGTTTGTGCGTATATGTCAACCTCTTGTAGGTCAGCAGGTTTTCGAGATGTGCTCTCATGTACTCTAAGATTGCACCCAGTGACACTGCTCTTACTGAGTTTCGGGTCGCTTTTACTTGCCGTTTTTCTCCCAATACTATACACGTATCTTGCTGTGCTTCAGTGTCCGTCGACACTTTAGCACTGATACCAGATGTATTTCTCAGTGTTGTCAACTTAGTATCGAAGGAGTTCTTGGTTGCTTGCCTTTGGTTTGGTGTTTTATCCAAGACCACTTTAATAGTCTTGAATTTAGTGGCAGCAGCCAGAAGATCTTCGGCCATCTTAAATCGTTCAGCTATTATGTAGCTGTCGAGCCTAAAGAGTATAGGACAAGGATGCTTTAGGTCTTTTTTGCTTAGGCGAATGCACTGACAAGGTGCACTCAAAGGATTTGCAGCCTTCAGCAATGAGTGCTGGACTGATTTTATGGGCTCGCTATCCGGTACATTATACACTATTGCGTTACTTTTTGAAGCCAGCCTTTTGACAACTCCTCTGGATAGAAAGTCGATGGCGTTTTCTAACTCCTTCGCACTTTTCGAGTCAGTATGAGTCATTCTAGAAGTCATATTAAAAAGCTTTAGGATTGCAGGATCCTGCAGTTCCTTATCATATATGAGATAGTTTCGGGTGTACATTCTAGTGAACTTAATTTCGTTTTTAATTCATCTGTCTGTAGCTGCATCTCTTTAATTACGCATGTTAAGTAAGAGAGCTCTACTTTTTCAGACAGAACATCTTCCATCTGTACTACAGGGGTCAGAGTCATATTCGAGTCTTTTATGTTGGGTGAACTACTAATAATATGGGGTGGTAATGAGTTATTAGACGAGCTAGGCTATTTTCTAAATTAGTGGTGTTCACACAAACAAGCTTTTTGGAATTTTGGACCATCGTTATTAAAGATCACGTATTAGTAACCAATAAATGAATATAAACGAAAACACGTGCAAAAGCGTCACTGATTTGAACGTACCGGGCGATAACTACGACAACTGCGTAAAGACCTTTGCTTGTTATTATTGTTCATTAAATGTATTTAACATCCTGCTTACCATTGCGGCCCATCATTCCTAAAAGTGATACAGACTAAATTAACTTACATAAATTGAGCATTTACATAATTGACATGCATGACCATATATGAGTTGAGTATAAGCTAATTTCAGTCTTTTCCTAATTTACACTCCTTTTGAAATACGGAGCACGTTAATGGTGCGGAAAATATCATGAAGATTACGCATACATAATTTTATTAACTGCCAGTAATTGAACCATCGTTTCATACTATAAGAATACATTTTATGATACTTTGTTAGTGGTCTGAGGGACAAAAATACTAGAGCGAAACATACAGGTCAGATGAAAGTTCCATAAAGCTGTCTCACTACTATACAATGTCTCACTCGTAGATTTTCTCTCCGCCTGTGAACGTATCCACATACTGATATGTGGAAAAGTTCTTCCCTGTTAGCAATATATAAGGTTCACGCCTTTTAAAAGTCCTCTAATGCGTTCGCCGCTTCCTGCGTATGTGCTGCTTCCACTCGCATTGATTACCTGCGATGAAATTCTAGAAAAAGGGCTCGTTAACGAAGCACATTATTGCCACAGATTGTCACAGTTAATTCTCAAGAAACACAGGAAAGCAGACTATGTGAGTGAGAAATATCGAAGTAGGAAATACTGTACGTATAGCCACAATTCAAGAAATGCATTGGCACCGCGGGATGGTAATCACTGATAGCCAACATAATGCCTGACCAGTTTCGAGGGAGTTTATAATGAAAAACGCAGTGTATCTGTAGAAAAAACAGTGAAACAATGTTAGAATGGTCAAATGTTACATCTATGTTTGTCAAAGTTGCTTGCAAAGGACGCATAACACAACCACACAAGCATCTACCAAGGACATATCAAATATCCAATTGACCACCACTGTTCTCGCCAGTGAAAGACGAGAAATCCTGAGGCGCGGAAAATATAACAGGTTATAGCCCATATCCCCACCCTAAACGCTGTACAATTCTTCAACAAAATGAAGATATACTTCAGATTATTAATTTACATGTGAATCCTGTGGGAAGAAAAAGTAATTTGGAGCTGAATACGCTGAAAATTTTTGTACCGTATATTCGCATTATTATTATTATATTATTGTATCCTTTAGTTCCTAGAGGAACATAGGGCTTCAGCTGCGCACCTCCATTGACTTCGGTTTTCTGACAACTTTTTCACCCTGCTCCAGGTCTGCCACATGCTTTCATCTCCTCTTCACATGACCTCCTCCAAGTCACCCTTGGACGACCAACTCGCCGCCTCCCTTTCGGGTTCCACTCGAGGGCTTGTCTAGTGATGTCACTTGATGGTTTCCTCAGCGTATGGCCAATCCATCTCCATTTCTTTCTGCCTATTTGTTTCACAATCGGTTCCTGATTGGTTCGCTCCCAGAGATCCCTGTTGCTGATCTTTTCTGGCCATCTGATCTTGAGTATTGAGCGGAGACAGTTGTTAATGAAGGTTTGAAGTTTGTTTGAGATGCTCTTTATGACTCGCCAAGTCTCTGATCCGTATAGTAGCACTGACTTCACATTGGAGTTGAAAATCCGGATCTTATTTTTGATGCTGATTGCTGTTGACCTCCACACAGATTTGAGAGTAATGAAAGCTTGTCTTGCTTTTCCGATTCTGGCTTTGATGTCCTCGTCAGTTCCGCCTGTAGTTGAGACGATGCTTCCCAGGTAGGTGAAGGAGGTTGTTTCTTTCAGGTTCTTCCCATTTATGCTTATTGTGGTCTGTTGTTGCTGTTGATGTTGGCAAGGAATCTTCATCATCTCTGTTTTATCTATGTTCACGTGAAGTCCTATCTTTGATGCTTCTTCTGCCAACTTGTTACTTTTCATTTGCATATCTTCCAGTTTATGGGAAATCAGACATATATCATCGGCGAAATCCAGATCCTCCAAGTCTTTTGTGTCAGTCCATTTTATGCCTGTTCCCTCGTTGGTTGCCGTTGTCTGTCGCATTATCCAATCAATTGCAATCAGGAAGATCATTGGTGATAGTAGACAGCCTTGCCTCACTCCCGTCCTCACTTCGAAGGCTTCCGTAAGTTTCCCGTTGTGGATTACTTGGCATGCAGCATTGTCGTATAACTGTTGGATGAGGTGTATAATTGTCGATGGGACCCCGTAGTAGCGAAGTAGTTTCCAAATGACCTCTCGATCGACGCTGTCGAAGGCCTTTTCAAAGTCGATGAAGTTGAGATAGAGAGGTGACTGCCATTCCAAGCTTTGTTCAATGATGATCCGTAGAGTGGCGATTTGATCAATACATGATTTGTTTCTCCTGAATCCAGCCTGTTCCGGACGAAGTTTTTCATCTAGGGCTTGTTTGATTCTCTCCAGGATGATGCGACTTAGTATCTTGCTTGGAATGGACAGAAGCATAATTCCACGCCAGTTTTTACATTGACTTAAGTCTCCTTTCTTTGGAAGTTTGAATAAGTAACTGTTCTTCCAATCCTCGGGTACTTTGCCCTCTTTCCACACCTTCTCCAGTAGTGGTGTCATCAAGTCCGCTGTTGTCTCTGGGTCTATTTTCAAAGCCTCTGCTGGGATTCCATCTGGTCCCGGTGTTTTCCCAGTTTTAAGCATCTTGATTGCATTCAGGACTTCTGATTTCGTCGGGGGGTCAGTGTTCACTGGTAGTTCTGCTTCCGTTGTTGGTATTGCTGGACGTGTTGTAGGTGGCGGACGATTTAGAAGTCTTTTGAAGTGTTCAACCCAGTGCTTTCTCTGTTCCACCTCTTTGGTGATTGACTTTCCATTGTCGTCCTTTATTGGCTTAATCTGTGTCGAACGTTTGCCCGAAAGGTTCCTAGTTGTTTGGTAGAGTGTGGCGAGGTCTCCTTTGCCTGCAGCTTGTTCTGCTTCGTTTGCCATGGTTTCATAATATTTTCTTTTGTCTTCCCTGGCACTTTTCTTCACTCTTTTGTTCAGTGTATTGTAGCTTGCATTCAGCTCCTGTTTTTGTTGCTCGTCAGTGCACTGGATAATCTTTTGCTTCACTGTCCTTCTCTCTTCTATTAGTTTCCAAGTGTCCGTAGTGAGCCACTGTTTGTCCTGTCTCTTTTTTCTGCCTAGAATTTCTATGCAGGTTTGGCTCCACACCGTTTTCAAGTTGTTCCAGTGCTTTTCAACGCCGACCTCTTCGCTAGTGTTGATTTGTGTCTCGGCTTTGTCCTTTATGCTTGCAATGAAGATGTCCTTTGTAGCCTGGTCCTTCAGCTTTTGAGTGTTGAACTTGGCTTGTGGTCTATCTGCAGCTCCTCCTTCTTTGAAAGCTTTTAATTTGATTTGGATTGTCCCTTGTACGAGATAGTGGTCTGAGCCAACGTCTGCTCCTCTTCTTGCTTTTGTGTCCAGTAGGCTGCGCCTCCACTTCCTTGAGATTGAGATGAAGTCGATTTGGTTTTTGGTTTGCCCGTCTGGTGACACCCATGTAGCCTTGTGGATATCTTTGTGCTTGTATACACTGCCACCAATCACCAGTTCGTTGAAGGCGCAGAAGTCGGCGAAGAGTTCTCCGTTTTCATTCATTTCTCCTAGAGCTTCTCTACCCATGATGAGTTCCCTTCCCGTATTGTCTGGTCCCAGTTTGGCGTTCATGTCTCCCATTAGTATTTTCATGTCGCCAACTGGAGTATTGTCCATTGTTGCCTGTAGTTGCCTGTAGAATTCTTCTTTCTTCTCGAGGTCTGCGTTGTTTGTGGGTGCATAACATTGTATGATTGACACTTTCCTTCCTTTGGAGTTGAACCTGGCGGTTATTATCCTGGACGAAATCGCCTCCCATTGTATATTCGCATATTGTCTTAAATAAAGCTGTACCATTATTATGATTGTTATTATATAAGCAGACTGCGTGGGGTCACTGAAAGATACCAAAAATGTTTTCAGAACATGAAAGAGGAGTTTTGCCATCGTTTTAAAAAGTGGAGACGTGATTGAGATCGGCTTATTCTTTAAACCCAATCCGGATAGTTTGGTATAGACACCACCTTTGTTTCTTTCCGAGTAGGAGCTGCCGCGTCCCTTTGAAATGATGCGTTGGAGACTTGTCTAAGAAGTTGATACAAATATCAGCCCACCTTGAAGTAAAATTCCCGATACACCATCAGGCCCTTGGCTGAGTGGTGGATTTAAGGATTCGGGGTGGGACGACACACCCCTTCAATTAAAATTAAGAAGGTGTCCATTCAAGTGACTAGAAATGTCTTAATTATTATTGTTCCCTTGGGTTCCGAGTGGAACATACGGCCCCAAAAACCGTCTCGACTTTTTTCTATTTTCCGCCGTCCTCCTCGGCTGGCTTAAGGATCAGCTGAACTCCCTGGTCTCTAACCCACGTGATCTCCTCCATGTCAATATAAGGTGACCCGCTTGTCGCTTCCCAATTGGATCCGACCCAAGGCCTCTTAAATGTATGCCCGATACATATCCATTTTCTCTTACACATTCGACGGGCGATCAGCTCTTGGTTATTTCCACTGCGCAGTCTCTTGTTACTAATTCTTTCTGGCCAGCCAGCCATTTGATCTTACATATGGAGAGATGGCGGTTGTTGATGAATGTCACCAGGCTGTTGGTAATACTTTGCGTTACACGCCAAGTTTTTGAGCGAATAGACGGACTGACTTGACACTCGTGTTGAAAATGCGAGTCATGTTCCGTATGCTGACTGCAGATTTCCAAACTGGTTGATTTAAGTGTAACTTGTCTTTCGAATTCTCGCTGGCTGGTTTGACATTTTCATCCGTTCCGTCTGTTGTTGAAACGATGGTTTCCTAGATAACTGAAGGAAGTAGCCTCCGTTAAATTTATCTCTTTGATGGTGATTGGTGCTTAGTATTGCTGTTGTTGTTGCTGTTGTGGTTTGTTGTTTATCTTCATTACCTCCGCCCGTCTTCTCTATGTTCACCTGGAGTCTTGTCCTCGCTGGTCGCCTACTCAGCCTGTTTGTTGATTATCGCTTGCAAGTCTTCAAGTTTGTGTTCGAGAAATCTAGATCTAGAAAGGAGGGAGGGTGGTGCTAGCTGATCAGTAGATATGGTGGCGGTCACTAAGGTGAATCACTGCGTTCTGCAGGAACAGAAATACGCAATTTGAAGCCTCGAGATATTTCTGATTTTTATGAGGGCTTAGATCTTTATCTTGAAAAAGATAATAATGAACGCCTTGACAGATCATGCTTCTACCTTTAAATATATACCATTCACCAAGCCTATTGTTGAGATGCGACCACGCGGGATCTGCACAGATTTATGGGGCATCTTATAAATTAACTTGCTGTCCATTGTCAGATCTTTAAATACCACTTCACAATGTCTTATCTCATTTATTTTGTAAAAACGTCTTTACTCAATCCTCATTTTATTCCATTAAACCAACATTTTATAGCTCTTTATGAATTTGATTCGATTATTCTATTCCTATTCTCTGTAGGGTACGGTTGTGCATCAAATGCACAAAAAGGTAAAAAATAAAAAGAACCGGCATGGGGATAAATGTATTAAAACCAAAAGTGGACATCATGATAGTACGAACTATATGGATATCATTATACGTTGCAAATGAACGTTGTCAGCCTAGGGAGTTTCCTTTATAAATGCATTTATTAATGATACTTGCACTTACCTATTTAATTACACTTTAGTGATTCACCTCAGCACTTTAATTTTTCTAAAACAGCTTTCAATCCCTTGTAAACGTTGTACTTACCTCAATATTGGTTGGTTATCGTATGCCGACAACCACGGGATGAAAACGAAACGAAGTCGATTTTCCCGCTCAACCTGGAGGACAATTGTACAATTCAACAACTATACGGCCTAGTTCAGACAATGAGTGTATTATATGTATCAAATATTTAACAGTTGAAATATTATTAACTTGTAGACAATCTGAGATTTGAGACTATATCTTACTTGATCGTGCCTGTAAAAAGGGCATGGATTTTCATGTAAACTTTTTTTAAATTTGCAGCGTACACTGGACTCAGCTTCTCCTTCTGTTGTGCATCTTTCCGTTGAGTCATGTTGTCTTTCACCATCTCTCTCTTTTATCTCTTCTGTTAGCTTCCAGGTGTCCTCTGAGAGCCATTCTTTGTCGTGTCCTTTCTTTCTTCCCATAAGAGTTGTACACGTCTGTTTGAACATCACCTCCAGAGGGTTTCAATGTTCTTCCACTCAGGTTTCCTCAGCGATGCCATGTGGTGTGTCCGAGTTCGCTCTGATATGATCTGTGATAATAAAAAAATATTCCCAGATTTTGTACATGATGGACGCCAGTTTATAGGCATCATCAATATGATAAGTGGTTAGTCAGGTATCCCTTGTATTTTTTCGTTCAGTCTCTGAATGTTGAACTTGAATTGTGGCTTGTCTTTAACTTTTTTGAGGGATTCCAGCTTCACCTCGGAGGTTCCACGAACTAGATGATGGCCTCAGCCCACATCTATTCCCCTTCTCGACTTTGTGTCCAGCAAACGGGCTACTTTACTTCCTTAAGCAGCATTGAGATGAAGTCTGTCTGGTTAGTGGTATTTCTGTCAAGGGAAATCAGTGCTGCTTTCTGTCTATCCTTGTGTTTTCACACGCTGCCCTTGGTCGCCAGATCATTGAAATCGCGGGGGCCTGTGAATAATTCCCCTTTCTAACTCATTTCGCCAAGCGATAGCTTCCTGACCTGTGACGAGTTCTCCTCCTATTTTATCTGCCCCAAGTTTGGCTTGCATTCATATGTCCTATGAGGACTTTGATGTCGCCATTTGGGGTGCTGTCTATTAGTGTTTGTGGTTGTCTGTATAAATCCTCCTTCATTTTTTCTTCCGCTTTGTTTGTAGTACTGGGTAACTCAAACCTTCCTCTCTTTGAGTTGAACCATGCCATCATAATCCTGGATGAAATTGGTTCCCACTGCATCAAGGCTCCGGCTGCTACTGCTGGCACCAATATAGCTACTCACTGCCTCAGTGTGTTCGTGGATGTCGTCTGGGTGGCCAGACCGGAGTAGACTACGGGCTCCCGTATTGGCAGTTTTGATAACAGATATCCATTCCATCTCCTCTCACAGACAGCTTACACTTCTATGCCATATCTTCGCGCTCCTTAGGCTACACGGGCAGCCTTCTCAACCTCGTACATTGTACGGACATTCCACTTCCCCATTCTTATTCTTGCTTTCATCGAGGGAAGACAAATGGGCTGGCTGGCTTTCACCAGCCCACTTCATTTTGCCTCTCCAATTCGGGTGAAGAATGAAACTATTATTTGAATTTTTGGTATTTTCAGTATATTTTTCGTTGGTTGACATTTCCGTAGAGGCTTAATAGGTTTAGTGGTGTGAGGTTGCTGGTCACGCTCCCAACCTTGCCTCCTTACCCCTACTTGTGATCGGCTAGAAAACTAGCTGGCTATTTAACTAGGCGAGGTTGACTAGAAACATCAGATTTAACCATACTAGCTTGTTGCATCATAAAAGAGGTGTTTAAGACATTTGCATCAGAATAAGCATCAGCCGGAACTTGCTTCTCGCTTGTACGTTGATTAAGATGTTTCCAGATTTTGCGAGCATTCCTGTATGTTAAAAGTATTTCATTCTTCGAACACCAGCATTATCATGTGATTCATAAAAATTCCCTTCTTCAATTTTTAGCTGTTTTACTTGTGGAGAATAGGTCTCATCAAATCTCGTAAATAGTGCTTCAGTAGGACAGCAAATGACCAAACAGAACTTGAGATGGTAGATGATATTAGAGACATTTACATCCCAAATTTCATCAACGCACAGGTCCAAGTAGGTATCATCCAACATGCATTTTAGTGCAACAATACTGTCATAAGTTCGTTAATACACTTGTGGTTGCGCTGACGAATTTCCTACCTAGTCGATTCGCCAGCCTTTCGTGCTAACCACTGTTGGCAACAATAACGACAACAACAACACAATATGACACTCCCGGAAACGCGACGCAAGTAGACAAGAGGAGAAGACTGTCTGTCAAAATGGGCAGCCCTTCAGTCTCGTATCAACAGTAAAAATGGTTTACAGCGATTGCCTAAATATATGCTTTAAATGACCTGAGAGACAATAATTTCGCCGATAAATTAAGACAGCTGACAACCAACAGGATTTCATGGGTTATAAGTTGGGTGATAGGGACTTATATCTGTAAATTAATAGGGCGGTGTTAATGTAGTTGAAGATTGAACGTTCAATTCATGGTTGTTTGTTCAAATCGAACCCCTCCATATTTTTCGCGGGAGTCATCGATAGTGCAGTCATCGCCTCATCGTTAGCTGTTCAGGGAAGATAAAAAACTATCAGAAGTATTATCGTGATTTATTGTTATGACACTTATTCTTAGACCTTGTGTGTAATAAACTTTGTCAATCAAGTCTCATAAACCGTTAATGCCCAGCTCTTGCTACGTTGGGCCTCACGCTGTCCCTCTAAGATTTTCAGAAACGCTTAGTATTAACCGACGCAAAAACCAAAACACCGATTGGCGACTCAAGAATTCTTTATGCTAACGCCAACATATAACCAGCAATACTGGCATTACAGACTCAGGTCTAAGAAGAAATATTACAACGATAAATCACGATATTACCTCTGATGGTTTTTAGTCTTCCTTCTGAACAGTGACTGATGAGACGATGACTGGTGTATTGATGCCTCCGCGAAAATATACGGAAGTTGGGTTTAGGCAAATAACCATAAATTGATCGTTCAGTCTTCCCCTACATTGACAACCTTATTGTTGGTACGTGTTGGCGTAAGAATAAAAGGTTCTGGAGTCGCCAGTCAGTGTTCTGGTTTTCGCGTTGGTTAATACAAAGTGTTTCTGAAAGTCTTTGAGGGACAGAGTGAGGTCCAGCGTAGTAAGAGCTGGACATTGACAGTTTTTGATAGTTGACTGACAGACGTACTGTTGTGGATCTCTCACGACTGGATAACCTTCTTGGCTCAGATCCTTTTGTGTTCGAGACTACCGCCTTATCATTTTCTTATCCACTGGAGGTAGTCTACATGTAACGGGTAAGGGATCTAGAGGTATCTCAGGGCTGGATGACACCCCCTAGAGCCGTCGTATTTGGAGAATTGCGCCTCATCCATGTTTCACTCTCCACTTCCGCCGCATAAACTATTGTTTCGCGTGCGGCTTTAATCCGACCTTCAATCCATTTCGCTCCTCACGGGCGATAATCTCGAGCATAGACAAGGTCAACCCTCCAGAAATAAGGCATAGAACTGTTCGGATGATTCGCAAGAGATGGCAGAATGATATGGTGATGAGTGCGCTATATTAGCCTCATTACAAGTTCAACTGGATTTCTCTTCTCTTCTTCCCCTAGCGTAATGCAGTATACCGAAAGGAACGTCTGTATAGTTTTAGGTGCATTTCTTCCCCATGATCCCACTACAGCTCCCTTGAAATTACCTACCAACTTAGTTCTTGGCCTTTGGATTCGGAGTGGTATTCGCACCTTTCTGCGTCAGAAAACATGAAATATTTGAGATATGAGCTGACTGCCACTTTAGGATTCAGTGGCTTCCAGAATGCTATGGCGTGCAAAAATTTTGGTGAGTGCTTCTGCTGCGGAGTACTAGAAGGTGGGGTAATCGGCACTACTTCTGGATACTTTAAATAAGCATCTACTAGAACCTAATTATGAACTCTATTTAACGGCCCCGCGAACTCCAAGTGTAGTCGGGACCATGATTGTACTGTCGGTTATGGCTTTAGTAATTCTCATGGTGGGCTTTGGCACCGTCTCGACGTGACTAGCATCGGTCAACGGATTCGTTTATGTTCATACCTGCCCAGTAAGTGTAGCTCCTGGTGATATATTTCATGTTCACAATCCCAGGGGGTCCATAATGAAATTATTTCAACACGGCCTTTTACAGGCTTTCAGGTATCACCATTCATTCCCAAGATATTAAGCAGTCATTAATGACACCACGAACTTGGCTCAGGAAAAATAATTCTTTGAGGTCATGTTTTGAGACAGGTGCATCTTGTTTTCTTTCAAATATTTGTTGTTATAATCATTCAGTTATGTTGGTGGGTTGCCGCTCCTCATTTCTGGGGAATCAAAGAAAAACATCATGAAGGATCATTTCATTCTTCAGATTGAACAGCACTGAATTACATGATGTACTAGAGACGGCTATTTTACTTGATACTCCTGAATGAAGAGAAAATATGGCGAAGTTACAGTATTACAGCCTATATCCAGTTCTTGCAAAAGTTGACCTTCAAGAACTAGTCACATCAAGGGAGCACTATAAGTGGTCGTCCCAAATCATTCGGTGTCTGCCTTTTTGGACTTGGAGAAGGTAGGTACAGTATTACATGTATTCGCTAGATACTTTTTCTGTAAATCTATACTGTTAGGTGGGGTTACGCCTTTTCAGATTTAGGTTAAGAATCTGGAGTTACTGTGAGGATCATATTTAAAGCTAGGATTATGGTTGGAATTAAAAGAAATTTAAGCGCCAGAAATATCGATAGGTCCCAAAGTACCATGACTCACAGTCGCCTGGATAAATGCATCTATTGAGCATGGTATGATTTCCCCAAATATCATCTGGGTAGTGACTGGAAGACATTCTTTCTACATAAACGGACAACTATATATTGTTGTACCATGTCTGCAATGTTTTCAAATGTATTTGTCAACAATTATGTGACTTTTTTCCATCTGAATACTAGCTGGTTTTTCAAGGTCACTGTGGTTTTAGCTGCGGTAGTTTGGCTTTCCCTAAAATATTATTACGCAGTAAACTACGCAGAAAATTGTGCCTATTGAGGAAACTTATTATTCAGAATAAAGCTGTCATTGTTAATTCGAGAAATAGATTACTTATCTTGCTAACCAACCCTATGCATGTAGATAACTTGGGATTTAAAATGTGGCCTTGATTACTCCCCTTTTGTTTTCTCTCCATACATCCTAATGACTACTGACCTGGCCATCGAAAGTTAAACGTGCTTAGAGGCTGACGGTATTTACGTTCACGGATAGTACGAAGTATACTAAAGCAAGATCTAATACCCACAAATTCTAAAGTATTCGTTTCATGTAGATCAACAGCAAAGCAAAACACTATATTTGATCGCCTAAATTACAAGATATATTTCAGGACCAAATCGGAGTGCAAGAGGATTGCTTAGCTGGTTAGGGATCGTGCATGAACGTGACACGATGGAGTACCGAATGGCGTGGATGCTCGACCGGAAGCCTTCAGCAAAACAAGTCGACTTAAAAAGTGAGGGTCAGCATCCAATGTTCAGTGATGAGTGATGTGGACAATAGTTTAGGGCAATTATATACAGTTAGACGTGTTAAGAGGCCATGTATTTCATCTGTAGGTGTCTGCGTTCTGTATATTGTATTAACTGATGTTATGAAATGAGTAGGGTTCAAGAAGGGAATAAGGTGATGGACGAGGAGAGGAAAACAATTGATGGGGTTGTTTAGCTGCATTAATTGAAATGGCTGTGACACGTGTCAGGCGTACGAAGCCATCGACACCCTCGATGAGCAATGTTAGGTAATAAAAGACTGAGTTGAAAAATAGTTAGAGGTCGTTAATTCAAAACATTGCATCAGTCCACTAAGTCGTAGTCTGTCGCTTAGAGACGAATAGACAGAGGTGTAGTAGACTGCCTCGATTGGGATCTCAAGATGCTGCAAACCAATGGCTTGAGGCTACTGATAATGTGTAACTCAAAACCATCTTCAGCGACACAGATGGATTCATTCTTTGTAATCTCACAGATATATTAAGTCTTCATGTATTCCGTTGTTAGCATTCTTCTACTCTACGTTTCTGCTCATTCCAAGTTCCTTTAAAGTTTTCTTTTCTCTATCTTTGTGCGCTATGTATGGAATATGTCTACTTTAACTGCTTCATTGCTGCGCAAAGCTCTACATTGAAACTCAGATGGTTATTCAGTTACTTGGAGAGTTGTACATAAAGTTGTGTAATCAGGTGAGGAAAAAACTGGTAGCAGTGAGAGATATACTGCACTCCTCTAACGAAAAAATGTCATATACGAGGGAATATTTTTTCCTTCACCATTTTCAGATTTTCTGTTGTCTCAGTGACATTACAGCAGCAGCAGCAAAGGAAGTTAAACAAAAATGTCAATAATTCAGAATCAATATGTCGAGCATAACTTTTCAGATCGTAGATATTTGTTGTAATTATTTGTACTAGTAGTATTAGTATTTCAAGATGACCGAATTACAAGAATTCAACCAAAACACAGAGAGGGCGGAATTCAGGAATTTGTATTTGGCGGAATTATTATTCAGTTCATATAAGAAATATATTAACAATCAACAGTAAGTATTTAAACAATACAGAGATAGAAATTGTCAATCACCACATCCGCCACACGTCGAATATCTCCTTGCGTATTTATAACGACGTCTCGGTTTGCTTGCAAGTAGCTATGACCTTCTAACTGATTCTGTGATATTATCTTCATCACTGTTATCTGGACTTATTTCAGAATTATCTACAAAATCAGGATTAGTAGCGGAATTATTAATATTATAATTGGAACGACCTACTTCATTTATTGTCACTTTGTCCAGGTGTCCGTTATGAACTGAGTGATCTTTGATGTCTAGTATCTTCACCACTCGATTTCCCATTTTTTGTAGTATAATTCCAACAGAAGGTCTGTAGTTATTACCTTTGTAATAATGTACATTAGAATTCGTGGACATCAGATGCTTTCTGAGAATTCGAGATTTGAATAGTTTTGCAGGACTTTCACGGGTACTTATATGCTCTGCATTCGACAAACTCAGTCTATGCATATGCAACAATTCCTCAATTTTAATCAGTTGCTCTCTCATCTCATTCAGGTCTTTTCGTGCTTTCGACAGTTCACATTGCAACTTGGCTACCTCATTTTTGAATACAGTTGACACTTGAGTTGCCGAACTTGTAGTGGAGGTTTTCATCGGATTAGCTTGAGTATTTTGAAAAGCTGAAAGACACATTGACTCCATTTTACTAAACAGATTGGGAGAATTATAAGAATTCTGAGTAACATAAGTGTTCGAACTTCTGCAAACAGTCTTGATGTGTCCAACTTTACCACATCTGTGACACTTAGCACTCCGAAAACGGCAAGTGCTTCGTAGATGTAACTTTCCACAGGATAAACACGGTTTAATGTTTTTGATCTCTGGCTGCATTCTATTACCTGTGGACGACAGTTTGGATTTCTTTCCATGAACACTTGTATTTTCGACTTTCGACAGCATGACATCAGATACTGACGTAGTGGGAGCAGAGTATTCATTATTGACATCTTCATATGTAATACATAAATCTTTAGCAGTTTGAAAAGTACAAGAAGGAATCTGAATTAACTCTTTCTCTAACTTAGGAATATTGATTCCAGCAATTAGACGGTCACGTAGTTGAGTATGCAGCTGATCTCCAAAGTTACACTTTGAAGCTTGTATTTGAAGTTGAAGAATGAAGTCTCTTATCTTCTGGTTGGGAGCACGAACCAGTTTGTTGAAGTGAGACCTCTCTCGCGTCTCAAAAGTAGTTATATGGAAGTGATCTATCAGAAGTTCACGGAGCTTAGCATATGGCAGAGAAATGGGTTTATCTGGAAACGACAGAGTCTTCACTAGGCTATACGCATCTAGCCCAGTAGCAGTAATGAAATGAGCTGGAATTTTGTCAACCCGAACATTCTTTGAAATGCACCATGCATCGAAGCATTCAAGATAATCGCGGATTTCCCGCGGTGAACCATTTACAGGAAATTTTCCAAGGTTATTTAGTTCCATCGCGACGCCAAAATGTTATAATTTTTGTACTACTAGTAGTATTAGTATTTCAAGATGACCGAATTACAAGAATTCAACCAAAACACAGAGAGGGCGGAATTCAGGAATTTGTATTTAGCGGAATTATTATTCAGTTCATATAAGAAATATATTAACAATCAACAGTAAGTATTTAAACAATACAGAGATAGAAACTGTCAATCACCACAATATTATAAAATTAAGAGGAGGGAAAATAAAAATTTTAATATATCTGTATCGAGAAAGAAAACGCGCTCCAGTATATATTTAGACTTCAGGTCATCACACTCCATCAGAGTGAAAGTATGAGTTATTTCACCTCTTTTTAGACGGACACACTCTTTGATAACCGACGAGAAGGAAAAAGAAGAGGAAATATCAAACATTACTGAAATTCTCAAGGGAAATTACAAATTTTCTGTAGTTTGGTTTTGTAAGGGTTAGTTATGTTTTTACCAGTTGATCACGGATTGATATCAGTTAGAGAACCATTGAAAATCAGGGAGTACTGCCAGACAGCTGCTGTTTCATCCTAGTTTGGGAATCAATGGTTCTCTAGCTGATATCAATCCGTGATCAACTCTTAAAAACACAACTAACCCTTTCAAACCAAACTGTAGAAAATTAATCTGATGCTCGCTAGTGACTTGCTACAGGATGGAGTTTCCTGGAGTCAGTTCTAGTGAGAAATCGTGACCAGTGAGGTCCACTTAGATTTCATGTGTGTGGATGTATGTCCCATCAACGACAATGTTTGTGGTCAAGTTAAATCACGACTTGTTGGAATTGAGAATTCATGAGCCATTGAATCGTGTCCCAGTAGCTTTCCTTGTAACCGGAAGGTGTTTTGGTTCGAACCCTGGCAGTAGATGCGTACTGCCGATGATTCCCAAACTAGGATGAAACAGCTGTTCAGTACTCCAGTGCTGGTTTTCAATGGTTCCCTAAATGTGATCAATCCGTGATCAACTCGTGAAAATTACAAAATCAAAACTGAAATTAAATATGGTCAAAAATTTATTCTAAAGACGTGAGCCTCAACAGTTTTCATTCCATACAGATCAGAAACGTTAGTCGATATCAGAAGAAGAGGACTCAATTAGCACGACATCAGAGATTTCTTCAAAAAATTCGACACATTGCAAAAGCAACCCTTGTTAAAGTAGTTGATGATTGAACGATCAGTTCATGGATGTTTGCTGAAACCCAACTTCCCTATATTTTCGCGGAGGCATCAATACACCAGTCATCGTCTCATCGGTCGCTGTTCAGAAAGAAGATCAAAAACCGTCAGAAGTAATATCGTGATTTATTATTGTAATATTTGTTGGTAGAACTTAGTTATTATGCTGCTCATATGTTGATGTTAGAATAAAGAATTCTCGAGTTACCAATCGGTGTTTTGGTTTTTGCGTCCGTTACTACTAAGCGTTTCTGAAAGGCTTCGAGGGACAGCGAGAGGCCTGGCGTAGCAAGAGCTGGGCATTAACGGTTTTGAGACGTGACTGATAACCCTATCCATGTAAAAGACCGAATTCCGAAGGTTTTACAGTCTAATTATTTCTACAAAATAAAGTGCTTGGAATGTTATGCGACATACATTTGATGGAACTAGAGAGAAATCAAGATTAGAAGAAAGGGATATATATTCGACCATCAAGAAATCTAGTTGAACAATTAAAGCTTGAAAAAATCACCGCCCATAGAATCAGGCCACAAAACTGATTTTGATAATAGTGAAATTATTCAGAAGTCACAAAGTGCGTCTAATATCAGAAGCACTTTAAATCGAATGGAATCCAAATTGTCTGATTAGTAATGACGGTTCAGATACATTTTGACCTGCCTCCAACACCTCAGCCTCATGAAGTGATAAAATCAATACAAATGTGATGAGCAATTACATTGTTACTAAATACTGTGTTTATAATTTCATACATTTATCAGATTTAACAGTCTACACCTGGTTTTATTATCTTTAACAATTAACCAACTTGACGACGCCAAAATTACCTCATGCTGAAGAAGGATAATTAAGTTACTTCATACAGGATGAGATTCCGTAAATTCTGGTTTAATGTTACTGTTTTGGTAAAGCTACTATGAGCACTAAATAGCGAAACGTCAGTAAATAAAACGTCGATTGTTGTTACAAATACATGAATAGTACAGGTAATGCAAAGGGTATTTTAACTATAAGCATCAAGAGGCTTTAAAGATATTGAAAGCGAATGCGAATATAGCGATCTCCAGGACTGAAAAAGGTTCATGAGTTGTTGTCGTAGATAAGTTTGATTACCTTGTCAAAATAGAAACTTTATTAAGTGATGCACACAAATTTCAGTGACCATCAACTAACAAAGACACAACGGAGAGGAATGAGGGAAAGTTAACAGAGTCTTTAAAAAAGTTGAAACAACATGACCATATTTTACCTGCCTTGTATGAAACACTAAGACTTGTTGGAACGGTGACATCCAGGTTATTGGCCTACTGAAGATTCACAAAAAGCGGTTTGCAAATTAGATCAGTCGTTGATTTGTCTAGCTCACCAAACCATTCAGCGGCAAAACGGCTGGTGGAACCTTTGCATCCGTTACATAGGAAACTTGAGGAAAATAGAGTAAAAGATAGTTTTGAGTTTCTAGAAAGAATCACCGAATTGGGTGTGAAGGATAAATACATGATATCACAGAATGTATCTTCCTTATGCACCAAAATGCCTTTAATGAGAACAGATAGGTAATCAGTTGATAAACCAAGGTATAGAGACTGGAATTCCTGTATATTCCCCAAAGGAACTTCTTCAAAGGTGTACAATGAACGTAATTTTTCTGTTCAGTAAATAAGTGTATAAACAATTAGATGGTGTTCCCGTAGGATCACCACTAGGCTCAATCCTAACGGTCCTGTTAAAGCTGTAAAATATAATCTTGATTTCTATTGCTACATGTTGATGATACATTTATAGTTGTGAAGAAAGAAAGTGGGACAAAGGACATGTTGAATAAATTCAATCTAGTAAATCCTGGCATAAACTTCACTAAGGAAGAAGAAGAAAATGACTCCATCTCCTTTTTGGACGTCCTAATGACTAAACGGCAGGACAATATGTAGGCGTTTACATAGAAAACCTACTTCCAGTGGGCAATATACTCACTTCTCGAGTTTAATACCTCTAGAATACAAACGTAATCTGGTTAGATGTCTGGTTGACTAAGCTAGATTTATCTGTTCAAATGGGACACTGAACGAAGAACTCGGTAATATTCGTGATCTACTGAGAAGAAACGAATATCTAACTAAATTCGTAAACCAACATATGAACTCGGAAAGTAAAAGGTCGAAGTAGCCGACTGTCCCCAAAAAGTCAGTCTTTCTAAGGGTCCATTTCGCATCCAACCAATAAGTATCCATCTGTAGAAATTCGTCAGGTGACTATTCCATGATAGCTTTCTACAAATCGGTCTCTTCAGAGTTCCATTGGTTTTCCTTGATAAGTTCACATCTAAGAAATGAATGCTAAACTCGTTCTCCATTTCGAGTGTGACTTTTACCGCTTGATAGCAATTCTAAAACAAATTTAATACATTTACTCAAGTTATAATCACTATTACACATAATAAAGGTGTCATCTACTTGCCTTCTATGCATCTGTTTCATTTAACTGGCTACGCTTTATCATTTGAGAAAAATGCTGCACGAATAAAGATGTTAGAGGCAGTGAGGAATGGAAGCGCAGACTAAGGCTTCATTGATCTGCTACACTTAGGACTAGGAAAAAAATTTGGTTTTTAAATGCTAATTTCAAGTTAGTTAATGGCTCTATAGTTTATGGCCTTGATGTGCTTGTCAAGAAAATCATTTCTAACGGTCTTCTGCACACTTTCATTAACAACGTCCTTCTCTCAATACAGAAGATCATATATATTAGTCAGGAAAGTATAAGCAACAAGGAGCTCTGACGGTGTGACAAACCGACGGAAAACAAACAAATAGTTGAATAAAATTTGAAAAATACTATGGAGATGCATTGGACATACTCCAAGAAGACCGTGAAGAGAGGTTTAACGCATCCGACAGGCTCCGGAGTGGAACCCGAATGTTAAAATAATGAGCTGAGCATCCTAGTATGATGTGAAGAGAAGATGACTGCTTATGAGAGAACATGAAGCCAGGTAAAAGAGACTGCAGAGAACATCGTGGAGATAATGAAGCCCAGATAATCCCAAGGATCCCAACGGAATAATAATAATTCTATGATTAGCACTGACTGATTTTGACATTCATTTTCAGATCATTATTTAACAAGGGACAATTACCTTTGTGCCACCAAGCATTAGATTTATGATAGACAGTCAGTGGATGATATGATGTGAATCATACTAAATGCGGGAAAAGTAAACTGTTATACTTCAATGCATTCCCAGCACAGGACTTGAAGACCCGCTAATGTTGGATCTGGGATCTATGCTTCATTATATCTCAAAATAAACTTCAATTTCCTAACTGATATAGGTGCAAAAAGAAACCTGATTTTTAAACGTTTTTCTTGTGATATTGTTCATAAGTTCAAACTATTCGATCTGTCTACCTATTTATTTGTCTATGTATTTGTCTGTCTGTCTGTCTATCTCTCTACCAGTCTAACTATCCAATTTTGTCTTTGTGTAGACTTATTGGGATATGTGAACGTGTCTGCACAGGTATGTGTGTGTATGTCTGCGTTAAATTCATTACGGACATATATATACACAGTCATACACACAAATTGATTTTGATTATTGTTCATAAAACCTTTTGTTCTAATTTGTCAACTTTTTGATTGCATATTTTTGCAGAGAAATTTTATACATCTTGTTAATTATCATTTTACCAAAAGGAAACTATGCACGTAAGGCAAATATTTTTTATATATAATTGTATTATATTTTATATTATACCATAATTTAGTGAGCAGTAGGACTACATTTTTTAAAAACTTCATGCAATTCTTCCCATTAATAAACTTGAACAAAGCGAGAACAACAATTGTAACAGGATTATATGAGCTCATCTTTTGTTATTTAATCGAGGATTCCTCTCAACTGGTTACAACCTGAACGTTAAAAAATATGAATTACATTAAAGATTTGAACATACTTTTCCACGATCATAAGGAGTAATTGGTAGGAATGAAAAGTAACATTAGTCCGGAATGATTTAACTGATTAGGAATTACAAACACTGACTATTTATAGAATAATTAGACAATTAGGCTTGGAAACAAAAATAGGGTTGCGTATATATATATATATATATATATATATATATATATATGTATAGAAACAAGGTACAGCTAGAAAGAGCGTAACAAAAAGTAGATTACGTAACTAAAGACGACGTCTTATCTAATAGTCAATCGAAAAAAGGAAAGAAAAGAAACAAGGTAAGGTGAGTCATGTTTAGATGAGAGAGTAGAGTTTTCTAAACATGAAAAAGGTGACTCATGAAAGTTGTATATTTTTTTGTTATCACCAGGGCAGTGCAAGATTCACCACTGTCTTTTTCTGAGTACATAGATTTGGTTTAAGTAGTTTGATAGCAATTGCTTCAACAAAGCGTAGCAAGCTAGGTTTCTTTTGCTTGTTGATTATTTTGAACGACTTCAGGTTGTCTATAATATGACCAATGTTCAGTAGATGACGAGCAATCTCACTGTTTAGTGCTTGCGGACCTTTCAGTCTCAGGTTCTTTGGTATGTGTTCATTAATGCTGACAATAACCCTTCCCTCTGTTCTTCCAATGTATGTGCTTTGGTACGTACATGTAAATTGGTAGACACATTTGAAGGTAACATGAAAACTCTACTCTCTCATCTAAACATGACTCACCTTACCTTGTTTCTTTTCTTTCCTTTTTTCGATTGACTATTAGATAAGACGTCGTCTTTAGTTACGTAATCTACTTTTTGTTACGCTCTTTCTAGCTGTACCTTGTTTCTATATATATATATATATATATATATATATATATATATATACGCAACCCTATTTTTGTTTCCAAGCCTAATTGTCTAATTATTCTATAAATAGTCAGTGTTTGTAATTCCTAATCAGTTAAATCATTCCGGACTAATGTTACTTTTCATTCCTACCAATTACTCCTTATGATCGTGGAAAAGTATGTTCAAATCTTTAATGTAATTCATATTTTTTAACGTTCAGGTTGTAACCAGTTGAGAGGAATCCTCGATTAAATAACAAAAGATGAGCTCATATAATCCTGTTACAATTGTTGTTCTCGCTTTGTTCAAGTTTATTAATGGGAAGAATTGCATGAAGTTTTTAAAAAATGTAGTGGTGGTGATCAAATTTCGTTCATTTGTTTGTTCCATGTCTGCCTGATCGCCATGAAAGTCACTCATAATATCCAAACGTAGCCAGTGTGTGTAACAGATATATATCTTCATGTGGGTCGGATAATTTTGTTCACAGAATAAAGTGTTCACCACGTGAGATATGAGACTTATAAACTCCTCATTATTTATTTGCTGTGATCACTTTGCGTGTGCACTCAAATAAAACAAATGACTTTTATTGGTGTGTATTGATGTGTAATTGTGAAGAAGACGTGATTACATGCTGTTCTGATGTTTGAAGGCACCACAAATTGCATAGACAAATAAAATAATCGATAGTGAATCGCATACTGAAGCGTTGAAGAAATTTGGGGAATAACATCATGTAATTTTGGTTGACAGTGACTAACAGTTAAATCCAGGATGAGCATTTAATCCAACTTGGACTCGTTAGTTGCGTTTACCCCCTTCCCTAATCAGTGATGGCGTCCACACAAGTGATGACTCTCGTCACTCAGTCGCCTAGTGAATAACATTTCAGTGTTTGCGACATTGGATGCAAGATTCAAGTCTTAGTCGAAACACGATCACTTAATGGACATTCATGTTCAAGTATTGGTTTGTGGTGATTTGATTGACTGGTTACAGGATTTAATCATGAGCTGACATTGGTAGGTAGGTAGTTACCTGGGGTTCTAGTGGAAAGTCGTGACCAGTAGGGTGCAGTAGGGCGGGTGTGAGGACAAATACTCGCTAGGTATGACATTGGCCTGCGGTCGCGTTATGTCGTGAATTGGCAGAAGTTGGAATTCATGGACTGGACATTGGATCGAGTCATAGTGGCTTAATGGTCTACGAGCTAACTCGCCTTGTAGGTCCTGGCTTCGAATCTATGTGGGTGCATACTGATGAAGAGTCCCAAACTAGGACGAAACAACTGTCCAGTACTCCCGCGTTTTATCAATGGTTCTCTAACTGATTTCAGTTCATGATGAAATACTGTAAACAAGTTTTAAATACAATGGGATGAGCATCCAGCTGAGATAATAAAACCTATGCTAATGTAAAGCATGAACTCTTTTAATTTGACAAGTTAAAACAAATATTGTTGCACCATTTCAAATAAATAAAAACTGTATTATTGAACAAAGAAGTACGAAACTTCATACCTAGACGAATCACTGCTTTACATAACAGATATTCATTGAAATATAAGAGTTATATTCTAACGCATACAATAAATTCGGTAAAGGTTAGTACTGTAAGTGTATACTAGTACTCGTAAAGTATAGAGAAGGTTGGTTGAAATACGACAAATGACTTCAAAAGCTCTGTCGGTGTCCACTTGATGTTGTGTATTGACAAGATGAGATTGTCTTGAGTTATCGATCAATTTATTCGGTTCTTTGTCTAACCAAGGTGGATAGCGTTTTGCAATTCAACAATGATCTTACCTAATCGTACGCTTAGTGTAAATAACTTCATAGAAACAGTTAAACTGGTAAATCCACATGAAAGACGACAGCCTGAGCACTTTGTTTCTATTTTGTGAAGTAAATAATGGTCAGCTGGTAAATGAGCAGCATAACTTAGATGTGTTAAAAGTCCTTTCCAAGGCTATTTTGAGAAGTTTTGATACAGTTCATATGACTATCTGATACAAACAATCAGATTAAATTTATTTCACCACTAATCTAGTCTAACTATATATATATATATGGACACGGTGTATTTTTGTCTCACTAAGTTGTTCCCATAGTTTCTTGAATCACCAACAAGAAAGTATGGGCACAAACAAACAAAAAAAGAACCAATCGCCAACCAACACATATGGAGGAGAAAGTGAAGATGGATTGGACACTCGTTGAGGCGACCGCTGGGTGACATAGCACGCGCGTCAGGCCATTGCTCGAGTGGAACCAGGAAGGGAAGTGGTGAGTGGGACGTCAGTGCAAGGGTGACATGGAGGAGATCGTGTGAAGAGTAGTTGAAAGAGTATGGACTAAGATGGATGCAGGTGAAAAACACAGCAGAAGGAAGACAGAAGCAAGTGGAGACGTGCAGTTGAAGCCGTATGTTCCGCTAGAAACCCAAGGGAACAATAATAATAGGTTGTTATCGCAATTACAGACAGGTCTTCGTCTTCTGATATTTCCGTGTGTTATGTACTCGTCGCTAAATTATTGTTATGGACTGGTCGAGAAACTAATAGTCCTGACGCGAGAAGGCGGAAATCAGAAGACCACTAGGTTTGCGATGATACTTCTATTGTCCAAACACAAGGAGACGAAAATAAATGGTCTCACACCAAAGTGGTAAGTAAGTCAAGTAGTTGTAAAGTAAAGTAGTTCACACAAATTGTGAATGCGAATATATATAAATAATTCAGACAAGCGTGGGAAAAATCATTAGACAGTCTTAACATGAATGGCTAATTATAATGGAGTGTCGATCCAAATATACATAGCGAATATAGCAGACATGCCAACAAACATATATGGATATATGTCACCAAGCAACGGACTGTCAACAAACACTCATATTATATATAATATAATATAAGGAGAATACACATTATTAAAGGAGACAGGTTCATACAAGTGAAGTGGTCACAGACTAACTGAGCAAACAGAAAGAGAGACCAACATACACACACACACACATAAATATATATGTGGATACATATCACGTGCCTTAGTACGGCAGAAAGTATCTGGAGTAAAATATTCATATTCAGCATTAAGCTGCCCTACTGTGTTTAATATCATTTTGCCTACGCTTAAATCTACTGAGTCACATAATATTTACAAGCTACGCAATGAATAAGTAATCGAGTTAATCAACAACTGACCTAGAGATAGTAGTCGTTACACATCTCATATGACACGTACAGTACAGTAATCAGCAATTTCAGACAAAAGTACGCCTACCTAGAAACAGTTAAGGTTATTTTAGAGTTAAAAGTCTGCGTACTGCCTTCTATTTTTTTTTTTTCTGTTATCAAGAGTAGAATTTTGTCAATTTAAGTATTTTTTTGTTGTTGATGATTTTGCTTTTATTAAGGCGGTCTGATTAATGAAGTAGGTGAATACTGGACATGTGTTTCATCTCATGAACGTATTTGCATTCCACTGTGATTAGTGGTTTTCCATACTATGAACTGATTATTGCTAAAGAGAAATCCAAGACGTTTATTTCTCGATATGTGTTTTAAATGGGCAATAAGGGTTAATAGAGCAAGATTTAATGAACTCATTCAACTTTCGGTAGAACTTTTCAGTTCAATACTCAACAGTTATTTTAGTTAGCAGTGACTAGTTATGGAAAACTGATGATGAAGGCTGCACTCATCGACTCAGACGCTTAAGAATTATGTGATTGGTCATAAGGGCCGTGAGAACCCCCACTTGTAAAACGGGTGTCAATCATTATTTTTTTGTTTCAGGTTAGTTTTTGTATTTTCCGTTGACTGGTTGTGCTGCACAAAAATGGTTGGTCTTCCATGAGAGATGGATACGGGGGAAGAGGTATGACAGACAAGGGTTAAGTTTTTAATCGATTTTGGTTGAGTTATATGAGGAAAAGAACTTGAAAATATTACAAATTGGTGACTGAATTATTGTTATCCGTGAGCATCCTTTTCTCACTCAACTGGTGTACCCTATGAGCCGCAACTTCTTAGTAGAACTTCAGATCGTTCACACATTAAGTATTATTGACCAGGAAATTGATATTCATATTTGAGGTTTTGTAGGGAGTTCAATTTAGTTCCAGTATAGAGTTTGCCGTGGACTTACATCACTCTATGTCACAGGAATTGATAGTGTTTGGAATTAGCCAATCATTAAATTTAAGAACCAGCGGTTGAGTGGTCCGCTAAATCACCTTGTAACGTGATTCCAGTTGGCACTTCTGAAACGTTCAGTGCCAGAAAGAAACAGCAGTTCAGCACCCCTTGGTCTAAAATGACTCTTTGATGTTGGAACATGACGAAACCTATACTGGAAATACTTTTATAGTTTAAAGTTTAGCATCCTGAAAGTTAATGCCCTTCAGATAAATCCAAGTATACTTCAATACGCTGCAACCGTTAATTTTTATGTTAGCGGCAACTAATGGCTGACAATAGCAGCATTTGATTTGAGTTCACATCCGTGGGGGACACAAATTCTTCCAAATTTGTCACTCTCCAGGATGACAGTTTTCGTGAAGCTTGAAAAGTGGGTACATAACTGCTTTCCCAAAGCCTTCTACAGACAAACATCACTTGAAAGTGTACTGATTTGGTAAATCTTTTAGCTTGGTAAACGCATCATGATTTTGACTGACAGAATTTTAGCCAGCATTAAGAATTGTTATTCTCAAGGTACTTATCACTATAGTTGATTAGGGTAGAGACAATTGTATAATGGAAACAAAAATGTTATTTATAGATTTCAAAAGTTTAATAACTTCAGGAAGTCCAGTCATAATACATTAATTCAGTTGTCTCTAGAGCCACCACCTTCCTTGAAGAAGAATATTAGCTGTAATAGGGTTGGGTTGGGTAACATTTAGAGGTGGTATAATCGAAACCTGTCATTAATCCATAAGTCCTTTGACACTTAGTCTGGACCTCGTTGGGAGATGTAAATTTTCTGGTTGCAATCCCTGGGAGGCTAAGATCCGATGGCTGAAGAAAATTGGTGACGTGGCTCAAAAGTCGTTCTAAATTGTGCTGATGCGTTCACACTTTGTGATTTGCAATATCCACTTAACCCTACTGTTTTCACATTTTACTATTCTTTCTTTAGCACATCTGTGCTTACTATAGGAATTTGAGATCTAATGTTTCTTACTTTCCTCAAAATTTGTGTGGCATACCGAGTGTGAAAAATAGGAGCGCTGCGCATCTGTACAAAAGCCTGTGTTGAAACACAGTGAGTCAGAGTAAACTGATGTTCTTCACTGATAGCGACATAGATCTCATGCTGTAACGACAGAAGAGGTCTAGGAAACAGATCGTTTATTGAGAAAATCAGTGGGTATTTATAGAATTTTATTTACATTATTATTAGCATTATTGTTAGAGGAGAAGCAACCTCTTCTGATTGGTTATTTTCTTGCTGGAGGTTATCCTCTACTGTATGTAACCGTTTCTCAGAAAGTTAAGCCAAATGTCTGCGAATCTTATTTGCATACGTCAAGTCTTCTGTGATTGGTTGATGAGATCCTCAAGGTTAAGCTTTGTAATTGTTTTTTCCGCATCACCCTGATTCGGGACGTGAACATTGACGTGAATTGTTGTCTACAATTTTGGCTTACAGACAGCTCTCACCACAATACCACAGTGAGGGTGACACAAATTTTTACAAATATGACACAAAAATGTGGGGAAGGGGAAAGCAAGTTCATTTCAATCTTGTTATTTCAATCTCACATCGATATCTTTGTATTATCACCAATTTTTTTTCTCTCAACTTAGGTAGAAAACAGATCAATGAATGAAAAACTTTCAAAAACCAAAAGAAACTCTTCTTCTCATTCAATCAATATCCAGTCTATAAAATATGATAAAGCTAAAATAGACGAAATTATTGAAAGACTAGCCAGCTTAGATAAAAATAAACATCCTGTTGAGTGTACATCAGCAAGAATAATGTTGGGCTTCAATCGATACGATTATGGATGTTCACCTGAGAGTATTGCAAAACCGAATATGAAAAAAATGACACAAGAAGAAATTTTTGCAGTTATTGAACGTTTAACACAATATGATATAACCAAGTGTCCTCCAGGATCAAGAGGACATGAAAAGAAACAATAGCTGGTATTTCTTCTTTCTTAGCATCCAGTTAAACAGTTGACCTCTCGCTCTCTCTCTCACACCTTTTCTTCATGTTATGTATTTAACCTGTGAGGTGATGACCATCAATTGTCATCCTAGACATCTTAATCAGTGTAATGTATTTCAATTACATATATCATAATGTTTGTAAGATTGTATGATAGAAAGAGAAATATATACTTAAATATTTACCAAAGCATATCTAAAAGTTATTTCATATCATATGAATACATTAAAATTTTCTTATCATCAAATCATGTGTTAATCAGAAATTGTATTAGTTAAAAGCAAATGTACTTTAATGCCTTTCAGGTAAGTGAACTGTTTGATTATCTTGAAGATTCAAATGTTTACTCAGAAAAATTAAAACAATATACGTAAAAGAGAGGAACTTAGAAGGTATTCTCATGTGATTTTATTTAGCTTGTTTGATAATTGAATTTAGAGTGCCTATTTCTTTTTGCTTGAAACTGATCAGGTGGATCATAGACAGATAGATCAGATGACCAACAATGCTTAGACAATTTAATTTCAAAAGTCAGAATCAGACGAGATCAAAATATGCAACGTGTGATCTGTATCTATTGAACGACCGATAAGAGTTTTGAAAACATTGATTTCCCGATAAGAATTTAAAACAAGCAACAAATCAGGTTAAGAAAGCAGTAAGATTTAATAAAATCATCAAATTTCGGTAGAAATCGTCAGCTGAATACTCTACATTCACGAATATGTATACTTTTGAAATTACATTAGGAGATATAAGACTGATAAGCATAAAAAACTACATTGAATTAGTCATTCAGAAAGACAGGTCCGAATGTTTCCAGGTCAATTTCAAATAGATAAGGGGAGAGAGAGTATGAGAGATCGAAATTAAGATAAATTGCATTCCGCTTCAATTACATCACTTAGATAAACAATTAGTTATTAGGGAATATAACAAAACTGCAAACAGACTAATATCAATAGTAATAGCTATAATAATAATAATAGTGTTGAAGTGAGTTAAGATAATACTACTGATAAAGGATAGTTTTAAATGAATCAAGAATAATAATAATATTAAGAGGTTGAATAATAAGTAAAACGTAATACCATGGTAGTTTTAGAGTCACGACAATCTCCTTTTGTACACAGATACCTGGTTTATTAACACGAATTACACAAGCCTGTGCAACTGCAAGCATCTTCTCGTTTCTTTGTCTGATGACAATAGTGAATAACTTGACCGCGTCGATATCATGTCCATAATCCACAAGATGTTTTGTAATTGAGGACTGTGGGACTTTGTACTCAGCTGTTTTCAAGCATTTTGGCTAATGCTCCATCATGCGAGTAGAAAATCACCTTTGTGTACGACCTATGTATTTGCTTCCACAAACGCACCCAAATTGATGTAAGCAGTTTGAAGTGCCGAGGATTGGCGACTGATCTTTCCCAGATTGTTGAAGCACTCACTTATTGATGTTAAGGATAACAAGTTTTGCCGCATAATAAGTTCTCTTGATGGCTTTGTCGAGTCTTCGTTTGACTACTTCCTGTACATCATCTCCTTTGAACGGCAAACTGATATAGACAGGTTTCTTCGGAACTGTTTGGATTGTTTTGCAGGGGATAATTTCTTTAGAGTATTTTTTAATGTACTTCTCAAGATATCCATTCTTAGATAAAATTTCCTTCAGAGATTTTATTTCATGTTCAATGGTACTGTCAGAACAAATTTTTCGTGATCTATTGAACAGTGTTCTGACTAAGTTCTTTTTATAGTGAATTGGAACAAAGCTTTTGAAATGCATGTATTATCCTGCCCATGAAGACTTCCTAAACATAGATCTTTCGAATTCGCCATAATTCATTTTTAACTATAAAAACATCTAGGAATTTAGTAGTATCGTTTTCCTCGTGTTCTATTCTGAAATTGAGATTCAGATGGCATGAGTTGAATTTTATCAACATGTCTTCCGCTTTTGATCTGCTTCGACAGACAATAAAAATGTCATCAACATATCTTAGGTATACATCCGTTTCTTGTATACGTTGCTGCAAGATACCGGTTTCTAGTCGTCGTCTGCAAAAAGTGGTCCCAAAGGGCTTCCCATTGCGACACCATCAACTTGACGGATGAATTCATTAAATCCTGCTTTAATAACCTTTATTGCTTGTTTTAGATAAGAGCTCTGACAACAACGATAGGGGTACTACTGTTGGGGTTTGATAACGTCTCCAAAATTTGATATGGGCTTATAAGACTAGTACCAGAAATAATTCTGTAACTGAGATTATATACGAAAGGGCGGTATGTGACTCACCTGAATACCGAATGATTATTCCTGATTTTGGATCTCATTTGACCCTAAAGTCCATCTTCTACAGATATAAAACAGACTGGTCCAAGTCGATAAGAACGATCGAAATTTACCATACAAAAATGCATTGTGAACAAATATTGCATACCTTGAATGTTAAGCCAATAGATGGCTGATTTAATTGATTGCATAAATCAGCGTTTCAATGTTGTTCCACTGTGCCATAATAAATAGTCTACTTAGGTTCAATGGTTTAAATTTGTACTGACTGGTTTGGGCTGCTCTTAAAATTATGCAAATTTCCATTGGTATAAACCAATGTTATAAGAAGGGGGACTTATAGATTATGCCTCTGTTAAGAGGACTACAATCTACTTCTGAGAAGGGAGTATATATTCAAAGGTCTATTCTTAATAAAGGATAAAATGAGGTTTGTCGTCATTCCTGCCAACCACCATTTAATAAACAGCCAATATCACTAATAATATTGTTGAAAGGAATTTTCATTAATTGTTTGTTGCATATTGGGATTTATTAAGAATGCAGTTGTGCGTTACTCCTTACATTTTTGGTATAAATGTGTGTTACTTTTCAAGAATACATTTGTGATGAAAACTGATTTGCAAAAAAAAATAGTATGGAGCTGATGTTGTGTAGTGTGCTACTGAAGCAATTTTATAAGTAGGACTTTGTGTTCTCTGATTCTACAAGACGCAATTATTATTTATTTAATTCTAAATAGTAGCGAAGGTGATAATAATTTTCAACTTGATATGGAGGTTTGAATATACGAATATAGATTACAAGAGGCATAGAAACAAAAAAACTATACAAGATTAGAACATAATCGTAAAATGGTTATTCTAAATGGATTACAAGTGTGATCAGAAGGAGCATGGAAACAAACTTAAAATAACTGATTTTATAACTGAAAAAAAATGGTATGAATTGAATGAAGCCAAAGAGAGAAAATTACACATACACAGAGAAAAAAACAAAAAAAACAACTGAAGGATAAGAGAACATACCGAATTAGGTCCATGGTAGTTGTAAAGGCTGGACGTGTTTCTTTTGAACACATAGCCTCGGCTTTTCGATGCATATGGCGGGAACTACCGCAGTATAAAAAAAGAGTCGAAAACACACTGCCTTTGGGAAATTTTTTGTTTACTTTGCAAATGATTCTGAATGATGAGTCAGTTGAGATTCTATGACAGGTACTGACGAGGTGTTCAGTTAATGCGCTTCTGATTGAGCCAGTGCCTCTTCTTTGCAGCCATGCTGAATGATGTTCTCTAACACGCTTTGATAAGACCTGCATAGAACAACCTATCAGTTCATCTGCTCTTGCGGAGCTAGGTACATCATCAACTTCAATGTCATTGTTTCTGAAAATCACAAATCACATAAAAGATTATCCGTTTTATACTTCGTTTAGCTGGTATAATTTGCCGGCTAGAGAATGACAAAAACATGTTTAGTGTGTAAAATATTCTCTGCTCACTACTTGTTAGTCACTGCAACAAACTCTCTGTGCTATCGTCTCTAGCATTCTGATTTATTCATACGTTACCTTGAGAAAGTACACCTATTGCCTATTTCCATCAAGGCATTACGGATTTATTCAAGTTCCCTTTGTAAATGATATTCCACTCTTTGTCGTTTCCTTCTCATGACATTTTACAGTTTTCTATTGTGTACTAAATAGGTAGATAACTAAACAAATGTGTGTATTGCTCTTTGTATAGGCAGACTGATACCACCCAGTCAAATTGATCACTATACAAACAAAGTGCAACACAATACAATACGAGAATTAGCGACAATTCAAATGTGTACCACAGCTAACACTCCACACAAATCGATTATTCCCATTCGACCTGCTTTAATTCGCATGCACCTCCTCATTAGAAACCTAGCCAGCGTGAAAATATTCCTAAAATAGGCCCTTCTAACTATAATTCCATCTCATGAATTTCTATCATCATCAAATTCAATGTCAATTTTTCTGCAAATCACAAATTCGACAAGTTCCCAAACGACGGATATCGGATGCCTCAAGTTCATCGCTCAATCTGAAATGCTGCAGGGCATGATACCAGAAAGATAGAAAAAGGATATCGAAGACAACGCTTTCAAAGTGTCATCCGGTTAGTGCTATTCAGAGGCGAACGCATTCATCACTTTATATTAACACATATTGATTAAACACTGAAATATAAGACGAAAAATAAAGATCACGTAATAAAAATCATACAATATTATTGAAATTATTATCATTTAATGAAAACAACCAATAAAAGAATGAACTGGAAGAGAGAAGCAAATAAAAAAGCCGTTAATCGAAGCAAAGGTGATCACTTGAGAATGAAGGACTGTGCACAACAAAAAAAGAGTGCATACGTGTGCATAACGAGTAGACTGGTGAATGTCTGATGCAGACGTGGTGAGATGTAGAGCGAAAGATTGAGTGTGGGTCAGTTAGACAGACAGATAGACGGAAGACATCTATTTGTCTCTGCAATGGCCGTCGAAGCACTGCTGGCTGCAACATTCACCGTCACTCTGACACTCCGATTTCGATGGAAGACATTCAGACGCGCCCCTGACACACGCGCCTTCTCTCTCATTCACCATTTTGCACTCGTGTGGTGGACAGCAGTTTCTCCTTCCACTCTTATCACAGAATCGACCCACGTCTAGACAGCTGGCGTTCTGATGAGCGTTCGCCTTCAGGATTGTCTTCGTGTTGTCGTTTGTGTTGGCGTTGGCGCTGTTCACCATACCTGGAATAGAAATTCACACAATCGTTACAATATCAGTCTGTCATTGTCATTATCATTATTGTCATGATCAACCTCAGACAGTCAGTCAGTCAGTCAGATATCCAAAATACATCGCCTTTCTCATCTCAATCAACCAGCCGAACTGAACAACAACCACAATCAATACCGGAGTTCTCGATATCACTGACGTACATTCATATATTAGTTTGTGCAATATGAATATGCATATATGCATCATACACAATCGCCGCCATCCACTACGCATGTCTGAAATTCAACTCGTCTCGATTCATCCTCGTCATCATCGTGCTCAGTTTAGTGAACAAATGATACACGCCATAGACAACTGGAGGAAAGGACGTCCCTTCATCCAAGACATCCAAGACAAACACATTAACACACATTGGCTGTCTGTCATTCGACACTTGAAGTAATCGAGACAGAGAGAGAGAGAGAGACCAGGGGACTGATAACAACTGATAAACACGACCTGAACAAGCACACATACGTAGTGGAACACCAAAACACAGGTCGGTCGGTAACTAAAACTTACTCAATAAATCACTCACTCATAAATCACTCAATCAGTCAATCATGAACATAATCACTCACTGACTCACCGAGTACACTGTAGATGGCGACGACGGCGACAAAGCACAAGATCAGATAGTGTTGCATCGCTCCTCTTCACACTAGTACTACAACTCCTTGTGTATTCTGCTCTAACAGGTAATCCACTCACGCGCTTTTATACCAACTCACTAATCACTCATTATCTCGTGCAACCCACACACACACACACACACAGACATCACCACAACGAGAAGCAGTCATGCCGATTGTCAAGTGACGATCATCATGCTTATCATGATGATGATGATGATTGACATTATCAGGTCAATCTCATTGTCTTTAAGCCACTGGATAGCTTGTCACTACAAGTCTGTCACACGAAGCGAAGCAAATCAATGCAAACTAACCTGAATTCACGAAAGGCCACAGCATGACATGTCATGCCATGCCACTCCACCTCACTCTCTCGTCAAATCATCAATCACACCTGATTCTGTGTGATTCCATTTCCGAATTTCGTGCTCGGACTCACTTTCATCGTCTTAATTGTTTTCAGTGGATTATGCAGAATTATTCGAATGAGTGAACAGGTAACTCATGTGGATCACGTGCTGTTGTTGGTGTTGGTTTTCTTGGTGTGGTTGTTTGTGGTGGTGTGATGTGGTGTGGTGTGGTGGCGATGGTGTTTGTCGTCTCATATTTCTGGATTTCACGACGTGTGGGTGTTTGTTTTCTTCTAAATTAATGTCGAGATTATTTCACTGTAGGTTGTTGGTGATGTTGGAAATTATCGCCACCATATGTGCACTGAAGTTTTGATATCCGTGTTCGTTTTCTACTTCTTTTTAAGACTCGTCCTTGCTTTATCGTAATCATTTTCTCGTCAACCTGAATTGTAGACATTGCATAAAGTTTCGGATGTATGCTAGTCCATAGGATTCATACACCTCTTTAATGCCATGTGTTAATCGCATACTGACTGTTAAGTAGCAGATTGTTCGCTTATGAGACTAATTGTCCTGTATAAAATGATGCTGTCATTCTATTTCAAAGTTTCTCGTCAGCTGTAATCCACTACCAGAAATTGCAATCGTTGTAAATAATAATATTTTGTACTTCAATATTTGAAAGGCAATAAAGGAAATAAAAGAATTAAGATGAACAGATCCTCAATACATAAGCACTACACTTATTTTTGGTTTAGGTTACCATGAATTAAGATGCAGTCAAACTGTGAAAGAAAAAAGAGGTTGAGAGAAGACAGAAAACAGTAAAATCTAATGGACAGTGTTAGCTTGTACGTTAACATGGCAATCCTAGAAGGGTAAAGTTCATGGAATTATAAAAACTTGATTAGTAAGCTGAGCTCACTAGTGTGTGTGTGTCCATGTGAGTGACTAATCGGTGTATTGAGAGTCATACGGTTACGAAAGTAGTAAGAGATAAACTAAACTCTCTCTGTGCAGTTTCAGGTAACATCAACAAGGTAATCATCCAGTTCCGATGGGACTTTAGAGCATGTACTGCTGTATAGCATCACCATCTTGACTGCAAGGAAGTTCTGATTTATTGCTTCTTTCATCCCCTTTCAATCTTCTGTGATACTGATTCTACTTTGTATGCAAGACAAATGATCACTTTCTTCTTTTCAACTATTTGATACTTCGCTTTTGCATATCTTTCTTTGCTGTACCTAAGGACTAATCCCTCTGGATACTCGTATAGTAAGTGTCCTTACTAACACTCGCCTTTAGCTCATAGGACAGAAGCTGTTGTAGTGAAGGAAGGAATTGTCTAGTCCAGGTTTCGTCTCTGCAGATGGTCGACTCATGTCGTTACAAACGACAAACGTATCATCTACGTATCGACGATAGTATGTTGTTTCACTGAGAGCGTAACTCAGTCGTGTCTGTTCGAGACAACCCATGAAGATATCAGCTAGAATAGGTCGTAGATGAGAACCCATTGTGACCCTGTTAATCTGTTGGTAGAATTGGTTGTCGAATTTGAGTTCGTTATCTTTTGTGCAAAGACAAAGCAGGCGCTTCAACTCTGTTTCCTGTAATGGCAATAGATCTGTTTGTTTATAAATGATGTTTATTATTTCCATAACTAGGACATTTGTGAATAAGGCAGGCACACTCTATAACACCATTAGTTTATTTGATATATCGACATGGTTGAGTTCGACTTAGAAAATTGGAAGGTGTCATCCAAGCTATGAATTACGAAATTTTGTTGAATTCGCTTGAATGAATCAGATAGCCATCGCGATAGCCTGTGACAAGCTGGGTTTATCATTGATAGTAATAGTCTTCAGGGCACATTGATCGTATGCACTTTTAGCACAACCTACATGAATGCGAGGGGTCCACGTTATGAACTGAATTCGTTGTGAGTTTTGTTGTCAATCAGTTTCTTGATGAGTATTTCTCTGAGGTATTTACTTACTATATTTTCCAATCGCGTTGTTGCACTCTTCTTAGTCCTGTACACATGGAATTGCTTCGGGATCGTTAAGCATTGTCGACATTCTATGTACATATTCATTTTTATTAATTTTAACAAGTCCAGAGTCCTTATCGGGTCTAAACATGACGATGTCATCATTTTTCCATAGTTTCTTTAGTGCTGCCCTACGCTTCTCAGTAAGCACTTTCTGTTTTTCCGATGTTGATGTGTGTGGTGTTGGCTGGCTATTGTGTCAACCAGTTTGGACTTTAGCCATCCTCTTATGTCTTCGTCCACATGTTGCATGTCACACAGCTGATGGTATAAGCATTCAAATTGCCTTTCTGTATGTATACGGTTTATGTGCTTCTTGTGGATGAGAAACTTGAATCCCAAAGATAAGGCTTCTAAATCAATTTGGCTTCATTGTAAATCTGACAGATTACACAATACGCGAACCGTTCAGGTGACTGTGGGAAGTCTTCAGTTAAATTTTCTTTGAATATTCTCTCTAATCTCTGAATC
Organism: Trichobilharzia regenti; assembly: GCA_944472135.2. Taxonomy (NCBI): domain Eukaryota; kingdom Metazoa; phylum Platyhelminthes; class Trematoda; order Strigeidida; family Schistosomatidae; genus Trichobilharzia; species Trichobilharzia regenti. The sequence continues at coordinate 101,074,346 of OX235264.1, forward strand.
ATTTTCTACTTGTTTCGGAGAAGCGTGAGTGTGAAACGCGTATTCACGCGAAATCACACGTAATTCGTTAGTTAACAGCTCGTGAAAAATGTTAGCGAAATATTGCCGAATATCCTATGGATTGAGGAGGAGACACGTGCGTGGAACACAAATTCCGAAAAGAACTTCAATATATCCAAGATCGCGTGGTTGGATAATTCCTTAGTTACATCTCCACTGTAAATCAACTAAATATATCAGACAAAGAATACAACATACACGGGATGATGGAGTAGGCATTATAAACTAGCCATTTATTGGTTGTGTGCCTAGCCGTGTGCGTGACAACTGTGATAACACCATTACCCAGACAAGATACGTATTCACTTATCGGGATTAGGTTATCCGGCCGATTTCATAAATAATATGAACAAGAGATCAGAAAAGTGTTATGGAAAATATTATTCACTAGATGACAGTCGAATGAGGACTCATCAATTGACATGTCGCTCCAGAGACTATTCAAAAATATTTCGACAGAAACACGCTGAAGAAACTCTCCTTTCTTCTTTTTCAGTCGAAGTCAGATTATGACTCAGACGAAGGATATGTTGGCTGGTTTTCCAACTTTTATGCGTATTTAACAATTGTATTTACCAACAGTAGTGAGCATTTCTGTGGTTTACATTAATTATTTTTCATCAGATTTCAACTGTATCACTAGGTAACCATAAATTGATGTAACTCGTCAGGATGTATTCTTCATAATATACTTTCACACTAGCTTTTCCCTAGCCTGGGTTCTTATCATAATATTTGTCGCCTTACCGAGTTCGACACAAAGTCCTCTAAAAGTGAATTCGTATTGCTGGCTGAACATGACATCTGTATACACTGTATATTTCTATCGATGTCATCCTTGATTTTTACTGCATATATAACGTATGCTATACCACTGTAACAGTTTATTCACATTTTATACATGTTTTCATCTGTCTCTTTACTTGCCACACGTGAAACTAACGACACACAAGATTGAGCAATAAACGCAATATCCGACATGCATCTGTCTGCATATTTTATCATTTAGCCCGGAATTTGGTTCGCCACCATTGAACTGCTTTCTGGTTCCCGAAGTATTACGTCACATATTGCAAAATATCGACGCGTCTCGGCTGCACTGCACACAGATGTTCTCAGAGACATCACTGCTTCAGTCAACAGTGCTCACTCAGACCACCAATGTGATCGAATCAAAACAGTTTCGATGCAAAAACGGAGTGTCTTCGACGAGAAATGAATCCTGCGATTACTCACTGCATGTGAGTCAGGTCGAATGACGCCGTCTCAACTCCTCATGCACATGCATCAATTGATTAATCCATGTGAAGTTGACGAAGTTGTCTTACGAGAGATGTGTTTGCAGGGGCGACTGCGGTATATCCAACAGATTTCGACTATCTCCTACGAATCTGTCAATCTGGATGAACTAAGTGAGTTTGCAGACAGCATTCTAGCCGTGATGCCTGACATCAGTATCAACAATGTATCAACACGTAATGGGTTACCGGTTTTCGGCTGTGTCTACTGCGGACACTCTGCATTATCAGTTATTCGGCTTCAGAAAACAAGATGGAGAAATTACGAACTGAGATGTCCATCCTACGTGCACGATGTGGTAGATCACAGTCAAGGACAGGGCAGTGTCTGCTGTCTTTCTCGAGACAGCGGACCGGGAGATCTCCCAATACTCAAATTATCTTCAAGCAGACATTAACGACGATCGGTGTTACTAGCAAAAACACAAGCCGACGTTTCGACATGAGGCGCAAAACTACAGGAGCGTAACTCACAACGGTAACACTTCCTCCACTATTCAGGTGACCTTCCAGCATAACACGGAAATGTCTCCTCCCTGGCAGATTATGGTAGAAGTGTTTTCTCCAGAGTGGACTTAGTCAAAGCCGGATATCATCAGATACCAGTAGCTCCCAATGACATTGAGAAGACAGAAACACATCACAACACATTTCGGCTTGTTTGAATTCCTACGAATTTCACTCCGTCTACATACAGCTCCACAGTCGTTTCGCTGCTTCATGGACCAAGTCACTCAAGGTCTTCACTTTGTATTCGTTTATACAGATGACGCAATAAGTGCCAGGACGTCGTTAGCGGGACACATGGATGACATCGACATTTTGTTTCAGTGTTTCGAGCAATATGGTGTCTCTATATATTTATTCAAAAATGTGCATTTTCAGTGCATCTGCCATACAATTTCTCGGATATCACATGACCGAAGGCGTCATCCGGCCTATGAAAGAATAGATGGGGACTATCCAGATTTCCCTGAACCAGACAGACTTATTGAAAAAGGTCCGACGATTTTCGACGATGCCTAATTTCTATCGGTTTTATTTCTTCATGTACCTCCATCGAACAGCCTCCAACCGATCTCATGAAGAGTGATCCCAAGACGTTCCAACGGTCAGAACAAGCACACGACTGTCTCTGTAACGGAAAACCAGCTTTACCTGAAATCAGCGTATTGTCCCACATCAACGCCAGAGCATTATTAATTCTGTGTACAGATGCATCGCAGGTGGTATTAGGAGCAATCATACAGCAGAAATAAACAACGCTGTCACTGTATCTCCCTTATATTCCAAAATCATAGAAACTGCTCAAACACGCTGTAGCAATTTTCACAGAGAACTGTCGCTTTCCTGTTACAGGGTCGACATTTCACCATCTTCACCGACCATAAACCCCTTTGATGATATGCCTTTACCACTACTTCGTCACACAATCACTCGCCGAAAGAAGTTTGACAGCTGGATTACATTTGTCATTACAGTTTCCGACTCTCACCCAGTTTATCTAGGGAAATGTGAACGTCGAAGCCGACTCTGTTTCTCAACGCGACATCAATTATCTATCTTCGATGGACATCACTTTGCACAGTAGGGCTCAGCTACAATGCATTGAAGCCGAAATTCACAATTGTAGAGAGAAGAATTTCTTATAGCCGCAAGACATACGAATACCTCTGTTGGATAGAAGTATCATTTGCAATGTTTCCACAGACGTTCACAACACTTTCGTGTTTCAAAGTTTCAGGAAAGCCTGATCTGAACACTGACGCGTGCTTTAGATTCCCATCGTGGTGTAGGTGCTCCGGCGGTCAGACTCATTATCAAAGAAAGATCTGTGTGTACTAGGATGAGCTGTGAAGCTCGGAAATCGGTACGGTATGTCTCCCATGCCAATGATCATCGGTATGTCAATGGTGTTATGAAATATGAGTATTTCGAAATGATGAGAAAATGATTGAGAGACTGAACTATAAGGGATAGACGGAAACTGAAAGAAATTTCGGGAATAACTACTTCAGTCCATACGTGACGGTGATAGTCGGTTGATATGACAACAACCTACATAGTAAGTGTTATACGCCAAATAATCAGTGTGAAAATCTTCGCGAAAAATTTATATTCAGAAATATCGCTTGCAAACAGCTCCCAATCAGATCTCAAACACAATCAATCATAGAAACACATGGACACGTACACGCACGCGCGGTAAAACCGAGAAATATGAGACGACAAATATCACCAAAAACAACCACACCAAGAAAACCAACACCAACAACAGCACGTGATCCACATGAGTTACCTGTTCACTCATTCGAATAATTCTGCATAATCCACTGAAAACAATTAAGACGATGAAAGTGAGTCCGAGCACGAAATTCGGAAATGGAATCACACAGAATCAGGTGTGATTGATGATTTGACGAGAGAGTGAGGTGGAGTGGCATGGCATGACATGTCATGCTGTGGCCTTTCGTGAATTCAGGTTAGTTTGCATTGATTTGCTTCGCTTCGTGTGACAGACTTGTAGTGACAAGCTATCCAGTGGCATATAGACAATGAGATTGACCTGATAATGTCAATCATCATCATCGATGATAAGCATGATGATCGTCACTTGACAATCGGCATGACTGCTTCTCGTTGTGGTGATGTCTGTGTGTGTGTGTGTGTGTGGGTTGCACGAGATAATGAGTGATTAGTGAGTTGGTATAAAAGCGCGTCAGTGGACTACCTGTTAGAGCAGAATACACAAGGAGTTGTAGTACTAGTGTGAAGAGGAGCGATGCAACACTATCTGATCTTGTGCTTTGTCGCCGTCGTCGCCATCTACAGTGTACTCGGTGAGTCAGTGAGTGATATTTCATGATTGACTGATTGAGTGATTTATGATGAGTGATTTATTGAGTAAGTTTTAGTTACCGACCGACCTGTGTTTTGGTGTTCCACTACGTATGTGTGCTTGTTCAGGTCGTGTTTATCAGTTGTTATCAGTCCCCTGGTCTCACTCTGTCTCTCTGTCTCGATTACTTCAAGTGTCGAATGACAGACAGCCAATGTGTGTTAATGTGTTTGTCTTGGATGTCTTGGATGAAGGGACGTCCTTTCCTCCAGTTGTCGATGGCGTGTATCATTTGTTCACTAAACTGAGCACGATGATGACGAGGATGAATCGAGACGAGTTGAATTTCAGACATGCGTAGTGGATGGCGGCGATTGTGTATGATGCATATATGCATATTCATATTGCACAAACTAATATATGAATGTACGTCAGTGATATCGAGAACTCCGGTATTGATTGTGGTTGTTGTTCAGTTCGTCTGGTTGATTGAGATGAGAAAGGCGATGTATTTTGGATATCTGACTGACTGACTGACTGTCTGAGGTTGATCATGACAATAATGATAATGACAATAACAGACTGATATTGTAACGATTGTGTGAATTTCTATTCCAGGTATGGTGAACAGCGCCAACGCCAACACAAACGACAACACGAAGACAATCCTGAAGGCGAACGCTCATCAGAACGCCAGCTGTCTAGACGTGGGTCGATTCTGTGATAAGAGTGGAAGGAGAAACTGCTGTCCACCACACGAGTGCAAAATGGTGAATGAGAGAGAAGGCGCGTGTGTCAGGGGCGCGTCTGAATGTCTTCCATCGAAATCGGAGTGTCAGAGTGACGGTGAATGTTGCAGCCAGCAGTGCTTCGACGGCCATTGCAGAGACAAATAGATGTCTTCCGTCTATCTGTCTGTCTAACTGACCCACACTCAATCTTTCGCTCTACATCTCACCACGTCTGCATCAGACATTCACCAGTCTACTCGTCATGCACACAAATCCACTTCATGCACTACACCCACTTCAATGCCAATCGTGTTATCATGAGCATGTTATCATCACACAACTGACTGTTCACTGTCTTCCGATTTGCTTTCCTCACCTTCTTCTCCTGTGTGTTTCTGTCGGCTTTCATAAACAATAAATGATTATGCCATCACATGTGATATTCTTTTTCGGTTCATAATCCAACGTGATAATGTGGATGAATTTCCTCATGTTTATTTGATTAACTGCATACTAACTAGGATTCACAGGCGTTTCCTCGGTGTTGCTTTCAATGAAATCTTATCAATTTGGTGTGGTTCATTCCTGTTGTGTTTGCATTTTATTGTAATATAGTCTGATAGTTTTATGCAGTAATCTTTACTTATGAAGTTTCGAGCACAGTTTTCTGCACTTGTGTGGGTTGATTCGGAAGAACTTGTGCGTATTTGCTGTCGCCTTGTTGGAATACTGAGTGGTTCCGCCTTCTTCTCTCTTTGAGCACCATGTCGCCTCCACGACTCTCCACTCAGTGCATGATACAGATGAGTATTTCGAATGCCAAAATCCTGTCGCATATGCAATCGAGGAATTGCTTGTTCGTTCCGAGGATCACATTGGTAGCGTTGAATCATCTTGAATACTTGAATTGCATCCACTGAGTGTTCAACACCAACTTATCTCTACAGAGCAGAGTTACTCATATTTTCTTGTTACTTTCACGGATACAGCATATATAATGCTTAGTGTCACGTTGACAATCGAGCCTAGTTGTTCGGAGAGTGTATGTGTTTTCGAGGGAGTAGTGGTGTTGTTAAATGTGTGGAAAATTGAGAAAATTCGTAGGGCACATGGCATGTTGTCTCTGGTAGACAGCTCAGATTGTTTCCATAGCGCAAATATGTGCTGGCTCTTCGGTCAAGATATTGATTACATATACCGATTGAAAATGACCGACAACAATAAAACTCACATTTTCAGAGGACTACGAGGGACCTAGGTGGACGTTTGTTTCGCTGGATGTTGTGACTGGAGTAGTATGGCTTCTCAGTGGTCAACGTTGAGAATGTCATACAGTGCTGAGTGACAGTCAAAGGAGGGGATATCGGCATATACGACTGGTTCTGCAGTCAATTCCATTAAAAGCTTTAGGTGATTTGGGGTCCACACATGTGATTGTTTCGTTTCCAAGGACATCCAATTCCAGTCATTATCCGCTGGTGTTGCAGGAACAGGCTATACGATGGACGCATGCCGTCGTGGTCCGTGATTAGTGCGCGAGAACTGTGGCCGACGAAGAAGTTTGATAAAGCGCTTCAGAATGAGGGGAGAAGAGATGGGATGACAGCCTTTGAGGTCGGTGATCAAGTGAAGTGTAGAGGAGGAAAAGATGCGATTATATGTAAGCCGCGTCCAGAGAATTAGGACTTTGATGGACTCTGATATTGAGATGAAATTTGGAGAACACTGTCATGTTGGTTGGACTCCTAGTGAGGTGGTGAATGTGAATTAGGCAGGCGGATGCGAGGTGACGTGTTCCCATGGATTGTCTGTCAGCTACTCAACATTTGAATGAATTCCAAGTGTATTATCGTGTTGTGTTGTGTTGTGTTGAATTGTGTTATTGAAGTGGTAAGTCCGAGTGAATCGTTTCACTCTGCATAGATTCACCGTGATGTGTGGTAGGTGATTCATAAAAATGACCGCCTGACTGGACGGTTGGAGGAGTTGTCAGTAGTGATTTACTGGCTCCTGCGTGTGGATGACTATGCGCCAACACACATTCATGGTCTGTGTATTCATGGATTCTGCATATGTGAGTGAGTGAGTGAATCGACCATCGAGTGATTATTCATGGTGTCTTTGAATTCATGCCTTTCGTCGCCTACAGTCAGACTCGAAATGGATGAAGATGGAGTCACCAGTTATTTGGAGCTCTGAGACCAGTCCAAATCGTCCTCTATTCATTCCCGTCCCTTTTCTTTCTCATGCAGACGTACTCAAAATAATCAACTTGACAGGAATCTGAATTTCTGCACTTGAGTAATGAAATCAGAGTACGTAATATATCAGGAGAATATTCGATTTCTGAATTGTCATCAACCAACATCGCAGAACGCGTTGAGTGATAGTGACACACCATCGCCATCATAATCGTCACCATCATCATCATCATCAAATAAGTGATGATATTGTATGACGGCTGAGGAGAACATCCTCCAGGAATGACGTGTCATCGCTCTTTTCAGAGCACCTCCACTTGTCGTCATCAAATTATAACATGCAGATTCATCTGTCTAGCGTGGAACAGCCACTACTTATTTATCTGCATTGTGAATGGACAGCTTCAGAGGAGTGAGAGCATCTAGATAGATTTCAGTTGAGCTGGTTCATTGTGAACTTGTTGTGACTGGAAGATGGATTGTAAGTGGCTCAACGTAATAGACATCGTAAATGGAATGAAAGTTCCACGGGTAAAAATATGTTACAGCTGCACTGAACTGAATAGCCCTGTGTCAGAAATTGATATGTCCAGTGAGGAAATGAAAAGACCCTGTTGTCAACTTGTTGTTGTGCTGAAGAGAATAAAGCTGCATCCCTGACATGTTATATCAGCCAATACTGCTAATTGTTATAGTCGAAATGGAATTGACTGGTGGGTGTATCACAAGATTTGGGAGAAAGGATGACGTACCACATCATGCTGGTTCCCATCACTTCTTGATTCTCTCTACAGCTGATGGTTCGTTTTCTCAAAACCCATTTTCATTCATCTCGTGTGGTGAAACTGCCTGACCCTGCAAATCAATATTCGCTGATAGAACTCATATTGCCAATTCTATGATGTCTATGATGTCCACTGACTGATTCACCCGAAATGAACATCGTCAGCATAATAATAGCAATAATAGTAATGATAAGCTTTATTCCAAAAGCGTACTTGTGATACAGACTGGAATTCTCAGCGTTTCACTACATACAGTATTGCATCCAGTTAGTACATTATCAATATATAAAATTCTACATAGATTAAGGTAATCTCAGTTCGTTTTGACAACTACACATTGGCATGTCGGTAGGAAAGCCGAAAGTTAACAGAATGTTTGAAGGTGTTAGAAAAGTATATACTAGCGTATTTACTGGCGTGAGCGGTAACAAAACGGTTGAGATATACAGAGGGTGAGAGAACGAAGAAGAATGTTTTACATAGAGTTTGTAAGGAAGAGAGAAACAAAGCAGCACATAACAACACAAAACAGAGAGAGAGAGAGAAGAGGAAAAGAAAGAAAGAAAACGTTGTGCCTATAAATGATATGAGGAGTTGGAAAGACGAGATCCAGTTGTTCTATTGACTATTTATTAAGTTACAGGCATCACGCCTAATGCTTTCTTCTTTATCGCACAGAACACGAGCTAAGTAGGGTATGGTTGAGTTTTTGTACTTCTAGTGCGAGCATATAGTTTTCTACATAGTCGGGCTTCTGGTCTGCCTTCCTGATGGGATACAAGGGGAGAGTTGTGAATCAAAGGTGTGGTGTGAGTTAGATAGGTTGAATGGATTGAGCCCATTTTTCACATGTGTCCATGTGCCTGTCGACCAGAATATTAACAAGCTGGTTAAGTGGCACATTGCTTACCCTGCTAACAACTTTCAACATCCTACGTAATAAGGTATAGTCTTTCTTCAGTAGCCCTGGAAAATCTAAGGGGGAACAATAGAGAATAATAGACAGAATGCAAGAGTCTGTTCTAGTTAAACTACTCTGATCAGATTTATGCAAGGTGAGAGCTGAACTTTCTTCTTATTTGATTGTACTATGGAGTTTGTGCCTTAGAGTTCGAGGTCAAATTAATGTTTGGTCGATTTCACTGCATAATAATAATAATAATAATAATTAAAATCTTATCTAATTACAGACTCATGTAAATTAGTCTGATGAACTTCGTAAAAATAAACTTCTTGTTCAAGCTAATACTTTCCTTATTCGCCTAATTAATGGATCTAAATGAAGAGATTCAAGATTACAGAAAACGCATGAAAGATAGGACTTCAGGTTAACATGGAGAAAACAAAAGTTGATGAAGATTCCTGGCCAACACCAACAGCCACAGCAGCAACAACAACAAACAACAGTCGGCATAAACGGAAGAAATCTGAAAGAAGCAACCTCCTTCGCCTGCCTACTTGGGAAGCATCGTTTCAACTGAGGGCGGAACTGACGAGGATATCAAAGCAAGGATCGGGAAAGCAAGACAAGATTTCACTTCTCTCAAGTCTGTGTGGAGGTCAACAGCGCTAAACATGGAAAATAACATCCGGATTTTCAACTCCAGTGTGAAATCAGTGCTACTTACTAAACGCGTCAGAGACTTGCACTCTGCGTCACGAAGGCCACTTCGAATAAACTACAGACCTTCATCACCATCTGTCTTCACTCAATACTCAAGATCAGATGGCCAGCCAGAAAAGATCAGCAACAGGGACTTCTGGCGATGAGCGAACCAACCTGGAACCGATTGTGCAAGAAATAAGCGGAGAGAAACGGAGGTGGGTTGGCAATACTCTAAGAAAACAATCAAGTGACATAACTAGACAAGCCCTCGAGTGGGAACCGGACGGGAAGCACCGAGTTGGTCGTCAGTGCGAGGGTGACATGGGGAGATCATGTGAAGAGGAGATAAAAGGATGAAAGGTGAAAACTCTAGCAGACAACCGAACTCAGTGAAGACGCGCGGCTGAAGCCCTATTTTCCTCCAGGAATAAAAGGAAATAATAGTAATAAAACGAGTTTGATTTTCACTTGCATAATAAGATGAATCAATAACAGAAATTTTCAAGTGATGAGCATGTAAGCGTACAATACTGTTTAGTAACTCTAAACTATAGTGACCCAAGTGAACGGATGTTATACTGACCTTGATAAATAAACCAATCAGATTAGTTGATGGTAAAAGTTAGCAATTATGAATGCGGTGGACGAATTACGTTTCAGATTTTATCCAGATCTAGTACTTCAGTGGTGTTTGGATAATAGGCTTTGAGGATACGATAATATATGTAGATGTAGAGGAGTAATGTCTATACAGAGAAATGCAGCTTGTGTTTATGTGTGCGTATTAAGATATCCAGATTGTCGTTGCAAAAATCCGTTTGTGATAGTATGTCAACCGATTTTTACGTTCATGAATGATGAGAAGTAGTGAAAGAAAGGACGATGAAACAGAGCAATATACAGTTATCTGGATGAATTTGTGTTCCAAAGTTGTTTTGGCCTATAAATTAAGACTCCAGTGAGGAATTAGGAGGTTTTTTTAGAAAGAAACTGGAGCTGCACCAGATCTCAGAGTGAACGCGCAGAAATCGACGCCAGAAACGACAGATGCAATCATCGGTAAACGCGAAGAGGCAATTAAGCAGAATCATTAAGAAAACACTTGTATCATACAGAAGATATTCACGTGTTGTTTCACTAGCACTCAATGTGTTCCAGGATGTTTGTTGATGACAATTCAGAAATCAAATATTCTCTATATATATTAGGCATGCTTGGATCATCGTTGAACTGTAACACATCAAAATAATCTTTAGTAAGTTTAGTATGGTTACATGAGAAGTAAAGGGATGGGAGGGAAAGGAGGGAGATGACTGGAGACTTCCTCTCAATGCATTTCGAGTCTCAATTTAGGCGACGAAAGGCATGAATTCAAAGACACCATGAATAATCACTCGATGGTTGATTCACTCACTCACTCACACATGCAGAATCCATGAATACACAGACCATGAATGTGTGTTGGCGCATAGTCATCCACACGCAGGAGCCAGTAAATCACTACTGACAACTCCTCCAACCGTCCAGTCAGGCAGTCATTTTTATGAATCACCTACCACTCACATCACGGTGAATCTATGCAGAGTGAAACGATTCACTCGACTTACCACTTCAATAACACAATTCGACACAACACAACACAACACGATAATACACTTGGAATTCATTCAAATGTTGAGTAGCTGACAGACAATCCATGGGAACACGTCACCTCGCATCCGCCTGCCTAATTCACATTCACCACCTCACTAGGAGTCCAACCAACATGACAGTGTTCTCCAAATTTCATCTCAATATCAGAGTCCATCACAATCCTAATTGCAAACATCGCGAGACTATTCTTAGAAGAGTAACCACCAGATTACTAGATTTGCTCGTGCATTTCATACGTGCAGATCTCACTGAGACACTCGATATCCTACTCAATAGCTTCGCTTTGCATGATGTTCACTCGATCTTCAACGCACCATTTGCACAGATCTTCCGTAGCGTGCTACTTCTAGACTTCATAGTGTGTTTCTCTGTGTTTGTATATTTCACGTCTGCCATACGTGTCCACAAGTTTGCATGGTTTTTCTTTGATGTCAAATCTATCTGCCTGCTATTCGACGTTGTGTGCCGATGAACATCTCTTAATTTGAATACTGTTGACAAGACTCCTCAATAGCACACGCCATACTCCTCCTCCTCCTCCTATCATAGTGCTTCGAACGGAGCCTTTCACACCATCTCGGTTCTTCTTTCTTCTTGTTGTAACTTGATTCTGTCTTTCCTATCCCACTAAATACGTTTCTGCAGTTGGCTGATGTTAACCCGTTCCTGCTTATTCGCTCTTTTCATAGTATAAACAACACCAGGTCTCTCGGTGACAGTGTAAGGCCCTTCCCAATTCGGAGGAGTGTCCGGCTCAGGTATAGTCGCGCCTTCTCCTCTTCTACACTTCAGTTGATCGCCGACCTCAAAAGGTGCGTTCCTATCTCATCTCCCTGTTCTGATTTCATGGCAACTTTCTTCTTTGGGCGCCTGATGATCGTGACATCTTCTTTCCGTTTCCTACTCAGCTTCATTATAGTCCACTCTCGGAGGAGAGGCCAGCTTGTTTATTTTATTAGTAGTCCTGATTTCCTCCATAATATCAACTGAAATGGTGAAAATATGCTTTGTTGTTTCCTAGGTGGAGGCTCGATGTGCCAGATGCATGAATGGAAGCAGTGTATCTCATTTACCTGCCGTCGAGGCCTGCCACAAGTCACCTACTTCTCTAACTGGAATCGACTACAGACCCAGTCGTATGCACCGGTCCCCGCTCCATTGACTGGCAGTAAGCGTATGCAAGTACATGCCTTCTCATCTTCTCCTGTATGCGCCAGGTGGTTGCATTCTTGTATCATTTCATGGAGTAATGACGGATATATTACCTCCGATACACTTCCATCGACTTCTCGCCGAGTCAGAGCACCATATACTATCACGCTTAATAATACTTTCTGTCTGAAAAGCGTAGTGAGGAGCCTACTCAACAAAGATTGATTCACTTCGATTGCGTCATAGATAACTTGCATCATAATTTTCAAGTTGAGCACTGAGAAGCCATACTCCTCCAGTCACAACATCCAAGGCTACAATCGTCCACATGGGTCTCTCGTAGTCCTCAGAAACTGTGGGGTCACCATTACTGTTTCTCACCCACAATTAACGCAGTCGTATCGCTGTCGCTCATTTTCATCGGTATTTGTAATCATTATCTTGACCGAAGAGCCAGCACATATTTGCGCTATGGAGACGATCTGAGGTGTCTACCAGAGTACTCATGCCATGTACTCTACGAATTTTCTCAATTTTCCACACATTTAACAACACCATTACTTCTTCGAAAACACATACACTCTCCGAACAACTAGGCTCGATTGTCAACGTGACACTAAGCATTATATATGCTGTATCCGTGAAAGTAACAAGAAAATATGAGTAACTCTGCTCTGTAGAGATAAGTTGGTGTTGAACACTCAGTGGATGCAATTCAAGTATTCAAGATGATTCAACCCTACCAATGTGATTGTCGGAAAAGAAAAGCAATTAGTCAATTGCATATACCGCAGAAGTCTGGGATTCGAAATACAACATATGTAGCATGCACTGAGTGGAGAGTCGTGGAGGCGACATGGTGCTCAAAGAGAGAAGAAGGCGGAACCACTCAGTATTCCAACAAGGCGACAGCAAATACGCACAAGTTCTTCCGAATCAACCCACACAAGTGCAGAAAACTGTGCTCGAAACTTCATAAGTAAAGATTACTGCATAAAACTATCAGACTATATTACAATAAAATGCAAACACAACAGGAATGAACCACGCCAAATTGATAAGATTTCATTGAAAGCAACACCGAGGAAACGCCTGTGAATCCTAGTTAGTATGCAGTTAATCAAATAAACATGAGGAAATTCATCCACATTATCACGTTGGATTATGAACCGAAAAAGAATATCACATGTGATGCCATAATCATTTATTGTTTATGAAAGCCGACAGAAACACACAGGAGAAGAAGGTGAGGAAAGCAAATCGGAAGACAGTGAACAGTCAGTTGTGTGATGATAACATGCTCATGATAACACGATTGGCATTGAAGTGGGTGTAGTGCATGAAGTGGATTTGTGTGCATGACGAGTAGACTGGTGAATGTCTGATGCAGACGTGGTGAGATGTAGAGCGAAAGATTGAGTGTGGGTCAGTTAGACAGACAGATAGACGGAAGACATCTATTTGTCTCTGCAATGGCCGTCGAAGCACTGCTGGCTGCAACATTCACCGTCACTCTGACACTCCGATTTCGATGGAAGACATTCAGACGCGCCCCTGACACACGCGCCTTCTCTCTCATTCACCATTTTGCACTCGTGTGGTGGACAGCAGTTTCTCCTTCCACTCTTATCACAGAATCGACCAACTTCTAGACAGCTGGCGTTCTGATGAGCGTTCGCCTTCAGGATTGTCTTCGTGTTGTCGTTTGTGTTGGCGTTGGCGCTGTTCACCATACCTGGAATAGAAATTCACACAATCGTTACAATATCAGTCTGTTATTGTCATTATCATTATTGTCATGATCAACCTCAGTCAGTCAGTCAGTCAGTCAGTCAGTCAGTCAGTCAGTCAGTCAGATATCCAAAATACATCGCCTTTCTCATCTCAATCAACCAGACGAACTGAACAACAACCACAATCAATACCGGAGTTCTCGATATCACTGACATACATTCATATATTAGTTTGTGCAATATGAATATGCATATATGCATCATACACAATCGCCGCCATCCACTACGCATGTCTGAAATTCAACTCGTCTCGATTCATCCTCGTCATCATCGTGCTCAGTTTAGTGAACAAATGATACACGCCATAGACAACTGGAGGAAAGGACGTCCCTTCATCCAAGACATCCAAGACAAACACATTAACACACATTGGCTGTCTGTCATTCGACACTTGAAGTAATCGAGACAGAGAGAGAGAGAGAGACAGAGGGACTGATAACAACTGATAAACACGACCTGAACAAGCACACATACGTAGTGGAACACCAAAACACAGGTCGGTCGGTAACTGAAACTACTCACTCACTCACTCACTCACTCAATAAATCACTCAATCAGTCAATCATGAACATAATCACTCACTGACTCACCGAGTACACTGTAGATGGCGACGACGGCGACAAAGCACAAGATCAGATAGTGTTGCATCGCTCCTCTTCACACTAGTACTACAACTCCTTGTGTATTCTGCTCTAACAGGTAATCCACTCACGCGCTTTTATACCAACTCACTAATCACTCATTATCTCGTGCAACCCACACACACACACAGACATCACCACGACGAGAAGCAGTCATGTTGATTGTCACGTAGCGATGATCATGATCATGATGATGATGATTGACATAGTCAGGTCAATCTCACTGTCTGTCAGCCACTCGATCGCTTGTCACTACACGCTTGTCACACGAAGTGAAGCAAATCAATGCAACTTAAACTGACGCCACGCCACGCCATGACATGCCACTCCACCTCACTCTCTCGTCAAATCATCAATCACACCTGATTCTGTGTGATTCCATTTCCGAATTTCGTGCTCGGACTCACTTTCATCGTCTTAATTGTTTTCAGTGGATTATGCAGAATTATTCGAATGAGTGAACAGGTAACTCATGTGGATCACGTGCTGTTGTTGGTGTTGATTTTCTTGGTGTGGTTGTTTGTGGTGTGGTGGTGACGGTGGTGTTTGTCGTCTCATATTTCTCGGTGTACGTGTGCGTGTACGTGTACGTGTAAGTCTTTGCTTGCTTGTGTTTGAGATCTAGTTGTAAGTGTGTAAGTCTGGTTGAATGAAATCTTGATACTCTGTATGTTTTCCTCCACAGGCCGGATATCGTCCTCGGTGAATTAATGTTACTTCGCTAACATATTTCACGAGCAGTTATTCAAGGTACTACACATTCCACACCTGCATGACTCCCCTCTGACTGAGTATTGTAGAAGTGTTTTCTCCTAAATGGACCTAGTCAAAGCTTATCAACAGATACCAATCGCTCTCGAACACATTGAGAAGACAGAAACACATTATAACACACTTCGGCTTGTTTGAATTCCTACGAATTTCACTCCGTCTACATACAGCTCCACAGTCATTTGGCTGCTTCATGGACCAAGTCACTCAAGGTCTTCACTTTGTATTCGTTTATACAGATGACGCAATAAGTGCCAGGACGTCGTTAGCGGAACACATGGATGACATCGACATTTTGCTCCAGTGTTTCGAGCAATATGGTGTCTCTATATATTTATTCAAAAATGTGCATTTTCAGTGCATCTGCCATACAATTTCTGGGATATCACATGACCGAAGGCGTCATCCGGCCTATGAAAGAATAGATGGGGACTATCCAGATTTCCCTGAACCAGACTCACTGAAGGAGGCCCAGCGAATTTCGGCGATGCCTAATTTCTATCGGTTTCATTCCCACATGTACCTCCATCGCACAGCCTCCAAATGATCTCCTGAAGTGTGAAGCAAAGACGTTCCAACGGTCAGCACAAGCACACGATTGTCTCTCTTGTTAGACAAAGAAGTCAGCGTGTTTTTCCACATCAACGCCAATGCATTTTTTATCCTGTGTACAGATGCATCGCAGGTGGTAATAGGAGGAATCCTACATCAGAAATTAAACAACGCCGTCACTCCATCTGCGTTCTTTTCCAAAACCCTAGAAACTGCTCAAACACGTTGTAGCAATTTTGACAAAGAACTGTCGGCTCTTTATCCACCAAACAAGCATATGATTTTCCTGTTACACGGTCGACGTTTCAACATCTTTACCGACTATAAACCCATTCGATGATATGCCTTAACCACTACTCCGTACGACAAACAATCGCCAAGAGAAGTTCGACAGCTTGATTGCATTTCCCATCACAGTTTCCGACTCTCGCCCAGTTTTTCTAGGGAAATGTGAACGTCGAAGCCGACTCTGTTTCTTAACGCGATATCAATTATCTATCTTCGATAGACATCAGTTGCTCAACTACAACGCACTGAAGCCGAAATTCGCAATTGTAGAGAGGAGAATTACTTACAGTTGCAGGACATACGTATACCTCTGTCGGATAGAAGTATCATTCGCGATGTTTCCACAGAAGTTCACAACATTTTCGTGTTTCAAAGTTTCAGGAAAGCCTGATCTGAACACTAAAACGAGCTTTAGCTGTCTCATCGTGGAGCAGGTGCTCCGGTGGTCAGACTCATCATCAAAGAGAGCTCTGTGTGTATTGGGATGAACTGTGAAGCTCGGAAATCGGTACGGTATGTCTCCCATGCCAATGATCAACGGTATATCAGTGGTGTTATGAAATATGAGTATTTCGAAATGATGAGAAAATGATTGAGAGACTGAACTATAAGGGATAGACGGAAACTGAAAGAGAATTCGAGAATCACCACTTCAATCCAAGCACAGACACACACGTACACGTACACGCACACGTACACCGAGAAATATGAGACGACAAACACAACCGTCACCACCACACCACAAACAACCACACCAAGAAAATCAACACCAACAACAGCACGTGATCCACATGAGTTACCTGTTCACTCATTCGAATAATTCTGCATAATCCACTGAAAACAATTAAGACGATGAAAGTGAGTCCGAGCACGAAATTCGGAAATGGAATCACACAGAATCAGGTGTGATTGATGATTTGACGAGAGAGTGAGGTGGAGTGGCATGTCATGGCGTGGCGTGGCGCGAATTCAGTTTAAGTTGCATTGATTTGCTTCACTTCGTGTGACAAGCGATCGAGTGGCTGACAGACAGTGAGATTGACCTGACTATGTCAATCCTCATCATCATGATCATGATCATCGCTACGTGACAATCAACATGACTGCTTCTCGTCGTGGTGATGTGTGTGTGTGTGTGTGGGTTGCACGAGATAATGAGTGATTAGTGAGTTGGTATAAAAGCGTGTCAGTGGATTACCTGTTAGAGCAGAATACACAAGGAGTTGTAGTACTAGTGTGAAGAGGAGCGATGCAACACTATCTGATCTTGTGCTTTGTCGCCGTCGTCGCCATCTACAGTGTACTCGGTGAGTCAGTGAGTGATTATGTTCATGATTGACTGATTGAGTGATTTATTGAGTGAGTGAGTGAGTGAGTGAGCTTCAGTTACCGACCGACCTGTGTTTTGGTGTTCCACTACGTATGTGTGCTTGTTCAGGTCGTGTTTATCAGTTGTTATCAGTCCCCTGGTCTCACTCTCTCTCTCTCGTCTCGATTACTTCAAGTGTCGAATGACAGACAGCCAATGTGTGTTAATGTGTTTGTCTTGGATGTCTTGGATGAAGGGACGTCCTTTCCTCCAGTTGTCGATGGCGTGTATCATTTGTTCACTAAACTGAGCACGATGATGACGAGGATGAATCGAGACGAGTTGAATTTCAGACATGCGTAGTGGATGGCGGCGATTGTGTATGATGCATATATGCATATTCATATTGCACAAACTAATATATGAATGTACGTCAGTGATATCGAGAACTCCGGTATTGATTGTGGTTGTTGTTCAGTTCGTCTGGTTGATTGAGATGAGAAAGGCGATGTATTTTGGATATCTGACTGACTGACAGACTGACTGACTGATGACTGACTGACTGACTGAGGTTGATCATGACAATAATGATAATGACAATAACAGACTGATATTGTAACGATTGTGTGAATTTCTATTCCAGGTATGGTGAACAGCGCCAACGCCAACACAAACGCCAACACGAAGACAATCCTGATGGCGAACGCTCATCAGAACGCCAGCTGTCTAGAAGTTGGTCGATTCTGTGATAAGAGTGGAAGGAGAAACTGCTGTCCACCACACGAGTGCAAAATGGTGAATGAGAGAGAAGGCGCGTGTGTCAGGGGCGCGTCTGAATGTCTTCCATCGAAATCGGAGTGTCAGAGTGACGGTGAATGTTGCAGCCAGCAGTGCTTCGACGGCCATTGCAGAGACAAATAGATGTCTTCCATCTGTCTGTCTGTCTAACTGACCCACACTCAATCTTTCGCTCTACATCTCACCACGTCTGCATCAGACATTCACCAGTCTACTCGTCATGCACACAAATCCACTTCATGCACTACACCCACTTCAATGCCAATCGTGTTATCATGAGCATGTTATCATCACACAACTGACTGTTCACTGTCTTCCGATTTGCTTTCCTCACCTTCTTCTCCTGTGTGTTTCTGTCGGCTTTCATAAACAATAAATGATTATGGCATCACATGTGATATTCTTTTTCGGTTCATAATCCAACGTGATAATGTGGATGAATTTCCTCATGTTTATTTGATTAACTGCATACTAACTAGGATTCACAGGCGTTTCCTCGGTGTTGCTTTCAATGAAATCTTATCAATTTGGCGTGGTTCATTCCTGTTGTGTTTGCATTTTATTGTAATATAGTCTGATAGTTTTATGCAGTAATCTTTACTTATGAAGTTTCGAGCACAGTTTTCTGCACTTGTGTGGGTTGATTCGGAAGAACTTGTGCGTATTTGCTGTCGCCTTGTTGGAATACTGAGTGGTTCCGCCTTCTTCTCTCTTTGAGCACCATGTCGCCTCCACGACTCTCCACTCAGTGCATGCTACATATGTGTATTTCGAATCCCAGACTTCTGCGGTATATGCAATTGACTAATTGCTTTTCTTTTCCGACAATCACATTGGTAGCGTTGAATCATCTTGAATACTTGAATTGCATCCACTGAGTGTTCAACACCAACTTATCTCTACAGAGCAGAGTTACTCATATTTTCTTGTTACTTTCACGGATACAGCATATATAATGCTTAGTGTCACGTTGACAATCGAGCCTAGTTGTTCGGAGAGTGTATGTGTTTTCGAAGAAGTAATGTGTTGTTAAATGTGTGGAAAATTGAGAAAATTCGTAGAGTACATGGCATGAGTACTCTGGTAGACACCTCAGATCGTCTCCATAGCGCAAATATGTGCTGGCTCTTCGGTCAAGATAATGATTACAAATACCGATGAAAAATGAGCGACAGCGATACGACTGCGTTAATTGTGGGTGAGAAACAGTAATGGTGACCCCACAGTTTCTGAGGACTACGAGAGACCCATGTGGACGATTGTAGCCTTGGATGTTGTGACTGGAGGAGTATGGCTTCTCAGTGCTCAACTTGAAAATTATGATGCAAGTTATCTATGACGCAATCGAAGTGAATCAATCTTTGTTGAGTAGGCTCCTCACTACGCTTTTCAGACAGAAAGTATTATTAAGCGTGATAGTATATGGTGCTCTGACTCGGCGAGAAGTCGATGGAAGTGTATCGGAGGTAATATATCCGTCATTACTCCATGAAATGATACAAGAATGCAACCACCTGGCGCATACAGGAGAAGATGAGAAGGCATGTACTTGCATACGCTTACTGCCAGTCAATGGAGCGGGGATCGGTGCATACGACTGGGTCTGTAGTCGATTCCAGTTAGAGAAGTAGGTGACTTGTGGCAGGCCTCGACGGCAGGTAAATGAGATACACTGCTTCCATTCATGCATCTGGCACATCGAGCCTCCACCTAGGAAACAACAAAGCATATTTTCACCATTTCAGTTGTGTGGTGATTGACAATTTCTATCTCTGTATTGTTTAAAATACTTACTGTTGACTGTTGATATGTTTCTTATATGAATTGCATAATAATTCCGCTAAATACAAATTCCTGATTGCTGCCCTCTCTGGTTTTGTTGGATTCTGTAATTCCGTCATCTCGAAATACTAATATTCAAGTACAATAAATTACTACAAATTGGCGTCGCGATGGAGCTAAGTAACCTGGGAAAATTCCCATTAATGGTCTCCGCGGGAGATTGCTGATTATTTGGAATGCTTCGATGCGTGGTGCATTTCAAGAATGTTCGGGATGACAAAATACCTGCTCATTTCATCACTGCTATTGGGCTTGATGCATATAGCCTAGTGAAGAATCTGGCGTTTCCAGATAAACCCATTTCTCTGCCATATGCTAAGCTCCGTGAACTTCTTATAGATCACTTCCATGTAACTACTTTTGAGACCAGAGAGAGGGCTCACTTCAACAAACTGGTACGTTCTCCCAACCAGAAGATTAGACTTTATTCTTCAACTCAAATTCAAGCCTCAAAGTGTAACTTTGGAGATCAGCTGCATACTCAACTACGTGATCGTCTAATTGCTGGAATCAATATTCCTAAATTAGAGAAAGAGTTAATTCAGATTCCTTCTTGTACTTTCAAACTGCTAAAGATTATGTATTACATATGAAGATGTCAATAATGAATACTCTGCTCCCACTACGTCAGTATCTGATGTTATGCTTTCTAAAGTCGAAAATACAAGTGGTCATGGAAAGCAATCCAAACTGCCGTCCACAGGTAATAGAATGCAGCGAGAGATCAAAAACATTAAACCGTGTTTATCCTGTGGAAAGTTACATCTACGAAGCACTTGCCGTTTTCGGGGTGCTAAGTGTCACAAATGTGGTAAAGTTGGACACATCAAGACGGTTTGCAGAAGTTCGAATACTTATGTTGCTCAACATTCTTATAATTCTCCCAAGCTGTCTAGTAAAATGGAGTCAATGTGTCTTTCAACCTTTCAAAATACTCAAGCTAATCCATGAAAACCTCCACTACAAGTTCGGCAACTCAAGTGTCAACTGTTTTCAAAAATGAGGTAGCTGAGTTACAATGTGAACTGTCGAAAACACGAAAAGACCTGAATGAGATGAGAGAGCAACTGATTAAAATTGAGGAATTACTGCATATGCATAGACTGCGTCTGTGAATGCAGAGCATACAAGTACCCGTGAAAGTCCTGCAAAACTTTTCAAATCTCGAATTCTCAAAAAGCATCTGATGTCCACGACTTCTAATGTACATTATTACAAAGAAACTATAGACCTTCTGTTGGAATTATACTACAAAAAATGGGAAATCGAGTGGTGAAGATATTAGACATCAAAGATCACTCAGTTCATAACGGACACCTGGACAAAGTGACAATAAATGAAGTAGGTCGTTCCAATTATAATATTATTGATTCCGCTAATAATCCTGATTTTGTAGATAATTCAGAAATAAGTCCAGATAATACTGATGAAAATAATATCACAGAATCAGTTAGGTCGAAGCTACTTGCAAGCAAACCGAGACATCGTTATAAATACGCAGGAGATATTCGAGGTGTGGCGGATGTGGTGATTGACAATTTCTATCTCTGTATTGTTTAAATACTTACTGTTGACTGTTGATATGTTTCTTATATGAATTGCATAATAATTCCGCTAAATACAAATTCCTGATTGCTGCCCTCTCTGAGTTTTGTTGGATTCGTGTAATTCCGTCATCTCGAAATACTAATATTACAAGTGCAATAAATTACTACAAGTTGATACTATGGCGGAAATCAGGACTACTAATAAAATAAACAAGCTGGCCTCTCCTCCGAGAGTGGACTATAATGAAGCTGAGTAGGAAACGGAAAGAAGATGTCATGATCATCAGGCGCCCAAAGAAGAAAGTCGCCATGAAATCAGAACAGGGAGATGAGATAGGAACGCACCTTTTGAGGTCGGCGATCAACTGAAGTGTAGAAGAGGAGAAGGCGCGACTATACCTGAGCCGGACACTCCTCCGAATGGGAAGGGCCTTACACTGTCACCGAGAGACCTGGTGTTGTTTATACTATGAAAAGAGCAAATAAGCAGGAACGGGTTAACATCAGCCAACTGCAGAAACGTATTTAGTGGGATAGGAAAGACAGAATCAAGTTACAACAAGAAGAAAGAAGAACCGAGATGGTGTGAAAGGCTCCGTTCGAAGCACTATGATAGGAGGAGGAGGAGGAGTATGGCGTGTGCTATTGAGGAGTCTTGTCAACAGGATTCAAATTAAGAGATGTTCATCGCCACACAACGTCGAATAGCAGGCAGATAGATTTGACATCAAAGAAAAACCATGCAAACTTGTGGACACGTATGGCAGACATGAAATATACAAACACAGAGAAACACACTATGAAGTCTAGAAGTAGCACGCTACGGAAGATCTGTGCAAATGGTGCGTTGAAGATCGAGTGAACATCATGCAAAGCGAAGCTATTGAGTAGGATATCGAGTGTCTCAGTGAGATCTGCACGTATGAAATGCACGAGCAAATCTAGTAATCTGGTGGTTACTCTTCTAAGAATAGTCTCGCGATGTTTGCAATTAGGATTGTGATGGACTCTGATATTGAGATGAAATTTGGAGAACACTGTCATGTTGGTTGGACTCCTAGTGAGGTGGTGAATGTGAATTAGGCAGGCGGATGCGAGGTGACGTGTTCCCATGGATTGTCTGTCAGCTACTCAACATTTGAATGAATTCCAAGTGTATTATCGTGTTGTGTTGTGTTGTGTTGTGTTCGAATTGTGTTATTGAAGTGGTAAGTCCGAGTGAATCGTTTCACTCTGCATAGATTCACCGTGATGTGAGTGGTAGGTGATTCATAAAAATGACTGCCTGACTGGACGGTTGGAGGAGTTGTCAGTAGTGATTTACTGGCTCCTGCGTGTGGATGACTATGCGCCAACACACATTCATGGTCTGTGTATTCATGGATTCTGCATGTGTGAGTGAGTGAGTGAATCAACCATCGAGTGATTATTCATGGTGTCTTTGAATTCATGCCTTTCGTCGCCTAAATTGAGACTCGAAATGCATTGAGAGAAAGTCTCCAGTCATCTCCCTCCTTTCCCTCCCATCCCTTTACTTCTCATGTAACCATACTAAACTTACTAAAGATTATTTTGATGTGTTACAGTTCAACGATGATCCAAGCATGCCTAATATATATAGAGAATATTTGATTTCTGAATTGTCATCAACAAACATCCTGGAACACATTGAGTGCTAGTGAAACATCACGTGAATATCTTCTGTATGATACAAGTGTTTTCCTAATGATTCTGTTTAATTGCACCTTCGCGATTACCGATGATTGCATCTGTCGTTTCTGGCGTCGATTTCTGCGCGTTCACTCTGAGATCTGGTGCAGCTCCAGTTTCTTTCTAAAAAAACCTCCTAATTCCTCACTGGAGTCTTAATTTATAGGCCAAAACAACTTTGGAACACAAAATCATCCAGATAACTGTATATTGCTCTGTTTCATCACCCTTTCTTTCACTACTTCTCATCATTCATGAACGTAAAATATCGGTTAACATACTATCACAAACGGATTTTTGCAACGACAATCTGGATATCTTAATACGCACACATAAACACAAGCTGCATTTCTCTGTATAGACATTACTCCTCTACATCTACATATATTATCGTATCCTCAAAGCCTATTATCCAAACACCACTGAAGTACTAGATCTGGATAAAATCTGAAACGTAATTCGTCCACCGCATTCATAATTGCTAACTTTTACCATCAACTAATCTGATTGGTTTATTTATCAAGGTCAGTATAACATCCGTTCACTTGGGTCACTATAGTTCAGAGTTACTAAACAGTATTGTACGCTTACATGCTCATCACTTGAAAATTTCTGTTATTGATTCATCTTATTATGCAAGTGAAAATCAAACTCGTTTTATTACTATTATTTCCTTTTATTCCTGGAGGAAAATAGGGCTTCAGCCGCGCGTCTTCACTGAGTTCGGTTCTCTGCTAGAGTTTTCACCTTTCATCCTTTTATCTCCTCTTCACATGACCTCCCCATGTCACCCTCGCACTGACGACCAACTCGGCGCTTCCCGTCCGGTTCCCACTCGAGGGCTTGTCTAGTTATGTCACTTGATTGTTTTCTTAGAGTATTGCCAACCCACCTCCGTTTCTCTCCGCTTATTTCTTGAACAATCGGTTCCAGGTTGGTTCGCTCATCGCCAGAAGTCCCTGTTGCTGATCTTTTCTGGCTGGCCATCTGATCTTGAGTATTGAGTGAAGACAGATGGTGATGAAGGTCTGTAGTTTATTCGAAGTGGCCTTCGTGACGCAGAGTGCAAGTCTCTGACGCGTTTAGTAAGTAGCACTGATTTCACACTGGAGTTGAAAATCCGGATGTTATTTTCCATGTTTAGCGCTGTTGACCTCCACACAGACTTGAGAAGAGTGAAATCTTGTCTTGCTTTCCCGATCATTGCTTTGATATCCTCGTCAGTTCCGCCCTCAGTTGAAACGATGCTTCCCAAGTAGGCAGGTAAAGGAGGTTGCTTCTTTCAGATTTCTTCCGTTTATGCTGACTGTTGTTTGTTGTTGTTGCTGCTGTGGCTGTTGGTGTTGGCCAGGAATCTTCATCAACTTTTGTTTTCTCCATGTTAACCTGAAGTCCTATCTTTCATGCGTTTTCTGTAATCTTGAATCTCTTCATTTAGATCCATTAATTAGGCGAATAAGGAAAGTATTAGCTTGAACAAGAAGTTTATTTTTACGAAGTTCATCAGACTAATTTACATGAGTCTGTAATTAGATAAGATTTTAATTATTATTATTATTATTATTATGCAGTGAAATCGACCAAACATTAATTTGACCTCGAACTCTAAGGCAAAAACTCCATAGTACAATCAAATAAGAAGAAAGTTCAGCTCTCACCTTGCATAAATCTGATCAGAGCAGTTTAACTAGAACAGACTCTTGCATTCTGCCTATTATTCTCTATTGTTCCCCTTAGATTTTCCAGGGCTACTGAAGAAACATGATACCTTATTTCGCAGGATGTTAAAGATTGTCAGCAGGGTAAGCAATGTGCCACTTAACCAGCTTGTTAATATTCTGGTCGACAGGCACATGGACACATGTGAAAAATGGGCTCAATCCATTCAACCTATCTAACTCACACCACCCTTTCATTCACAACTCTCCTCTTGTATCTCATCAAGCCAGCAGAACAGAAGCCCGACTATGTAGAAAACTATATGCTCGCACTAGCATGTACAAAAACTCAACCATACCCTACTTAGCTCGTGTTCTGTGCGATAAAGAAGGCATTAGGCGTGAAACTTATAACATATCAAGTAGTGAGTAGAACAACTGGATCTCGTCTTTCCAACTCATATCATCATTTATAGGCACAACATTTTCCTTCTTTCTTTTCCTCTTCTCTCTCCTCTCTTTGTGTTGTTGTTATGTGCTGCTTTGTTTCTTTCTTCCTTACAAACTCTATGTAAAACATTCTTCTTCGTTCTCTCACACTCTGTATATCTCGACCGTTTTGTTACCGCTCACGCCAGTAAATACGCTAGTATATACTTTTCTAACACCTTCAAACATTCTGTTAACTTTCGGCTTTCCTACCGACATGCCAATGTGTTGTTGTCAAAACGAACTGAGATTACCTTAATCTATGTAGAATTTTATATATTGATAATGCACTAACTGGATGCAATACTGTATGTAGTGAAACGCTGAGAATTCCAGTCTGTATCACAAGTACTGTTTTGGAAATTATTATTATTATTTTTATTATTATCAAAGACTCAGTGAATAAATAATTATTTCTGCAGGAACTAATTTACTTCTTATAACTGTGAGTAGTCTGGAAGCCATACTATACAGATTTTAAAATGTTCTAATTGATTGTATTCTATGAGAAGTTTTCGATTTGTATGCCCTAAACACATCAATTTCCCAACGTATGAACTTAGAAAAACCTACATAAACACTACACTAAAATGTATGTGATTTCAGATACAATTGCATATTTATGATTTCAACAGTTTACACATTTTTTAAACTGACACTACGTTTACAATTTTACACAGTGATCAAACCTAACAATCTACACCTGGTTTTGTTGTCTATACTAATTGACCAACTTGACAACGGAAAATCACGCCAGATAGACGAACGATGAGTAAGTTGTCATTGATAAACTGAGATTTTATAAATTCTGGTTTAACAATATGCTGATAAAGTTATTAGCATTAAATAGCAAAACACCAGTAAAAATAATACCGTTTTTTCATTCATTGGGAAATACAAAATCCATTTATTATATTGCTTAGTCAAATATAAAATTACTGCTGTACTTAAATATGTAATGAGCAGAAGTCATCTCTGTGAAAACGTGACATATCAGTTCATAAAGAAGCTATGCCGAGTCTCTCTCTCTACCTTGATAGCTAGTCTTTCAACCTTAATTGATTACATCACTAGATGTAAGTATTGATTTCTTTTCACTCTTACCTAGTCACGTCACCATTTATATATCAAGCGTCATGCTACACATGTCTAATATCTAAATAAATGAGCTTAACTCACAGTAGTGAAATTCTTAGCATTTGTCACAATATTGCATCTCATATTACTCAAAATATAAATGAAATTAAAACAAAATAACCAGAGGAATTCGTCCACGTTTACGATATACAGTTAAAAATATTCAAAGTACGAATTGAGAATATTAAATATAATAATAATAATAATTAATAACAGTTATAACACAACTATATGAAAAAATAAAAAGTAAAACGAAATATTGTAAGAATTATAAATATAAGAAATACAATAACAATAAACGTTGGTGTTATAAGGTTGAAGGAAATGGTTTATTTAATAGTGCGAAGAAGGTTAGTTAGTTCATACCAAATATGGTATAGTGGAATTTTATACTTAGACGTACTTGCATAAAGTCTTCTGAAATGACTTCTTGTTTTACCTGACGAGGAGACACAAGATTGGAGCTGCGGGTAAAGTGAGGAATGCTGATGGTCTGACAAAATTCCTTTAGCAAATTTGTTGCCTACCATCAATGACAATGTCAACAATATAGCCCAATGGGATACAACCACTCCCCCTACTGACAGTCTTAGGAGTTCTACGAAGTATGAGATAGTCTTCTTTCGGCAATCCAGGAAAGAATAAGCATGAACAGTAAAGAAGAATAGGTAAGATGCAGGAGTTGATAAAATGCAAGAGGTGTGGTTGGGTTATGCCGGAGTGCCTCAACTTCTTAATGTAAAATGTCAGACGAAATATTCTTTTAGAAATCGCTAAGACATGGGAAGACCAGGATAGGTTAGGAGAAAGAATTAATCCAGGATACTTAACTTCAGACTTGACTTCTATATCAATATCATCAGTTTTGCAAGAGTCATAGGAACCAACAGCTTCATTTAACTTTCTTTTACATCGAAAACTGAAATAACCAGTCTGACATTTGGAAGGATTTAATTTAAGGCCGTTGGAAGAAGACCATTTGCTAACTCCTGATAGAAAGCTGTTCATCTTAGTACAAGAATCTAGCTGAGAGTTAACAGACATTGAAATAATTACATCGTTGGCATACTTAAAAAAGTTAATTTCATCAGAGTGAGGCAAGTCATGCAAGAAGAAAGAAAACAGAAAAGGAGAAAGGACAACGCCTTGAAGGACACCAGCCACAGTAAGCAGTGAAGTAGAACATTTTACCGAATAAAATTGACACAAAGTAAACATGACAAGTGCAGCTTAATTTTTCTGAACTCAAAGACTATTTTCAATTAATCCACGAATCAGGTTACCAAGATAAACAGACGTTAATCACACCTTATCTTTCAATAGCTTCAGTCAGATTCATAGCAGTTTAGTGTTCTGGCCACAGCAAACTTCAAAAGATATGGAATGGTTTTAAATTTTTGTTGCCCTGATGAACAGAATCAGTTTATATTGTGCGATGAATGTGAACTAGCGTCTAGACGATAACCAGAACACGCTTCACCTTCTATATTTAACAAAATCTATGCAGTAAATGTACGATGTGATTGATAAGCTGACGGAAACAACACCACTGTACAACAGATAGTAATCACATTGTACAATTGGTGGTTACCAGCGTAACGACAGAAGACAAGGGCCAGGCAACAGATCGTCCATTGAGAAAATCAAAGGATATTTATAGATTTTTATGTACATTATTATAGGTTCTTGTTAGCACCTTCTACTGATTGGCTGTTCTGTAGCTGAAAGTTAAACTGTAATCGCTTTGTGGCTACTTATTTGAAAGTCATATCATACGTATGTGAATCGTATCCGCCCACGCAAAGTCCTTTTCCTTGTTTTCCTCATGACCAAGATTTGGGACTTAAACTCTGACGTAAATTTCTGTCTACCAATTTTGGCTAACAGACAGCTCTCACCACACCAGTATGATAATGTGGATGTGTGATACATACAGGGTGTTTCGATTTGACACTAGTAACTAGTGTGATGCGTCTAGTCCTCTCATTAGTGCAGGCTGAATTTGATCAGTCAAGTTGTAATGTGGCCACCATTCTGGGTAGCTCGCCATCCCGATGCACATTAATTAGATAGTATTAGATGGTTGGAGGCAATCGGCCAAAGGAAGCCTTGGACCTAGGTTTCCTGCTAGTTGGCACTCACCAGTCAGTCAGCAAGGCATATCTACAACCTTGAAGGAACTCACATCCCTTCTGAGATTCGAACCCGCGTCACCCAGTGCTGCAGTCAGTCTGCACCGATGAGAGGACTAGACGCATCACACTAGTTACTAGTGTCAAATCAAAACATATCCACTACAGTCCTACAGGAAGTCAATCGCGAGCCCAAATAGCTCAATGGTGACGTCTCTGACTGCAGCATTCACTAGGTGACGCGGGTTCGAATCTCAGAAGGGATATGAGTTCCTTCAAGGTTGTAGATATGCCTTGCTGACTGACTGGTGAGTGCCAACTAGCACGAAACCTAGGTGGAAGGCTTCCTGTGGTCGATTGCCTCCAACCATCTAATACAGACAGAGTGTGCCAACGGAATATGATTCTCACATATTCCCACAGTTCAAATCGACACTAACAACAGAATAGGTTATATCTATCTGAACATTCCATTTGTTGCTAGTGTCAAAATATTATTCTCAGATTTCAATAGTGCGTTAACAACACAATACTATATATGTGTGTGAACATTCTATTTCATATCGTTTAATGTGCATCAAAATCGCACGCTCACTGATTGGTTGACGAATATAAACTGTAGATATATAAACAGCGGTAGGACTAATGAAGAATACACCTTGGTATCCTTGTCCTGCTTTCCGGTTTTACAATTTTTCTAGTCGTTGATATTGACGCATTTACAAATTGTTCACCAATTATGAAGCTAAACAGCTCAATAATGACGTTTCTGACTTCAGGACAAAAGTGATGCAGGTTTTGTATCTCACAGGCGACATCAGTTCCTTCAAGACACAGGAGATTCGCCTTGTTGAAAACTGCTGCAAACTAGTGTAAAACCAAGGTCTAGTGCCTACTGCCAATTGCCTCCAGTCAACTAACATCATGTGGCACTACTTGCTAGTCACTCGTAACGTTATGATAGATCAACTTAAGAAGTGTAATTATTCCCACTGATATGATCAATACCTTGCAGCATTGTTAACTTTCTTTTCTTCAGATTTACATCTGAAAGTTTAGTCCAGTTTAAGGGAATTACACTCAACTTTGGATGGTCACTTCTATAAATGAGTATAATTTATTCTGAATTTCTCAGACAATTTCTTTCTAATGTCATGCAAACTATAAAATCTCCAGACTAAAGCCAAAATGTTGACAAAAAAAGCAGCGAAAACAAGACCTAAGGTAAACACAGAGAGAGAGATAAGATATGGGTGATGAAGATACCGGATCAACAGCAACAACAACAACGACAAGTACCAATTACTGACAAAAGCAGAAGTTTGAAGGAAATCAACTGTTTAAACTAGTCAATGCAGCTTTGTTTCAACTATACACAGTACAGGTGAAGATGTCAAAGGAGGGATTAAAAAAGCAGGACAGACTTTCTGTCAATGGACGTGAACATTTAACACTTGTTTATTGGAAGTGGTAGCCATTGGCGGGAAACTCGAAGGCGCGAATGGTTGAATCGTGTACAATTTGGAATAAGACGAAAGAATACGAATAAAAGTATATTGTATTTTGTATAAAACATTTGTTTATAGACTTGTACTTCACTAGACTTTAATTGCTAAATAATACAACTTTCTTAAAGTACTGGTGTTTTGGAGTTAAAGTCGAGAAAGTCATAATAATTATCGGTTCGGAGCGTCTTCGCAAATAAAAGGAACTTAGGGTTCAGTTCCTTGACAGTTTCGTTACTTTGAAATCAGTGTGGAAATCTGCTTCAATCAGCATCAAGAACAAGATCCGGACTTTCAGCATTAATATCAAGTAAATACTGATGTATGGTTCAGAGACTTGAAGCATTTTGAACACGCTACTGCAGACAACCGTCTTCTCTCACTCAGTACTGAAGACGAGGTGGCCAGAAAAGATAAAACTCAAGGAACTTTACGACGTCTCATATCAGTGAAGAACCTTTAGCCTAGTCAATATGCCGAAATAAATGGAGTTGGATCCCGCATATACTCTGAAGAAAACTTTAATTGACATCATGCGCAAAGCCGATCCTCGTGTGGAACTCAAATGGGGAATAACAAGTTGGTTTTTGGTCCAACAGTGACACGGAGGAGACTGTATGAGGATAAGATAGAAACTTCTTGATAATCATGGATCCAGCAAAAGAGGAATAAGTAGAACAGGATGATATGCAGATGTGCTGCTGAAGCCGCGTGTTCCACTTAGCACTTGAGGTAATAATAATACACTTAAACTGTCTTCGTTTTACGGCATATTTTACCACAGACATTTAAGAGTACGAGAAGGCAAGTACACACTTGGATAGACGTTTATATCTTCATATATCTGCGCAACACGGGATGGAAGTACTTGGATTTGCCTTGATTACTGAAATACAATAGACAGACAATATAACTGCAGACTAAATACGATTGATCTTCATCAAATACCTTCTGATACCTTCAGACCACGAGGAAAAGCAAAAGAAAGGCAACTTTTTCACCATGAGCTGGCATTAATTAGAGAACCATTGGAAAACCTGAGAGTACTAGAAAGCTATTTCGTCCTAGTTTGGGATTCTCCAGAAGTACGCACCCACCGGGGTTCGAACTCTGGACCTTTTTGTTACAAGGTGAGCTTGTAGACCATTAAGCCACTGGGACCCAATCCAATCGCCAGCTCATGAATTCCAACTTCTGCCAAACCACGACATAGTGCAGTCGAATTATGTCTTAAATAATAGGTTCTGGTTAAAAGTGGTTTAACCTGGCTTAAGCTGATTCCAATCACAACTCAAGAAAGCGTATGCCTTGTTAAGTCTGTATAACGCTGCTGTGAAGGCAAGTGAAGCAGTTAAAAAAACACGGGCGGAAAGGAATGTCCCCACGTAATATTTATAAAAACAATTAATAAACTAGATATCTTTATTAGAAGAAAACAGCAAATGGCCTGGATTATACGATCTGGCGAAACCACTATTACTGCCTGAAACTCGCATAGGAAGTATCACTTAATACATATTTTATGCATAATATATATTAAAAAGATTTTCCTTCTTTCAAGAATATTTTATAGCCTAAAAATACTAAATCATCCCGAGAGGTGGGTCATGCGTGTAACATAAATTCATCCAAGAGGAAATCTACTGTCGCCAATGATTTTCCTGATTGCAGTAGATGGACAATGCGACATGCAGCGGCGGGCAGCGAGGAAACAGGCATAAAATGAAGCCACATAAAATACTTGGAGGATCTGGACTTCGCCGATGATATATGTCTGATTTCCCACAAACTGAAAGGTATGCAAGTGAAAAGCAACAAGTTGGCAGAAGAAGCATCCACAGAAGATAGGACTTCAGGTGAACATAGAGAAGACAGAGGTAGGTGATGAAGATTCCTGGCCAACAGCAACAACAACAGACAACATTCAGCCAGTATAAATGGGAGGAACCTGAAAGAAACAACCTCCTTCACCTACCTACCTGGAAAGCATCGTTTCAACTACAGGCAGAGGGAACCGACGAGTATATAAATGCAAGAATCCGAAAAGCAAGACAAGCTTTCATTACTCTCAAGTCTGTGTGGAAGTCAACAGCACTCACAACCAAAAATAAGACCTCGATTTTCAACTCCAATGTGAAGTCAGTGCTACTATACGAATCAGAGACTTGGCGAATCATAAAGAGCACCTCAAACTAACTACACACCTTCATTGACAGCTTTCTTCGCTCAATACTACTCAAGGTCAAATGGTCGGTCAGAAAAGATCAGCAACAGGGATCTCTGGGAATGAGCGAACCAATCAGGAACCGATTGTGCAACAGATAGGCAGGAAGAAATGGAGTTAAGTGGATTTGCCATACTCTGAGGAAACCATCAAGTGACAGCATTAGACAAGCCCTCGAGTGGAATCCAAACGGGAAGCGGCGAGTTGGTAGTTAGTGCGAGGATGACTTGAAGAGGTCATGTGAAGAGGAGAGGAAAGCATGTGGACAGACTTAGAGTCAGCTGTAAACTCTAGCAGAGAACCGAACACAATGGAGACGCGTGGCTGAAACCTTATTTTCCTCTAGGAATTAAAGGAGATAATAATAATGCAAGAGCAAATGTATGTCATTTTGACACAGTTTATTGGACAATCTCTACACATATGATTTATTCCTTCTGACCGCCAAAACAAATAGTCACAACAGTCAAACAACCGTGAATGTATATGCATTTCAATATTCTTGAACACATCAAAGTAATTATCTAGTAATTGACGTCTTTTTCACTAGATTAAATACAATTAAACTTCGTACAACCTCTTGAAATCGTTGTATTCGTGCATAGAATATAAAGATATTCAATGAAGACAGTAGAAAAAGAAACAGCCATTCAATAGACACAATTAATGCTGTCAAACGAATCAACTCCACTGGAAGTTTCCATGTTCTATAAAAGACTATCGTTGTAAGAAGTACACAAATACCACTTGGTAGAGCAGATAACAATGCAGTAATATGTAAAAGAAGTAAAGTAATTGTTGATGAAATATGCTTCATCATTTCTAATGATGACTGTAAATCATTTGATCGTTGACGATGATCGCGTGACCATTTAATCATCTTAACTAAGTAGAAGACATCGAATACAGTGACAACAGACAGCTGGGCTAAACACGTGTTTGAAAATAAACTTTGATAGAGTTGAAGAAGATTATGATGGCTGGTATACCAACATGTTGTAAAATTGAATATTGATAAGACATCAGTGTACAGGACAATAGGCAATGTCATTAGAAATGCAGTGATGCTGACAAACACTAAAAGTATCCATATAGGATATTTAGACACTTGTTTATACAACATCGGCTTATACATTAAGATGCATCTGTCATTACCGGTTAAAACAAAAAGATTCCCTCGGAGAATACAACAAAATGCTTGATAAAAAGTGATCAGCTTACAACTGATACTGGATCTTGTCAAAATAAAATAATATACTCTTCCGGATGCTGCATACGGTAGACCATATGTTGGAAATAATCCTAACCAACCGACTGTAATCGTAATTCCAATATCGCATAAAGCCAGTACACCGAGAAATATGAGGTGTCTGCTATTTCGACAAGATGGATAAAGAAATGCAATAGTGATAAGAGTATTGGCAATTAAATTAAACACTCCAATAGGTGGAAATACATAAGCGGTTAATATTCCAAGAACTTTAGGCGTTTTACACAACAATTCACTATTGTTTGGATCTCCATGTTCTAGTGTTGTACACTCAGCTAATGTATATGAACGAGAGAAAAATTCTGTCCAATTGGTTACAACTTGCATGGTTAAAAGTTTGAGTAAACCTTTTGTACTAGGCTTTATCCCATTTATATACATTTTGTTTGATTGATGAATACCCACCTACCCCACACTATGCCTGTATTAAAAATACCCTAGGGAATAAAACAAACCACCGTGTATAACACTATTTAATATATTATTTTTTATTAATAATGACTCCCTAAAAAACTATTCGTTAATATTAGTTAATTTTAATCTCATCTCATGAAGACTATTCAATCAGATAATGCTAACTATCATTAATAAGCCAATAATAATAGATTGTGGCTAAAACTATCAAGTTAAATGATCTATCATCATTATTTTGTATTTTTTTGTGTTTCACTTCAAGAGTACTCATATTCCACCCATTTCTCTGTCTAGATTGCTTCATTTGTCTTGTACAATGATACATTTAAGCGAACAATATTGTGTATCATTGATATAGGAATAAAACTCGTGAACTGTGGTAGAGTGTAGTTCCATTATGGGTAAGCATTACTGTATAATACTGTGAGACTTTATCAAAACAAAACTTACCCATAATGGAACAATATTGCGGTTTCAGTTAGATCTCATCAGGCTTAACTCAAAGCCAGAATCGGAAAAGCAAGACAAGCTTTCATTACTCTCAAGTCTGTGTGGAAGTCAACAGCACTCACAATCAAAAATAAGATCCCGATTTTCAACTCCAATGTGAAGTCACTGCTACTATACGGATCAGAGACTTGGCGCGTCATAAGGAGCACCTCAAACAAACTACAGACCTTCATCAACAGTTGTCTTCGCTCAATACTCAAGATCAGACGGCCAGACAGAAAAGATCAGCAACAGGGACTTCTGGCGATGAGCGAACCAACCTGGAACCGATTGTGCAACAGATAGGCAGGAAGAAATGCAGGTGGATTGGCGATACTCTGTGAAAAACATCAAGTGAGCAACATCACTAGACAAACCCTCGAGTGGAACTCGAAAACGAAGTGGCGAGTTGGTCGTGCAAGGGTGACTTGGAGGAGGTCATGTGAAGAGGAGATGAAAGCATGTGAACAGACTTGGAGCGGGGTGAAAAAGTTGGCAGAAAACAGAAGGCAATGGAGATGCGCAGCTGAAGCCCTATATTCCTCTAGGAATTAAAAGATATAATAATAAATATAATAAAACAAATAAAAATTCTAATATTAAACCAATCATGGTGTTTTGTCTATAGGATAATACAATGGTGAATATAAATTGTGCAATTAGTCATAATAGTAGTAATGATAATATTAATAATAGTGATAATAATAATGGTCTTATCAATAATAAGGATGAAAAAGTGAGGCAATCTGTGATAACACGAATAATGAAAAAATAGCATGATTAAACAAACAATTGTTCAGGTAGAAGTAGTCGATAAAGGCTAGTAAAAACAAATGAACCGATTAAGTAATGTTAGATTGTAAGGGAAGTAAATGAAACACGTTTATAATGAAAATGTGTTAAGTAAGATTAAGGGATGATAAGAAAGGGGTTGAAAATATAAACAAGGTGTGGTGTAGAAGTCATTAGTTGGTTATGTCTTAATAAGCCAAAGGGGGATAATCGCTTTACAAACTTCTTTTGAATGCATAGTTTAGGTTTAATAGTTCGAATGCCTATCGCCACAGCTGTGTGCAGTAGACGAATACGAAGTCTATTAGAAAGATTCGGTGGGATACGATGAATTACTTTGAAGGCTTCCGTTTTATCGACTACATGACCACTATCAATTAGATGTGACAGAATTGAGCTACGGATTGTTTTAGTCTTCCTTTGCCAAACCACGATGGGAGATGTTCACTAACACGTTGGCTAAGCTGTCTAGTAGTACGCCCAATATAACTGTCACCGCAGGTGCAGTTGAATTGATAAATACACATGGATGTGGCAAAACTATTAAGCTTATCCTTCGTTTGCGTCCCAATCATTCGTTGGCTAGAGAATGACAAACATAGGTGTGCTGAGTAAAATGTTCTACATATACTCCTTGAAAGTCTTTGGAATAGAATCTCACTTGATAAGTCACCATTATATTGTAACTTAATAAATAGAGGTTTCTTTCGTGCAGTTAGAGTCTTAAGTTTTTTCTCTGATGTTTCCATATGTTTCTTTATGAAACTATTCGGATAACCCATCTCCGCCAAGGAATCAGGAATATATTCAAATTCTTTTTGTAATAGGTCATCCGTACACATCTTTCTTTCTCTACTCGCAATACATTTAACAACATTCCTTTTATATTTAATGTGAACGTAACTAGGGAAGTGTGTGTGTGTGATTGCCTGTGAATCTGCTTTTTCTATACACGCTTCTCCCAAGTGACACATCTTCTCTCCTACTTAGCAAGACATCCAGAAAATCTTGTTTATTCTCCTAACAATCGAACATTACTTAATCGGTTCATTTGCTTTTAATAGCCTTTATCGACCACTACTTCCACCTGAACATTTGTTTATTTAATCATGCTATTTTTTCATTATTCGTGTTATCACAGATTGCCTCACTTTTCATCCTTATTATTGATAAGACCATTATTATTATCACTATTATTAATATTATCATTACTACTATTATGACTAATTGCACAATTTATATTCACCATTGTATTATCCTATAGACAAAACACCATGATTGGCTTGTATTTGAATTTTATTTGTAAACTTTTAAAGGTATATTATAGTTAAACCCGATGAGATCTAATGAAACCACAATATCAGTGTTCGCTTAAATGTGGTGTTCTAAATTTTACTATGGGAATGTTCAATATATTATACAACGATATCAAGTATGATCAAATATTGATGGGGAGAATATCTCAGATAACCTTCAGGAAGTAGATTACCATTGGTGTAATGGGTGATGACTGAAAAGTGAACTAACATTCTGAATCATAGCAGGTTTCAAACCAGTAACAACCTAGTCTAGTAAGTTAATCGTGATAGCGCTTTTAAATGTTAATATGAATGTGAATGAAGGCAAATGCAAACTCTCCTCTGTTTTTTTATACCAGTCAAAGTATTTTAAAGAACAAAGGTATGCTTCCAGGAAATATTTTAGAGCTCTAAGTGATATCTTTGTAGTTCCGGTAGCAGCAGTTTAATTTTTACACAGTGGGTTTGTCATCCTCTCTACCCTATTTACCAGTCTTACAACCAGTTTAGGAGTGAGTCTACTGGGAATTGAACCCCGGACCACATGAAAGGTTGGCAGGTATTCTATCATTGAACTACCAAGCACTTTAGCAGATGCATTAGAATTTAACTACTACCGATAATGATTTGCGTCGATAACTGAGTATTACAGTTCTTGGCAACCATTAACGTGTTCAAGGTTAGATTCCCGTTCCATGTACTCACTAATCTGACCCAGTCAGTGGTAAGCCTGGTTAAAGACAGAAATTTGAAGACGTGAGGATAGCAGTTCAACCTGAAACTTCAAGGCTTAAATTTTGGAGTCTATGTCTCACTTAGGACGGAAAGGAATGACAAAAATAACTAGTACTGTCTGAGGTAGAATTTTCATGGAAACTTAACTCTGTAAGTACTCATAGCAGTCATGAATAGACTTTAATTCAGTCACTTATGTATTACATTACTGATTCTGAGCTAGAAGCTCCTCTAAACTGGCCAACTGATAATCTAAACGAATAGAAAAGTGGCAGCATATTCTATGAAGAGCCTTAAACTTGACCTGTCTAACCTAGACTACTCACTATCTACCGGCAATTTATTGATATTCTTCAGGGAGTTTGTATTTCCCGTTGACTGATTATACTATACCGATGGTGTTTTAAGATTAACGCGATACTATCTAGTGGATGTGCGTCGGTGGCATAGCGGTTAGCACACTCGCCGACCATGCACATGGTCCGGGGTTCGATCTTCGGCCACAGATGTATTCCTTTACCTCTCTAAGCCAAAAATAATGCTGGTAAAGAGGAGAGGTTGGGCATGAGGCACGGAACCCCATCCTGTAAAAATAAATACTGCTACAGAAACTTCAAGCGACTAGCTTGAAGCCCTATGTTCCACTGGGGAACGTGAAGGAAAACAAATCTAGTGGATGGTGACTGGTAACAGAATCCAAGATGCACACTTTACCCTATTTGGGTTTCGTCATCTGGACGTACCAGCAGATCTCAGTGAATCATGGTGATCCTTCCGACACTCAAAACCAGAAATTATTATTTCAAACGACACAGAATTTTCCACTAAACCACAAGGGAAAAAACAAGTGAATTTCTTATTTCCCTTGATTGAGTATATTGGATTACACACTTTCACTCAAAGTGGACCGTATGTATGCGGTGAGAGCTATCTGCTAGACAGCAATTTACGTCAGTTTTTAAGCCCTAAAATCTTGGTCATGAGAAAAAACAAGAACATGCATGACCTTTAAATAAGAAGCCACAAAGAGATGACAGATTAACTTTCAGCGAGAGAATAACCAATCAGCAGAAGCTGTTTTTCTGT
The DNA here is from genome assembly GCA_944472135.2 of Trichobilharzia regenti. Lineage (NCBI taxonomy): Eukaryota > Metazoa > Platyhelminthes > Trematoda > Strigeidida > Schistosomatidae > Trichobilharzia > Trichobilharzia regenti. Next base: position 101,113,151 of record OX235264.1, read on the forward strand.
TAACAATAACCTATAATAATGTACATAAAAATAAATGAATATCTCTTGATTTCCCCAATGGACGATCTGTTGTCTAGCTACTGTCTTCTGTAGTTACGTATATATATAATTTTAAATAATAATTACATTAGTGGATAAGATTGTCAGTTAACTGAGCTATTGTCATCATAGATTACAAACGGGAGATAATAAAAGTCAGTTATTTAGCTAACAACATAGTAATTCATAAGTTCCAGAGTCAGTATACATCACTGAAACCCCCTGAAACGTTCGCACTAGGATTTTATGGCTCGCCTAAAGTGCCCAGAAATGGTGTACCGCTTCGATCAGTGTCAAGAATACTTTTGGATTTGTTGAAAAGATAAAAGATTTAAATGTTGATAATAGATTCATGACATCATTTAACATATCTTCCTTATTCAACATGTACCACCTATGGAAACAGTAGACTTTGTATGCGAAGAACTCATAGGACAGAACGTCGGTGTTGGCATTCCTTATCTTTTATAAAAAAGCTTCTCTTGAAATGCACAATGAATGTCCACTTTTTATTTAATAAAGAACTATATGGACAAATTGACGTTGTGGCAACGCAGTCACCACTAGGACCCATTCTAGCCGACATTTTCCTTGAGAAACTAGAAAATGGGCCATTGAAAGATGTTATTGATGAACTTGAATTCTGTTGTCGGTACATGGATGATACATTTTTGTTTATGAAAAATGAGAAGGAAGCAAAGAACATGCTGGATAAATTTAACCAGTTTCAAGACTGCAGTAAATTTTACTATTGAGAAAGATAAAGACTCTAGTATTTCATTTCTAGACGTCCTTATGACCAAAAAAGAGAATGGCACAATAAGAAGAAGTGTATATAGAAAACCTACAATAGCTAGTCACTATACTCATTTTTTCAGCTTCGTGCCCTTAAAATAAAAACGCAATTTGATAAAGTGATTGGTTCATGGAGCAAGAGTAAACTGCTGGGATGAATGTCTTGATGAGGAACTTGATAATATTAAACGGTTATTGAGCGTTAAAACGATTATCCAGAAAAGTTTATTGGTAAGAATATCAATCTAAAATCAAAGCAGCTCAAGGAACCTACAGTTCCGAAAAAGGCCTTATTCTTACAAACGCAGTTCCTTGGGAACAACATTGGTGAGATACTATTTCTATTTATTTTCTATTTTTGATTACAGCTTGATTCCACACCGTATTTTTGATACAAGTATGGAATTTTCAGCGTGGATATCGGTAGCCCAAAATTCGCAGGCCGACCATAGATATCAGGTGTGCGTCGGCGAGGGCTCGAACCCGGGACCATGTGCATGGTCGGCGAGAGTCCTAACCACTGTGCCACCGACGCACAACGCCTTAGAAATGCAGTAAAAAGAGCGTTCCTTGCCTCTGAATTACGCTATGTATTCAAAACCACTCCTCTTTTGCGTTCAGGAGTAAAAGACTAACTGCCGAATTTCGCCTCTTCCCTATGAATCTACCAAGTTAACTGCTCCTCTGGAACCAGTTACATAGGCATGACAATTGGGCGTGTTTCTCGTCGGATTTCCGAACTTCAGCCTGTGTGGTTAAGTAAAGGACAAACAAAATCTATTCGTAGCGCTATTCTATCTCATCTTGTGGATACAGACACAACACAAGATTGATGTCAACCAGGCTTTCAGGGTCATTTACCGCATACCGACAAATCTTAACTTCACCTTAAGAGTTCGATTACTAAATATTACTGAGGCTGTTGGAATCTACATTCAAAAGCCTAATTTATGCGTCCAAAAGTAACTAGTTCAGACATCATCCTTACGTTGGCCACCTAGGTTTGAATGATTCTCAGTTTTTGTGGAAATTTCCTTAATTTTAGTTGATATTCTGTTTGTTACTATATCTTTATTATTATTATGATAATTTAACCATCTTTAATGAACTGTAATTCCGTTGTGATCTTACTTAACAAATCGATATTATTTAAAGCAAAACACTAATATTGTTATTGAGTACTAATCTAGAATATTCTGAGTATATAAACATATATGCATATAATTGTAGAGCCAGAGGAGGAGGGATTTATCGAAAAGGATATTATTTGCTCAATTATTTTGTGTTTTATATATATGTCTAAATAAATATTTTCGCCATTATTTATTGTTTAACTTTTCAAAAATTTACTCTATTCCCTAGATTGGTAAAGCCTTTAGTTAGTAATGAATATATAAGTTCAACTGCGTAGTGTGAAACTCGATTAAACACCCAAGGTATGCATTATGAATCCAGCAATCGAGTAATTCATAACATATTTTTAGTATGTACACAAAACATGGATATATAGGTCAATCTATATTAATTATTATTATTTTCAGTACTGTAGACACCGCCTAATATATTCCATCTGATAATAATAATAATTATTATTATTATAATGAATGCTGTACTCAACTGTGATCACATAAATTGCGTTCAGTTATCACAACTTCATACATATTTGACCTAAATAATCCATTGTAACTTGTAGTCATGGTTGCTGTAATAGGCAAATCTTTTTTCGTTCTCTGATCATTGCGGTAACATGTACTAAAGTGTTATACCCAGATATATATATACGCCTTAAAACAATGTAAGCTATTAATTATCATGGCCAATAGGACAGAATGGAAAGAATGGACTACACCATGGGATACTTTAATCGACTGTATACTGTTAGCAAATGGAGATCCAAATACCAGTGAAGTCATGTGTCGTATAGCCAGCGTTTTTGGAGTTGTAATGGGTTATATATTTCCATGTGTCGGTGGATTCGGAATAATTACTAATTCGATAGTTGCTTTTATATTTCTTGTTCTACTTCGTCATGAAACAAAACATTTTATATTTTTAGGCGCACTTGCCTTGGCCGACATCGCTGTGTCCATAAATATGGGTTGGTTATGGTTTTTTCCGTCTTATGGTCTACCGTATATTTCTTCAGGAAGTATATATTATTTCCTGTTGACTAGATCAAGTATAGTTTGTCGTTTATCTATATTTTTTCAAACTTTCTTTTGTATTCTCCGAGGGAATATTTATGTATTACTGGCCTTTGATCGATTATTTTTTATGCACAAACCATTGGTCTACAATAAAATTCCTAGATATTACACTGGAATTCTTTTGATTGTAGTCATTATTCTTACTGTTTTAATGTCACTCCCCATTACACTATTTGTTGATCTGATATCCGTAAAAGGCTTATCCACATGTTGGTTTAGTAGTCAAACAAAGATACTACCATTCTATCAAGTGTTATTCTCAAATACATGTCTAATTCAACTCACCATAGTCGCACTGTTCGATGTCTTCTTTCTGCTGAAAGTGTTAAACTGGTCACGAAGTCGTCTTCAAGTCACTGAAACTGCAGTTAAAGAAAAGAAAACTATTTCACCAATTATTACTCTTCTTGTGTTAAATATTTTATCATTTTTATTTGCTGCACCAAGTGGTATAACCTATATGATTTTAGTTACATATGAAAATGCACCTTATGAATATATTCGTATGTTAACATTTTTTATTTATATTTCATGGATTTTAATATTTCTTCAATCTTCACTGAATATTTTACTTTATTTTATCCGTATCATTAAATTTCGTCGAGTTCTACAAAAGCTGATTTGTTGTAATTTTGGAAAAATATCAAATGTCAGTAAAGATTCAACAGTGAGTTCATTCAAATAAAAATTATCTAATTAATTTTAAACTGATTACTTATAACATAACGTTAATATAGTTTCCTTATCCATTACAATTATTTCTTTGTTTAAATGCATTAATGGAGCAGCATTAATGCACGCGCCGAATATAATTCAAAAGTTTTCAATAGAAAACAGTCATAATAATTGTTTCTTTTCTGGAAGTATTATATTCAAAAGAATGGATACTGAACAAAGAGTACTCTTTCAATAACGCCTTCTTCATCAGGCTCTACAGTTATTTATATACATTATAGTGAATGAATGAATTAGTGTTATGATCAACATTAATGCTGTTTAAATAACATCGAATCAATAATAATACCAATGGATTACAGTTCAATAGCATCAGCATAACAATAAAATGAATGTCAGAAAAATTAGGAAAGATAATATTAAATAAAGTATAATTATATTTCAATGTTTCACACACATTGATAAGTTTTGTTATTGGTAATATTTCGAGCAAAACTACTGCCCATGTTCACACCACTGTTGGAATTGTGTTTAAACCATTGAAATATAATTATACTTTATTTGATCTATTCCACAATGCTCAAACTTTTTACCGACATTAAAGATAATATTACAAATTTTTATGAATTCATAGTATCTACTGAAGGCCAGCTAGAGCAGTAGTGGTGGTTTGGTGGACTTGCTTCTTTTGCACACGGGACATTGGTTGTTTGAGGCGAATTGCAAATAGCCTCTGCTATTTGCAGCATGCGGTGATTCGATGTTTTTGGCAATTTATTTGGTGCCCGTTAGATGATGGGGAAGGATTCTTCAATGCTGGCTGGCTTTGTGGCCAGTTTGCACCAGATGGTTTTAGCAGCGTTCACATGCATCCGGGTACTGAAAGCATACATATTATGAAATGTTTGCTCACTTTGTTTTGAGAAATGTCAGTTACATGCTAAACTTTTATTCTAATCTTCATTACAACTCAATTTTACTCATACACTTTTCACCAAGAAGGATATTTTTATGACCAAGTTATAAAAAATGGGTTTAACAAAATGTTTGTTAATACCTACTTTAGGTTTCTCCTTTATATAATAATAAGTGCTTCAAGCATAAATTGATGATGAGAATGCGAAGTTTGACAGTACTCGAATTCAGTCTTTTTGAAAACTGCAAAGGATAAATAAACTTGAGATGAGTGAACTGTGATCACTTTTCAATAAGCGACAGGGGTTACTGTTCAACGATGCATTTTTGCAGAACTTACTCACGACGTCCAATGTGATCAGCTTCATATGAGTATGTGAATTATTAGATAAATATAATGCTTGATACTAGTGTAAAAAACTATTATTTGTAAAATCTCAGCGAGACTGAAATGAGTAATTCCAACGTTTCGTTAGGCAATCTGGTCCGAACTTCTTCAGGAAAACTAATCGAATAGAGATTTATATATAAAAGGAACACCTCTTGTTTTTAAAAACTCTGTCCAATCATGTGAATCATGAAACAGTTATCAACAAGTATAATAAACAAAATTGTATGTTCTGTGATCAAAATTTGACCTCACTTCAATCTCGCTGAGACTTTACAAATATAATTTTTTTTACAAATGTCTACTTCTTACTCGGCGTCAAAATATTTTAGAACTATTCTGTCAAATCTTGACGACAGTTTATTTGAACAGACACCAGTGGTTAGTTTATCCTACACTGCTTATCGATTTACACCTTGGTTTGAGAATACTGAATATACGTCAACAGTATAGACAATACGTTTAATACTTGGATGCAGGACTTTTAAGAGCATCAGCATCGATGCCTTTTTTGAATGTTGTAACAAGTGTCTTCCTCGGAGTAGTGTAAGCTAGCCATAAAAAATAACAGCTAAGAGAAGTTCTAAACGAGACCGTATGTGTTAACTCCATTTCTTTGGTTATTATTAAATCTACAGTGGATATTGGAGGTGCCTTTCAACATTAGCTACTTTCAGTAATTGATTGATGTTCCAACATCTTTATTACTCAAGATCAACCTAATCACATCAAACTAACAGATAGCTTCCCTTAATGGAACGTGTGTAAATGGACAGCGAACATTTGTTGAAATCATATCCGCCTAAGTAATAATGATTTCATGAAAACAATCGACTAAGTCAAAAGTGTCTTAACTTCATTCACTATATTATATATTGGTCGATAATTTTTTTCCTGTGATTGTATGAAATATCTGTCATAATTTAGCGTACACTTAGTATTCAACGTAGAAAGCTAATTTAAGCTTATCAGTATTCGTCGAAATAATGTACAGTTATGGCGAAATTCATATGCCTTAAATTTCAAACTCCATTTGCATGTACTTTGGATTCCGCATCGTTATCTTCCTCTCATACTTTCTATTTATCTTTTAATTCATGGATAATCCTCATCCAGGCAGCAATGAAAACAAAACACGTAGTTCAGCGAAGAGTCTCTTTTCAGCAGGGAATTCATTTTCTTAGCTGTACAATCGCATATATATATATATATAGGTTATTTTGTATGTATGTGTACATTAAGTTGTCACACAAAATTGCAATTGGTTATGGTTATTTTAACTAAACAGTTGAAGATTGGCAACTGGAGTTGCGCAATACAAAAACGGTCAAGAAAATTAGGTGTCAATGAAATTAGGGTAGTATCAAAGGTGATGAGTTGTCACAAACAGTTGTTAAAAAGAAGTCACGTAGTAATATGAATAGTTTGATGATTGAGTTTTATTAAGGATACACATAGAAGTAAAGTAGAGAATACGAAATTACGTAAGAGTTCTAAATGAATAGAAGAATAATAAGCAGTTAAATAATTATGAGCAATTAAAGAAACAGGCAAATAAACAAAAGTGAAGTCATGAAAAATCAACAAAGTTGTTACTACGACAGAAGTGGTTGAGTAATTCTCTTTTGTAAAACAGAAAGATTGAGCGAAGAAATATTTACTTTTCAATTAGATCCTCATCTCTAGCTCTACTCTAATATACACGTATAGCATTTTTATTATTACAAATACACAACAGTTTACCAATCAAGTTGCACTGATATGTTTGTTAACAATAATTATTCAGTATCAAATGTCAATTGGTTGATAGTTAATACACATTTAAAAGGTAGAAATGGTTAGAATAAATTAATTTTGCAAGGATAACACGTAATTAAATATGAAGTAGTCAGAAAAAATGAAATAATTTGGACAATTATAATTTTTATAATTTATAAGGTTTAGGGGGAGGGGGCGAGGTAGTCCGGTTTATACATTCATGTAACGATGGCCACGGTAAGGAAAGTGGCTGTACAAATTTCTTCTGAACACACAAGTTCGACTTCTTCAGGTGGATTCCTATTGCTTCAGCTATGTGTAGAAGACGAACTCGTAGAGCAAAGTTAAGATTAGTAGGAATGTAATAAATAATTTTAAATGCAGTATTGACGTCAACCTTATGCTTACTGTCTACAGGGTTTGCTAAAATAGAGTTGCGAATAGATCTTGTTCGTCCCTTGCTTAACCATGTTGGATGATGTTCGGAAATACGATGATGAACTTGTCTAATTTTACGCCCAATGTAGCTGGCTCCGCAGCTGCAATCAAGTTGGTAGATACACGTAGAAGAGGCAAATTTAGGTAGTTTATCCTTATTTCTAGAAAGTAGAATAGGGGTGATTGTGAAAAGCCAATGTACCTCTGCTGCTTAATAAGCTCTTCTAACTGCATCCCTCAGGCGCTGTGTTATCATTTCTCTGATGTTGTCACGAGGAACTGCAGTTTTACGAACATTGGTTTTTTCGGGACTGTTTCCATACTGACTCTCCTAGGTGCTGAATTCGTATTTTCCTCAATGAATTTATCTGGATAACCATTTTTTCTAAGTAATTCGCCAATAAGCTTAAGCTCCTCATTGAGGCAGTTGTCTGAGCAGATTAACCAAGCTCTATGAACCAGACACTTTACTAGGTTACGTTTATATTTCAAAGGTACAAAACTCGAAAACTGAGTGTACTGACCTGTTGTTGTAGGTTTCCTATACACACTACTCCTTAGTGTGACATCTTCTTTCCTTGCCATGAAGACGTCTAAGAATGAGCTACTGTGATTACTTTCTTTCTCCATGGTAAAGTTTATTGCTGAATGTGCATCACTAAACTTGTCAAGGATGTTCTCTTTTGTGTGCACAACTCCGGTTTTCCTATCAATACAAAATGTTGAATAAAGCATACAGGTGAAGAATATTACCATCAAATGAATCAGCATGATCTGAGATGCAGCTGTCAGCATATTTTCCTCATTTCATAGATATCCAGGTTTATTGGCGCTGTATAGGTAGTGATTTGGAATTTTACATATTCCGCAGAGTGTCGCCGTGATCATGGAAAGTATACATATGCTTTAAATACATTACTTTGCTCGCTACTGCCTCCACTGATTGTGTAACAACAGAAGACAAGGGCCAGGCAACAGATCGTTTTATTATGAAAATCAACACGTATTTATACATCTTTCAACTACATTATTATAGACAAGCGCAGTCATCTGATTGGTTGTTTAGGTAGACAAACGCAGGCTTCTGATTGGTTGTTTCGGGATTCCTTGACAAATAGAGTTCTCTCTGCGAATCATATTTTGCCACGTTAACTTTGCTGTGATTGGTTGTTGACTCAGGCTTGTTCATATTTTCTCACGGCCCATATTAGTGACCTAGACCTTAACGTAGATTAGTGCCAACCAATCGGCTAGCAGCCTGCTCTCACCACAATTGTATACAACGGCAGCTGCGGATTTATGTATTTCCTCGACACTGTGGATAAAACATCGCCGCATTCTTTTTGGAAAGAAGGCCAGTTGGTGGATTATAAATGATGTCCAAGTAATATATCTTTCCATGTGGTGTTGCGGTAGGTTTCGACCTTGTTTTCTCATATATCATTCCTATGTTGGTTATGGTTCGCCCCTTATATCAGGTAGGTGTGGTTCGATCGACTTTTAATAGCATGGGTATTATTGTCATGACTGCTGCTTTTTTGTCTGGAATTATAAATAGAGGCAAAACAAACAACAGGTGTAGTCTCTAAGTTCATACATTAAATGGACCTAGGATTTGTGAAACTCTCACATGGGAATTAGCACTGGTATCACTTGCAAACTCACTTAGTGTGTCATTAAGTGCCTTTTCAAAGAAGGCCAATGTGCTTGCTAGTCGCATTTCCTCATATGCCCCACATTTGGGCATACCTAATCAAGAAAACTTTTGCCTGGTGGCTGTTTTACACGATTCTACAGCCACTGTACCTTTAGTGTGTCTAAGGTTATATCCAGTGTCTTCTGAGAAATGAGTATAATTAGCAGGGGTATACACTATGTGGTTAAGAAGCTTATAGAAGAGTACCAGATTTAGTCGCAGTCGTCTTAACCATAGTGTTTCTAGTCCTAGGATTTCACACCTGGTAGAGTAGTTTGTGCCGTTATCGGTTCCGAGTACTTTTCGCGTGAAGTACCTCTGTACTCCTTCTACTTTCAGTTTGTCTTCTACGCGTGCACTACCAATTATGAATGAGCAGTAATTTAGGGGTGGGCGCACAGAAATCTTGTTCAGTAGTATTCTGGATTCACTTCTGTAGAAGTTCCTGAGTAGGAAACCAATAAGCCTGCGTGATTTCTATACTTGTCTCGACATATGCTATGAAAATGATAGATTGTGTGAATATTTCCATCCTAGATCTAGTAATAATATATTCTCATTTTGTACATGAGGGACGCCAGTTTACAGGCATCATCAATATGATAAATTACATATGCGATTAGCAATCATACTTAATAATAATGTTTTAATAAAATACACATTTTTTCCTACCTGTGTAGGACACCAAATGTACAGGCATGGATAAGCATTATTTAAATTTCATAAATTCGGTTCATGGTTAAATTGCATGGTTGCTGACGTTTTAGTCTTTGGTTTGTGGGAACAATATGATAACCAGTCATTCAATGGAGCACACCAAGAAATATAGAAATATTGTCTTCGCATTAACAAAAACACCCAAGTATGTTTTGGATGGATAAAAAATACTTGAGAAAAAATAAAGCTTGAAGTAATTCCCCAATATAACTTAGGCGTGTACAAAAACCGAATCTTATTTTTGATTTATATCCAAATTTGGTAATAATTAAAATAAGTTATACACTTGTGTAGTTTTGTCAGCATTTTCATCGTAACATCACGAGTGAATTGTACTCAATGTAGAATAATAATAGTATATATTTTCTTATACATGGGTGTTTCCAAGAAAGGAAAGCTATTTTTGCAGATACGATCAGCTATGTTATAAGTTACAATCATGACGTTGTATTATAAGTTAATACTTTTCCATTGGTATAAGAGTATATTCCACAAATGTAATCCGGGTTGCGTCGCGAAGGAAGGTAATACGTGATTCACGAAGGAATTGTAAGATATGGGACCAATAATGTTTACAGATCATTCGTCATTGTAAATGGTCAAATATCCACATACTTCATTCTCATTCAAAAAGTCAAATAGAAGCTAAAATGGTGAGACAAAAAGAAGACAAACAACAGCAACTCACAACAAAGCAAGAGGAGTCCTGAAGGAGTGATCAATATATATATATATATATATATATATATATATATATATTCTGTATAGTAACTATGCTTATTTTTGTGCACCAACTAACTAGTCCCGTTATGCTAACTTTTATATTATGTGTGAATTAATATTACTGTCCTGTGTAGAAATGTTTATCATCTAGTTCCAATAATATTAAAATTTATGATTGTAGTTTGTTGTAACTACACGTTTAATGAACTTAAAATATCTATGTAGGGTGAAAAAGAGGGTGTAAGAGTCAGATGTAGAAGTGCATTGTCATCTTTGAGCAGTCTAGTGACTGAGGAGATGAACGCTGGAAGTGTGTTTGCATCGCGCACATTAGCTGGTAGTCTATTCCAAATAATTGAAAACTTATTTAAGAAGAAGTTGTACCGCACGTAAGTCTGACAATGCTCTATAGCAGCTAGGTTGTGATGATTTCTAAGATTGTAACTGATGACAGAGGTAGGTTTAGTTATTGGCTCGGAGGGATGCAAGAGAAGATTGGTTAGCTTATAGTAAAAGATACGGCTTAGCTTAAGACGTCTATTCCAGAGTGGTTCTGGTCTCAGTCTGTCGCATCGCTCATGGTATTCCAGACCACTTTCTGAACCAAGAATTCTTGAGATAAACTGATGTTGCACTCCCTCTAATTTAAGCTTGTCATTTTGTCTGAGTCCACTAAGAATAAACGAGCTGTCAGTCACGTCTCGTAAACCGTTAATGCCCAGCTCTTGCTACGCTGGAACTCACGCTGTCCCTCGAAGCTTCTCAGAAACGCTTAGTACGAACGGACGCAAAAACCAGAACACAGACTGGCGACTCGAGAATTCTTTATTCTAACACCAACATACAGCCAACTTTACAACTAAGGTCTATGAACAAATATTACAATAATAAATCACAATATTACTTCTGACGGTTGTCTCCTGACTTCTTTCTGAACAGCGATCGATGAGACGATGACTGGCTGATTGATGCCTCCGCGAAAATTGGGGAAGTTGGGTTTGAGCAAACAACCATGAATTGATCGTTAAGTCTTCAACTACATTGACACGGGCAGTATTCTAAGATAGGTCGGACACATACTTTGTATAATAGAACCCTAATTTCACAACAAAAGAAATTGCGCATTATGCATCCTATCAGCCTTCGTGTTTTACGTCTGACATAATCAGTCTGTTCAGAGAACGTTAAGTTACTAGAGTATCTAATACCGAGATCTACGACTGAGTTGAGCTTGGCTAGTTTTCGCCCATTTATTTCAAGAGTTAGATCAAGGTTACTGTTGCCGATACAAATCCAGCCGCATTTGTCAATGTTAAAATTTAGACAGGATTCAGCACACCATGTTGCAAGACTACTTAGTTCAAGATGTATTTTAGTAACCATATCGCTTAATTCATGAGTGTAGCAGGAGTAGACGACTTTGAGGTCGTCAGCATATAGGAATGGTTTACCTGAGGTGAAGCACTTGCAAATGCTGTTAATGTAGACTGTAAATAAAAGTGGCCCTAAGACACTACCTGCACAACCCCACTTGAGATCTGCCTAGGATGAGACAATACAGATCCAACTTTGGTTATTTGTACCCTGTTGCTTAGAAATGATTTTAACCAGTTCAGTAATGTGTTGCGAATTCCACATGAGTACAGCTTCTCAAAGAGAATACTGTGAGATACCATGTCAAATGCCATAGATATATCGAAGTAGAGAACAACGACTAGCTTACGTGCTTCGCGACTACTAGTGATGCAGTTGAAAAAGTCGAAGTGGCAAGTAACGCAGGATCTATTTTTGAGAAATCCGTGTTGAGACCTAGCAACAAGATCTTCCCTAAGTAGGTAGTCTGACAATTGATCTTTTACAACTTTCTCCATGATTCGTGAGATAACTGGGGTTATATTTATGGGTCTGTAATTGCGGACGTTTGCCTTTTCACCAGATTTGTAGTGTGGAATTATGAAGCTAGTTTTCCACTCACTAGGGTAAGTGCCAGTGTCCATTATTATTATTATTATTATATAAGCTTTATTCCAAATCAGTACTTGTGATACAGAATGGAATTCTCAGCATTTTACTACAATATTGCATCCAGTTTTTACTTTAACAATAAATAAAGTTCTACATAGATTAAAGATTATCTCAAACAACATATTAGTATGTCGGTAGCAAAGCCAAAGTTAAAATGTTTGAAGGTGTTACAAAAGTAGATACTACTAGCATATTTACTGGCGTAAGCGATAGCAAAATGGTCGAGATATACAGAGTGTAAAAGAACAACAAGAATGTTTTAACTAGAGTTTGCAAGGAAGAGAAAAACAAAAACAGCACTTAACAAAAAATAAAGACAAAAAAGGTAGAGAGAATGGAAAAGAGAGAAAACGTTGTACCCATAAATGATGTGAGTTGGAAAGACGAGATTCATTGGTTCTAGTGACTAATTAATAAGTTAAAGGTTTCATGCCTGATGCATTCTTTATCACACAGAACACGGGCTAGGTAGGGTATGGATGAGTTTTTGTACTTACTAGTGCGGGCATATAGTTTCCTATATAGACTTCTTGTTTTCCCTGAAGAGATACATGGGGAGAGTTGTGAGTGTAGAGGGTGTTGTGAGTCAGATAAAATGGACTTCGCCCATTTTTCACATGAGTCCATGTGCCTGTCCACCAGAATGTTAACAAGCTGGCTAAGTGGTAAACTGCTTACCCTGCTGACAACCTTTAACATCCTACGTAATAAGGTATAGTCTTTCTTCAATAGCCCAGGAAAGACTAAGGGGGAGCAATAGAGAATAATAGGCAGAATACGGGAGTTAACAAATTGTAGTAGTAAGGGTTGGGTTACCCAGAATGTCTTAACTTCTTGATGTAGAAGGTAAGACGGTATATTTTCTTGGAAATCGTCAAGATATGAGACGACCAGGAAAGATCAGAAGATAGAGTGACGCCTAGGTATTTAATTTCCGACTTAGCTTCTATTTCAGTGCCATCTATGTTGCACACCTCGTGAGCGCTAACCAGTTTGTTTAGGTCAGATTTATGCCTAAAGGTGAAATTAACTGTTTGGCATTTGGAGGGCATTTGGAGTGTCCATAGATATTGAGAAGAATTTAAGAAGTAACAGGGGTATATCACACCCACTGTTTTTGAAAATTATCGAAGCGAGGCCATCCGGTCCCGTACTAGTGGAAGGTTTAAGGCTTTTAATTGCTTGTACTATTAATTGATTAGTGAACACAATGCTTTCAAGGGAAGAGCTAGTAAGGGAGGCGGTTTCAACAGGCATACGTGTTTCTAAGCCAAAGTTTTCAAACCGGTTACTGAAAAGTTCACAGATGGCGGTGGGCTCATTGTAGATTACTTCGTCGTGAAGTAAGTATGGGATTTCCCTCGTCGACTGCATTCGCTTTTTAAGAAGTGCTGTTAAGTTATAAACTTTGGAGCACAGATTTGAGTCTGGGGATTTTGTGGCCCTGAATTGCTAGGTCGAGTTCAAGGTTGGAACAGCCTATGCAGAGCCATCCACACTTTTCAACATTAAACTCGAGTCTCCAGGTGTTACACCATCTATCCATTTTTATTAATTCTTCATGTATGGAGTTCATAGTTGAGCCGATATCTGTATTTGTGCAGGTATATGTCACCTTTAAGTTATCTGCATACAGTACTGGCTTGCCTATACTAAAGCATTCACATATACTGTTTATGTATATAATGAAAAGAAGGGGTCCCAATACACTCCCCTGGATGACACCACTGTTGATTGATCTAGGCCTGGAGGTCACCGAGCCAAATTCAGTTGTCTGATTCCTGTTAATATATGTGTAAAACTTGGGCACTGTGGTAGTAAGTAATTCCATATTAGTTTGCTTATTAAATGTATCACACAGTGAAACAGTATTGTATACTGGATGACGTTTCGAACACAATTTATTGTTCATAATCATATCAATTTTTGTCACACGACTTCGAGATTTGATTTTTATAGTTTTTTCTGTCTTCTCCTATTTGTTGTCTGGACAGTAGAATTTTCCATATATCTGGGACAGGTGTTGAATCATTCCTATTACATGTATTTGCAGTTGATTCGATAAACAAAGCTTCTGTTATCAATCTCTCCCTATACCCTGTGACATTAGATTTTAAAACTGTCATCCTATCCCATTCTATTGTATGGTTGTGTGTAACTGCGTGTAGTGAGTGCTATAGCTGAACTACTCTCTAGCTTTCCTATCTTATTCGGGTCAACTAGTCTAGATTTAACTAGGTTTTTATGTTCGGCTAGTCTGACTGCCCCTGTTCAACTAGTCTGACCTATGTATTTGACCTCACAATCATTGCAGGGTATTAGATAAACTAAATTGTTTTGTTTTAATGGTTCTACAGGATCCTTTAACACTACATGCAGTTACACACAACCATACAATAGAATGGGATAGGATGACAGTTTTAAAATCTAATGTCACAGGGTATAGGGAGAGATTGATAACAGAAGCTTTGTTTATCGAATCAACTGCAAATACATGTAATAGGAATGATTCAACACCTGTCCCAGATATATGGAAAATTCTACTGTCCAGACAACAAATAGGAGAAGACAGAAAAAACTATAAAAATCAAATCTCGAATTCGTGTGACAAAAATTGATATGATTATGAACAATAAATTGTGTTCGAAACGTCATCCAGTATACAATACTGTTTCACTGTGTGATACATTTAATAAACAAACTAATATGGAAGTCTGATTCCTGTCATAGAGAAATGATTTTATCCAAATATAGAGTGGGTTGCACGTCCCTAGTGAGCATAGCCTGCTGACTGGCAAACTATGTGGGACTCTGTCCAAGGCTTTCCTTATATCGAAATAGAGGATAATTACTAGCTCTCTCCTACCTCTTCTATAGGTGACTTCGTTAAATAAGTCTATTTGGCAAGAGACGCAAGATCTTTTCTTGAGGAATCCGTGTTGTTACATGTTGATGAGTTTATGTTTTAGAAAGTAGTCTGACATTTGGTCTCTGATTACTTTCTCCATGATCCTTAATATGACAGGTTTTATATTGATAGGCCTATAATTATATACACTAGTCTTGGCCCCTCCTTTATGCATAGGTAATATATACGTGTTTTTCCAAGTTTCAGGGTATGTCCCAGTCACTGGTGAGTTATTAAATATTCTAAGTAATAATACTATCATATTTGTGCCACCGTTTTTGTGTATGACAGTTGGTATATCATCTATCCCACAACTACCGTTAGATTTTAATGTCTTTACCGCCGATGCTATATTTTGTATATTAAAGTTGATTTCACCTAACTTGTAGCTGTTTTTGCAGGCTATGTCGAGAATTAGGGACGGATGCGCTTTGGTGTTATTGGTGAACCACTGACTCAGGAGTTCACTAATGATCTGGGGATCATCATAAATTGTACCTTCATGTTCCAAGTGGCTAATATTGTTGTCTTCACCTCTCTTCAGCCGTTTTTGCAAGATCTTGCGGAGTTCCTGAGTTTTAGAGGTGCCTCCTAGGGCTTTATTTTCCTCGAGTTGTGCCTTCATTTTATGTCTCTCCTCAAAATTTTTAAATGTTTCATGTATCTAGTGTAATGCACTAAGTTCTTTGTATGAATAAAATTTCCTTTTCTGTTTCCTTAGTTTTAATCGCGTTTTGCGGTCTATGAATAGAGTTGTTGTCTTTAGGGCAGATTTCAGGGGTGCGATTGTGTCTCTTACCGAACTGATTGTCTTGTATAAGGTATTTAGTATTCTAAGTTATTATTGGTAAAGTATTGACCCCAGTCTGAGCTTCTCAAGAGCATTGGTAGGAATTCCCAGTCGGCATTTCGATAGTCCCTATATTGATAGTAAACCGGGGAACTCTTAGGTGTGTGTTTAGTTGTTAGTTGTAAGGGTAGGGTGCAGTACAGTATAATAATAATAATAATAATAATAATAATAATAATTTATTTTCATATAAACATAAATTTACATGAAAATGCATGCCATTTTTACAGGCACGATCAAGGATGATATAATGTCAAATCTTAAATTGTCTACAAGTTAATAATGTTTCAACAGTTAAATATTTGATATATATATAAATACACATTGTCTGAACTAGGCTGTATAGTTATTGAATTGTACAATTGTCCTCCAGGTTGAGCGGGAAAATCGACTTCGTTTCGTTTTCATCCCGTGGTTGTAGGCATACGATAATCAACCAATATTGAGGTAAGTACAACGTTTACAAGGAATTGGAAGCTGTTTTAGAAAAATTAAAGTGCTGTGGTGTAACATTAAAGTGTAATAGATTAAGTGAGTGAAATATATCATTAATAAACACATTTATATAGAAAACAGAATGGGGAAGTAATTAATCCTTAGGCCGACAACGTTCATTTGCAATGTATAATGAAACCAATATATTTTATACTATCATGCGTTCACTTTTGGCTTTAATACAATTATTTTCAAGCCAGTTGTCTTTATTTCATGTCTTTTTTTCTATTTGGTGCACAACCGTACCCTCCAGAGAATAGGAATAGAATAAGTCGAATCAAATTCATAAAGAGCTATAAAATGTTAGGTTTAATGGAATATAATGAGAATCAAGTAAAGACGTTATTAGAAAATAAGTGAGACAAGATATTGTGAAGTGGTATTTAAAGATCTGACAATGGATAGCAAGTTAATTCATAAGATGCCCCATAAATCTGTGCAGATCCCACGTGGTCGCATCTCAACAATAGGCTGAGCGAATGGTATATATTTAAAGGTAGAAGCATTATCTGTCAAGGCGTTCACTATTATCTTTTTCAAGATAAAGATCTAAGCCCTCATAAAAATCAGAAATATCTCGAGCCTTTAATTTGTATATTGCTGTTCCTGCAGAATGGGGCGATTCACCTTAGTGACCACCACCATATCTACTGATCAGCTAACGCCACCCTCCCTCCTTTTTTGATGTTAAGCTCTGAGACTATGATTATTATGGCTACCGCAAATATATTGCTTGGTACCAGACATGTTCGTACCCCATATTCCATCTCCCTAGCTTTCTTAATGAGTGCTTCCAATAGGTCTCCACGTACATCTTTACGAACATATTATATATGTGTGCATGCATCCTGATGAACAGATTACTTTATAAGAAGTTAAAACCTTAAAGAGTAAAACGAATAGGTATTGTGAATAGTGGAGCAAGATTTAGCAGAATACTATAGTTAAGGTTCAATTTAGGTAGTATGGACTGAAGGTAAGGTCGGTTGGCAGGACTTAGTGTACTAAATTTTCATGACAGTCTTATATATAGTAAACATCTGACATTGCAAAGTAACGTGTCTAGACATATTATAAAAAGATATTAACACAGAACCAACGAAATTTTGGCGTTTTTTAACAATACTGCAGTGTGTGTATACTGAAGAATGGTGGTTAGTCTACAGGGAGCCGTAGAGTAAATCAAACCATATATGATAAGAGTATAATCAATAATATAGTTCGTATATCAAATATTACACTAGGTTCAATAATTGAGTGTTATAAGGGAAACAAGCGTGGTAAAGCAAGAGAACATTTGATGCATAAATATTTTAAAAAAAAAAGTATCCATCTAATTTAAGAGTTGAACATGCATGATTAATAAGTATTGTTATATTAGTATATACATATGTAAAACGTTAAAAGGTGTGGATGCTATTACAATTATTTCCAGTGTTACTTTCACCAACACAACTTAGTGAAAATTATAGAGAATAGAAATCAGTAAATTAGTTAACGTTCGCTGCGTGAGTATTAGAGTCGAGATATACGTATGTGACTATACTGAAGACTGGACTGGCCTTCAATTTCCGTTCTACCAACAGTTGTGGTCTTTTAGACGAGCTAGGGTGGTCACTGTTGTCGAGTTTATCCCCCACCTCTATCGAGATCGGCTCTATTTTGTGGCAGAAGACTGAGTCGAGAATATTGTTGTGTCGTGTTGGGAGGCGTACGCACTGCTTCCATCCTCCTACATCTATGGCTTCTAGGATCACCTCGTAGGTTCTCGGTCCAGTGCAGGTATCCCAGTTCACTCCAGGGAGGTTGAAATCGCCACAAACTAGTTTTTAGTCAAATTCCAGCTTAGGTACAATCTCTAGTATTTCTCCGATAATCGTATGAGTCGTTTTAGGGCTGTTAGGGGCTCCGTATAGGCATCCCACACGAATTTTATTTTCATTCGTGCTGATGCTCATCCACTTGGATTCTGGGAGTTTGTCGATAGTTAGGTTTGTAAATGTATTGGGGTCAGTGGATTTAGAAGCATATATTAGACACCCGCCTCCTGTTTTGTCGACTGTGTCATTCCTGTGGATGTTATAGTTATCAGTTATCAGCTTTATGTCAGGTGTATCAGCAGTAAGCCAAGTTTCAGTTACCAGAATCAGTGTTGGCTGTTCCATGCATACCAAGGTGCGAAGGGAAGTTATTTTGTTAAGTAGAGATCGAGCATTTAAAAGCATGATTTTCAGAAAACCAGGGTTGTTGGGAGGATAGTAGGTTTTCTTGTAACTGCCCCTAACTCCTGATTGCCTATATCATGTTCGGAGGGATTCTCAGATGAGACATTGTCAGCGTGTCTACTATTCCCTGAACAATATGTGCTGCGAAAGGAACTATTGTTTGCTGCAACCGAAAATAATCCTGTTGCATATATTGGATACTGGCCCCGTTGCGTGGGCATCTGGGATCATTTCTCTGAATAAGATAGTCTATTTCACTGTTCACGTTGTAATTTACAGCGCCATAGTACCCTGTTTTAGGTTGTTTTGAGGATAGTGCGTGCTAGGTTTTACGTAGCTGTACATTTGCTGACTCATTTCGTGTGTGCACCTAGAAGGACCATGGGCCAATCTATACCCCTTATGCCGATGGGGCTTTACGTAACTACCACGAGGGTTCGAGTATACATTTCCGTTGACATGGTATCTAGTGGTGTCCCGTCTAGTAGCACATGTGTTTTCATTATTAATTATGGGTCCCGTTCTCAGGTCATATGTGCCTGTAGGCATATTACAGCCTCGGCTATTACGGAAATCGTGGGTATCACTCTGCTGTTTAATCAGCTTGGCGCCCATTGCGCGTCTGCTGGCGTGTGATATTGTGTGGATAGAGCTATTTTCGCTGTTAGTTCTCACCTTGTGTAGTCTGTCGTCCTCAATTTGTCTACTACTCCTAGTTCGACGAGGAGCACTTCCACTCACTTCTTCCATCTCCTTTACGGGACCTGCCGCAATGTGTACATAGTTCTTTTTTAGGCTTATATTCTGCTTGTCGGGCTTGTCACAGGGGAGGTATAGGACGCATGAGGAGAAACCTTGGTTTTAATGGACTTCTTTACGGCTTTTACAGTAGGATTATCTGGTTTGGCCCTGGGTGCAATGTGATCTGTCGATATTTGCAGGTTATCGGTAGTAGGAGCAACTACCCCTTCTTCGTATGTGTGATCACTAGATTTACTAGGAGTGTTCTCCCGAACTCGAGACCCACTACAGTGTTACTGCTCCTTTTGGGTTTCCCTTCACCTTCGCGTGTCGTTTGTTCACCTAGTACAGTGCAAGTGTCACTTCGTGCTTCAGTGTCCTTCGACACTTCGGTACTAACGCTATTCATAACTTGTGGTATAATCGCATTCGTATCTAGGGTGTCCTTAGCTACTTAATGCGGGTTGGGGGTTTTGTCCGGGACTATTTTAAGATTTTTGAACTTTGTAGTAGAAGCCAAAATGTACCCGGATTTCCTGAATTGTTCAGCTATAATACGGCTGTCAAACCTGAAAAGTATGGGACATGTGCAGTTTGTCTCTTTTTTATTTAATCTAATACACTGACAGCGTGCACTTAAGAGGTTTGCAGCTCATAACAAGGAGTGCTGAACCGATTTTATGGGCTCGTTTTCAGGTATGTTGTACACTTTGGCGTTCTGTTTAGGAGCAAGTCTCTTAACAACTTCGCTAGACAAATAGTAGATAGCGTTTTCCAGATCCTTAGCATGTTCCAATTAAGCATCGGTTGATTTAGTCCCGAGCTTAAAGAGTTTTAGGAAAGTGAGATCACCCAGTTCATTTTTAAGATGGGGGATTCAATTCATTGTTAATTGCTCAAACCGAACACCTACATAATTTTCGCGGAGTCATCAGTCCATCAGCCATCATCTTATCGTTCGCTGTTTGTTGGAGGACAGAGAAAAACTATCGGAAGACCTCCGATGATTGTAAGGAACATATTCGAGTCTGTTAAGGGTAATGGTAGTCAATTACAAGATGACTCCGAGGTACTGTCTGAGTTTTTGGATAATCTGACGACTTACAAGAATGCCTTGATTTCTATGAATTGCATGAGTGATCTGAACTCAAGTTCCGTCCTAGAGATAATAGCGAGACGCCTACCTACTCGACTGCAAAGGAAGTGGGTGAAGATAAGACCTCGTATAGAGGAAGGATGTTTGGAGGCAGAGTTCGACGATATACTGAGATGAGTGACAGATAATGTTAATCTGACTATGAGTGATTTCGCCAGTATATTGCATCCGGCTTCTCAAAATGAGAGATCAGCGAGCAAGCCGCAGTCATTTACGATAGAGGGGTCTCAAAGAATTGGATATCGAGAACGCTTTATGGTGTCTAGTTATCCAGATAAACTTAGTGAGTGTAACAGCTTTAGTGGAACGTCCCCAACAGATAGGTTACGGTTTGCGAGACAAACACGGTTGTCTTACATGTTTGCAAGAAGTGCACACAAAGGCTAATTGTGAAGCAGTGAGCAAGTTTAGTAGTAAGCTAAATGTGAAATCAGTGTCATCTTGGTCTGACTCCGAATAGTGTGACGATAATAGTGCAGTGAAGAATCATGTAGTTGCTACCAGTAAGCCAACGTTGAATGAAGTGTCACAGACGATATCGCAGTTTGTGCAGGAGAAGAGAGTTACAGTTTCAGAGTCCAGTTCTGACTCCACAAATTTTCAAGGTATTGTCAGTCAGAGTAAAGGTATAGAACCTATAAGGATTTCTGGAGAAGAACCCAAATTGTCTACTGCTGTTATCAAAGAGTTTGAAAATGATGAAGTCGACCATATAGACGACGGTAAAGTGAATATTTGTGCTAATGATCATGATAGTGCACTTTTGTCCATGGTTGATCATGATGAGATGAGGGGAATGCCTAACACTGCTGAGTTGAACAAAGGTTCTCTACAGCTTGGATGTGAAGTAGACTTAAAGGTTGATGCGGTTGCAAAAGGTATGGATACTTGTGAGACCGTCGGTGTGAATGATCAACGTGTAGCCCACCTATCAACAGATGTTGTTGCTAAACTGGAGATAATAATAAAAGACAGCAGTGTTGGTAATCTTGCAGTTAGACAACCTCCTAATAGCCGAACAACAACAGCTTCTGATACACTGCTAAGTTCATCAACTTGTATCACTCAGTCGTCATTGTTGTTGTCATACACAATGAGAGAGACGCCCATGAACTCAAGTGTCTTGTGCTATGACTATGCTAGTATGAGTCCGTTTGAAAAGACAAAAGATATTGGTCAGTTTAGTGAGGATAAGCCAACTGTGTACGAGAGGGTATTTGTTAAATTGACTTGCAGGAATAAAGGCATTTCAAGTTTCAAATTACCATTTGAATGTTACTATCTTTGGTGTAAATTACTCTGTTTCTACGCCTGGTTGGTCAGATACGTCGAGCGTTTGTTACTCATCTATATTCTACGATACAAAGACATGGGCGTGTCACCGTTCAGAGTTGATGATATAGATGATAAAAGGAGGTCAGCAAATGAACTCTGCGACGATTTTTCAACCTAGAGCGTCAACCTGAGAAGGAATGTTGGCGTACTGCTGTAAGTCCTACAGTTCTTCAAGGGTAGTTTGTCGTGCCAGAATCCACAACATTTGATGTATTGATTGTACATATGTTTGTGTTAAGTAATTGAGTGGGTTCCAATTAATGTAATTGTTGGTTAATCTTGTTTGTGTCTGGACATTCTTCAACTTACAATCGTTAACCTAAGACGGGTTGCAGGCGTACTGGTGTACGTCCTGCGATTCTTCAAAGAAATTACATCAACACATGATCTGCGAGGTTATGTGCACTCTGTGTATATATGTGGTGTGTCATCTCAGCTGGTGTTTTGGGATTCAGTGTGTTTACTTGTTGTTTTCGTACCTTGTTTGTATTGCGTAATTTTGTTAAAATTTTCGTCGTGATTACTTCTGAAGTTGTTTCGAGTCTTCTACATCCGTGAATGAATTGATTGATGCTAAGGACAGCAGATGGGGCGTATACGCCGGGGAGGCTAGGCTATTGCTGAGAATGAAATGCACACGGAGATAATTGTTAGCTGCGGTCCGACACGCCGGGGAGCGAGAGTATAGACGACTGAGGCTCGCATGCGTCACCGTTACTAGAACTGAGGCAGAATGAGTGACAAGCGATTGCAGTGGTGATTGGTAGTGAGCAGATAAGAGGATGTGCGTAGAGTATCATGAGGTGGTGCTATGGTCACGTTGAATTCTGCAAGAGTCATTCTAGCAAGTGGCGATTGTGTTGCAAGATGTCAAGAGGAGGTCTCTGTCTGGAGGCGCAGGTCGTCATTGATGTGTGAGATTGAGCTGTGGGTATGCTTGTGGTGTGTTGGCTTTTCTGTTTGTTTTCCATTTCAGCTCTGTCCGTGTGACCCAAGTTCTCTCAATGGCACCCAAGTCAATGTGTATTGGTCATAATGGAAAAGATGGATGGATCACTGTTTTGACGGGAGTGTCAATGTAGTTGAAGATTGAACGATCAATTCATGGTTGTTTGCTCAAACCCAACTCCTACATATTTTTCGCGGAGTCATCCATCCATCAGTCATCTTCTCATCGTTGGCTGCTCAGTGGAAGATAAAACTATCAGAAGTGTTCGTGTGATTTATTGTTATGACGTTTTTTCTTATACTTTGTGTACAACAAGCTAATTGTTGGTTACATATTGACGTAAGGATAAAGGATTCTCGAGTCGCCAATCAGTGTTCTGGTTTTCGCGTTGGTTAATACAAAGTGTTTCTGAAAGACTTCGAGGGACAGCGTGAGGTCCAGCGTAGTAAGAGCCGGATATTGACAGTTTATGGAGTTGGCTGACACTTGGTAAGATAATGCCCATCATCCTCCAGAGGCTTTTCAGTTTCTTCGTGAATAATGGCAGTTACCCAGGACGCTGGAAACCACCGTCTGTATTCTTCAAGCAGAAGTTGAAACTAACCTCCAACATGAACTACTACAGATCTATCTCTAGTTTCCAGGGTTATTGAAAGGAGAATAGGGTGAGATATTACTTCATGCCCCACCAAAACAAAATGTATTCCCCATGGGGTCAACCGTGCTCCACTAGCCCAACTGGCTACTTTGATGATGCTATTGCCATATACGATTTGGTTGGTTTGCCACAGCTCCCTTTTTCGACTTCGAAACATTAGTTCTAAAGTCAAAGTCGTATGGATTTCAAGAAACCTTGTTGTTTTGGCCTAATTCCTTCGTGGAAGTTCACTACAAACTTGCGGATGAATGTTCCTAATCAACAAAGCAAAGCTGGACACTCAAGACAAATCGTATGTCAGCCACGTCTCATAAACCGTTAATGCCCAGCTCTTGCTACGCTCGGGCCCACGCTGTTCCTTGAAGTTTTCAGAAACGCTTAGTTATAACGGACGAAAAAACCAAAACACCGATTGGCCGCTTGAGAATTCTTTATTGTTACACCAACATATAAAAAGAATAAGCGAACTAAGGCCTGAAAACAAATATTACAATAATAAATCATAAGATTACTTCTGATGGTTTGCTACTGACTTCTTTCTGAACAGCGACCGATGAGACGATGACTGTCGTATTGATTCCTCCGCGAAAATTGGGGAAGTTGATTTTGAGCAAACAACCATGAATTGATCGTTCAATCTTCAACTACATTGACACTCCCGTCAAAACAGTGATCCATCCCTCTTTTCCATTATGACCAAAACACATTGACTTGGGTGCCATTGCGAGAGCTTGGGTCACACGGACAGAGCTGAAATCGAAAACAAACAGAAAAGCCAATGTCAATGGAGTTGAAGATTGAACGATCAATTCATGGTTGTTTGCTTTAAATCAACTTCCCCAATTTTCGCGGAGGCATCAATACGACAGTCATCGTCTCATCGGTCGCTGTTCAGAAAGAAGAGTGAAACATCGTCAGAAGTAATCTTATGATTTATTATTGTAATATTTGTTTTCAGACCTTAGTTTGCTTAGTTCGCTTATTCCTTTTATATGTTGGTGTAACAATAAACAAATCCAAAGCGGCAGATCAGTGTTTTGGTTTTTGCGTCCGTTATAACTAAGCGTTTCTGAGAAATCTTCTAAGAACAGCGTGGGCCCGAGCGTAGCGAGAGCTGGGCATTAACGGTTTATGAGACGTGATTGACAGTTTCTGACGATAGAAACAGATCTGGCGGATTCAAACAGTTGGTGAAAGTTTGGATAGTCGCCGTTCATCTTTCCTGGTGCCGGTCAAGTCCTCTTTGAACAAGCAATATCTGGAACGTTTTTGGAATTGGGTCAAGTTCAACAATGCCTGGGTCAAAGAAGGGACAGAGTGTCTTGGATGCAAACAGGAAAGTAAGTCATGGTGACTTGTCTGTTAATTGTAACGATGTGTCTGATGTTAAGCATGACATGGTTGATGTTACTGTTTCGCCGTTCAGGGATAATAGGAACATCAAACTCCCTAAATTTGAACCACGGTGTTTTGATGGAAACCCGGCTGATTATTTACAATTTGTAAAGGAGTTTGAGATCATGTTGAGTGGTTTTCTATTAAATGATGAATTGAAGTTAATGTATTTGATGAGATATTGCACTGGAGATGCTGCAAGAGCTATACAGTGCTGTAAGTTTATGAAGCCAAAAGAGGGCTACTACGAGGCTATGAGCATATTACGTCAAAGGTTTGGAAGACCTTCGATGATTGCAGGGAAATTATTCGAGGCTGTTAAGGGTAATGGTGGTCAATTACAGGATGACTCCCAGGCACTCACTGAGTTTTTAGATAATTTGCTAATTTACAAGAATGGAATGATTTCGATGAATCGAATGAGTGACCTCAACTCGAGTTTTATACTAGAAGTAATAGCAAGACGTCTACCTACTCGACTGCAAAGGAAGTGGGTGAAGATAAGCTCCCGTATGGAGGATGAGGGTATCGAGCCAAAGTTTGATGATATCCTGAAACTGGTAAAAGATAGTGTCAATCAATCTATGAGCAAGTTCGCCAGTCTATTACATCTCACCCCTAGAATAGAGCAGTCTGAGAGCAAAACGCAATCATTGATGACGAGTAGGCCTCAGAGAGGTGGATATCGAGAAGGCTCCATGATGTCTAGTAATGCATATAGACCTAGTGAGTGTAACAGGTTTCGTAGTACATCCTCAACAGATAAGTTACAAGATGCAAGACAAACACGGTTTGTTTTACACGTGTGCAAGAGGTGCATACAGAAGTGAACTGTGAACCAGTGAGCAAGTTCAGTGATAAGCTAAATGTAAACTCCAGGCCTGACTCCGAATTGTGTGACGATAACGGTGTTGTGAAGAAGTCTGTAGTTGCAACTGGTAAGCCATTGTTGAATAGAGTGTCACAGAATAGAGTTACTGCTTCAGAGTGCAGTTCTGACTCCACAAGTTTACAAAGTATAACTAGTCAGAGTGAAGATATAAAACCTTTAATGATTTGTGAGGAGGAACCAAAATTGTCTACTTCTGTTATTAAAGAGTTTGAAAATGATGAAGTTGACGGTAAATTGAATATTCGTGATAATGATCATGATACTTCACAGTTGTCTTTGGTTGATCATGATGAGATGAGGGATATGCCTACTACTGCTAAGTTAAATAAAGGTTCTGTACAACTACAACGTGAAGTAGAATTGAACGCAGATGCAGTTCCAGAAGGTGTGCATACTTGTGAGACAGTCAGTGTAATTGATCAGCGTGTAGCCCACCTATCATCAGATGATAGTGCTAAACCCGAACTAGTAGTGAAAGACAGCAGTGGTGGTAATCTTGCAGTTGGACAACTATCTGAAAGCCGAAAAAGAACAGCTTCTGATCCACCGCTAAGTTCATCACCTTGTGTCACTCAGTCATCGTTGGTGTTTTCATCCACAATGAAACAGATGCCCATCAACTCAAGTATCTTCTGCAATGACTATGATAGTATTGGTGCGTTTGAAAAGACGAAAGATATTGCTCAGTTTAGTGAGAATAAGCCAAGTGTAAACGAGAGAGTAATTGTTAAATTGACTTGCATGAATAAAGGCATTTCTAGTTTCAAGTTACTAATTGAATGTTATTATCTTTGGTGTAAATTACTCTGTTTCTACACTTGGTTGATGAGATATGTCGTGTGTTTGTTCGTCATCTATATTCTACGATACAATGACATGGGCGTGTTGCCGTTCAGATTTGAGGATTTAGCTCATAGAAGGAAGTTAGCAAATGAACTCTGCGACGATTTTCCAACCTAGAGCGTCAACCTGAGAAGGGTTGTAGGCGTACTGCTGTAAGTCCTACAGTTCTTCAAAGGGTAGCGCATCAATGAGCAGTCCAATGTGCTTGGTGTGTGATTTTGTACATATGTTCATATTGTATATACTGAATTGATATCATCTGTCATCTAGCTGTTGGTAATTCTGTTTGTGTCCGGACGACTTCCACTTGGATCATCAACCTGAGAAGGAATGTAGGCGTACTGCTGTAAGTCCTACAGTTCTTCAAGGGTAGTTTGTCGTGCCAGAATCCACAACATTTGATGTGTTGATTGTACATATGTTTGTGTTAAATAATTGTGTGAGTTCCAATTAATGTAATTGTTGGTTAATCTTGTTTGTGTCCGGACATTCCTCAACTTACAATCGTCAACCTAAGACGGGTTGCAGGCGTACTGGTGTAAGTCCTGCGATTCTTCAAAGAAATTCCATCAACACATGATCTGCGAGGTTATGTGCACTCTGTGTATATATGTGGTGTGTCATCTCAGCTGGTGTTTTGGGATTCAGTGTGTTTACTTGTTGTTTTCGTACCTTGTTTGTATTGCGTAATTTTGTTAAAATTTTCGTCGTGATTACTTCTGAAGTTGTTTCGAGTCTTCTACATCCGTGAATGAATTGATTGATGCTAAGGACAGCAGATGGGTCGTATACGCCGGGGAGGCTAGGCTATTGCTGAGAATGAAATGCACACGGAGATAATTGTTAGCTGCGGTCCGACACGCCGGGGAGAAAGAGTATAGACGACTGAGGCTCGCATGCGTCACCGTTACTAGAACTGAGGCAGAATGAGTGACAAGCGATTGCAGTGGTGATTGGTAGTGAGCAGATAAGAGGATGTGCGTAGAGTATCATGAGGTGGTGCTATGGTCACGTTGCATTCTGCAAGAGTCATTCTAGCAAGTGGCGATTGTGTTGCAAGATGTCAAGAGGAGGTCTCTGTCTGGAGGCGCAGGTCGTCATTGATGTGTGAGATTGAGCTGTGGGTATGCTTGTGGTGTGTTGGCTTTTCTGTTTGTTTTCCATTTCAGCTCTGTCCGTGTGACCCAGGTTCTCGCAATGGCATCCAAGTCGACGTGCATTGGTCGTGAAGGAAAAATTGGTTGGATCCAATTTTGCTGGGGAGTGTCAATGGAGTTGAAGATTGAACGATCAATTCTTGGTTGTTTGCTTAAAATCAACTTCCCCAATTTTCGCGGAGGCATCAATACGACAGTCATCGTCTCATCGGTCGCTGTTCAGAAAGAAGAGTGAAACATCGTCAGAAGTAATCTTATGATTTATTATTGTAATATTTGTTTTCAGACCTTAGTTTGCTTAGTTCGCTTATTCCTTTTATATGTTGGTGTAACAATAAACAAATCTAAAGCGGCAGATCAGTGTTTTGGTTTTTGCGTCCGTTATAACTAAGCGTTTCTGAGAAATCTTCTAAGAACAGCGTGGGCCCGAGCGTAGCGAGAGCTGGGCATTAACGGTTTATGAGACGTGATTGACAGCCAACACACCACAAGCGTACCCACAGCTCTATCTCAGACATCAATGACGACCTGCTCCTCCAGACAGAGACCTCCTCTTGACATCTTGCAACACAATCGCCACTTGCTAGAATGACTCTTGCAGAATGCAACGTGACCATAGCACCACCTCATGATACTCTACGCACATCCTCTTATCTGCTCACTACCAATCACCACTGCAATCGCTTGTCACTCATTCTGCCTCAGTTCTAGTAACGGTGACGCATGCGAGCCTCAGTCGTCTATACTCTCGCTCCCCGGCGTGTCGGACCGCAGCTAACAATTATCTCCGTGTGCATTTCATTCTCAGCAATAGCCTAGCCTCCCCGGCGTATACGCCCCATCTGCTGTCCTTAGCATCAATCAATTCATTCACGGATGTAGAAGACTCGAAACAACTTCAGAAGTAATCACGACGAAAATTTTAACAAAATTACGCAATACAAACAAGGTACGAAAACAAAGAGTAAACACAATGAATCCAAAAACACCAATTGATATGACACACCACATATATACACAGAGTACACACAACCTCGCAGATCATGTCTTGATGGAATTCCTTTGAAGAATCGCAGGACTTACACCAGTACGCCTACAACCCTTCTCAGGTTGACGATTGTAAGTTGTGGAATGTCCGGACACAAACAAGATTAACCAACAATTGCGACAATTGGAACTCACACAACTATTTAACACAAACATATGTACAATCAACACATCAAATGTTGTGGATTCTGGCACGACAAACTACCCTTGAAGAACTGTAGGACTTACAGCAGTACGCCTACATTCCTTCTCAGGTTGATGATCCGAGTGGAAGTCGTCCGGACACAAACAGAATTACCAACAGCTAGATGACAGATGATATCAATTCAGTATATACAATATGAACATATGTACAAAATCACACACCGAGCACATTGGGCTGCTCATTGATGCGCTACCCTTTGAAGAACTGTAGGACTTACAGCAGTACGCCTACAACCCTTCTCAGGTTGACGCTCTAGGTTGGAAAATCGTCGCAGAGTTCATTTGGTAACTTCCTTTTATGAGCTAAATCCTCAAATCTGAACGGCAACACGCCCATGTCATTGTATCGTAGAATATAGATGACGAACAAACACACGGCATATCTCATCAACCAAGTGTAGAAACAGAGTAATTTACACCAAAGATAATAGCATTCAATTAGTAACTTCAAACTAGAAATGCCTTTATTCATGCAAGTCAATTTAACAATTACTCTCTCGTTTACACTTGGCTTATCCTCACTAAACTGAGCATTAATATTCGTCTTTTCAAACGCACCAATACTATCATAGTCATTGCACAAGATACTTGAGTTGATGGGCATCTGTTTCGTTGTGGATGAAAACACCAACGATGACTGAGTGACACATGGTGATGAACTTAGCGGTGGATCAGAAGCTGTTCTTTTTCGGCTTTCAGATAGTTGTCTAACTGCAAGATTACCACCACTGCTGTCTTTCACTACTCGTTCGGGTTTAGCACTATCATCTGATGATAGGTGGGCTACATGCTGATCAATCACACTGACGGTCTCACAAGTATACATGCCTTCTGCAACTGCATCTGCATTTATTTCTACTTCATGTTGTAGTTGTACAGAACCTTTAATTAACTTAGCAGTAGTAGGCATATCCCTCATCTCATCATGATCAACCAAAGACAACTGTGAATTATCATGATCATTATCACAAATATTCAATTTACCGTCAAGTTCATCATTTTCAAACTCTTTGTTAACAGAAGTAGACAATTTTGGCTCCTCCTCACAAATCATTAAAGGTTTTATATCTTCACTCTGACTAGTTATACTTTGTAAACTTGTGGAGTCAGAACTGCACTCTGAAGCAGTAACTCTATTCTGTGACACTCTATTCAACAATGGCTTACCAGTTGTAACTACAGACTTCTTCACAACACCGTTATCGTCACACAATTCGGAGTCAGGCCTGGAGTTTACATTTAGCTTATCACTGAACTTGCTCACTGGTTCACAGTTCACTTCTGTATGCACCTCTTGCACACGTGTAAAACAAAGCCGTGTTTGTCTTGCATCTTGTAACTTATCTGTTGAGGATGTACTACGAAACCTGTTACACTCACTAGGTCTATATGCATTACTATACATCATGGAGTCTTCCCGATATCCACCTCTCTGAGGCCTACTCGTCATCAATGATTGCGTTTTGCTCTCAGGCTGCTCTATTCTAGGGGTGAGATGTAATAGACTGGCGAACGTGCTCATAGATTGATTGACGCTATCTTTAACCAGTTTCAGGATATCATCAAACTTTGGCTCGATACCCTCATCCTCCATACGGGAGCTTATCTTCACCCACTTCCTTTGCAGTCGAGTAGGTAGGCGTCTTGCTATTACTTCTAGTATAAAACTCGAGTTGAGGTCACTCATGCGATTCATCGAAATCATTGCATTCTTGTAAATTAGCAAATTATCTAAAAACTCAGTGAGTGCCTGGGAGTCATCCTGTAATTGACCACCATTACCCTTAACAGCCTCGAATAATTTCCCTGCA
This sequence comes from Trichobilharzia regenti, assembly GCA_944472135.2. Taxonomy (NCBI): domain Eukaryota; kingdom Metazoa; phylum Platyhelminthes; class Trematoda; order Strigeidida; family Schistosomatidae; genus Trichobilharzia; species Trichobilharzia regenti. Next base: position 101,144,193 of record OX235264.1, read on the forward strand.
ATCATCGAAGGTCTTCCAAACCTTTGACGTAATATGCTCATAGCCTCGTAGTAGCCCTCTTTTGGCTTCATAAACTTACAACACTGTATAGCTCTTGCAGCATCTCCAGTGCAATATCTCATCAAATACATTAACTTCAATTCATCAGTTAATAGAAAACTACTCAGCATGATCTCAAACTCCTTTACAAATTGTAAATAATCAGCCGGGTTTCCATCAAAACACCGTGGTTCTAATTTAGGGAGTTTGATGTTCCTATTATCCCTGAACGGCGAAACAGTAACATCAACCATGTCATGCTTAACATCAGACACATCGTTACAATTAACAGACAAGTCACAATGACTTACTTTCCTGTTTGTATCCAAGACACTCTGTCCCTTCTTTGACCCAGGCATTGTTGAACTTGACCCAATTCCAAAAACGTTCCAGATATTGCTTGTTCAAAGAGGACTTGACCGGCACCAGGAAAGATGAACGGTGACTATCCAAACTTTCACCAACTGTTTGAATCCGCCAGATCTGTTTCTATCGTCAGAAACTGTCAATCACGTCTCATAAACCGTTAATGCCCAGCTCTTGCTACGCTCGGGCCCACGCTGTTCCTTGAAGTTTTCAGAAACGCTTAGTTATAACGGACGAAAAAACCAAAACACCGATTGGCCGCTTGAGAATTCTTTATTGTTACACCAACATATAAAAAGAATAAGCGAACTAAGGAGGCCTGAAAACAAATATTACAATAATAAATCACAAGATTACTTCTGATGGTTTGCTACTGACTTCTTTCTGAACAGCGACCGATGAGACGATGACTGTCGTATTGATTCCTCCGCGAAAATTGGGGAAGTTGATTTTGAGCAAACAACCATGAATTGATCGTTCAATCTTCAACTCCATTGACATCGTATTTGATAAAGAGGGAATAGAACTACCATCATTTCTGATGAATCCGAACCCAAGTTGCACAGTGATCCGTGAAACAAAAGCTACGGTACAATGTAACACCGCTGCAACTTGAAGCCCTGGATCCTTTGGTCAGTATGCGGGTTCCTTACTAGAATATCGACTAGAATATTCACTAAGTTGTACAAATTTTTGGTTGGTTTGGAACTGTGAAACTGCATCCAGGCAGCCAGCGCCTATCTCAACGATGACTCATGCCCCTCAGACAGGTCTCAACGGAAGTCCATACATTTGACTATCAGCATGATCAATTTGTCATTCAAGAAAACACTAGACAGCTGGAATCTCTCCTCCTAATTATCATGTTGGTAGATCTCATTACAATTTTCAGAATTCCAAAAATGGCTTTAAACCCGTCCTATTTACTCTTTTTCTTTCTGCCAGCCTGGGACATATCAGATGAAATAGAGGAAGAGTTTAAAAATCAAGAAAGAAGTATTTGATTGGAGTGTACTGTTTTGCCCACCAAGTAATATTTATTTATTATTTTTTATTTTTTATTACAGCTTGATTCCACACCGTATTTTTGGTACAAGTATGGAATTTTCAGCATGGATATCGGTAGCCCAAAATTCGCAGGCCGACCATAGATAGCAGGTGTGCGTCGGTGTGGGCTCGAACCCCGGACCATGTGCATGGTCAGCGAGAGTCCTAACCACTGTGCCACCGACGCTCTTGGGACGTGCTCCCAGAAGAAATGATATCAGTGCCCCAAAGTGAGGAATGGCTAAGGAAATCTTAGACATCTATTAGAGAAATGTTAAATGAACTCAAATACTTCTATCAATATAAATGTACGTGAGGATGCTACATTGAATAATCAAGTCGCTCCAGTTTTGAATTTCTTTCAAGGTCATGTTTTTGAAGTTATGAGGCCACAGATAAATCACAAATCAAACCCATTGGATATCAAGAATGAGCTTTTTGACTTACTTAAACAACGGAAGAGCCTAACAGTAAGTAATTAGGATACAACTACGTAGATTTGTGAATCAAGGAACTTCTTACAGGATTAGAACGCCAGATATACCATTTTGAGGAAAGTTATCTTGATGAGACCGCACCCTACGGAAATATTATTAAAGGTTGGGATCGATATTTGATGTCTAACGCATCAAACTCAACGGTCACGGGTAATTCGGGCTTTTCACTCTCCAGAAATGTTGGCGACAAACGTGCTAGAAAATTTAGAGACTCCGATCGCCTTTTTTCCAGGTCATCAGTTACAGCACTTTCAGTAAGTTCGGTACATGAAGTGTAATTTTCTGTTTAGTTCCTAAGTTCTCAGAACGGAAGTGAATCAGGTAAGCCTTTAAAATATCATAAGAGTACATAATAGCCAGTATATGTATATATATAAGCAGCATGTAAATTTGAATTATTGTTTTAAATCTAGGTCCTAGATTTTAGTCTGATTCGAAATATTGGTGGGTTGCTGTTTTGTAAAAGTGTTTCAGCCAAAGGAAATAGTCCTAATAATAATTATGAGACGAAGTCGTTTGCCTCCAATTGCGCTGGTTGTTGACCGATTCACTGTTTATTTCCTAATGTGACATTGGATTTTATTGTTTATGCACGCACATATAAATCTGGTCGACTAAATCATTTCTGGTTCTCCACAAAAGTGTATCATTTCGGGTTGCTGTATTTCTGTGAATTACACGGGCAACAAAAGGAGTGGTTGGTCTCCAAAATAAACCATATGATGAAAGGCTGAAGAAATTAGGCCTGTTCACACCTAGCTACCGTCGGCTTAGGGGCGATTTGATTTCTGCCTACAAAATAACAAATGACCAGAATCACCCAAACAAAGGTGTTCTGCCATTGAGTAGGTATAAGCTCCCACGTGGAAATCCTAGAATGATAGCTCACCTGAGGGCAAGGACCCGGGTGTGATCCCACTTCTTTTCACTGCGGGTTTGCCGTCCCTGGAATTCCTTACCAACAGACGTAGCTATGGCACCGTCTTTGGACGCATTTAAGCGAAGGCTGGACAACCATGCAGCGACACAGGGACTGCATCCAAATGGCCTATCCCCTTAAAATCGTATACACCATTCAGAAGTAGACAACTAAGCTCGTCGTTTTACTTCTTTACATTCTCTGCTAACGTTTTCACCTGGCTCCAAGTTGTTCTCACATGCTTTCATATGACCTCCTCCAAGTCATTCTTGGACGACCAACTCGCCGCTTCCTTTTCGGATTCCACTCGAGGGCTTGTCTAGTGGTCACTTGATTGTTTCCTCAGCGTATGGCCAATCCATCTCCATTTCTTCCTGCCTATTTTTTTCACAATCGGCTGCTGGTTGGTTCGCTCCCAGAGATCCCTGTTGTTGATGTTTTGTAGCAATCTGATCTTGAGTAGTATTGAGCGAAGATAGCTGTTGATGAATGATGTAGTTTGTTTGAGGTGCTCTTCATGACGCACCAAGTCTCTGATCCGTTTAGTAGCACTGACTTCACATTACAGTTAAAAATCCAGAACTTATTTTTCATGCTGAGTGCTGTTGACCTCCACACAGACTTGAGAGTAATGGCAGCTTGTCTTGCTTTCCTGATTCTGGATTTGATATCCTCGTCAGTTCCACCTGTAGTTGAAACGATGCTTCCCGTGTAGGTAGGTAAAAGAGGTTGTTTCTTTCAGGTTCCTCCCATTTATACTGGCTGATTGTTGCCTGTTGTTGTTGCTGCTGCTGTTGGCCAGAAATCTTCATCACTTCTGTTTTCTCTATGTTCACCTGAAGTCCTATCTTCTGTGGATGCTTCTTCTGCCAACTTGTTGCTTTTCACTTGCATATATTTTCGTTTGTGGGAAATCAGGCATATATTATCGGCGAAGTCCAGATTCTGGAAGTTTTTTGTGTGGGCCCATTTTTGCCTGTTTTCTTTCTGCCCGCCACTGTTTGTCGCATTGTCCCATCTACTGCAATCAGGAAAATCATTGGCGACAGTAGGTAGCCTTGTCGTACTCTCATCCTCACTTCGAAGGATTCCGTAAGTTTCCCGTTGTGGGTTTGCTTGGCATCCAGCATTGTCGTACAACTGTTATTGGATGATATGTATAGATATCGGCGGCACCCCATAGTAGCGAAGTAGTTGCCAAATCACCTCTCCATTGACGCTGCGCTATCGAAGGCCTTTTCACAGTCAAGGAAGCTGAGAATTTAATGCTACTGTTTAAACGACAAGTAAGGTGGAATTAATGGAATAAAACTACACTTGTGTATTTTATATACATCTTAGAAAATAAAACAGTTTTTGGGGATATTGCGAAACGCGTTCTCATGGTTCCTAGTAGTATTTTGACTTGAGGAACTTCTCTTTGAAGCCAGCAACACGATTTCGACATATAATATATATTTATTTTTATTTTTTGATTACAGCTTGATTCCACACTGTATTTTTGGTACAAGTATGGCATTTTCAGCGTGGATATCAGTAGCCCAAATTTTGCAGGCCGACCATAGATATCATGTGTGCGTCGGCAGAGGATCGAACCTCGAACCACGTGCATGGTCGGCGAGAGTCCTAACCACTGTGCCACGGACGACTAGATTTTAAAGTTTAAGGTTGATGTTAAATTTTATCACGCCGTTTGTGTTATTGACACTGTTCTAGTTACCTTTACAGGAATTGCTGCCACTGTACCTTCAGCCAATTCAGTTGTGACTACACATTATGGTAGTCAATCATCTCCGAATTTCTTGTCTAATGGATTTCCCAACAATCAATTTTCTCAAATAGGCAAGAACTTCACCTACAGTAATCCTTCACAGTCGGGGAAAAAGAAGAAATCAAAACAACGCTGAAAACTGTTCATTGTGTTGCAGGTTTGGCGGGCGGTGGGGGAGTTGTGTATAAATAAATATTGATATTTTAAGATGAAATGGATTTATTTGTTCGTTTTTCGAATGATAAGGCGAATTCTCTCAGTTCTCTAAAGGCTAAGCTGGTGGGGAGGGGGGGTTGGTTTGGTGATTTCTCCGCAAGTTGTATATTTCCATAAGGGGATAGTACACATGTAGTGTGTTAGTGAAACAGACAATATAGGCCTTAATACGCTTCTTAATTTTCAGTAAAGATACAGAGTAACTAACTAGTAAAGTAACTATTGTTGTATTCATAGTATTTAAAACTGCGTCTTATTGATTGTCTATGATGACACTACATACACTATGATACCTGGTCCTTGTGGAATGGTCTTTAGCGAAATTCTTTCACATGTCAAATTGTGAATTTTAATTTCAGATGCAAACGAGATATTTACGTGATTCCATATCAGCTTGTTTATTAGATTTTGATGTGGTTGTGTTCTCTGAGCTGGACGGTTAATTTGCGAAACTTTCATCACCCTACTGCGTGACATCTTCAGCGTATACTTCAATTCGAGGAAGTGAGGTTTTAGATTTCTCCACGAGTTTATTAACCATCTCTCCTGGTGGCCTTGGACGTGATTGGTTGTTTTCGTGTGCTTTCACTCCTTCTAGGTTAATTGTATTGGAACTAATTGTTTCTTCGACTTGAACTTTGACCCTTTGTGTTTGAGGTTTCTTTCTTATCGGTTGATGTGTCTATTGACTGATGATTCACTAGAACGCCAAGCTTCTAAAACTTCTCTAGCATTCTTGTTGTTTCCTCTGTCTAGTATTTGAACGTTGGTTGTCTCAGTCGAATTGATGCCCGTGGTTGTCTGTATGTAGTGATATGAAGGAGTGGATATCATATCTTTTGACGTCTAGCTTATGATCGTGGATACGAAAACGAAGGCGATGTCCACTCTGGCCAATGTAGTGTTTTTCGCAGTTGTTACAATTTATTTTGTAAATGATGTTGGTTTTATCTTCTTTCGCTGTTGAGTCTTTTGGTTGACATAGAATTGAGTGAAGTAACTTTGTTGGTTTGTGTACGACGTCAATTCCTAAAGATTTGAAGAGTCTTGTAGTGATTCCTGAGATATCCTTGTTATATGGTAAGGCGATTCTCTTTGCGCTTTCCTTGGGGGCTTTTGGTTTGATAGGTTGGCTTGGGGGTATATGTCTTTTGATGAAATTCCGTGGATAGCCATTTTTTTGGAAGACGTTCATGAGATATATTTTTTCAATTTTCCTTAAGGTGGGAGTGCTGCAATGAGTCCTTGCTCTCTTGAATAGTGTTTGTATGCAATTCCTTTTGTGTGTTATTGGGTTGTTGCTATTGTAATTCAGGATTTGCTCTGTGTGAGTTGATTTCCTATAAACTTGAGTTTCTAATTCCCTGTGGTTTTTCGCTTGACTAAAACGTCCAAACATGGGATTTGGTTCTCGGATTCCTCCTGTCTTGTGAATTTGATGTCGTTGAAGACGTTGTTTATTAAGTTGTGAGTTTTATCTAACTCGTTCCTTTTGATTATTACAAATGTGTCGTCGACGTAGCGTATCCAAATCTTGGCTTTGATCTTTGGTAGAATTATGTTTTCGAATCTTTGCATCACTGCTTCTGCAATCAAACCTGATATTGGCGATCCCATGGGTGTTCCTTTGACTTGTTCATATATTTGGCCGTTGAATTGGAAGTAGGTTGTTAGGTATAGGTTTATGCATTCCATCCAGCTTCTGTGTTGCATTTTTGATTGTTGTGGAAGGTGTTTGTCGTTATTAGATGTATTACACAGTGCAGGTATAGCTGCACTCCGAGCATTATGTCCTCATGTGGCACTTTCGTGCTAAGTAATGATAATAATATTTATGACAACATGCGCCAGATAATGACAACGCCAACAATAAGGGATCTATATCATCAGTAGTAATTCCATACAAGGGAGGAACCTTGGGACCTTACGCAGAATTCTTACCAATGCTGGCAGGAATAAAAGTGACCGACATTCAAACCCACAAACTTAATTACAAACAAGCTTTGTCGGTTAAAGTATCAATCCTGTGGATCCTTTATAAAACAAAACAATTTAGCTTATCTAATACCATACTGGAGTGATTGTGAAGTCAGAGTAGTAGGACAGATGCAGTCAGACTAGCCGAGCATGAAAACCTAGCAAAGTCTAGATTGGTTGACTCGAATAAGATAGGGAATCTAAAGAATAGTCCAGCTATAGCACTCAATACTTGCGATTGCACACAACGAACCATACAATAGGATGGGATAAAATGCAAGTGTTAAAATCTAATGTCACAGCTGGGTGGAGGGAGAGATTGGTAACGGAAGCTTTGTTTATCGAATCAACTGCAAATACATGTGTAACAGGAATGATTCAACATCTATCCACGCGGACGTCTCGAAAATTCTACTACCCCAACGATGACAAATATGAGAAAGAAAGAAAACCATAAAACTGAAGTTTCGAAGTTGTCTGATTATAACTGATGAAATGATTATGAACAATTAATAAATTTTGTTCGAAACTTTGTCATCCAGTAAATAATACTGTGTGGTACATCTAATAAACAACAAACTAATGTGGAATTGCTTACTACCACAATGCCCAAGGTGTTTACACATATATTATTCACTAGTTCTTTCCCATGGTTCTCGTATAATATATGGCGCTGAAAATGGAAACTAGTCGATTGTTAAACAGTTTTATATTTTTAATAATTTCCGGTTGTCGCACATCATGTTAATGTCTACAGGAATATTTTGTGTAACCTTATATGTGAGGAAGTTAAGATAGTTTGTAAGCCTTCAGTTTCCACTTTTATAGTTTGTTAATTCGGATGTTCTATCCATTCCCCTTCATCACTCCCACACTCCGCCTCAATCTCCTCTGAGCTACTCACGATCTGTTACGCTGCGAAGAGTAGTAAAGGCTATCTTGTAAGGCAATTGGATTGTCGCTAGACCAACTTCGTAATCTTGCTGTGGACAGACATTTAAACTCATACAAGGAATTAGCTAATATCATGTTTTGTAGGATTATGAGCATCCTGTCTATATACAATACTCTTCCTTATGCACCTTAGTAGGTACTACTGAAAACAATTTTAAAAGACATTTCCTTCGACGACTACGTGCAGTAACTCTTTGACGACTTATTTCGCAAGCATTTTATATGATAAGAAAAATGTAAGATATTAAGCTACTACTAGCTTACATATGTCCAAACCAAGTTCACTTTTAACAGTTTGGAAAAATCTGGGCATTGGGTATGTGACATCCACTATAATAAAGGTTTCCTTGTATTTCCCAATGAATGAAAAACAAAACGATATTGTTGCTTTCACTGACGTTTCGCTATTCAATGCTGCAGCTAATAGCTTTATCAAAGTAGTATTATTAAACCGGAATTTACAAAATCTCAGATTATATACAAGACAAAGAGTTAAGAGGTGAGAAAATAGACAAGTTAGGTCGAGTTAAAGGGACATATTGAAAGTCAAAATAACAATGAAGATGAATCACTAAGCCAAATAACAAAGGTAATAAATAGTACGTCTGTTATGATGTCAAAATAAAGTTTACTAACTTGATCATCGTTCGTCTGTCTGGGGTGATTTTTCGTTGTCAAGTTGGTCAATTGGTAAAGACAACAAAATCAAGTGTAGATTGTTGGATTTGATCAGTGTGTAAAATTATAAAAGCAGTGTGTGTGTGTTTGCATAGTGAACTTGCTTATCACATTCGTGTTGATTTTGTCGCTTAATGGGGGAGAGAGGGAGGTGTTGTAACCAGGTGAGATTCTGTCCTAGTCGATCATTCCTATTCAGGCCATTTGGATTCCACTTGATATGAAGTGCTGGTTTGTGACATGAGACGTTCTTTTCTAGTTGATGATTTCAATATTGTGAAAGTCAATTTTGTGGCCTGATTCTATGGCCTAGCGTGTAGACAAGCTATGGTTGATTATTTTTCAAGTTTTTCTAGTTCAACCGGATTTCTTGGTGGTTGAAGAGATGCTCTACGGTGTTCATTTCTTCTGATTTTGATTTCTCGAGATGTGTGTCCGATGTATACCGACCGAATCACATTCCAAGCATTTTACTTTATTTTACAGACACAATCAGATAGAGAATCTTTCGGGATTTGGTCTTTTTCATGGACAACGTTGCTTTGAAGTCTGTCTGATGTCTTGAAGAAACTCTAATGTCGAACTGATTTAGTACTCTTCTGATATCGTCCGATGTCTCTGCTCTACATGGAATGACGACTGTTGATGTCCATGTTTTCGGAATGCATTTTCGGCCATACTTAATGTCTGTGTTGATTTTGTTGATGAAGTTCCCTGGGTAGTTGTTTTGCCTGAGAGTTTCACTAATGCTTGATATTTCTTCTTCTTTTTCTTTCTCATCCATTAACATCAGAGAGTGTGCTCGTCTAAGAAGACTTGAAACAACTGAAATCTTTGAGCTGATGGGGTGTGATGATTTGAAGTCTAAATATTTATTCGAGTGGGTTTTCTTCCTGAATATGAATATACTAAAATGTCCGTTTTCCCTTCTCTTTCTTAACTAGGCAGTCTAGAAATGGTAGTTCACCGACGTCTGATTCTGCTTCCGAAGTGAACTGGATTCTGGGAGATACACAGTTTATTTTCTCTAGGAATGAATTGTGTAGATCTCATTTTAGCACTACAAAAGTATCATCCACATATCTTAACCATATTTTAGGAGTGAGTATGCTTGAAAAGATGTTATTTTCGAATCTATTCATGAAAAAATCAGCGACTATTGGGGAGACTGGTGAACAACCCATAGCAAAACCATTTGTCTGTCTATATAAACTCACTTTAAATGTGAAATAATTACTTTCTAAATTTAGATAGCTTTATTAGAAGACGGAGACTATCTGAAAAATGTGATGTATTAGCTCTATACATTTCGAACAATCTGATCACACATTTACTTGTCAAGTCAATATATATAGCAACGTTAAATTAAACAAAGTGACAAAAAAGATTTAAGGATGATTAACACAACGTTTGATAATCCAATCAAATAAGGATTGAAAACATTTCTTTCCCGATACGAATTTAAAACAAGCAATAAAGGTTAATAAAGCAGGATTTAATGAATTCATCAAATTTCGGTAGGACTCGTCAGCTGAATACTCTACATACACGGATATACATACTTTTGAAATTACATTGGGAGATATAAGACTGATAAGTAAATAAACTACATTGAATTAGTCATGCAGAAAGACACGTGCGAATGTTTTACAGGTCATGTTCAAATAGATAAGGCGAGAGAGAGTATGAGAGATCAAAATTAAGGTAAATTGCATTACACTTCAATTGCATCACTTAGATAAACAATTAGTCACTAGGGAATATAACGAGAACTGCAAACAGATTAATATCAATAGTAGTAGTTATAATAATAATTTTAATAGTGTTGAAGTGAGTTAAGATAATCTTACGGATAAAGCATAGTTTTAATGAATCAAGAATAATAATGATAATAATAATAACAATAATAATAAGAAGAAGAGGTAGAATAATAGTAATAACAAGTAGAGAATATAAGTAAAACGTATTACCATGGTAGATTCAGAGTGACGACCATCTCCTTTTGTATACAGAGAGCTGGTTTGTAAATTCGAATTGCACAAGCCTCTGCAATTGCAAACATCTTCTTGTTTCTTTGTTTGCTGACAATGGTGAATGACTTGACCGCGTCGATATCATGTCCTTAATCCACAAGATTTCTTGTTATTGAGGATTTTGGCGCTTTGCACTCAGCTGTTTTCAACCATTTTGGCAAATGCTCTAAACTAAATGGCTTCTTATCAGAAATTAGCCAATGGTCCAAGGAAGACGGTCTAACCTTAAACCCCTCCAAATGCCAAACAGTTAATTTCACCTTTAGGCATAAATCTGACCTAAACAAACTGGTTAGCAATCACGAGGTGTGCAACATAGATGGCAGTGAAATAGAAACCAAGTCGGAAATTAAATACCTAGGCGTCACTCTATCTTCTGATCTTTCCTGGTCGTCTCATACCTTGACGATTTCCAAGAAAATATACCGTCTTACCTTCTACATCAAGAAGTTAAGACATTCTGGTGTAACCCAACCCTTACTCCTACAATTTGTCAACTCCCGTATTCTGCCTATTATTCTCTATTGCTCCCCCTTAGTCTTTCCTGGGCTATTGAAGAAAGACTATACCTTATTACGCAGGATGCTAAAGGTTGTCAGCAGGGTAAGCAGTCTGCCACTTAGCCAGCTTGTTAATATTCTGGTGGACAGGCACATGGACTGATGTGAAAAATGGGCGAAATCCATTTTATCTGACTCACAACACCCTCTACATTCACAACTCTCCCCATGTATCTCTTCAGGGAAAACAAGAAGCCTATATAGGAAACTATATGCCCGCACTAGTAAGTACAAAAACTCATCCATACCCTACCTAGCCCGTGTTCTGTGCGATAAAGAATGCATCAGGCATGAAACCTTTAACTTATTAAATAGTCAGTAGAACAACTGGATCTCGTCTTTCCAACTCACATCATTTATAGGTAAACGTTCTCTCGCTCTTCATTCTGTATTTATTTTTGTTATGTGCTGTTTTGTTTCTCTCTTCCTTGCAAACTCTACTTAAAACATTCTTGTTCGTTCTTTCACACTCTGTATATCTCGACCATTTTGCTATCGCTTACGCCAGTAAATATGCTAGTAGTATCTACTTTTCTAACACCTTCAAACACTTTAATTTTGGCTTTGCTACCGACATACTAATATGTTGTTGAGATAACTTTAATCTATGTAGAACTTTATTTATTGTTAATGTAAAAACTGGATGCAATATTGTAGTAAAATGCTGAGAATTCCATTCTGTATCACAAGTACTGATTTGGAATAAAGCTTATGTTATGTTATGCGAGTAGACAATTGCCTTTCCGTACGACCTATGTATTTGCCGCCACAAACACACTCAAATTGATATATGCAGTTTGAAGTGTCGAGGATTACCGATTGGTCTTTCCCAGATTGTTGAAGCACTCGCTTGGTGGTATTAAGGATAACAAGTTTTGCCGCATAATAAGTTCTCTTGATGGCTTTGTCGAGTCTTCGTTTCACTACTTCCTGTACGTCATCTCCTTTGAATGGTAAATTGATATAGACAGGTTTCTTTGGAACTGTTTGAATTGTTTTGCAAGGGGTAGTTTCTTTAGAGTGTTTATTAATGAACTTCTCAGGATATCCATTCTTACATAAAATATCCTTCAGAGATTTTATTTCCTGTTCAATAGTACTGTCAGAACAAATTTTTCGTGCTCTATTGAACAGTGTTCTGACTAAGTTCTTTTTGTACTGGATTGGAACAAAGCTCTTGAAATGCATTTACTGTCCTGTCCATGAAGACTTTCTAAATATAGATCTTTCGATTGTGCCATCATTCATTTTGGCTAGAAGAACGTCTAGAAATTTAATAGTATCGTTTTCCTCGTGTTCTACTGTGAAATTGAGATTTGGATGGCATGAATTGAATTTTATCAATATGTCTTCCGCTTTTGATCTGCATTCACAGACAATAAAAATGTCATCACCATATGTTAGGTATACATTTGTTTCTTGTATATGTTGCTGCAAAGTACTGGTTTCTAGGCGTGACAGGAATAAGTCTGCGAAAAGTGGTCTCAAACGGCTTCCCATTGCGACATCATCAACTTGACGGAACAGACACCCGTTGAATTGGAACTGGACATTTTTAGTCTGTCTGTCTGTCTGTTTTCGACATAGAACTTTGCACAAATGGGCGGAAGTTCAAGTCGCCACACTCCGTGTAGCACGCGAAGCAAGAGAAGAAAGTACAAGAAAAGCATAATAGAAACAGTGAGCAGAGGTGTGAGACAAAGGAGTAATAAAGAAAAACAAAACAGTTTCATTGGAGATCATAAGTCACAAGGAGTGGATGCATCTGCGCCACTGAGAACGGTTTTGAGCCATGTCACCAATTGTTTCCAACCATAGATTTTTACCGTCCCGAGGACCCCAGCCTGGAAGTCTACACCTTCCTACGTGGCTTAGATCAACTGTTGTGGATTTCATTGACTGGTGCCAGGTTTTTGTTTGACCGCCGCTAGCTTTTTTCCAGCCTGACCCTATATCCGCTAACATTGATCGTCGAGGGAGGCGATGACTTGGCATACGTAACACATGTCCTAACCATCTCAGTCTTTGTAGCTTCACGACTTCGTCGATTGATTTCCCCTGTTTACCTAGAACTCTACGCCTGACCTCAATGTTGCTCACCTTATTATGCCACTTTACACGGGAAATAGAACGCAGGCACCTATGATCAAAGACAGCTAGTCTTTTCATGTCTTCCACTCTCAGTGGCCAGGTCTCACAACCATAAAGGAGGACGGAGCGGACTGATGAGCAGTACACCCGCCCTTTGGTCGATAGTCGAACATCTCGTCTACGCCAGAGTCGGCGTAAACTAACAAATGCGAAACGAGTCCCCTGTATTCGTGCTGAGATTTCGTCAGAGATCAGCCCGTTGGGGCTGATGGTACTTCCCAAGTAAGTGAAGCGGTCAATGTGCTCTACCACTTCACTTCCTTTTTTTGAACTAGGCGTCGATGTAGTCCAGTCCTGTAACATCATCTTGCATTTGGCGGGAGCGAATCGCATGCCAAACATTCGTAGATTGCGGCTCAACGTGTTTAGAAGACTCTGCATTTCGTCAGCGTCTTCGCCTAGAAGGACTATATCGTCTGCATATTCTAAGTCAACGAGATTATTCCCTGATGGTAGCAAGTCAATCCCTGAGTCACTGAAGTCACCTAGGGTTAAGTCCATTAACACATCTATGATGAAGTTGAATAGAAAAGGAGATAATGGGCATCCTTGACTGACACCACTGGTCGTCATCAGTTCAGATGACAGCTCGCCGTAAGCCCTCACCTGGCTGTGTGAGTACGAGTAGAGTGGCTTAATCAGTGCAATATATTTTCTTGGAATTCCCTTTACAGCTATTACTATTGATATTAGTCTGTTTGCAGTTCTCGTTATATTCCCTAGTGACTAATTGTTTATCTAAGTGATGCAATTGAAGCGTAATGCAATTTATCTTAATTTTGATCTCTCATACTCTCTCTCGCCTTATCTATTTGAACATGACCTGTAAAACATTCGCACGTGTCTTTCTGCATGACTAATTCAATGTAGTTTATTTACTTATCAGTCTTATATCTCCCAATGTAATTTCAAAAGTATGTATATCCGTGTATGTAGAGTATTCAGCTGACGAGTCTACCGAAATTTGATGAATTCATTAAATCCTGCTTTATTAACCTTTATTGCTTGTTTCAAATAAGGATTGCCCAGGTAGGTTAAGAGTAATAACAAACTGTTTTTGAATGAATAGCTATAGCCTCAGCCTATTTCAGTAAGCGCCCTTGACCGTTTTTATAGATGGCCCTAAAGGCTGAGTCAACATCAATCTTATGGTTCATCTCGATCAGGTATTTAGCTATAGACGAAGTTTGTAGTCTGACACCTGCATCTGTTGGTTTTTCACAATTCATTTGTTTTTCTAACCATTTTGGGATATGCTCTCCCACCCTCATGTGCAAAGCGCGATTATTCCTCCCTATGTATGATTGCCCACACACACACGAAAATTGGTTAAATTGTGTGGGATGTGATATAATCACTTGTGCACTTTTGAGGTTTGCAGGGAAGCATATTTTTAGCTTTTTCCACAATTACAAGCTGGGCTGCATAGTAGGTTCTACGGATGATCGAATTCAACCTTTGTCTCAAAATCCTACTGTTTATTTCCCCATTATATGGTAATTTGATAAAAACCTTTTTCTTAGGGGCGGTATGGATTGTAGGTTTAGAGACTAGTTGAATTCTACACCTGTTTTAAAATTTCAAAGGATATTCGTTTTCAACAAGAGTATCCATTAATATTTCGTTTTCTCTGTCCATAACATCAGCCGTGCAAATACGCTGAATCCTCTTAAATAGACACTTCACCAAGCCTCTCTTATACTGTAATGGACAGAAGCTGTGAAAATTGAGGTATTGCCCTGTCCAAGTGGGCTTTCTGTAGATAGAGCGTCTTATTGAACCATCACCTCTTCGACTCAGAAGTATGTCTAAAAATGCTAGCTGGTTGCGACTTTCTTCCTCACATGTAAGACTAATATGATTTTGTACAGAGTTAAGTCTGTCTAATAGGCGACTCGCATCTTCATGATCGTCACATATCAAAATGATATCATCTACATATCTCCTATAGAAGGGCAATTTTGAAATTAAATCAGGAGATAAGTTTTCAACATAAGACATGTACCCGTCCGCTAACAAAGGTCCTAATGAACTCCCCATAGCAACGCCATCCACTTGTCGAAAATGTCCGCCTTCAAACGTGAAATGGACGTTGTCAGTACATAAAAATAATAAATCTTTCAAATAAGTTAAAGGGAAAGGGAATGAAAAACAACTAGAAGAAATATAGTCACAAAGAATATCAACAGTCTTAATCAATGGTACATTAATAATCAAAGAATTAACATCAAATGAATACATTTTCCTATCTTTTATGTTCATATCTACAAGACAGTCAACAAGTTCAAATGTATCTTTCAAAGTGAACTTACATAATTCATTGCGTACTGGACTTAAAATATCAGCTAACCATTTTGCTAGTTTATGTATAGGAGAGTTACACATTGAAAGAATTGGACGTAATGGATTGTCAACCTTATGAATTTTAGGTAGTCCATAGAGGTTTGGAAAATCAGATCCCATGGGTTTCAAGGAGTTAAACTCCTGTTTATCGATAACGTTCATGCCACGAAGTTTTACTAAATGAGAATTTACTTTTCCTTCCAATTTTCTGATATCATCCGAAGGAACATCGGCTATGAATTCGCTTTCGTCATTAAGGATGGATAACATTTTTGTTTTATGATCATTTCTGTCCATTACAACTACACCAGATCCTTTGTCAGGTTTCAGAATAACTATTTGGGATCTGTAACGTAATTCCTTCAGGGCTTTAAAATGAGTTGATGTTAAAATGCTTCTTTGTTTCCGACTTGAATTACGGAATTGGTGTGCTACATCTACAAATTTAACTTTCAACAAACTTTGGTCATCTGTTGAGGAAGGAGTTAGAGAACTCAACTGATCATACAAATTTTCAAATTGAGAATCAATTTCTGAATTTGAAATATTGTTTAATGGCATAGAAAAATTTAAACCAAGTGATTACACCTCCTTTTCATGTAGTAAAGGTTCAACCGATGACAGATTTGTCACATGTCACTTGTCAGGATTCAATGGGAATTGGCTTAATTGAAAGTCAGAGGTACCGGATCCAAGCAGTTTCAATTTATTATTCTCTTTCGTCTTATTAACGGCAGAGCTACAAAAATTAATGAACTTGATAATAATAACTCTATCAAAATTTTTAAAAGGGACTAATTGTTTTAAATGACTTTCTAGACAGAGTTCCAAGCTCTTAATTATTTCACTGGTGTCCAGTGGACATCTTTGTGATAGCAGCGTTGTATCTGATTCTAGTAGACTGGAAATGATACCAAGACTTTTGGTAATAGGGATACTAGTACATAATGAGTTAATATCACAGCTTACCATAATGTCTTCTTTATCAATTTCTCGGTGTTCTATTTGGGATTTGAATTCATATGAATTATTTTGAGTGTCCTTTTGTAGTGGTTGTAGTACTGAGAATAAGTATTTCGAGAGGTTGTCTGTCTGTTTTCGACATAGAACTTTGCACAAATGTGCGGAAGTTCAAGTCGCCACATTCTGTGTAGCACGCGAAGCAAGAGAAGAAAGTACAAGAAAAGCATAACAGAGACAGTGAGCAGAGGTGTGAGACAAAGGAGTAATAAAGAAAAACAAAACAGTTTCATTGAGATCATAAGTCACAGGGAGTGGATGCATCTGCGCCACTGAGAACGGTTTTGAGCCATGTCACCAATTGTTTCCAACCATAGATTTTTACCGTCCCGAGGACCCCAGCCTGGAAGTCTACACCTTCCTACGTGGCTTAGATCAACTGTTGTGGATTTCATTGACTGGTGCCAGGTTTTTGTTTGACCGCCGCTAGCTTTTTTCCAGCCTGACCCTATATCCGCTAACATTGATCGTCGAGGGAGGCGATGACTTGGCATACGTAACACATGTCCTAACCATCTCAGTCTTTGTAGCTTCACGACTTCGTCGATTGATTTCCCCTGTTTACCTAGAACTCTACGCCTGACCTCAATGTTGCTCACCTTATTATGCCACTTTACACGGGAAATAGAACGCAGATCGAGAGGTTGTATGTTGGTGAAATCTATTACTGATCTTAATGGAACTGTGGGTTTATGTATCTTTGGTTGACCGTAGGATATTGAAGGTACATAAGATTTTGGTTTTAGTTTAAACCAGAGAGAATTTCCAATTTTGGATTTCATTTCTTGAAGGAGTCTGTTTGTATTTAGTTTCATTTTGTTGAATTTGGTGGATTTCTTCTTCTCTTCAATGAGTAAGTATGGTCCTTCAGATAGGTGTTCAATCGCCTTCTTTTCATAATCCGTTCTGTTCATTATCACAGTGACGTTTCCGTTATCGGCTTTCGTTATAACGATGCTGCTTTTGTCTTTCTTCAAATTTCTTAAGGCTTCATATTCTTGTTTGGTGAGATTAGATGGTATGTTTCGTTGTGTCATTCATTAATATGTGTGATATCTTTTGACGAACAGATTGTGATTCTTCATTGTTGAATTGTTGTAGAGAAGGTTCGATTATGGGTGCTATCTCCTGGACCGATAATGGCTTTCTAATGATATTGAAATTCAGACATTTCTGTAGTATTGAGATTTCATTTTCGGTTAGTATCTTGTCTGACATTTTGTGTATGGCTCTATTCAGGTAGGTAGTTACTTGGTGTTCCAGTGGGAAGTCGTGACCAGTAGGGTGCAGCAGGTCGGGTATGAGGACAAATACTCGCCACCGAAGACACTGCCTAGAGGTTGCGCTATGTCGTGAATTGGCAGAAGTTAGAATTCATGGGCCATTGGATTGGGTCCCAGTGGCTTAATGGTATACGAGGTCGCCCTGTAACCAGAAGGTCCTGGGTTCGAATCCCGGTGGGTGCGTACTGATGAAGAGTCGTAAACTAGGATGAAACAGCTGTCCAGTAATCCCAGGTTTTCCAATGGTTCTCTAACTGATGTCAGCTCATGAGGAAATCTTGTAACCAGTTCTTCATACCATTTTCTGAGGTTTTCTTTGCTTGTTTCTTTTCTTCGAGTTTCAACAATTTTTGTATTTGTCTTCTTTTAGTGACATTATGAAAATGAGATTCTCGTTCACGGAACAATTTTTGAAAGGAATCATAGATATGGCTTGTATCAAGTATTGTTAAACAGTCCTCTATGTTTTTGATTCTCGTTCGATAAGATTCAAGTTTGATGTTGCAGTTATGTATTCTTTCTCGTAAAAATACTTTGGAGGTATGACTGGCAGCAGGTATGGACTTGTGCGACTGAATATTCAAGAGGTTTAACTCGTAGTAACTTTGGAATAATTCCACTTTGTAGACAGTGTACGTAGAAAACACGATGATTATAGAAGTTACATTTACGCTTCGATAGAGTGATCCCGGTTTTAATTAAGATATATTTCCATTTTCACTTTTACTAGTTTTGAAAAATTTGGTAAATTATCCACAGATACGAGGCATATAGAAACAGTGCCTATTGGTGTTCAAAGAGAGAGGTGTCTTGCTTGTAAGGGTGTTTAGGTTTTCTTATGATAATAATATCAGATGACAGTGTCTGAAAATAATTCCTAATATGTGTGCAGTATTCACACCATGCTGGGGGTCTGTGTACGAATTCGTACTGCTAGGGAACAGGACTGTAACAGCATGCTGTCACTACACTCTGGAGAGAGGGGGTTAGAAGGGGTCAACCCCAACAACTGTATATCCCGACTTAACCTACGATGGTTCGTAAACGGTGATAAGTTTATTAATACAACATAACCAAACCAAGAAACTAGTGCGTACAGGCCGTGTGTGACTGGCCTCTCCGCTGGGCTCTGCGGTCACGCAACACTAACCCTCTTTGTTTCAGGTACCCGAAGATTCAATCAGCCTCCATAGTGTGGGCAGCCGGGAAGTAAAAACCACCCACACACTCCCAAAAACACATGGAGCCTCTCTGAGCATCATTCTTATTTACCCACATCACCTTCGTCATATTAAGTGATTATTATTATTATTATTATTCCCCTACAACAGGCTAGTGAGTCATCATCAATAAGAGAGACGTCTTCCTGTGATAATCACAGAGGGATTAGCTTGAATAATATGGTATCTAAAGTCCTAGGCTCAATAATATTGCAAAGACTAAGTAGTGCCCGGGAGGAACAAACACGAGAGAATCAAGCAGGCTTTAGTTAAACCAGGAAGAGGGTGTATCGATCACATCTCCATCCTTCGAGAGATTCTGGAACATAGGCATACTAACCACTGGCGTCCACCAATCTTTATATTTCCCGACTTAGAGGCGGCATCCGATTCTGTCGACAGAGAGGTACTCTGGCGATGCTTGGCTGTAAAAGGAATGCCGAGAAAATAGATTGCACTGATCAAGGCACTCTACTCGTGTCAAACAGCCAGGTAAGAGCTTACGGTGAGTTGTCATCTGAAATGGTGACAACTAGTGGTGTCTGTCAAGGATGCCCATTATCCCCATTTCTATTCAACTTCATCATAGACGTACTAATGGACTTAATCCTAAGTGACTTCAGCGACTCAGGGATTGGCTTGTTACCAGGGTATAGTCTTATGGACTTAGAATATGCAGATGATATAGTCCTTCTAGGCGAAGACGCTGACAAAACACAGTTTTTGAACGCCTTGACGAGCAACAATCTTCAAATGTCTGGCATACTATTCGCTACCGTCAATTGTGTGCGTCGGTGGCACAGAGGTTAGGACTCTCGCACACCATGCACATGGTCCGGGGTTCGAGCCCACGCCGACGCACAGTGGATATCTACGGTCGGCCTGCGAAATTTGGGCTACCGATATCCACGCTGAAAATTCCATACTTGTACCAAAAATACGGTGTGGAATCAAGCTGTAATCAAAATAAATAATAAATTGTATGATGATACTAACCTCGCCAGATACTAGCTTGCTAGGCTACTAGCTTACTAGTTTTCTCGCCGGTCCCAAGCCCGGGTAAAGAGGGAGGGTTGGGGCGTGGTGCTAGCAACTCCACCCCTGTAAAACAACCAAATCGCTACAGAAACTTCAACGAATAAATATATTAAAAATTCTAAAAACATAAGCAATAGCCTTACTTTTCGCTGGAATCGGGGAAGTGAAATGACGCAGGCTGGTGAAAGCCTTCGGGAAGCCAGTCAGCCGATGTGCCTTCTTTCGATGAAAGCAAAAGTAAGGATGGGTACCTGGAATGTTCGTACAATGTACGAAACTGGAAAGGCTGCCCAGATAGCCGCTGAAATGAGAAGGTACAGAATAGAAGTGTTGGGAATCTGCGAAAGCAGATGGAACGGAACTGGAAGGTGCCAACTACCTACTGGAGAGACAGTAATCTTTTCCGGCCACCCAGAGGACAACCACGAGCACACCGAGGGAGTGGCCATCATGATGTCACCAACAGCAGCCAAAGCTCTCATGCAGTGGGAACCAATCTCCTCCAGGATAATGACAGCCAGGTTCAACTCAAAAGGAAGGAAAGTTACAGTCATTCAATGTTATGCGCCTACAAACGTCTCAGAACAAGAGAAGAAGGAGGCGTTCTACAGACAACTACAAGCAATAATGGACAACGTCCCAAATGGCGATATCAAAATCCTGATGGGCGACATGAATGCGAAGCTGGGAGGAGACAACACAGGAAGAGAACTCACCATGGGTCGTGAGGCCCTCGGTGAAATGAACGACAATGGTGAACTCTTCTCAGACTTCTGCGCCTTCAATGATTTGGTGATTGGCGGTAGTGTGTTCAAACACAAGGATATACACAAGACGACATGGATTTCACCAGATGGAAACACCAAAAACCAAATAGACTTCATCTCAATTTCAAGAAAGTGGAGACGGAGCCTACTGGACACAAGGTCAAGGAGAGGAGCAGATGTGGGTTCAGACCACTATCTAGTAGAAGGGACTTTCAAGGTGAAACTAAAAGCCTCGAGGATAGCTGGGGATAGGCCACAATGCAAGTTCAACACTCAATTACTGAAGGACACAACCACAAAAGACACTTTCACTGCAACTGTCAGAGCAAAGCAGGAAACACTACGCGACATCACTGAAGAATCATGCGTGGAAGAACATTGGAAGTCTCTGAAGGCGATTCTCAACGAAACGTGTTCAACGGTTCTAGGAAGAAAGAAGAGACAAGACAAGGAATGGCTCTCAACGGACACTTGGAAATTAATAGAAGAGAGGAGAATGGTGAAAGAGAAAATGATTCAATGCAAGGACGGACAGGAGAAGGAGACGCTGAGCTCAACTTACAAAGCACTGGACAAAGAAGTGAAGAAGAGTGCTAGGAAGGACAAAAGACGATTCTACGACAACCTCGCCACTGAAGCTGAGAAGGCAGCAGGCAAAAGGGACCTGAGGACACTATATCAGATAACCAAATCTCTATCCGGGAAGAGATCAACACAAGCGAAACCTATAAAAGACAGCCAAGGGAAGCCCATTACCAAGGAAGAAAAACAGATTAAACAATGGGCGGATCACTTCAAAGGACTCTTGAACCGACCATCACCTGCAACCCGTCCAGAAATACCAACAACAGCGCGCACACAACTGCAAGTTGACACCAATCCTCCAACGAGAGCTGAAGTCTTGAACGCAATCAAGCTTCTGAAAGCTGGAAAAGCAGCCGGACCAGATGGAATACCCCCTGAAGCACTGAAAGCGGACCCAGAGACTACAGCAGACATGCTGACTCCATTATTGCAAAAGGTCTGGAAGGAGGGAAAGGTGCCTACTGACTGGAGGAAAGGTTACCTCGTGAAACTACCAAAGAAGGGCGACTTAGGACTCTGCAAGAACTGGCGAGGAATCATGCTCCTATCGACGCCAAGTAAAATCCTGAGTCGCATCATCCTGGAGAGATTAAAGGACGCACTGGAGACAGAACTCCGACCAGAACAAGCTGGATTCAGGAAAGGCAAATCATGTACTGACCAAATTGCAACTCTACGCATCATCATCACAGAACAAAGCATGGAATGGCAATCAAACCTCTACCTCAACTTTATAGACTTTGAGAAGGCCTTCGACAGCGTTGATCGTGAAGTAATTTGGAAATTACTCGAGTACTATGGCGTACCCCAAATATTCATCAACCTTATTCAACAGCTGTACGACAACGGCACATGTCAAGTGATCCACAACGGAAAACTCAGCGAGGCGTTTGGAGTAAACACAGGAGTCAGACAAGGGTGCTTATTATCACCAATGATATTCCTAATTGTGGTGGACTGGATTATGCGTCAGACAGTGGGAAACGAGAAGACAGGAATATCCTGGACCGACGTGAAGAACCTAGAAGACCTGGATTTCGCGGATGATTAATGTTTGATGTCACACACAATCGAAGACTTACAAGCGAAAACCGACAAACTGGTCGAAGAAGCAGCAAAGACAGGACTCCAGGTAAACATAGACAAGACGGAGGTTATGAAAATAACCAACCAACAACAGCAACAACATCCAACGTCAATCACCATCAACGGGAGGGATTTGAAAGAGGTTACTTCATTCACTTATCTAGGGAGCATTGTCTCAACTACAGGAGGAGCGGACGAGGATGTCAAATCGAGAATCGGGAAACACATTCATCAGCCTGAAATCAATCTGGAAATCTTCGTCACTCAGCATCACCAACAAAATTCGGATTTTCAATACAAACGTAAAGTCAGTTCTTCTATACGGATCAGAAACTTGGCGGGCCACAAAGAATATTTCCAAAAGCCTGTTGCAGACCTTTATTAACAACTGTCTTCGCTCAATACTGAAGATCAGATGGCCGGAAAGAATCACCAACAAGGAATTATGGGAACAAACAAAGCAAGAACCAATCGCCCAACAAATATGCAGGAGAAAGTGGAGATGGATCGGACACTCGCTGAGGAGACCGCTGGGTGACATCGCGCGCCAAGCCCTCGAGTGGAACCCGAAAGGGAAGCGGCGTGTGGGACGTCCAAGGGTGACATGGAGGAGATCGTGTGAAGAGGAGTTGAAACAGTATGGAATAACATGGATGCAGGCGAAAAGTACAGCAGAAGACAGAAGAAAGTGGAGACGTGCAGTTGAAGCCCTATGTTCCACTAGGAACCCAAGGGAGCAATAATAAAAATAATAATAATGATACTACTGGACTGGACTACAGTTACTCTTTGCTTAGAAATAGGGAGTGAATTGGTACAGCACGTTGACCGCTTCACTCATTTGAGAAGTTGCATCAGCCAACACCTACTGGTTGGTCGCTGACGTCATCTCACTACGGACATAGATGGTTCGTTTAGAATATGCTATAACTGACCCCATCTCTGGATTAGAGGTGATATCCGGCAGTCCACTCCGTCCTCGTTCACGGGTGTGAGGGAGACATGGCCATTGAAAGTGTAAGACACCAAAAGTCTAGCTAACCGTCTTTGATCATTGGTGCCTGTGTTCTGTTGCGTGCGTTGTCTGACTAAACTGCTGTACACATATATTCTATGTATTTCTTCGTTCTTATTGATGTGCGCAGACGTTGTGGCTACTCGACGCCCACAACGTAAATCAAAAGGCACTTGTGAAGATTACGAATATGTACTGAAGCAGTAGTCAAATTCGAAATTGTGTCAAGGTAATATTCAACAGTGAATGGACAAGTATTTGCGAAGTATATATAAAATCAGTCTGTATACACATATAATGCAAGTATACAAATTAGATTAAAAAGCATGTTTACAGTTGGTATAGGGGTACTACATAATTCCCCCACCAGAACACTGAAATATAAAAAAAAATACATTTAAGTGTTCGAAAATAACATGCGTCAGCGTAATACGTAGCAGCGATAGTACACAGAAGGCGATTTATAAAGCTGAAAAATGAGCAGTTTAAAGCGGTTAATAACATCGATAATAAATGCGATAATCTAGGGAAAGTGGCATTGCTAATCGTAATAGAATATATAAGGAACGATAAAATTGTCCGGGGATCTGTAGTCGGTAGACGAAAACGATACGTGAATAATATACGAGATGTGATTAAATATAATAATATAGGAAATATCGATGTTAAAATAATAGTAACGTGATTTATGTATGAAAATATTAATCAGTTAAATGAGTAATCAAATGACAATTACGAATAAAGATAATAAAAATGAAAATTCGTAGTAAGTTATATTTCGATGACTTGCACGTAACGTCTAGGCCAATGGACTCGTCTACCAGATCGTGTTGTTTTCGCAGGCTTCTCTGTCGACGTTGAAGCTTGTGTGGATGTAGGTGTTGGCACGTCGGTCAGCTGGTTCTTATCGTTGACTTCGAAATCGTCGAGGAACGCTGGTTTGACTCTGTCGATACTGATGGCTTCTGTTTTATTCAATCTTTCTATCGTGATAACTTTCGCGTTTCTGTTTAGAACTTTGAATGGGCCATCGTAAGCGGGTTGAAGTGGTCGTTGTACACCTTCTCTCCTGACGAAGACGTGAGTACAATCTGTCAGTTGTGACGGGATGTATGACGCTCGTTCCTGCTGACGTGGAATTGATATCTTTAGCTCGTTCATGTGTCGTTTTAGCTGGTGCACGTAACCAGTCATATCGTGTGGAACTTGGTTACCCGGGGTGAAAAATTCTCCTGGTAATCGTAATGTTGTTCCATAGACTAGTTCAGAAACACAGCACCCAATATTTTTCTTTATAGTAGCTCGTATACCAAGTAATGCTAGTGGAAGTTTGGTTGACCAATCGTTTCGAGTCAAAGAAGCAGCGAGTGCAGCTTTGAGTTGTCGATGAAATCGTTCAACCATACCGTTGGAACTAGGATGATACGCTGTCGTTCGTATTCGTTTAATGCCTAGTAATTCCGTTAGTTGGTCAAACAGTCGGCTTTCAAACTGGGCACCTCTGTCTGTAGTGATAATTGATGGGACGCCAAAATTGGCTATCCAGTTTTCGACTAAAGCTTTAGCTACCGTTTCAGCTGAGACGTCGATTAATGGAACTGCTACTGGCCAACGAGTAAATCTGTCAATGCAGGTTAGAATATAGTTGAAACCATTGGAAGGAGGCAGTGGACCAACTATGTCTACATGTACGTGGTCAAATCTAGAGTCGGGGTTAGGGAAGCGACCAAGTGGTGCTTTGGTGTGCCGGTTGATTTTGACTCTTTGACAAGACAAGCAATTTCGTGTCCACTTCTTAACGTCGCTGTTAATGTTTGGCCAGATAAATCTTTCTCTTAGTAGCTTGGTAGTAGCGCTAACACCAGGATGCGACAAGTTATGTAACTTCTCGAATACTGTATGTCTCATAGCTGTTGGAATGAAAGGTCGATATTTACCTGTAGAGGTGTCGCAGATAACTTCTGTCGTGCCGAAAGGAATTGCCTCGAGGTTTAAAGATGTTGTTTTAGAAGACATGATCTTTTTGAGTTCGGCGTCATCTCGTTGTAAGTTTGAGAGATGTTCGTAGTCGATGTCTGGGCATACAATGTTATCAATGTGCATACGTGATAAAGCGTCTGCCACTTCATTGTTTTTACCCTTTATGTGTCGCAGATCGGAGGTGAACTGGGATATAAACTCGAGATGTCGTAGTTCACGTGGAGAGTAGTTATCCTGTTTTGCTGATAAGGCTTTCGTTAGAGCCTTGTGGTCTGTGAAGACAGTAAAAGGTGTACCTTCCAGCATATGTCGAAAGTGCTTGATTGCTAAATAAACAGCTAATAACTCTCTACCAAAGGTGCTATATCGACATTGAGTAGGATTCAGTCGTTTCGAAAAGAATGCAAGTATACAAATTAGATTAAAAAGCATGTTTACAGTTGGTATAGGGGTACTACAGTTCTATCTCCCGTGTGAAGTGATATATAACAAGGTGAGCAATATTGAGGTTAAGTGTCGAGTTCTAAGTAAGGAGGGGAAAGTGATCGAAGAAGCTGTGAAGTTACATCGATTGAGATGGTCAGGACATGTGTTACGTACGGTGTGGACATCATCACCTTCCTCGACAAGCAATGTCAGCTGACTTGGGATGGAGCAGGTTGGAAAGGAGTTTGGTCAGTCAATGAAATACACAACAGTTAGTTTGAGCCACGTAGAGAGGTTCACACCTCCTGTGATGGTAAAAGCCAATAGCTGGAGAAAACTGGTAATGTGGCTCAAAATCCTCGTTCTCAACGGTTAGCGCAGATACACTCATACTATTTGTGACTTATGATATTCAGTATAGCTATATTCTTCTTCGATATTACTATTCATTTTGCCTCATATTTCTGTCTCTATTTTGCATTTCCTTTTACTTTCTCCTCTTGCTTCAAGGAGTGTGGCGACTCGAACTGTTGCACACATCTATTCAGAGTCATATGCCGAAACCAGCCAGACAAACTGAAAGTGCGATAAAGTATCTCTGTCATAAGATCTTCGAAACGACGAGGTGGTGTCCTGTCCATAAAATTTACTAATTTAGCAGGTGAACCGACAGCTGCTTTATGCCTAACACATGTTACTAAGCCTGTTTATGGCAATGAAATCAAGCGTCTAAAATGTGTGTAGAACTGATTTTTGAACCTTCACATATGATCCACGTTTATTCGGAAAGCTGTAATCACATTTCACCCAGAAGCTAATACCTCACTCGGTGTTAATGAACAGTTGTAACCGCTTTACCTCTGTGACAGCATACTATCGGAACTGACTGACTGCTAAGCCAATAAGGTCAGACTAGAATAGGTAAAAATAGATAAGCTTGGTGTCCAGTGGACATCTTTGTGATAGCAGCGTTGTATCTGATTCTAGTAGACTGGAAATGATACCAAGACTTTTGGTAATAGGGATACTAGTACATAATGAGTTAATATCACAGCTTACCATAATGTCTTCTTTATCAATTTCTCGGTGTTCTGTTTGGGATTTGAATTCATATGAATTATTTTGAGTGTCCTTTTGTAGTGGTTGTAGTACTGAGAATAAGTATTTCGAGAGGTTGTATGTTGGTGAAATCTATTACTGATCTTAATGGAACTGTGGGTTTATGTATCTTTGGTTGACCGTAGGATATTGAAGGTACATAAGATTTTGGTTTTAGTTTAAACCAGAGAGAATTTCCAATTTTGGATTTCATTTCTTGAAGGAGTCTGTTTGTATTTAGTTTCATTTTGTTGAATTTGGTGGATTTCTTCTTCTCTTCAATGAGTAAGTATGGTCCTTCAGATAGGTGTTCAATCGCCTTCTTTTCATAATCCGTTCTGTTCATTATCACAGTGACGTTTCCGTTATCGGCTTTCGTTATAACGATGCTGCTTTTGTCTTTCTTCAAATTTCTTAAGGCTTCATATTCTTGTTTGGTGAGATTAGATGGTATGTTTCGTTGTGTCATTCATTAATATGTGTGATATCTTTTGACGAACAGATTGTGATTCTTCATTGTTGAATTGTTGTAGAGAAGGTTCGATTATGGGTGCTATCTCCTGGACCGATAATGGCTTTCTAATGATATTGAAATTCAGACATTTCTGTAGTATTGAGATTTCATTTTCGGTTAGTATCTTGTCTGACATTTTGTGTATGGCTCTATTCAGGTAGGTAGTTACTTGGTGTTCCAGTGGGAAGTCGTGACCAGTAGGGTGCAGCAGGTCGGGTATGAGGACAAATACTCGCCACCGAAGACACTGCCTAGAGGTTGCGCTATGTCGTGAATTGGCAGAAGTTAGAATTCATGGGCCATTGGATTGGGTCCCAGTGGCTTAATGGTATACGAGGTCGCCCTGTAACCAGAAGGTCCTGGGTTCGAATCCCGGTGGGTGCGTACTGATGAAGAGTCGTAAACTAGGATGAAACAGCTGTCCAGTAATCCCAGGTTTTCCAATGGTTCTCTAACTGATGTCAGCTCATGAGGAAATCTTGTAACCAGTTCTTCATACCATTTTCTGAGGTTTTCTTTGCTTGTTTCTTTTCTTCGAGTTTCAACAATTTTTGTATTTGTCTTCTTTTAGTGACATTATGAAAATGAGATTCTCGTTCACGGAACAATTTTTGAAAGGAATCATAGATATGGCTTGTATCAAGTATTGTTAAACAGTCCTCTATGTTTTTGATTCTCGTTCGATAAGATTCAAGTTTGATGTTGCAGTTATGTATTCTTTCTCGTAAAAATACTTTGGAGGTATGACTGGCAGCAGGTATGGACTTGTGCGACTGAATATTCAAGAGGTTTAACTCGTAGTAACTTTGGAATAATTCCACTTTGTAGACAGTGTACGTAGAAAACACGATGATTATAGAAGTTACATTTACGCTTCGATAGAGTGATCCCGGTTTTAATTAAGATATATTTCCATTTTCACTTTTACTAGTTTTGAAAAATTTGGTAAATTATCCACAGATACGAGGCATATAGAAACAGTGCCTATTGGTGTTCAAAGAGAGAGGTGTCTTGCTTGTAAGGGTGTTTAGGTTTTCTTATGATAATAATATCAGATGACAGTGTCTGAAAATAATTCCTAATATGTGTGCAGTATTCACACCATGCTGGGGGTCTGTGTACGAATTCGTACTGCTAGGGAACAGGACTGTAACAGCATGCTGTCACTACACTCTGGAGAGAGGGGGTTAGAAGGGGTCAACCCCAACAACTGTATATCCCGACTTAACCTACGATGGTTCGTAAACGGTGATAAGTTTATTAATACAACATAACCAAACCAAGAAACTAGTGCGTACAGGCCGTGTGTGACTGGCCTCTCCGCTGGGCTCTGCGGTCACGCAACACTAACCCTCTTTGTTTCAGGTACCCGAAGATTCAATCAGCCTCCATAGTGTGGGCAGCCGGGAAGTAAAAACCACCCACACACTCCCAAAAACACATGGAGCCTCTCTGAGCATCATTCTTATTTACCCACATCACCTTCGTCATATTAAGTGATTATTATTATTATTATTATTATTCCCCTACAACAGGCTAGTGAGTCATCATCAATAAGAGAGACGTCTTCCTGTGATAATCACAGAGGGATTAGCTTGAATAATATGGTATCTAAAGTCCTAGGCTCAATAATATTGCAAAGACTAAGTAGTGCCCGGGAGGAACAAACACGAGAGAATCAAGCAGGCTTTAGTTAAACCAGGAAGAGGGTGTATCGATCACATCTCCATCCTTCGAGAGATTCTGGAACATAGGCATACTAACCACTGGCGTCCACCAATCTTTATATTTCCCGACTTAGAGGCGGCATCCGATTCTGTCGACAGAGAGGTACTCTGGCGATGCTTGGCTGTAAAAGGAATGCCGAGAAAATAGATTGCACTGATCAAGGCACTCTACTCGTGTCAAACAGCCAGGTAAGAGCTTACGGTGAGTTGTCATCTGAAATGGTGACAACTAGTGGTGTCTGTCAAGGATGCCCATTATCCCCATTTCTATTCAACTTCATCATAGACGTACTAATGGACTTAATCCTAAGTGACTTCAGCGACTCAGGGATTGGCTTGTTACCAGGGTATAGTCTTATGGACTTAGAATATGCAGATGATATAGTCCTTCTAGGCGAAGACGCTGACAAAACACAGTTTTTGAACGCCTTGACGAGCAACAATCTTCAAATGTCTGGCATACTATTCGCTACCGTCAATTGTGTGCGTCGGTGGCACAGAGGTTAGGACTCTCGCACACCATGCACATGGTCCGGGGTTCGAGCCCACGCCGACGCACAGTGGATATCTACGGTCGGCCTGCGAAATTTGGGCTACCGATATCCACGCTGAAAATTCCATACTTGTACCAAAAATACGGTGTGGAATCAAGCTGTAATCAAAATAAATAATAAATTGTATGATGATACTAACCTCGCCAGATACTAGCTTGCTAGGCTACTAGCTTACTAGTTTTCTCGCCGGTCCCAAGCCCGGGTAAAGAGGGAGGGTTGGGGCGTGGTGCTAGCAACTCCACCCCTGTAAAACAACCAAATCGCTACAGAAACTTCAACGAATAAATATATTAAAAATTCTAAAAACATAAGCAATAGCCTTACTTTTCGCTGGAATCGGGGAAGTGAAATGACGCAGGCTGGTGAAAGCCTTCGGGAAGCCAGTCAGCCGATGTGCCTTCTTTCGATGAAAGCAAAAGTAAGGATGGGTACCTGGAATGTTCGTACAATGTACGAAACTGGAAAGGCTGCCCAGATAGCCGCTGAAATGAGAAGGTACAGAATAGAAGTGTTGGGAATCTGCGAAAGCAGATGGAACGGAACTGGAAGGTGCCAACTACCTACTGGAGAGACAGTAATCTTTTCCGGCCACCCAGAGGACAACCACGAGCACACCGAGGGAGTGGCCATCATGATGTCACCAACAGCAGCCAAAGCTCTCATGCAGTGGGAACCAATCTCCTCCAGGATAATGACAGCCAGGTTCAACTCAAAAGGAAGGAAAGTTACAGTCATTCAATGTTATGCGCCTACAAACGTCTCAGAACAAGAGAAGAAGGAGGCGTTCTACAGACAACTACAAGCAATAATGGACAACGTCCCAAATGGCGATATCAAAATCCTGATGGGCGACATGAATGCGAAGCTGGGAGGAGACAACACAGGAAGAGAACTCACCATGGGTCGTGAGGCCCTCGGTGAAATGAACGACAATGGTGAACTCTTCTCAGACTTCTGCGCCTTCAATGATTTGGTGATTGGCGGTAGTGTGTTCAAACACAAGGATATACACAAGACGACATGGATTTCACCAGATGGAAACACCAAGAACCAAATAGACTTCATCTCAATTTCAAGAAAGTGGAGACGGAGCCTACTGGACACAAGGTCAAGGAGAGGAGCAGATGTGGGTTCAGACCACTATCTAGTAGAAGGGACTTTCAAGGTGAAACTAAAAGCCTCGAGGATAGCTGGGGATAGGCCACAATGCAAGTTCAACACTCAATTACTGAAGGACACAACCACAAAAGACACTTTCACTGCAACTGTCAGAGCAAAGCAGGAAACACTACGCGACATCACTGAAGAATCATGCGTGGAAGAACATTGGAAGTCTCTGAAGGCGATTCTCAACGAAACGTGTTCAACGGTTCTAGGAAGAAAGAAGAGACAAGACAAGGAATGGCTCTCAACGGACACTTGGAAATTAATAGAAGAGAGGAGAATGGTGAAAGAGAAAATGATTCAATGCAAGGACGGACAGGAGAAGGAGACGCTGAGCTCAACTTACAAAGCACTGGACAAAGAAGTGAAGAAGAGTGCTAGGAAGGACAAAAGACGATTCTACGACAACCTCGCCACTGAAGCTGAGAAGGCAGCAGGCAAAAGGGACCTGAGGACACTATATCAGATAACCAAATCTCTATCCGGGAAGAGATCAACACAAGCGAAACCTATAAAAGACAGCCAAGGGAAGCCCATTACCAAGGAAGAAAAACAGATTAAACAATGGGCGGATCACTTCAAAGGACTCTTGAACCGACCATCACCTGCAACCCGTCCAGAAATACCAACAACAGCGCGCACACAACTGCAAGTTGACACCAATCCTCCAACGAGAGCTGAAGTCTTGAACGCAATCAAGCTTCTGAAAGCTGGAAAAGCAGCCGGACCAGATGGAATACCCCCTGAAGCACTGAAAGCGGACCCAGAGACTACAGCAGACATGCTGACTCCATTATTGCAAAAGGTCTGGAAGGAGGGAAAGGTGCCTACTGACTGGAGGAAAGGTTACCTCGTGAAACTACCAAAGAAGGGCGACTTAGGACTCTGCAAGAACTGGCGAGGAATCATGCTCCTATCGACGCCAAGTAAAATCCTGAGTCGCATCATCCTGGAGAGATTAAAGGACGCACTGGAGACAGAACTCCGACCAGAACAAGCTGGATTCAGGAAAGGCAAATCATGTACTGACCAAATTGCAACTCTACGCATCATCATCACAGAACAAAGCATGGAATGGCAATCAAACCTCTACCTCAACTTTATAGACTTTGAGAAGGCCTTCGACAGCGTTGATCGTGAAGTAATTTGGAAATTACTCGAGTACTATGGCGTACCCCAAATATTCATCAACCTTATTCAACAGCTGTACGACAACGGCACATGTCAAGTGATCCACAACGGAAAACTCAGCGAGGCGTTTGGAGTAAACACAGGAGTCAGACAAGGGTGCTTATTATCACCAATGATATTCCTAATTGTGGTGGACTGGATTATGCGTCAGACAGTGGGAAACGAGAAGACAGGAATATCCTGGACCGACGTGAAGAACCTAGAAGACCTGGATTTCGCGGATGATTAATGTTTGATGTCACACACAATCGAAGACTTACAAGCGAAAACCGACAAACTGGTCGAAGAAGCAGCAAAGACAGGACTCCAGGTAAACATAGACAAGACGGAGGTTATGAAAATAACCAACCAACAACAGCAACAACATCCAACGTCAATCACCATCAACGGGAGGGATTTGAAAGAGGTTACTTCATTCACTTATCTAGGGAGCATTGTCTCAACTACAGGAGGAGCGGACGAGGATGTCAAATCGAGAATCGGGAAACACATTCATCAGCCTGAAATCAATCTGGAAATCTTCGTCACTCAGCATCACCAACAAAATTCGGATTTTCAATACAAACGTAAAGTCAGTTCTTCTATACGGATCAGAAACTTGGCGGGTCACAAAGAATATTTCCAAAAGCCTGTTGCAGACCTTTATTAACAACTGTCTTCGCTCAATACTGAAGATCAGATGGCCGGAAAGAATCACCAACAAGGAATTATGGGAACAAACAAAGCAAGAACCAATCGCCCAACAAATATGCAGGAGAAAGTGGAGATGGATCGGACACTCGCTGAGGAGACCGCTGGGTGACATCGCGCGCCAAGCCCTCGAGTGGAACCCGAAAGGGAAGCGGCGTGTGGGACGTCCAAGGGTGACATGGAGGAGATCGTGTGAAGAGGAGTTGAAACAGTATGGAATAACATGGATGCAGGCGAAAAGTACAGCAGAAGACAGAAGAAAGTGGAGACGTGCAGTTGAAGCCCTATGTTCCACTAGGAACCCAAGGGAGCAATAATAAAAATAATAATAATGATACTACTGGACTGGACTACAGTTACTCTTTGCTTAGAAATAGGGAGTGAATTGGTACAGCACGTTGACCGCTTCACTCATTTGAGAAGTTGCATCAGCCAACACCTACTGGTTGGTCGCTGACGTCATCTCACTACGGACATAGATGGTTCGTTTAGAATATGCTATAACTGACCCCATCTCTGGATTAGAGGTGATATCCGGCAGTCCACTCCGTCCTCGTTCACGGGTGTGAGGGAGACATGGCCATTGAAAGTGTAAGACACCAAAAGTCTAGCTAACCGTCTTTGATCATTGGTGCCTGCGTTCTATCTTCCGTGTGAAGTGATATATAACAAGGTGAGCAATATTGAGGTTAAGTGTCGAGTTCTAAGTAAGGAGGGGAAAGTGATCGAAGAAGCTGTGAAGTTACATCGATTGAGATGGTCAGGACATGTGTTACGTACGGTGTGGACATCATCACCTTCCTCGACAAGCAATGTCAGCTGACTTGGGATGGAGCAGGTTGGAAAGGAGCTTGGTCAGTCAATGAAATACACAAGTTAGTTTGAGCCACGTAGAGAGGTTCACACCTCCTGTGATGGTAAAAGCCAATAGCTGGAGAAAACTGGTAATGTGGCTCAAAATCCTCGTTCTCAACGGTTAGCGCAGATACACTCATACTATTTGTGACTTATGATATTCAGTATAGCTATATTCTTCTTCGATATTACTATTCATTTTGCCTCATATTTCTGTCTCTATTTTGCATTTCCTTTTACTTTCTCCTCTTGCTTCAAGGAGTGTGGCGACTCGAACTGTTGCACACATCTATTCAGAGTCATATGCCGAAACCAGCCAGACAAACTGAAAGTGCGATAAAGTATCTCTGTCATAAGATCTTCGAAACGACGAGGTGGTGTCCTGTCCATAAAATTTACTAATTTAGCAGGTGAACCGACAGCTGCTTTATGCCTAACACATGTTACTAAGCCTGTTTATGGCAATGAAATCAAGCGTCTAAAATGTGTGTAGAACTGATTTTTGAACCTTCACATATGATCCACGTTTATTCGGAAAGCTGTAATCACATTTCACCCAGAAGCTAATACCTCACTCGGTGTTAATGAACAGTTGTAACCGCTTTACCTCTGTGACAGCATACTATCGGAACTGACTGACTGCTAAGCCAATAAGGTCAGACTAGAATGGGTAAAAATAGATAAGCTTGGTAGATAATTGACTTCGTGATGCAGAGAGCACAAATTCCAGTTCAACTTAAACGGTCAGATCTCTTGGATATGCGCTTCCAGTAGTGTTTTAGAGTGCCCGTCACATAGGAATAGTTGAAAATCCAATACAAGGTGTGCTAACCGGTTTCATTTTTTTAA
The DNA here is from genome assembly GCA_944472135.2 of Trichobilharzia regenti. Lineage (NCBI taxonomy): Eukaryota > Metazoa > Platyhelminthes > Trematoda > Strigeidida > Schistosomatidae > Trichobilharzia > Trichobilharzia regenti. The sequence goes on from OX235264.1 coordinate 101,178,806, forward strand.
ACTCGCGTTTGTATAACGAATATTGCTTTAAACATAAATTACTATGTCACTTTACTCTCATCAGTGGGTGCATAAGTTCCAAACTTTCGTCAGTGTGTGGAGAATTGTTCAATTCTTTATTAATTCACTCACTAATTTCAACAAAGTACCCCAATGAGGCTTTCAGAAAAGTGACAGCATTTCACAAGAAACAAAATTAAAAGCTAGTGTAAGCGATCATCTTATAGGGAACTTCAAACTGAGGTTCAGTGGGTGTTCGAAAGATACACCTCTGCATCTTTTAGAGATATGTAATAATGTTGTAACAACAGAAGACAAGGGCCAGACAACAGATTGTTTTATTACGAAAATCAACACGTATTTATATATATTTCCTATACATTATTATAGCTTATGGAAGTAGACAAGCGCAGTCTTCTGATTGGTTGTTTATCAGAAGTCAATCAGACAAACGCAGGCTTCTTATTAGTTGTTTCGAGATTCCTTGAAAAATAGAGTTCTCTATCTGCGAATCATATTTTGCCACGTTGAGTCTGCTGTGATTGGTTGTTGAATTAGCCTTGTACATATTTTCTCACGGCCCATATTAGTGACCTAGACATTGACGTAGACTAATGTCAACCAATCGGCTAGCAGCCTGCTCTCACTCCAATGTCACCAAAGGATTGGTGGTTCAATAGCAGGGAATGCTTGATCAACCACACATATGGTCCGGATTCGGCTGGCTCCTAGGGGACACACTCTTAAACACCTTACCTAACCTAATGAATCCGGAAAATAAAGGGGGGGTTGTTGGGTGTGAAGTTAGCCACTCCACCTCGAGAAAACAACAACAACACCAACAGTGTCACTGAAAATTCAACACGCTTGAAGAAGTCCTATATGTCCCACTCGGATCACATTGGAAGTGTCAAGAATTTTATTTATTCAGAGAGGGAGTTAGTTCCGTATTCTCTCTCAGACACTGTTCAATGTTGTGGAGACGAGTCCTTTCTTAACCTTCCCCAAAGAAAACACAAGTAGCCAAAAATCAACAGGCACTACGACAACGCGTCCTATGTGGCGGGAATTCCATTCAGTAACAAAGACACCCCCGCCCCGGCGTCCTATCCAATGACCCCCCCAAAGGAGGTTGACAGTATCATCATCATCAGAAGAAGGAACCACAATTTTTTAGATGCAAAAAAATTTACTACACATTACCAACTGTTTTTTTGTGTTTGTTTGTTTTGAATATGAACGAAATAGTGATTTAAAATGGAAGGGAAAAAACAAAAAAAACAAGACAATCGAAACCCGATAAGAGAAAGAGGTGAAAACCGATTGGAGGTGGAGTAGAGTGGAGTGGGGCGCGCACAGTACACAGATACATCCGGGAAATATGTGGTAAAAACAAAGCAACAACAAGAGAAATGTGTATTTGTGGTATATGGAAGAGACAGAGAGTTCGAGAAATAGGCAGTAAGTAGCCTGGAAAACAAGCGGAGGAGTACAGACGGAGTGGAACATGTGAAGATGAAATTTAAAAAAAAATTGACCTATATAATTTATAAAACACAAAATAGAGGCCATTTCTGAGCAGCGCGATATTTCTTCCCTCCCTTCCTATGAACACACAGATTCATTCGCAGTTAGCCGCCATCCAATGAAAAAGGTTAATGGGGGGAAAAGACTTTACATATACGAAAGAATAGACACACATCAATTGGTGGATGGTAGTTGAATTTCAGGTACTTGTAACAACTTAGAGTAATAGAAATAGGAATAATAATCATAATAATAGTAATGATAGTAACAACGAGAAATTTATACGTCCTGTTGTTTTGAATTTATTGAAAATTGAACCTTGTTTTAATGTGTATGTGTGTTTGAGTATACAAAAAAAAGCGCTTCAAACGAATTGTTTATATATATATGTATAATATAAATGTTTGAAATGGAAAACAATCTAAGAGAAGTGTGTATGTAGAAACAGATAGATGGGTGGATGGATATACGTATATGTGTATGTGTAGAGAGAAAGTGAAATACAACAAATGAAACCCTTTTGCCTGTTTTTTTCTTCAGTATAAGACACCTTTTCTTTCGTGTGTGTGCATAAAACAACAACAGCCTTCTCGTAACCCACACACACACACACACGCACACATACACACACATCACAGTAAATCCGTGCAGCTGCCGGTTTTTATTCTATTTTGTTTTATTGTATTTTCATGAACATTATTCTCCAGGAGTAGAAAAAACGAAACAAAACAAAACCAAAAATAACAGAAGAACAAGGCAGGCAAGGGGTAGTAGTGGTTATGTAATCGGTGATGGTAGTGATGATGGTGACAAAAACACACACACATGAGAAGAATGGATTTTTAAAAAAGGGTTGTATTCCTTTTAATGATAAGAGCAGGCGAATTTACGCCATCCCATAGCCTTCACTACATTCACGTATAGCCATTAAAAGTCTTGATCGCAGTTGTTCATAGTTTTCGTAGGCCGGTAATACAAGTGTATTAAAGCTATAAATAAATAGAAGATATTTAAAAAAAAATCTAAAAATCTGATTAATTTTCTGATATGTAACCACATGATGTGTTTTGTTTTTGACAGTCTGTTATATTTTGCTGTGTATATGGATCGATATTTCACTACAACCGACAATATGCTTTTGTCTGCCCACTAACTAAATAAACATATATGACCTTGTCACATGACATTACAACCAATCATGTTAAGACTGGCTATTTATTGGTTCATGTGTATTAGTCATTTCCATATGTACTTTTGTACTGTATACTTGTTGTTCATTCTGGTTCACACACTTTTTCGTACACTCGTACCATTTCACTCACACTCTTGTGTGACATTTATTTTCCTTGTCTGGAAAATACAAGTACCAACGTAAACCTCCTGCTCTTCTGATTTCCCTGTTTCCGCGTCAGAACTATTAACTACTCGACGAGTACATAACATAATTGGCGACGGGGAAAGATCTAATAACTCACTCAGTAGCAGTACATAACATTTTCAATCAGAGAAAAATTGCAACAGCATAATAGGATGATGATGATGATGAAAGTAACGGAGATGAAGGTGGATGTGTAATTATGCAAGTGTGTAGATGGTTATTACATCCCACCTGAACACACCGACAAATATGGGCCATGGCTATGTAAGTTGAGATCCATAATACCAGGGGCGTAGACCTTTTATTAAACACTTCCCTTCCCTTACCAGAGTGCAGAGACAGCTTAGATGCCTCTAGCTTGCTGATCATTTACGGTGAAACATCTTGCTACTATTACATCCCTTTTCACATTAACTGTACCTCCTAACAGGGGTATACTGCAGCATTATATCGCTTCAGTGCAGAAAACAGTATGGGACCAGGGGCACAGACGCACGCATTGGTTGATATGTAAGTAATCTAATCGACACTAATTGCACAATCAGCCATCCGAATATGGTGGTACACACAGATCACAGATTAACTGTCTTTGATCACAGGTGCCTGTGCTCTATCTCCCGTGTGAAGTGCTATAATAAGGTGAGCGATATTGAGGTTAGGCGTCAGTCGAGTGCTAGGTAAGGAGGGGAAATCAATCGATGAGGCTGTGAAATTACATAGACTGAGATAGTTAGGACATGTGCTACGTATGTCTAGTCATCGCCTTCCTCGAAAACGGGCAATGTTAGCTGATATAGGGTTAGGCTGGAAAAGAGCTAGTGGTGGTCAAACCAAAACATGGGACCAGTCAATGAAATCTAGAACAGTTAGTTTAAGTCAGCCACATGGGAAGGTGGAGATTGCCTGACTGTTTGGGGTCCTCGGGAGGGTAAAAACCAATGACAGCTGGAAACAATTGGTGATATGGCTCAAAGTGATCGTTCTCAATGCCTGGCGCAGATGCACCCACACCTTGTGACTTGTGATTTCCAATGAAACTATATTGTTCTTCGTTATCACTATTCCTTTGTCATACACCTCTGTTTACTGTCTCTATTATGCATTTATTTTACTTTCTTCTCTTGCTTTGTGTGCTACATGGAGTGTAGCGACTTGAACTACTGCACATCGGTGCAAAGTTCTATGTCGAAAACAGACAGACAGATAGACACACAGATCATGGCATTTTCTCAGGGGGCACTTTTTCAAGTCAACCAAAATAAGACTCGATGAGTATTATTGCCATTAGCAGATTTATTATAGCGAATACATGTTAGTAAAGTATTCTTCAAGTGTGTCTCTGTCGACTTTCATACTCCATACTAAAGATCAGATGGCTCTAGTCAGAAAGGATTAAAAAACCAAAGAAATTTAGCAACTAACCACCACCAACCAAGATTGTTCAGTAAGATCAGACGCCATACGCTGTCAAGTAGAACACCATCGGCAGGAAACAATCAGTTCTGACGACTACATTGAGTAGTGTGGCTGAGATGAAAGCTTATGGGTAATATAATTGTGGAGTCAGATAAAGAAGACCGAACACACAACGCAGTGAGAAATGGCGATATGCTTCTGAAGCCTAATGTTCCACTCAGAATTCAAGGGAATAATAATTATTGTAACAATCTGAGCAACTATTCCAGGCTGCCAAAATCATGGAGAAACCCTGCTCAACGTCTGTTTTATTCTTTTCGGCATTCATTAGCAAGACATACCGCGCCAACAACCTTGGGAAAAGTCATGTTTTGCTATGTTGCTGTCACACACACCTACTAGACTATTTAGTTCACGACTCAATATTCATGTACACAAATTAGTCATCAGCGGGGATCTAATCCATATCCGATCAGAGAACCGACGCCAGCTTTAGAGAGTCAGACAAAAACTAAAGAGCACTTAGTACTTCAGCCTTATTTGAGGGCTTCTAAACGGTAGAACATCAGTCAAATACTGGGGGTGAGGGGTTCAATCCCCACTCAAGATCGTCATTTTTACTTTATCGTTAACAGCTTCAGAGTTTTATGCTCTGTCTAGAGAAAAGCTTGGTTCCTATGATGTATGTTATCCCGTGACCAAAAGTAAAACAACGAGTAACACTCACCAAGTATGCGCAGACGGTAAATGACTAGTACTTGATATAGCTGCTCGACTTATCTGAAATTTAGTCGCTCCATGCATTCCTTCCAAGTTTGTAAATCCACCCAGTGGGACTTTACTAGTACCAGTAACAAATTGAAGAAAACGTGCTAAATCCTCTTGATCGAATGATTCCAATGCTTGCCAAAACCATTCAATCTGTGGTGAATTCGGTTGATACTTTGAATAAACTGTATTCGCCTTTAGATCAGATATGTCGATATTAGGCAGACCACTGATCAACAATTCTAATTCCTGTTCATTGAAGATACTAATCATACGTTTTGGAATGATATCATAGAAACCGCTTAAGAAAGCATCCAACTGTTGACGTATAGCCCCAGTCATACGTTCTTGACACACAAGACGAACATACTCTTTTTTGTTACTTTCAGTAACTGGTACATTTCGACCATTTTCAATAAGATCTCGAGTGTCCGTCTTGCCGAATTCATTTATCTGTGAAAGGAAACAAGAAGAATTTGAAGGTAAAATTAGGAGCCATACACAAAACTGTATTGTAACATTGGAAAAATAGAGGTGAGGTAGACACACATTTTTCGTCACTTTTTTGTGTTCCGAGTGACACATAGGGTTTCGGGCCTTTTCTCCTTTTTCCAGACTTGCTAGGTGAGCTTTAAGGAGTCCGTTGGTAGCAAGAAATCGAACCTCGAATCACCTGAATGCTTGGCGAGCATCCTAACCCTGAACTGAATCGACGCTAGACTAGATCTTTTTATTAAAGCGTTTTTCATCTTTTAAAACAAAAATTCACTGATCGAAAGTTAGTGTGAATAACTAAAAACCCGGCTAAGCCATAAGAAAGTGATGCAAATCAACGTGTTTGACCAGACTGAGCGATTCTTTTTTTTTCTAGACGACCACACAGGTCACCTACCTAACTGACAAGTCAGTCAGTAATTCAGTGCTTCAGCACTCTCATAAATTATTGACTACTGCTTAGAAAAGGAAAATGAAGACAAAAACATACGACTCTAGGAGGTTCAGGACGGAAGGCCAATGGCGATGAAAGTTTCTACTCATTGGTGACATGTGCGTAGAATTAATAATACTAAAGACGTTTTCACTGCTATCTACCATTGTCTCTATGAAAAGATTGAATGATGATGGCAAACCTGGACAATTGTTATGTGATTCGACTACGTGAAAACACCTAACTCGTGAAGCAAAATATAAAAAAAACAAAAAACAACTACTAGGATAATTCTAAGAAAATATTTATCAGGTCACCCATTTACTTGCTGATATGATTTATTTGGAACCTTTTGTTGTTTATTCATTAGACTGTGTTTTCTAGTCCGACGTGCTAGAAAACTTGAACAGACACCTTCAAAATAAAGACGACATGTAGGTGTTGAATTCCCCCCCCCCCTATTGATCTGATATCTAAGTATTCTCACACATTCATGTTCACTGGCCAACTTGCCACTAGAGATAAGATAGAGTAGGTCACAGAAAGGATTGCCAACAAGGAACTATTCAGAGCACAGCACAGTGTGAAGAACCCACCAACCAACCAGCCAATCAAGGACCGATTGCCCAACAGATACGCAAAAGGAAATGGATCGATCATCACATATATTGAGGAAACCATCGAGTGACAGACATCCCACGCAAGGTAGATGATCTTCGTGTGAAAGCCTAGTGGGAAACGATGAGTTGGGGGCGTCTAAAGGTATGTGTGTGTGTGTGTGTGCAGGTAATGAAGGCTTATAAGCAACTATGCAAACACCTAAGAAGGACTTAGAGAGCAGGAAAAAAATGGAGATGCACTGTTGACCCCGTATACTCCACTCAGAGCCCAAAAGAAATACTAGATAGTTTGGTTCATGTCAGTAAAATGTGTAGGAATTGTGGAACAGAGGAAATAAATTTGGTTCAGCAAAACTTAATAAACAATTTACATAGATCGACTAATATAGGGGATAACAACAGGAGACGATCACACAAATAACAAGTGATGCGCTTAATTCTTGAAGTACAAAAATTTAAGAAAAACAACTGATATTTTGTTTTTGTATTTACTAACCAACATGAAAAATACAACAAACTGACTGAAATATTAAAAACAAACCACCGTGCGACTACTGTCTTCGCTTTTATTTACTGTGTCAAAGCACCCGATGAAAAAGAAACAAGAGACCACAAACGACAGTTGAATACAATGCAACAAGTTAGTGCATCAATGTACAGTTCAGGAACATGATGCGCGCATCATCATCATCATTAAAAGCACTACCAACAGACTACTGGAGACTTGCATCATTATTCGCCTTAGCCGCGAGTCATTGACTTGAAAGTTCGATCCATAAGCCAGGCAGTGGGACAGCGTCGTAAGCTACGTTGCTATGAATTATAGTGACCCAAACAAATTCTGCAGTCCATGTATACTATCACAGGTTTAGAATCAAAGTTTGCCAGTTCTCCTAGGCGTAGACCTGCATATCCATCCATCAGTCTGGTTGTAAGCACCCAGAGATGTTAACATTCACCCTCTCTCTCTCTCTCTTTGTCTCACTTTGGTAACGAACATCTCACCCAGCATTCACCAGGTCTTCTCACACAATAAGCGTTATTCAAGTCGAGCACATATATTTCAACCAACATACATATCAAAGTGATACAAACAATCCGACAAATGAAGCTAAGGAGATTAGACGCCCACCCGTGCGCACACATACATACATAGCCAAAGGAACCTGACACTTTTAAAAAAAAACCTGTTTAATGAACAATCTACACAAAAAAGAATATTTTAAATTAATTATCATACATAAATCAATAAAAAAACAGGTGGTGACAATGCACACACACACATACACACAAACACATACCTCAGTACTAAAGGTTAGTTCATAACCCAGATCAGATACATTGTGACTTAGGAGAAATTCTAAACCTTTGAAGAATTCATAATCTTCACTTTCTAGATCAGAACACCTATACGGGAGGGAGGAAGAGAGAATAAAGACCAAACGTGAATAACAATAATATATTCTCTGAGTACAAAATCATTTAACGAAAATCCGATACTACAAACTACTTGCTTTTTAGGAAACATATATGGGATATGAATTACACAGTTATTTGATGCGTCAAGTCAGTTCTAGTATACGGATCAGAAACTTGGCCGGCGGGTCACAAAGAATATTTCCAACAGCCTGATGCACACCTTTATCAACCAAACAACTGTCTTCGCTGATTCTATACTGAAGATCAGATGGCCGAGCCGGAAAGAATCACCAACAAGAAATTATGGGAACAAACAAAACAAGAACCAATCACCAACCAACATATATGCAGGAGAAAGTGGATTGTGATGGATTAGACACTGGCTGAGGTGAGGCTACCGCTGGGTGACATCGCACGCGCGTCAGGCCATTGCTCAAGTGGAACCAGGGAGGGAAGTGGTGAGTGGGACGTCAGTGCAAGGGTGATATGGAGGAGATGGTGTGAAGAGGAGTTGAAACAGTCAGTATGGACTAACATGGATGCTGGTGAAAAGTACAGCAGAACGAAGACAGAAGCAAGTGGAGACGTGCAGTTGAAGCCCTATGTCCCACCAGGAACCCAAGGGAACAATAATAATATAAGCTATTTGACGACCTAATCTACTACCAATTGAAAAGAAGCAACGCTTATATCTACGACTTATTTTGTTAAAAGTCCATTACTTGAGTGGATCAGTCATCCCTTGAGCACTTCATAGAAGTAGCCTTAAGCTTAGAAGTTTTAATAGCGACAGTGTTGTTCTTAGCTCCCTCCTTTTTTTCCAGAGCTTTCTTTATTGATTGATAAACTAGACGAGGTTTTGGAGTGTATCAAACGGGAACAGAACCGCAGACCAAGTGTGTGTGTGTGTATGTGTCTAGTTGGCAAGTATACAACTACAATGGGACCACAGACGCGCTAGTCTCGGGTCAAGTGGATAACGGCTTAGGCATATAAAATGTTTTAGTGGAAACACCATCACTCGTTGAGAATGCTCGAAACAGGACCAAATGCGGATTGTGCAGCATTACTCCATTAGCCAAGATTAACAAAAATAACAACAGGTGTCAATACTGCCTACTTCATACTCATGTATTGAACATAAAGATTAGACTAATCGATGGTTATGCCAATTAGTCATTAGCTTTAAATTTTATTTTCAAGTGTGACGCCCATCTAGAACAAGTATGAGTATTTTTCACTAACCCAACAAAGATATAATAAATAATGAGTAAGACAATAACAACACCGTCAAAATTTTTTACACTTAGCTATTTGAAGTTAATAAATAAAAAGTCGTACAGTAGCGTGTTGCATTATTAGGCATCTCACGTTAGGTGGTTTAACAAGGTAAGTAATGTTGACGTTAGGCGTAGAGTGTTGGTCAGGCAAACAGGGAAAATCAATCGACGAGGCTATAAAGTTACATAGATTGAGATGGCTAGGTCACGTGCTGCTCATGCCTAACCACTGCCTCCCCCGACGGGCATTACTAGCTGATATAGGTGCGTGCAGGTTGGAAAAGAGTAAGTGGTGGTGGCCAAACAAAAACATGGCCGTCAATCCATGAAATCCTTGACAGTTAAACTGAGTCTGGTAGGGAGATGCAGACTTCCGGGTTGGGGCCCTCGGGACTGACTCTAGGAATCAATGGCTGGAGACAATAGGTGAAATGGCTCAAAATCGTTGTCAATGGCCAGCGCAGATGTATTCAGTCTCTGTAATCTTTCATATTCCTTTCTACCATTACCCATTCTGTTTGACTCTTATACTTGTCAGACTGTATTGATTCTCTTCACTCATCTTGTCTGCCTCTGTGTGCTATTTGGAACATGGCAACTGGAACTGCTGCACTTCGGTGCCATGTTCTATGTTGAATCCAGACAGACAGACAATAGACTTCACCATCGCTACAGACAAAAAGCAACCAGATTGAAGTCTAATTAAGTTAGGAGTATAGTGTAGCTCAGTTTCTCGTAACAAATTGCCCAATATACCAGTTTATGAGCCATAATTATTGTGTAAGGGCTGTGTGATGCTACCCGGTCGCCCAAAGGATATTGAGCACGACGAGACTCGAACCCAAGACTCCCTATCTGAAGGTTAAGTACTTACGCCAATGACGCACTCATTGGTCGATCATGACCCGACACACTTCAGTGGCAACGTCTCTGAGTGGCAGAGTTAGATGGAAATTAGCTCATTCCAGGTCATAGATACATACAGTCTGTTGACGAATCCGAAATCATTTGGATAATTGACGGCTTCTTACCGACTAGTCTTGAAACACAGAACATCAATTCGGATCAAAAAATCTAGATGTTAATCTTCAAATCTGTGAAACATAAGTTGATGTGCAATTTCTACATTTTACACAAAACCAAATTTATGTGATAGAATAAACTAAAACTAAAAAACTTACTTAACAGGTACACCTAAAATATGCTTATAAAATGCTCGTGTAAAGTAGCACTCCAATAATTTATTATCGTATATTGCTTTAGCAATAAAACGTCCAACAAATTTGAAATATGATAAATGATTACTATTTATATATGAACTTGGATTAATTGTATACGTGACACGATCAGCTGGTGAAACACGGAATAGACAATAGTTTGGATTGAATATCTCTCGACTCATTAATAAAAACCATTCACGCAATGGACCACCAGCATCTTGACCTTCTTCATCTAAACATTTAAAAAATAGTGACATGCCAATCGTTTAATCATTAAATTCTTTGGAAATTGAACAAGAAGAAAAAAGGTGGACTCAATCATCCAAAATCTACTTTTTTGTGGTATCTGGCCTGTTATCATTCCCTTAGGGTTCCACCAAAAATGGAACATAAGGGGGGCCTCCAAAAGTATGTTGCTATTTCACGCAGTTATCTGTAGTCTCTTTATTGCTGGTCCCAAGACTGTTCGTGAGGACTTATTTCCTTTTCACACACACTATCTTCTCCAGATCGTCCTAAACCATACGCCAAACTCGTCGTCCCTCACAATCGAGGGTATGTCCCATGTGTGATGTCATTCAACGGTCCTCCTACAGAGTGTGTCCAAGCAATCACTATTTTCTACGGTATATGTGTCAGACAGTAAATTATTGATCGGTTTCAATGAATTTTAAGAGTTCTTTCAGGCCATTTGATCTTCAGAAACAAGAGAGGGTAGTTCCTTATGTGCATCTATATCTTGAAGCATACAGAATTACTACCTTGGAATCGATGTTGAAAATCCCCATCTTGTTTTTTATGCTGACTGAAGCAGATTTCCACACTTCAGATTAATAAAGATCTGTCCAGCTGGTTTTGACATCATCATCATCCGTGCAACCTGTAGTTGAAACCACGCTGCGCAAATGAGTAAAAGAAGCGCCGTCCTATAAAGTGCTAAAGGTGATGATAGTGATTGTTGCTTGTTGTTGTTAGTTGTTAAGTTCCTTCATCGCTCCTCTCTTATCTGTATTCACTAGAAGTCTAGTCTTCGCTGCTACTTCTAACACTTCATCTGTTTTTCTCCCTTGGATCTTCAACTTTGTGTGACATTGGACATAAATCATCCGCGAAGTTTGAATTTTCTAGAGTCTCCTTCTTGGCTCGGCTTGTTCCTGTCTAATTGCTCCTCAAGGCCTGCTGCATGACCCAGTCCACCACAATCAAGAATATCATAGGCGTTAGTAGGCTGACACATAATTATTGTGTATGTGTGTGAGGGCCGGCTATAGTACACAGTTGTTCGGGTACCTCTGAGCTCAAACACCACAGAAAAGGAAACAAATCACACACCTACGGACCAACTTTTGAAATTATTCTAATCCGTGCCAGTGATCACCTGTAGGACAAGGTTGCCTGGAGTTTTAGTGACCAGTTGTAACCAGTGGAGTCCACTCGGTTGGGAGTGAGGAGAAATACTCGCAAGCAGTGAAAACGACCGGTGGTCACATTAAAATCACGAATAGGTAGAGGTTGAAATTCACAGGTCATTGAGTTGGGTCGCAGTGTCTGGCAGGTCTACGAACCTGCGCTGTGACCCATTAAGACCCTGAGTTTCAACCCCAGCGGGTGCATACCGCAGATGAAACCCAAAAACAAGGACGAAACACCTGTGCAGTGTACTCCCTCATTTTCAATGGTTCTGTAACTGATATCAGTCAGTCCGTGGTGAAACTTGAAGCAAATCACATCCCTACAAAGTAACTCTTGAAAGAAATAGATACACATATATAATAGTCAAAAATGGGTTACTTACTTAGGAAACGAATAACAAATTTATGCTTCCATTCATTTACAGATTTTCTATGAAGTCTAGCATAACTATCTTCAAATATGCGTTCCCGCGATACTGTTATCGGTTCATCATCAAGACGACTACTAGCTGATGAACGATTTGATAGTGATTGAAGTTGTTGCCGGAAGAAACGACGTTTCACATCAAAATCAAGTACACGAGGATAAGCTAAAAATACAGAGAATGGTGACTCGCCAATATTTGCTCCATACTGACGAAGTACTTGACTTAATCCACGACGATACTTGTCTGCAAATTGTATAATAGGATTACGCGATTGTGAATTTTGAGATGTAAGTGTACAACAACTGGTTGCAGAGCCTTCGATTGTTAACTCTTCATCCTCTCCTGCAGTTGTACCACTCGGTGACAGAGGACCACCTAAATCGAAATACAAATGTCCAAGATGATCAGTAGTTGATGATCGATTTGAGTCAAATTCTGATTGAGATGACGACTCAACACATATATGCAATAAAGGTACCAAGTCAATATAACTTGATGCACCAGTGGAACACGAATTGCTTCGATTCGATCGAGTATTTGTTGGACGTTGACGTAGAAGGATAGAATCTTTCAGCAAGTGTACATGAGCTAAACAAAATACTTCCAGTAAAGGCTGTAATAAGAGAACAGCATTTTGATCATTTAAAGCTTGTAGTCGTTCAAAAGCTTGACACATATAATTCCAGAATTCATTGACCCCAGGTACAGTGCTTAGAAGATCATTTGATGACACAGAGATTGACTTTGTTCCAACCAATGAACTATCACCAGCTGAAATGCGTAACATTAAACCTAATACACCACGAAGACGACATTGATCATTGTTAGGATATGTGAACGGCTCTGATGAAGTTAACTGGAGATCGGTGAACTTAGCAGCAGCCGCTTGTTGACGAGAATCACCTGATACGACAACCATTTGACCCGGAGTACCAAAACGATCAGGCAATGTGTCAAAGGAAGAAATACGACTTATGTCCGGTGGATAACGAGATGTAGACGGTTTACTTTGATACTGCTTTGATGTTGATTGTACAGGTAGTTCGTCTTTCAAGCGATTATCAACTTCAAGAATAAGACTCTACAAAAATAAATGACAAACGGTAGCGGTAGAAGGGAAAAGAAACCAAAAAGGAGGAATCAATAATCTAGAGCACAACATAACATCCTAGTGCATCAGTACTACTACTACTACTCTAAAAGTGGAAAATCCACTCAATCGACGAAATAAATAATAACAGATTTCCTGTCGTAATCTATTTTACAAGACTGATTTCATGACCTACTCTCCCCACCCCACCAAAAGCCTTAAACTTGTAAATCGAAATTCTCTAGCGAAATACACGCGGTGAACCTGCGTGTGGCGTTTGCCAACTTTAGTGCAGACGTGGCATCTCACTATCCATATCAAAAGACGCACATAACACGGTGAACAACGTTGAGGTTATGCATGGAGTGCTAGGTGGTACAGAAAAGAAGTCAATTGATCAGGAGGGGTTATGAAGCTCCACTAACTGTCTGTCTGGATTCAACATAGAACATGGCACCGAAGTGCAGCAGTTCCAGTTGCCATGTTCCAAATAGCACACAGAGGCAGACAAGATGAGTGAAGAGAATCAATACAGTCTGACAAGTATAAGAGTCAAACAGAATGGGTAATGGTAGAAAGGAATATGAAAGATTACAGAGACTGAATACATCTGCGCTGGCCATTGACAACGATTTTGAGCCATTTCACCTATTGTCTCCAGCCATTGATTCCTAGAGTCAGTCCCGAGGGCCCCAACCCGGAAGTCTGCATCTCCCTACCAGACTCAGTTTAACTGTCAAGGATTTCATGGATTGACGGCCATGTTTTTGTTTGGCCACCACCACTTACTCTTTTCCAACCTGCACGCACCTATATCAGCTAGTAATGCCCGTCGGGGAGGCAGTGGTTAGGCATGAGCAGCACGTGACCTAGCCATCTCAATCTATGTAACTTTATAGCCTCGTCGATTGATTTTCCCTGTTTGCCTGACCAACACTCTACGCCTAACGTCAACATTACTTACCTTGTTAAACCACCTAACGTGAGAAAGAGATCGCACACATCTATGATCGAAAGCAGTCAACCTTTTCATGTCTTCAACTCGTATTGGCCATGTTTCAGAGCCATAGAGAAGGACGGAGCGAACTGCTGAGCAGTACATACGTCGCTTGGTTGATAGCCAGATGTCACGCCTACGCCAGAGATGCTGTAAGTCAGCGAAAGCAGCTCGAGCTTTTTGGATCCTTGCTGAGATTTCGTCGCCAATCAGTTCGTTGGTTCTGATACTACTTCCCAAATAGGTGAAGTGGTCAACATGTTCTATCACTTCACTCCCTTTCACTAAGCTAGTAGCTAGACGTAGTCCAGCCCTGTAGCAGCATCTTACATTTTGCAAGGGCGAATCGCATGCCAAACATACGAATATTGGTGCTCAAGGTGTTCAGAAGACTCTGCATTTTGTCACCATCCTCCCCTAACAGGACTATGTCATCTGCATATTCTAAGTCCTTAAGACTATTCCCTGGTAACAAGTTGATTCTAAGTGGTTACGTTCAGTTAAGGATACTTCCATCAGCATATCTATGATAAAGTTAAACAGAAATGGGGAAAGTGGACATCCCTGTCGGACACCACTGGTTGTTACCAATTCAGATGACAGTTCCCCATAAGCCCTTACACGGCTACATGAGTTTGAAGAGAGTGCCTTGATTAGTGCAGTGAACTTTCTTGGCACTCTTACTTACTTTACTTACTTCGGCTATCTCCTACGGGAGGATGAGCCGGCTTCATGAACCATGAAGTTTCATGGGAATTGGGTACGAGTGATGTCCCCAGCATCGCTCGGGGACACTCCACAGTCAGACATTGCCATAGTACCTTTCGATCCATGAAGTTGAAGGCCGCCTTCAAGTCAAGAAATATGGCAATTGTTGCACGTCGAAAAGTGTCTATGTTCTAGAATCTGTCGAAGAGTGAAGATATGATCTATGCACCCTCTACCTGGTCTAAAGCCTGCTTGATTTTCCCTCGTCTGTTCCTCCCGAGTTCTGCTTAGTCTGTGCATGATTACTGAGCCTAGGATTTTAGAGACTATGTTCGTTAGGCTGATCCCCTATGATTATCACACGAGGACTTGTTTCCCTTTTGAATATCGGTATAATAAGTGACTTACCCCAGTCTGATGGCACTGTCTCTGATTCCCAGACTTTGCCTAGTACCTCAGTTAATCTACAAACTAGTATGTCACATCCATTTTTAAACACCTCCGGAATAATTCCGTCGGGTCCTACCGCTTTGTCTCGTTTCAAAATATTGATAGCTTTTGTGACCTCACTTACAGACGGCGGACCAGTGTCTATATCCCATTTGGGTGTGTTCTGGATGTTGGGGATGAGATGGCCAGCGCATTTCATTTGCATGCTGAGTCATCTCTTTCCGCAGAAAACAATGTTAAGTGATTCTATTATGGATAAAGTTGTATGTGTGTGAGTGCCTTGATATGATTATGAGCAATAATTTGTGATGAAAACGCCATCATTAAATATTATTGTATAACACTGATTTTATCAAAATAAAATTTTAACCATAGTGGGGGTTACACTCTACCACAGCGCCAAAGTTTTATCCTTATATTCATGTTAAGTGATGCAGAATAAGGTTAGAAAGAGACAGTGGTTGCCAAACGAAAGCCTAGCATCAAACTATCAAGCTTTTGAGAGCTCTTTTTAGCCGCATATAGGGGGGAGGTCTACAGTAGTGATAAGTAGTCACATGATGCCTGCATTGTTTTGACAGTCTAGTATATATTTCACTATGTGTATATTGATCGATATATTTTACATTATAACTCACTATATATCTTGTCTGTCCATTAACTAAGTAAACAATGTGTGTGACCTTTGTTACATGAACATTACAACCAATCAGAATCCAGTGGGGGGAAGAAAACCAACTACCCATCTTATTGGTTCGTGTGTGTGTCAATTATTTCCCATATACTCTTGTATTGTACAGTTAATTCAGCCTTTCTCACGCTTTCGTACTCTTTAGTGCCTTACAACTCACACACACTTGTGTGACAGTTAATCTTCCCCTAAGCAGTAACCAGTCTGCACGTTATATATCTCACATTAGCACATATTTACACTCGATCACACGATAATATTGGCAACGAACCCCAGATAAACAATATTCCATATTCTTTTGATGTATGCACTCTTAATAAATCTTTTATTTACTCTCCCTCAAATGCCATGCATCCTAGCATCACTAGTGTTAATAATAGCCCATTTCCAGGTTTTAACACAAATGTTGTTCAAAAGTGCCTCAAGTCTCTAAACCCATCCCAGAGCTTAGGTCCAAATTATGTACCTAGTATTATTTTTTAAAATGTTCTGATATTCTGTGTCACCCTCTCACTGACCTGTTTAACAAATCTTTTTCCAGTAATATTGTGTCTGCCGTTTGGAAGGACATCAAAGTTCTACCTTATACCCAAATTATCTACTTCAGCATGTGTCAAATTTAGACCCGTCTTATATCATAACATTGCTTCCAGTCTAAACAAGGGGGCTAAATTTGTTGTGGCGTCCTACACTATGCATCTGCTTTTGACTCGGTCCCTAGGGACATCTTATTAAATAAACTTGCTGCAAGTCAAACAGAATGTTGGTCTGTTAACTGGTTACATTCCTATTTTTCAGAAAGAAAGCAGTACACCGTGTATAAAGGGAAGTCTTCCAGTTCATTGCCTACTGAAGCCTCAAGGCGCTGTCCTTTCTTCCTTTCTTTTTCTTTCTTCTTACATGACTTGCCTCACTCTGACGAAACAAACTTTGTGAAGTACGCTGAAGACTTAACAGTTTCAATAGCTGTTAACTCCCAGCTAGATTGTACCAAAATAAATAGCCTTCTGTCGGGAGTCAGTAAGTGGTCTGAGTCTAACGGTCTTAAACTGAATCCTCCTAAATATCATACTGTTAATTTCAGCTTAAGATGTAAAAGACAGTTAAACGAAGTCATCGATTCTCATGACAATCGTAAGATTGACGACAGTGATATAGGGAATTACGAAAGAAATTAGGCATCTTGGACTTATTCTCTCTTCTGATCTCTCCTGGACTTTCCATGTCTTAGCAATCTCCAGTAAAATATTCCGCCTGATATTTTACATTAAGAAGTTAAGACATTCGGGTATAACTCAACCCCTCCTCTTACAGTTCATAAACTCTTGCATCCTACCTATTCTTCTTCATTGTTCACCCTCATTCTTTCCTGGTTTGCTTAGAAAGGACTATGTCACAATTCGTAGAATGCTGAAGAGTGTCAGTAGGGTGAGAGTGGTATCCCAGTGGACCACATAGTTAATGTTGTTATCGATAGGCGATTGACTTCGTGCAATAAATTTGCTAGAGGGATTTTGTCTGACTTGGATCATCCACTTTACTCTCAGCTTACACCTTGCATCTCCTCAGCTAGAACAAGGAGTAACTTCAGAAAACTGTATGCTTGCACGTCTAAGTGTAGAAATTCTATGATACCATACTTGGCGCGTATTTAATGTGATGAAAATAGTGTCAGACAAGAATTAACTAACCTTTTTTCATCTAGTAAATAAACAATTTCCTTTATCCATCCATATATACTTTGAAGTTTTACTTTTATTATTTCTATGATATTTATGGTCCTGTTACCTCTTTGTTTTACTTTTATAATTGCAAACACCCAACTTATCTCTATGACTGCTGTAATCTTTGTTTTTCCCCTCACCATATTCAATATTTTTAAACATGCTAGGATTTCTATACCGAGTCGACAATACTGTGTGAA
The DNA here is from genome assembly GCA_944472135.2 of Trichobilharzia regenti. NCBI lineage: Eukaryota > Metazoa > Platyhelminthes > Trematoda > Strigeidida > Schistosomatidae > Trichobilharzia > Trichobilharzia regenti. The sequence goes on from OX235264.1 coordinate 101,197,062, forward strand.
ACAAGCCCACGGCAATTTTCACTTGTATTATTATTGTCGTTACCTTAGCTGTTATCATTATTATTTCCATTTTATATGCTGCATGTTTTTGACATTACCTCTATTGTAAATGTGGACAATTTTCTGTGTGATTAATTATATTTATAATTTGAGGAAATTAGATGCAATATTGTGATTAATGCTGAAAATTCCATTCTGTATCACAAGTACTGTTTTTGGAATAAAGTAAATTATTATTATTATTATAACATATTGGTGACAAGTTCATAACAAGTGATTTGGTTGGTTGGTGTGCTAAGAACCAAGGACTCAAGATTACTGGCTAAAATGGCTCCAAATCTCCCTCAATGGCACAGATACACATTCACTTTCTGATCGCCAAAACCAAATTTAAAGAAGACCCTTATGTCTTCTCATGTTACTACGATTCTTCATCCCTTGTGATCCTGGTGAATGCAGTTCTTTTGAATTTCTACTTTTTTTCTTAACTTTGTGCTACAGGGGAGTTTGGCAACTTGAAGTACTGTAATTTTGAGCAGCGTAGTACAAAAACCAAAGGGAAATTCTATCTATCAAGGCAAAAGAATTAACCAGAATAACAAATGAACTTAATGCAATGATGACAATACACACAAAATAATTAATACCTGTAGCTGAATAGATATTTTTGAGATCAACTGACCAGCTGTATCACATAACAAACGTAGAATTGTCTCCTTCATAAGGTGATTTGCATGAGCAAGATCAGTTAATAATTGTGAGGTTATAGCACGTGCACTTTCAGTGAACTTTGGAGCTAACACCAACTGGCATGTAGCTTCAATAACATGTGATCTTAGAGGATCCATAAGATCATTCGGTCGACTTGGAATAGTTGAAGTAGTCGAAAGTGTTGACACAACAGATGATGACTGAGTCTCTGGGACAGGTGTAGTTGGCGAGGTGTTTGTGACAGATGATGAAGTTGCCGGTCGATCCACGGGATTGTAAGTAGGGGCCTAGGTTTTGAAAAGAGAGAAGACAATTATTACACTATGTGCATTTAGATACTGTTTAATCTAATGCGGATAATAACAAAGTTTTGAATGTGCGTTCCATATTGTTTATATTTATCCAATGAATATTCGTTAATACAATTTGATCGACTGGATTTTGTTGTGAATATCATCATCATCACCGTCATCATTATTATTTTTTTTGAATGCAGCTTGATTCAACTCCGTATTTTTCGTACAGGTATGGAATTTTCAGCCCGAATTTCGCAGGCCGACCATAGATATCTGGTGTGCGCCGGCAGCGGACCGAACCCCGGACCATGTGCATGGTCGGCGAGAGTCCTAACCAATGTGCCACCGACACACACTGTGATGCATATATGTCACTTCTATGTTTGTATTTCGAATGGAAGAGAGAACTTTCAGTTAGAGCTCTGAAGCTTTACTAGCTACACTTCCTATCTTACCTCTTTATCGGGCATATTAACGGCTAAGCTTGGTATGGGCGTAAGCTGGTGGGGCCGGGGATTCAATGTGGACACCGATGCGCGTGATTGGTGGGATTCACGTGAATAGATCAATGAATCTCAACCCCACTCCAAATCTACTAAGAAACCTGTTATATTATCCAACAGAGATTCTTTATCTAAAAAAATGAAGCAAGTTAGTAAAAGCCAGTTGCAGAACTTAGGTTTGTAAGGGAATCGGAAACTCCTGGTTATTTTGTGGATACGAATGTTATGTTATAGTTTACATGATGTTACACAGATTTGCATGACAAGCCACGAAGGACACCACCACAAAAGAGAGGAGAGAAAAAAATTAGATTACTGAGTAATATTGCTCATCGAAAGCTTTCGAGAATCCTGCTTTGTCCCTAATTTCAGTTGACGCCATCTGATAATGCAAAATTGTTTTCCTTCACATCCCCAGTGGGACACAGGGCTCCAAGCCTGAGGCTTGAATTTTCGGTAGCAATGCTTATTTTTACAGGATGGGGTTGCTAGTCTCATGCCCAACCTTTCTTCTTTACCAGTTTCACTACTGGATTGGCGAGGTAAAGGAGTTCGCCGGCCGGAGATCGAAGCCCCGGACCATGTGCATAGTCGGCGAGCGTCCTAACCGCTGTCCCACCGACACACCAAATCATTACTTATGAATACAATCATAAAAAGTTCAGCCAAAAAGCAATTATTCGTGTACAGTAGGCATTAGATGACCGGCGACCATACAACGTTGAATAAAGTAGTTCTTGTCCGAACACAACTGGGCTCGGTTGATATATATGCATTAGTGACCGGTAGGGAATATACACGGTGTTGTCGGCTTCATCTGGCAGAATGTTCACCAACCACGCACATAGTCGAGGTCCAATTGCCTGCATGGGCACTCGTTTAGGGCAACTAGCCCAGGAGACATAGGACACTTCATTGGGAAGCTAAAAACCAATGTTGGAATAGCACCACAGATACTAAAACTTCAAACTTGAAGCAGCCCTATGTAATTAAAATAATGCACCTTGTTAACCAAACGTAATAATTTACGGATCACTTTTGTATGAATTTAGCGGACTTAACATAAAAACCAAGTAACGACATTGTTTGGGACTAATAATAATAATAATAATAATAATAATAATAATATATAGTCAATACTCGTTGTGTGAAAGACATTTATTAACAACCTAGTGGATAACACTTCGATGTCTAAAACGACAGATGATGGGTTGAAGTGTCACTGGAAAACGAATACTTAATGCTGATGCAGGTGAATCCTGCCGACAACTTCTAAACAGGGCGAGAAGAGCATCCTAGATCCCACCACCATTAAACAGCCAACACTAGTGATGAAAAAAGCTGGTGAGTACGCAAAGAAAAACTACTCAAGCAAAATATACAAATTTGCATACCTGTTGATTTGAACTGCCAGTCAGTGTGTTGACAGTTGTGGTAGGCGTGATTAAATTATTTGGATGCGTTGAAGCCTGTGCAACAGATATATCGGAATGTGATCGGCTAAGCAGGAAATCTTTAACAATACCAGCAATAATTATGACCAGGCGTTCTTGATTCACTGGACGATCGTGTAACATTTGATGACAGAGTAATTCAGATAGTGCAATGAAACAATTTGGCGTAGACTTCGAGCTGTTTTGCTGTTTAGCAGCAGCATCGTGTATTTCTTTGACAGACTCATTTTCAGTATTCTCTGTTAAAACAAATAGGATTTTTTTTAAAGTAAATAAAAGAGAACAGACATATGAGAGGATATTGCAGTGTTACATGAATCTGTTAGCAATTCAGCAATACAATACTCATTTAGCATTCACACGTGGTAGTCCATGAGGACTAGATCGCCCTACTACTGTTTAACCTCTCTCGTCTGGTAGTAAAACCTGTAAGAGGAAGATTAGGTGGCAAGACTGGCGGTTGGTCACAATTTTCAACTAGAATTTCAGGTAATGCTATATGCTACAAGGGAATTTCAGGTTATTCAGAATCTTGATTCAGGGCTCCATACTACACCTAACTGTGAGGAAAATGAATCACTCTTATATATAGTGCAAACAGGGTTCTACCGATCTGAACAGCTAAAACGTGATACCATCAATATCATTTGCACTAATATGTAAAGAAAATAATAATCTGTACTGTACGCTAAACCACTTGTGAGAAAATTGAAAGACTGAAGCACTGTCATGTAACTGACAGTTTAGTCTTTTCGAGTGCCTTTATTTCTAGATTTTTCATATTGCATTATTTGATGGTAATCAACTATCTCTTCGGTCTCGGTGGATCAGAGGCAGAACACTCACCAACGACGTAGCGGTCTACTATTCAATTTCCTGCCATTGACCTATCCCAAGAAACTCGCTTAGCTGGTGTTAAGGTCGGTGAAGTGGGAGGGTTGGCTGTAAGACTAGCAAGCAACCGTATCCTGTGAAAAAGAAACAGCATTGTGCGTTGGCCGGAGAGTGGTTAGGGTTCGATTCCTTGCCGACGCACACCTGATATCTATAGTCAGCCTGCAAAATTTGGGTTACTGATATTACATACTGAAAATTCCATACTTGTACCAAAATACGGTGGGGAACCAAGCTATAATCAAAAATATCTATATTTAAAAAATAAACATCAAAACTCTCGCTTGAAGGTCAATGTTTCATTCGGAAGCCAAACGGGATAAAAAGGCTATTTCGTTGATACTGATACGTCAACTAATAATATGTCTCAAAAACCCAAACAGGTCAAGTTAGACTTCAAACAACCACCGACAACAACTACCAGTAAAGTGCATCCTCATCAATGATCTTGAATGAGCCAATGGATTTTATTCACGCGAGTTGAAGCCTTTATTCCGATTGAAATTTGGTGAAGACTAATGAAGTCTTCCAGTATTGCTTCGATGTGGGATGGATGAACACAAATTCTATCGAAGACTTTTGAGGAAGATTGAAAATTCGGATTAGAGCCATTAATGCATCACAATAGGATGTGTTATTTATAGTCATTTAGATGAATGTATGTATAGGATGCGGTGTAACTTTTCTATTGATACTCCTATGATTGACTGGAAGTTGTTTTTATTACATGTGAGAGAAAGGTATCCTCTGTAATACCTTTATATAGTTTTGATGCATTTTTTCATCAATACATGTGTTTTGTGCGTTGAAGTTTTATTTATCGATTTGGTTAAGTTTTCGGGGTGGAGTCGCTAGCACCACGCCCCAACAACAAAATTTGGATTTTCAATAAAAACATGTCAAGTCAGTTCTTCTTTTTATACGGATCAGAAACTTGGCCGACGGGTCACAAAGAATATGTCCAACAGCCTGTTGCAGCCACAGCTTATCAACAACTGTCTTCGCTGGTTCTATACTGAAGATCAGATGACCGGGCCTGAAAGAATCACCAACAAGAAATTATGGGAACAAACAAACAAAACAAGAACCAATCACCAACCAACATATATGCAGGAGAAAGTGGATTGTGATGGATTAGACACTGGCTGAGGTGAGGAAGTCGCTGGGTGACATCGCGCTTGCGTCAGGCCACTGCTCGAGTGGAACCTGACAGAATGGGAAGCGGCGAGTGGGACGTCAGTGCAAGGGTGATATGGAGGAGATGGTGTGAAGAGGAGTTGAAACAGTCAGTATGAACTAACATGCATGCAGGTGAAAAGTACAGCAGAAGACAGAAGCAAGTGGAGACGTGCAATTGAAGCCCATATGTTCCACTAGGAACCCAAGGGTACAATACTGATGATAATAATAATACATGTGTTTGATATCCGGAAAAGCATCTTTCATGTGATTGGTGCGTTCACAAGGTCATTCGCTGATTGACGCTTGAAGTTTAACTTTACAATTAATTATAAGCCAAATAAACAAGAGGAACACCACAAAATATCACTTACCAGCGGGAAACGATGTATCAGCCGAGGTGGTGGTGTTTAACTGAGATGATGAATTATACGGATTCACACATACTTTTACTGAAGATGTCGACTCTAGAAGTGAATCATTCGATTGTTTATCAGAAATTGACAGAGGTCGTTTCCGTGATGATATTCGTGTTCGACGGATTGAAGGACGTGTAGTTGTTGTTGTAGACCCAGTAGTGGTACTGCTAGCAGGAGATGTTGGTTGAGAAAGCCGACTGAATATTTCCCAGAAAGATGTAGTAGGAACTAAAAAGTGTTTTTTTATTTCAAGAGAAAATTTGGAAAGGAAAAAATATTTGCATTAGTGACAGGAAAAACCCAATAAAAACAGAAGACTCGTTGAATAAGGTACTGAAACGATATATATATATATATATATATATATATATATATATATATATCGGTGTCACCAGATGGGAGAACCAGAAACCAAATTGACTTCAACTCAATGCTGCTCAAGGAAGTGGGGGCGCAGCCTACTGGGCACAAAAGTAAGAGGAGGAGCAGACGTTGGCTCAGACCACTATCTAGTGCAATCAACAATCCAAATCAAACTTAAAGCTTTCAGAGAAGGAGGAGCTGCAGACAGACCACAAGCCAAAATCAACACTCAAAAACTGAAGGACCAGGATACAAAGGACATCTTCATTGCAAGCGTAAAGGACAAAGCCGAGACACAAATCAACACCAGCAAAGAGGTCGGCATCGAAAAGCACTGGAACAACTTGAAACGGTGTGTAGTCAAACCTGCATGGAAGTTCTCGACAGAAAGAAGAGCCAGGACAAATAGAGGCTCACTATGGACACTTGGAGACTAATAGAAGAAAGAAGGACAGTGAAACAAAAGATTATCCAGTGCACTGACGAGCAACAAAAACAGGAGTTGAATTCAAGCTACCATACACTGAACAAAAGAGTGAAGAAGAGTGCCACGGAAGACAAAAGAAAATATTATGAAACCATGACAAGTGAAGCAGAACAAGCCGCAGGCAAAGGAGACCTCGCCACACTCTACCAAACAACTAGGCACCTATCGGGCAAAAGTTCGACACAGATTAAGCCAGTAAAGGATGACAATGGAAAGTCAATCACCAAAGAGGTGGAACAAAGAAATCACTGGGCTGAACACTCCAAAAGACTTCTAAATCGACCGCCACCTACAACGCGCCCAACAATACCAACAACGGAAGCAGAACTACCAGTGAACATCGACCCTCCGACGAAATCACAGGTCCTGAATGCAATCGAGATGCTAAAAACCGGAAAAGCAGCAGGACAAGATGGAATTCCAACAGAAGCATTGAAAATGGACCCAGAGACAACAGCGGACTTGATGACACCACTACTGGAGAAGGTGTGGGAAGAGGGCAAAGTACTCGAGGATTGGCAGAAAGGCTACTTATTCAAACTGCCAGAGAAAGGAGATTTAAGTCAATGTAAAAACTGGCGCGGAATTATGCTCCTGTCCATTCCAAGGAAAATATTAAGCCGCATCATCCTGGAGAGAATCAAACAAGCCCTGGATGAAAAACTTCGACTGGAACAAGCTGGATTCAGGAGAAACTAGTCATGTATTCATCATATCGCCACACTACGGATCGTCATTGAACAAAGCTTGGAATGGCAGTCACCTCTCTATCTCAACTTCTTCGACTTTGAAAAGGCCTTCGATAGCGCAGCGTCGATCGAGAGGTGATTTGGCAACTACTTCGCTACTACGGGGTCCCATCGACAATTATACATCCCATCCAACAGTTATACGACAATGATGCATGCCAAGTAATCCACAACGGGAAACTTACGGAAGCCTTCGAAGTAAGGACGGGAGTGAGACAAGGCTGTCTACTATCACCAATGATCTTCCTGATTGCAATTGATTGGATAATGCGACAGACAACGGCAACCAACGAGGGAACAGGCATAAAATGGACTGACACAAAAGACTTGGAGGATCTGGATTTCGCCGATGATATATGTCTGATTTCCCACAAACTGGAAGATATGCAAGTGAAAAGCAACAAGTTGGCAGAAGAAGCATCAAAGATAGGACTTCAAGTGAACATAGATAAAACAGAGGTGATGAAGATTTCTGGATAACACCAACAACAGACAACAATCAGCAGCATGAATGGGAGGAACCTGAAAGGAACAACCTCCTTCACCTACCTGAGAAGCATTGTTTCAACTACAGGCGGGCGGAACTGACAAGGATATCAAAGACAGAATCGGAAAAGCAAGGCAGGCTTTCATTACTCTTAAGTCTGTGTGGAAGTCAACAGCACTCAGAATCAAAAATAAGGTCAGGATTTTCAACTCCAATGTAAAATCAGTGCTTCTATACGGATCAGAGACTTGGCGAGTCATAAGGAGCATCTCAAACAAACTTCTGACCTTCATCAACAGCTGTCTTCGCTCAATACTCAAGATCAGATGGCCAGAAAAGATCAGCAACAGGGATCTCTGGGAGCGAACAAACCAGGAACCGATTGTGCAACAAATAGGCAGGAAGAAATGGAGATGGATTGACCATACGCTGAGGAAACCATCAAGTGACATCACTAGACAAGCAATCGCTCGAGCGAAACCCGAAAAGGAAGCGGCGAGTTGGTCGTCCAAGGGTGACTTGGAGGAGGTCATGTGAAGAGGAGGTGAAAGCATGTGGGCAGACTTGGAGCGGAGTGAAAATGTTAGCAGAAAACCGGCAGGTGCGCAGCTGAAGCCCTATATTCCTCTAGGAACTAAAGGATAAAATAATAATAATAAAATTATATATATATATATATAGTTTTTATACGACCGATTTTGCAACAATTACGAACACGACATTCACAAATGCCGTATGGTTGAGAAGAAAACACAGTACCCAGGGAATGCAAAGAAAACTGAATGAATCTCTTAAAATGGAATGCAATGTTATTAAAAAACCATGAACCAGGTCTGATTTTCATCGAGATTAACCAACCACCTTAAAGTGTTTCAAGGAGCCGTGAGGAAATATTAAATTATTGATTCATTCTAATCAGGATAATCCCTCTGAACACCACATTCCAGAAATGGTTGTGATGCATCACCAACAAGTGGTAACTTAACACAACTACTTTCCATCCTCCAGTATTGAGATTAGGTGTCAAGTGCTAGGTAAGCAGGGGAAATCAATCGACGAGGCTGTGAAGTAGCTACATCGAACGAGATGGTAAGGACATGTGTTACGTACGGCCTGGACATCACCTTCCTCGACAATGGGCAATGTTAGCTGACATAGGGTCAGTCTAAAAAGAGCTAGCGGTGGTCACACCAAAAAAATGGCACCAGTCAATGAAATCCACAACAGTTAGTTTAAGCCAATCACGTAGGAAGGTTGGGGTCCTCGGGACGGTAAACACCAATGACTGCTGGAAACAATTGGTGATATGGCTCAAAGTGATCGTTCTCAATGCCTGGCGCAGATGCACCCACACCTTGTGACTTGTGATTTCCAATGAAACTATATTGTTCTTCGTTATCACTATTCCTTTGTCTCACACCTCTGTTTACTGTCTCTATTATGCATTTCTTTTTACTTTCTTCTCTTGCTTTGTGTGCTACATGGAGTGTAGCGACTTGAACTGCTGCACATCAGTGCAAAGTTCTATGCCGAAGACAACAGTCATCCTATAGTATAACGCGTTATGTGCTGCTGACCACACCTATCCAACTAATCCCACACCTATATTAGGATCATGAAACAGGGAATGAATTCAGAAGCATGTGTTCAACCCCCCCCGCACACCTAAAGCCATGGATCTCAAGGAACAAAATTATAATGACACACAACAATTCGTGTAAGAATAGAATTTGAGAACTAAGGAATATCATAAATTTCGGATAGGTATGGGGGGTATGGTCCCTTTTTAAACATAGCATTGGACTAATTAACTCACTGGTCAAAATTTTCATATCCCGCCCCCCCCCTAGAAATCGTACGATAAGTCCTCAGGAAAAATCAGTCTGATATTTCATTTATTATATACAATAAATAATATTGATGAAAAATTACTTACTATCTATGTTCTGTGAAGTCACCACACGAGATGAGGATGCTAACAATGGCAGTGATTTCATGTCACTTGTTGTTTCTGATATTTGAGATGCTTCTGCTGGATAGAAATGTGATGGGAATGATTGAGTTAATTCATTCAATGTTTCCAGGAGAACACCTGCAACAGAAACTGCTGCTTGTGGATGAATTATATATCGAACAGGATTATTATTGGTTGAATTTGAGCCTATAGTATGCGACTCATCATTATTCTGTGGATGACTAGATGCAACTGTTGGATTTTGAGGCACAGGATGAAAAATTCTAACCCAACAGCCTAAAGCAGCTTCAAATCCAGCATTGAATAAGGTATTATTCTTATAATTCGATGAAGATTTCTGAGAATAATCGAATTCACCTTCGACTGTTGATGTAGTTGAAGAAGACGATTGATTGAATCTACTTGAATTGGTTATCATTTCGTAATTGTCTGTAGTATGAGTCAATCGTAAATTTGACAATGGCTTTTCGCACAATCCACTAAATAAGGATATAAGTGTATTGACAATCCAATTTCGTGTATTAGTATGACACGCGAGATTACGCAGAACCTAGACAGTGAAATGTTAGAAGAAATGTGATGGTAAAAAAAGAGATTATCATATAATCAGTACAATACGCAGTGGAAAAAACGTGTTCATCTTAATACTAAGTACTATATGCAAGATAGTACACAAAAATATGTTCCATAGATCAAATTCACAACTTACAGCACACTTCGAAATGAAATTTAACCGAAACTAAATAGGGTAATCAATCAATCACAACACACACATCACAACCAGTAGTAGTGACGATCAGTCCGAACGGAGTGACCTTCTAGATACCGAACAGCAGTTCCACGCATTTTCCCATGGTTGATCCAACACTTAGAGATAGTTGAATCAGTTCCAACCGCTTGACTTGTCACTGACTACCTACCTATATGGGCAAAATGGAAAGCAGCCCATAAACGAAATCCGCAATTTACACAGAGGTGAGATTGGCTTTTGCCGATAACTTACAAATTGCTAGGATGAATATAGTTTTACAAGATTAAAAAAAAATATAAGTAGTGAGTATGAGGAAATTATTCCTTTGAACTCAGTTATGAGCTATACACAGTCCCCTTCAGGCTGATGTATGCGGAGTAGAATTTGATTTTTATAGATTGCTAACCATATAGCAAAGGCAAGGTAGTCTGCACCTCTACCTCTAAGTGGTTTAAATCAACAGTCACACACTTTGTGGGCTGAAGTAAGCTTTCGGTTTGAGCACCTCATGTCAGATAACGTTGCCCGGTATGGAAGTCATGAGAGTGACAACCATCACAATCGATGCAGCTTCACCAGCTCATCATCATCTCACCTGCCCTCCATATCTCACACTTTGTGGCCAATCTTTACATCACCATTATACTATATATCACTTAACATGAGATACAGAACGCAAATCCATGCCATCAAAAGCAGTTAGCCTATTTAAGTCTTAAATCGTTAAACTAGGATTTATTATTGTTCCCTTGGGTTCCTAGTGGAACATACGGCAATGAAATAAAAGTAGGTACCACTTTATTGTGCAAAAACTTTAGTTTTTGCTTTATTATAGATCTTTTGGAATCTCTTTAGTTGACTATTGTTAATATATTCAGTGGGGCAACGTAAACTGTTGCTCTTCTGTGTAACGTTTTATCCTGCAACTCAGCTAGTCAAAGTTAGCGTTTCATAATGACTTGATATGTGAATATAAGGGAACTACAGAGTTCTAATAGTCTTGATGCATTAGATTGCAGTATCTTGAAGACACCAGCTAAGCAATCTACACATGTGTGTGATTCAGTGACTTCATCGATTGACGTCAGTTTTTTATTTGCCTATCTTCAACCATTTCAAAGTGTAACCTTACTTTAGTCAAGATTACTTGTCATAGCAAACGTTGGCTTTCCATGCGTAACATATGCGTATTAGCTATGTCCATAGATAGAGCTTTTTAACTTCATCCGTTCACATGTCTTCCTTATATTATTATTATTGTTCCCTTGGGTTCCTAGTGGAACATAGGGTTTCAATTGCACGTCTCCACTTGCTTCTGTCTTCCTTCTGCTGTACTTTTCACTTCACCTGCATGCATGCTAGTCCATACTGACTGTTTCAACTCCTTATCACACCATCTCCTCTATGTCACCCCTGCACTAACGTCCCACTCGCCGCTTCCCATTCTGTCAGGTTCCACTCGAGCAGTGGCCTGACGCAAGCGCGATGTCACCCAGTGACTTCCTCACCTCAGCCAGTGTCTAATCCATCACAATCCACTTTCTCCTGCATATTTGTTGGTTCTTTTTCTGTTTGTTCCCATAGTTTCTTGTTGATGATTCTTTCAGGCCCGGCCATCTGATCTTCAGTATAGAACCAGCGAAGACAGTTGTTGATTGATAATGGTCTGTAACAGGCTGTTGGCCCCGTCGGCTAAGTTTCTCATCCGTATAGAAGAACTGACTGACTTGACGTTGTTTCTATTTAAGATCCAAATTTTGTTGTTGATGCTGAGTGACAAAGATTTCCAGGTTGATGAATGTGTTTATCACCTTCACGATTCTCGATTTGACATCCTCGTCCATTCCGACTTCCTGTAGTTGAGACAAGACAATGCTCCCTAAAACTGGGATTTAGTGCACACCAGTCTTGCAGTACCATCTTAAATTCCACAAGAGAAGAAGACTCTGCAGTTCACCGATTAAGACAACATTGTCTGCATGAGCTAACTGAACAAAAACTTTTTTTTGGTTAAAAGCTTATCCATAAGTCACTAAAGTAGACTACTAGGCACATGCTCATTAATACCTCTCTATGATGCTATCACTGACTGAATGGAAGAATATAAAGGCAGTTAAAAGCCTATTCAACTATACGAAACAATATTATTAACATATTAAGCATGTCCCATTCTTACCCTTTTGATTGTTGGTACAATATGTTTTTTATGATAAGAACATGTTGACATGGATATAAGTACAACAATTATACATGTTAATCCTTCATGATCAACTAATTCACGACCACATATACCGGCAGCTGAACGAACACTTAATGAATTATTTGAACCTAATGAACCTCCAACGCTATCAAGATGTCGTAGAAACTGATTAATGGAATTAAATCGAACATCCCACCGTCCATGTCCACCGATTAATCCTGACGCTGTGGTGAAATTACGCCAAATATCTATCGGATTTTTGTAGAAAAACAAGAAAGCAAAGAAAACTGAAAGTTTAAAACACACGAGAGCAATGACACCTTTTTTGAAAGTTATGGAAAGATTTATTTTACTCAAGTTTGAACCCTCATTAAAGCCATTCAATGACCCCAACCAGTTTTCCCATAAACAGAGTAGGTGTACCTTAGATGCCGCTGTTGTCCTACATCATAGCATAGTCTCTAGTTTAGATAAAGGAGCTAAATATGTTCGCTGTGCCTTCCTTGATTACACATCTGCATTTGACTCTGTTCCTAGGACTCTCTTGCTAAGTAAGCTTGCTGCAATACAGGCTGAGAGCTGGATAAATAAGTGGCTGCATTCCTATTTTTCTGATAGGAAGCAGTACACCGTCCACAATGGAAAGTCCTCCACTACCTCACTTACTTTGGCTGGTGTTCCTCAAAGTACTATTCTTTCTCCTTTTTTGTTTTCGTTTTTTTACATAACTCGTCTCATTCTGATGTAGCCACTTTTGTTCAGTATGCCGATGACCTCTCTGTTTCTATGCCTGTCAACTCTCAGTCAGATTGTTCCAAATTAAATAACTTTCTGTCGGAAATTAGTCAGTGGTCCTCTTCAAACGGTCTTAAGCTGAATCCGTCTAAATGTCAGGTAGTCAATTTCACTTTCAGACGTAAACGTGACCTACAACAACTAGTTAGCTCACATGGCCCCACTATCATTGACGGCACAGAGGTTGAAAATACATCTAAAGTCAAGTACCTTGGGCTGAGTTTTTCCACCGATCTTTCCTGGTCCTCCCACATCCTGCTAGTTACTAGAAAGATGTTTCGATTAACGTTTTTAGACAGTCTGGCATAAAGCAGTCTATGCTCTCTCAGTTTGTAAATTCTTGTATTCTACCCATCCCCCTTTACTGCTCCCCATCAATCTTTCCTGGACTACTTAAGAAAGACTTTGCTTTGCTGAGAAGGGCAATAGAAACCGTTAGTAGAGCAAGTGGGATATCGCTAAACCAACTGGTTAGGGTAGACATATAATGTCATGTAAGAAACTAGCGAATACAATATTGTCAGACCCCGAGAATCCTCTCCATACGCAGCTCTCTACTTGCATTTCATCTGGTAGAACAAGAAGCAGCTATAGGCGGCTATATGCTAGGACTACCAAGTACAAAAACTCCGCAATACCATATCTGGCACAGCTGTTATGTGATGAGAAATCCGTTAGGTATGACACAATAAACTTACTGCGGCACTCTAACAAATAATCCCATTAATTTTTGTTTTCCTTCCCTCGTTACTATTACACTGTTGTTCTCATATTTCTATCACACATCAACTTTATATTTCATATCCTGTGTTGCATTGTTTAAAATGTAAACGCAAAGTTGTTGTTTTTATTTAGTTTTTATCTTTATGTATCTTTTTTTGTGTTGCTTTTTTATTTTAAAATCTTATAGAATTCATGAGGTAATTAGATGCAATATACTGTTATGCACGCTGAAAATTCAATACCCATACCACAGATACCGTTTGGAATAAAGCTGATATTAATATTATTAAAACTGGGATAGAAGACTAGATATATATGCCGATGATAATTCAATGGTAAAATACTGCCAATCACACTGGACGTTCAAGTTTGATTCTAACTAGCGATCAACGAAACAAGGATCTAAAAGTTACGGGACGGGTTTGTGAAAACGTAATTTAAATAATTTAGGAAATATCACATAATAGTCACTTACGATCAGGTCTTGTATCATTCGAATGAGACAGAAGGCCATTTTGAACAGCACGAGCATAACGTTCTTCATGTTCACGACGTAGTCGGTTAGCTTCAGTGACAAGATGCTGCGGTAGCGTCTCAAACTGTGACTCCTCCATATCAGCCAAAACTTCACGTAGTACTGAAGGCGGTAAAGAAGCTAGGAAAGCTGTATTACTATCAGTATTACTCTGTGAAGTTGCTGGTTGAGTAAGTTGTTCACTTGGATTAGTGTTAGTCGATTGAGTAGTTGGTGGTTGTGCTGAAGACTGACGTTGTTGTTGTTGTTCTTGACGAAATTGTGCCAATACCTGGAAAACATGAAATTTGTGTATTTTTGTGTGTTAACAGACGAAAAGAACAACATATTTTAACAATAAGAACCGTATATCTCGTTCAAAACGTTCACACACACACAAGGGGTGAAACACCCCTTGACCTCTGTGGTTACATGAAGCTAATTCACTTTCCCTCGTTAACGATAGATAGTTGAACAAAAATAAACAATTTTTTGTCAGTTTAAGCGGTGCACTTAGGAGTAACTAACATTACACACAACCATCAAAGAAACAAAAATTCGATAAACTGGTAGTATTTAGACGAGTTATTATACCATACATCGACGCAGTTGGCAATGAGCCTGATTGTTTTGAATTAGAACGCATCATCCACCCACCCAGACCAATGGCAATGAGTCAAGGCTCCATATCAAAATAGGAAACAACTACAACAACTTATATGAATTACCTCTTCTTGGATATGCGGTGGAAGACCAGTCAACCATTCTGAATTAATATGCTCCGGTAATGACATTGAACTGATCTGCTGTTGAACTTGTCGTGCATATCGATGATCAGCGATTACTTCTTGTCGCATTTCTTCAGGTAAAGCATCTAAAAAGGACGGATCCATTCCACCTTCTACTAATGACTGAATAGTTTCTTCGTCAGTCATCATTACAGGTGGTCTAGTTGGTGCAGTATTTGATACCACAAGATTAGATATATTTTCTGCTGTACTAGTTGTAGTAGGCTGAGTTTCACTCTGACCAGCTGTAGTATTAGTAGTAGTATTCGACGATTCTCCTAAGTTTTTTGAGTAAAAAAAACGTTGAAATACAACAAACAATTAAAATAAGTAAACTTTTTAACTCAATACAATATTCTTACGATCGTATAACATACATCAAAAGAAAAAACAGCACAGGAAAGCCTTTCTTATAAATATGCTTTCGCGAATTATAAGGGAGTTAGAATTCGCGGATACATTGAATACCAGAGACCACGTGACGAAATGGTCAACGGGCTTGGTCTCGGTCATACGAAGAGTCCAGGTCCGATCCCTAGTGAGGTTGTCGGTGTGTAATAATACTACAGTCTCCTAAAACGGGGCTGGAACAGCTACCTAGTATTGGAGAAAAAAACACAATCTAGACTAACTGAAAAGGATTTCCGACAGACTGCCAATTTTTTATTCAAACCTGTATTCGGTGTCAATAAGCAGAAAATCATATAACACGCGTCAAAGAGGATAAGCAACAAGCAACTATGGCAGCCGATGAGCTAAAGAGCAGACGGATCGCAAATACACGAAAGGAACTGTTGAATGATAATCTTATACGCCAGCGACCCAAAATAGGCGTAGATCAGAGAGTAAATGAGTAAGTGATACAGAAGACAACATGTGGACGGGGAATGAAGAGACCACTTGATTCTTAGAGGAGATAGGCACAAGACGGTGAAGAATGCAATACAAAGGAGATGCACAGCTGAAGCCTTCATGCCCCACTGCGAAAGGCACGAGACGATTATTAATAATGATAATAATTGTCTTAACTTAAAACAGTTTAATCTCAACTAAACACTTATTAAGGCTGGATACATGGTTGTTTGCTTTGGCAAAATCCAACAATTCTCAGTGACTAAGCTTTTTTTTTACTGACAATTACACTATCCAAATTTATTAAGAGGATTAACCATTTCAAATTCAAAATGAAATAGCTAAGTATTTCCTATATTAAAAAAGGTAATGCAAAATACCTCCATCGAAATATTATTAATCTGAGAGCATAAATGAATACACGTAAGAATGTAAAAACCAAAGATCAAATAACACATTTATAACGATTGGAGTACATATATATTTACCGAATCTGTTTATTTTAACATAGTCCATATTGCCACATATAGAAAACCTACTTTTTGTGAAAGGTTAGATTGTTATTATCAAGTGGAAAACGTGACTCACCTTGGTCACCAGTATTAGGTACTTCACTGTTTGATGAAATTTCAAGCGTTTCAGCCGGGCTTACAACATCTGGAGTCAATGGAATCTGAGCAGTAGTTGTACATTCTGTTGGAGAATCTCCTGTATTTTCAGAATTCTCGAGAGTTACTATCACATTAGTGACTACTGGATTAGTAAAAGTGACAGCAGGCTCAGTTGTGGACTTGCTATTAGATGCTAGCGCGGGAACTGCAACTGTTGGCTCACAAGGAGAGCTAATAACTACAGGTGAACTAGTACCCACCTCACTTTCAGCAATACGTAGCTTGAACACTTCATGACGCCTTTCTTCAAGTACTTTATAAATATGATGGCGACTGAGAAGAATAATATCCATTATTTCGTGCCCAAATAACATTCGACAAAGATTAATCCATCGTCGATAGTGTGGTGGTAGGGCATATCCTGCATATGGAATCAGTTGGGCATGATTAATCCCCTAGAATTAATATCCATCGCTCCCTGTTGAATTCTATTGAGTGGTGAAAAAAATCTAGAAAAGATAGCTGCAGCTAGAGCAGAATTAGCAGGTGAAGGTTGATCTTCTGCAAGATTTGATAACATTGACCATACAAGTTCATTAGCTTCAGTTCCATAACGATTATCTCGAGCATCACTGGTAGCTGGATTACGAGAGTGACTGTTAGATCCAGATGAGGTTGCATGATCTGCAGCATCAGATTCTGTACTATACAATCGATTCATTATGGAGTGATAACGCCACCCATCGATACTGGAAGAAGGGTGAAGCGCAGTTATCCGATGACGGGTACCATAATGAGGTGGAACATGTTGTTGAGGTATTGGTGGTAAGTGTGCCAGTACGCGATTTGCAGTTGACATGGTATTGGTCACTATCGGCCGGCTAGTTAAACGTAAACCATTAGAACCTGAATTACGACTAGATCCTCCAATATTCACAGTATGCGTTGAAGGAGCAGAATAAGAGCTAGTACTAGAAGTAGGTACCTTGAATGATAAAAAAATATTTACAAATGAAAATAGAATGACCAAACCATTTGTTAAAAATGCTATTATGTACTCGTCGCCAAATTATTGTTATCTACTGGTCGAGAATTTAATAGTCCTGACGCAAGAAAGACGGAAATCAGAAGACCACTAGGTTTGCGATGATACCTCTATTTTCCAAACACAAGGAGAATATAAGTCAAACAAGAGTGTGAGGGCAAAAATATATATATGAACGTCCGAACAAGTGTGTGAACAAATCAATAGACAGTTTTAACATGATTGGCTAATTATAATGGAATATCGATCCGTATATACATAGCAAAATATATCAGACTGTCAAACAAACACACAATTTATATGGATACACGTCACCAAGAACAGACTGTCAGAAAAACACACATTATATATATATATATATATATATACGCAAATAATGCCAACGACTCTGCTAATACTAGCTACTCTATTCCGAAGTTAGTTATTATCATTATTATCACCAAAGACAAAATGATTTTCATCAAATGATGAGAAAAATCGTCCAATTTTAAACCAAAGAAGTTTTATCGACGTTCTGGGAAAACAAAACTATTAAGATTGACTGATTGAATGGTAGGTAACACATTTATTAAGTACAACTTTAGCCGTCCACTTAGAACTTTGTTTTATCTAAAGGCAGCGGTACAGATGAGCATGATATAGCCGAACTGAGGAGAGCCGGACACGTGTCCTTTAAACTGGTCTACAGGACTTTGGACAACGAACACCATTCAAATTTCCAACACTAATGTTAAGTCAGTGCTCCCCCGTATGTTTCATAGTCTTCGCGGTTGTGTCACTTGTGTAGGTCACTACTACTAGCGGTTGCATCAGTTAGTGAACCAATGTGAAATCTAGGAGTAGCGGACATCTGTTTCATCCTAGTTTGTAACTTTTCACAGCACGCACCCATTAGGCTTCGACCCCAAGACTTTTAAAGTTACGAAGCAAGCTGATAGGTCATTAGGCCGCTGAGACCTGACCCGATGATCCATAAATTTCAACCTCTGCCCAATCCTTGCAAACCACTCTTTATTATTACTTTACGTTTCCAGTGGAACTATAAGGCTTCAAAGCAAGCGTTTCGGTAGCCCTGGTGTTTATTCTTGAAGGATGTGATTGCTAGCCTCAACTCTAACCATCATTTTAGAACAGGCTTAGTGAAGTAAAAAAAACGCGTCGGCCGGAGATCGAACCCTGAACCACCTGCGTGGTAAGCGAGCTCTTTATGGCTGTGCCACTGATGCAAACCAACACTTGACAATTGATCTGATGCCCACTAGCAACTGGCCCTATAAAGGAAGCATCCGGGGTTACACCAAGAAGTCGTAGGCAGCGGTATCCACGACGTCAAGCAAGAGGAGAGTTAATCGCGCGTGACATTGGTCGTCGGTTGCGCTAAACGAATTGGCAAATGTTGGATGCATGAACTAATGGGTCGGGTCTCAGAGACCTAATGGCTTACGAGCTTACCAATGAAATCCTAGCAAACCAACACCTGACAACTTATTTATTCCCAACGAATAAAAAGGGGGAGGAAAGGTGATGGATATGATATATTCTGAAAAGACCTACAAGTCACGTTACATGCTGACAATTCGACTGGTATCACAATAGGAAGCGACAAGTTGAATTGGCGTCTGAAGGTGACAAGGACAAGATTGTGCAGGGAGGAGATGGAATCATATGGGTGCTATTAGGTAAAGCTAGGTGTAATCAAAGTCGTCAGAGAACCGAGTCCAAGGGATATGTGCTGTTGAAGCCTCATGTCTCATTTGGAATGCATAGAATTTAAAAAAGCAATAATAATATACTTGGAACAGTGAAATAAGATTCTGTACTAAGTTTTGCCACGTATGTATCACAGCATTGAAGTTTCTGCACAGATTTGGTTGGTTTTACTGAGGGAAGGGTTACTAGCTTCACGCCAAACTTCCGTGTATTTCCAGACTCAGGACCCACTAGTAAACTAGACGAAGTTGATGCGTGATCAAAAGTATCTCCGACAGGCTTCAGGCTTCTAACAGCAGCTTCCTTGGCTCTACAGTTAAGATCAGATAGCCGGTCAAAAATGATAGGTAGCAAGGAAACCTAGCAACAAACGAACCAAGAACATATCGTCTAACATGGAGATGATAAGGGGTTACGGGCAACAGTGGATTGAGAGAACTGCAGCAAAACTAGATAAAACCGACACGTGCTGTTATAGTACCACATTCGACTTGGAACCTTAGGAAAAATTAATGTAATAATCGCAATGTGGGGGGCAATATCAGAAGTGACTTGATTATGTCGGTCATACCCAGCGTTCGCTTTTCAAACGTATCACTGAACATCTCTACCAACATGGTTTTACAAAGCAGAAAATCTATGCCCCTTGCAGCTGCATCTTAGAACATCTGATAGAATCCAGACACCAAGCTACCCTCCAAACAAACATCAAAAGTCGTCTACAGAGTAAGAAGTAGTCTTTCTAAAGGTGTACGAGTCAGACTTATTCAAACTGTAGAAGCAATGGCGATTCACTCGCTAAATCCTGAACTCTGCATACAGAAGAAGTTCGTTGAATCACTGCACTTGCAATGGACGTAATCTATCTTATTGCCCGACAAGTAAATTCTACCTAATCTTTTCTTTCTTCTGAGTCTTCATTAGTATTATTTTGTCTTCTCAATCGCAATATTTTGCATTTTCAACTTCCTTGTTCTCTACCCCCACTCGATTAAATTTCTACACCTCACTACCACTGTTACTGATTTGACCAACGCTTAATTTCTAGTCATTTATGTTAGCAACGTCATCCAACTTATTTGCTCAATCTCAGTTCTAATTTAAATGGCATTATTCTCTACCCCACTTCTACTAAGTGTCAACCTGTAATTACCTCTGTTTCTACCCCGACCTAAGTTGAAACATTTTAGTCAATTATATTACATCATGTAGCTAACTGACTCAATCTTACTTTAGTTGCTGTCTGATTAACCTTGTTTCTATATTAGATCATTCTTGTATTACCTGATCAATTATCGAAACTTGACAAACCTCATGTACACACACAAGTAATTATATATAAATGCGCCGAAAAGAGTCTCTTCGCCGAACGTCTTCTCTTTTTCATATAACTCAATGGGGATTCTCAAGCTACTTGAGTAATTGTTTAATTACTTCAACATTTATCCAACCTACAAAACGTTAGATACCGTGATAACACCATAATACTATTACTAAAGGAATTACTAAAAATATTGTATTATAAAAATAAAGCGAACCTGAAGCAAAGGATGTTGATTAGCTATTGTAGCAGTTGGCAATGTCTGAGGCGATTGAGGCATCTGATTATTCATAGAAGAAGCTGCATTGCCACCAGGATTGATACGGAAAACAGTAGTACCTGATAATCCACTATTAGTAGTGTCCACGGCACTACGTCTAGGACCATCACCACCGGCAATAAAATTAGTAAAACTTGGGAAAAGCAGATCCCAATTGCCTGAATTACCACCTCTAGGCTGGTTAATAGTAGATAAACTATTTGTTCCAATGTCTCTAAGGCTATTAGTTGTTATAGCACTCAGAGTGGGACCGACAAATCGACGGAGAGCTTGTTCCACAACAGTTGACGCCGAATGACTGCCACGTGATCCACGATTCTCAGGATAGAAAATAGTATTACGTACCTCAGGCAAAATGATGGCCACATCTTCTCTAATCGTGTCGTGAAGTGCTTCTGAATAGTCATCAATATCTATCCCTGCGTAGCTTCTAGCGTCCACAACATGAGTATCGTCATGAAGTACAATATTGCCGGTTTCCTCATGCAGCATATCTCCATTATCATCATCATTATTTTGAGATTCAAGATTTTGATTATTAGGTCGACTTGTTGTAACAGTCAAAGAAATAGAAGTAGAATCTATTCGATGAGGACGATGACGACGACGTCGACGAGGACTAGACAAACCAGAAGGTCGAACTCGATTAGTCGTAGGCCTACGATTTCTGCTGAGCACAAACGAAACCTCCTCGTCATCTTCACCGCTAACATCTAAATCGACATCATCGCCTATTACCTCAGGATCATCATCTTCTTCCTCATCCTCTTCGTCATCGTCGTCATCATGTTCGTCATCTTCATTCTCCTCCTCCTCCTCGTCTTCTTCTTCTATCTCCAAAACATCGTCTTCCTCCTCCTCCTCCTCCTCTTCTTCATCATCATCATCTTGAGTATTATTGCCTTCAACGCCTTGGCCAGAACTGCCTTCGTCGTCTTCTTCTTCTTCATCATCATCATAGACAAATATTAACGATCTAGCCTCAGGATCTGAGGCGTTTGAAACACGACGCCGCCAAGGTTGACGAATATTATTATTTCCACCGTGATGATGATGGTGATGGCGATGATGATGATCTGTAGCAATTACCACCATATCAGCTTGAGCAGCCAATACATCACTAAGAACACGACTAAGATTGGAAGCAGGCGATGAAGAAGAAGCACCACCCCCGTCACCACCAACAGCACCCCCACCCCCACCACTAAACGCTGTTTCAACATTCTGTACTGGATGTGAAAATTCTTCTTCTTGATGATGATCTAACATACTTATATCATTATCCTCTTGATCTTCATCATCTTCATCATCAGAATCAGTTTCAAAATCTCTGGAAGTATTATGATTACTACTACCACCACCAGGAACACTACTAATTGATGCATCAATCCTTTGCCTATTTATTGATGATGATCCATGAACTATAATACTACTACTATGCTGAACATTATCATGAGCAGATGATGAATTCGTAGATGTGTTCACTTGTTGTTGTTGTTGTCGACCACCACCGCCACCAACAGAATTATGATTCCCTACTGCTGCAACTCCTCCTGCTTCTGGTCGTTGTTTCGACTGTGCATACAACAATTTACTATATTCACGATGGACTAGTGTAAAATTTTCTAAAGCCCGTAGCATATAGTTGATTGTCGATTGTGTATTAGCTAGATTACATCCAATGATAGCGTATAATCTGGCAATATCTGCTGAAATTCTACGTTTATACAATAAGCGTAGTATAGGCATAACTAGTGGTTTTGGTAAAGCGAGTATACGAATTAAAAACATCATATGTGAACTGATACGTTCATTTTTTAACGATGGTGATGATGATGATAATGATGCTACGCTGTCTGATTTGTTATCATCTGCATAGGATGAAGATTTAACACTGATACGATTCAACGAGGCTTTGAATTCATTAATTATTAAACGTTGAATAGATTCACTACTAATGATAAGTAAATTTTCTAATAATGACATTGTAACTTCATTAGTGTTGGCATCAGTTAATTCATAACTGAATAAATGGGATAGGAAAGAACATCTTGGAGAGGAGGCCGACGATGATGACGAGGATGCGGTGTCAGTGGTTGACTTGCCAGCAGCAACAACACTGGGTTCGGTGTGTTTTTGTTTGTACATTGCAATAAATTCAGCAACAGATTTATAAGTACCAACTAAATCAATTAGGTAGCGCAAGGCATCTAATTTGCCAAGAACAATTAAACCAGTCTTTTGTTGTTTATTAGCATCACTACTACTACTACTACAACAAGGCATAGATGATTGTTGTGGATGATTAGTAGTTGTTGTGCTGATTGTTAACCCTGGATGTTGACGACCATAGGTACCAGTTGACGACTGACCAGTTGTAGTATTTGTAGTAGTAGTAGTAGTAGTAGCAGTACTAGAGCTACCCCAATTAACTGTTGTCGTACTAGAAGCAGGAGACATTGTGTTTATCAATGTAGGATCGAGTGTAGCCGTCATAGAAATGAACGTATCATCACCACGCGCATTTGTGTCCTGAAAAAGGAGACAGAAGTCGAATATAACAGTTAAAACCAATTTTCTAAACAAAATTAAGATAAGAAAAGCATTACAAATTAGTTACAACCTCTATTTTACTGTCGAGTATTCAAGAAAGCCAATGACGATCAGCACATATATATGTAAGAGAAGAGCTTTTTTAACAGGGGAGTGTTGCTGGGCCCACGCCCTATTTTCACACAGCCTGGAATCAACTAGTAAACTAGCCAAGATTTAAATCTCATCAACTAAGATCCGAACCTGTGTTCTTTTCACTCGACAGAAGTCGACGAAGTGTTATCAGAAGTGCAACGATAACACTGATGATTGTGTGAGAATGAAGAGGTATGATCGCATATTCGTTTTTTTTATTTGATTTTGATTATAGCTTGATTCCACACAGTATTTTTGGTACAAGTGTGAAATTTTCAGCATGTGATATCGGTAGCCCAAATTTTAGCAGGCCGACCATTGATATCAGGTGTACGTCGGCCGGAGATCGAACCCCAGATCATGTGCATGGCCGATGAAAGTTCTAACCACCACTGTGCCACCGGAGTAGATGATTTTTACATTACAAAACTTTATTATTTTTCAAAATCAGATCTCATTGTTAGTGTGAAGATAGATCAGTCACCGAACAAAAGGCACGTATCTAATTAAAATATGCAGATGAATTTGTTTGAATACTCAATAATACTGTCAATAGGAACGATGGAAAGAAATACTAATTCTCTACTACTCCACTCTAAACATGTTGTTGCAGAATACTCCCATTACCACAGTAGATAGAAAGACAATCTAACCTATTCTAGGAGGTAAGTGTTGTGCGCAGGATTCAGAAGTTCAAATCAACTTACTAAACATCTATGGCAGATGGTGGTGGGGAAGTGGAACATATGAGAAGATCAACCGTGTCCGACCATAGATTTTACTGTTCAACCTGCCATATTAGATGAACCAATAAGATGAATGATCGTAGGGTCAGACGTAGAGCGTGGAGATAACGAGGGAAAGCCAATCAATGAGGTTCTGGGGTTGCATCAGTTGAAATGGTGGTCAGGACATGCGTAACACATGCCGAGTCATCACCTCGTTTGATGAGAACTCTGCTAGTTGATATGAAACTAAGTGAAAACGGTGTTTACAATGGTCAGAGCAAAACATGACAACAATTCATCAAGTTTTTCACTCTTGACTTGACTGTTTTTAGGTAGGGATATCGATAGGCTAAGAAAGTGAAGTCGCAGAATGTTGATGACATAACTAGGAAGCATTGAAAGTAGCATACATATATTCTTTTCTTTCTATTATACTGGCTTTGTAATTCTGCTTTAATCGCCAAGCTAACTGTTCTTTTCTCTGTTTAACCTGCCTACAATGAAATTTAATTCAATACTCATTATCTAAGGAGATTCTGAAAGCAGGATGGATGATCTGCAAAGCCGAACAGGAAGTTTATAACCTGGGGCACTAAGGGAAGCAGGATGGATGGTTGTGTGAAGTTAGCATCCATTTGGTTCATTATAATTCCCTGGATAGCGTCCGTGATATTATCTCAGAGCATGACGGAAAATCGAAATAAAAAACAGCAAACATGCTATAGTTCTCTCATTTCATTCTTTTGTGAAATAACCGTCAAGTGATAATCTCTCCTTGAAGGCTCTTGATAAATAAAGTATGCGAACCAGTTCGTTCCTCGATCATTCTTTTTTTTCATAGTAGGGAATAGGCTAATATTCCCGCAAAAAAAAAGAAATGATATGCAGTTTTCATGCTAACACGCAATAACTGAATGAATTCCGACACATGAACTTCCATGGAATTACGATAGTTCAAGTTGTCACAGTTCATGTCACACGGAAAGGTAGACAAAAGAGAAGTAAAGGTATGAGTCATTGGTTCTTAGCATCTTAACGGCATCAACCAGGCAGTCTATGTGGCTAGGTCACATACCAACTATCAGAGACTTTATGGATTGATGTCAGGTTTTGAGTTGACCACCACTAACTCTTCTCCCCTACCTAATCCTATATGGGATAACACTGATTGTCAATAAAGGGGATGGTAAAGCATGCACAACACGTTCTAATGCTTTCAGTCCCTGTTGGTTGCTTCACAACCGCATATATAAACCTAACCTAATTAATTACAATTTTACGCCTTACCTCAATACTGCTTACTACATTATATCACTTAAACACATGAGACACAGGACACAAACAACAGGCATGATGTGCATCAAAGCAACAGGCATAAATAACAAAAACTTACTTCAAGATATGTTCCTATTCCAGTTGTAGTAGACGACGACGACGACGACCGATAATCTCCTTTTACTTTCAACGCTGGTGGAGACATTATCAAATCCATTAATTGTGTTAGCAAGTGTTTTTGTCGACTAGTAAGTGGTAATAGTGTAGCTCGTTCCGAAGTATGACCAGCTTCTTCGACAGTGTATGTTTTTGGGTAGGATTTAGCTAAATAAAAAAGTATTAATGAGATTGAGATTTTCAGGTGATAAGAGCAAACAAAGATTTAATGAAATACAACATAAGCTCTGTGACTGATTTAGGTATTCTGTAGTATCTACATCAAAATAGGTAATCAACTCAAAGCTTGGCTATTAAACAGTGAACACACAGACCATCAAACACAATTTAAATTAGGAGAAGCACATGTGATTGATACAAATCATACTGATGTCTGTAACTTGTGTCTACTGGTCGAGGATCTAAAATCAGAAGACAGCTGTCTAGGTAGTTACTAGGGTGTAAGTGGTCGCAGATCATAAAATAAGGACTTTCTTCTGAAGCTTTGCGAAGATAAAATTTTTAAGCAATACGACTATCATTGTAGTGACCACTTCTGTCACTTAAGTCGGGTCCTATTGCTATTAGCCACCGATGGTGCGTATACTGCCACTCTATTCCTGGTTCACTTCTCCGGATTCCGATCAGGCTTTCAGTGAGAGCTAGATTTATCGTGCGACTTGGTGACCATCAACGTTGTTTTCAACAGATCGATGTGAGTAAACTGGAATCCCCTGTTAATTTTGCAAAGTTTCAGACAGATCTGTACACTACGACAACCAAAGATAGTAAAGACGAACATCAAGCTGTACATTTAAGACGTTATGACATTGGCGAGTAAATGTGATTGCAGCTTAGACGAAGTCAACCTAAAAACTACTACTTGTTTTCTGCCAGTTTCTTTTAAGTTCTTGAAGCTTTTCATTTCATTTCTCAGGATAAGGGGTTAAAATCCGTGTAAGTTCCTTAGGCATGAAATCGAACATTGTTCACGCAAGAGCAGCACATCCTGGTCAAAATGTACGAGATGGAATCAATGGTTATATCCGACAATAGTTCGCAGCCATGATTAAAAACAGTGACAAAGTATGTACATCATACAACTAACTGTCACCACTGTTCTCATCAATAATAAAACTAAACATGGTCATCCGATCTCATCTTTTCTCACTAACATTTCCAATGATGAGAGAGTTGTCAAAGGCGTGAGTTATAGTGGTGTAGAACAAATGACCTTGAGTATGCACACTATATGGTCTAGATGTGTGACGACAAACAACGTGGCTACTCAAGTCTTCCCTAACCAGTCAGAGATTAGTATTGCACAGTACTGTAGCAATACTGGTATTAGTTTATACATGGACTCGCACTCTTTCAGGTTGACCACATGAATTTGTCGATAAGTTCGTGTATCTATGTAGTTGTCGGGGGTACTGACAGTGTGATAGATTAAATTTGTTATTGTATGGTGAAAGCCATAGCAGTACACAACAGCCTAGACAACCTCTCACACCATTATGACATTAGTCTTAATATTAAAGATCGAGTTTACAATGACTAGACCTAGTCAGTTTCAGCATATGCATTGGAGTAGATGAGTAGCGGCTTTGTGTGTTGTTCCATCATCACTATCTCCATAGGATTATTTGCGTCCACTGGTATCTTCGTGAAAGTGATTCTGAAGACTAACGATGTCGTCTTAGACACAAATGGAATGATCTTCCAATGAGTGATGCCATCTTACGACGCTGTGGATTGGATAGGCACTGACATTAGCTATATGCTAACCATTGGGTGACAAGTTGCGAAATGAAGATATATTCAACATATAAGGCATTGCTGAGAGGTGAAAGTAGTTTTGTTAGAAATGACAAATGTTGGAGCATTTGAGTATGAGAACAATCTTAGTACGTCCATCAATACTTAACCCAAAGCTGTTTAATAGACAATTAACAACCTATATCCCCTCCCTTTTAAATCCTTATAATTACAACCACCAGGAGAAGACCTAAATGAGTCGAGCTAATATAATAACGTCAAATACAAACAAAAGACAACTAAAAAAAGCATACACACTCACTTTCTAAATCTGTTTTAGGTATAGATAGACTAAATGTTTCTGACGTTAATTTCATAGCACGTTGACGATCCTTTGCAAACAATGGTGAGCACATATTCAACAGGTAAAACAAATCACGACATGATCTTGGACCAGCTTCGATTCCCATGAAAGCACTAGGTATGCCATACTTTGACATTTTAGTCAAAATTTCTTTCATTATTCTCTCAGAAGTGGCGGCATCATCAAATACCTTGAACGTAAGGAAAATAAAGTGTATATATATATATATAGCACATAAACCAAAGATGTTACGTAATGTAACAGCGGGATCACCAGGACGGCAGATGTGCAGCCTCCTCAACTCTGGGGATGCTTAGAAAAGATCTGAACCGAAAATTGTACATCACGACTTTGCCCTAACGGCGGTGGGATCTTAACTACAAAACCTACTTTAAAAAGGCTGTGTGACTGGTTACATGCTGTTGTTGTCTCAGCTCTCAGGCACGCAAAAACTAATACTTCTCTGTCTCAGGCATCCTAGAGAAGAAACCAACATCTATAACATGTATATCTGGGATGTAATAACCACCTACACACTACCATAAGTAATTAGTCAAATGAAGAGTAGAAAGATTCAAAAACTTTTGCTATTATAACAAAATCAACAGTCAGAATCAGAAGGGTAAACACAGGTATTTTATTACTCTAAAATGAGTGTGGAGGTTTGTGACATTTAGAGAAGGAAATGCGAAATACGAATTTTGTGAAACATTGACGTCAAGTTAGTGGGGTTATACAAGGTTTAGAAATTCGACATGTCACCCACCAAAAGCTTTATTTTTGAAGCTGCTGTAGACTTCCATTAACAGTTTCCACCATCAATTGATACCGAAAATTTAGGTGACAGACTTGAAAAAACAGACAAACGTGAACTCTGGCAATACATCGTACCATCAGCCTACGACCTACTTATTGTCCAACAAACACACACAGGGAAATTCACATGGATTGTGCATACGCTGATCAGGCTTGCAATTGGTATACCATACCAGATCTTCGAGTGAAAATCAAATGGTAAGTGACAGGGTTGAACGTTTAAGTATCGCGGGGGAATAGATCAGGTGTGATAAAGGAATGAAAGCTTGTGGGCGTATGTGGAGATAATTGAAAGTACAGTAATGAACCAAGTACAACAGAGATCCGCGCGAAACGCAAGAAATGAATAATTAATAATGATAATAAATCACTCTAGATTGAACTCACTTCAGATATAAGAGCACCAACAAATGCTGAATAATCAGCTGAAAACTCCTTAGCATGCGGATAGGTGAATAATACTGTTAAGAAGTCAGATTCAGCTAATTCCCTGGCGTTTTCATAACTTGTAAAGCACAGGCGTAACAGCAATCTGAACATAGCATTTAAACAATCCGATGGAAGAGGTGTTTGATGATCAGATGATTTGAGTAGATTAGTATCAGTGGACGACGATGACAACGATGCGGCATTTGATTGTGTAGTCACAGATGATGTTCTCTTTAATGCACGTAAATGTTGTATTAAAGCTTGGCATAATTTTGAACGTTCTACAGGATTTAAACATTCCGGTACTTCTGTGTTCATCAGGCTAAGTTCATAGGAGGACACTATGAACATAATTTTGGGTGGAAAAGTACGAAAAGAAATAAAAATAAAAGCAAAACTATTAAAACGAAC
The DNA here is from genome assembly GCA_944472135.2 of Trichobilharzia regenti. NCBI lineage: Eukaryota > Metazoa > Platyhelminthes > Trematoda > Strigeidida > Schistosomatidae > Trichobilharzia > Trichobilharzia regenti. The sequence continues at coordinate 101,226,794 of OX235264.1, forward strand.
TTACTCTGACATTAGGCTCAAAGAATTAACAGATACACAATAAAGGTGAGAAGTTTACACAAAAGTGAACTTAATTCAAGTCGTCACACCTTACATAACATATTTAATGCGGGAGAGAATAAAATATTCAGGTAAACAGTGAGAATTTAATGGATTTTGGAGATCATAAAGTCTAAATACAATTGAACCATTGAGAACGATACTGAGCCACACCATCAACACTTTAAAGCCATTGGTTCACAGCATCCCCGATCAAGTACAAAGGAAATTTAATGAAGATCCTCACCCACAGAGTTAGAGCTATATTTTCAGAAGAATTAAGCATTTTATATGATACTTTGATCAAAAATAGCTATCCTGACAAATTTATCAAGAAACACATGACAAAAAAAGCGGAAAAGCACTACTGACTCACTATCTGTAAACAAGAGGCCACTTTATATACAATTGCAATTCAAGAGCGATATATTTCAAGTAAAATAACTGCGAAGACACTACGAAAATCAGTTCAGGAGATTATTAATGCTGGGGAACTACACTTCTTATTCTCTACACGACCGATAGTAATTCCTCGGCTGAAAGATGAAGAACCTAGACTAGCTGGCCACTTCAAATTGTATCTAGCAATTCAACTGCGCCTGTGGAGCGAGTGAAACGAGTCATTGTTCTAGAAATCTGATTTTTCGTGTTCGAGAACATCTCTCAGTATGGCTAAGCAAAGATGTAGTGAGAACCATTAACAATTCGATGTGAGACCATCTGGTGCAAACAGGCAACAAAACCAGCCAGCGTGGAAAAATCCTTCTCTATAATCCTACTGGGTGCCTAATAAATTGCCAAAATCATCGAAGCACCGCATGCTCAAAACAGCAGAGGCTATTGCAATTCGCCTCAAACAACCAGTGCTCTGTGTGTAAAAGAAGCAAGTCCAGCGAGCCACTACTACTGCCCTGGCCAGCTTTCATTAGAAACTTTAAATTCATGAATTTGTAATATTATCTTCCCTAATTTTTTTGACATTCAGCTTATTTGACATTTCTGCTGTTGAGCTGTAATCCATGAATATAATTGATTCGATATTATTTAAACAAACATTAATGTTTTTCATAACAATAATTCACTCATTCATTATAATGTGTACATACATGTAGAGCCTGGTGAAGAATGGGATATGGAAAAGAGTATTCGTTGTTCAGTATCAATTCTTCTGAAAATTTCAGTGGGCATTTTAAATCAGTAAAAACTAAGTTCCAAAAACTTTATGCACTGATATCACGTTTAGCTATGGCTACCACAACTAACTCTTTTCTGGCCCATGTGCTAATTATCACAGTCAATTTAGCTTCACAACTTCATCGATTGAGTTTCCATCCTTACCTGGTATTAAGTTTACAATACATCATACCATTTAACACAGATAGAATACAAATATATCTGTGGTCAAAGACAGTTAGCCTTTCTACATATCTCCTAATATCAGTGACCACCTCGGACAGCCATAAAAGAAGGCAAACATGACTACTGTGCATTAGACACACACCTTGATCGATGATCGGATATCATGTCAGAGTCAGACGCCACGACGTCGTCGAAGCATCCTCGTATAAAGGATGCCAACATGTCGACAACAGAGGTCAAGTGTTTTGGTCTAATCAATCAGCGGGAATTTTACATATCTTATTATAACATAACACACACACTTACTCTGATCCATTGAAGCCTCCGTATTCGTCTCTGTATCCTTTGCAGAAGATGGGAAGAGTAGAACTGGTCGTCTATGTATGCTGAGAAGATTGAGTTGTGTCATTGTTGGAAATTCAACAATATACGGTCTTCGATTAACATCATAAGCGGCAAACAAATCACCTCTATGAAAACGTTTATCGATAGCTCGCATACTTTCATTAGCATAAGGATGCCAAAGTACTGCTTGATTATCAAACCAATACCAATTATGCGAAGAAGCGTATAGTTTAACGCTTTCCTGACGTAGACGCATAGCCTAAGAAAAAAAGCATCAGAGAGAGAAAAGGGAGAGAAACACAGATAAATGCTGAAATGAATTATCCAAAAACTGTAACTATATCACATAAACGGTTAAATGATACGCGCAACTTTCTCAGTTTCCTACCTCACTAATCTGAAGGGGAGAATATAAAAATTCATTATTACACAAGAAGTTGTTTATCACTGTACTGATGCATTTTTCAAATGTCAGTGGAAATAAATAGCTCTGCTGTCTCAATTTCACCCCCACCAAGAGATTTTATTGGTATATATATATATATATATGACTACGTACAATGAAAGCTTTACAGTTAGACGACTCACAGCTCAGAGAACACAACAACATAGTAGTCGAAATATCTGACGCATAGAATACTACAGGATCAATAACAGACATCTTACCAATACCGAGGACTTCGATAAAAATAAGGCCAAGCTAAAAACTGATTTTAAATACCAAAAAAACAACAGTCAATTCATACATTTTACGTCCTAAATGAGTACAGATCCCGTTTCCGTTAACCATTAAGTAATTATTACTTCGCATTTTGAATGAGATATCCTGCATTACTTTGTGGTCATGAAAAAGTATTCGAATATCAACACATCATTCAGCCGAAGTTTAAGTGGCCGGGTTACATAACGAAGCGCTTTGGCAATGCAACCGACCAGCTAACAACAATATGCAGGAATAAATGCAGAGCGATTCTGAGTAGGCTGAAAGCACATTCATGAGACAATGAATGCAAGCAACTCGAGTGGAATCCGAATAGGAAGTGACAAGTTCAGCGTCCAAAGGAGATGATAATATTAGCCTCTTTAAATCACTGGGCTTCCAAATTTTATTCCTATCCATCAAAATGCATCATATATACTGTATTTCACACTGTTTTAACCACCCAACAACCTTCATAAATCTTGATATACTTTGATTCGACACTAGTAACTAGTGTGATGCGTCTAGTCCTCTGATTGGTGTAGACTGAATTCTATCAGTCAGGTTGTAATGTGACCACCATTCTAGCTAGCTCGCCATCACGGTGCACATTGATTTGATGGTACCAGATGGTTGGACACAATCAGCAGGAAGCCTTGGACCTAGGTTTCGTGCTAGTTGGCATTCGTCAGCAAGGCGTATCTGCAACCTTGAAGGAACCCATGTCCTTTCTGAGGACTAGACGCATCACACTAGTTACTAGTGTCAAATCAAAATATCCACTACAGTTCCACAGGAGGTCAATCGCGAGCCCGAATAGCTCAGTGGTAACGTCTCTGACTGCAGCACTGGGTGATGCAGGGCTCGAATCTCAGAAGGGGCATGAGTCCCTTTAAGGTTGCAGATACGCCTTGCTGACGAGTGCCAACTAGCTCGAAACCTAGGTCGAAGGCTTCCTTCCTACTGCCTACGACCATCTAATACCATCAAATCTTGACATACTCTTAATTATATCTTTAAAAAAGCAACGGACTTTTCGAAGAAATTGATGGAGAAAATTCGCCAAGTAAAGAAGTCTGTTTTGAAGGAAACAATAGTGTTTAAAGTGATGCATTTCTCAAAGATCTTGAACATAGACCTTACAATAGGAAAAGTTGAGAATTCTATACTGTGTTCAAAACGAACTACTCAGAATGTACTCAGAATAGGGAAACAAAAGCCTAAGGGTATTCGAGAAAACCAGTTGAAAGTGATGTCAGAGGACCGACTACAAAGTAATGTACGAATGCGGTTGTATGTTCCACTCGGAACACCAGGAGTATATAATCAAGAAATAATATAATATATGTATAATATAATAAGTTTTAAAAATTGGAAAAAGAAGATTTCCCGCGTGAATTATGCATACCTGAATACTTTTTTCATACTGATCCAATATAAGAAAAGCTAAAGTTAACGTTTTATAATAGTCGGTTTTTGATGATGATGATGAAACAGAAGACACATTTTGAGAGACGCCACGTTCACCATCATTCATCTCAACGCACATGCCATGTCCTGCACTAATATGGTCGCTGACGCCGACAATCGGTTTACTAATCACTTCAGATTGACAAATAAACTCTATTAGTATACTGGGTAGTTTATAACTCCAGGCTAAAGAAGCACAGATTGATGGACATCGAGTGAATAACAGCACAAGTAAGTGTAATCCAACAGTCTGGTGATCAGATTCACGATTAACCAATTCTGGATGCTCAGTGTTTAACAACACCAAATCAGATGTTTTACTGTTTTTCACAGCAGTTGTTGTTATTGTATTAGGTGAAATACGCAGATATGATGTGAGACTAGAAATAACAACTGCAAATAATTCATTAATATATCGTTCATGTTCACCACTGGATAAGAATAATTCAGCGATTTGATGTAGAATCTACAATTGATTACAAAAACAAAAGAGAATATATAAATAAATGCATTGATACAGCTGTAAATGCATGAACACCAATCATAGTGTATGTAATTCCATACCAATGCGTTTATCGGTTGTATAACATAAATTTCGAACACAATTTACAATTCACATCGCAATTGCGAAACTTAATTTCTACAGTTCTTGCACTTCTTTTCCATTTGTATTAAGGATAGTAGAATTTCCCAGACGTATGTGGGGCATGTGTGTGTGCGTCGGTGGCACAGCTGTTAGGACGCTCGCCGATTATGCACATGCTTCGGAGTTCAATCCCCGGCCACAGACGCACTCCTTAACCTCGCTAAGCCAGTTGTGAGACTGCTAAAACTTAAAGGCTGGGTATGAGGCTAGCAACCCCGTCCTGTAAAAATGAACACCACAGCTGCTTGAAGCAACCTTATGTTCTACTGGGAACGTGAAGGAAAAAAAAGTGAAACATGTTGAATCATTTTATACAGCTGACTAGATAAATATGGCACACACACACACCACGCTGTTACGTCAGATTTTAAGAATCACTATGCCTCAAATTATTGTGTGAAACTAACTGCATGTAGCGTTATACCTGAGTCTTTTTCTGGACCTAGTGCCATGGTGCTCCACCAATCTAGTGAACATCGATAAAATGCTACATTGAACTATTTATATATTTGAACACGTATCATATTCACTGAGAATACGTACATAGAAGAGAAGAACGAGAATAATCCAAATGGAGATTCGAAGTTGTGTACATGAAATTAATACGATTATGAAGAATAAATTGCATCCCCCACACTTCGTTACCCTGGAAATAATAACATCAACATTTTTTTACCAATAAAGTGGTTATTTTACTTAATCAGTTTTAGGCAATAAGCGGGAGTGAAATCAAGAGGTTAAAGGTCATCAAAACAAATAACTAATAGATGTTAGTGACAAGATATCTAAGTTTCAAAAGAGGGGTAAAAATTAATTACGGAATTCAAGATTCAAGCTGATTTTTATGCTTTAGCAACGAGTTATTACGTAATCAAGAAATTTGTAGAGTAGCAGTGATGACTAAGAAGAATAGGATGACTCAGAAGAGTTACGCAAAAATACAAACAAGTCAACAGAATTAGGTAAAATTGTAAAACTTGATTTAAATCTGACGCCGTTTCGAGGATACACGATCCCAACTTTGAATGTTGTGTGAAAATATATGATTAAAACAGATAGCAGATATGTTACGCCTGTCAAGACACCATCCAACAGCCACCTACCTACCTAAGCGACCAGTACTCGCTGATGAAAAGATATAAGGGTGCAAAAGAGGTAGGAGTGGTTGGACGTGAGCATGGCAGTAATCTAGATAAATTTTCCACTGCTCATTTGAGGTACATACATACAGATTAGGCGCAGATTGTTTCTTTAGGATTATTGAAGTGCAAAGAATGTTAGAGGCTATAGACTGTGAGTGACATGTCTGAAAAAGGTTTTTCCCGTAGTCATAGAGATTCTGAATATTTTCTTTATTCTATGTATGTACATTTTTACGCTGAAACTTTAGTTCGACCCTCGTTGAAGGGTCGCAAACTAGGACGTAACGCCTGTCCAATACTTCCATGTTTTCCAATGGTTCTATAACTGATGTCAGCTCATGATGAAACCCTCCAACCAATCAAACAAAATTTCTGCAAAACCAATACTTGAAGATTAATAATAAGAATAATAACTACCCCCTTCTAAAATGATCCAATTAAAACGCTCACCTGATCTGAATGATGACGTTTAGCTATAGCATAACAAGTTTTGAAAACATTTTGTTTCAATGATTCTCGAGCTTCATTGTACACCTTTTCGTTAAACGGTTCAAGCATAACAAGGGGAAATTTATAGGCAGAAGGTCGCTTTAAATCTTTCAAGTTGAGACTATTATTTGTAGGCAAGGTAACTTCACTACCCGTGATAGCAGGATCGTCTGTATTTATGAGTGTTTCCAATTGATCAATGGTAGTTAGCTAAAAGTGAAATGGTATAAAAGATTACATGAATAATAATAATAACAATATTCTTGAAAGCCACTCTTTTGGAAGATAGAGAAAAGTTGCATTACCGATTAAGCAAAGAGTTTCCAGTGAAACCAAAGTCACAATAATCTACAATGATGAGTCTTCGTAGAATAAAATTTGAATTCCTACATCTTGTCGAAGCCTGAAAATACTACTTAGTACACAAGAATTAATCACATTCCCTTCAACGATGAAGTTCTACAAACATACATCCACCACAAGGTCGTTCCTGGTGGTGGTGGATGTATATGACCACTCGTTCACTGCCTCCATCATAAAAGTCTTATTTTGTTGCCAACACGCCACTAGGACATCCCTGGCAAAAGCAAAACTGGGGAATTCGAACTTCTGCAGCTTAAAACCGAAATGGTGGATATCTATGTCTACACATAGGCAAGCCGGAAAACCCTGATTCGAATCATATGACGTACATGAGAAGTTGGAATTCGTGGGCTATTGCGTTGAGTCCTAGTGGCTGAGTGATCAATGAGATCGCCTCGTAACCGGAAAGAATTGGATTCAAACGCTGGTAGGCGCGTACTGTCGAGTAGTCTCAAACAAGGACGAAACTGATGTTCAATACTCCCTGGTTCTCAAATGGTTCATTAACTTACGTCAACTCGTAGTCATTCTGGTATGGTGACCATGTGTATCATACTGGTTGTCAGTTTAAGTGGTTAAAGACGACTCTGTTTACCATTGTAGTAAAGTTTCATTTTTGCATGTTTGCTAAGTACACAATCGACTTTAAGAGTATTAAACATTACTGTTCTCTGTGCCACAATGATATCTTATCACTGGAACAAATGAATTAACTCAACATTATACACATAAATCTCTTCTTTCTAATGATAGATGTATAGAATAAAGACCATAAACTTACATTGTCAATAAATTCGGTTAGATGTTCATACACGCTAGGCTGAATTCCTGCAGTATCCATATTGGTCTCCGATGAAGTGGACTGACTCCCAACACCAATTTCCCCTGATGTGCCACCACCACCTATCCGATGTCGTTGACTTCTACGAGGCGGTCGAACTCTTCTCAAACCAGCAGTTAAAGGTGCGACAGCATTGCGCATTAGGTCTTCTGGAGGAGTCGCTATCATAAGATTTACCGCATCGTTTGTATTCCATCCCGTTTGCTTGAGGGGAAAAGATAGTGAAAAATATAACAATGGTGACAAATTGGTAAAAAGAAAACAATCACTTATTGATTAACACTATATATATGAAATTATGGTAGAGACTTGGATTATTGTTTTAAGCCCCCAACTTTCAGTCGATGAGTTCTAGGTTCCAGTCTAGTCTCGCACCACCTACTTTACAGTCTGGTCAACTGGACAGTTTCGTAAGCCCTTACACACACAGAGAGAGAGAAGTGTGTGGCATGTAGCCTGGCGGCGCCCATGAAAGACCAGTTCCCGGAAACCCAGTCTAATAAATATATATTCTATATTATGACAATTAAACACTGAAAGCTTACTTCCAAAGCAACCATAGCCAAATCATAATCAAATCCCATTTCCTCCATCAAACGCAAAGCTTCAGGATCGCGTACACCCTCCTCAACACCATCAATATTATTACCGTCACCATCAGCTAGATATGACTCTTGAGAATCCATCACCTGTGAAGCATTATCCGTTGAAGACTCTACAGACGAAGCAACTGCTATTTGATTTGCTGCTTGTGACTGACCTGGCCTTTGGCGTAGAGTACGAGGTAGAACGAGTGGATTTGCAGTAAGGCCAGTCGTAGTAGATGTTGGAGATTGCTGAAATAAGTAAACCAAAAAACAAAAACCGAAAAGAAAAAAAACATCCATGTGATATGAATGCCTTTTTAAATGAAAAGTTGTCTAACAATTACAGCATTCTCATGAGTTTGTTTTGTAGAAATTCCACTAGTTCCAAGTTTGATCACAAACTGATTTCAATTAGGGAGCCGTTCAAAAGAAACCAAAGAGTACTGGATGGTTGTTGCGTCCTCATTCGGCTCTTCTCAGCAATATGCTCTACTCATGAACCTACTGGAGGTTGAACCCAGTACCATCAGATCATCAAATGAGGTCGTATATACCACTTCAGTCACTGGGATGAAATCCAATGGCGATGAATTATAACTTCTATCAATCTGGGGATTTACAGTGACCAACAACAACAACAACAGCAAATGAGGGCAACAAGATCGACTGTCGGTGGAGATGTATCACGAATTGACAGCGTTAGAACACATGAGTCATTTAAATCTGGCCAAAATGACTGACTGAATGGTTAACGAGTTTTGGTCTCCTAACACATAAAGGTTCAGTCCCTTCTGGGGTAGTCGGTGCGCGCATTGTTTTCAAATACCAAACTAAGATGAAACAGCTCTGCAGTAAGTACTCCCAGGTCTTCAGTGATCTCCAACCGATGTTGGTTCATGACGAAACCTATATTGAAGTATAAACTGACTGTTAACAACACAATTGTTCAGCCAGAGGTTTACTATTGCTCAGTTCTGGGAGTAACATCCTACAAATGGAAGTATTATGTTTCATTGTGCTCCACTTTGTCTAAGACACGATACTAGTTCATCTGTTTAGGTGTAGGTTTACACACATACAGAATTCCTACTAGTGAATAATAGTAGGAAGATATGCAAAAAGGAAATATTTCAACATATTACGCCATGTAAATTACAGTTTCAATCACTATATACATTAAACAAGTAACATTAAAGGTTACAGTGGCATGACCTGAGATAGACACGACTGAAAACACACAAGTCCACTTACCTGTAAAGATGCATCTGAGATATCCATGGGTAATTCATACCGTTGTCCCCTGTTAGATGGAACATTTGCCTCTGAATCGGTTGTTTCAGATGACCGAATAGGTTGTGTGGAAGACATCTCATCTTCAAGAACACTAGCTAGTGGTTGATTGCCAGACTGGTTACGGTTGTCAGTGTTGTTCGACTAGAGAAACAGAAACAAGAAGAAAAAAAGGTCACTTGAAGCGGCGAAACCAGCAGCAGTTGGAATTCATGAGTCAGTCACTAGATTCCATCCCTTCGTAATCTGAAGGCACAGGATACCTACAGCTAAGGAGAGGAAAACTGGAACGGAACAACTGCTGCTCAGCACTATCCGGCTAATTCTCAACGTTTCTCCAACGGATATAATTGGGTCATCAAACGTGAAACTACTTGAAGCAGGTGTGAGAATTCTAAGCAGCAGCTGGGTTGAGATCTTAGTATTCCGTAGTTTTCCTTATTCACTCTTCAACTGTCTTTTATCTACTTCTGTTCAGTTTATTCATGAGTCGCCTTTATGTTTCGCAACTGCATTAATCCAGTTATAAAAATTGGCAGATATTGTTATAAACACTATGGAACGTTTACTGGACAGCTGAACCGTTTTAATTGACTAGTGAACACTCTCGCCCAAGAGATTCCACAAGCAATCGAGTCTATGATGGTTAGGCTATCAGATGGGCACGCTATAATCCAGTCATTAAAAGATTCGAATCCAAAAGCCTGTGAATTTCGGCCTCCGATATGACGCTGCAATGTTCCACTGATGTCAGACATATAGTACGAAACGCAATCCCAACTTACATTTATTAAATGTAATTGAAAACTGATATGTATCCATGTATATATATATATATATATATATATGGTGGTCTCTCTTTCTGTTGCTCTCTTAGTCTGTGACCATTTCACTTTGATGAACCTGTGTCCTCTAACAAAGTATATTCCCCATTTATTATATATGATATGTGTGTTTGTTTGACATGTTTGTTATATTTGCTAGGTATATATGTGGATCGATATTCCATTATAATTAGCCAATCATGGTAAGACTGTCTATTGATTTGTTCATTTTGAATATTCGCTCACACACTTGTTCGGACATTCATATATATTTTGCTCTCACACACTTGTGTGATATTGATTCTCCTTGTGTTTGGAAAATAGAAGTATCATCGCAAACCTAGTGGTCTTCTGATTTCCGTCTTTCTTGCGTCAGGACTATTAAATTCTCGACCAGTACATAACAATAATTTGGCGACGAGTACATAACAAAAATATTTATCCCAAAGGCTGAAAGTCACCGCGTTAAATCAATGGAGAAGAAGGAAAGCTTATAACAAAAAATTAACATATGTTAATGACGAAAACTTGTGTTTTACGCCCTCTAGAAACAGTTCTCCTATCTGAATGCTAAAAGTAGCCGGTTGTCATAACTATTAAATACTAAATAGCTTATTTTTGACATTAAACCCTGAAACCATTTTCAAACACAAGCTGTTTTCAACACTTTACTTACTACATACAGCTACAATTTACTCAATTTTCATTTCAATTATTTTGTGCCCATAAAAAGAATGCCAAATGACCAGGCAGAGTTTCAACATAAAACTTTGCACAGGAGTGCGCAACAGTTCACCTTACACAGTCCGCTAAGTAGCACACAAAGGTAGATAAACAGAACAGGCACATAAGAACTGTTACATAAGCAGAAATGCAAGGCAGAAGCAATAGTAACATGGTAGATGACGAATACTTGGGTCTCCTAATAATTAGCAATGAGCGACAGCTATCGGTGTAAAGGTTTCCATATTACTACCCCTGGCAGGTGAACCGGCTTCAAACATGTGGCTTTATAGCTGAAAGCCAACTTTATCCTGCTCAGGTCATCTCCATGCCACTTTCGGACTCATATCCTACTACTCCTCGCTTCCCAGTTGACGGTCCGGAGCGTGTTGTCATTCAATAAGTCGTCTTGTCAGCGTATGTTTAACAACATAAATTCACAAAGCATGATGTAATGATTGAATAAGTGTCATTTTTAGAAGAAAAACAAAAGTACCAGTGCAAACTTACATCAGAAGGATGAACAGCACTGGTGGGAGACGATTCAACATCCATGGGAACTTTCTTATCGTTAAATATACACGGTACTACTGTAACCAACATACTGAGTAAATGTTCAACAGCCTTTCGACTGAGTAAATCCTAATTAAAAAAAACAATTTTAAAAATAAGTGATATAACATCAACATCAGCATGTAATGAGATTTACAGAAGCAATCAAGCAAGATTTAACGCCTTGTAAAAAGACTCTATATATTTATTACTTTGATTGAACAAATATCATGTGTTTAGTCCCTGATGTTGCTATCGACTGAATGCCACCACCAGCCATGTGCTGCAGTCTGGCCACCATGCTAGATGGTTCGCAATTACACTGCACTCTGAATGATTGTTAGAGATAGTTGAAAGTAACCGGCAGGATGAGATTTGGACCTAGCTTTCGTGCTTGTTGGCAATCGTCAGCCAGGAGCACCTGTAATCTTGAAGAAAGTCAAGTTCATTCTGAGATTAGAACCTGGGTCACCATCACCAAGTGGTGTAGTCGGGTCACTAATAACCTCCTCTTGTAGGTCTGTAATGGATACTTTGATTGGACATTAGGAAGTAACTGAAGTCATGCGCCAAGCCTCGGTGTCGGTGTAGTCTTCACTTTATTAGTCAAGAATACATATATAAGATGCCAGTACCAGTTCTCCGGAAAATAACTCAAATCGTCAGAACCGTCGGTACGAAAAACAATACTACAGTAATAACAGAATTAACTTTGAAATTGATTGCAAAAGGAACTGTGTGATTTAAATCTCCTAGTAGAGTATCAATGAAAATCAAATAATCCGCTATTTTTGAAAGTTTTCTTAGTGAGAAGATGAGATGTACATTGATTCAACCCATTTTTCCTAGAAATTCATACAACACAGGCAAGATATAATACAAGCATTAAAAAAATAATAAATTACCTGTAGATCTGTACGAGAGCATAACTGTGCAAGTGCCGGTAGCATGCATTGATGAACACGCGTAGTAATCTTCGCCACATTCACATTATTGGCATCAACATCATTTGCTCGTGAAGCGTCTGAATTTAATCCACCACAGAATTTCGAACTACTCATATGATCGGCACAGACAAGCCATTCTTCTAAGACCATCGACAATGGTTCTGCAGTTATATATATAGTGGAACAAAGAAAAGGATTGAGAAAAATATAATTTCCTAGTATTGGTTTCTAAGGGATTTGATTTGGTTTCAAGCTGCTTGATCACGAAATGACACTAGTCAGAGAAACTATTACTAACATTCAAGTGGTACTGAAATGCCGTTTCTTCATAGGTGGCGACTCTTCACCACCACCAGTAAGCATCTAGAACCACCAGGTCGTCACAAGGCGAGTACATCAACTAGTCAGTTACTGGGACAGATTACAATGTCCCATGAATTCTACCTTATGCTCAATCCGTGAGACACTGTCAATAGGAGATATCTGCCCTCACACCCGACTCGTCACTAGAAATCCAGGCAACTAAAACTTATCACAACTCAGTCACACTAGTGAGCATCGAATCGCCTTCAAAGTACTCTTTGCAGGTCATAACAATCGTTTAGTTCCTCCTGAATTTTGATTGCTTCTCTAAATTATGTCACTTCACGATCAAACTTGAAATTTAGATGATTATTTTTTAAAACACGGATAACAAAAATGAAAGGGAATTTTGTGATCAATGAAACACCTAGTAGCATGTTAGTCAATATGTTAGTCATGTAGGCTTTCTAGGATGAGGAGGAAATTGTTCTTATTGAAAACAACTACACAATTTGACTAGTTTAGAAACTTAATTACAAGCCTAGTTAGTCTACACGTCTCGACTTTCAAATAGGTCCAGACATGGTAATAACTGTATATTATGTACCTAGGAGAAATCAAGAAAGGGTTGCCTGTAAGGGGTGTGTGTCACTAAGTCATTCAAAATACAGAGAATTATGAGCGAACTAGAATTTGGACACATATATATTTCAATGCATCGAGTTGCCAAGCAATATGTCAGTTAATTTCAGTCCACATTCACCATGGTTTTTCACTTGTATTAACACGACTGGCTAGATGATGAATGTGTTGAAGCTTTGAACGGGTAAGCCCACTGACATACAAAGCATAAAGCTTAAGTTATCACATGTTTCATCAAATGGTCATATCAAAATTTTTAAAGAAACCAACTAACTTCGAATTGACGGATCATCCAAGTCAAAACTAATCAATTGACGGAATAATCTGTAATAAAAACGTAAAGAAGCGACACTTAACACATAGGTAGTAACAAGACAGGAAATTGAAAGCATTGTAATTTTAAAGGGATACATTACAACCGCCAGGAGACTTGAGTGATCACATTATCCCTCTTAACGTGAATTGCCCAGTGGTAGTGAAAAAGAGAATTTGTCAAATGCTCAATACCATACTTCTGGACACGTATTACTTATCAAGGAAAGTTGAATTCATTGCGATTCAAACTTATGGGAACTCGGGTGAGCCAAGATCTGAAACCAACAACATACAGTATACGAACCTGTTCCGAATACTGTGAAGCATGCGAAGGCATCTATTGACGTAAATCTGATGTGTTACCTGTATGAATTTAAGTCAACGGTTAGTAGAATAATTCCTTCAAACAAATATCTGCTTCAATTTGGGTGCCTAATGTAATTGTGCAACAGAATTCTTAAAACATCAACCGGGCAACGCTACACATCCCTAATTAACTAGCTCAAATCAACTGTCAAAGACTTCATAGATTGATGCCACATTTCACTTTGACTGATTTCAACTATTCCAACCTTATCCTACGTCAGATAACATTAACTGTCGAAGAAGGCGATGGGTCAGCTTGGGAATTACATGCCCTAGCCATCTCTGTTGATTCGCTTCAAATCGGAAACTTCTGTTGAGTGAAGTCGCTAAAATAAGTTGCCAGAATCAATATGTTTCGTATCAAACAGTATTAGACAAACAGTTTAAAGGCATAGATGAAGATCCGATAACAGCTGAACACCTCACTGAACTTTCAAGAGGTAGAGTTAGATGACTATCGACCTATTACCTGAGACTTATCCACGCAAAACCTTTTCCCTTAGTGCCACCGGAGACTAACTAACTTAGTGTTTTCCATGTAGGACTTTGCACAGATGTGCACTAGTTACAGTGGCCACATTCCCTCCATGTACAACACAAACCAACAGAAGAAAGATCATAAACAGAAGTGTGAGGGAAAAACAATAGTAATATAGAAGAAAAATAGAATTATTATTTGATATTATAAAGCATAAATAGCGAATTTATCTGCGCTTGCCGTCGGTGTTTACCGTCCCGAGAACCGCGACCAGGAAGTCTGCACTTCTCAATGTGGCTGGCTTAAACTAACTTTTGTGGATTTCAGTGACTGATTAAGCCATGTTTTGGCTTAACCACCACTAGCTCCTTTCCAACCTGCTCCATCCTATGTCTGCTAACATTGCCCGTCGAGGAATGCGATGATTAGGCCGTACGTAAAACATATCATCCTAACCATCTTAATGGATATAATATCACAACCTCTGCGATCACTTTCCCCTCCTTACTTAAAACTCGACGCCTAACCTCGATATTGCTCACCCTATGATATCACTTCACACGGGAGATAGTACACAGGCACCAATGATCAAAGACAGCTAGCCAGATTTTTCATGTCTTACACTTTCGATGGTCATATTTCACTCACAGCTGTAAAGGAGTACGGAGTGGATTGCTGAGTGGTGCACACATCCTTCGGTCGACAGTCAGCCGGATATCATGTCTAAGCCAGATATGGCGTCAGTTAGCATATGCCAAACGAACCATGTATATATCCAGGGTGAGATTTCGTCACCGATCAACCAGTAGGTGTTGACTGATGCAACTTCCCAAATAAGAGAAGTGGTCAACACTTCACTCCCTATTTCTAAGCATGGAGCCGACGTAGTCCAGTCTAGTAGTATCACCTCACATTCGACAGGAGCGAAATGCATGCTAAGCATTCGAGATAGCTACCACTAGACATTTGACGACGAGAACAAACAATTTTTTACTCTGACATTCAAGCAATAGCAAAATTGGTAATCGATCACTGTATACAGCTAAATATGAATTGAAAGCTTAGACAATACACTGGAAATTATTTAGAAAATCAAGTGCAATTGTCCCACCAACACCCATCAAACTCTCTTACCCCAGTACTTCATGTACATTTGGAGAATCTCTTCAGTCCCCAGGACGCATCATGGATGGACATGAAATAACCTCGATATTTGATCACGTAATATCTGATACTTTATATTACTGCGAGGTATTTTTGGTAGAGTTACAAGTATCATGGACCTCCATGATATGGTAAATACTGACTTTACTGACTTCCAAGAGAACACTAACAATTGGTCTCTCACAAAACAAAGGACCCCTTTTGGCGATACAGGCTATTGCTGTAGTAGAATAAAAGCCCTGATTTACACATATAAGCGAGTATTAACGCTGAAGTTAGTGAAGTGGGGATAACACACCAAAGCTTATTGGTTGTTACAAGTCAAAAGCTCTACAACATTTAACTAACACTTAGAAGTTATGCCTCATGTCTGTTAATCATAATAGACGCAGAAATAACTTACCCAAAATACAAATTTATTCCATTCAGCTTATAGAATGCATTAATCATTCCCAAGTCAGAATCTCTTTGACTAGAATCATGTAACAATAGATTCGTCAACTGAATCGATGCATAACGTATAGCATAATTTAATGATGCGGCTGCCTTATGACTACGACTTGTTGATGCTGGTTCCCAAGTGTATGCATGCGATAGAATATCGGCTACTTCGATTAAAGCAGGCATTCTCATCTCCGGATGGATTGAATCATTTGTAAATAGTGATGTTCGCCGACGTCTATAGTTCACTTGTGGACGATTTGAAAAGAATCTGCCTAAAGCGGTGAATAATTCTGTAACAGAGTTCACAAGAAACGCTGTCACGTGTAATATCCGATTTAGCGGCTTGACGAGGTCTAAAAACGTATATAAGTTTAATAATAAGGTAAGAATACATCCAAATTTGCTAAAAACATTGCGTAATAATGACAAAACATTTGCGTAACTTCAATGATCAAAGAAAAAAAGAATAACCAACCTGGATGTCTGTATATAAAGGCTGACTGATAGTCGGTAGTAGGCAAAACCGACTGTTTGATTAGTGAATACATATGCAAGGCTTCAACAAATCGAGGCATTGGTTCAATGGGTGGTTTGCCTAACATACTAGGATTCGGGTGATGCTGAGATTTATACAGTTGGGATGATTTTGTATCACTTGGCAACAGATCAGATTCATTAATATCTTTATCACCAAAGAGAACTTTCAGAAGAATGGCAGCTTCCCAAGATACTCCTAAATATAAGTGCCTATAAATCATCCAACAAAGAAAAAAAAGAACAGATACTCGCATTACACATGGTATATGAATGTTCTTCAAAACACCTACAGATTACAACTGATATGTGATCCATGGGTAACTGTAGTATAAGTTAGAAGAGGTCAACTGAAATATACTACATACTGTAAAAGATTACTTGAATGCGTAAACAGATGGGGCAAAGAAATGAACCGAATGTTATTGGTTACACATTACAATCCCAGTATCTTTAAATGATGCAAGCCAGGCACTATCTGATGAAACGATATCACTGATAGGATAAATATGACAACCTAGCTTTATACAGTAACAAGCCTAAAACAAAAAAGACATCGCATTAATTCGTAATTCATTCATACACATCACTCTACTCGAACTCATGCAGCAAGACAGGTGAGGGCTTCCGGCGAGTTGTCATCTGAAGTGGTGACGACTAGTGGTGTCCGTCAGGATGCCCATTATCCCCACTTCTATTCAACTTCATCAATAGACGTACTAATGGACTTAACCCTAACTCACTTCAGCGACCCAGGGATTGACTCGCTACCAACAGGGAATGATCTCGCTGATTTAGAATATGCAGATGATATAGTCCTTGTATGTGAAGGTGACATGCAGAGTCTTCTGAACACCTTGAGCTGCAATCTACGAATGTTTGGCATGCGATTCGCTCCCGCCAAATGTAAGATGATGTTACAGGACTGGACTACACTGACTCCCAGTTAAGAAATAGGGAGGGAAGTGGTTGGTGGAGCGCGTTGACCGCTTCCCTTATTTGGGAAGTACCATCAGCCAGTGCCAACGGGTTGATTTCTGACGAGATCTCTGCACGGATACAGGGGGCTAGTTTCGCATATGTCAGTTTAAGTTGTCTCTATGCGATATCCGACTATCGACCATAGGGCAGGTGTACTGCTCATCAGTCCGCTCCGTCCTCCTTTATGGCTAGCTGTGAGACCTGGCCATTGAGAGTGGAAGACATGAAAAGATTAGCTGTCTTCAATCATAGGTGCCTGTGTCCTATCTTTGGTGTGAAGTGGTATAATAAGGTGAGCAATAATGAGGTTAAGTATCGAGTGCTAGGTAGGGAAGGGAATCAATCGACGAGGCTGGGAAATTACATCGACTGAGATGGTCAGCACATGTGTTACGGATGCCTAGTCATCGCCTTCCTCAACAGGCAATGCTAGCTGGAAAAGACAAAAGACTTTTAATGGGTCGATGGTTCAGTAGTAGACTGTTTACCTACCATGCATGTGATCCGGGATTCAATTTCCGGCCCTCGCACTCGTGAACTTCACTAAGTCAGTAATAAACCTGGTAAATAGGGAACGTTGGGTGGGAGACTAGCAACTCCACACCGTAAAAACACCACTGCTACGGAGACTACAAAGCGCCATATGTTTCTTTCCAAACACAAAAGAATGAAATAAATTGCTTTTGAAGATTTCAAAAATGCACTGTTTCGTCCTGGCTCCCGGCTCTTCAGCATTATACACACACACGGTTTCATTAGGAATTGGACTTAGGAGGTCCAAGTGACCTGACAGACTTGTCGAACTTTATGGGTTCATCTCCTGGTCGATAGAACTTTAATCGCTGCCTAGTTTACTAGTTTGCCGGGAAATCCGGAAAAGAGGAACGGTTGAGAGAGACGTTAGCAATTTCACCTCATAAAACCAACATCTGCACTGACAAAATTCAAAGCTTGAAGGTTTATCTTTCTCTCAGAATGCGAAAGAACAGAGAAGAATAAGGAGTGGTGATGGAGAAAGTTCAGAGCTACCGATGGGGAAGGCGGGGGGAGGGGCGACACACGCAGCTTCACATGAATTTCGGAAGAATTCAATGATGGCCAATAGTGACCTTTCAAAATACCTTTTGTTTATAGTTTGTCATTTGTCACTGTTAAACAGCCTAGACCTTTATTTTGTGTAGAGATGAAACATTGTCGAAAACAAAGGGTCTTCATGATAAATCAAATATGATGAATGGTTGTCGGTATTCAGCTGTCAGTTTCAGTAGGAACTTGTGTGTGTGTGTGTGCATATGAGTAGTTTAGTTTTTTTCCTGAGTGGCAGTCACTCAGGTAAACAATAAAAACACTGGTAGGAGATCGATAAATCAATCAATTAATACCAGTCCAGCGTGGTTTATCTTATCGATCAAATTAACTAACTAGTCCATTTAATAACTAGGCTGACATAATCAATTTAACATCAACAGAATATTTTAACAAAGAAAACTTGTTATTAATGATAAAAAATTCATTGCCCAATACGCAAATTATTTAATTGTAGAAATCTTTTAATGTCAATTCAATCATGTCACAATTTCACTCGATTGATGAGTTGAAATCAATTTCTCGTCTAAAAAAATTAGAGCAGAGGAAAGTTATTAAAAGTCAGCTGATTCTGATTTTTTTAAAATTGATTCAAAATGCACTTTTTATTTCAATTCTGAACACTCATCACACAAAACAATGAATCAATATTTACTATAGTTGATGCATACAAGACAGAATTACAACTGATAATAGATAAGTAGCATAGTTCGAAGTTCAAAATCACCCTTTCTTGGATTTCTCGAGTTTCTTTCTAGTTGGGCATAGGGTTTCATACTTGGGCTTTTCAGTGGGAGTTGGACGCTGACAACTCAACCCTTCCACTTTTCCGCGAGGACTCGAGCTAAGCAACTGTGTGTGCGCCGGGGCCACAGCAGCAGGATGTTCGCTAACTACGCCTCATGTGGTCTAGGGTTCGACCCCGTCCACAGACGCACTCCTTTACTTCGCTAAGCCAGTACTAAGATCGGTGAAAAGGCAAAAGTTGGATATGACGCTAGCAACCCCATCCTGCAAAAACAAATACCACCGTAAGCGAAACTTTAAAGCTCTAGATTGAAGCCCTACGTTCTAATGGGATCGCGTAAATGAATAAAAAAACGCACGAGTTAGGATTGCATCGACCGGAATCGAATCAGAACCTCCATTGTGGTCGGCTGGTAAGCAGATTGTGAATCTGACTGAATTCTTGTAAGAGGATGCTTAGATGAGGCGAAATTTTGTCGCGAAATAAAAAGCATACATGACCAGACCATTTCCTACAAGATTCTTTATTTTACTTTGAAGTTTCCGCAGTGACACAGTTTTCATTTAGGAATTGGATATTAGAGGAACAAGACTCACTGAGGCATCAAGTGGAACTGTAATGGGATGAGGCAACGCCTTGAGCATCTAAGGGTGACGTGAAGATCATATGAGGGGGGATATGAAGGCATGTGGACAATCGTGAAGACAGTTGAGTGTGATGATGGTAAGGAACCGATCTCCAATGAAGCCCTACTTTCCACTCGTGAGGTAAGGAGTGGACAACTATAATAGTAATATTTCATCCTTCTTATCATGATAAAGTTTCGAATACAAGAAAAAAGAAAACCTTATAATAATAAAGCAAAGAAATAACCCTTATCTTCAGAAACTTACCCTAATGTGAATAAACAATTCTGTTGTAACCATACAGAAGCTAACGATGTGTGGAACACAGGTTTGATATGTTGTATCATTTGTACGAGAATGCATATTACAGAAGCTAATACCACCAACTCGTGCAGCATTTCGTGTTCCCCAGATAGGTATTCACGTAGAAGTATGGAAGTCATCGGATATTTCGAAGTGTGTAGTGAACACAATTTCTCCATTGACGACTCTAAACACTGATGGACAAAATTTTAAAAACAAAATATTGATGAAATAGTGTGTGAAGTGATATGAGAACAATAAAAAAAGGCATGACAATTGAGCACTACTCGTAGTAATTGCATTAAATGGATGACCTGGGTCCCATAGCTCAGCTGGTATAAAGCACTAAGATTAGTAACTCGAGGTCAACATAGTTTGATTTGTGCAGCGACTCAGTCTATCGTTTTTACCCTGAATCATCACTCCCATTATGTCGATAACTGACTGCTAATTCTAGACATCAGTCTCACAAAATTTCACTATCGAATATGCATTTACAAAAATCTCAGTCAGCCAATGACGCCTGACAAGAACCTGCAGTTCCATCTCATTGGAAATGAGAGTTGGTTGTACTACCTCGGTGTGTCTAGAACAAGGTTCAAAAATCCATGAAGCACATGTTGATTGGAGGTCGAGTTATTTTCTTTTCACCATAAATCTAAGTCTATTCTTCAAAACAAAATGATGATTTGTCAAATTAAGCAATAAAGAAAATACCTCACCATCTCAAAGATAAACTCTGAGAATTGATGGTTTAATGGCCATAGAAGGAAATGTCTACTTCAAACTAATTTGTTCGAAATCTATCACACAAAGGTAATGTAGTCAAAAGATGCTTCAAGTGTTGTGAATTGTAATACTATTACACCTTTATTTAATTAAATTTTAAATCTTCCCAACGATTCATGGAACTGAAGTACTCGGTTTCAGGTTGACATGTCTGTCGGCTTCTTGTGCAGATGCCTCGATGATGTATAGGCATGTAATTAGAAGTTAATTGATGGATGGTCATTAGCAGATGATGGATCCCAAATACGACGAAATGCACATCCTGAATTTCACTGCTAGTTAGCAATTTGTTATAAGTGAACTGAATAAGCGGTCGCTACTTTGTTATGCCTGCGCCTGCTAATTACTGTAACGGTAAAAAAAACTCGACTGATACGCTAATACGTCTGTTTGTCCCGTAGTGCCTTTTGATTTACTGAGTCACGCAAATATCAAAAGAGCAAGGCTTGACTGTGGCTGTGAGATACCGTATGTACTGCACTATATCGTTTAAGAAACATACATTATCTTAACCATAGTAAAGTCGGCTCACTACCGTGAGAATGTCTTGTTCTTATTGGTTGGTGATTAGACAAAGATCCAGGTGAAACGAAAGAAGATGAATTGGTCACACGCTAAATCATAAAATGCATGAGAAATGATACATTGACATAGTAACGCATCATATGACAAATCCCACGATTCGTGAGAGCGGATGACATACTATTTTGTGCTGGGTTATATATCAAATACACAATAATTTGATGTTAGACTTTGGAGCACAGTCAAATAGCAATCAATGTCTTTTGAACTTACACATCCTGTGTCTCTTGAGTCCTATGAACAGAATATTGAGAAAACGTATACCTTAACCACCCACCCACCCACCCCAAACGTTCGAATCTGCATCATTAACTCAGAATGTATTCACTACTAATGTATCTATGGTTAACTTGCCCACTATATATATCATTGACGTTGGTTAGTTAACTAGCTGGAATTTATATTCGACAATGAGTTACACTTGCTATAACACTGGTTGCTAACTGTTAAGGCGAGATTCGGTCCTTAGACTAATTGACCGTAGGCTGGATGCTCAAGGCGATAATAAGCCACTAACTTCTCTCCAACTTAATAGGATAAGTTAGCCTACAAAAGGATTTTGATAATCATAATAGCTTTATTCCAAAACAGTACTTGCGATACAGGATGGAATTCCCAGCATTTTACTACAGTATTGCATCCAGTTAGTAAATTAACAATAAAATAAAATTTTACATAGATTAAGGTTTATCTCAGTTCGTTTTGACAACATATTAGCATGTCGGTAGCAAAGACCAAATTAAACAGAGTATTAGGTGTTGGAAAAGTAGGTTTTAGCATATTTACTGGCGTAAACAGAAAGAAAGAAAGAAACAAAGCTGCACACAACAGAAATTAGAGGGAGAAAAGGAAAAGAAAGAAAGATAAACGTTTTACCTATAAATGATATGAGTTGGAAAGACGAGATCCACTTGTTCTACTCACTATTTAAAAAGTTATAGGTATCACTCCTAATGCTTTCTTTATGTCACAGAACACCACCTAAGTAGGGCATGGTTGAGTTTTGTACAGGCTAGTGCGAGCATTTAGTTTCCTATATAGGCTTCTGGTTTTCCCTGAAGAGATACAAGGGGAGAGTTGTGAATGAAGAGGGTGTTGTGAGTCAGATAAAATGGATTTCGACCATTTTTTCACATGAGTCCATGTGCCTGTCCACCAGAATATTAACAAGATGGCAAAGTGGAACGTTGCTCACCCTGCTGACGACCTTTAATATCCTACGAAATAAGGTATAGTCTTTCTTCAATAGCCCTGGAAAAACTAAGGGGGAACAATAGAGAATAATAGGCAGAATACGGGAGTAACAAATTGTAGGAGTAAGGGTTGGGTTACAGCAGAATGTCTTAACCTCTTGATCTAGAAGGTAAGACGGAATATTTTCTTAGAAATCGTCAAGATATGAGACGACCAGGAAAGATCAGAAGATAGAGTGACGCCTAGGTATTTAATTTCCGACTTGGTTTCTATTTCACTGCCATCTATGTTGCACACCTCGTGAGTGCTAACTAGTTTGTTTAGGTCAGATTTGTGCCTAAAGGTGAAATTAACTGTTTGGTTTCAGTTAAGACCGTTTTCCTTGAACCATTGGCTGACTTCTGATAAAAAGCCGTTTTGGTTTAGCGCAGTAACTATGGCATTTGACAGGCAAAGATACAGTCAGGTCATCAGCATATTTGACAAAATTAATGTCATCTGAAGATGATAGGTCATGTAGAAAGAAAGAAAAGAGAAGTGGGGAAAGTACAGAAACTTGGGGGACACAAGCTTCAGTGAGCACAGCAGAGGAGAATTTACCTTTCTATACGGTATACTGCATTCTGTTTGAGAAATAGGAATGCAGCCAGTTTGTGACCCAGGACTCAGTTTGTGTCATAGAGAGCTTATTTGGCAAGAGACATCTAGGTACAGAGTCGAAAGCAGAAGTGAAGTCGAGGGTTAATTAAGAAGGATGAAGTGAAATAATATCAGAATTTCTTTTTGTGAAAACAAAACTGTAGACTTACTTCAAATAACGGTTTTGTCACCTCATTTACATCTACAGAATTTGCAAGATCTTCAAAAATCTTACACAACGAGACACAAGTTGCAGAAACTGGAAAATCGTACGGTAGGCCAGGCATACGCAGCAGATCACAGAGGACTTGTAGGCCACCTTGACTAACAAACTGTGGACACATTGTCTGAGTAGTGTGTGATACAAATACTAACGGCTTCTCAAGAAATTTACACTAAAATTAAAATAAGAATAATAAATTCTTTATGAAGCATACAACGCGCAGACCACATTTGAATATATACACAGAGGCTAAATAGTATGCTAGCAAATGAATAAAGACAGTGATGATTTACATGACTACATGAGATTTCCAATACTAGTAGTGGAACAACAGAACACAAGGGCAAGACAGACAACAGATCGTTTATACTAAGGAAATCAACACATATTTATAAATGTTCATGTACATTATTATAGATTATTGTTAGCAGATAAACACACAGTTTTCATATTGGTTGTTTCTCAGTGAAAGTTAATCTTTCATCTCTCTTTGTGGGTGTTTGTTGAATGTCGGATCATCCATATGCTAACTCTATCCGCCTACGCACAGTCTTTATTCTTATTTTTCCCAAGACCAATAAGAATGGGACATAAAAATTGACGTAAATTAATGCCTACCAATTTGGCTAGCAGACATCTTTCACAATAGTAGTATAGAGTGTGGTAGAATCTGATTTTTCAAGTGTTGGTTAGTAGGGATTTAGTTGGTTTCAGGATTTCATCATGAGCTGATATTAGTTAGAGAACCATTGGAAAACCAGCTGGGAGTACTGGACAGCTGTTTCGTCCTAGTTTGGAACTCTCAAGCAGTACGCACCCACCAACAATGTTCGAACCCAGGACCTTCCGGTTACAAGGCGAGTTCGTATACCATTAAAAGCCACTGGGACCCGATCCAATGGTCCTTAATATCTAACTTCTGCCAATTCACGACATAGGACGACCGCTAGCCAATGTCTTCGGAGAGTATTTGTCCTCACACTCGACCCACTGCACCCTACTGGTCACGACTTCGAATCCCGGTGGGTGCGTACTGCTGAAGAGTATTAAACTAGGACGAAACAGCTGTCCAGTACTCCCAGGTTTTCCAATAATTCTCTAACTACTGTCAGCTCATGATGAAATCCTGAAATCTGATTTTTCTTGTGACTCACACAAAGAATAGCAAATGTCAGTGGATTTTTATTATTTAGTTATTTATACCTAATACGTAAAGGTATCTACTCTACAGTTTCAGCTAGCAGAGGAATATATATATATATTAAATAGGAGTTCTGGCGATTTTTCAAAAACGACATGAACACCTAGCATGAATATGACTGACTTTACTGCACGACAGAGAAACTATTTTGATATTGTGTTTATTCCCGAAGAGAAACAATCATCACCACAACATGAAAATCAGTTTGTCTGATGATAACTGAGTACATTTCTAAGTAAGAGAAATATTGAATTTATGTGGATTTCATACATAAAGTGAAGGCTAAGGAGAAAAAATAACATGTGCTAATTACTGTGGACTACGGCGCCTTCAACTTTTAGTTTACTTGTAAGTTATGTGAAGAATAATGGCTCGTTGGTTCATGCATTCAACTGTAAGCTAGCTAGTTGGTAGCAATGCCTGAACTCCACACAGTACACACCAACTTCTGGATAGTTAAATAGCATCGCTGATCTGCACAACGCAGAAGCTCGAATACATGAGGACACTGGATTCCATTTCAGTGGCTGAATGGCCAACTGCTTCTACTTGGCTCGTAACCATCTCAAGGTGATGGGGGTTCAATCGATAATACAGTTAAAGGTGTTAGTTTTTGAAGAGTCGCGAACTGGCGACGGAGGACAATGTTGGTTGTCAAAGATCAGGTTGGAAAAGAGCTATCCTAATTGGGCGGAGGGGGGTGGCTGGAGACATTTGGTGATATGGCTTAAAACGGTTGTTTTCAATGGCTAGGGCAGATGCATTCACTCTTAACGATTTATAATATCCAATAAAATTCTACTGTTCTTCCACACATTACTATTATTTTGCCTCATAATCCTATTTATCTCCCTCTCTCTCTCTTTGGATTCTCCTTTCTACTTTCCTCTCTTGCTTTGTGTGCTACATGGAGTGTGACAACACAAATTGATTCATATCTTGAAACCCAAACTAGGACCATCAACTAGACAAGCCATCGCTCGAGTAGGACCCGAAAGGGAAGCGGCGAGTTGGTCGTCAGTGTTAGGGTGACTTGAAGGAGGTCATGTGAAGAGAAGATGAAAGCATGTGGGCACACTTGGAGCTGAGTGAAAAAGTTGGCAGAAAACCGAAGGCAACGGAGACGCGTGGCTGAAGCCCTATGTTTCTCTAGGAATTAAAGGATATAATAAATAATAATAATAACTCACCATATTTAGCATAAAGTCGGATAAAAACATGTTAGGTGGTGATACAGGGAGATGTTCGGTACGATTTTTGTTCGAGCTGTCTTCTGTGACTGACATTCGTCTACAATCAACAGATGTTTCTAAAGTAACCATGGGTATCATCACTGTGTCGGAGGCAGTATTTCCGGCTTGTACATTAGCCGAACGGGTATTCGTTTGCCTATCTTGATTAACATCACTATCACTGTTGTAGTCATCGTCATCATCATCATCGTCATCTTCACCGCCGGATAGCATAACTGCATCCTCTTCAGCGACAGCAAGAGAACGTCGGACACCACTACTACTCAAACTTAAGGTAGCATCTGTGCTAGGCTGACTAGTACTCGCTGAAGACCTCTGTACCACCTGTACCGAAGAATGTGATGGTTCATCACTGGCATCAGTTGTTGACATAGGCCAACTGGAACTATCACCACTTCGTGTGGAATCTGACATTATGCTTGAATGACTAGGAAAATATGACATATTTTCGGATATTAATTTTGCTGGTGTTTGGCCAAGATTCACAACATGACGTAGACACTAAAAAGAAAACAAAGCAAATAAATAAAATGGGATTCACAATCATCAAATGAAATTTTATTCAATAACAGCTGTGTATAAATTCGTTATGAGTTTTTCACCCATACACACGTGAAACAAACAAACAAACAAACGTTATTATTCAGTGGAAATATGAATAGCCCAAGGGAAGTGACAGTAACCCTGTGATGACAAACTCTGATCACCTTAAGAAAAAGCATCCAAAATATGACCAGCTGGAGAGTACTATGATATTTCTTTGGATTCCACCAAAATGGGATTTATAGTTTCAGCGACACATCTTGAATTCACTCTGTTCATCACAGCACAGTCGCTTTTAGCGGGGGATCTACGATACCCTACAGCAAGCTTTGCTTAATCATTCGTAAACCCACATTCCAAATCGCCATTTCCTACACACTTTGCCTTCTTTGGTGTATGTGAGTGAATTCACTCAATGTTCTCTCTTCAGAGTATGCCCGGTCTACCTCCATTTCCTCCTATAAATTAGTTAGGCAATAAGTTTTTGCTCCGTTGGTTGGTTGGTTGCCAGAATTCTTTGTTACCTATCCTTTTAGACCACTTGAGCATCATCAGGGTAGAGCGGAATGAGTTATTGATGAGAATCTGTAGCTAGCTGTTGTTAGTGCTTTCGTGATGTTGGGCACGTCACACATCCCTGAAGCACAGAGGAGTAATAATAACTTCACATAAATAATGTTCAATCATATTGTTTAGATTGTGCGTCGGTGGCACAGTGGTTAGGACTCTCGCCGACCATGCACATGGTCCGGGGTTCGAGCCCACACCGGCGCACACCTGATATCTATGGTCGGCCTGCAAAATTTGGGCTACCGATATCCATGCTGAAAATTCCATACTTGTACCAAAAATACAGTGTGGAATCAAGCTGTAAATCAAAAATAAAAAATCAAATCCCTCAAAATCACAGGTACTCCTTGCTGACGAGTGTCGATAAGTACGAAATCTATACCAAAGGGTTTCTGCCGATTGCTTCCAACCGTCTAATAACAGTTTATCATTTAGTTTGCAAGGTCGTTGAAACTGTTTATGTTTTTCTTGATGTATTGAAAGCCTTTTCATACTCGATAAAGTCGAGGTAGAGTTGACTGCCACATTCTATACTCTGGTCTATGATGGTTGGTGTGCAGTGTTGCAAATTGATCCGCAGACAATTTGATTCCCTTGAATCTAGCTTGTCCTTGGAGGCGTTTCGCCTCCAACAGAATCGGTTCACCTCATAAACTCACAGACAATTATGAAACGAATATATAAAGGGTCAGATAGATTACTTGTTAGAAAAGTTAATTCAAGTTTATGCACACATATTATAACTATCCACCTACAGAAATTGCATATTTAGAAACAACCGGTTTCAATTCTGAATGTGATCGTAGTAATTCGTGAACAGCATTACTCATTTGACCAGCTGTCAAATTATTTGCTAAATTCTGTCCAACACTGCAACGCATATCCAATGGTATTTGTGACATAAAGTCACGAACACGTCTAGTTTTCATTGTTGATAAATATTCTGGTGAAACTAAAGTGTTCAGATAACGACCAATTACACCACTGGAGAGAATTGCTTCAATACCCCGAGAATTCAACGCCAAAGTATTTAATAAAGCTGGTAATTGTACAAGGAAATCACGATTTTGGGGCAACGGTTGTTCTGTTAGAGCTTTCAAAATATCTGTTGTAATATTTTTATCCTAGAGGTTGAAAGGAAGAAAGCATTTAGGTATATCTGTATCAATAACAAATGACTAGAGCAAGCACTTTTTTTAATGATACCATCATCAGACAGACACAGGCGTACAGTTGAAATCTCGAAAATTTACTTTTTTAGAACCAGTGACAGTTATGGATAGCAACCTATTCATCAATAGGTGGATTACGAGACAAAAAAACAATCTAGTCACCAAATTATACTCACTCAGAGTGACGTATCTTATTAGGCATAAAAAATTCAGGTACGAGTTAAATTTCTTTTGCGCCAAGTAGATTTTATAAATAAGAATACGATGTGCATGACCTTATAACAAAATGTGCGATCTTATGAACACAGCCTGGCACTGCCGATCATGGGAGCACTTCCGTATTCTTATCGAAATGCTCTCTCATGAAGCCAAGCCTCTAACACGTAAGTCCTACTCACTGCCTTCACAAAACGGGGGTTCCCCACGGAAAGTGAAATGGTAAGTCTAAACGTCTGGCACCTACAACCAGACTGGTGGACAGGCAGGTCTGACTATAGGAGCTACATAACTCTGATTTCAAACACATGGTGTACATAGGCTCCAGAATCTGAACAGATCGAATGGTGTATGAGCTGGCTTGGGACACAGGAAACTACGAGAACGTAGTTCTACTGCCGTGTACATCAGTCAAAGCCTTGGAAAACGGCTTCTTAAGACAATCAACTGCTTCAGTCTGGATACAGGAGCAGTACATCCTACCCTTCGTATAAACCACACTGTCATTCTATGAAACTTGATAATCTCAAATCAACGTTGTTTAACTTAAGATTTCAAAAGCACATGTGAATACCTTTTTTTTAAAAAAAAACCATTCGTCTAGACCACTTATCATGACTGTGCCCTCTGTTCTCTCTAACACGTAATGCATGGAATTCCCAATTGATGGGTAGATGGGTTATTATTTTTTAGTTTTAATGAAGTAGTATTTAACTACCACATACATAAATACATACACACACACACAGACATCGAGAAATAGCTTATTATCCTCTCCCCCCCCATTTGAGTAGAACACATGATGCTTTATTTAGACATCTACTAGTACACAAAAAGTGCACATGTCCCACATGAACATACATATAATACACACACGCACCGGTTTCGTATTAATCAACCGTTAGTATGTAGGACACAACAATAACAAAGACGATGCGCTATTTATCTACACAATGTAATTATACAATATCACACAAATCATGTGACGATATAAGAACTCAAATACTACCACCACTACTCATCATATCTATGTTTTAGGTAGGTATGAGAAGAGCAATAGACAAGAAATAGAACATATACAGAGAGTGAGAGGTTTAGCGAGTCACATGTGTAATGTGAATGTATTAATTAGATCAATAGCTAAAGCATGAAACAAACAAAAGTAGCGAACCTTTTAGGTCTCCTGAGTTGCTGTTATTCCTCTCTTATTCCATCACACTACACTTTACGATCTACCTATCCCCACCCAATACATATATATATATATATATATATATAATATATATATCATCATTATTACTATTAAACTAGAAGGCCAACATGCTGAAAAAGTACCAGTATGTGTCTATATTTGTGAAAGGATTACTTAAGCTCAAAATGGAAATATTCAGAATGATATCGTATTCGACATAATCGATAATGATGCAAAGAAACTTCTGGCTTTTTAAATGTAGTGCTGATAGTAATAATAATAATAATAATTACTGTTGTGATGAATGCCACGAGTTCGTTCATTTCTTTTGGTTAACCATGACCGCATTCTCTTTATGTTGCATTCCCTTGCACTGTGAGTGGAACGAAGACTTCAGATTTCGTTAACGGTGATGGGTATTTTCCCAACGCGATGGAGTTGCTAGTCACATACCACCCGACCTTCCCGTCCTCTTCACCACGCTTACTGTCAGTTAGATGGGTGGTTTAGAGGCTGTGTCGACTTGACACCAAACCCGGGGCACATGGGGGTCTAAAGGCCACATTAAAGACCGCGCGCCATTTATTTATTATAAGTTTATCATGATATATAGTTGAATCTAGAAGCATCAAAAAGCATGCGTTTCTAATTGTCAAGATAAATCTTTGCATTATTCAATGATATTACTGGCACTTTAGTGTGTCAGTTCTACTCTTGCCTTATGAAGGCTAATCAATAAATAAATCAGCTGTACACAATAATTAGTCTGAATTCAAGGAAAAAAGTACTCAAGAAAGATAAAGTACTTTTAGCTCAACACAATAATAACTGAGCTATAAACACACATGACAAATATGCATAATGAAATGCAAACTTATCTATTGATTTTTAACTACGGAAGTGCTCATAAAGTAGCCAGTTAGCCTAATATCATCTATCCCAGTATATCAGAAACAAGCTGAAAGGATTACTGATATTTATATATACAAATGATAATTGATTATGTACATCACATGTTTTCAGTTATCCAATGTAAAATACGGAAGAAGTTTGCACAGAAGTGTGCATTTAGCTTAAATTAAGATGTTGTCAGTACTACTTATGAACACTTTTTTCAGAACTATCCGTCAAAAAGACAAATCTCATAAATAATTGATTGTAGAAAC
The DNA here is from genome assembly GCA_944472135.2 of Trichobilharzia regenti. Classification (NCBI taxonomy): domain Eukaryota; kingdom Metazoa; phylum Platyhelminthes; class Trematoda; order Strigeidida; family Schistosomatidae; genus Trichobilharzia; species Trichobilharzia regenti. The sequence goes on from OX235264.1 coordinate 101,257,841, forward strand.
TAAGGTTAACAGACCTATGAAATAAACTACATAAGGAGCACAAACGTGTTTTAGCACGGGCAAGTCTGTCTCTGTATGTCTGGATTCAACATAGAACATGGCACCGAAGTGCAGCAGTTCCAGTTGCCACGTTCCAAATAGCACGCAGAGGTAGACAAGATAAGTGAAGAGAATCAATACAGTCTGACAAGTATAAGAGTCAAACAGAATGGGTAATGGTAGACAGGAATATGAAAGATTACAGAGACTGAATACATCTGCGCTGGCCATTGACAACGATTTTGAGCCAATCCAAACAGAACGAATAGCACATGAACCTGTTTTGGTCACCGGTAACCATGGAAAACGCTGCTTCACCCCCTTGTCAATCAGACTTCAAGTTGAAGGTTCGGTGTGGGGCCTCTTGAGACAACCACCAGCTTTGACCTGGGAGTCTAGGTAGTAGTATCCCAACGCACGCACAGACTATGAGATTTTGTCTGGCGATTCTCTTGGCACCCATTATGTACCAAGCTTGTCTTAAAATAACCACCAACTGCCAACACTGTGTGCTGTTGACAAAAATGCACTGTAAGAAACCGAAAAGTCCCTTGGTGGCAATAAACTAGTCAATATCACCAACTGTTCATTACAAGTGATTAGGCTTCGAATCAGGACATTTATACCACAAGCATTTTTTTAAGAAAAAATGGCAGTGTCGTTTTCCTTTCTTGTTTTCTACAAACTACTACTTCCTCAAGCGTATCAGAGACCTGCTGGTTAGGAGAAAGGTTAGACCGAAATATTTTACTCCCGTTTCCCTGGAAAACGGGCATGCCTTCATGGAGCACTGAAAAAATGAAAATAAAGATCAACAAAATAGTATTTGACTAGACCCATTGGAAAGGAACAAATAGTCATAGTAATAATCTTAAAATATGCAATAAACGATTCGTTAAGTTCAAACTCTGAACAAATAGTAGTAACTAACTGCAAAAACAGCTTTATTTACCTGCATAGCTGATATGCGCGACGGGTAGGTGTACAAATAGTTAGTAATTGTTTCCATGGCAAAAAGTGATAGATGTGGAGTAAAATGACTGGAACCATTAAGGAAAATCTGACGTAAAACATTGGGAAGGTTATCATCCATAACTGAGTGCAACACTTCGCCCCATTCTGAATCCAAGCAAAGACGTTTAAGCAGATTGAGTATAGATTTCATGAGCCCAGAACGCTGTGTATTCAAAGGTTGTTCACCATCAGAGTGATCCGATTTCTAATGGATAAACATTGTTTAGTATAACAAAAATCGATATGGAAAGATTTAGAAAAGAAATGGATTAAGCTAAATCTAATGTGTTTAAGTGACAACTATGACTACTAACTTTATTTATTATTTCCTTTAATTCCTAGAGGAACATAGGGCTTCAGCCACGCGTCTCCGTTGCCTTCGGTTTTCTGCCAACTTTTTCACTCAGCTCCAAGCGTGCCCACATGCTTTCATCTTCTCTTCACATGACCTCCTTCAAGTCACCTTAACACTGACGACCAACTAGCCGCTTCCCTTTCGCGTTCCACTCAAGGGCTTGTCTAGTGATGTCAGAGTATGGCCAATCCATCTCCATTTCTTCCTGCCTATTTGTTGCACAATCGGTTCCTGCTGTTTTGGTTCGAGCATTGCCAGAGATCCCTGTTGCTGATCTTTTCTGACCGGCCATCTGATCTTGAGTATTGAGTGAAGACAGCTATTAATGAAGGTCTGTAATTTGTTTGAGGTGTTCTTAATGACACGCCAAGTCTCTGATCTATATAGTAAGTATCACTGACTTCAGATTGGAGTTGAAAATCCGGATCTTATTTTCATTTTCATGCTGAGTGCTGTCGACATCCACACAGACTTAAGAGTAATGAAAGCTTGTCTTGGTTTTCCCATCCCTGCTTTGATATCCTCGTCAGTTCCGCCTGTACTTCAAACGATGCTTCTCATGTAGGTAAAGGAGGTTGTTTCTTTCAGGTTCGTTCCATTTATACTGATTGTTGTCTGTTGTTGCCACTGTCGCTGCTGGCCAGGAATCTTCATCACCTCTGTTTTATCTATGTGTACCTGGATTCCTATATTTGATGCTTCTTCTGCCAACTTGTTGCTTTTCACTTGCATATCTTCCAGTTTGTGGGAAATCAGACATATATCATCGGCGAAGTCTAGATCCTCCAAGTTTTTTGTGTGGGTCCATTTTATGTCTGTTTCCTCATCGCCTGTTGTCTGTCACATTATCCAATTTACTGCAATCAGGAAATCATTGGTGATAGTAGACAGCCTTGTCTCACTCCCGTCCTCACTTCGATGGATTCCGTAAGTTTCCCGTTGTGGATTACTTGGCATGCATCATTGTCGTATAACTGTTGGATGGGATGTATAATTGTCGATGGGACCCCGTAGTAGCGAAGTAGTTGCCAAATCACCTCTCGATCGACGCTGCGCTATCGAAGGCCTTTTCAAAGTCGAAGAAGTTGAGATAGAGAGGTGACTGCCATTCCAAGCTTTGTTCAATGACGATCCGTAGTGTGACGCTTTGATCAATACATGACTAGTTTCTCCTGAATCCAGCTTGTTCCAGTCGAAGTTTTTCATCCAGGGCTTGTTTGATTCTCTCCAGGATGATGCGGCTTAATATTTTCCTTGGAATGGACAGGAGCATAATTCCGCGCCAGTTTTTACATTGACTTAAATCTCCTTTCTCTGGCAGTTTGAATAAGTAGCCTTTCTGCCAATCCTCGAGTACTTTGCCCTCTTCCCACACCTTCTCCAGTAGTGGTGTCATCAAGTCCGCTGTTGTCTCTGGGTCCATTTTCAATGCTTCTGTTGGAATTCCATCTTGTCCTGCTGCTTTTCCGGTTTTTAGCATCTCGATTGCATTCAAAACCTCTGATTTCGTCGGAGGGTCGATGTTCACTGGTAGTTCTGCTTCCGTTGTTGGTATTGCTGGGCGCGTTGTAGGTGGTGGTCGATTTAGAAGTCTTTTGAAGTGTTCAGCCCAGTATTTCCTTTGTTCCACCTCTTTGGTGATTGACTTTCCATTGTCATCCTTTACTGGCTTAATCTGTGTCGAACTTTTGCCCGATAGGTGCCTAGTTGTTTGGTAGAGTGTGGCGAGGTCTCCTTTGCCTGCGGCTTGTTCTGCTTCACTTGACATGGCTTCATAATATTTTCTGAGCCAACGTCTGCTCCTCTTCTTACTTTTGTGTCCAGTAGGCTGCGCCTCCACTTCCTTCAGATTGAGATGAAGTCAATTTGGTTTTTGGTTCGCCCATCTGGTTACATCCATGTTATTATATGGCAATATAAAAAATGACTGATCGCATTTTAACAGAACACTTAGCATAAAATTGTAGCACTTCAAGTTATCACACTCCATGTAGCACACAATGGTAGGAAAAAGAAGTCAAATTCAAGAGAACTTTACTCAGCAGAAATGTATGGTAAAAAGAACAATAAGATGGAAGAAGATGGGGGTTTAGTGGACATGGGAAATGGATACAAGATTGATACATCTGCACTTTTGAGAAATTTGAGACATACCAGTAAAAGTCTCAGGTCACTGAGGATCCCCACCAGGCAATCTACGCCTCCCTATGAGCTTGGCCCAAACCAATACTCAGAGACTTAATGGAGTGTAGTCGCCTGACAATACCCAACATTTTTCAGCCCAATCCAATGTCAGACAACACTGATCGATGGTAAAAGTGGCAGCCTAACATGTGTCTTAATCGATGCGGCGTTACATCCTGATCGACCGAATTCCCTTCAATATTTTTCATAATGCAGAATCCCTCACTAATCACACAGAGACTCACGCTAAATGAATGGATGGAATCCGACTCCTTACATTATAAATACAAAACAATTGAGGAACTATGTGGTAGTGGGATGCTTCAGATGAGAAGCATCTCATTGCTCTTCGACCATCATTATAACATAAATTTGATAATATACTTACACGACCATAGTGAAATGCTTTATTGACCAACTCAACAAGTATATTACTATCGACATCTATGTCAAACCTTAACTCATTTCACCACTTTTTTAAATGTCAAGATTTGATTTAAATGCACAAACTAGTAGTCATAGTTCGAGAGTTACTTACATTCAAAACGAATATTATCGTAAACACACACATATTCACGGATATGCCCAAAGATTATTTAGGTATGGCATTTTTAAAATAGAAATAGCTTTAAAATAACTTACATCTGCAGACGTTGATGTTGATGCACCTTGAAGAACAACTCCCACTTCATAACTCAGTCTGTCAACCAAAATACCAACAACATGTTGACGACTTGAAGAAATACTCATCAAGATTTGATCAGTCACACGGACAGCTCTGGTGACATAGCTTAAATAATCATTATGCGGGAATGCCAGGAAATAAGCTGCATCATTGTGTCCAAAACACCACTAGAGCTAAGAGGTGCATTCTGTGTATTTCCTAAATTTCGAATGACAATAATTACATTTGAAATAGATGCATTTACCTGGACCCGAGTTCTCTTCATAACAAGCTAAATGATATAAGAAAGACAGTAAAGCAGTTGTGAAATGCTGATTTGTACTTCCAGCAGGAGCTTTAATAGTACCATCTACAAGTCCTTGGACCCACTTTCTAGTCAGATTAGGTAAAATACCATGATAACTGGATAATCCAGTGGATCCAACCAACGAACCCCAACTGGAAATGAAAAGAACAACGGAAATAACTAGTTAATAGGATAATTAAGAATTTAAGACTGTGTTGACCCTAGAGCTTGGACACATCAAAGTGCTACCACCATTGGTTACGACTTCTGCCACTTCATCCCTTTGAGACTTTTGCCTTCCTTTTTAAAACCCTTCATCAGATATGAGACGTAAAAAGCTTTACTCAATGAATTAATCAGTGCGGTTTCACGTTGGTCCGACTAATTACTTCTGAAAATGTTCTCGCTTATCTTTCCTACTCACCCACATTTCCTATTTTCGACGTATATTTCAATACTGACACTTTGTTGTCGCTCCAGTTTCCCTCTGCTAACATTATTACACTTACATGTTGGTACAAAAAGTTGCAATTTGTAGCAATTCACAAATACGCTAGATCTTGTACTTATAGTTAAGACTTCGTAATCTACATTACCGCTAAGTGCACGACTGTTAGCTGTTGCTATTCATTTGAACTCTCATGTGGGTTGCCTAAATCTTCACTGATATTTAGTCATTCTATTCAACCCAAAACTTTATTACAGTTGAACTGTTTCCATCTGGCAAGTTGCTACAGTTAGCGGATAACGAATGATGATGGCGAATCAAGACTATGAAAAATCTTTTTCAATGTTTAGAAGTATGAACATTTTTTACAACTAACTTGCTAGTTCAACTTACTTTATGCCCCATCGATGAGAATTAACTATAGCAGTCAATGTTCGGAGAGCACACGCTTTGATACCCAAATACTGACCATCTGGTAAGCCAAGTACTTCAACAAGTTCATCTAACAGGCTAGGATACAAATAACGTTCGTCGACTTCGAAAGTATACGCTTTTAAAACAAAACAAAACAAAAAAGGGATGAAATCCAGTCCAAGTAACTGAAACATAGTGTTAAAATCTGCTAGAACACAGTTCAAACTCAAAAACAAAGGAGACCAACACACAGAAAAGCTTATAGCCTCAGCTGCATGCAGTTACTGCGTCATGAGTTCAGCACCTATCTACAATATTGCATCTAATTTCATCGTACATTAAAAAGGAGTATTACAAAAAGATATATATAAAAAAACATGGCAAAAATAAACCAAAAGACGAAACTCAGAAATAACAAAGAAAAAAACAAAAGAAAAGAAAAAAAGCAAATGAAAAATACCAAGTAGAAAGGAAGATAAACACTAATATTGAAAAAAATATTTCAGTACTGGGTAATGGAAGCTATGATATGTTTATGCGTGGTGAACAGTAACAGCTATGATCAAACAAGAAATTATGAGATGTTCTTAAGAATGTTTATAGCCAAGATGATCAGTTAATTTGATTGAACAACACTAAACAATCATAAAATAAACACTTCAGGTTGTTTTTTTATTGTCAGCACTAATGCAGTGTTAGTAGTGGTAGTGTGAGTAATCATGCATAATACAAATTTTTTAAGATGGTGATAGTGGCGTTCACAAACAAGATTGCCAGTTAAATAGTGCCGAACAAAGAACAACCACAAAACTAATATTACATGATGGTTAATGACAGGACAATTTTTTTAATAATCATAGTGATAATATAGTCGGACCCGGTAGATATACAAAAGAAGGAATAGAGTAAAGTACAAAAAAAGTAAGCCAACGATAATTAATTTTAAGCAGCTAAGTATGTTTAAGAAGGTTGTTCACTATAGAGTACAAATAATAGAGTATAAGGGGGAAATAACAAGGGCCAAAATTATGTTATTAACAACAAAGCATCATAGGTTTCACGCTTAACGTTGTCTCTGTCACTTAGAACACGGGCCAAATATGGTACCGTTGAGTTCCTATACTTGGTTGTACGAGCATATATTATTTTGTACTGATTTCTGGTTCTACCTGATGAGATACAAGGAGAGAGTTGGGAATAGAGGGGGTGTTGGGGGTCAGAGAGTACGGTTTTAGACCATTTTTCGCATGTATTCAGATGCCTTTCTACTAATGTAGTGACGAGCTGACTGAGTTTGCACCACTAGTCTACTAACTACCTTCAACATCCTTCTCAGGATGGTATAGTCCTTTTTCAGTAACCCAGGAAAGACTAACGGGGAACAGTAAAGTAGAATAGGTAGGATACGAGAGTTGACAAATTGTGAAAGCAGAGGTTGAGGGACTCCAGTTAGTCTGAGTTTCTTTATGTAGTAGGTTAGACGAAACACTTTCTTGGAAATCATTTGGATATGAGATGACCAATGTTAACCTAGCAGCTAACCGTCACGCCACGGTCTGTCTGTTTTCGACATAGAACTTTGCACAAATGTGCGGAAGTTCAAGTCGCCACACTCCGTGTAGCACGTGAAGCAAGAGAAGAAAGTACAAGAAAAGCATAATACAAACAGGGAGTAATAAAGAAGAACAAAACAGTTTCATTGAGATCATAAGTCACAGGGAGTGGATGCATCTGCGCCACTGAGAACGATTTTGAGCCATGTCACCAATTGTTTCCAACCATAGATTTTTACCGTCCCGAGGACCCCAGCCTGGAAGTCTACATCTTCCTACATGGCTTAGATCAACTGTTGTGGATTTCATTGACTGATGCCAAGTTTTTGTTTGACCGCCGCTAGCTTTTTTCCAGCCTGACCCTATATCCGCTAACATTGCTCGTCGAGGGAGGCGATGACTTGGCATACGTAACACATGTCCTAACCATCTCAGTCTTTGTAACTTCACGACTTCGTCGATTGATTTCCCCAGTTTACCTGGGGTGCCACATCATGGGCTGGCTGCTGCTCTGTATTTTTAATCCAGTCCCAGGGCTAGTAGACAGCAAACCGTATGGAGTATATGACTACACCACCAAAGCCGGTGTTCCAAGGTGACCACCGGGCCCTAGCATGTTCTCACATCAAGAGATAAGATACAGCGTTGTCATCGACTGTAGTTTAAGTTAGCAAGTCTTCACTCTGGCAGCATGTCAATTCTTGAGATGTCGAAGTCTACATCACATCCACAATTGTAAGCAATTAAATTAGATGACATTTCGTAAGCTCTAGCATGGTTGCATTAGTTACAGTAGTGTACCATGATTAGCACTGCATACTTCTTCAATATATCCTTCACAAGTGTACCATTGCCGCAACAGTTCTCATCGGTAGTGTAACTGCATCTTTCGATCAAGATGTTTGGTAACCTCACCGGTAGGAACTTGCATCCCCAGTTACAGAGTTAAGATTAAATCAGTACACCTCTGGTTTAACGTAAGGACGACGAAGGCTGCAATGTTTTATTTTATTTAGAAACGTAAAACCTGGTATAAATATAGGTACCAAGAGATGTGCCACACAATAATGAAAACGCTGACACAAGAAGTGAACAGAATAACAAAGGGATAGCATGAAAACAAGCACACTTATTAAGAACATGCAAAGGAGAGCTCATTGCATCACACTACTTCCAGAAAAGGAAACAAAGGGGGAAACTGCAGCACATTGTTCATCAGTTTCGTTCCTGAGCCACATCTGATAACACCTCGAGTCGTTGAGTTGCATAGTCCCTAGGACGCAACCTGGGAAATGCTAACCCAATACAAATTTCCCCCACCTCACAGTGACGAATCATAGACTAACCACTCCTACAGCTTCCACCTAGTCCCAGAGCTAGCAAACATTGGGCCGGAATGGAATCCATAGAACATTTCCAAAGCAACAAAGCTGGAATACCATCATGAAGGTGAAGCTTGTGATTACCCTTGCCACCCGGAGGTGTAGTAGCTGGTCTTGATTTCATTTTGATACTTGGCAACAGCAGCGGGTAATATCAGTTTGCTTACGTCAACATGTTGAGGACAATGTTTATGATCATCAAACAGCAAGAAGAACCTTGCGTTGACTAAAGCATGATCGGAATTAAGACAAATACTTCGGAAGCAACGGCGGCTCTGTATGCGTATCCATCACCAGTAGCCGATAGCAATATGGACTGACTGGTTTCAACTTCAACAAAACTTTGCACAGATGTGCAGCAGTTCAAGTTGCCATACTCCATGTAGCATCCAAGGCCAAAGAAGAGCATAAAGAGAGCAAATAGACAGAAATATTAAGCAAAATGAATCGAAATAAGATTGATTTTAATGGATATTATAAATCACATAGTGAATACATCTGCGCCACTGAGAATCATCTTGAGCAATATCACTGTCTCTAGCGACTGGTAACCAGACTTAAGTAACAGAGGGACGACCCTGAAAAGCACACCACCAAGATGGCAGTATTACTTCCAGACAGCTTGTGACTTTCGCAAGGCTGCAGAGAGTAACTGTAACCCGGCCTGCGACCACCTAGTTCTCGATAACTACCTAAGCAACTGCCTTCTTGTCCTAGATGCTGAACCTGTACACACAGGTTTCCAAGCAGTAATACGATATCTATGGAATACAAGTAGTCGAAGAGAACTCATCCTTGATTGCCTCTGGACTCTTAAGCAGAGATTAGAAGGGAAAATTCATAACAGAAACATGAGAATACCTAGCTTTGAGGAAGAAAGATGAGTATGGAAAGTAAACATAAGCTTCGTGTTTACTAAGCCGTTGGTACCTACCGAGTAACAACCTTAATTGGGATACCTTAATTATGCATTAACGAGAGTCCAATGAGACAGATGCTTGAGGTCGATCATACGCTGCTTATTTAAATGGGGTTTTGTACATTGACAAAAGCTTTACTAGCTCCTAGGCATCGCCACAGTTATTTGAAATATCATTTTTGAGAATGATTTTATGGAACCAGTTTTGGGGGATTACTGAACTACCCAAGATCTTCATCCACTTATGTTGGATTATTAATATCCTGTGTTGCTGTCGTCAACATTCACATTAAAGATAAACTTAGAACCGCTAGTGATGCAAGCTATGTGAAGTTTATGTGAAATATACATGGGCTTACACAAAATAGACAATGCTTGCAGTCTAGCACGTATACACTTATGCCGCTGCGTAGGGTCTGAAAAGTAGGTTGCCAACCGAACTCTGGAGAAAAGAGCCATTTGACGAGATACAGGTACTGGATGTTGAGCCAAAAGTTCTTCCATTATTTCTGATGGTGACTGATTTCTGCGATGGAGAGCCTGAAGGACAATAGTTCCCAAAGTATTTGAAGACGTCGATTGGTCGCCTGGATTAGCAAGATTTTGATTAGTTGATGACCGACCACCATGGTCTGGTCTGTATTCAAAATAAACATTTCCAGCAGTCTCTGGGAACTAAGGGAATCATAAGATGCTTTGAAAACTTACATGCTTTGGGTCACAACATTCTGCAAGTCCAAACCCATTTTCTGCTCCTCCCCAGGTCTAATATTCAGAGTTTATAAAATACTCGTACTTACTTCAGCAATCGAGACTAGACGTTCAAGAATCATCTGCTTATTTGTGGAATCAAGCCTGATGAAGAAATTGCTTCGCTTGCTGGGAGTATATTTATAAGAAGTCAACAAGAGTTACCTGAAGTTGTAGGACAATCCAAGAACAGCAAGTAGAACGTCAAGATTAGACGAACCAAACAGAGCAAGGATATGAGGCCAAGAGCCGTACAGAAAACGGTAGATGCTGTGTTCAATCAAGTGACCCGTAAACTCCAAAATAGTCACCACCTTATCGACAAGAGACGAGTTCCCTGGTGTATCAAGACGCAACATCCACTTCCCCGTTTTTGTCACCGCATTTTCCAGAATTGCATCTAGTCTATCTAAAACATCGGCCCAGAGGCCGAGTTCACACTTCCCATAGTTCCAAACATTTATCTGCTTTAATTCTGATATTAGCATATCATCTGGACATGCTGACAAGTGCTTAGCAAGCAACATGCATTCATTCTGGTCATAACCACACCTATTTAATATCTTTTTTCTGTCAATTTTCATCTTCGCAGAAGCGGAAAGTCTTTTTGATGATTTTTAGGCGATGTTCATTTGCACATAACAACTACCTGAATTGCTGGGATAGTTAAATTCAAAGGCCTTCGGCAAGCGAAAAGAATCACGACTGAAATAAAATATGAATAAGGCGCTTGGGAAAACAGCGTCTTAAAACACCATTATCCGTCAAGTAGAAGTAACGAAATAAGTATTCGTTTGGTTTTAATTCTAAGACACATAAAATAAGTTTATGTAGAAGTTGCTATGCTTCTTGTTTTATTTTGGTCATCTGAGTTGAACATTTTAAAATTTGAACATACTTTTCAAATTTCTGCTTTTGTTCTACTGGTCACGTCAAAAATGTAGTCGCCAAAAAGGGATACACTTTAGCAACTCAACTCAGAAATTTTTATCACAAGTAAGATTACCATGATCTCTTCCTACATTCAAAGCCGTAAGGGGATTAAACTTAAGGCAGTCGATGCGAACCTGTGAGCCTCATCAAACGTTTCTCAAGTAGCTGAAAGTAAGTATGTCAGGCCTATCACCTGCGAGTCTCCAAAGTGGCCTTCATGCAAGAGGTAATGCCACTCAACTTGACCCACGCAGTAATCATTTCTGTCCGCGGTATAGTAACCAAGTGTTACCTTTCATCCCACAGGACTATTCATCCTGTATACGTCAAAACTAGTTTGTAAAAAATAGCAATAAAGAAAGGAAGAGATAACTATTCTACACTGCATAGTATGACTTCCGTGGAAACACCACCCGGATAACATGGGCCCCGTAGTTGTAGTTAGCAGGTTATAGCTAGGGATTTGACGAGATGACACACTCAAGTGGTGATCAAAGTGACAGGTTTCAAACTCATTGGCAGCCTGCTGACTTAAAATTCTCACTCGGGCAAAGAAATATGGCAACTATCTGACTGTCCAAATGACGGCAAAAAACTACTTCAAGTTACTAGACCCTATCATATGGTCGTTTTTCCTGCCAACAACGGCACCTTTGCAATAATTCGGGTGAGTCAATCACAATTCTCTTCTTGGCTACTATTTTTCATAATTTTTGCTTTCTAGCAGATGTTTCTAATTTCTAATTCTAATGTTATCAAAATGCTGATGCATGATAGATTCCCTTGAAGAAAATGAGGTGACCCATACAAGTGTCAATCTCGATATTTTGTTGATGTTCATTATGAGACTTTCGCCAGTTATACATCTGCGCCACTGAGAATCATCTTGAGCAATATCACTGTCTCTAGCGACTGGTAACCAGACTTGAGTAACAGAGGGACGACCTTGAAAAGCACACCACCAAGATGGCAGTATTACTTCCAGACAGCTTGTGACTTTCGCAAGGCTGCAGAGAGTAACTGTAACCCGGCCTGCGACCACCTAGTTCTCGATAACTACCTAAGCAACTGCCTTCTTGTCCTAGATGCTGAACCTGTACACACAGGTTTCCAAGCAGTAATACGATATCTATGGAATACAAGTAGTCGAAGAGAACTCATCCTTGATTGCCTCTGGACTCTTAAGCAGAGATTAGAAGGGAAAATTCATAACAGAAACATGAGAATACCTAGCTTTGAGGAAGAAAGATGAGTATGGAAAGTAAACATAAGCTTCGTGTTTACTAAGCCGTTGGTACCTACCGAGTAACAACCTTAATTGGGATACCTTAATTATGCATTAACGAGAGTCCAATGAGACAGATGCTTGAGGTCGATCATACGCTGCTTCTTTAAATGGGGTTTTGTACATTGACAAAAGATTTACTAGCTCCTAGGCATCGCCACAGTTATTTGAAATATCATTTTTGAGAACGATTTTATGGAACCAGTTTTGGGGGATTACTGAACTACCCAAGATCTTCATCCACTTATGTTGGATTATTAATATCCTGTGTTGCTGTCGTCAACATTCACACTAAAGATAAACTTAGAACCGCTAGTGATGCAAGCTATGTGAAGTTTATGTGAAATATACATGGGCTTACACAAAATAGACAATGCTTGCAGTCTAGCACGTATACACTTATGCCGCTGCGTAGGGTCTGAAAAGTAGGTTGCCAACCGAACTCTGGAGAAAAGAGCCATTTGACGAGATACAGGTACTGGATGTTGAGCCAAAAGTTCTTCCATTATTTCTGATGGTGACTGATTTCTGCGATGGAGAGCCTGAAGGACAATAGTTCCCAAAGTATTTGAAGACGTCGATTGGTCGCCTGGGTTAGCAAGATTTTGATTAGTTGATGACCGACCACCATGGTCTGGTCTGTATTCAAAATAAACATTTCCAGCAGTCTCTGGGAACTAAGGGAATCATAAGATGCTTTGAAAACTTACATGCTTTGGGTCACAACATTCTGCAAGTCCAAACCCATTTTCTGCTCCTCCCCAGGTCTAATATTCAGAGTTTATAAAATACTCGTACTTACTTCAGCAATCGAGACTAGACGTTCAAGAATCATCTGCTTATTTGTGGAATCAAGCCTGATGAAGAAATTGCTTCGCTTGCTGGGAGTATATTTATAAGAAGTCAACAAGAGTTACCTGAAGTTGTAGGACAATCCAAGAACAGCAAGTAGAACGTCAAGATTAGACGAACCAAACAGAGCAAGGATATGAGGCCAAGAGCCGTACAGAAAACGGTAGATGCTGTGTTCAATCAAGTGACCCGTAAACTCCAAAATAGTCACCACCTTATCGACAAGAGACGAGTTCCCTGGTGTATCAAGACGCAACATCCACTTCCCCGTTTTTGTCACCGCATTTTCCAGAATTGCATCTAGTCTATCTAAAACATCGGCCCAGAGGCCGAGTTCACACTTCCCATAGTTCCAAACATTTATCTGCTTTAATTCTGATATTAGCATATCATCTGGACATGCTGACAAGTGCTTAGCAAGCAACATGCATTCATTCTGGTCATAACCACACCTATTTAATATCTTTTTTCTGTCAATTTTCATCTTCGCAGAAGCGGAAAGTCTTTTTGATGATTTTTAGGCGATGTTCATTTGCACATAACAACTACCTGAATTGCTGGGATAGTTAAATTCAAAGGCCTTCGGCAGGCGAAAAGAATCACGACTGGAATAAAATATGAACAAGGCGCTTGGGAAAACAGCGTCTTAAAACACCATTATCCGTCAAGTAGAAGTAACGAAATAAGTATTCGTTTGGTTTTAATTCTAAGACACATAAAATAAGTTTATGTAGAAGTTGCTATGCTTCTTGTTTTATTTTGGTCATCTGAGTTGAACATTTTAAAATTTGAACATACTTTTCAAATTTCTGCTTTTGTTCTACTGGTCACGTGAAAAATGTAGTCGCCAAAAAGGGATACACTTTAGCAACTCAACTCAGAAATTTTTATCACAAGTAAGATTACCATGATCTCTTCCTACATTCAAAGCCGTAAGGGGATTAAACTTAAGGCAGTCGATGCGAACCTGTGAGCCTCATCAAACGTTTCTCAAGTAGCTGAAAGTAAGTATGTCAGGCCTATCACCTGCGAGTCTCCAAAGTGGCCTTCATGCAAGAGGTAATGCCACTCAACTTGACCCACGCAGTAATCATTTCTGTCCGCGGTATAGTAACCAAGTGTTACCTTTCATCCCACAGGACTATTCATCCTGTATACGTCAAAACTAGTTTGTAAAAAATAGCAATAAAGAAAGGAAGAGATAACTATTCTACACTGCATAGTATGACTTCCGTGGAAACACCACCCGGATAACATGGGCCCCGTAGTTGTAGTTAGCAGGTTATAGCTAGGGATTTGACGAGATGACACACTCAAGTGGTGATCAAAGTGACAGGTTTCAAACTCATTGGCAGCCTGCTGACTTAAAATTCTCACTCGGGCAAAGAAATATGGCAACTATCTGACTGTCCAAATGACGGCAAAAAACTACTTCAAGTTACTAGACCCTATCATATGGTCGTTTTTCCTGCCAACAACGGCACCTTTGCAATAATTCGGGTGAGTCAATCACAATTCTCTTCTTGGCTACTATTTTTCATAATTTTTGCTTTCTAGCAGATGTTTCTAATTTCTAATTCTAATGTTATCAAAATGCTGATGCATGATAGATTCCCTTGAAGAAAATGAGGTGACCCATACAAGTGTCAATCTCGATATTTTGTTGATGTTCATTATGAGACTTTCGCCAGTTATACATCTGCGCCACTGAGAATCATCTTGAGCAATATCACTGTCTCTAGCGACTGGTAACCAGACTTAAGTAACAGAGGGACGACCCTGAAAAGCACACCACCAAGATGGCAGTATTACTTCCAGACAGCTTGTGACTTTCGCAAGGCTGCAGAGAGTAACTGTAACCCGGCCTGCGACCACCTAGTTCTCGATAACTACCTAAGCAACTGCCTTCTTGTCCTAGATGCTGAACCTGTACACACAGGTTTCCAAGCAGTAATACGATATCTATGGAATACAAGTAGTCGAAGAGAACTCATCCTTGATTGCCTCTGGACTCTTAAGCAGAGATTAGAAGGGAAAATTCATAACAGAAACATGAGAATACCTAGCTTTGAGGAAGAAAGATGAGTATGGAAAGTAAACATAAGCTTCGTGTTTACTAAGCCGTTGGTACCTACCGAGTAACAACCTTAATTGGGATACCTTAATTATGCATTAACGAGAGTCCAATGAGACAGATGCTTGAGGTCGATCATACGCTGCTTATTTAAATGGGGTTTTGTACATTGACAAAAGCTTTACTAGCTCCTAGGCATCGCCACAGTTATTTGAAATATCATTTTTGAGAATGATTTTATGGAACCAGTTTTGGGGGATTACTGAACTACCCAAGATCTTCATCCACTTATGTTGGATTATTAATATCCTGTGTTGCTGTCGTCAACATTCACATTAAAGATAAACTTAGAACTGCTAGTGATGCAAGCTATGTGAAGTTTATGTGAAATATACATGGGCTTACACAAAATAGACAATGCTTGCAGTCTAGCACGTATACACTTATGCCGCTGCGTAGGGTCTGAAAAGTAGGTTGCCAACCGAACTCTGGAGAAAAGAGCCATTTGACGAGATACAGGTACTGGATGTTGAGCCAAAAGTTCTTCCATTATTTCTGATGGTGACTGATTTCTGCGATGGAGAGCCTGAAGGACAATAGTTCCCAAAGTATTTGAAGACGTCGATTGGTCGCCTGGATTAGCAAGATTTTGATTAGTTGATGACCGACCACCATGGTCTGGTCTGTATTCAAAATAAACATTTCCAGCAGTCTCTGGGAACTAAGGGAATCATAAGATGCTTTGAAAACTTACATGCTTTGGGTCACAACATTCTGCAAGTCCAAACCCATTTTCTGCTCCTCCCCAGGTCTAATATTCAGAGTTTATAAAATACTCGTACTTACTTCAGCAATCGAGACTAGACGTTCAAGAATCATCTGCTTATTTGTGGAATCAAGCCTGATGAAGAAATTGCTTCGCTTGCTGGGAGTATATTTATAAGAAGTCAACAAGAGTTACCTGAAGTTGTAGGACAATCCAAGAACAGCAAGTAGAACGTCAAGATTAGACGAACCAAACAGAGCAAGGATATGAGGCCAAGAGCCGTACAGAAAACGGTAGATGCTGTGTTCAATCAAGTGACCCGTAAACTCCAAAATAGTCACCACCTTATCGACAAGAGACGAGTTCCCTGGTGTATCAAGACGCAACATCCACTTCCCCGTTTTTGTCACCGCATTTTCCAGAATTGCATCTAGTCTATCTAAAACATCGGCCCAGAGGCCGAGTTCACACTTCCCATAGTTCCAAACATTTATCTGCTTTAATTCTGATATTAGCATATCATCTGGACATGCTGACAAGTGCTTAGCAAGCAACATGCATTCATTCTGGTCATAACCACACCTATTTAATATCTTTTTTCTGTCAATTTTCATCTTCGCAGAAGCGGAAAGTCTTTTTGATGATTTTTAGGCGATGTTCATTTGCACATAACAACTACCTGAATTGCTGGGATAGTTAAATTCAAAGGCCTTCGGCAGGCGAAAAGAATCACGACTGAAATAAAATATGAATAAGGCGCTTGGGAAAACAGCGTCTTAAAACACCATTATCCGTCAAGTAGAAGTAACGAAATAAGTATTCGTTTGGTTTTAATTCTAAGACACATAAAATAAGTTTATGTAGAAGTTGCTATGCTTCTTGTTTTATTTTGGTCATCTGAGTTGAACATTTTAAAATTTGAACATACTTTTCAAATTTCTGCTTTTGTTCTACTGGTCACGTCAAAAATGTAGTCGCCAAAAAGGGATACACTTTAGCAACTCAACTCAGAAATTTTTATCACAAGTAAGATTACCATGATCTCTTCCTACATTCAAAGCCGTAAGGGGATTAAACTTAAGGCAGTCGATGCGAACCTGTGAGCCTCATCAAACGTTTCTCAAGTAGCTGAAAGTAAGTATGTCAGGCCTATCACCTGCGAGTCTCCAAATTGGCCTTCATGCAAGAGGTAATGCCACTCAACTTGACCCACGCAGTAATCATTTCTGTCCGCGGTATAGTAACCAAGTGTTACCTTTCATCCCACAGGACTATTCATCCTGAATACGTCAAAACTAGTTTGTAAAAAATAGCAATAAAGAAAGGAAGAGATAACTATTCTACACTGCATAGTATGACTTCCGTGGAAACACCACCCGGATAACATGGGCCCCGTAGTTGTAGTTAGCAGGTTATAGCTAGGGATTTGACGAGATGACACACTCAAGTGGTGATCAAAGTGACAGGTTTCAAACTCATTGGCAGCCTGCTGACTTAAAATTCTCACTCGGGCAAAGAAATATGGCAACTATCTGACTGTCCAAATGACGGCAAAAAACTACTTCAAGTTACTAGACCCTATCATATGGTCGTTTTTCCTGCCAACAACGGCACCTTTGCAATAATTCGGGTGAGTCAATCACAATTCTCTTCTTGGCTACTATTTTTCATAATTTTTGCTTTCTAGCAGATGTTTCTAATTTCTAATTCTAATGTTATCAAAATGCTGATGCATGATAGATTCCCTTGAAGAAAATGAGGTGACCCATACAAGTGTCAATCTCGATATTTTGTTGATGTTCATTATGAGACTTTCGCCAGTTATCTACTTTGAGGCAAATCTTGTCACCTCATTTTTGCTAGTTTTCCAAATCATAACGAATAATACTGCTGAATGCTTAGGTTGTTGCAGCGTGCTGACACGGAAAATACGTTGCATTAGTATAGCCATGATCCAGTAGAGCCTCAGTTTGGCATTTCTTCTCTTGCTTTGTGTGCTACATGGAGTGTGGCAACTTGAACTGCCGCACATTTGTGCAAAGTCATATATCAAAAACAGACAGACAGTTTAGCATCATCGAATTAGATGACTAAGACGAAACATGCAGCATCAGCTCTCTGCCAAGATGATATATTTTAATGTTACTAAATCTGTGAGATGCTGCGTGATGAATGTTGTTTATGTATATGGACGACAAGTGCTGTGTTAATCATAGGTAAAGAGGTCATTCCTAATTTGTTAGACGGTATCTGAATCTTATTAATGCGTGAAGTAGTAGCATTTTAAGAGCAGCACTGATCATGCCGGAAATTTGACAATTATATGTTACTAGGGATGATGTTTCAGTGGTTGACATTTGTCATTGGAGGTGAACATTGAACGTTGTTTTAGGAACTGGTAGCAATTGGTGGGCAATTGGAAGGCGCAAATGGTTCGATCGTGTAAAAGTTCGAAGATGACGACCAAAAACGAATAAAAGTACATAATAAATTTGTATAAAACCTTTGTTTGTAGACTTGTACTGTTCCATGATTTAATTGCCAAACAAAACATTAATAATAAATTAATAATAAATTTTATTTTCATATAAATATAAATTTACATGAAAATGGATGCAAGTTTTACAGGCACGATCTAGTATGGTATAATGTCAAATCTTAGATTGTCTACAGGTTAACGATATTTCAACTGTTAAATATTTGTTACATATAAAATTACACTCATTGTCTGAACCAGGCCGTATAGTTATTGAATTGTACAGTCGTCCTACAGCTTGAGCGGGAAAATCGACTTCGTTTCGTTTTCATCCCGTGGTTGTAGGCATACGATAACCAACCAATATTGAGGTAAGTACAACGTTTACAAGGGATTGGAAGCTGTTTTAGAAAAGTTAAAGTGCTAAGGTGAATCATTAAAGTGTAATGAAATAAGTAGGTGCAAGTATCATTAATAAATGCATTTATAAAGGAAATACAATGGGAAACCACATAATCCCTAGGCTGACAACGTTCATTTGCAATGTATAATGCTACCCATATATGTCTTACTATCATGATGCCCACTTTTGGCTTTAATACAATTATTTTCAAGCCAGTTGTTTTTATTTCATACCTTCTTATCTATTTGGTGCACAACCGTGCCCTACAGAGAATAGGAATAGAATAAGTCGAATCAAATTCATATAGAGCTATAAAATGTTAGGTTTAATGGAACATAATGAGGATCGAGTAGAGACGTTATTAGAAAATGAATGAGATAAGACATTGTGAAGTGGTATTTAAAGATCTGACAATGGACAGCAAGCTAATTTATAAGATGCCTCATAAATCTGTGCAGAGCCCACGTGGTCGCATCTCAACAATAAGCTGAGCGAATGGTATATATTTAAAGGTAGAAGCACGATCTGTCTAGGCGTTCATTAATATCTTTTCAAGATAAAAATCTAAGCCCTCATAAAAATCAGAAATATCTCGAGCCTTCAAATTGCATATTGCTGTTCCTGCAGAATGGGGCGATTCACCTTAGTGACCACCACCATATCTACTGATCAGCTAGCACCACCCTCCCTCTTTTTTGATGTTAGGCTCTGAGACTATGATTATTATGGCTACCGCAAATATATTGCTTGGTACCAGACATGTTGGTACCCCATATTCCATGTTAATGGAGTTGAAGATTGAACGATCAATTCTTGGTTGTTTGCTTAAAATCAACTTCCCCAATTTCGCGGAGGCGTCAATACGACAGTCATCGTCTCATCGGTCGCTGTTCAGAAAGAAGAGTGAAACAGCGTCAGAAGTAATACAATGATTTATCATTGTAATATTTGTTTTTAGAACTTAGTTCGCTTAGTTCGTTTATTCCTTTTATATGTTGGTGTAACAATAAAGAAATAACAAGCAGCAGATCGGTGTTTTGGTTTTTGCGTCCGTTATTACTAACGTAACGAGAGCTGGGCATTAACGGTTTATGAGACTTGACTGACAGTTTCTGACGATAGAAACAGATCTGGCGGATTCAAACAGTTGGTGAAAGTTTGGATAGTCACCGTTCATTTTTCCTGGTGCCGGTCAAGTCCTCTTTGAACAAGCAATATCTGGAACGTTTTTGGAATTGGGTCAAGTTCAACAATGCCTGGGTCAAAGAAGGGACAGAGTGTCTTGGATGCAAACAGGAAAGTAAGTCATTGTGACTTGTCTGTTAATTGTAACGATGTGTCTGATGTTAAGTATGACATGGTTGATGTTACTGTTTCGCCGTTCAGGGATAATAGGAACATCAAACTCCCTAAATTAGAACCACGGTGTTTTGATAATAATAATAATAATAATAATAATAATAATAATTGCTTTATTCCAAAAACAGTACTCATGATACAGCAAGGAATTTTCAGCATTCAGTACAATATTGCATCTAATTTACCCAAAAACGACAAAAAAAAATTAAAAATACACAATACATAATAGTAATAAAACGATTGTTGTAGCAGCTACGTAGCAAAATACTGTGTGCCATACGGAGAAAAATATGTATAAAGTACAAAATTGTAGTAATAATAGTAATACCAACTAAAATAAAATAGCAGAGTAACGATTTAAACGATAGAAAGTGTAACACCATAAAATACAGAAAGATGAACGATAAAAGGGTCGATTCACTGTGCTAATTACATAGTAACTTGTAAGTTTCACGTCTAACAGAGTCTTCGTCACATAAAGTACGCGCTAAATAGGGTATTGTAGAATTTCTATACTTAGTAGTACGAGCATATATCTTTTTATATTGACTTCTCGTCCTACCTGATGAGATACAAGGGGACAGGTGTGAATAAAGGGGGTGCAGAGGGTCTGACATTATAGCCTTTGCCCATTTCGTACAGGAATTTATATGCCTCTCGACTATAGTATTAGCGAGCTCATGCAGTGGCAGACCACAAGCTCTACTCACAGCATTTAATACTCTTCGTAATATGATATAATCTTTTTTGAGCAGCCCAGGAAAGATTAATGGAGAGCAGTAGAGTACAATAGGTAAAATACAGGAGTTTAAAAATTGCAAAACTAAAGGTTGGTTGATACCTGATTGTCTTAACTTTTTAATGTAGAAGGTAAGACGAAACATTTTCTTAGAGATAGATAAGATATGGGATGACCATGAAAGGTCAGAGGAAAAAACTAGTCCAAGGTATTTAATACTTGATTTGGTTTCAATTTCCGTGCCATCTATGCTACAGGGATCATGAGAGTTAACTAGTTCAAGTAAGTCACGTCGATGCTTGAAAGTAAAGTCAAGCACCTGACATTTGGAAGGATTTAATATAAGACCATTTGACTTGGACCAGTTGTTGATGTCCAACAGAAAGCTATTAAGTTTGGAGCTGTCAGACTCGGAAGTGATAGGCAGTGATACAGTCAGATCATCTGCATATTTGACAAAGTTAGTTTCGTTTGAATGAGGCAGGTCATGTAGGAAGAAAGAAAAAAGAAAAGGAGAGAGGACAGCACCTTGTGGAACACCGGATTTTGTAAGCGAGGTAGAAGAAGATTTGCCGTTATATACAGTATACTGCATTCTATCAGAAAAATAGGAATGCAACCAACTCTTAGCCCAGGATCCTGTTTGTGTCAACGATAGCTTATTTAATAAAAGGCCCCTAGGTACAGAGTCAAAAGCAGATGTGTAGTCTAAGAAAGCACTACGAACATATTTAGCACCTTTGTCTAAACAAGAGACAACATTGTGATATAAGACAACCGCAGCATCCAAGGTACTTCTACCATGTTTGTATGCAAATTGTTTAGGATCATTAAAAGGTTTCAAAGCGGGTTCAAGACGAAGTAAAAGTAATTTTTCCATCAATTTTAAAAAGGGGGAAGTAATTGCAATAGGCCGAAATTTAATATCAGAACCAGAAGATGGTTTTGGTATAGGGATAATTTTAATGTTTTTCCATGCAAAAGGTAGAACGTTACCGGAAAAAGAAGCATTAAAAATGTTAGTAAGAGGATAACACAAAATATCAGCACAATTCCTGAGGACAATGGCAGGTATGCCGTCAGGACCAAGGCTTTGAGAAGGCTTAAGAGACCGGAGACATTTAAGCACATCAAGGGTATTAAAACCACTAAAGTTATTGTCAATATGATTTGTATCATTTGGAAGGGTATCAACAGAAGAGCGTATGAAAGATTTATTAAGAGTGTCAACATTAAGAGATGGAACAGAAATACATCGCTTACCGTTAGTAATTTCTTTGAAAAGTTTCCATAAATTAGAAGGGGTTTTACATGACAAAAATCTTTGATTATATAAAACACTTAGTCTTTTTATTTCCAGTTTTATCAGCATGTTTAACTTTTTTACACCAGGCTTATCATTAGTTTTGAACAACAGTTCTTTATTTCTACGTAGCTTTTTGAGATATGGCGAAGATAAGCGATCAAATCGGATGAATAATGTTTCTTTAGGACAACATATTTCGAAACAGAATTTAAGATAATCGGTAGTGTTTGTGATTGTTTCATCTAATGTTTGTTCTGTAAATAAGTCCCAGTTAGTGTCTTTCAACATGCATCTGAGCTTGTCTAGGTTGTCTTTTGAGTAGCATCTCCGTTGAACTTTACTGTAGAGGTGAGAGAGGACACCTTTGTGTGATTTGGAATATATTTTAGGCAGCACACGTATGATGCAGTGGTCAGAATTAAGTAGAGGAGCACGTTTGCGAGCTTCATATATACCAACATCATTGATGAATACTAGATCCAGTTTTTTACCAAGACGAGTGGCAAAGTTAACAATATTGTCATGACCAAGTGATATAAGGAAGGAGCAATCGCTCCCATTGAAGTCGCCAGTTACTATTGATAAAGAGTTCTCGAAGCAAGCTGCAGCAAAAGCGGTGAATTCATCGGCGAACATAGATAAATCCAATATGGTACAGCCAGGAGAGACATAAACATTAGAAATATAAATGAATTTGTATTTTGAAATGTGTTTCGGGCGACATCTCACAGTGATGCAATCAATGAAGTCATTCGAGAATTTGAAACAAACTTTGTTTGAAATGGACCATTTTGAGTGAATAAAAGTTGCAACACCTCCACCACACTTTTTCTTGGAACAAATACGGTCTTGTCGAAAAACATTGAAATTGTTTAGAGACACAATATTGTCATCGTATGAGTCATGGAGCCAGGTTTCTTGCAGAGTGACAATACCAGTATTGTGATAGGTACTAGAAGACAACAGAGACTGAAAATCCAGAATTTTATTAGGCAGGGACCGGCAGTTGGTACTAATGATAACTGGAACAGTGGTGTGATGTATGGGTGTAGATTTTAAGGCACGCTGCCAACCTCCATGGTGCTTTTTCTTGAGTTTATTGCAAATATGAAAGTTTTTGGGTTTAAAACGTTTTATAAAGTCCCGAGGGTAGATAATACGATTAGAATGCATAATGTGATATGTAAATACCAATAAAATACGAGTAAATAGATGCAAAATGTACATGGAATGTGGTAGCCCAAAAATATTCAAACAGGCCGCCAAGGTCATTCGATGTTGAATCGTGATGGAAACCCGGCTGAATATTTACAATTTGTAAAGGAGTTTGAGATCATGTTGAGTGGTTTTTTATTAAATGATGAATTGAAGTTAATGTATTTGATGAGATATTGCACTGGAGATGCTGCAAGAGCTATACAGTGCTGTAAGTTTATGAAGCCAAAAGAGGGCTACTACGAGGCTATGAGCATATTACGTCAAAGGTTTGGAAGACATTCGATGATTGCAGGGAAATTATTCGAGGCTGTTAAGGGTAATGGTGGTCAATTACAGGATGACTCCCAGGCACTCACTGAGTTTTTAGATAATTTGCTAATTTACAAGAATGGAATGATTTCGATGAATCGAATGAGTGACCTCAACTCGAGTTTTATACTAGAAGTAATAGCAAGACGTCTACCTACTCGACTGCAAAGGAAGTGGGTGAAGATGAGCTCCCGTATGGAGGATGAGGGTATCGAGCCAAAGTTTGATGATATCCTGAAACTGGTAAAAGATAGCGTCAATCAATCTATGAGCAAGTTCGCCAGTCTATTACATCTCACCCCTAGAATAGAGCAGTCTGAGGGTAAAATGCAATCATTGATGACGAGTAGGCCTCAGAGAGGTGGATATCGAGAAGGCTCCATGATGTCTAGTAATGCATATAGACCTAGTGAGTGTAACAGGTTTCGTAGTACATCCTCAACAGATAAGTTACAAGATGCAAGACAAAGACGGTTGTGTTCTACACGTTTGCAAGAGGTGCATACAGAAGTGAACTGTGAACCAGTGAGCAAGTTCAGGGATAAGCTAAATGTAAACTCCAGACCTGACTCCGAATTGTGTGACGATAACGGTGCGGTGAAGAAGTCTGTAGTTGCAACTGGTAAGCCGTTGTTGAATAGAGTGTCACAGAATAGAGTTACTGCTTCAGAGTGCAGTTCTGACTCCACAAGTTTACAAGGTATTACTAGTCAGAGTGAAGATATAAAACCTTTAATGATTTGTGAGGAGGAACCAAAATTGTCTACTTCTGTTATTAAAGAGTTTGAAAATGATGAACTTGACGGTAAAGTGAATATTCGTGATAATGATCATGATAGTGCAGATTTGTCTTTGGTTGATCATGATGAGATGGAGGGAATGCCTACTACTGCTAAGTTAAATAAAGGTTCTGTACAACTACAACGTGAAGTAGAATTGAACGCAGATGCAGTTCCAGAAGGTGTGCATACTTGTGAGACAGTCAGTGTAATTGATCAGCGTGTAGCCCACCTATCATCAGATGATAGTGCTAAACCCGAACTAGTAGTGAAAGACGGCAGTGGTGGTAATCTTGCAGTTAGACAACTATCTGAAAGCCGAACAAGAACAGCTTCTGATCCACCGCTAAGTTCATCACCTTGTGTCACTCAGTCATCGTTGGTGCTGTCATCCACAATGAAAAAGACCCCCATCAACTCAAGTATCTTGTGCAATGACTATGATAGTATCAGTTCGTTTGAAAGGACGAATATCAATGGTCAGTTTAGTGAGGATAAGCCAAGTGTAAAGGAGAGAGTAATTGTTAAATTGACTTGCACGAATAAAGGCATTTCTAGTTTCAAGTTACTATTTGAATGTTATTATCTTTGGTGTAAATTACTCTGTTTCTACGCTTGGTTGATCAGATACGTCGTATGTTTGTTGGTCATCTATATTCTACGATACAATGACATGGGCGTGTTGCCGTTCAGATTTGAGGATATAGCTGATAGAAGGAAGTTAGCAAATGAACTCTGCGACGATTTTCCAACCTAGGGCGTCAACCTGAGAAGGGTTGTAGGCGTACTGCTGTAAGTCCTACAATTCTTCAAAGGGTAGCGCATCAATGAGCAGTCCAATGTGCTTGGTGTGTGATTTTGTACATATGTTCATATTGTATATACTGAATTGATATCATCTGTCATCTAGCTGTTGGTAATTCTGTTTGTGTCCGGACGACTTCCACTTGGATCATCAACCTGAGAAGGAATGTAGGCGTACTGCTGTAAGTCCTACAGTTCTTCAAGGGTAGTTTGTCATGCCGGAATCCACAACATTTGATGTGTTGATTGTACATATGTTTGTGTTAAATAGTTGTGTGAGTTCCAATTATTGTAATTGTTGGTTAATCTTGTTTGTGTCCGGACATTCCACAACTTACAATCGTCAACCTGTGAAGGGTTGTAGGCGTACTGGTGTAAGTCCTGCAATTCTTCAAAGGAATTCCACCAAGACATGATCGGCGAGGTTGTTTGTACTATTTGTATATACGTGTGGTGTGTCATATCAATTGGTGTATTTTGGATTCATTGTGTTTACTTGTTGTTTTCGTATCTTGTTGTTATTGCGTAATTTTGTTAAAATTTTCGTCGTGATTACTTCTGAAGTTGTTTCGAGTCTTCTACATCCATGAATGAATTGATTGATGTTAAGGACAGCAGATGGGTCGTATACGCCGGGGAGGCTAGGCTATTGCTGAGAATGAAATGCACACGGAGATAATTGTTAGCTGCGGTCCGACACGCCGGGGAGAAAGAGTGTAAACGACTGAGGCTCGCATGCGTCACCGCTACTAGAACTGAGGCAGAATGAGTGACAAGCGATTTCAGTGGTAATTGGTAGTGAGTAGATAAGAGGATGTGCGTAGAGTATCGTGAGTTGGTGCTATGGTCACGTTGCATTCTGCAAGAGTCATTCTAGCAAGTGGCGATTGTGTTGCAAGATGTCAAGAGGAGGTCTCTGTCTGGAGGCGCAGGTCGTCATTGATGTGTGAGATTGTGCTGTGGGTATGCTTGTGGTGTGTTGGCTTTTCTGTTTGTTTTCCATTTCAGCTCTGTCCGTGTGACCCAGGTTCTCGCAATGGCATCCAAGTCAACGTGTATTGGTCGTGAAGGAAAAAAGGGTTGGATCCCTTTTTTGCCGGGGAGTGTCAATGGAGTTGAAGATTGAACGATCAATTCTTGGTTGTTTGCTCAAAATCAACTTCCCCAATTTTCGCGGAGGCATCAATACGACAGTCATCGTCTCATCGGTCGCTGTTCAGAAAGAAGAGTGAAACATCGTCAGAAGTAATACAATGATTTATTATTGTAATATTAGTTTTCAGACCTTAGTTGCTTAGTTCGTTTATTCCTTTTATATGTTGGTGTAACAATAAAGAAATATCAAGCGGCAGATCGGTGTTTTGGTTTTTGCGTCCGTTATAACTAAGCGTTTCTGAAATCTTCGAAGAACAGCGTGGGCCCGAGCGTAGCGAGAGCTGGGCATTAACGGTTTATGAGACGTGATTGACAGTTTCTGACGATAGAAACAGATCTGGCGGATTCAAACAGTTGGTGAAAGTTTGGATAGTCGCCGTTCATTTTTCCTGGTGCCGGTCAAGTCCTCTTTGAACAAGCAATATCTGGAACTTTTTGGAATTGGGTCAAGTTCAACAATGCCTGGGTCAAAGAAGGGACAGAGTGTCTTGGATGCAAACAGGAAAGTAAGTCATGGTGACTTGTCTGTTAATTGTAACGATGTGTCTGATGTTAAGCATGACATGGTTGATGTTACTGTTTCGCCGTTCAGGGATAATAGGAACATCAAACTCCCTAAATTTGAACCACGGTGTTTTGATGGAAACCCGGCTGATTATTTACAATTTGTAAAGGAGTTTGAGATCATGTTGAGTGGTTTTTTATTAAATGATGAATTGAAGTTAATGTATTTGATGAGATATTGCACTGGAGATGCTGCAAGAGCTATACAGTGCTGTAAGTTTATGAAGCCAAAAGAGGGCTACTACGAGGCTATGAGCATATTACGTCAAAGGTTTGGAAGACCTTCGATGATTGCAGGGAAATTATTCGAGGCTGTTAAGGGTAATGGTGGTCAATTACAGGATGACTCCCAGGCACTCACTGAGTTTTTAGATAATTTGCTAATTTACAAGAATGGAATGATTTCGATGAATCGAATGAGTGACCTCAACTCGAGTTTTATACTAGAAGTAATAGCAAGACGTCTACCTACTCGACTGCAAAGGAAGTGGGTGAAGATAAGCTCCCGTATGGAGGATGAGGGTATCGAGCCAAAGTTTGATGATATCCTGAAACTGGTAAAAGATAGTGTCAATCAATCTATGAGCAAGTTCGCCAGTCTATTACATCTCACCCCTAGAATAGAGCAGTCTGAGGGTAAAATGCAATCATTGATGACGAGTAGGCCTCAGAGAGGTGGATATCGAGAAGGCTCCATGATGTCTAGTAATGCATATAGACCTAGTGAGTGTAACAGGTTTCGTAGTACATCCTCAACAGATAAGTTACAAGATGCAAGACAAACACGGTTGTGTTCTACACGTGTGCAAGAGGTGCATACAGAAGTGAACTGTGAACCAGTGAGCAAGTTCAGTGATAAGCTAAATGTAAACTCCAGACCTGACTCCGAATTGTGTGACGATAACGGTGCGGTGAAGAAGTCTGTAGTTGCAACTGGTAAGCCGTTGTTGAATAGAGTGTCACAGAATAGAGTTACTGCTTCAGAGTGCAGTTCTGACTCCACAAGTTTACAAAGTATAACTAGTCAGAGTGAAGATATAAAACCTTTAATGATTTGTGAGGAGGAACCAAAATTGTCTACTTCTGTTATTAAAGAGTTTGAAAATGATGAAGTTGACGGTAAAGTGAATATTTGTGATAATGATCATGATAGTGCAGATTTGTCTTTGGTTGATCATGATGAAATGGAGGGAATGCCTACTACTGCTAAGTTAAATAAAGGTTCTGTACAACTTGAACGTGAAGTAGAATTAAATGCAGATGCAGTTCCAGAAGGCATGCATACTTGTGAGACAGTCAGTGTGATTGATCAGCATGTAGCCCACCTATCATCAGATGATAGTGCTAAACCCGAACTAGTAGTAAAAGACAGCAGTGGTGGTAATCTTGCAGTTAGACAACTTTCTGAAAGTCGAGCAACAACAGCTTTTGATCCACCGCTAACTTCATCAACTGATATCAATCAGTCATCGTTGGTGCTGTCATCCACAATGAAAAAGACCCCCATCAACTCAAGTATCTTGTGCAATGACTATGCTAGTATCAGTTCGTTTGAAAGGACGAATATCAATGGTCAGTTTAGTGAGGATAAGCCAAGTGTAAAGGAGAGAGTAATTGTTAAATTGACTTGCACGAATAAAGGCATTTCTAGTTTCAAGTTACTATTTGAATGTTATTATCTTTGGTGTAAATTACTCTGTTTCTACGCTTGGTTGACCAGATACGTCGTATGTTTGTTGGTCATCTATATTCTACGATACAATGACATGGGCGTGTTGCCGTTCAGATTTGAGGATATAGCTGATAGAAGGAAGTTAGCAAATGAACTCTGCGACGATTTTCCAACCTAGGGCGTCAACCTGAGAAGGGTTGTAGGCGTACTGCTGTAAGTCCTACAATTCTTCAAAGGGTAGCGCATCAATGAGCAGTCCAATGTGCTTGGTGTGTGATTTTGTACATATGTTCATATTGTATATACTGAATTGATATCATCTGTCATCTAGCTGTTGGTAATTCTGTTTGTGTCCGGATGACTTCCACTTGGATCATCAACCTGAGAAGGAATGTAGGCGTACTGCTGTAAGTCCTACAGTTCTTCAAGGGTAGTTTGTCATGCCGGAATCCACAACATTTGATGTGGTGATTGTACATATGTTTGTGTTAAATAGTTGTGTGAGTTCCAATTATTGTAATTGTTGGTTAATCTTGTTTGTGTCCGGACATTCCACAACTTACAATCGTCAACCTGAGAAGGGTTGTAGGCGTACTGGTGTAAGTCCTGCAATTCTTCAAAGGAATTCCACCAAGACATGATCGGCGAGGTTGTTTGTACTATTTGTATATACGTGTGGTGTGTCATATCAATTGGTGTATTTTGGATTCATTGTGTTTACTTGTTGTTTTCGTATCTTGTTGTTATTGCGTAATTTTGTTAAAATTTTCGTCGTGATTACTTCTGAAGTTGTTTCGAGTCTTCTACATCCATGAATGAATTGATTGATGTTAAGGACAGCAGATGGGTCGTATACGCCGGGGAGGCTAGGCTATTGCTGAGAATGAAATGCACACGGAGATAATTGTTAGCTGCGGTCCGACACGCCGGGGAGAAAGAGTGTAAACGACTGAGGCTCGCATGCGTCACCGCTACTAGAACTGAGGCAGAATGAGTGACAAGCGATTTCAGTGGTAATTGGTAGTGAGTAGATAAGAGGATGTGCGTAGAGTATCGTGAGTTGGTGCTATGGTCACGTTGCATTCTGCAAGAGTCATTCTAGCAAGTGGCGATTGTGTTGCAAGATGTCAAGAGGAGGTCTCTGTCTGGAGGCGCAGGTCGTCAGCGATGTGTGAGATTGTGCTGTGGGTATGCTTGTGGTGTGTTGGCTTTTCCGTTTGTTTTCCATTTCAGCTCTGTCCGTGTGACCCAGGTTCTCGCAATGGCATCCAAGTCAACGTGTATTGGTCGTGAAGGAAAAAAGGGTTGGATCCCTTTTTTGCCGGGGAGTGTCAATGGAGTTGAAGATTGAACGATCAATTCTTGGTTGTTTGCTCAAAATCAACTTCCCCAATTTTCGCGGAGGCATCAATACGACAGTCATCGTCTCATCGGTCGCTGTTCAGAAAGAAGAGTGAAACATCGTCAGAAGTAATACAATGATTTATTATTGTAATATTAGTTTTCAGACCTTAGTTGCTTAGTTCGTTTATTCCTTTTATATGTTGGTGTAACAATAAACAAATATCAAGCAGCAGATCGGTGTCTTGGTTTTTGCGTCCGTTATAACTAAGCGTTTCTGAAATCTTCGAAGAACAGCGTGGGCCCGAGCGTAGCGAGAGCTGGGCAATAACGGTTTATGAGACGTGATTGACATTCCATCTCCCTAGCCCTCTTAATGAGTGCTTCCAATAGGTCTCCACTTACATCTTCATGAACATATCATATATGTGTGCATGCATCCTAATGAACAGATTACTTTATAAGAATTTGAAAACTTAAAGATTTAAAAGAGTAGGTTTTGTGAATAGTGGAGCAAGATTCAGCAGAACAATATAGTTAGGGTTCAATGTAGGTAGTATGAACTGAAGGTAAGGTCGGTTGACAGGACTTAGTGTACTTATATATAGTAAACATCTGACATTGCAAATTATTATAAAAAGATATTAACACAGAACCAACGAAATTTCGGCATTTGGTTAACAATACTGCAGTGTGTGTATATTGAATAATGGTAGTTAGTCTACAGGGAGCCGTAGGGTAAATCAAACCATATATGATAAGAGTATAGTCAATAATATAATTCGTATATCAAATAATACACTAGGCTCAATAATTGAGTGTTATAAGGGAAACTAGCGTGGTAAAGCAAGAGAACATTTGCAGCATAAATATTTTAATCATTTTAAGTATTTTATTAACAATCTAATTTTAAGAATTGAACATGCATGATTTATAAGTATTATTATATTAGTATATACATATGTAAAACGTTTAAAGGTGTGGATGCTATTATAATTATTTCCAGTGTTACTTTTACCAACACAACTTAGTGAAAATTATAGAGAGTAGAAATCAGTAAATTAGTTAACGTTCGCTGCGTAAGCATTAGTCTCGAGATATACGTATGTGACCATACTGAAGACTGGACTGGCCTTCAATTTCCGTTCTACCAACAGTTGTGGTCTTTTAGACGAGCTAGGGTGGACATGTTAAAGTGTCTTTCTAGGCTCCGTTTGAACCCACCGGGGTTTTCACAACATCTTATTTCAGGTGGTAGTTGGTTCCAAAGAGTGCAATATTTTATGGTGAAAAAGTTTGCCCTAATGGATTTTCTGTGGGTAGCCACCTTGACAAGGTAGTCGTGGTTTCGCAGCTGATATGATTTAATATTTTCCCAAGTTATGGATGAGTTACTGTAGCAATGTTTCCTAATGACTTTGAAGAGTAGAAATAAGTTGCACTTCACTCTCCTTAACCACAGAGACTCTAATTTCAGACGTACACACCTGTGAACATATTCCACTTGTTATAATAATAATAATAATTTATTTTCATATAAACATAAATTTACATGAAAATGCATGCCATTTTTACAGGCACGATCAAGGATGATATAATGTCAAATCTTAAATTGTCTACAAGTTAATAATGTTTCAACAGTTTAATATTTGATACATATATATAATTACACTGGTTGTCTGAACCAGGCCGTATAGTTATTGAATTGTACAGTCGTCCTACAGCTTGAGCGGGAAAATCGACTTCGATTCGTTTTCATCCCGTGGTTGTAGGCATACGATAACCAACCAATATTGAGTTAAGTACAACGTTTACAAGGGATTGGAAGCTGTTTTAGAAAAATTAAAGTGCTGAGGTGAAACATTAAAGTGTAATAGATCAAGTGAGTGAAATATATCATTAATAAACACTTTTATATAGAAAACAGAATGGGGAAGTAATTAATCCTTAGGCCGACAACGTTCATTTGCAATGTATAATGATACCAGTATACTTCGTACTATCATGATGTCCACTTTTGGCTTTAATACAATTATTTTCAAGCCAGTTGTTTTTATTTCATGTCTTTTTCTATTTGGTGCACAACCGTACCCTCCAGAGATTAGGAATAGAATAAGTCGAATCAAATTCATAAAGAGCTATAAAATGTTAGGTTTAATGGAATATAATGAGAATCAAGTAAAGACGTTATTAGAAAATAAGTGAGACAAGATATTGTGAAGTGGTATTTAAAGATCTGACAATGGATAGCAAGTTAATTTATAAGATGCCCCATAAATCTGTGCAGATCCCACGTGGTCGCATCTCAACAATAGGCTGAGCGAATGTGTGGTGATTGACAATTTCTATCTCTGTATTGTTTAAATACTTACTGTTGACTGTTGATATGTTTCTTATATGAATTGCATAATAATTCCGCTAAATACAAATTACTGATTGCTGCCCTCTCTGGGTTTTGATTAGATTCCTATAATTCCGTCATCCCGGTATATTAATATTTCCAAGTACAATAAATTACTACAAATTGGCGTCGCGATGGAGCTAAGTAATCTGGGAAAATTTCCTCTTAATGGTTCTCCGCGGGAGATTGCTGATTATTTGGAATGCTTTGATGCGTGGTGCATTTCCAAGAATGTTCGGGATGATAAAATACCTGCTCATTTCATCACCGCTATTGGTCTTGATGCATATAGCCTGGTGAAGAATCTGGCGTTTCCAGATAAACCCATTTCTATGCCATATGCTAAGCTCCGTGAACTTCTTATAGATCACTTCCATGTAACTACTTTTGAGACCAGAGAGAGGGCTCACTTCAACAAACTGGTACGTTCTCCCAATCAGAAGATAAGAGACTTTATACTACAACTCCAAATTCAAGCCTCAAAGTGTAACTTTGGAGATCAGCTGCATACACAACTACGTGATCGTCTAATTGCTGGAATCAATATTCCTAAGTTAGAGAAAGAGTTAATTCAGATTCCTTCTTGTACGTTTCAAACTGCTAAAGATTTATGTATTACATATGAAGATGTCAATAATGAATACTCTGCTCCCACTACGTCAGTATCTGATGTCATGCTTTCTAAAGTCGAAAATACAAGTGTTCATGGAAAGCAATCCAAACTGCCGTCCACAGGTAATAGAATGCAGCGAGAGATCAAAAACATTAAACCGTGTTTTTCCTGTGGAAAGTTACATCTACGAAGCACTTGCCGTTTTCGGAGTGCTAAGTGCTATAAATGTGGTAAAGTTGGACACATCAAGACGGTTTGCAGAAGTTCAAATACTTATGTTGCTCAACATTCTTATAATTCTCCCAAGCTGTCTAGTAAAATGGAGTCTATGTGTCTTTCAACCTTTCAAAATACTCAAGCTAATCCGATGAAAACCTCCACTACAAGTTCGGCAACTCAAGTGTCAACTGTATTCAAAAATGAGGTAGCCAAGTTGCAATGTGAACTGTCGAAAACACGAAAAGACCTGAATGAGATGAGAGAGCAACTGAATAAAATTGAGGAATTACTGCATATGCATAGACTACGTCTGGTGAATGCAGAGCATACAAGTTCCCGTGAAAGTCCTGCAAAACTATTCAAATCTCGAATTCTCAAAAAGCATCTGATGTCCACTACTTCTAATGTACACTATTACAAAGATAATAACTACAGACCTTCTGTTGGAATTATACTACAAAAATGGGAAATCGAGTGGTGAAGATATTAGACATCAAAGATCACTCAGTTCATAACGGACACCTGGACAAAGTGACAATAAATGAAGTAGGTCGTTCCAATTATAATACTATTGATTCCGCTAATAATCCTGATTTTGTAGATAATTCAGAAATAAGTCCAGATAATACTGATGAAAATAATATCACAGAATCAGTTAGCTCGAAGCTACTTGCAAGCAAACCGAGACATCGTTATAAATACGCGAGGAGATATTCGAGGTGTGGCGGATGTGGTGATTGACAATTTCTATCTCTGTATTGTTTAAATACTTACTGTTGACTGTTGATATGTTTCTTATATGAATTGCATAATAATTCCGCTAAATACAAATTACTGATTGCTGCCCTCTCTGGGTTTTGATTAGATTCCTATAATTCCGTCATCCCGGTATATTAATATTTCCAAGTACAATAAATTACTACAGAATGGTATATATTTAAAGGTAGAAGCATTATCTGTCAAGGCGTTCACTATTATCTTTTTCAAGATAAAGATCTAAGCCCTCATAAAATCAGAAATATCTCGAGCCTTTAATTTGTATATTGCTGTTCCTGCAGAATGGGGCGATTCACCTTAGTGACCACCACCATATCTACTGATCAGCTAGCGCCACCCTCCCTCTTTTTTGATGTTAGGCTCTGAGACTATGATTATTATGGCTACCGCAAATATATTGCTTGGTACCAGACATGTTGGTACCCCATATTCCATCTCCCTAGCTTTCTTAATGAGTGCTTCCAATAGGTCTCCACGTACAT
The DNA here is from genome assembly GCA_944472135.2 of Trichobilharzia regenti. NCBI lineage: Eukaryota > Metazoa > Platyhelminthes > Trematoda > Strigeidida > Schistosomatidae > Trichobilharzia > Trichobilharzia regenti. Next base: position 101,292,397 of record OX235264.1, read on the forward strand.
CTTTACGAACATATTATATATGTGTGCATGCATCCTGATGAACAGATTACTTTATAAGAAGTTAAAAGCTTAAAGAGTGAAACGAATAGGTGTTGTGAATAGTGGAGCAAGATTTAGCAGAATACTATAGTTAAGGTTCAATTTAGGTAGTATGGACTGAAGGTAAGGTCGGTTGGCAGGACTTAGTGTACTAAATTTTCATGACAGTCTTATATATAGTAAACATCTGACATTGCAAAGTAACGTGTCTAGACATATTATAAAAAGATATTAACACAGAACCAACAAAATTTCGGCATTTGGTTAACAATACTGCAGTGTGTGTATACTGAATAATGGTAGTTAGTCTACAGGGAGCCGTAGAGTAAATCAAACCATATATGATAAGAGTATAATCAATAATATAAAATAATAATAATAATAGTATATTCTCATTTTGTACATGAGAGACGCCAGTTTACAGGCATCATCAATATGATAAATTACATATACGATTAGCAATCATAATTAATAATAATGTTTTAATAAAATACACATTATTTCCTACTTGTGTAGGACACACCAAATATACAGGCATGGATAAGCATTATATAAATTTCATAAATTTGGTTCATGGTTAAGTTACATGGTTGCTGGCGTTTTTGTTTTAGGTCTGTGGGAACAATATGATAACCAGTCATTCAATGGAGCACGTCATGAAATATAGGAATATTAACTTCGCATTAACAAAAAAACCCAAGTATGTTTTGGATGGATTAAAAATACTTGGGAAAAAATAAAGCTTGAGGTTATTCCACAATATAACAAGTCATTCAATGGAGCACATCATAAAGTATAGGAATAAATAAATAAATTTATTCTCATGATACAGTACATGAGGGACGCCAGTTTACAGGCATCATCAAATTGTTACAGAAATAGGATCATATTATTCAGTCACAATTTACAGTCGATAGCAAAATATGTTTAACATGTACACTGGAGATTATACGTACACTTGATAAATGTTAATCCGAATAGTATAAAATATCCTTTTCACTTATGTACAATCATTTCTGTGCATAGTTGGAAAAATCCGCTAGATTTTCAGTGAGTGCAACACATCAGGAAATACAGAAGTATTGTCTTCGCATTAACAAAAAAACCAGGTCTTTGGTGGATGGGTTATAAGTGCCTGGGAAAAAAATAAAGCTTGAAGTCAATTTTCGTACAATACTTTGTTGTGTGCAGAATCCTTGAATTATAGTTCATTGATGTGTTATTCGTATATCAAATAATACACTAGGCTCAATAATTGAGTGTTATAAGGGAAACAAGCGTGGTAAAGCAAGAGAACATTTGATGCATAAATATTTTAAGTATTTTAATATCCATCTAATTTAAGAGTTGAACATGCATGATTAATAAGTATTATTATATTAGTATATACATATGTAAAACGTTAAAAGGTGTGGATGCTATTACAATTATTTCCAGTGTTACTTTTACCAACACAACTTAGTGAAAATTATAGAGAATAGAAATCAGTAAATTAGTTAACGTTCGCTGCGTGAGTATTAGAGTCGAGATATACGTATGTGACTATACTGAAGACTGGACTGGCCTTCAATTTCCGTTCTACCAACAGTTGTGGTCTTTTAGACGAGCTAGGGTGGACATGTTAAAGTGTCTTTCTAGGCTCCGTTTGAACCCATCAGGGTTTTCACAACATCTTATTTCAGGTGGTAGTTGGTTCCAAAGAGTGCAATATTTTATGGTGAAAAAGTTTGCCCTAATGGATTTTCTGTGGGTAGCCACCTTGACAAGGTAGTCGTGGTTTCGCAGCTGATATGATTTAATATTTTCCCAAGTTATGGATGAGTTACTGTAGCAGTGTTTCCTAATGACTTTGAAGAGTAGAAATAGGTTGCACTTCACTCTCCTTAACCACAGAGGCTCTAATTTCAGACGTACACACCTGTCAACATATTCCACTTGTTGGTCGAACCCTATTATGCGTTTCGTGAGGAATCTCTGGACACTTTCGATTTTTTTTCTGTCTACAGTCCTGAGGTTACTAAATAGGAGAGCACAATATTCAAGTTTGGGACGGATACATGTCCTATATATAGCTAATCTTGCTTCTTGGGTGTAGAAGTTACGCAGTACAAAGCCAGTAAGTCGTTTACAGTCAGATACAACCTTATTTGCATGATCGGAAAAGGATAAATCTGAGTATGTTATCCCGGGATCTGTGACTGTGTTCAGTTTTGAGAGGAGCTTCCCGTACATTTATAGGCACATTATCGGTTTCCAGCGTCCAAGGTGGGTTATACCGCACTTGTCTGGGTTGAAAGTCAGTTGCCACTTTTCGCTCCAATCGCCTAGATCATTTAAGTCTTGTTGGATCTTGCTTTCGACGCTCATATCACCGTACCCATAATCATATACTATCTTGAGATCATCTGCAAAAAGGTATGGCTTGCCATACTTGATTACAGAGACTATGTCATTTATAAATAAGAGGAATAGAATAGGGCCAAGAACACTACCTTGTATTACACCACTGGTTATCGGCTTTGAGGAAGACAACTGGTGGTTGATTTTGACTAATTGCTCTCTTTCTGTGAGAAAAGAACTTATCCATTTGTGAAGATTTCCGGTTATTCCGTAGGATTGGAGTTTTGTTAGGAGTCTGATATGTGGGACTTTATCGAAGGCCTTGCTAACGTCAAGAAACAATGTTGTTACCGAACGCCCATTATCAATGCTTTGTGTGATGTAGTCAAAATAATCTAAGTGGCAAGTAATGCACGACCTTCTACTTAAGAAACCGTATTGGGATGGGGATAGTAGGTCATTTGACAGCAAGTACTGAATGATTTGAGTCTTAACTATCTTTTCCATTACACGTGAAACTACAGACGTGATGTTGATGGGGCGGTAGTTGTTGATATCAGCTATAGGCCCGTATTTATGGATAGGTACAATATAAGACTTCTTCCAGCAGTTAGGGTATGTCCCATCGCTTAATGAAATTGAGTATAACTTGAGTAAGAGTAAACTCATGTCATTACCACCTTTTTTCAGCAGAACGGAAGATATACCGTCTGGGCCAGTAGTGTTACTAAGCTTAAGATTTGCGACAGCTTTATCGATCTCATGTGTGGTGAAAATTATGTCACTTAAACATTCGTCTGTTTTACGTGGGAAATCCACGACTTCATCGTTCTCTAAGGTGTATAATCTGGCGAAGTGCTTGCTAAACAGTTCACATATCGCCTCATTATTTTCGTAAGCAATGCCGTCTAAGTATATTATTTTCGGATAGGGTGTTTTGGAGTTCATCAACCTACTTTTAAAAAGTTTGGCTATTTCTCCTGAGTTATGCGGTGCATGAATGGCCTGCATTTCTTTGTTTCTGAGGCCTATATTTCTCAACTCTTCAATTCTACTGAGAAGGGACGTTATGGCAATTAATGACGATAAGTCATGATATCTGTAGTATTTTATTGAGTGCTTACGTAGACTTCTTCTAAACGATGTCGGAATATAATCACTTTGGGGGAATCTGAAGTTAAGAATCTTCTCGGGTGCAATGACGTCGTGAATTGAGTTAATATTCTGATAGAAGTTGTTAAGAATTGCATCTAAGGACTGGTTCGAAAAGTACGAGTCCCAATTAGAACATCTAATTAGGTGCTGATACAAGTCCCAGTCAGCATGTGTGTACAATCTCATAGGTATCTGGCCAGCTTCATCTCTGCGTTTTGTTTCAGGAAAGATGTCAAAAGAACAAACTACTATTCTATGGTCACTACCTGGAAATTCATGTCCAACATGTACGGTAGATGGCGTTATGTTGTTCGTGAAAATAAGGTCTAGGATATTTGCGGATCTAGTGGGTGAATTTATGTGTTGTGTCCACCCTCCTGTGACGATGGAATTTATGAGATTATCGTACCTTTGGGGTCCTCGGAGTGAAGACCATGATACTTCTGGCAAGTTGAAATCGCCTCCGATAATTTTATAACTGAAAGGAAGATTGGCTGTAACATTAAAGATATTGCTAAGCATATTATCATATTCCCTGCTGGATGAAGGGGGCCGGTACACACAACCCACAAGTATAGGTTTACTTCTGACAACTTTTATTTCGACCCAGATCGAGTCATTGAGTTGTGACAGAATTGGGTTACTAAACTGGGTTGCACACATGGATTGTTCACAGTAAATTAGTGTTCCACCCCCACGACCTGTCCGTCTGTCCCCGCGAAAAAGGTTGTATTTATCAATCCTTAGGCTGTCATTGGAGATTTCACTTGTGCACCAGGCTTCGGTGATCATAATCAATGACGGTCTGCATATAGAAGCTATTGTACTTAGTGCTAAGTATTTTCTTAGAACTGATCTCGCATTTACTAGGATGATAAATAAACACTGCATATGTGGTTTCAGTGAGCGGACAAAATCTTGGTAAAATAATCCGTGAGTATCCTCTAAATATATGTTATCAGACTCGTTAACCAATGTCAATGGAGTTGAAGATTGAACGATCAATTCTTGGTTGTTTGCTCAAAATCAACTTCCCCAATTTTCGCGGAGGCATCAATACGACAGTCATCGTCTCATCGGTCGCCGTTCAGAAAGAAGTCAGCAGTAAACCATCAGAAATAATCTTGTGATTTATTATTGTAATATTTGTTCACAGACCCTAGTAAAAACATTATTTTTATATGTTGGTGTAACAATAAAGAATCCTCGAGTAGCCAATCGGTCTTTTGGTTTTCGCGTCCGTTATTACTAAGCGTTTCTGAAAAACTTCGAAGAACTGCGTGAGCCCGAGCGTAGCGAGAGCTGGGCATTAACGGTTTACGAGACGTGACTGACAGCTTCTAATGGTAGAAACAGATCTGGCGGATTCAGACAGTTGGTGAAAGTTTGGATAGTCACCGTTCATCTTTCCTGGTGCCGGTCAAGTCCTCTTTGAACAAGCAATATCTGGAACGCTTTTGGAATTGGGTCAAGTTCAACAATGCCTGGGTCAAAGAAGGGACAGAGTGTCTTGGATGCAAACAGGAAAGTAAGTCATGGTGACTCGTCTGTTAATTGTAACGATGTGTCTGATGTTATGCACGACATGGTTGATGTTACTGTTTCGCCGTTCAGGGATAATAGGAACATCAAACTCCCTAAATTTGAACCACGGTGTTTCGACGGAAACCCAGCTGATTATTTACAGTTTGTAAAGGAGTTTGAGATCATGCTGAGTGGTTTTCATTAACTGATGAAATGAAGTTAATGTATTTGATGAGATATTGCACTGGAGATGCTGCAAGTGCTATGCAGTGCTGTAAGTTTATGAAGCCAAAAGAGGGCTACTACGAGGCTATGAGCATATTACGTCAAAGGTTTGGAAGACCTTCGATGATTGCAGGGAAATTATTCGAGGCTGTTAAGGGTAGTGGTGGTCAATTACAGGATGACTCCCAGGCACTCACTGAGTTTTTAGATAATTTGCTAATTTACAAGAATGCAATGATTTCGATGAATCGAATGAGTGACCTCAACTCGAGTTTTATACTAGAAGTAATAGCAAGACGTCTACCTACTCGACTGCAAAGGAAGTGGTTGAAGATAAGCTCCCGTATGGAGGATGAGGGTATCGAGCCAAAGTTTGATGATATCCTGGAACTGGCTTGCTCTCTGTGGTCTGTGGCCGTTTTTTGGTGTATTTTCTATAACTTTCAGTCTACAGATTATTAGAAGTGGTCTAGTTCACAAGGGGCTTACGTAGTGGATATGCAGAATAATGCCTACTACCTTGCTGTGCTGTTTGTCTAGAATTAATGATTGGATAAAATTTGATTTCCACGTGACACCAATTAGGCCTACCCGTAGGAGCTTGGTCTACTATATTTGACTTTCCCTTAGAAAAAAGGCCTAGACGTGCGTTCGTCCCTTACACATCAAAGGGCTTTCTTGCTCCGGGTCTGGTATTTAATTAATTTTTTTTCCCTTATCTTATAATCAACTGGCTGATGATGGCTGACAGGGTAACCAGCACATGCAATGTCAGTCACGTCTCGTAAACCGTTAATGCCCAGCTCTTGCTACGCTCGGGCCCACGCTGTTCCTTGAAGTTTTTCAGAAACGCTTAGTAATAACGTACGCGAAAACCAAAAGACCGATTGGCTACTCGAGGATTATTTATTGTTACACCAACATATAAAAATAATGTTTTACTAGGGTCTGTGAATAAATGTTACATCAATAAATCATCATATTACTTCTGACGATGTTTCACTCTTCTTTCTGAACAGCGACCGATGAGACGATGACTGTCGTATTGATGCCTCGGCGAAAATTGGGGAAGTTGATATTGAGCAAACAACCAAGAATTGATCGTTCAATTTTCAACTCCATTTTAAGTTGTGGAATGTCCGGACACAAACAAGATTAACCAACAATAACAATAATTGGAACTCACACAACTATTTAACACAAACATGTGTACAATCACTACATCAAATGTTATGGATTCCGGCATGACAAACTACCTTTGAAGAACTGTAGGACTTACAGCAGTACGCCTACAACCCTTCTCAGGTGGACGCTCTAGGTTGGAAAATCGTCGCAGAGTTCATTTGCTGACTTCCTTCTATCATCTATATCCTCAAATCTGAACGGAAACACGCTCATGTCATTGTATCGTAGAATATAGATGACCAACAAACACACGACATATCTCATCAACCAAGTGTAGAAACAGAGTAATTTACACCAAAGATAATAGCATTCAATTAGTAACTTGAAACTAGAAATGCCTTTATTCATGCAAGTCAATTTAACAATAACTCTCTCCTTTACACTTGGCTTATTCTCACTAAACTGAGCAATATCTTTCGTCTTTTCAAACGCACCAATACTATCATAGTCATTGCATAAGGCACGTGAGTTCATGGGTGTCTTTTCCATTGTGGATAAAAACACCAACGATGACTGAGTGACACAAGGTGATGAACTTAGCAGTGGATCAGAAGCTGTTCTTTTTCGGCTTTCAGATAGTTGTCCAACTGCAAGATTACCACCACTGCCGTCTTTCACTACTAGTTCGGGTTTAGCACTATCATCTGATGATAGGTGGGCTACACGCTGATCAATTACACTGACTGTCTCACAAGTATGCACACCTTCTGGAACTGCATCTGCGTTCAATTCTACTTCACGTTGTAGTTGTACAGAACCTTTGTTCAACTCAGCAGTAGTAGGCATATCCCTCATCTCATCATGATCAACCAAAGACAAATCTGCACTATCATGATCATTATCACAAATATTCAATTTACCGTCAAGTTCATCATTTTCAAACTCTTTAATAACAGAAGTAGACAATTTTGGTTCCTCCTCACAAATCAATAAAGGTTTTATATCTTCACTCTGACTAGTTATACTTTGTAAACTTTTGGAGTCAGAACTGCACTCTGAAGCAGTAACTCTATTCTGTGACACTCTATTCAACAACGGCTTACCAGTTGCAACTACAGACTTCTTCACCGCACCGTTATCGTCACACAATTCGGAGTCAGGCCTGGAGTTTACATTTCGCTTATCCCTGAACTTGCTCACTGGTTCACAGTTCACTTTTGTATGCACCTCTTGCAAACGTGTAGAACACAACCGTCTTTGTCTTGCATCTTGTAACTTATCTGTTGAGGATGTACTACGAAACCTGTTACACTCACTAGGTCTATATGCATTACTAGACATCATGGAGCCTTCTCGATATCCACCTCTCTGAGGCCTACTCGTCATCAATGATTGCATTTTACCCTCAGACTGCTCTATTCTAGGGGTGAGATGTAATAGACTGGCGAACTTGCTCATAGATTGATTGACGCTATCTTTTACCAGTTTCAGGATATCATCAAACTTTGGCTCGATACCCTCATCCTCCATACGGGAGCTTATCTTCACCCACTTCCTTTGCAGTCGAGTAGGTAGACGTCTTGCTATTACTTCTAGTATAAAACTCGAGTTGAGGTCACTCATTCGATTCATCGAAATCATTGCATTCTTGTAAATTAGCAAATTATCTAAAAACTCAGTGAGTGCCTGGGAGTCATCCTGTAATTGACCACCATTACCCTTAACAGCCTCGAATAATTTCCCTGCAATCATCGAATGTCTTCCAAACCTTTGACGTAATATGCTCATAGCCTCGTAGTAGCCCTCTTTTGGCTTCATAAACTTACAGCACTGCATAGCACTTGCAGCATCTCCAGTGCAATATCTCATCAAATACATTAACTTCATTTCATCAGTTAATGAAAACCACTCAGCATGATCTCAAACTCCTTTACAAACTGTAAATAATCAGCTGGGTTTCCGTCGAAACGCCGTGGTTCAAATTTAGGGAGTTTGATGTTCCTATTATCCCTGAACGGCGAAACAGTAACATCAACCATGTCGTGCATAACATCAGACACATCGTTACAATTAACAGACAAGTCACCATGACTTACTTTCCTGTTTGCATCCAAGACACTCTGTCCCTTCTTTGACCCAGGCATTGTTGAACTTGACCCAATTCCAAAAGCGTTCCAGATATTGCTTGTTCAAAGAGGACTTGACCGGCACCAGGAAAGATGAACGGTGACTATCCAAACTTTCACCAACTGTCTGAATCCGCCAGATCTGTTTCTACCATTAGAAGCTGTCAGTCACGTCTCGTAAACCGTTAATGCCCAGCTCTCGCTACGCTCGGGCCCACGCTGTGCCTTGAAGTTTTTCAGAAACGCTTAGTAATAACGGACGCGAAAACCAAAAGACCGATTGGCTACTCGAGGATTCTTTATTGTTACACCAACATATAAAAATAATGTTTTTACTAGGGTCTGTGAACAAATATTACAATAATAAATCACAAGATTATTTCTGATGGTTTACTGCTGACTTCTTTCTGAACAGCGACCGATGAGACGATGACTGTCGTATTGATGCCTCCGCGAAAATTGGGGAAGTTGATTTTGAGCAAACAACCAAGAATTGATCGTTCAATCTTCATCTGCTTGACATGCTATATAGGATTTTTGTGAATTTGACTTCTCCTGAGCTTTAATTTTCTTAATGCAAATTGCACGTTTGTCACAACGTTTTTAAAACTTGCCAACTTGGGTATCTACATTCGACTGGTTCTTCACAGAGTGTGGATTGTCCGACTGAGGAGTAACTGACTTATAAGGCGATGGTTGGAACACCAGTGGGATGTGTTTTGATGGTTTCGGTGTCTTGACTTTTGCGTCAGTGTGAAAACGATGTATTTCAACATTATTTCCCGTTGACTCATCTATGTCCACCATTTCAGTGTGAGGATCAATATAGTTGTATAATGCTTGGCTAACATTAGCCAGTGCCTGCGAAAATGTCTGTTGCATGCCGTGATCAGATATTTCACTAGATGGAATAACGCACGGAACATCATCTACAGTTATCCTATTAGGGTTATCAGGGTTCACTGCTCCTGAGCGGCATCGCCTTTGGCATGGTGTTAAATCAGGTGCAACCCTAATGTTAGTGTATGGTGTTGAAGAGCCTATTGTCTTACCAGATTTCAGAAAATTCCTGGCTTCTTCAGTAGACCTAAACTTGAAAAGTACAGGACACGGGTGTTTTGCAGATTTCTTACGAAGGCGCAAAACCTGACATTCTGTCAACGACATATTACAAGCCTTTAGACACGAATTCTTAAGTTTGGCAATCGGCTCTCTGTCTGGAATGTTATAGGCCAAGACGTTATGTAAAGACATAATCCTCTTAACAGCTTCTTCAGCCAAATAGTCAATTATGCGCTCGGATTTGATTAGTGATTCAAAACAGATGTTTTGTGGTGGGTCACACAGTTGCGTGAGAGGCATAATGCTGTCAAACTTGCTCTGTAGTTCTGCTATTGACTTCTGAAGTGTCAGTAAATCATTTTTGCTACAAGCCGCATTCTCTGTCAATTCCTCCATGATATCAGATACCATAACTCTGGGTATGGCTGGTGTAAACAGTGTAGAATCGTCAACGGAGCTGAGGCCTTCAGATGGCTGACTAGTATTAGATCTCAGTCTCTTAACGGTACTTACGCGTTTGATAGACTTAACCATTACAGAAATAAGAAACTTCACAATTTCCGGAAAAAAGTCTTGAGGATATAAAAATAAGATAGCTGTATTATCGAAGTATCTAAAAAACAACGATAAACAGATGTATATTGCAAAAACAAAAAGTCACACTTTCCTTTACAGAGTTTGCTGTGGATAAAGCCCTGAGTTCCACGTGGTTAGATAGAGTATCCGAAGATTCTTGATGTATATTTCACGAGTGAATGTTATATGTTGTTCCAGTTGAAACAATACAATCCTTGTTGACTATGGATAACTGGATAATGTGAGGAAAGCGGCTAATTTCCAAAATATTAAGGAAAAATGATTCACGCAGAAACTGAACACCTGTAGCGCAACAGTTCAAACTTGCAATATAACTTCGTTCTTACAGTACTGGTGTTTTATAGCTAAAGTAAGGGAAAGTACACAGTATTTATCGGCGCGGAGCGTCTTCGTAACAGTAGGAAGTTGTGCAGGTAACTAAATGCTTCCACCAAGAAACTGCTGATCAACAAATTGAGCGCCGGCGACTACGTAACTGATGTTAGTTACGATGGTTACTTTGAACAAAGTAGCCTAGAACATATCCTGACTGAGCTTTCATAAATGACTGAGGATTATGTACAAGCTTCATTAGAAGCAATTTTTAGATCTTGTCATTTAAACTCCTGTCTAGCGATCTGGTCATTCCATCACATGAGTCTACAGCCTAGCGGTTGAAGAAAACTACTGGGCAATTCCATATTAGTTTGTTTATAAGATGAATCACACAGTGAAACAGTATTATTTACTAGATGACGTTTCGAACAAAATTTTTTGTTCATAATTATTTCAACAATTATGATCACATGACTTTCAAACTTGATTTTTATAGTTTTCTTTGTCGTCTCCTATTTGTTACAGTAGGCGTGGTAGCAGAATTTTCCACATATCCGACTGGACAGTTGTTGAATCATTCCTATTATATGTATTTGCAGTTGGTTCGATAAATAAATCTTCTGTTATCAATCTCTCCCTCCACCCTGTGACATTGGATTTTAAAACTGTCATCTTATCCCATCCCATTGTACGGTAGTGTGCGATTGCATGTAATGTTATGGCTGAACCATTCTCTAGATTTCTTGTCTTATTCGGGTCAAGTGACTGCTCCAAACTAAATGGCTTCTTATCAGAAATCAGTCAGTGTTCCAAGGAAAACGGTCTTACCTTAGACCCCTCCAAATGCCAAACAGTCAATTTCGCCTTTAGGCATAAATCTGACCTAAACAAACTGGTTAGCGCTCACGAGGTGTGCAACATAGATGGCACCGAAACAGAAACCAAGTCAGAAATTAAATGCCTAGGCGTCATTCTATCTGCTGATCTTTCCTGGTTGTCTCACATCCTGATGATTTCTAAGAAAATATTCCGTCTTGCCTTCTAAATCAAGAAGTTAAGACATTCTGGAATAACGCAACCCTTATCCCTACAATTCGTTAACTACCGTATTTTGCCTATTATTCTCTATTGTTCCCCCTTAGTCTTTCCTGGGCTATTGAAGAAAGACTATACCTTATTACGTAGGATGTTAAAGGTTGTCATCAGGGTAAGCAACGTGCCACTTAACGAGCTTGTTACTATTCTGATTGACACGCACATTGAGTCATGTGTAAAATGGGCTAAATCCATTTTATCTAACTCACAACACCCTCTTCATTCACAACTCTCCCCTTGTATCTCATCAGGCTAGACCGGACCAGAAGCTCATGTAGAAAACTATATGCTAGCACTAGCGAGTACAAAAACTTAACCATAGCCTACTTAGGTGGTGTTCTGTGCGATAAAGAAAGCATTACGCGTGTCAATGTAGTTGAAGATTGAACGATCAATTTTATGGTTGTTTGCTCAAACCCAACTCCTCGATAGTTTTCGCGGGATTCATCAATCCTCAGTCATCGTCTCATCGTTCGCTGTTCAGTGGAAGACAAAAAACAATCAGAAGTTGTCAGGCAACCCTCAGAAACTGTCATTGTCCAGCTCTTACTCAGCGAGACCTCACGCTGTCCCTAAAAGACTTTCAGAAACACTTTGTATTAACCAACGCGAAAACCAGAACACTGATTAGCGACTCGAGAATCCTTTATTCTTACGTCAATATGTAACCAATAATAAGGTTATTACACACAAGCTCTAAGAATAAATGTTATAACAATTAATCACGATAATACTTCTGATAGTTTTTATCTTTCACTGGACAGCGAACGGTGAGACGATGACTGATGATTGATGACTCCCGCGAAAATTATGGAGGAGTTGGGTTTGAGCAAACAACCATGAATTGGTCGTTCAATCTTCAACTACAGTGACAGAAGTATTATCGCAATTTATTAATATAACATTTATTGTTAGACCTTGTGTGTAATAACCTCATTGCTGGTTACATATTAAAATAATAATGTATATATTTCATATAAAAATAAACTTCCATGAAAATGGATGCAAGTTTTACAGGCACGATCTAGTATGGTATAATGTCAAATCTTAGATTGTCTACAGGTTAACGATATTTCAACTGTTAAATATTTGTTACATATAAAATTACACTCATTGTCTGAACCAGGCCGTATAGTTATTGAATTGTACAGTCGTCCTACAGCTTGAGCGGGAAAATCGACTTCGTTTCGTTTTCATCCCGTGGTTGTAGGCATACGATAACCAACCAATATTGAGGTAAGTACAACGTTTACAAGGGATTGGAAGCTGTTTTAGAAAAGTTAAAGTGCTAAGGTGAATCATTAAAGTGTAATGAAATAAGTAGGTGCAAGTATCATTAATAAATGCATTTATAAAGGAAATACAATGGGAAACCACATAATCCCTAGGCTGACAACGTTCATTTGCAATGTATAATGCTACCCATATATGTCTTACCATCATGATGCCCACTTTTGGCTTTAATACAATTATTTTCAAGCCAGTTGTTTTTATTTCATACCTTCTTATCTATTTGGTGCACAACCGTGCCCTACAGAGAATAGGAATAGAATAAGTCGAATCAAATTCATATAGAGCTATAAAATGTTAGGTTTAATGGAACATAATGAGGATCGAGTAGAGACGTTATTAGAAAATGAATGAGATAAGACATTGTGAAGTGGTATTTAAAGATCTGACAATGGACAGCAAGCTAATTTATAAGATGCCTCATAAATCTGTGCAGATCCCACGTGGTTGCATCTCAACAATAAGCTGAGCGAATGGTATATATTTAAAGATAGAAGCACGATCTGTCTAGGCGTTCATTAATATCTTTTCAAGATAAAAATCTAAGCCCTCATAAAAATCAGAAATATCTCGAGCCTTCAAATTGCATATTGCTGTTCCTGCAGAATGGGGCGATTCACCTTAGTGACCACCACCATATCTACTGATCAGCTAGCACCACACTCCCTCTTTTAGCGTAATCATAAAGGATTCACGAGTCTTCAATCTGTGTTCCGGTTTATCGCGTTTGTTATTACAAATTATTTCTGAAAGTCTTTCAGGGACAGCGTTGGGTCCAGCGTAGTAAGACCTGGACATTGACAGTTTATGACAGTTGGCTGACGGTTTCTGAAAGATTCTGTTCGTCTTTTCTGGTGCCTGCAAGTCTTCTTTGGACAAGTATTATCTGTAACTTTTCTTGAATCTTTGGTCAAGTTCAATGATACCTGGGTCAAAGAAGGGAAGAAGCGTCTTGAAAGCAGGCAGGAAAGTAAGTAATGTTGAGCTGTCTGTTTTATTTAATGATGTGTGTGATACTATTTTAGAGGTTGACGGTATAGACGTTCGCGAATAGTATTGGGTATATTAACGCAAGCACTTATACATCAACTTCTAACTTATTAATTCTCACATACCAAAGGCAAAGGAAAAGACAGTATTTGATCGGCCAAATTACGCGATATATTTCAGGACCAAAACGAGTTGTTAGACGAACGCTTAGCTGGCTAGTGATCGTGCACGAACGTGACACGACGGAGTACCAAATGGCGGGGATGCTTGACCGAAAGCCTTCAGCTAAACAAGTCGACTTAAACAGTGGTGGTCAGCATCCAATGTTCGGTGATGATTGCTGTGGTCAATAATTTTGGGGAATTATTTACCGCTACAGCTCACTCCCCCCTAGCGGGGTTGTGAGGACCCTAAGACAGAACCAGCCAGAGGTAAAAATAAACTCGATGGTTTCCTCTTGGGTGAAAAAAATCTTCTGAGCGGCTTGGTGGAGTGCCTACTGGTTTGTCTGCCTATGCTAATAGGGTGTTTGTACATCGCTTCCTTGATGTTGTTCGTTGGATTCCATGCTTCGTTTGTTTCTTGTCCTGTGCCCGTCGCACCTGGAAAAGAAAACAAAAACGCTAAGAACCTTGTTGAGGAAAATGTACCAAACCAGCGTCGTTTTTTTAAAAATGATGTGCATTTACCATACAGTAAAATAATGCAAGTTTTATAACATCGAAAGAATATATCTAATTTTTTAGCGCATGTAACATGTACTGTTAAAGAAGAGAATTTACTCGTGTTTAGCATTAATGTATATAAAAAAATTGATGCGTCTAAAAAATAATTAGTACCACAAACGGATGAGTTGGGTGAGTCACATGACTTCGTTATGTTATACAGGTGTGAAGATACTCTACGAACCATACGGAGCGTCCAGAACGGGGCTCGACAGAAGATTCGGTAGCTGCCGCCGTGCTAGTGACTTCATCGAGGACTGAACGATCTTCGGTTACTAGTGGATTATGGGGTATGTCAGTCATGTCTCGTAAACCGTTAATGCCCAGCTCTTGCTACGCTCGGGCTCACGCTGTTCCTTGAAGTTTTTCAGAAACGCTTAGTAATAATGGACGAAAAAACCAAAACACCAATTGGCCACTCGAGAATTATTTATTGTTACACCAACATATAAAAAATTATTTCTACTAAGGTTTCTGATGGTTTACTGCTGACTTCTTTCTGAACAGCGACCGATGAGACGATGACTGTCGTATTGATGCCTCCGCGAAAATTGGGGAAGTTGATTTTGAGCAAACAACCAAGAATTGATCGTTCAATCTTCAACTCCATTGACACTCCCCGGCAAAAAAGGGATCCAACCCTTTTTTCCCTCACGACCAATACACGTTGACTTGGATGCCATTGCGAGAACCTGGGTCACACGGACAGAGCTGAAATGGAAAACAAACAGAAAAGCCAACACACCACAAGCATACCCACAGCACAATCTCACACATCGCTGACGACCTGCGCCTCCAGACAGAAACCTCCTCTTGACATCTTGCAACACAATCGCCACTTGCTAGAATGACTCTTGCAGAATTCAACGTGACCATAGCACCAACTCACAATACTCTACGCTCATCCTCTTATCTACTCACTACCAATTACCACTGAAATCGCTTGTCACTCATTCTGCCTCAGTTCTAGTAGCGGTGACGCATGCGAGCCTCAGTCGTTTACACTCTTTCTCCCCGGCGTGTGGGACCGCAGCTAACAATTATCTCCGTGTGCATTTCATTCTCGGCAATAGCCTAGCCTCCCGGCGTATACGCCCCATCTGCTGTCCTTAACATCAATCAATTCATTCATGGATGTAGAAGACTCGAAACAACTTCAGAAGTAATCACGACGAAAATTTTAACAAAATTATGCAATAACAACAAGATACGAAAACAACGGGTAAACACAATGAATCCAAAATACACCAATTGATATGACACACCACACATATATACAAACTGTACAAACAAACTCGCCGATCACATCTTGATGGAATTCCTTTGAAGAATCGCAGGACTTACACCAGTACGCCCACAACCCTTCACAGGTTGACGATTGTAAGTTGTGGAATGTCCGGACACAAACAAGATTAACCAACAATTACGATAATTGGAACTCACACAACTATTTAACACAAACATATGTACAATCACTACATCAAATGTTGTGGATTCCGGCATGACAAACTACCTTTGAAGAACTGTAGGACTTACAGCAGTACGCCTACAACCCTTCTCAGGTGGACGCTCTAGGTTGGAAAATCGTCGCAGAGTTCATTTGCTGACTTCCTTCTATCATCTATATCCTCAAATCTGAACGGCAACACGCTCATGTCATTGTATCGTAGAATATAGATGACCAACAAACACACGACATATCTCATCAACCAAGTGTAGAAACAGAGTAATTTACACCAAAGATAATAGCAATCAATTAGTAACTTGAAACTAGAAATGCCTTTATTCATGCAAGTCAATTTAACAATAACTCTCTCCTTTACACTTGGCTTATTCTCACTAAACTGAGCAATATCTTTCGTCTTTTCAAACGCACCAATACTATCATAGTCATTGCATAAGGCACGTGAGTTCATGGGTGTCTTTTCCAATGTGGATAAAAACACCAACGATGACTGAGTGACACAAGGTGATGAACTTAGCAGTGGATCAGAAGCTGTTCTTTTTCGGCTTTCAGATAGTTGTCCAACTGCAAGATTACCACCACTGCCGTCTTTCACTACTAGTTCGGGTTTAGCACTATCATCTGATGATAGGTGGGCTACACGCTGATCAATTACACTGACTGTCTCACAAGTATGCACACCTTCTGGAACTGCATCTGCGTTCAATTCTACTTCACGTTGTAGTTGTACAGAACCTTTATTTAACTCAGCAGTAGTAGGCATATCCCTCATCTCATCATGATCAACCAAAGACAAATCTGCACTATCATGATCATTATCACAAATATTCAATTTACCGTCAAGTTCATCATTTTCAAACTCTTTAATAACAGAAGTAGACAATTTTGGTTCCTCCTCACAAATCAATAAAGGTTTTATATCTTCACTCTGACTAGTTATACTTTGTAAACTTTTGGAGTCAGAACTGCACTCTGAAGCAGTAACTCTATTCTGTGACACTCTATTCAACAACGGCTTACCAGTTGCAACTACAGACTTCTTCACCGCACCGTTATCGTCACACAATTCGGAGTCAGGCCTGGAGTTTACATTTAGCTTATCCCTGAACTTGCTCACTGGTTCACAGCTCACCTTTGTATGCACCTCTTGCAAACGTGTAGAACACAACCGTCTTTGTCTTGCATCTTGTAACTTATCTGTTGAGGATGTACTACGAAACCTGTTACACTCACTAGGTCTATATGCATTACTAGACATCATGGAGCCTTCTCGATATCCACCTCTCTGAGGCCTACTCGTCATCAATGATTGCATTTTACCCTCAGACTGCTCTATTCTAGGGGTGAGATGTAATAGACTGGCGAACTTGCTCATAGATTGATTGACGCTATCTTTTACCAGTTTCAGGATATCATCAAACTTTGGCTCGATACCCTCATCCTCCATACGGGAGCTTATCTTCACCCACTTCCTTTGCAGTCGAGTAGGTAGACGTCTTGCTATTACTTCTAGTATAAAACTCGAGTTGAGGTCACTCATTCGATTCATCGAAATCATTCCATTCTTGTAAATTAGCAAATTATCTAAAAACTCAGTGAGTGCCTGGGAGTCATCCTGTAATTGACCACCATTACCCTTAACAGCCTCGAATAATTTCCCTGCAATCATCGAATGTCTTCCAAACCTTTGACGTAATATGCTCATAGCCTCGTAGTAGCCCTCTTTTGGCTTCATAAACTTACAGCACTGTATAGCACTTGCAGCATCTCCAGTGCAATATCTCATCAAATACATTAACTTCATTTCATCAGTTAATGAAAACCACTCAGCATGATCTCAAACTCCTTTACAAATTGTAAATAATCAGCTGGGTTTCCGTCGAAACGCCGTGGTTCAAATTTAGGGAGTTTGATGTTCCTATTATCCCTGAACGGCGAAACAGTAACATCAACCATGTCGTGCATAACATCAGACACATCGTTACAATTAACAGACAAGTCACCATGACTTACTTTCCTGTTTGCATCCAAGACACTCTGTCCCTTCTTTGACCCAGGCATTGTTGAACTTGACCCAATTCCAAAATCGTTCCAGATATTGCTTGTTCAAAGAGGACTTGACCGGCACCAGGAAAGATGAACGGTGACTATCCAAACTTTCACCAACTGTCTGAATCCGCCAGATCTGTTTCTACCATTAGAAGCTGTCAGTCACGTCTCGTAAACCGTTAATGCCCAGCTCTTGCTACGCTCGGGCTCACGCTGTCGCTTGAAGTTTTTCAGAAACGCTTAGTAATAACGGACGCGAAAACCAAAAGACCGATTGGCTACTCGAGGATTCTTTATTGTTACACCAACATATAAAAATAATGTTTTTACTAGGGTCTGTGAACAAATATTACAATAATAAATCACAAGATTATTTCTGATGGTTTACTGCTGACTTCTTTCTGAACAGCGACCGATGAGACGATGACTGTCGTATTGATGCCTCCGCGAAAATTGGGGAAGTTGATTTTGAGCAAACAACCAAGAATTGATCGTTGAATCTTCATCTGCTTGACATGCTATATAGGATTTTTGTGAATTTGACTTCTCCTGAGCTTTAATTTTCTTAATGCAAATTGCACGTTTGTCACAACGTTTTTAAAACTTGCCATCTTGGGTATCTACATTCGACTGGTTCTTCACAGAGTGTGGATTGTCCGACTGAGGAGTAACTGACTTATAAGGCGATGGTTGGAACACCAGTGGGATGTGTTTTGATGGTTTCGGTGTCTTGACTTTTGCGTCAGTGTGAAGACGATGTATTTCAACATTATTTCCCGTTGACTCATCTATGTCCACCATTTCAGTGTGAGGATCAATATAGTTGTATAATGCTTGGCTAACATTAGCCAGTGCCTGCGAAAATGTCTGTTGCATGCCGTGATCAGATATTTCACTAGATGGAATAACGCACGGAACATCATCTACAGTTATCCTATTAGGGTTATCAGGGTTCACTGCTCCTGAGCGGCACCACCTTTGGCATGGTGTTAAATCAGGTGCAACCCTAATGTTAGTGTATGGTGTTGAAGAGCCTATTGTCTTACAAGATTTCAGAAAATTCCTGGCTTCTTCAGTAGACCTAAACTTGAAAAGTACAGGACACGGGTGTTTTGCAGATTTCTTACGAAGGCGCAAAACCAGACATTCTGTCAACGACATATTACAAGCCTTTAGACACGAATTCTTAAGTTTGGCAATCGGCTCTCTGTCTGGAATGTTATAGGCCAAGACGTTATGTAAAGACATAATCCTCTTAACAGCTTCTTCAGCCAAATAGTCAATTATGCGCTCGGATTGATTAGTGATTCAAAACAGATGTTTTGTGGTGGGTCACACAGTTGCGTGAGAGGCATAACGTACTGTATTCACGGAGCGCAATTCAAAGGCTTTGTTACTTTTTCGCGTGTTATTTCTCAATTCTTTTTTTAGTCCACAGGCGACTTTTTAATAGGTCTCTCGACGATAGTATTAAATATTTAGTTCTATTCTTACATAGAATATAAATTTTACGGTTAAAATTATCCGTTATAGATAGTGTCCATCTAAGTGCTACTGTTATAGCATCTTCGCATTTAGAGTATTTTTATAGGGTATCTTAATATTCTATCTCAATATTTTTATTCGTCTAAACTGTTAATTCCATACAGAACTAGACAGTTTAAATCCCCAACACTCTAAAACGGACCTTACAGACACATTGCTCATTCTCTTATAATTAAGAATTTTAACTTAGTACTAAATGCCAATGGTCCAAACTAAGCGTCTAACTCCACTGTCTGCTTCACATCCCAGTAAAAAAATCAAACCAAACAGAATAAGTAGCCCTGCAGGAAGTGAGAGCACTACATCTGTTGATTTAACAACTACATATACGTCTGCTGCGGTAGACACGTCAAGTCCGGACATTAAACTCCCCTCACTTGCTTGCGTAGTAAACAACATCATGGATGGTATACACAGTGATACTACATGTAATGATCTAGGCCTCGTAGACACCTGCAAAGCGTCTTGCGATAAGAATCACACAGCAAACATTCTTACTCCCATCACTAATCCAGTTTTTTGTTCTACACTTAGTTGTGAAGATAAATTCGAAGAACTATTTTCTATAATTAGGGGGCTTGAAGTTAAGATGTCAAAACTGGCACTGCCTAGTGAAACTGGCAGTAGTAGTACTTCACCTAGAAAGTTACCACAAACTGCAAACCTTATAAACTACGTTGCAACTGAAGTATATCAACGTGTAGTGCGCGAGAAGAACATAATTGTGTATAATATACCGGATAATGCACAGATCAACAAGGTCAAAAGCACTCTTTTAAATGCATGCTCTATGAATAACGTCCCATGCAGCTGCCATCGACTAAGAAAGTCTCAGAAGAACAAATCTTGCCCACTTGTGTTGAAATTTGACTCGTCCTCCAATGCTGACATCTTTTACAGTAGGCAAACCCTACTAAAAAATACGCGTTACCACACGATCAAGTTAGCTCGTGACAAAACGCCGATCCAAAGAATGACTTATATGACCGATGCTAAAACTGTGAATCCCAAATCCTCTACAACACCCCTGAGCACCCACAATTCCGTAGAGGCAGAGCAAAAGGGTGTGAACCTTTCTGTACAAAGCACATCGTATTCGGAAACGAACTTCCGTGGAAATATAAGATCCAAAAATGGATCGATGTATAACCACAGACTAAGAAGGAAATCCACCGTGGATCTAGACTCCTCTGATAACGATCCCTGTACCCCGGTGACAAACTGCGGTACATCACACCCAGTATTCCCCAATCCAAGCAGCCTCAATTCCAGGAAGTTGAAAAGTGGGGCTACCAGTTCGTCCACAAAGACAGTGCATAATAAGAGACTATTGCCACACACTAATTCAGATACTCACAGTTTGATAACACACCTCTCTCCAGAACCAAATACTCACAAAGCCGAAAGGGTTATAAACCGTAAAACGCAGCCCGAACCTCGTAGCTACTTGTCCAAAAAAGTAAACCCTCCCACCACTTTAAACCGAAAGATTGATACACCTAACTATAGGACGTCGAATAGTGGTGAAGTAAATCGCAAAAATTCGAGTCAGTTTAGCTTGCTTGGTAGGCCACCTCCACCTATTTACATGCCCATACTCAACGGGACTGACCATCCAACGATCAGCAATTTCGCTGAAACGACATTACCATTTTTTATTCAGGTTCACAACATGACCTCAAACATACTACAAATGCTCACCACTCTCCACAGGTTTCGCCCCCCAATATAGATATGACAGCTCATACAGCAATGCCTAATTACTGCCTAGAGCTCACTTTACATGACTCAGACAATTCTCTTCTTCGTCAAAAACCCTCTATATCCTTTTCTTCTGATAGCCAATCTTCTTTACATCCGAACTTACTTGAACTCGGAAATACAACTGACCCTCTCTGGACTTCTAGCTTTCCTAGGGCATCTACAGACATAGATATTTCATTGTCGTCTGAGGACACTATGATTGAATCTCATCACCAGCTACTTCAAGACATGGCTAAAATCTTAAGATATGACTCGGTTAATCCTAACATAGTCCTTATTAATGCCAGGTCAGCTGTAAACAAAATGGCGTACGTCCAATCCCTACTACTGATTAGCCAACCTACAGCACTAATGATCACTGAAGCTTGGTGCACAAGTGAAATAAATGATGATTTCTTTCACTGCGAAGGTTACTCATTTTTCAGGAAGAACAGATCAGTTGGGAGGGGTGGAGGATGCATTATCTATGTTAAATCTGACTGCAGAGCTGTGCACTATGATGACCCCAACCTGGATATATGTGATACATTATGGGTGACACTCTACATAAATAAACAGCAAACCCTATTATTAGGTTGCATTTATCGCCCACCCAACCACGACAGTGAACTGCTAAGCCAGATAACTGCAGCCTTCCATTACACTTCGAAATTGAACTTTACTTATAAAGTGATTGGAGGTGATTTCAATATGCCAGAAGTTTCATGGGAGCCCATCAGTGCTCCTCCCCGCTACAGCAAATTCTTAGATGCAGTTGATTTATGTGGGTGGACACAAAGTATTCTAAGGCCCACCCGAAACCAAAATATACTGGACTTGGTTTTCTTGAAAGACATCGCCTTATCTACCATAGACATCAGCCGACCATTCCCTGGTAGTGACCACAACACAGTAATCTGCGCCCTTGATACCAAGCTTCACTCATCAAAACGCTCTACCCTGCGCAAGACATTCATGTGCTTCGGAAAAGCTAGGTGGGACGTATCTAACTCCTTCATTAGAAGCTTAGACTGGGATCTTTTCTTTTCTAATAGCAACCTAGACACTGTCCTACTAGCCTTTTACCAGAATGTATCTATTTGCTTTGATAATCTCGTTCCTAAATGTAAAGAAAACCCAAGAGAAAACATAAAGAATTTCATTCCTATAAAAGTAAAGGCTAAGCTGCGAAAGCTGTACCGACAGTACCACAGAGAAAACGACTTCTCATGCCTTCTAAATATACAGAACATTTATCTAGCTTTGAAAGAAAATAACGACAAAGCCCTACTCAGACAAGAACATGCAGCTCTTAAAGATAGCTCTAAATACACTGCAATCTGTAGGCTTTATCGCAAAAGGCTAAACTCCCGTAAAACGGATATACAATTCATTTTAGAAAATGGCGAAACCACTAGTGACTCTAAAATAATTTGTGAGCTTCTAAACTCCCATTTCTCACAGTCATATACCTATGATGATAATACGTTGCCACAACCTCTATTCCCTGTACGTTCACAAAAAACCTTAGAAATTATCAGCTTTTCTTTAGATAATATTAAGAAAGCAATCACTTCTCTTAAAAGTTCAAACAACCCAGGTCCTGATATGATTCCCTCAACTTTTTTAAAATACGGTGGTGAAGACATTCCTATTCTCCTTCTTAAATTGTTCTCTACCTCTCTATCAACTGGAACATATCCAGATGCATGGAAAACCACGCACATTACCCCTAGGTATAAGTCAGGCTCCCGTTCAAGTGTCATGAGTTACAGACCCATTAACCTAACTTCTGTTATTTCAAGGGTTCTGGAAAAGATCGTGAAAAGTGCCATTTTTGACTTCCTCTCTCAAGAGAAACTTATCACTCCTTATCAACACGGTTTCATGAAGTCACGTTCTTGTACGACATGCCACTTACAATTTTTCGACCACATCTCACAACTTAAAGATTCCAGTATGATCACAGTTATCGTATACTTAGATCTTAGTAAAGCCTTTGACACTGTAAGCCACCGACTGTTAATATCAAAAGTCCAGTCCTATGGGATACAGGGTTCATTGTTAAGCTGGCTCAGTTCGTTTCTAAGCAACCGGATGCAAATGGTCAGGTTAGGTTCCCACACATCCAACCCCGTTCGGATAACAAGTGGAGTTATACAAGGTAGTGTCCTAGGTCCACTGCTATTCCTGTTATATTTCAATGACATTTGCGACGTTATTAAACATGGCAGACCTTTCCTATTCGCCGATGACATCAAAATAGTGTATCACTCACTCAGAAATGAAGTGTCATGTGTATTTAGTAGGATTCAAGATGATATTGAGAGCGTCCAATTATGGTGTAACACATGGAAAATGAAGTTTAACGTTGAAAAATGTGGTGTGCTATGCTCCAAAAGCATTTCATCTGAACTTTCCATCTCCCTACACAACAAACATATTCCTCGTCTGCCGCTTACAACAGACTTGGGTCTGAAATACACTCCAGAATTTAGCCTGACTGAATACGTTAAATTACAAGTATCAAAGGTCAAAAGGCTCTTTGGATTTTTATTCCGAAACTTTAAGACCAGTGAATCCAAAATAATGCTGTACAAGTTGTGCGTAAGGCCCTTACTTGAATTTTGTCCCCCTATCATGGACAGTGTCTCCGTAAAAGACAGATGCAAATTAGAAAGTCTACAAAGGGCGTTTACTAAACGTCTAGTAGGTGATAATCTTTGCATCTCTTACTATGACAGATGTAATCTATTCGACTTGGAACCCTTATGGGTTAGACGACTGAAGTTCAACCTAAAAATTACATTTAGGATTGCCAAAGGGCTTATATATTTCCCCCACAATGACTTTACTTTCAGTTCACCTAAGAAATATAACCTGAGAAATAAATCTTCTTCTTTTAAAGTTCCCCGCTGTCATACAAAATACAGATCAAACTCTTTCACTGTGAGATACCGTTGCATTTGGAACCGTCTTCCAACTGAAATTAGAGACAGTCCTACCCCAAAAACTTTCTCATCTTTGCTGAACAAATATTTCATTAACAACGGGTTAGAAGGGGTATGTGACAAACTAAAAATTAGAGATCTAATACGGCACTCCTCTGATCCTCACTGTTAGCTCCTGAAATCTGTAAACCCTATGTGTGACAGTCACTTTCACTATGATTGCTTTCACAACCCTAGACACCTATTCTTAATCAGCCTTAAATTTTAAATTTTTTTTAATTTCCTTCAAATATTTTTGCATATATCCCTGATAATATTGTATTATGAGTATTTCAGTATGCTAAGGTTCAATCTCAAATTCCAGATGCAAATCAACTGAAGACGACTGGTATTAAAATATCTCCAGAGCCTGCCTAGTGCTATACGTCTAGCTCTACGCAAATTAAGGCCAAAATGGTAGTTGTCTAAATATTCAAATAAACGGTGAATTTTCTTATCCTATTATTCTATAACTATAATCTTCTCTGTTCAACTTTTCTTGAACAACATATTATAACTTATCACTGGTTATTTGCTCAATGCTGCACGATTACTCCCTGATTTTCTAAACTACATTTGTTTATATCTAAAATGAATCTTATCTTACTATTCTATTACTATAATCCTGTATGTTCAAATTTTCTAGAACAACATATTATAACTTATCACTGCTTATTTGCTCAATGCTGCACGATTATTCCCTGATTTTCTAAACTACATTTGTTTATATCTAAAATGAATCTTATCTTACTATTCTATTACTATAATCCTGTATGTTCAAATTTTCTAGAACAACATATTATAACTTATCACTGCTTATTTGCTCAATGCTGCACGATTATTCCCTGATTTTCTAAACTACATTTGTTTATATCTAAAATGAATCTTATCTTACTATTCTATTACTATAATCCTGTATGTTCAAATTTTCTAGAACAACATATTATAACTTATCACTGCTTATTTGCTCAATGCTGCACGATTACTCCCTGATTTTCTAAACTACATTTGTTTATATCTAAAATGAATCTTATCTTACTATTCTATTACTATAATCCTGTATGTTCAAATTTTCTAGAACAACATATTATAACTTATCACTGCTTATTTGCTCAATGCTGCACGATTATTCCCTGATTTTCTAAACTACATTTGTTTATATCTAAAATGAATCTTATCTTACTATTCTATTACTATAATCCTGTATGTTCAAATTTTCTAGAACAACATATTATAACTTATCACTGCTTATTTGCTCAATGCTGCACGATTATTCCCTGATTTTCTAAACTACATTTGTTTATATCTAAAATGAACCCTGATTTTCTAAACTACATTTGTTTATATCTAAAATGAAGTCTCAGATAGCCTTTCTTTCTTACATTTTTCGTCTTCAAAATGCTGTAAAAGATGAAACATACATGATGTTCTTCTGAAAGTAGTCATTCATACCATAAGTTTGAGTAAGTCGACGAATAAATAGCTGGACAAACAAAAAGTTTGTGGCATTTTGCAACAGAAATTTAAAAAAAAAAATAAATAAATAATTTTAAAAAAAATGAAGCATTCCGACAGGGCCTTGCACAAAAAAGGTGGGAGGGTGGTGACTGCTAGTCAGCGGATATGATGGTGGGGACATATGTGAACCACCCTTATCTGTGGGACAGCACTCTATTGCTATGGCTCCTGAGTTCGGATGGCTTCTTCAAAATGAGAATAAACAAAAACTAAAAAAAAATAATGAAAAAAGAAATATTAGTTGAAAATTGCCTAGAGCCGAAGTTTAGACGCAAACTCCCGAATGAAAGTAAATGGTATGAGTCCGCTACTTCAGAAGGACACCGAACTGTATACTTCAGAAAAACATACATTACTAGGCCCTCGCTTTTCTTTTACATAGCTCACGCACTCTGACTTTTGTGTTTTACTCCTTTTAAACCTCGTAAGTAGGTGAAATTATCACCTGTCTTTCACTTTAAACTAATTGTTCGCAGAAGAGACTGTAAAATATCGGGAAAATAATATTTCCTGAAAAAAAAACAATAAAAAACGATGAACCCCATGCCTGTTATATATTTTGAATTATTAACACCTTTTAAATACTGAAGGTGCAGATCTGCACCTGTCTGCTGGTTTTCTTGTGTCTTCTTCTCTTTTCAAACATACTGCTTTCTCTACTTATTCGTGATATTGCTAGCTCATCTGGTGAATAACGGGATCATCGGTATTATAAAATCTGCTGACAAGTTCAAAGTGGGTCTCATAAACAACTGGAAATGTCACAAATATGATGTACTTACGGGTAAATTTAAAGTTTAATAGACTTTAAAGCTCTTTCTGAATGATTTACTGATAGTTATTGTTTATTCTGCATCTCTTATGTAATACGTCAGCACCTGTACAGAAATGCCACTTACCTTCCTCAACTAACGCAACCATTTATGGTTCCCGCGTGAAATTGACATGTATTTTTTTTTCAATCACAGTTTAGATTTGACGCTATATCTATTTCTTTATTTGTACACTTCATTTTAAATGTTTCTCTCACATTTACCAGTATTCAACTTATTTCTAAATTAACAAATCATATTATATATTCTATAAGTTTTCATAAATGTACATATGTTCATGCCTGTAAAAATGGCTGGTTTCTGTTACAGAAATAAAAATTATTATTATTATTATAATAATAAATCACAAGATTATTTCTGATGGTTTACTGCTGACTTCTTTCTGAACAGTGACCGATGAGACGATGACTGTCGTATTGATGCCTCCGCGGAAATTGGGGAAGTTGATTTTAAGCAAACAACCAAGAATTGATCGTTGAAACTTTAATTCCATTAACAGGGTACTTTGAGCTGTATGCTAATAGGATTACCTTCCAAGTAAGCTGGTTTTATACGGTCAATGCTGACGGTGTCCTCGCGGCCTTCTTTGTCGAATACAAAGAATTTGTCGGAACGTTTAATTACCTTATGTGGTCCGTCGTATGGGGGTTCCTGAGGTCTACACTCAGAGTCACGACCATCAAATACGTGTGAAGAAGTTTTTAAACACGGATGAACAAATACATCAATGGATTGTGGACGAAGGGGAGCAGGTTTAACTGAACGCATTTCGTTCGTAAGCCTGCTGACGTATGAAGCGAGTTCTACCGCTGGTGGGAACCTCGAGGGAGAAACAAATTCACCAGGCACTAGTAGTGTCGTGCCATATACTAGCTCTGCGCTAGTATAACCAGCATCGGTTTTCAGGGCGTTTCGTATCCCTAGGAGAACTAACGGAAGGGATTCGGTCCAATGGGTGTTGCTTGCAGCTGACAAACCAGCTTTCAACTATCTGTGCAGACGTTCTACCATACCATCAGCTTGAAGATGGTAGGCTGTTGTTCGAAAACACATGCAACCTATGATTTTAGCCAGGGCGAAGAATGAGCCACTTTCAAATTGCCGCCCGCGATCAGCTGTTATGGAAGATGGGCATCCAAAGTTAGCGATCCATCTTTCTACAAAGACGCGTGCGACTGTTTCAGCAGATAGGTTCTTGATGGGTACTGCTTCCAGCCATCGTGTGAATCGATCGATGCAAGTTAAAATATAGGTATATCCATAGGATTCAGTAAGAGGTCCAACCAAATCAATATGGACGTGTTCAAAACGAGCGTCAGGGAGAAGAAAGGTGCCAAGTGGGCTTTTGGTGTGTCTTATTACCTCGCACTTTTGACAAGCTAAGCACGTGTGTGCCCATTCCCTTACTTCCTTATTAATGCCAAGCCAACTAAACTGACTGGTCATGAGCTTGACAGTAGTTCGAATACCTGGGTGAGATAAGCCATGCAAAGTATTGAAGACGTTACGTCGATAACATTTAGGGACGATGGGGCGAGGAGTACTCGTGGAAATGTCGCATAGAATAGTATCTCTTCCCATACTTAAGGGTTTCTCAGCTAATTGTGGAGTTGTTTTCGACAACTCATGTTGAAGCTCGGTATCTTCTTTTTGAAGACGAGCCAGTTTTACAAGGTCTATGCCGTCGATTTGGGTAAGGGAACAAACGCGCGACAAGGCATCTGTGACAGTGTTTTTTACTCCGGATACATGGCGGATATCTGATGTAAACTGTGAAACATAATCCAGTTGTCGTGATTCCCTAGGTGAATAATTATCTGAAGGTGAGTTCAGAGAGTACGTCAGAGATTTGTGATCAGTAAAAATTATGAATTCATGACCCCCTAGTGAATGTCAAAAATGACGTACAGCACAGTACGTTGCCAGAAGTTCTCTGCCGAATGTGCTGTACTTCGTTTCAGCTAACTGAAGGCGCCTGGAGAAAAAGGTGAGTGGTTGCCACTCTTTGTTAACAACAGCTAATAATAATAATTTATATGAAAATATAAATTATTATTAGCTGTTGTAGAACTACGCCTATTGCAGTGTTCGATGCGTCAACCGAGATACTTAACGGTGCCGTTGGATCCTGATACATCAGAAGTGTGGCATTCGCAATAGCCTTTTTAACCTGGGTAAAAGCATTTCGAGCAGACGCGTCAAGTTCGATAGACTTGTTATTCCCTCAAAAAAGGTGTGTCAATGGCTGAATCAGAGAAGCACAGTTAGGAATAAAGCGTCGATAATAACTTATCAGGCCGTTAAAAGTGCGGAGACTTCTCATCGTCTGTGGCTCTGGAAATTTCAGTATAGCCTCGACCTTAGTAGCCAGTGGGCGAATGCCCTTGCAGTCAATAGTGTGAACCAGGAAGTCGAGTGAGTCAACGCCTATTTGACACTCTTAAATATTAATGGTAACACCATGTTGGCGTAACCTTTTAAATGCCAAGTCCAAATGTCTAGGGTCAGTTTCCTTGTCTGGACTGGCAATGAGGCAGTCATCTAAGTATGCGTATACAAAGTTGAGACCACAAAATACTTCATCGATGAAGCGTTGGAATGTTTGGGCTGCATTCCGGAGGCCGAATGGCACACGTAGAAATTCAAAAAGTCCGAAAGGTATAATGATAGCCGTTTTCGAAATATCTTCTGTTGCCATCGGGATTTCGTTATACGCTTTAACCAAGTCGATTTTAGAGAATATAGCCGCGCCAGATAAGGTTGCCGTTAAGCCGTGTATATGAAGCAACGGGTAGCAATCAGGGGCTGTTTCGGCATCCACTCGCCGCTAATCACCGGTGGGTCACCAATCATTGCTATCCTTTTTCTGTACCATATGAAGTGGGGATGCCCATGGGCTATTCGAAGGTCGGATGATGTCAAGGGTGAGCATATGGTCAAACTCATTCCTAGCGATTCTTGGTTTGTCAGGAGCCAGTCGTCGTGCTCTAGATGCCATGGGTTGTCCTGTGGTAATGATGTGGTGCATAACATTGCTGGCTATGCACAGTCGTTCGACGGGCAATTAAATTCCGGATATCTATCAACGATCGGTTGAAAAGTTGGATCAAGTATTGCCCTATCTTAACGAGTGACAAGCTGGGGCCTATGTAGGTGGTACCTTTGATAGACAGACTAGTAGTATTGTCAATCAGTCGTTTTTAACGGACGTCTACGAGTAAATCATGATGATTAGGTAGGTCCGTGCCAATGACGGGCATTGTGACGTCAGCGAGAGGGAAAATCCACCGAATAGGTTTGTGTAAACCTACGTTCAGATAGACGTATTTCCTACCAAAGGTTGTGATTGGTTTTCGATTTGCAGCCTGTAAGTTGAAGGTAGGTTCCTCCTGTCGATCTGCTGCTGTATAAGGAAGGACGCTGACTTCGGCGCCTGTGTCGACTAAATATGGAGTCTGGCTTATCACATCATGGATGTAAAGTAGGCGGCTAGTGCCACCGGCGACAGTTGCCGCTAACGCGTGCCGTTGGGACAGTTTCCCACAGACTTTGAGACATTTCCAAAGTTACAAGGCTTACGGCAACACTTTGTTGCTTGGCCATAGGTGTTGTGGTACCAACACTAATCAAGGTTGTTAAGTGAACGTGGCTTGAACTTAGATCGATTGCGTGAGTTTTGGCGTTGAGGGGATTTAGGAAGACGGCCGGAGGAGTTAGAAAGCGTGTTTGACCTAAACAATTTGTGTACTGGATTTTTTGCGTTGGTTATTACGCATAGTTCCTGAAAGTCTTCCAAGGGCAGTGTGAAGTCGATTGTAGTTAGACCTGGATATTGACAGTTTCCGATAATCTTCCTGGAATTGTTCGTCTCAATTTTTGTCAATTCGTCTTTCCTCGCACATACCTGTCTTCTTTAAATAAGTGTTATTTGGAACTTTTCTGGAATTTTCGGTGAAGTTCAATGATGCCTGGGGCAAGGAGAGGACAAAGCGTTTGAAAGCAGACAGGAAAGTAAGTAATGATTAGTTGCCTGTTATATGTAATGATGTGCGTGATGCTATGCGTGATAAGATTGGTGTCCATGTGTCGCTGTCTAGGTATAATAGAAACTTTAAAATTTCCAAATTTGAGCATCGCTGTTTCGATGGAAACCCAGCTGACTATCCACAGTTTGTAAAGGAGTTTGAAATCGTGTTGAGTGGTTTTGCAATAAATGACGAAATGAAGTTGATGTATTTGAATAGGTACTGCACTGGTGTTGCTGCAAGATCCGTACAGTGCCCCCAAACGAAGGATATACTGAGGCGATGCGTATACTGCGTCAAAGATTTGGAAGACTTTAGATGATTGTAAGGAACGTATTCGAGGCTGTTAAAGGTAATGATGGTCAATTAAAAGATGGCTCCGAGGCACTCACTGAGTATCTGGGTAATCTGATGACTTACAAGAATACGTTGATTTCGACGAATTGCATGAGCGATCTGAACTCAAGTTCAGTCCTAGAGGTAATAGCGAGACACCTACCTACTCGACTGCAAAGGGAGTGGGTGAAGATAAGCTCTCGTATAGAGGATGAGGGTATTGAGCCAAAGTTCGATGATATTCTGAAACTGGTATGAGATAGTGTCAACCAGGCTATGAGCAAGTTTACCAGTATGTTGCATCCCACCACTAGAATAGAGCAGTCTGAGAGCGAAACACAGTCATTTATGACTAAGGGGACTCAGCGAAGTGAATATCGAGAAAGCTTTATGGTGTCTAGTAATTCATATAAACTTAGTGAGTGTGACAGCCTTAGTAGGACATCCCCTACTGATAGATTACAAGTTGCGAGACAAACACGGTTGTGTCTTACATGTTTGCAAGAAGTGCACACAAAGGTGAACAGTGAATCAGTGGGCAAGCTTAGTGGTAAGCTAAATGTAAAATCATCGAGGTCTGACTCCGAATTGTGTGACGATAATAATGTGTTCAAGAAGCCTGTAGTTGCAACTGGTAAGCCATTGTTAAATAGAGTGTCACAGACGATATGCAGTTTGTGCGAAGAGGGAGCAACAGTTTCAGAGAAAAGTTCTGACTCCAAAAGTTTACAAAGTATAACTAGTCAGAGTGAAGATATAAAACCTTTATTGATTTGTGAGGAGGAACCAAAATTGTCTACTTCTGTTATTAAAGAGTTTGAAAATGATGAACTTGACGGTAAATTGAATATTTGTGATAATGATCATGATAGTGCAGATTTGTCTTTGGTTGATCATGATGAGATGAGGGATATGCCTACTACTGCTGAGTTGAACAAAGGTTCTGTACAACTACAACGTGAAGTAGAATTGAACGAAGATGCAGTTCCAGAAGGTGTGCATACTTGTGAGACAGTCAGTGTAATTGATCAGCGTGTAGCCCACCTATCATCAGATGATAGTGCTAAACCCGAACTAGTAGTGAAAGACGGCAGTGGTGGTAATCTTGCAGTTGGACAACTATCTGAAAGCCGAAAAAGAACAGCTTCTGATCCACTGCTAAGTTCATCACCTTGTGTCACTCAGTCATCGTTGGTGTTTTTATCCACATTGGAAAAGACACCCATGAACTCACGTGCCTTATGCAATGACTATGATAGTATTGGTGCGTTTGAAAAGACGAAAGATATTGCTCAGTTTAGTGAGAATAAGCCAAGTGTAAAGGAGAGAGTAATTGTTAAATTGACTTGCACGAATAAAGGCATTTCTAGTTTCAAGTTACTAATTGATTGCTATTATCTTTGGTGTAAATTACTCTGTTTCTACACTTGGTTGATGAGATATGTCGTGTGTTTGTTGGTCATCTATATTCTACGATACAATGACATGAGCGTGTTGCCGTTCAGATTTGAGGATATAGATGATAGAAGGAAGTCAGCAAATGAACTCTGCGACGATTTTCCAACCTAGAGCGTCCACCTGAGAAGGGTTGTAGGCGTACTGCTGTAAGTCCTACAGTTCTTCAAAGGGTAGCGCATCAATGAGCAGCCCAATGTGCTGGGTGTGTGATTTTGTACATATGTTGATATTGCATATACTGAATTCATATAATAAGTCATCTAGCTGTTGGTAATTCTGTTTGTGTCCGGACGACTTCCACTTGGATCATCAACCTGAGAAGGAATGTAGGCGTACTGGTGTAAGTCCTACAGTTCTTCAAAGGTAGTGTGTCGTTCCAAAATCCACAAAATTTGATGTGTTGATTTAACTTATGTTTGTGTTAAATAGTTGTGTGAGTTCCAATTATCGTAATTGTTGGTTAATCTTGTTTGTGTCCGGACATTCCACAACTTACAATCGTCAACCTGTGAAGGGTTGTGGGCGTACTGGTGTAAGTCCTGCGATTCTTCAAAGGAATTCCATCAGGATGTGATCGGCGAGTTTGTTTGTACAGTTTGTATATATGTGTGGTGTGTCATATCAATTGGTGTATTTTGGATTCATTGTGTTTACTCGTTGTTTTCGTATCTTGTTGTTATTGCATAATTTTGTTAAAATTTTCGTCGTGATTACTTCTGAAGTTGTTTCGAGTCTTCTACATCCATGAATGAATTGATTGATGTTAAGACAGCAGATGGGGCGTATACGCCGAGGAGGCTAGGCTATTGCCGAGAATGAAATGCACACGGAGATAATTGTTAGCTGCGGTCCCACACGCCGGGGAGAAAGAGTGTAAACGACTGAGGCTCGCATGCGTCACCGCTACTAGAACTGAGGCAGAATGAGTGACAAGCGATTGCAGTGATAATTGGTAGTGAGTAGATAAGAGGATGAGCGTAGAGTATTGTGAGTTGGTGCTATGGTCACGTTGAATTCTGCAAGAGTCATTCTAGCAAGTGGCGATTGTGTTGCAAGATGTCAAGAGGAGGTTTCTCTCTGGAGGCGCAGGTCGTCAGCGATGTGTGAGATTGTGCTGTGGGTATGCTTGTGGTGTGTTGGCTTTTCTGTTTGTTTTCCATTTCAGCTCTGTCCGTGTGACCCAGGTTCTCGCAATGGCATCCAAGTCAACGTGTATTGGTCGTGAGGGAAAAAAGGGTTGGATCCCTTTTTGCCGGGGAGTGTCAATGGAGTTGAAGATTGAACGATCAATTCTTGGTTGTTTGCTTAAAATCAACTTCCCCAATTTTCGCGGAGGCATCAATACGACAGTCATCGTCTCATCGGTCGCTGTTCAGAAAGAAGTCAGCAGTAAACCATCAGAAACCTTAGTAGAAATAATTTTTTATATGTTGGTGTAACAATAAATAATTCTCGAGTGGCCAATCGGTGTTTTGGTTTTTTCGTCCATTATTACTAAGCGTTTCTGAAAAACTTCAAGGAACAGCGTGAGCCCGAGCGTAGCAAGAGCTGGGCATTAACGGTTTACGAGACATGACTGACATACCCCATAATCCACTAGTAACCGAAGATCGTTCAGTCCTCGATGAAGTCACTAGCACGGCGGCAGCTACCGAATCTTCTGTCGAGCCCCGTTCTGGACGCTCCGTATGGTTCGTAGAGTATCTTCACACCTGTATAACATAACGAAGTCATGTGATTCACCCAACTCATCCGTTTGTGGTACTAATTATTTTTTTAGACGCATCAATTTTTTATATACATTAATGCTAAACACGAGTAAATTCTCTTCTTTAACAGTACATGTTACATGCGCTAAAAAATTAGATATATTATTTCGATGTATCGCGGTACGTTCAACGTTTGCGTTACATTTTTACGTGATTCGTTACATAAAATTTATCTTGTTGTAGTACTTGCACAAGTACTATACTACTTCCATACTTGTAACCACTAACTCTTATTTCTAATAGTTATGGTTAATCAAAGTAAAAAGCAACGAACCCATTCCCCTGTAAAACTGGTGTCTAATATAACGTCCTTGATTGCTACATCAAGCAATACACCCCCTACAAACGGCTATAGTGAGTCACATAACTCACTTGTATGCCGTAAGCGTCGAGCTGGAACTGAGGATAAAACTGTACTGACAGCTAGTATTAGCACTACTCCTAAAAATTCAGTACCCTCTGCTCATACAGAACTCCTCCCTTCACCTTATGTGCTTATCGAAAAACTCCAGCCATCAAGCTCTTTTTCAGTACTATCTTCAGAAATAGAACTTCTAAAGTTGTCTATAGGAGAACTTAAGGCTGAGTTAAGGGAAATAAAAAACAGTAAGTCAGTAAATGCTGGAAACATGGAAACCAATACCGAGATATCCAAATTATCAGATCAGATCAGCGATATCAGATCGCAGGTCTGTGAATTGACACCTCTAACTATCCTCATGAAAACTGTAAACCTCAACAAGCTTGACCCAGAATCGGTAAGTAAGGTAGATAACCTCATTAATTTTGTTACCACAGAAATAACGAAACGACTCAAAGCAAAACTGAGTGCTATTGTCTACAACTTTCCGGACAATGAGGCACTAATAAAGGTACAACGGATCTTACTTAGTGAAGCAAAAATGCCTGACTCCAAGACTAAGTGCTATAGGCTGAAGAAGAGTCAACATGAGAAGTGTTGTCCTATTCGTTTTCAGTTCGAAACACCGGCAGAGACCAGAAAATTCATCCACTCCCAACACACCCTATCGCAAGCCGGAAAGTACAAACATATAAAGGTCGGGGTGAACAAAACAGTCATAGAAAGGCGCGCATACAATTATCTCGCTAAGACTAATTGTGAAATAGGTAATAGGACATTGCAAGCAGCCATTATTCCCAACCCTGCGAAAGATACAGTGGACCCCACCACATCACCCCTCTCAAAACACACAGAATTATCCCATCAGAGTGCAACACCAGCAGAAAGGCCACTAGACTGTAACCAAATAAATAACAAAACCATACCACCTATCACCGCGGAATCTAAAATGCCACTAAATAACCCCAGAAAAAAAGTCAAAATCCCCCGAAATTCGACATTGTCCTCTCCTAGCCATAACTCCATTGCTAAAGATAAGGAAAATATGCCCCTAAATCATACCAACAAAAACAGTGGCAGCTTAAATAAACCCACACTCCCCACGGTCAATAGTATTAGCACTCACAACGTGCTTAATCGCACCATGGCACACACTAATATCCAATGTCACAACAATGTCACCCTCAATAGTACAAGTGGTAATAGTCAGAACTCGGCTATCAACAACTCAGGGTCTTCAGAGTATGGCACACAAACAAATTTTGACCGGATATATGGTACAAGTCTGCTGGGAACTAACCCACAATGCAGTACACATGAAACCCACACAAGGACACAACTAGCATCAAACAATAGGTGGAATAATAAGCCATGGTCATCACAAGGATTCAATCATTTTTTATCCCCCGCGTCCCTGTCAGCGTTGAAAAAACAGCTGGTAGGGATGTTAACACTCCTAAACCACTAGAGCTAGCTCCCTCCTTGCATGAAAACAGGAACGGTCTAGTGCACCCGTATCCATTAGGCACACTTGACACTTGCACAAGTATAGGTCAAATAAAGAACCCTACCCACTTCTGTAACCTAACTAAAAATAAAAATTCCTTAGTCTATAGCAAATCCAGTACTCAAACTCCTAATTCTTCACCGAAAACAGCACACACCAACTCGATAGACATAGGTGAGCATGATGCTGAAACTCCTCTTAACATAGGATCATCATGTCAAGCAGAACTACTGTGTGCTGAACCATATTCGGGGCTGACTAACGAACTTAAATACTTCAAATGCTACTTCAACTCTCATCTTTACCTAATCCTCATAAATGCTAGATCTGTTCTAAATAAATTGCCGATGCTCAGAGCACTCACAGTAATATACAAACCCCCTGTAATTGTCATCACTGAATCTTGGTGTCATTCGAACATCTTGGATGAAGAAATAAGCTTAGATAACTACACACACTTTCGGTGTGACAGGGAAGGTGGTAAGGGAGGGGGTTGTCTCATGTACTTTCTGAATGCACTTACTGTATCACAGCTAGAGAGTAGTACACTTAACATGCCTGAGACACTATGGGTTAATGTACACCTAAATAACGTAACAGCATTAATTGGATGCACCTACAGAGCACCTGGCACCTTTAGTAATTACGAGACCCAACTTATTAATACTCTGGAGCAATTATCCGACTTACAATACGACCATAAGATCCTATGTGGGGACTTTAACTTACCTGAAATCAACTGGGATATACCCACAGGCCCAACTAAATTTGATAAGTTCTTAGACACACTGGATATACTTGGCTGGAAACAAACTGTCACTACTCCCACAAGAGGTAACAACGTACTAGACTTAATCTTCTGCCACAATATAAGCCCCCTTTCAACGCTAGTAGGTTCTGAGTTTCCAGGGAGCGACCACAAAACA
Organism: Trichobilharzia regenti; assembly: GCA_944472135.2. NCBI lineage: Eukaryota > Metazoa > Platyhelminthes > Trematoda > Strigeidida > Schistosomatidae > Trichobilharzia > Trichobilharzia regenti. Next base: position 101,329,530 of record OX235264.1, read on the forward strand.
GTGATGTGTGCACTGCCACTTCCGCTGAGTAGCAATGCATCTCATACCTCCACTTCACAACAAGTAATATATAGGAACTATAGTAAGGCAAACTGGGCCTTGGTAGAATCAATGCTAAGATCCTCCGAATGGGATGAATACTTCACTACTGATGACCTATCGAGAGCCCTAACCATCTTCTACCATAACACTAACACATGCTTAGATGCTGTCATTCCACTCCAAACACTAAAGGTTTCCCCACACAGAAAGTCATTCATAAAACCAAAGGATCGTACGAAACTGAAGAGACTCTCAACAAGTTACTTCAAACACCACGACTTTGGCACTCTAGGTCTAATACTTAACACCCTTAGCTCCATCTCACAAGCTCGAGATTTCCGTATGAGAAAGGAAGAACGCATCGCAGTAGCCAGTCCTGCTAGAGTGTATGCACTCACAGAAATCTTAAGGAAGCGAATGAATCGCAAAAATCACAGCATTTCTCTCCTCATAGACAAAGGTAGGCTATGCACTAACTCTGCAGACATATGTGAACTATTCAACAAAACGTTTGCAGGTAACTACATTAAGCCCTCAGTCCAGCTACTCGATATACACCCTATTACTAATATGGCACAAACTCCATCTCCACTCACACCAAACCAAATTAGCACTGTTCAATTCACTTACGCTAATATTAACCAAACTATAAGAACCCTCAAAAGTTCAAAAGGTTTCGGTACCGACGGTATATCATCTTACTTCTATAAATATGGTGGCCCTGACATTCCTCTACTGCTGCTTAAAATATTCACAATGTCCCTAGAAACTCAAACTTACCCTGACATATGGAAGACAACATTCATTATGCCTAAACACAAATCTGGCTCGAAAACTGAAGTCAGTAACTACCGGCCGATCAATATCACACCTATAGCATCTAGAATCATGGAGAGACTAGTCAAAGATAACTTAATCAAACATATGCTTAGCTGCAATATTATAAGTCCGAACCAACATGGATTCCTGAAATCCAGATCATGTTTAACATGTCACCTAGACTTCTTCAATTTTGTAACCAGCAGTCGTGACAGACGGCAACTAGTACTTGTCATCTACTTTGACATTTCTAAGGCATTTGACCGTGTTGACCATTTACTGCTAACAAATAAGCTGAACTCCTTAGGAATACGTGACCCATTATTAGGATGGCTTAAATCATTCCTTAACAATAGGTCCCAAATAGTTAAACTCGGGTCTGCAACCTCCAAACCTAGCCCTATCACTTCTGGTGTAGTACAAGGTAGTGTCATTGGACCCCTCCTATTTACACTATACATCAATGACATATGCGCTTGCTTCACGCACGGGAAACCATTCATCTTTGCAGATGACCTAAAAGTAGCTTATACATTCCAACGTGATGACTTAGGGAACTTCGAGAATGTAGTGCAGAAGGAATTAGATAAAATGACTGCTTGGTCGTCCCTATGGAATCTCCAATTTAATCTGAACAAATGTGGCTGGATCTGCTTCGGCGCACCCTCAATTGACCTGAAATTAACGCTCCAATCTGCTAACCTAACCAGACTCCGAAGTGTCGTTGACCTAGGCCTGAGGTACTCTAGTGACTTGACATTCTCTGAGCAAGTAGCATCACAGACTAGAAAATCGAGGATGCTCTTAGGATGCATACTCAGGAACTTTCACGACAATGAAGCCAAGCTAATTCTGTACAAAACATGTGTCAGACCACTACTAGAATACTGTCCATTTATTATAAGCAGCACTCGCACACGTGACAAGCTAAGGATGGAAAGTATCCAACGATATTTTACCTCAAAACTACTTGGCTACGATTGTAAGAAAGACTACATCTCACGGTGCATGATCCTAAAACTTGACCCACTTTGGACAAGGCGACTTATTATAAACCTAATATTCTTCTTTAAGGTCCTTCACAAAATATCATTCTCAGGTAACAGGGACATACAATTCGCACAGGAAGGTTCTTACGATCTGCGTAACCAAACTTCCACAGTGACAACTCATTCTTTTAAGTCAACACTCCGTGAAAACTTCTTCACAGTCATGTATTCTAAAATATGGAATAGCCTGCCTATAGATATCAGAACTTGCTCTTCGGTTACAAGCTTCAAACGCTCTCTACATAGACTGTTTCACTCTACTGATTATATTAATAAACTATTTACTCCTAGAACGAATCAATCACTAATCTACTACAGCACCTAAAAGACGCACTTCAACACCCTTAGCAATCTAAAAACTATAAATAAACTAGCAGCATGGATGCATAAAGACTGAGTACGGAACATACAGGATTAGTTTACCCTTAGAAATAGGACGTGTCACTTTATTGTAACCTTCAAACGCTTGCTATATAAACTGTTTTATCCCAAAGACTATCCCTACCAGAACCCATTACTTACTTCTAAAACGCATCAGTCATTAGAACACTAAAACGCTCAGACTCATTAATACACATCATGACACTAAATAAACTCTAAGACTTCGCATAAATACGTGAAAAGACAACTAAAATAAATATAACTTTTTACTAATGAACTGTACAATTGACAAACATTTATATATACATTAATGTCCTTTTAATGTTCACATACTTTCTCTTTCTGGTATTCTGCTGCTCCTATTCATCTTCTGGTCGAGGTCGAACAACCCTGCATCTAAACTGAAATGAGGATTAATTCCAAACCATCTATCTCATAACCACTCAAATTCCATGAACGATCCAATTCTACCATTTGAAGACGCTGGCGAACATGCTGTAAATGAGTATTCATGATCTGAAATGAAGAAGCAACTGGTTTTCAATCAGTTTTCAACATTTTACTGAACTTACGAATACAGTCCGCCATGCAGACACAAATGGAGCAAATGGAGAATTCTGGAATCGACCTCGGCACCATTTGATGCAGTAAAACAACTTAACATGACCTTATCTAGTTTTCGCATCCACGATCAAATTTCTTTCCTGTTATAAAACTAAGATAAGACTGCTGAAAAAATGGAATAAATATATCACTGATCTCAACATAATACATCAATAAACTTTAAGCCAAGGGTGCTGTTCACAACAAAGTTATGTAAGAGAATTGACTTCAAGCTTTTTTCCCCAGATATCCGTATTACATTCATCTGATGTCTGGGTTTTTTTTAATGCGAAGACAATATTTCTATATCTCTTTATGTGCTAAACAAACAGACTTTATAGCAGACTGTTCCGACTGACTCTCATGTCAGAACAACCAAACTGTAAATTCATCATACCTCAAATTATGTGTAATTTATATAATAACTTATCCATGCCTGTACAATTGGTATGTTCCTGCATAAACAGGAAGAAATATATATTAATTAATTAATTAATTATTAATTAATTATTAGTTATAAACCTTGCATTATTTTACTGTATGGTAAATGCACATCATTTTTAAAAAAACGACGCTGGTTTGGTACATTTTCCTCAACAAGGTTCTTAGCGTTTTTGTTTTCTTTTCCAGGTGCGACGGGCACAGGACAAGAAACAAACGAAGCATGGAATCCAACGAACAACATCAAGGAAGCGATGTACAAACACCCTATTAGCATAGGCAGACAAACCAGTAGGCACTCCACCAGGCCGCTCAGAAGATTTTTTTCACCCAAGAGGAAACCATCGAGTTTATTTTTACCTCTGGCTGGTTCTGTCTTAGGGTCCTCACAACCCCGCTAGGGGGGGAGTGAGCTGTAGCGGTAAATAATTCCCCAAAATTATTGACCGCAGCAATCATCACCGAACATTGGATGCTGACCACCACTGTTTAAGTCGACTTGTTTAGCTGAAGGCTTTCGGTCAAGCATCCCCGCCATTTGGTACTCCGTCGTGTCACGTTCGTGCACGATCACTAGCCAGCTAAGCGTTCGTCTAACAACTCGTTTTGGTCCTGAAATATATCGCGTAATTTGGCCGATCAAATACTGTCTTTTCCTTTGCCTTTGGTATGTGAGAATTAATAAGTTAGAAGTTGATGTATAAGTGCTTGCGTTAATATACCCAATACTATTCGCGAACGTCTATACCGTCAACCTCTAAAATAGTATCACACACATCATTAAATAAAACAGCTCAACATTACTTACTTTCCTGCCTGCTTTCAAGACGCTTCTTCCCTTCTTTGACCCAGGTATCATTGAACTTGACCAAAGATTCAAGAAAAGTTACAGATAATACTTGTCCAAAGAAGACTTGCAGGCACCAGAAAAGACGAACAGAATCTTTCAGAAACCGTCAGCCAACTGTCATAAACTGTCAATGTCCAGGTCTTACTACGCTGGACCCAACGCTGTCCCTGAAAGACTTTCAGAAATAATTTGTAATATCTCGTTATTTGTCAATGGAGTTGAAGATTGAACGATCAATTCTTGGTTGTTTGCTCAAAATCAACTTCCCCAATTTTCGCGGAGGCATCAATACGACAGTCATCGTCTCATCGGTCGCTGTTCAGAAAGAAGTCAGCAGTAAACCATCAGAAGTAATCTTGTGATTTATTATTGTAATATTTGTTCACAGACCCTAGTAAAAACATTATTTTTATATGTTGGTGTAACAATATAGAATACTCAAGTCAACAATTGGTGTTTTGGTTTTCGCGTCCGTTATTACTAAGCGTTTCTGAAAAACTTCAAGGCACAGCGTGAGCCCGAGCGTAGCGAGAGCTGGGCATTAACGGTTTACGAGACGTGACTGACAGCTTCTAATGGTAGAAACAGATCTGGCGGATTCAGACAGTTGGTGAAAGTTTGGATAGTCACCGTTCATTTTTCCTGGTGCCGGTCAAGTCCTCTTTGAACAAGCAATATCTGGAACGATTTTGGAATTGGGTCAAGTTCAACAATGCCTGGGTCAAAGAAGGGACAGAGTGTCTTGGATGCAAACAGGAAAGTAAGTCATGGTGACTCGTCTGTTAATTGTAACGATGTGTCTGATGTTATGCACGACATGGTTGATGTTACTGTTTCGCCGTTCAGGGATAATAGGAACATCAAACTCCCTAAATTTGAACCACGGCGTTTCGACGGAAACCCAGCTGATTATTTACAGTTTGTAAAGGAGTTTGAGATCATGCTGAGTGGTTTTCATTAACTGATGAAATGAAGTTAATGTATTTGATGAGATATTGCACTGGAGATGCTGCAAGTGCTATGCAGTGCTGTAAGTTTATGAAGCCAAAAGAGGGCTACTACGAGGCTATGAGCATATTACGTCAAAGGTTTGGAAGACATTCGATGATTGCAGGGAAATTATTCGAGGCTGTTAAGGGTAATGGTGGTCAATTACAGGATGACTCCCAGGCACTCACTGAGTTTTTAGATAATTTGCTAATTTACAAGAATGCAATGATTTCGATGAATCGAATGAGTGACCTCAACTCGAGTTTTATACTAGAAGTAATAGCAAGACGCCTACCTACTCGACTGCAAAGGAAGTGGGTGAAGATAAGCTCCCGTATGGAGGATGAGGGTATCGAGCCGAAATTTGATGATATCCTGAAACTGGTAAAAGATAGCGTCAATCAATCTATGAGCAAGTTCGCCAGTCTATTACATCTCACCCCTAGAATAGAGCAGTCTGAGGGTAAAATGCAATCATTGATGACGAGTAGGCCTCAGAGAGGTGGATATCGAGAAGGCTCCATGATGTCTAGTAATGCATATAGACCTAGTGAGTGTAACAGGTTTCGTAGTACATCCTCAACAGATAAGTTACAAGATGCAAGACAAGGACGGTTTTGTTGTACACGTTTGCAAGAGGTGCATACAGAAGTGAACTGTGAACCAGTGAGCAAGTTCAGGGATAAGCTAAATGTAAACTCCAGGCCTGACTCCGAATTGTGTGACGATAACGGTGCGGTGAAGAAGTCTGTAGTTGCAACTGGTAAGCCGTTGTTGAATAGAGTGTCACAGAATAGAGTTACTGCTTCAGAGTGCAGTTCTGACTCCAAAAGTTTACAAAGTATAACTAGTCAGAGTGAAGATATAAAACCTTTATTGATTTGTGAGGAGGAACCAAAATTGTCTACTTCTGTTATTAAAGAGTTTGAAAATGATGAACTTGACGGTAAATTGAATATTTGTGATAATGATCATGATAGTGCAGATTTGTCTTTGGTTGATCATGATGAGATGAGGGATATGCCTACTACTGCTGAGTTGAACAAAGGTTCTGTACAACTACAACGTGAAGTAGAATTGAACGCAGATGCAGTTCCAGAAGGTGTGCATACTTGTGAGACAGTCAGTGTAATTGATCAGCGTGTAGCCCATCTATCATCAGATGATAGTGCTAAACCCGAACTAGTAGTGAAAGACGGCAGTGGTGGTAATCTTGCAGTTGGACAACTATCTGAAAGCCGAAAAAGAACAGCTTCTGATCCACTGCTAAGTTCATCACCTTGTGTCACTCAGTCATCGTTGGTGTTTTTATCCACATTGGAAAAGACACCCATGAACTCACGTGCCTTATGCAATGACTATGATAGTATTGGTGCGTTTGAAAAGACGAAAGATATTGCTCAGTTTAGTGAGAATAAGCCAAGTGTAAAGGAGAGAGTTATTGTTAAATTGACTTGCATGAATAAAGGCATTTCTAGTTTCAAGTTACTAATTGATTGCTATTATCTTTGGTGTAAATTACTCTGTTTCTACACTTGGTTGATGAGATATGTCGTGTGTTTGTTGGTCATCTATATTCTACAATACAATGACATGAGCGTGTTGCCGTTCAGATTTGAGGATATAGATGATAGAAGGAAGTCAGCAAATGAACTCTGCGACGATTTTCCAACCTAGAGCGTCCACCTGAGAAGGGTTGTAGGTGTACTGCTGTAAGTCCTACAGTTCTTCAAAGGTAGTTTGTCATGCCGGAATCCATAACATTTGATGTAGTGATTGTACACATGTTGTGTTAAATAGTTGTGTGAGTTCCAATCGGTCTTTTGGTTTTCGCGTCCGTTATTACTAAGCGTTTCTGAGAAACTTCAAGCGACAGCGTGAGCCCGAGCGTAGCAAGAGCTGGGCATTAACGGTTTACGAGACGTGACTGACAGCTCTCCTTGATTCATGTGGTCTCATTGACTAGACAGAAAACTTCCAACTTCAGGAAATCTTCTACTCTAGTTTGTTGAAAGTACCCTTTTCGTAACTCGCCAAGTCTCTGATCAGTTTATTAGCACTAACTTCAATATGGAATTGAAAATCAGGATCTACTCTTTCATGCTGAGTACTATTGACCTTGACACAAACTTGGGGGAAATGAAAGCCTGCCTTGCTTTCCTGTTCCTCGCTTTGATATCCTCATCAGTTCCGTCCACCTGTGGTTGAAACTATGAATCGCAGGTACGTAAAGGAGGTCACTACTTTCGAATTTCTTCCATCCATGTTCATTGTTGTCTGTTGTTGTCGCTGTTGCTGTTGGCTAGGAATCTTCATCATCTACCTTTGTTTTACCTATGTTCACCTGAAGTCCTAACTCCTCTGGATGTTTTGTCTACCAACTTGTTCCCTTTCACTTGCATATCTACCAGTCTGTGGGAAATCTGTATCGCGATACGTTCAACGTTTGCGTTACATTTTTACGTGATGCGTTACATAAAATTTATCTCGTTGTAGCACTTGCACAAGTACTATACTACTTCCATACTTGTAACCGCTAACTCTCATTTCTAATAGTTATGGTTATTCAAAGTAAGAAGCAACGAACCCAATCCCATGTAAAACTGGTGTTTAATATAACGTCCTTGATTCCTACATCAAGCAATACACCCCCTACAAACGGCTATAGTGTGTCACATAACTCACTTGTATGCCGTAAGCGTCGAGCTGGAACTGAGGATAAAACTGTACTGACAGCTAGTATTAGCACTACTCCTAAAAATTCAGTACACTCTGCTCATACAGAACTCCTCCCTTCACCTTATGTGCTTATCGAAAAACTCCAGCCATCAAGGTCTTTTTCAGTACTATCTTCAGAAATAGAACTTCTAAAGTTGTCTATAGGAGAACTTAAGGCTGAGTTAAGGCAAATAAAAAACAGTAAGTCAGTAAATGCTGGAAACATCGAGACCAATACTATCAGTCAAGTCTCGTAAACCGTTAATGCCCAGCTCTTGCTACGCTCGGGCTCACGCTGTCGCTTGAAGTTTCTCAGAAACGCTTAGTAATAACGGACGCGAAAACCAAAACACCAATTGTTGACTTGAGTATTCTATATTGTTACACCAACATATAAGTCAAGTATGACTAAGGTCTGTGAACAAATATTACATCAATAAATCATCATATTACTTCTGACGATGTTTTACTCTTCTTTCTGAACAGCGACCGATGAGACGATGACTGTCGTATTGATGCCTCCGCGAAAATTGGGGGAAGTTGATTTTGAGCAAACAACCAAGAATTGATCGTTCAATCTTCAACTACATTGACACTCCCCGGCAAAAATGGGATCCAACTCTTTTTTCCCTCACGACCAATACACGTTGAGTTGGATGCCATTGCGAGAACCTGGGTGACACGGACAGAGCTGAAATGGAAGACAAACGGAAAAGCCAACACACCACAAGCATACCCACAGCACAATCTCACACATCAATGACGACCTGCGCCTCCAGACAGAGACCTCCTCTTGACATCTTACAACACAATCGCCACTTGCTAGAATGACTCTTGCAGAATTCAACGTGACCATAGCACCAACTCACAATACTCTACGCTCATCCTCTTATCTACTCACTACCAATTATCACTGCAATCGCTTGTCACTCATTCTGCCTCAGTTCTAGTAGCGGTGACGCATGCGAGCCTCAGTCGTTTACACTCTTTCTCCCCGGCGTGTGGGACCGCAGCTAACAATTATCTCCGTGTGCATTTCATTCTCAGCAATAGCCTAGCCTCCCCGGCGTATACGCCCCATCTGCTGTCCTTAACATCAATCAATTCATTCATGGATGTAGAAGACTCGAAACAACTTCAGAAGTAATCACGACGAAAATTTTAACAAAATTATGCAATAACAACAAGATACGAAAACAACGGGTAAACACAATGAATCCAAAATACACCAATTGATATGACACACCACACATATATACAAACTGTACAAACAAACTCGCCGATCACATCTTGATGGAATTCCTTTGAAGAATCGCAGGACTTACACCAGTACGCCCACAACCCTTCACAGGTTGATGATTGTAAGTTGTGGAATGTCCGGACACAAACAAGATTAACCAACAATTACGATAATTGGAACTCACACAACTATTTAACACAAACATAAGTTAAATCAACACATCATATTTTGTGGATTTTGGAACGACACACTACCTTTGAAGAACTGTAGGACTTACAGCAGTACGCCTACATTCCTTCTCAGGTTGATGATCCAAGTGGAAGTCGTCCGGACACAAACAGAATTACCAACAGCTAGATGACATTATATGAATTCAGTATATGCAATATCAACATATGTACAAAATCACACACCCAGCACATTGGGCTGCTCATTGATGCGCTACCCTTTGAAGAACTGTAGGACTTACAGCAGTACGCCTACAACCCTTCTCAGGTTGACGCTCTAGGTTGGAAAATCGTCGCAGAGTTCATTTGCTGACTTCCTTCTATCATCTATATCCTCAAATCTGAACGGCAACACGCTCATGTCATTGTATCGTAGAATATAGATGACCAACAAACACACGACATATCTCATCAACCAAGTGTAGAAACAGAGTAATTTACACCAAAGATAATAGCAATCAATTAGTAACTTGAAACTAGAAATGCCTTTATTCATGCAAGTCAATTTAACAATTACTCTCTCCTTTACACTTGGCTTATTCTCACCATTGGCGGTACGTTCGAAATTGGTGACATTTTTGCACGTGTTTGCTCTGAAATTTATTTACTGCTTATTGTCATATAATTCTTGAAATTATGGTCCAAATCTCTAAAAAACGTGTTCGTAGAAACACAATTGTTTTAGATAGTGGCTCAAATTCGGTTATAACTGCATTACCGCCTGGTAATACAGTATCAACTACTAGCTCTCAAAATGGTTTGAGTGCAGATCTCACTCCTGTGATACAGGTGAAAGATGTTCTGTTAGAGAACTCTGAGTTCTGTAAACTAAACCTCCTTTTGAAAGATATGCAGAGGCAAGTAAGTGAAATTCAGAAAAAATTAGATCAGTTTGATAGTATGTCACTGCCAATCTCAAATACCACGGAGAGCCGGTCTGATATTGGCCAGGTTAAGTGTTTACTGGATGTAACTCAAAATAAGCTTTTGAATTTAGACCCAATAGCCTGTCTTTTAGAAAGGCATCCTAAAATATCTCCAGACAACCTAAATAAAGCTGAAAATCTGATTGACTGCTTGGCTACGGAGGTGATGAAGCGTATAACCTCTTCTCACCAAGCTATAGTTTACAACGTCCCAGATTCTCTGCCCCTGAAAACTGTAAGACACAAAATCCTGATTTGTTGCGGCATGGCTAGTGTTCCATGTGAATGCAAACGACTTCGTAAAAAGTCTAACCAGGCTAATTGCCCAATCATTTTTAAATTCAGTAATTCCCTTGATGCTAGTAAGTTTACTAAATGTCAGGATCACTTAAGACTGAATAGCAGTTATAAGTCTATAACCGTAGCTCAGGATAAAACACCGTGTCAGCGCAGAATAATGCGTAGTAATAACCTGGTCACCTCCTCTAGCTTAGATTTACCAAAAAAGGATCGTGCACAGCAACAGACACCTAGTGCTGAAACTAGCATTCAGCAAACTACACAACAACCACACCTGCCAATGGAACTAGGAACTGATTTAGATACCAGTACCCCTGTAAATAAAGCCTCATCGAAAGATGTTAAAATGACTAGAACTTCTGCAAGTTGTTCTAAGAAATTTCCCCCCAAACGTAGTAACCTCACCACGATGAACAAATTTCGCAGGGTTGAGACTAATGATGGGGAAGAATACTTTGTATTCAATAAGCCTGCTGAGAGTAAGAATGCCAACAAACCATCACTTGTTACGAAAAACTCCTCTCGAAACATAAGTATATCTGGAGGTGTTCCGCATGCTCCACCTTATAGAAAGTCAGGCTCCAAGACTCCTAAAGTCTTGCAGCCAAAGCACCTTCCTTCACAATTCCCTTTAAGTTATAAAAACAACCCGAAGGTGTATACCGGTATGACGAATAGCAGTTGGATGGGTAGACCTTCTGATGCTATGCCTTTTAACCGTCAACCTAGGCCCAACCTGTACTACCCTTATATCCAGGAACACATGGTAAATTTTCCAGGTGTCCCGAATCACTGGTACGACCCATGGCACCTAGGACCACCTCATTGCACTCCAACCCGATGTACAGACACCCAGTCCGACCTCCTTTTCATTCATAAATTCTTGCGGTGCTGACGCACAAATAGATTTAGGTTATGGTGACATTTTAAGCCAGTTTGTAGTATCCCGTGACTTATTCACGATATTGCTAATTAATGCACGTTCCTTAATCAATAAGATATCTGAACTAAGGACATTATTATTAGTCGCCAAGCCTACTGTAGCTCTGATTACTGAATCATGGTGCTCATCCTCTGTACTTGATGTGCATATAGGTATCGATGATTACACTGTACACCGTGCAAACAGAGATTGCAAGCGTGGTGGAGGATGTCTCATATATATACATAGCTCATTTGTAGTCAGTAAGGTGGAAGATGAAACAATGAATAATGTACCTGACTCACTCTGGGTTGTCTTACATGGAGATAAGTACAAACTTCTCATAGGCTGTGTTTATCGAGCACCAAGCTCAACAAAAGAAACTGATGCGTTATTAGCTAAATCGTTTGCACACGCATCCTCGTTTAGTGCTAATTACAAAATAATTGCAGGGGACTTCAATCTTCCAGAAGTCAATTGGCTAACTAGTTCCGGCCCCCAACGCTTCGACGAATTACTTGCCACTATAGACTGTTATGGATGGCAACAACACGTCCAGACACCTACTCGTGGTGACAACATGTTGGACCTTGTTTTTTGTCATGACACAATCCCAGTATCCACGTATGTTGGTAATCGATTTTCCAGTAGTGACCATAGAATGGTACTCTGCTCTCTGCCTTTCTCACCACTAAATACAGGAAACAAACAAGACTCAGGAAGCACAATATGTCGTAGTTACAAATATACAGACTGGGGATTAGTCCAAGAACTTATTCGACTCTGTCAATGGGATGACTATTTTACCACTGACTCCCTGGAGGCCTTAGTAACCCTGTTTTACAGGAATGTTACCCTTTGTCTAGATACAGTTGCTCCAAAGAAAATAGTGAAATTAAGTAGACACCGAACTGAATATATTCCAAGGGCACACCGTAATAAGTTAAGGAAACTGAAGAAACAGTACTATTCCACTAAGGACATATCACTATTGCTCTCAATCCACGAGTCTCTTGAATCTCTCAAGCGCCTACGCTCTCAAAAGGACCTCGACGAAGAGTTAACGGCACTTGAAAGTACCTCCAAAGTTTATAACTTAACGGCACTTCTTAAAAAACGAATGCAGTCGGCGAGGGAAATCCCATACTTACTTCACGACAAAGTAATCTACAATGAACCTGCCACTATCTGTGAACTTTCAGTGATTGGTTTGCAAACTTTAGTTTAGAAACACATATGCCTGGTGAAACCGCTCCCCTTACTATCTCTTCCCTTGAAAGCATTGTGTTCACTAATCAGTTAATAGTACAAGCAATTAAAAGCCTTAAACCTTCCACTAGTACGGGACCGGATGGCCTCGCTTCGATAATTTTCAAAAACAGTGGGTGTGATATACCCTTGTTACTTCTTAAATTCTTCTCAATATCTATGGACACTGGCACTTACCCTAGTGAGTGGAAAACTAGCTTCATAATTCCACATTACAAATCTGGTGATAGGGCAAACGTCCGCAATTACAGACCCATAAATATAACCCCAGTTATCTCACGAATCATGGAGAAAGTTGTAAAAGATCAATTGTCAGACTACCTAATTAGGGAAGATCTTGTTACAAGGTCTCAACACGGATTTCTCAAAAATAGATCCTGCGTTACTTGCCACTTCGACTTTTTCAACTGCATCACTAGTAGTCGCGAAGCACGTAAGCTAGTCGTTGTTCTCTACTTCGATATATCTAGGGCATTTGACATGGTATCTCACAGTATTCTCTTTGAGAAGCTGTACTCTTGTGGAATTCGCAACCCATTACTGAACTGGTTAAAATCATTTCTAAGCAACAGGGTACAAATAACCAAAGTTGGATCTGTATTGTCTCATCCTAGGCAGATCTCAAGTGGGGTCGTGCAAGGTAGTGTCCTAGGTCCACTTTTATTCACAGTCTACATTAACAGCATTTGCAAGTGCTTCACCTTAGGCAAACCATTCCTATATGCTGACGACCTCAAAGTCGTCTACTCCTGCTACACTCATGAATTAAGCGATATGGTTACTAAAATACATCTTGAACTAAGTAGCCTCGCAACATGGTGTGCTGAATCCTGTCTAAATTTTAACATTGACAAATGCGGCTGGATTTGTATCGGCAACAGTAACCTTGATCTAACTCTTGAAATAAATGGGCGAAAACTAGCTAAGCTCAACTCAGTCGTAGATCTCGGTATTAGATACTCTAGTAACCTAACGTTCGCTGAACAGACTGATTATGCCAGACGTAAAACGCGAAGGCTGATAGGATGCATAACACGCAATTTCTTTTGTTGTGAAACTAGGGTTTTATTATACAAAGTATGTGTCCGACCTATCTTAGAATACTGCCCGTTTATTCTTAGCGGACTAAGACAAAATGACAAGCTTAAATTAGAGGGAGTGCAACGGCAGTTTACCTCAAGAACTCTTGGTTTAGAAAGTGGTCTGGAATACCATGAGCGATGCGTAAGACTAAGATTAGAACCCCTCTGGAAAAGACGCCTTAAGCTAAACCTTATCTTTTACTATAAGCTAACTAATCTTCTCTTGCATTCCTCCGAGCCAATAACTAAACCTACCGCTGTCATCAGTTACAATCTTAGAAATCATCACAACCTAGCTGCTATGGAGCACTGTCAGACTTACGTGCGGTACAACTTCTTCTTAAATAAGTTTTCAGTCATTTGGAATAGACTACCAGCTAATGTGCGCGATGCAAACACACTTCCAGTGTTCATCTCCTCAGTCACCAGACTGCTCAAAGATGACAATGCACTTTTGCGCCTGACTCTTACACCTTCTTTTTCACCCTACATAGATATTTTAAGTTCTTTAAACGTGTAGTTACAACAAACTACAATTATAAATTTTAATATTATTGGAACTAGATGATTAACATTTCTACACAGGACAGTAATAATATTAGTTTACACATAATATAAAAGTTAGCATAACGGGACTAGTTAGTTTGTGTACCAAAATAACCACAGTTACTAAACAGAATATATATGTATATATTTATTAATCACTCCTTAAGGACTCCCGTTGCTTTCTTTTGCGTTGCTGTTGTTTGTCTTCTTTTTTCTCTCACCATTTCAGCTTCCATTTGACTTTTTGAATGAGAATGAATAATGTGGATATTTGACCATTTACAATGACAAATGATCTGCAAACATTATTGGTCCCGTATCTTTCAGTTGCCTGGTTAATAACGAATTAACTTTCTCCACGACGCAACCTGGATTACATTTGTGGAATATACTCTTATACCAATGGAAAAGTATCTATTTGTAATACAACGTCACGATTGTAGCTTATAACATAACTGATCGTATCTGTAAAAATAGCTTCCTTATTACCCAATTTGGATATAAATCAAATCAAAAATAAGATTCGGATTTGTACACACCCAAGTTATATTGAGGAATTACTTCAAGCTTTATTTTTTCCCAAGTATTTTTAATCCATCCAAAACTTACTTGGGTTTTTTTGTTAATGCGAAGTTAATATTCCTATATTTCATGACGTGCTCCATTGAATGACTGGTTATCATATTGTTCCCACAGACCTAAGACAAAAACGCCAGCAACCATGTAACTTAACCATAAACCAAATTTATGAAATTTATATAATGCTTATCCATGCCTGTATATTTGGTGTGTCCTACACAAGTAGGAAAAAATGTGTATTTTATTAAAACATTATTATTAATTATGATTGCTAATCGTATATGTAATTTATCATATTGATGATGCCTGTAAACTGGCGTCTCTCATGTACAAAATGAGAATATACTATTATTATTATTATTATTAAACTGAGCAATATCTTTCGTCTTTTCAAACGCACCAATACTATCATAGTCATTGCATAAGGCACGTGAGTTCATGGGTGTCTTTTCCAATGTGGATAAAAACACCAACGATGACTGAGTGACACAAGGTGATGAACTTAGCAGTGGATCAGAAGCTGTTCTTTTTCGGCTTTCAGATAGTTGTCTAACTGCAAGATTACCACCACTGCCGTCTTTCACTACTAGTTCGGGTTTAGCACTATCATCTGATGATAGGTGGGCTACACGCTGATCAATTACACTGACTGTCTCACAAGTATGCACACCTTCTGGAACTGCATCTGCGTTCAACTATACTTCACGTTGTAGTTGTACACAACCTTTATTTAACTTAGCAGTAGTAGGCATATCCCTCATCTCATCATGATCAACCAAAGACAAATCTGCACTATCATGATCATTATCACGAATATTCACTTTACCGTCAAGTTCATCATTTTCAAACTCTTTATTAACAGAAGTAGACAATTTTGGTTCCTCCTCACAAATCATAAAAGGTTTTATATCTTCACTCTGACTAGTTATACTTTGTAAACTTTTGGAGTCAGAACTGCACTCTGAAGCAGAAACTCTATTCTGTGACACTCTATTCAACAATGGCTTACCAGTTGCAACTACAGACTTCTTCACCGCACCGTTATCGTCACACAATTCGGAGTCAGGCCTGGAGTTTACATTTCGCTTATCCCTGAACTTGCTCACTGGTTCACAGCTCACCTTTGTATGCACCTCTTGCAAACGTGTAGAACACAACCGTCTTTGTCTTGCATCTTGTAACTTATCTGTTGAGGATGTACTACGAAACCTGTTACACTCACTAGGTCTATATGCATTACTAGACATCATGGAGCCTTCTCGATATCCACCTCTCTGAGGCCTACTCATCATCAATGATTGCATTTTACCCTCAGACTGCTCTATTCTAGGGGTGAGATGTAATAGACTGGCAAACTTGCTCATAGATTGATTGACGCTATCTTTTACCAGTTTCAGGATATCATCAAACTTTGGCTCGATACCCTCATCCTCCATACGGGAGCTTATCTTCACCCACTTCCTTTGCAGTCGAGTAGGTAGGCGTCTTGCTATTACTTCTAGTATAAAACTCGAGTTGAGGTCACTCATTCGATTCATCGAAATCATTCCATTCTTGTAAATTAGCAAATTATCTAAAAACTCAGTGAGTGCCTGGGAGTCATCCTGTAATTGACCACCATTACCCTTAACAGCCTCGAATAATTTCCCTGCAATCATCGAATGTCTTCCAAACCTTTGACGTAATATGCTCATAGCCTCGTAGTAGCCCTCTTTAGGCTTCATAAACTTACAGCACTGTATAGCACTTGCAGCATCTCCAGTGCAATATCTCATCAAATACATTAACTTCATTTCATCAGTTAATGAAAACCACTCAGCATGATCTCAAACTCCTTTACAAATTGTAAATAATCAGCTGGGTTTCCGTCGAAACGCCGTGGTTCAAATTTAGGGAGTTTGATGTTCCTATTATCCCTGAACGGCGAAACAGTAACATCAACCATATCATGCTTAACATCAGACACATCGTTACAATTAACAGACAAGTCACCATGACTTACTTTCCTGTTTGCATCCAAGACACTCTGTCCCTTCTTTGACCCAGGCATTGTTGAACTTGACCCAATTCCAAAAGCGTTCCAGATATTGCTTGTTCAAAGAGGACTTGACCGGCACCAGGAAAAATGAACGGCGACTATCCAAATTTTCATCAACTGTTTGAATCCGCCAGATCTGTTTCTATCGTCAGAAACTGTCAGTCACGTCTCGTAAACCGTTAATGCCCAGCTCTTGCTACGCTCGGGCTCACGCTGTCGCTTGAAGTTTCTCAGAAACGCTTAGTAATAACGGACGCGAAAACCAAAACACCAATTGTTGACTTGAGTATTCTATATTGTTACACCAACATATAAATCAATTATGACTAAGGTCTGTGAACAAATATTACATCAATAAATCATCATATTACTTCTGACGATGTTTTACTCTTCTTTCTGAACAGCGACCGATGAGACGATGACTGTCGTATTGATGCCTCCGCGAAAATTGGGGAAGTTGATTTTGAGCAAACAACCAAGAATTGATCGTTCAATCTTCAACTCCATTGACAAATAACGAGATATCCAAATTATCAGATCAGATCAGCGATGTCAGATCGCAGGTCTGTGAACTGACACCTCTAACTATCCTCATGAAAACTGTAAACCTCAACAAGCTTGTCCCAGAATCGGTAAGTAAGATAGATAACCTCATTAATTTTGTTACCACAAAAATAACGAAACGACTCAAAGCAAAACTGAGTGCTATTGTCTACAACTTTCCCGACAATGAGGCACTAATAAAGGTACCACGGATCTTACTTAGTGAAGCAAAAATGCCTGACTCCAAGACTAAGTGCTATAGGCTGAAGAAGAGTCAACATGAGAAGTGTTGTCCTATTCGTTTTCAGTTCGAAACACCGGCAGAGACCAGAAAATTCATCCACTCCCAACACACCCTATCGCAAGCCGGAAAGTACAAGCATATAAAGGTCGGGGTGAACAAAACAGTCATAGAAAGGCGCGCATACAACTATCTCGCTAAGACTAATTGTGAAATAGGTAATGGGACATTGCAAGCAGCCATTATTCCCAACCCCGCGAAAGATACAGTGGACCCCACCACATCACCCCTCTCAAAACACACCGAATTATTCCATCAGAGTGCAACACCAGCAGAAAGGCCACTAGACTGTAACCAAATAAATAATAAAACCATACCACCTATCACCGCGGAATCTAAAATTCCACTAAATACCCCAGAAAAAAGTCAAAATCCCCCGAAATTCGACATTGTCCTCTCCTAGCCATAACTCCATTGCTAAAGATAAGGAAAATATGCCCCTAAACCATATCAACAAAAACGGTGGCAGCTTAAATAAGCCCACACTCCCCACGGTCAATAGTATTAGCACTCACAACGTGCTAAATCGCACTCCGGCACACACTAATATCCAATGTCACAACAATGTCACCCTAAATAGTACAAGTGGTAATAGTCAGAACTCGGTTATCAACAACTCAGGGTCTTCAGAGTATGGCACACAAACAAATTTTGACCGGATATATGGTACAAGTCTGCTGGGAACTAACCCACAATGCAGTACACATGAAACCCACATAAGGACACAACTAGCATCAAACAATAGGTGGAATAATAAGCCATGGTCATCACAAGGATTCAATCATTTTTTATTCCCCGCGTCCCTGTCAGCGTTGAAAAAACAGCTGGTAGGGATGTTAACACTCCTAAACCACTAGAGCTAGCTCCCTCCTTGCATGAAAACAGGAACGGTCTAGTGCACCCGTATCCATTAGGCACACTTGACACTTGCACAAATATAGGTCAAATAAAGAACCCTACCCACTTCTGTAACCTAACTAAAAATAAAAATTCCTTAGTCCATAGCAAATCCCATACTCAAACTCCTAATTCTTCACCGAAAACAGCACACACCAGCTCGATAGACATAGGTGAGCATGATGCTGAAACTCCTCTTAACATAGGATCATCATGTCAAGATGAACTACTGTGTGCTGAACCATATTCGGGGCTGACTAACGAACTTAAATACTTCAAATGCTACTTCAACTCTCATCTTTACCTAATCCTCATAAATGCTAGATCTGTTCTAAATAAATTGCCGATGCTCAGAGCACTCACAGTAATATACAAACCCCCTGTAATTGTCATCACTGAATCTTGGTGTCATTCGAACATCTTGGATGAAGAAATAAGCTTAGATAACTACACACACTTTCGGTGTGACAGGGAAGGTGGTAAGGGAGGGGGTTGTCTCATGTACTTTCTGAATGCACTTACTGTATCACAGCTAGAGAGTAGTACACTTAACATGCCTGAGACTCTATGGGTTAATGTACACTTAAATAACGTAACAGCATTAATTGGATGCACCTACAGAGCACCTGGCACCTTTAGTAATTACGAGACCCAACTTATTAATACTCTGGAGCAATTATCCGACTTACAATACGACCATAAGATCCTATGTGGGGACTTTAACTTACCTGAAATCAACTGGGATATACCCACAGGCCCAACTAAATTTGATAAGTTCTTAGACACACTGGATATACTTGGCTGGAAACAAACTGTCACTACTCCCACAAGAGGTAACAACGTACTAGACTTAATCTTCTGCCACAATATAAGCCCCCTTTCAACGCTAGTAGGTTCTGAGTTTCCAGGGAGCGACCACAAAACAGTGATGTGTGCACTGCCAATTCCGCTGAGTAGCAATGCATCTCATACCTCCACTTCACAACAAGTAATATATAGGAACTATAGTAAGGCAAACTGGGCCTTGGTAGAATCGATGCTAAGATCCTCCGAATGGGATGAATACTTCACTACTGATGACCTCTCGAGAGCCCTAACCATCTTCTACCATAACACTAACACATGCTTAGATGCTGTCATTCCACTCCAAACACTAAAGGTTTCCCCACACAGAAAGTCATTCATAAAACCAAAGGATCGTATGAAACTGAAGAAACTCTCAACAAGTTACTTCAAACACCACGACTTTGGCACTCTAGGTCTAATACTTAACACCCTTAGCTCCGTCTCACAAGCTCAAGATTTCCGTATGAGAAAGGAAGAACGCATCGCAGTAGCCAGTCCTGCTAGAGTGTATGCACTCACAGAAATCTTAAGGAAGCGAATGAATCGCAAAAATCACAGCATTTCTCTCCTCATAGACAAAGGTAGGCTATGCACTAACTCTGCAGACATATGTGAACTATTCAACAAAACGTTTGCAGGTAACTACCTTAAGCCCTCAGTCCAGCTACTCGATATACACCCTATTACTAATATGGCACAAACTCCATCTCCACTCACACCAAACCAAATTAGCACTGTTCAATTCACTTACGCTAATATTAACCAAACTATAAAAACCCTCAAAAGTTCAAAAGGTTTCGGTACCGACGGTATATCATCTTACTTCTATAAATATGGTGGCCCTGACATTCCTCTACTGCTGCTTAAAATATTCACAATGTCCCTAGAAACTCAAACTTACCCTGACATATGGAAGACTACATCCATTATGCCTAAACACAAATCTGGCTCGAAAACTGAAGTCAGTAACTACCGGCCGATCAATATCACACCTATAGCATCTAGAATTATGGAGAGACTAGTCAAAGATAACCTAATCAAACATATGCTTAGCCGCAATATTATAAGTCCGAACCAACATGGATTCCTGAAATCCAGATCATGTTTAACATGTCACCTAGACTTCTTCAATTTTGTAACCAGCAGTCGTGACAGACGGCAACTAGTACTTGTCATCTACTTTGACATTTCTAAGGCATTTGACCGTGTTGACCATTTACTGCTAACAAATAAACTGAACTCCTTAGGAATACGTGACCCATTATTAGGATGGCTTAAATCATTCCTTAACAATAGGTCCCAAATAGTTAAACTCGGGTCTGCAACCTCCAAACCTAGCCCTATCACTTCTGGTGTAGTACAAGGTAGTGTCATTGGACCCCTCCTATTTACACTATACATCAATGACATATGCGCTTGCTTCACGCACGGGAAACCATTCATCTTTGCAGATGACTTAAAAGTAGCTTATACATTCCAATGTGATGACTTAGGGAACTTCGAGAATGTAGTGCAGAAGGAATTAGATAAAATGACTGCTTGGTCGTCCCTATGGAATCTCCAATTTAATCTGAACAAATGTGGCTGGATCTGCTTCGGCGCACCCTCAATTGACCTGAAATTAACGCTCCAATCTGCTAACTTAACCAGACTCCGAAGTGTCGTTGACCTAGGCCTTAGGTACTCTAGTGACTTGACATTCTCTGAGCAAGTAGCATCACAGACTAGAAAATCGAGGATGCTCTTAGGATGCATACTCAGGAACTTTCACGACAATGAAGCCAAGCTAATTCTGTACAAAACATGTGTCAGACCACTACTAGAATACTGTCCATTTATTATAAGCAGCACTCGCACACGTGATAAGCTAAGAATGGAAAGTATCCAACGATATTTTACCTCAAAACTAGTTGGCTACGATTGTAAGAAAGACTACATCTCACGGTGCATGATCCTAAAACTTGACCCACTTTGGACAAGGCGACTTATTATAAACCTAATATTCTTCTTTAAGGTCCTTCACAAAATATCATTCTCAGGTAACAGGGACATACAATTCGCACAGGAAGGTTCTTACGATCTGCGTAACCAAACTTCCACAGTGACAACTCATTCTTTTAAGTCAACACTCCGTGAAAACTTCTTCACAGTCATGTATTCTAAAATATGGAATAGCCTGCCTATAGATATAAGAACTTGCACTTCGGTTACAAGCTTCAAACGCTCTTTGCATAGACTGTTTCACTCTACTGATTATATCAATAAACTATTTACTCCTAGAACGAATCAATCACTAATCTACTACAGCACCTAAAAGACGCACTTCAACACCCTCAGCAATCTAAAAACTATAAATAAACTAGCAGCATGGATGCATAAAGACTGAGTACGGAACATACAGGATTAGTTTATCCTTAGAAATAGGACGTGTCACTCTAGTGTAACCTTCAAACGCTTGCTATATAAACTGTTTTGTCCCAATGACTATTCTAACCACACCGCACCACTTATTTCTAAATCGCATCAGTTATTAGAACACTAAAACGCTCAAACTCAGTAATACACATTGTGACACTAAATGAACTCTAAGACTTCGCATAAATACGTGAAAACACAACTAAAATAAACGTAAATTTTTACTAATGTATAATATACAATTGACATAAACATTTATAAGTACATAAATATTAATCTTCTTTTCATTTTCACATACTTTTTCTTTCTGTTATTCTGCTGCTCCTATTCATCTTCTGGTCGAGGTCGAACAACCCTGTATCTAAACTGAAATGAGGATTAATTCCAAACCGTCTATCTCATAACCACTCAAACTCCATGAACGATCCAATCCTACCATTTGAAGACGCTGGCGAACACGCTGTAAATGAGTATTCATGATCTGAAATGATGAAGCAAGTGGTTTTCAAACAGTTCTCAACATTTTGCTGAACTTACGAATACAGTCCGCCATGCAAACACAAATGGAGCAAATGGAGAATTCTGGAAACGACCTCGGGACCATTTGATGCAGTAAAACAACTTAACATGACCTTATTTAGATTTCGCCTCCGCGATCAAATTTCTTTCCTGTTATAAAACTACGATAAGACTGCTGAAAAGTGGAATAAATGTCAATGGAGTTGAAGATTGAACGATCAATTCTTGGTTGTTTGCTCAAAATCAACTTCCCCAATTTTCGCGGAGGCATCAATACGACAGTCATCGTCTCATCGGTCGCTGTTCAGAAAGAAGTCAGCAGTAAACCATCAGAAATAATCTTGTGATTTATTATTGTAATATTTGTTCACAGACCCTAGTAAAAACATTAATTTTATATGTTGGTGTAACAATAAAGAATACTCAAGTCAACAATTGGTGTTTTGGTTTTCGCGTCCGTTATTACTAAGCGTTT
The DNA here is from genome assembly GCA_944472135.2 of Trichobilharzia regenti. Taxonomy (NCBI): domain Eukaryota; kingdom Metazoa; phylum Platyhelminthes; class Trematoda; order Strigeidida; family Schistosomatidae; genus Trichobilharzia; species Trichobilharzia regenti. Next base: position 101,352,548 of record OX235264.1, read on the forward strand.
CTGAGAAACTTCAAGCGACAGCGTGAGCCCGAGCGTAGCAAGAGCTGGGCATTAACGGTTTACGAGACGTGACTGACAGTTTCTGACGATAGAAACAGATCTGGCGGATTCAAACAGTTGATGAAAATTTGGATAGTCGCCGTTCATTTTTCCTGGTGCCGGTCAAGTCCTCTTTGAACAAGCAATATCTGGAACTTTTTTGGAATTGGGTCAAGTTCAACAATGCCTGGGTCAAAGAAGGGACAGAGTGTCTTGGATGCAAACAGGAAAGTAAGTCATGGTGACTTGTCTGTTAATTGTAACGATGTGTCTGATGTTAAGCATGACATGGTTGATGTTACTGTTTCGCCGTTCAGGGATAATAGGAACATCAAACTCCCTAAATTTGAACCACGGCGTTTCGACGGAAACCCAGCTGATTATTTACAATTTGTAAAGGAGTTTGAGATCATGTTGAGTGGTTTTTTCATTAAATGATGAATTGAAGTTAATGTATTTGATGAGATATTGCACTGGAGATGCTGCAAGTGCTATACAGTGCTGTAAGTTTATGAAGCCAAAAGAGGGCTACTACGAGGCTATGAGCATATTACGTCAAAGGTTTGGAAGACATTCGATGATTGCAGGGAAATTATTCGAGGCTGTTAAGGGTAATGGTGGTCAATTACAGGATGACTCCCAGGCACTCACTGAGTTTTTAGATAATTTGCTAATTTACAAGAATGGAATGATTTCGATGAATCGCATGAGTGACCTCAACTCGAGTTTTATACTAGAAGTAATAGCAAGACGCCTACCTACTCGACTGCAAAGGAAGTGGGTGAAGATAAGCTCCCGTATGGAGGATGAGGGTATCGAGCCAAAGTTTGATGATATCCTGAAACTGGTAAAAGATAGCGTCAATCAATCTATGAGCAAGTTTGCCAGTCTATTACATCTCACCCCTAGAATAGAGCAGTCTGAGGGTAAAATGCAATCATTGATGATGAGTAGGCCTCAGAGAGGTGGATATCGAGAAGGCTCCATGATGTATAGTAATGCATATAGACCTAGTGAGTGTAACAGGTTTCGTAGTACATCCTCAACAGATAAGTTACAAGATGCAAGACAAAGACGGTTGTGTTGTACACGTTTGCAAGAGGTGCATACAAAGGTGAGCTGTGAACCAGTGAGCAAGTTCAGGGATAAGCGAAATGTAAACTCCAGGCCTGACTCCGAATTGTGTGACGATAACGGTGCGGTGAAGAAGTCTGTAGTTGCAACTGGTAAGCCATTGTTGAATAGAGTGTCACAGAATAGAGTTTCTGCTTCAGAGTGCAGTTCTGACTCCAAAAGTTTACAAAGTATAACTAGTCAGAGTGAAGATATAAAACTTTTTATGATTTGTGAGGAGGAACCAAAATTGTCTACTTCTGTTAATAAAGAGTTTGAAAATGATGAACTTGACGGTAAAGTGAATATTCGTGATAATGATCATGATAGTGCAGATTTGTCTTTGGTTGATCATGATGAGATGAGGGATATGCCTACTACTGCTAAGTTAAATAAAGGTTGTGTACAACTACAACGTGAAGTATAGTTGAACGCAGATGCAGTTCCAGAAGGTGTGCATACTTGTGAGACAGTCAGTGTAATTGATCAGCGTGTAGCCCACCTATCATCAGATGATAGTGCTAAACCCGAACTAGTAGTGAAAGACAGCAGTGGTGGTAATCTTGCAGTTAGACAACTATCTGAAAGCCGAAAAAGAACAGCTTCTGATCCACTGCTAAGTTCATCACCTTGTGTCACTCAGTCATCGTTGGTGTTGTCATCCACATTGGAAAAGACACCCATGAACTCACGTGCCTTATGCAATGACTATGATAGTATTGGTGCGTTTGAAAAGACGAAAGATATTGCTCAGTTTAGTGAGAATAAGCCAAGTGTAAAGGAGAGAGTAATTGTTAAATTGACTTGCATGAATAAAGGCATTTCTAGTTTCAAGTTACTAATTGATTGCTATTATCTTTGGTGTAAATTACTCTGTTTCTACACTTGGTTGATGAGATATGTCGTGTGTTTGTTGGTCATCTATATTCTACGATACAATGACATGAGCGTGTTGCCGTTCAGATTTGAGGATATAGATGATAGAAGGAAGTCAGCAAATGAACTCTGCGACGATTTTCCAACCTAGAGCGTCAACCTGAGAAGGGTTGTAGGCGTACTGCTGTAAGTCCTACAGTTCTTCAAAGGGTAGCGCATCAATGAGCAGCCCAATGTGCTGGGTGTGTGATTTTGTACATATGTTGATATTGCATATACTGAATTCATATAATGTCATCTAGCTGTTGGTAATTCTGTTTGTGTCCGGACGACTTCCACTTGGATCATCAACCTGAGAAGGAATGTAGGCGTACTGCTGTAAGTCCTACAGTTCTTCAAAGGTAGTGTGTCGTTCCAAAATCCACAAAATATGTGTTGATTTAACTTATGTTTGTGTTAAATAGTTGTGTGAGTTCCAATTATCGTAATTGTTGGTTAATCTTGTTTGTGTCCGGACATTCCACAACTTACAATCGTCAACCTGTGAAGGGTTGTGGGCGTACTGGTGTAAGTCCTGCGATTCTTCAAAGGAATTCCATCAAGATGTGATCGGCGAGTTTGTTTGTACAGTTTGTATATATGTGTGGTGTGTCATATCAATTGGTGTATTTTGGATTCATTGTGTTTACCCGTTGTTTTCGTATCTTGTTGTTATTGCATAATTTTGTTAAAATTTTCGTCGTGATTACTTCTGAAGTTGTTTCGAGTCTTCTACATCCATGAATGAATTGATTGATGTTAAGGACAGCAGATGGGGCGTATACGCCGGGGAGGCTAGGCTATTGCTGAGAATGAAATGCACACGGAGATAATTGTTAGCTGCGGTCCGACACGCCGGGGAGAAAGAGTGTAAACGACTGAGGCTCGCATGCGTCAGGGATGTGTGAGATTGTGCTGTGGGTATGCTTGTGGTGTGTTGGCTTTTCTGTTTGTTTTCCATTTCAGCTCTGTCCGTGTGACCCAGGTTCTCGCAATGGCATCCAAGTCAACGTGTATTGGTCGTGAGGGAAAAGAGGGTTGGATCCCTTTTTTGCCGGGGAGTGTCAATGGAGTTGAAGATTGAACGATCAATTCATGGTTGCTGGCTCAAAATCAACTTCCCCAATTTTCGCGGAGGCATCAATACGACAGTCATCGTCTCATCGGTCGCTGTTCAGAAAGAAGAGTAAAACATCGTTAGAAGTAATATGATGATTTATTGATGTAATATTTGTTCACAGACCTTAGTCATACTTGATTTATATGTTGGTGTAACAATATAAAATACTCAAGTCAACAATTGGTGTTTTGGTTTTCGCGTCCGTTATTACTAAGCGTTTCTGAAAATCTGCAAGGAACAACGTGGTCCCGAGCGTAGCAAGAGCTGGGCATTAACGGTTTATGAGACGTGGCTGACAATATATATATCACTGATCTCAACATAATATATCAATAAACTTCAAGCCATGGGTACTGTTTACAACAATGTTATATAGGAGAATTTACTTCAAGCTTTATTTTTCCCAGATATTTGTATTACATCCATCTGATGTCTGGGTTTTTGTTAATGCGAAGACAATTTTTCTATATTTCTTTATTTGTTGCACAAACAGACTTTATAGCAGACTGCTCTGATGGACTCTTATGTCAGAAAGAACAACCACACTGTAAATTCATCATACACCAAATTACGTGTAATTTATATGATAAATTATCCATGCCTGTACAATCGGTATATTCCTGCATAAACAGGAAGAAATATATATTACTTATAGTGTGACAGTTTAGTTTAAAAATACGGTGACAAGTTGACATAATTTTCACCACACATGAGATCGATAAAGCTGTCGCAAATCTTAAGCTTAGTAACACTACTGGTCCAGACGGTATATCTTCCGTTCTGTTGGAAAACGGTGGTAATGACATGAGTTTACTCTTACTCAAGTTATACTCAATTTCATTAAGCGATGGGACATACCCCAACTGCTGGAAGAAGTCTTATATTGTACCTATCCACAAATACGGGCCTATAGCTGATATCAACAACTACCGCCCCATCAACATCACGTCTGTAGTTTCACGTGTAATGGAAAAGATAGTTAAGACTCAAATCATTCAGTAATTGCTGTCAAATGACCTACTATCCCCATCCAAATACGGTTTCTTAAGTAGAAGGTCGTGCATTACTTGCCACTTAGATTATTTTGACTACATCACACAAAGCATTGATAATGGGCGTTCGGTAACAACATTGTTTCTCGACGTCAGCAAGGCCTTCAATAAAGTCCCACATATCAGACTCCTAACAAAACTCCAATCCTACGGAATAACCGGAAAGCTTCTCAAATGGATAAGTTCTTTTCTCACAGAAAGAGAGCAATTAGTCAAAATCAACCACCAGCTGTCTTCCTCAAAGCCGATAACCAGTGGTGTAATACAAGGTAGTGTTCTTGGCCCTATTCTATTCCTCTTATTTATAAATGACATAGTCTCTGTAATCAAGTATGGCAAGCCATACCTTTTTGCAGATGATCTCAAGATAGTATATGATTATGGGTACGGTGATATGAGCGTCGAAAGCAAGATCCAACAAGACTTAAACGATCTAGGCGATTGGAGCGAAAAGTGGCAGCTGAATTTCAACCCAGACAAGTGCGGTATAACCCACCTTGGACGCTGGAAACCGATAATGTGCCTATAAATGTACGGGAAGCTCCTCTCAAAACTGAACACAGTCACAGATCCCGGGATAACATACTCAGATTTATCCTTTTCCGATCATGCAAATAAGGTTGTGTCTGACTGTAAACGACTTACTGGCTTTGTACTGCGTAACTTCTACACCCAAGAAGCAAGATTAGCTATATATAGGACACGTATCCGTCCCAAACTTGAATATTGTGCTCTCCTATTTAGTAACCTCAGGACTGTAGACAGAAAAAAAATCGAAAGTGTCCAGAGATTCCCCACGAAACGCATAATAGGGTTCGACCAACAAGTGGAATATGTTCACAGGTGTGTACGTCTGAAATTAGAGTCTCTGTGGTTAAGGAGAGTGAAGTGCAACTTATTTCTACTCTTCAAAGTCATTAGGAAACATTGCTACAGTAACTCATCCATAACTTGGGAAAATATTAAATCATATCAGCTGCGAAACCACGACTACCTTTTCAAGGTGGCTACCCACAGAAAATCCATTAGGGCAAACTTTTTCACCATAAAATATTGCACTCTTTGGAACCAACTACCACCTGAAATAAGATGTTGTGAAACCCCTGGTGGGTTCAAACGGAGCCTAGAAAGACACTTTAACATGTCCACCCTAGCTCGTCTAAAAGACCACAACTGTTGGTAGAACGGAAATTGAAGGCTAGTCCAGTCTTCAATATAGTCACATACGTATAACTCGAGACTAATGCTTACGCAGCGAACGTTAACTAATTTACTGATTTCTACTCTCTATAATTTTCACTAAGTGGTGTTGGTAAAAGTAACACTGGAAATAATTATAATAGCATCCACACCTTTAAACGTTTTACATATGTATATACTAATATAATAATACTTATAAATCATGCATGTTCAATTCTTAAAATTAGATTGTTATTAAAATACTTAAAATGATTAAAATATTTATGCTGCAAATGTTCTCTTGCTTTACCACGCTAGTTTCCCTTATAACACTCAATTATTGAGCCTAGTGTATTATTTGATATACGAATTATATTATTGACTATACTCTTATCATATATGGTTTGATTTACCCTACGGCTCCCTGTAGACTAACTACCATTATTCAGTATACACACACTGCAGTATTGTTAACCAAATGCCGAAATTTTGTTGGTTCTGTGTTAATATCTTTTTATAATATGTCTAGACACGTTACTTTGCAATGTCAGATGTTTACTATATATAAGTACACTAAGTCCTGTCAACCGACCTTACCTTCAGTTCATACTACCTACATTGAACCCTAACTATATTGTTCTGCTGAATCTTGCTCCACTATTCACAAAACCTACTCTTTTAAATCTTTAAGTTTTCAACTTCTTATAAAGTAATCTGTTCATTAGGATGCATGCACACATATATGATATGTTCATGAAGATGTACGTGGAGACCTATTGGAAGCACTCATTAAGAGGGCTAGGGAGATGGAATGTCAATCACGTCTCATAAACCGTTATTGCCCAGCTCTCGCTACGCTCGGGCCCACGCTGTTCTTCGAAGATTTCAGAAACGCTTAGTTATAACGGACGCAAAAACCAAGACACCGATCTGCCGCTTGATATTTGTTTATTGTTACACCAACATATAAAAGGAATAAACGAACTAAGCAACTAAGGTCTGAAAACTAATATTACAATAATAAATCATTGTATTACTTCTGACGATGTTTCACTCTTCTTTCTGAACAGCGACCGATGAGACGATCACTACATTGAACCCTAACTATAGTGTTCTGCTGAATCTTGCTCCACTATTCACAAAACCTACTCTTTTTAGTCTTTAAGGTTTTAACTTCTTATAAAGTAATCTGTTCATTAGGATGCATGCACACATATATAATTTGTTCATAAAGATGTACGTGGAGACCTATTGGAAGCACTCATTAAGAGGGCTAGGGAGATGGAATATGGGGTACCAACATGTCTGGTACCAAGCAATATATTTGCGGTAGCCATAATAATCATAGTCTCAGAGCCTAACATCAAAAAAGAGGGAGGGTGGTGCTAGCTGATCAGTAGATATGGTGGTGGTCACTAAGGTGAATCGCCCCATTCTGCAGGAACAGCATATGCAATTTGAAGGCTCGAGATATTTCTGACTTTTATGAGGGCTTAGATTTTTATCTTGAAAAGATATTAATGAACGCCCAGACAGATCATGCTTCTATCTTTAAATATATACCATTCGCTCAGCTTATTGTTGAGATGCGACCACGTGGGCTCTGCACAGATTTATGAGGCATCTTATAAATTAGCTTGCTGTCCATTGTCAGATCTTTAAATACCACTTCATAATGTCTTATCTCATTCATTTTCTAATAACGTCTCTACTCGATCCTCATTATGTTCCATTAAACCTAACATTTTATAGCTCTATATGAATTTGATTCGACTTATTCTATTCCTATTCTCTGTAGGGCACGGTTGTGCACCAAATAGATAAGAAGGTATGAAATAAAAACAACTGGCTTGAAAATAATTGTATTAAAGCCAAAAGTGGGCATCATGATAGTAAGACATATATGGGTAGCATTATACATTGCAAATGAACGTTGTCAGCCTAGGGATTATGTGGTTTCCCATTGTATTTCATTTCTAAATGCATTTATTAATGATACTTGCACCTACTTATTTCATTACACTTTAATGATTCACCTTAGCACTTTAATTTTTCTAAAACAGCTTCCAATCCCTTGTAAACGTTGTACTTACCTCAATATTGGTTGGTTATCGTATGCCTACAACCACGGGATGAAAACGAAACGAAGTCGATTTTCCCGCTCAAGCTGTAGGACGACTGTACAATTCAATAACTATACGACCTGGTTCAGACAATGAGTGTAATTTTATATGTAACAAATATTTAACAGTTGAAATATCGTTAACCTGTAGACAATCTAAGATTTGACATTATACCATACTAGATCGTGCCTGTAAAACTTGCATCCATTTTCATGTAAATTTATATTTATATGAAAATATACATTATTTTTATTATATTAATTAAGTAGTTGTTTGAATATGAAGTTAAATTCCACGGCTTCAAATTAATAATATAATCCTTAGAAGCGTTCACTGCTGGAGTCGTGTCTACTGGTAGAGCCTCTCTACCGGTTGTAGAGTAGACTTCGGATGAGGATAGGATGTTCCTGCAAAAATCCAGAGTATACCACACGGTTATTAGCGATGCAGGTGGACAGTATAGACCAAAGAGAAGATGAAAGGGCCAGCAGTATATTGTATTTAGGACTGTACTCGAAAGTTATCTATGTTCCAACATGAATCGTTTTAAACAAGAGTCGTGTGCAATATCTCTAATTTCAACGTCTAAAAAATGTGTACGACCGAACTATCACGTACTACACAAGTCTTTTGAAGTGTTCGGTCCAGTGTCTCTTTTGCTCCGCCTCTTTGGTAGTGGACTTTCCACTGTCACCCCTCACTGGCTTATTTTTCCTGTTGAAATTTTCCCCGATAGGAACCTAGTTGTTTGGTAGAATGTTGCGAGGTCTCCTTTGCGTGTAGCTTGTTCTACTTGACTTGCCATAGATTCACAATGTTTTCTTTTGTCTTCGTTGGTACTTTTCTTTACTTTTTTGTTCGGTTTACTGTAGCTTGCTTTCAACTCCTGTTTCTGTCGCTCGTCGATGCACTGGATAATCTCTTGTTTCACCATTATCCAATCTCTGAGCTGGTATTTAATCAGTTGCGTTGCCTAATTTTTAGTCATCACTCGCCTTTCGTTGTGAATAAATGTTTGAATGTTAGACTGAATTAGTGTACAATCGTTTAATGTGTCTGAGACTAAGAGGTGTCCGTATTATTGGCATCCTCAGTGATAAACTTAGCCAATCGAACGGTTCTCTACCGTCAAAATCCCCCTGTGCTTGCAGAAATTAACCATGAAATAACTAACAGCCATTGGTAAACGTTCTTAAGCTACATTGACAGGAGCGATACCATTATTTTCGTTGTTCCTTTGGGTTCTGATTGGAGCACACAGCTTCACATTTTTTCACTCTGTTTTCTGCCGCATTTTTTCACTTGCCTACACGACTGCCCGCAGGGTTCCACTTATTCCTCACCCGATCTTCTTTACGTCATCCTGAGTCTGCAAACTTGTTATTTCGCATTAGAGTTCAACTTGAGGGCCAACCTGTATCATGATAACATTTAGTAGCCTCCTCAGCATGTGTCCAGTCCATTTCCATTTTCTTCGGCATTTTTGGCCTTGTAATAGGTTCTTGCTTGGTTATTTTCCAGAGCTCGTTGTTGCCTACCCTTTTTGGCCATCTGATCTTTAGCACAGAGCAGACATTGGTGTTAAAAATGCGAATCCTGTTTAGTATGCAAAGTGCAGCATGTTTCCAGACTGATTTTAGATCAACGAATATCCGCCCTGCTATTCTGATTCAGGCCTTAACATAGAACCATTATGCTCGCCGGAGATATTTGCCTGATCTGTGGACGAAATTCCAGTCCCTAATCCTGGTTAGGTATTATTCGAGTCATTCGTATTAGGCGGAGATAACTTTCAACTTCAAACAAAGTGAAGTAGCTGATGCTTTTGCAGGCACGATCGGAGAGAATCTCAGCAGTATGGGAATAATATACAATCTACCAGTTATCTAGTGCCTTATTTCCAAAAGTGGAGTTGATATCCTAATTACCGAGCTTAAATTTGGGAAAAATCTCCAACAGAAATTTACCTGGTCGCTTCAGACTCAAAGTTGTCTCACCCAAAACTGATCTTACAGGAAGGATACGTTTTTCTCTCTTGTATTTCAATATGTAGCAGAGAGTTGTATTACACACGTGAATGAAGTCACTTGGTTTAATTTGAACATTAAATTGCCAATGAATTACGTAAATAAATCAATATTGGGAAATATTTAATGTATATTTTCGGCTTAATGATGGGATTTATAGCCATGTCGATGGATTTGCCATGGGGTTACTTTTGGGACTACCGTAGCTGGTTCACGCGTACTTAGCTTAGAGGTTAGTCAGCTGGTATTATGTATATAGCAAATATATGGGAGCTTCATTCGTTATTTCTAATGCCATTTCTTTGACTGTTAAGCTGTAGCACTCCTTTATCAAGTCCAGCTGCATCTTTATAAGACTAATTTATGTGCGCACATGATATTTTTATAGAAACTGATTTATGTACGCTTGTGGAATAATTGCCATTGTGTTATTACTGCTTTTCATTAGTTACAGATATTTTTACACAGTTATACACTTTGACGTTCACCTCGCGCTCTTTGAAATTTGAATTCGTCGACAATAAATCTTCTGAAGTTTATCATTAGTGCTTCGTAGTAAAACCATGTACAGAGTTGACAAACATTCAATCGTGGAAACGTGGATGTACTGAAGTATCACAATCAGAATCATCATTTGTACACTATACAGAGTTTTAGAGGCTAATGATATTGACGTTCGCGAATTGTACGGAGTGTACTAACGCAAGATCTAATACCCACAACTTCTATACTATTCGTTCCACGCAGAACAAAGGCAAAACGAAACACGGCAGTTGATTGTTCAAATTACAAGATACATTTCGGGACCAAAGCTGAGTTCGAGAGGATTGCTTAGTTGGCTAGGGATCGTGCACAGGCGTGACACGACGAAGTATCAAATGGAATCGATAGTTGACCGGAAGTCTTCAACTAAGCAACTTGACTTAAACAGTGAGGGTCAGCATCCAATATTCAGTGATGAGTGCTGTGGTCAATAATTTTGGGGAATTATTTACCGCTACACCGTCTTAAAGAGTTTGAATTTGGCCAGCCGGGTATATATGTTTCACGATAGAAGAAGAGCCAAATTTTATGTGTTTTAATTCTTAGAATAGTAAAATTCAACTTTGGACTGTCAAGCGGTATTGGTTTACGGATGACTTTGTAACCTGCGATCGCTGCAAAAGCGAGTGCGGTTCAGATTTTTTCTCTTCATGTAAACGTAGCCGCATACTGTTGTGTGTATAAGGTCGTCACTGTCAGCAGTTTATACGGTCTTCACTTTTTGAAAGTCTTCCAATGCGGGCGCTGCTTCTTACATTTGTGCTGCTTCCACTCGCACTGATTACTAGGGATGAAATTTGAGAAAAAGGCCTCGTCAATGAAGCACATTATAACCACAGCTTGTCACAATTAATTCGCAAGAAACACAGAATACTAGACTATGTGATTGAGAAATATCGAAGCAGAAAATAATGTACGTCCAGCCACAACTCAAGAAATGCATTGGGACTCGCCGGATCATAGTCAATGATAACTACCATACGGCTAACCAGTTTCAAGGGAGTGTACGAGGAAAAGAACCTTGCATCTGTATAAAAAACGGTGAAACCATGCTAGAATATTCAAATGTAACATTTATATTCACCACAGTTGCACAAGACGGCACCTACCTATGACAAATCAAAAGTCCAACTGACCGCCACTGTTCTAGCCAATGAGAACGAGGAAACCAGATGCGAGGTAAATTTAAAACGCGACATCGTTTATCCTCATCCTCCTGTAACACTAATCCTTCCTGAACTATCTTCAAGGTTGACTTTAGGAAACAGAAAGATTAGGGTTAGGTTTGACTTAACGGCCCAAATTTGCTTTTTAAAGTTCACTACTCGGTCCAAGGTCTCTGGTGTGTACGTGCTCCTTTGGTGTCCAAAGTTCAACTTCACTAGATAATTGTCTGTGTAAACTGTCATTTTTAGAGGCTAATATTATGAAATCTGTTCAGAGTAGTGCCATTATAAGAAAGACACCTCCATGGTACTTCATACTTTGTTGTTCGTTTTATTTTCATAATGATTCAGCCTCAAGTTTATTTATTCCATCCATAATAGGTAAATTACTATACTTCACAGATTTGTTTATAAAGGCTAAAGGTATAAGGTATGTTGTTAAGTTGTTTAAATATTCAGCGTTATGGCTGGACCGATATTTGGTTATATTTACTTGAACAGACTAACAATATGCTTCATAAACTCGGCTCTTACAATACCTGTCCAAAATACATGGCCTAGATACACGAGCTATTCCAAATTAATTAAAATTTAAATGTCTTGAATAAAAATTAACAGCTTGAAAATTGAATTCGTAATATGCAGATTACACAGTCGAGGTGGAACGGCAGTCTGGTGTTTGCATGGCTTCGATATGACTCGCTAGTGAACATTACTGATTGATTTCGACTGGTACCTTACTACTGATACCAATCAGTCAGTAGTATATGGCATCATGCGTTTAAACATTAGCTTGCTGGAGTTCAGAAAGGATATTTGAGGTTTCCTAGATGCATTATGGCTGAGTCGGTAGGACATTTAACCAGTAACGCTAGAATTTCTTATTTGAATTTGGATACGATTAGGGATTTTGGTCTCAAATTCATGGACTATCACTTTACTTTAGATTACTGCAAGTACCGTGAAGAAAAAGCATTCTTTTACTTTTGAATTTAGTTAATTCCTGCTCTTATCCTCTGTTCACCATAGGAATTAACTAACTAGATGGACCATATTCTAAATTTTCACACGAAACTTAATATAACTGCTACAGAAGGTTTCGTTTCACAAATCATGGTGATCCTTGATATTACGTAGTTGGAAGTAACACACAGCGGTAATTGATTGTAGGTCTCATTCTGACCAACATTCATTGGTAATGTGTATTAAAAACCTCGAAAGAATTTATGCCTCCTTGGAAATTTCAGCCTATGCCATACAATGTTGTAGGCGGAAATGTTACCAATGTATGACGTGATTCCAAGTGTCTGAGTTTAGTAATAACAATGAAGACATTGTCGTCATTAAAATTTGATCACTACTAAGGACTAAGAAAATGACATTGGTAATTTTAGGAGTTAGTTAATATAGTCTCCTTTTCTATCGCGAAACATTTCATAAGTAGGTATTACTAATTAGTCCCCCAGTATCAGTTGGAATGCCTTAGGATTTTGTTGGGTAAATTGATTTAATGTTGTTCCAGCTTGCATAATTTTGTTTCTGTCTAACCTCAAGTGAAGTCGAACAGAGCCTCTGAAATCAATGTAAACATAAACTTCAGTATCAGAATTTTACAGAAGAGGTAGTGAAGATAGGAATTCAGGTGAACATAGAGAAAATAGACTTGATGAAGATATCCTATCATCATCATCAACAACAACAACAACAAACACTAATCACCATCAACAGGAGAAACGTAAAGGAATTCGTTGTTTCACTTATCAGGGCGCTATCATTAAATTTGCAAACAGTGTGGATGATGATGGTGTCCAGGCCAGTCAGGTTCTAATTAAAAGCCACACTCACAGGTAACGGTTACCACAACTGATTTATTGACAGCAACATGAAAGATAAGCAGTCTAAACTGGTCACCGACTCAGTTCCAAAGAAAACTTTTTTCATGAACTTGGAATTCAAAGGAGATCAAGCTTCAGATGTCTCAAAAATCGTCTTTCTAAATCAGTTAGTAAGACGTTCCCTGCAGCTAAATTACATATGACGTTCACGAGCCGCAAATTGTTCTCTACCTCTGTGATAGATAAGTTCCCCCGTCTGACCGCCTCCATGTGCATCTACCAGTTCATCTGCTCTTGTGGAGCAAGGTACATTGGCCGTGGTCAGAGAACGCTCTCCACACGGATACGAGAACATATTCCAGCTTGGTTTTACAAAAGAGAAAGGAAGTATGTGTGAACCTCTATTCTGGAACACCTGATCAACTTCTGTCGCTCGGTCAACCCTGACCATGATTTCAAGATCATATATAGAATCCATGCTAACTTCTCGCGTTTTCTTCGTTACAGACTTCTAAAGACAGCTTAGGCCTTGGCAGTTCATGACTTTAAGCCAGACAGGTCTTTGTGTACAAAAGAATTATGTACAATCCCTACTTCTGTCTTGGCCGTAGAGGGATAGACGTTTATTTATTTTGTTTATTTAGTTATTCTATGTACCTTTCCCTCATTACTTCGATTATTATCATTACTATTATTATAATTATCACCATTATTATTATTACTATTCTCACTCTGAATCTTTTCCCCTTGACCCACTTGACATTTTAAACCCAAAAGTGAATGAACTCAACACGAAAGTGCAATTTGAGAATTTAATCGACCAGACGAAAGATCTCGTCCCAATCTCATATGAGAATTCAGAACTTTTCAAATCAACCGTTTTAAATTGCTGTCTCGATTATATCAACCAAAAACCCAGCCTCCGTAACGTCCTTTCCAAAGAACATCGAAAGGAGCTGAAAGAACTGAAGGGTAATGAAAACTTGATCATCACGCGACCAGATAAAGGCTCCGGAATCGTCCTGATGAACAAATCAGACTATCTAAGCAAACTCTCGATGATACTATCCGATGATAAAAAGTTTCAGAAACAGTCTCCACAGAAAGATCCCACTGAACAGACGGAGCTCCAGCTAACAAAGATATTGAAGAAAATGAAGGACGAATCCATTATCAGTTCAAAGCTATACGAACAACTGCGCCCATCTGGTTCTACAACGCCACGTATGTACGGCTTACCCAAGGTGCACAAACAAGACGTCCCACTCCGCCCAATACTAGATATGATAGATTCCCCATATCATACAATCGCGAAATGGCTGGTGGAGATTCTCGGGCCGGTGAAAGAGAAGCTGTCAAGACATAACCTCCGCGACACATTCGACTTTGTTGATTCAATTAAGAATGTCAATGTGGCAGAAAAGAAAATGGTCTCCCTGGATGTCGTGTCTCTCTTCACCAACGTTCCACTGACAGAAACCGTATGTTTCCTTTGTGACTACATTGAATCCAATAACATCAATGTCGGTATACCAATCCATTACCTGAAAGAACTGTTACTTCGATGCACCTTCAACGTATACTTTAGTTTCAACAAAGAAATATACAGGCAAGTAGATGGAGTAGCAATGGGTTCTCCCTTAGGACCCCTTCTAGCCGACTGCTTTATGGCTAGCTTAGAGAACAACGCCTTATCAACAACTATCAACGACCTCCATCTCTACAAGAGATACATCGATGATACTTTCATTATTTGTGATGAGAACTGTGATTTAAAAAACCTACTTCAAATCTTCAATAATGCCCACCCAAACATCGACTTCACACTTGAGACTGAATCCGACGGAATGTTCCACTTCCTCGACGTCCATCTGACAAGAAACGCCGACAACTCCCTGAAAAGGTCCATATACAAAAAGCCTACATGGAATGGACAATTCATCAACTTTCAAAGCTTCGTGCCCCTGAGCAGAAAGAGGAACCTGATATACGCTCTTTCCTCGAGGATTCGGAAGATATGCAGCGAGGAAGTGGTTGAAGAAGAACTGCGTAATCTTCGAAAAACCCTGATGGAAAACGGTTTCCCGCCCAGGTTCATAGAAAAGAATCTCAAACCTAAGAAGACTTCTGAACAAGTCCAATCCGTCCCAAAGAAAATGCTTCTGCTTAATCTAGAATTCAAAGGTGATATTGAAGCAGAAATCCTTCGCAGACGCCTCTCAAAATCGCTGAGGAAAACATACTTCGCCGCTAGCCTACGACTGACGTTTTCCTGCAAGAAACTGTTCAGCCAGAACGCGAAAGACAAGCTGTCGCATTGGGCCACCTCAACGTGCATATACCAGTTTACTTGCTCTTGTGGAGCTGAGTACGTTGGCCGTACCATGCGCCGACTTGAAAAACGCGCTCGTGAACACTATCCAGCCTGGCTAGTAAAAGGAGAACGAAAACGGGTAAATAGTTCGGTGACAGAACATCTGGTGAATTCAGGACATTCAGCGCCACTCGAAAAATCCTTCAAAATCATTTACAAGATTCGATCAAACCCATCAAAGGGAGTAAAATCAAGACATCTGGGCATAGCCGAGGCGCTAGCTATACAAAAGCTCAAACCCACGCTTTGTATACAAAAGAAATACGTCCAACCCCTGTCCTTGCCATGGCCATCATAAACAGGTAATTTTTAGTAATCACCATCCCATCGCCTTTCTTATCTAAACTTCCTGTTTATTCATGTTATTTCAAGTTTTTCTTAATCCCTGTTTACACTACCATATTTTCATACCCGAACTTAGTGTTTATTTTGTCATTTTACTATTTCTACATATTTAATCCCTGATTGCATAAACAATTATTCATCACATTAGTTTTTATCCAAACATCCTGTCTATTTTGTTATTTCTACATTTCTAACCCCTAATTGCACAATGTCAGTCTTCTTAGTTATTATAATGCTACTTTGTTTGTTTTATCCATCCCCCTGTTTATTATGGCATTCTAATTCCCAATTTTAATTTTTATTAATTTGACCCTTGACCGGATATTATTCTGGAACTTTCCCATCCATTTGATATAAATACACGAATGTACAGCCTAGATGATGACTTCGTCGAAAAGAAAATTTTCTTCGCTGCAACTGCCTTCTTATTTACTCCAAAATTATTAATTTGTATATTTTTTATTTTTACAATATTGAATCCTATCTTATCTAATTTCACACCATGTTACGTAACATTTTATATTCGTCTACTAATCTTATAATTGTATACCGCTTTCCAAAATCTATACACCCTATGTATTATTCTGTATATGACAATAATTATTTTGCCACTTGGCATTAAACCATGATTATAATCACAAATATTTTAACTTTGATTGCATTTCATACTATTATTATTTCATGTATTCACAACTTTGACCTAATTCCCTCCCCGGATATAATTTCTTTATAACACCATATATATATATATACGATTGTACAGCTTGATAATAAATTCGCGGAAGAGTCTCTTCGCTGAATAGTGTGTTCTTAATGCTACAACGGAAATGAATAAATTATCTAATTAGGAAAGCCGGATAATCAGTAATTAATCTGAATCCAGTTTAGATGTCCACAGCACTTAGTAATGTGAAAGAGATCTGAATTATTCGTCCTAATGTGAAGTTATTGCCAGTATCTGGTTCAGAAATTTGGACAGGGCTCACCAAAGGCATTTCCAATAAACTGCTGCGAACTTTTATTAACAGCTGCCTTCTCCGACACGTTACTGAAGATCCGACGGTCAGTCAGAAACGGTAAGCAATAGGAAACTTTAACATTTCAGCAAACTAACTCATCAACCATTGTGCAACAAGTACACAGAAAAAACAGAAATGAATTGGATTTGCTAGCATGCTAGCTGGACACTGACGTGGAACGTGAATTTTAGCAGTTGGGTTAAGCATCTGAGCGTGATATCGAAAAAAATCGTATGATGGAGAAATGAAAGCTTGTAGGCAGTGTTGGAGCTATTTGAAGGTGATTACGAAGAACAGAATGCTAGCAAGTTGCGCCGTTAAATCTTTGCGTTCCAGTCGGAACATGGAGGGCGGATGGCAACAGTCATTTTTATATTTCGAAAGTAGATATAAACAGCATCTCCTCTGAAGTCCTGCGTTCTTGTTCCTTCTTCTTGATTAGCATAACGCTGCAGACGAAGCTGTTTTGATCTTTAAACACTATTGAGTTTGAAAAGGGTATTTTGTCTCTAACCTTTGGGATGTTAATTGACTGACTGCTGCTATCCATATACGTCATACTGAGTTGTTCTTATAGCAGAAGTAGCTTCAACAAATACATTGAATAGAGAATTTACATTGTGTTGGTTTCTAGGCACCCAAAAAGTTACTCCTTTATTGTCTAGTAGTCTGTCACTGTCTCTCTGTGTGTCATGTCTAAGAATTAGCTAGGCTTCACTTGTACTCCATTCACAGAGTGTGATGTTTGTCTTTGGTTATTATGGGATTAGTAATTACTGATCCGTAGTAACAAGTCATACAATTAACTCGCTGAATTTGTGCTGAAATAATCACTTCTTGAACAGACCATATAAGATAGTCTCCTAATTTATGAATCGTTGCAAGCCTGGATATATTATTAATGTTCTCTTGGGTTCCTATAGAACATAGGGCTTCACCTGCACGTCTCCACTTGCTTCTGTCTTCTCCTGCATCCATATTAGTCCATACTCTTTCAACTCCTCTTCACACCATCTCCGCCATACAATCCTTGGACGTCACACTCGCTACTTCCCTTTCGCGTTGCACTCGAGAAATGGCCTGGCGCGCGCGCGATGTCACCCAGTGGCCTCCTCAGCGAGCCAGTGTCCAATTCATCTCCACTTTCTACTGCATGTTTGTTGGCTGGTGGTTGGTTCTCGTTTTGTTTGTTTGTTCCCATAGTTTCCCATAGTTGGTGATTCTTTCCGTCCCGGCCATCTGAACTTCAGTATAGAGCCAGCGAAGACAGTTAGTTGATAAAGGTAACGTCTGCAACAGGCTGTTGGAGATATTCTTTGTCAAGTTTCTGATCCGTATAGAAGAATTGATTGACTTGACGTGTTTGTATTGAAAATCCGACCGAATTTTGTAGTCGATGCTGGCTGAGTGACAGCGGAAGATTTCCAGATTGGTGGTTTCGGGTTGATGAATGTGTTTCTCGCTCGCCTTCCCGATTCTCGCACGATTTGACATCCTCGTTCGTTCCGACTGCATGTAGTTGAGACAATGCTCAATGCTAGATAAGTAAGTGAATGAAGTAACCTCTTTCAAATCCCTCCTATTGATGGTGATTAGCGCTGGATGTTCCTGCTATTGTTGTTGTTGTTTTTGGTTATTTTGATAACCTCTGTCTTGTCTATGTCCACTTGGAATCCTGTCTTCGCCGGCTGCTTCTTCGACCAGTTTGTCGGTCGGTTTTCGCTTGTAACTCTTCGATTTTGTGTGACATCGAACATAAGTCATTCACGCGCGAAATCCAGGTCTTCTAGGTTCTTCGCGTCGGTCCAGGATATCCCTGTCTTCTCGTTTCCCACTCGTTTCACTGTCTGACGCATAATCCAGTCCGCCACAATTAGGAATATCATTGGTGATAATAAGCACCCTTGTTTGACTCCTTTGTTTACTCCGAACGCCTCGATGAGTTTTCCGTTGTGGATAACTTGACATGTACCGTTGTTGTACAGCTGTTGGATACATAAATAGAAGTAAATATATCTGTCATTTGAGTTTGTGCAATGGAAGCTCGAAAAATGTTGTCTTGAGTATAACAAACTCCATTTTCCTTCAGTGTAGACTCTTCTACCAGCCAATTTCAAAAAAAAGCATTAACGAGTATAGGTTACAGCTGTTTAAGTGATTGGTTTCACCAAGAAATTCTTATTCTTTAGTTCTTTGAAACAATTACTTCTTCCCCTATATGAATTTCGACAAAACAATAAGAAGACGTAATTTAACTGAATCGTATAATGTATTTGTGCAGCATATTTAGAACCATCTGATTATCCAAGTACTTATCATAGGAATATATTTGAAATTAACAAAGTAGTAAGACGTGAGAAAATAGACATAGGTCAAGTTAAAAGAATGTATTGAAGGTCAAAATATGTATGGACATCACTAAACCATAGAAGGAAGGTAACAGCACATCTGCCCTGCTATCAGAACATAGTTTATCAAAGAAGGTTTGATGTGATGATGATCTGTTTTTGAACGCATAAAGGTGGTTTAAACTTCCTAATTGCCAGCTAGAGATTCCACAAACCTTAGGATACTGATAGGATCCCACATATTTTGGTATTGACTGCTTAATCTTGCATATATGGTATGTTATCATTCTCACACATTTTGGTATTGACTGCTAATCTTGTATATATGGTATATTATCATTCTCACACATTTTGGTATTGACTGCTAATCTTGTATATATGGTATATTATCATTCCCACACATTTTGTTATTGACTGTCAATCTCGCACATATGGTATATTATCATCTCTCACGCACTTTGTTATTGGCTATTAAGATAAATTATTTCAAATGCTGTTAGCTGTCCATATTGTTGTAAAATGTATAAATACCATGGCTTTCTTTGTTGTTGTTGCACTTCAATACACAGTCACAGTCCAGCCTTTGTCTTTTGATATTTGCGTGCTTTACTAAATCGGAAGGTACGAAAAGCAGATAGGCAGATTAGTTCAGGCGCAGACAGAGCAAGGTGAAAACGTCTTCATTCAATTCCCTACAGTTATAACAAATTGGCGACGGGGTTTTACTTTAATTCATTGCAGCTATAACAAGCAAACGACGACAGTTTTTATTCTGTTCAGCGCAGCCATAGAACATTTTTGACTGTGTTAATTACAACCCAATTACAATGTCTATCTCTCTGGACGATCTCAAATCTATCTTGCAGCAGCAGCAAGTTCAGAATGAAGCAGCTCAACTAAAATTAATCGAAGCTCTCACTCAGAAGCTGTCCATTCAAGTTCCATCAACATCTCATTCTGACAAAAATGAAAGCATCTCAAATTCTATCAGTGAGTTCAACTACGATCCAATATCTGGTCTCGTATTTGATGCATGGTTCAATCGTTACGAAGACGTCTTCCGTATTGAATGCTACATGTTTGATGCTGCTGCCAAAGTCCGATTGTTACTAAGAAAACTTGGTACTGTTGAGCACAACAGATATGTTAACTTCATTCTGCCTAAGAACCCACGTGAGTTATCATTCGATGAGACAGTCACCGTTTTATCACAAATCTTTGGTGAACAGTCATCCATGTTTAATATTCGGTGTCAATGTTTTCAGTTGACAAAAATGCCTTTCGATGATTATGTCACTTACGCTGGCAAAGTGAACAAGGAATGTGAAAGGTTCAAACCACACGAAATGACATCAGATCAGTTCAAGTGTTTGATTTTTATTTGTGGGTTGAAGAACCCAGAAGGTACTGACATACGAACTCGACTCCTGTCACTTGTGGAACAAGACCCGAAAATGACTTTACAAATGGTGACAGCAGAATGCCTACGTTTAATCAACTTGAAGCACGATTGTAGTAATTTATTGTACTTGGAATATTAGATTTTCGAGATGACGGAATTACAAGAATCCAAACAAAACACAGAGAGGGCAGCAATCAGGAATTTGTATTTAGCGGAATTATTATGCAATTCATATAAGAAACATATCAACAGTCAACAGTAAGTATTTTAAACAATACAGAGATAGAAATTGTCAATCACCACATCCGCCACACCTCGAATATCTCCTTGCGTATTTATAACGATGTCTCGGTTTGCTTGCAAGTAGCTTCGACCTAACTGATTCTGTGATATTATTTTCATCAGTATTATCTGGACTTATTTCTGAATTATCTACAAAATCAGGATTATTAGCGGAATCAATAATATTATAATTGGAACGACCTACTTCATTTATTGTCACTTTGTCCAGGTGTCCGTTATGAACTGAGTGATCTTTGATGTCTAATATCTTCACCACTCGATTTCCCATTTTTTGTAGTATAATTCCAACAGAAGGTCTATAGTTATTATCTTTGTAATAATGTACATTAGAAGTCGTGGACATCAGATGCTTTTTGAGAATTCGAGATTTGAAAAGTTTTGCAGGACTTTCACGGGTACTTGTATGCTCTGCATTCACCAGACGTAGTCTATGCATATGCAGTAATTCCTCAATTTTAATCAGTTGCTCTCTCATCTCATTCAGGTCTTTTCGTGTTTTCGACAGTTCACATTGTAACTCAGCTACCTCATTTTTGAAAACAGTTGACACTTGAGTTGCCGAACTTGTAGTGGAGGTTTTCATCGGATTAGCTTGAGTATTTTGAAAGGTTGAAAGACACATTGACTCCATTTTACTAGACAGCTTGGGAGAATTATAAGAATGTTGAGCAACATAAGTATTCGAACTTCTGCAAACCGTCTTGATGTGTCCAACTTTACCACATTTGTGACACTTAGCACCCCGAAAACGGCAAGTGCTTCGTAGATGTAACTTTCCACAGGATAAACACGGTTTAATGTTTTTGATCTCTGGCTGCATTCTATTACCTGTGGACGGCAGTTTGGATTGCTTTCCATGACCACTTGTATTTTCGACTTTAGAAAGCATGACATCAGACACTGACGTAGTGGGAGCAGAGTATTCATTATTGACATCTTCATATGTAATACATAAATCTTTAGCAGTTTGAAACGTACAAGAAGGAATCTGAATTAACTCTTTCTCTAATTTAGGAATATTGATTCCAGCAATTAGACGATCACGTAGTTGAGTATACAGCTGATCTCCAAAGTTACACTTTGAAGCTTGAATTTGAAGTTGAAGAATGAAGTCTCTTATCTTCTGGTTGGGAGAACGTACCAGTTTGTTGAAGTGAGCCCTCTCTCTGGTCTCAAATGTAGTCACATGAAAGTGATTTGTCAGAAGTTCACGGATCTTGTCATATGACATAGAAATGGGTTTATCTGGAAATGCCAGATTCTTCACCAGGCTATACGCATCTAGCCCAATAGCAGTGATGAAATATGCTGGTATTTTGTCATCCCGAACATTCTTTGAAATGCACCACGCATCGAAGCATTCCAAATAATCAGCAATCTCCCGCGGAGTAGCATTTATAGGAAAATTTCCCAGGTTACTTAGCTCCATCGCGACGCCAATTTGTAGTAATTTATTGTACTTGAAATATTAATATTCCGAGATGACGAAAATAGAAGAATCTAAACAAAACCCAGAGAGGGCAGCAATCAGGAATTTGTATTTAGCGGAATTATTATGCAATTCATATAAGAAACATATCAACAGTCAACAGTAAGTATTTTAAACAATGCAGAGATAGAAATTGTGAATCACCACAACGATACTGCTATGGTGGAGTGCAAACGACAGTCGTCTGAATTTGGTTCGATTAACACAGTGAAAAGTCCTCCGATCACCTTTAAGCACACAGCAAGTCAGTCTCAGAATTCAGCTAAACCTCCTTCAGTGTGCTGGCACTGTGGTTCGTGGCATTTTGTCAAGTTCTGTCCTTTCAAGAAGCATAAATGCCGTAATTGTCACCGTTTTGGACATAAGGAGGGTTACTGTCCACCGCAGAAAAATCCTTCGGTGAGGAACAGAAGTAGTCGTTTCGAGCCGAAACAATCTCCTCGAGTACAGACCATTTATACAACTTCCAAAGTCGAGTTCGCCAGCAAACGTAAGTACATAACACTAGATATTAACGGCAAACGTATTCGTCTTCAGTTGGATACGGCATCAGATATCACCGTAATTTCCCGAACTACGTGGCGCAAACTTGGTTGCCCACAGATTCTGCCGACCGAGCATGTCGCCAAGAATGTCTCTGGAGATATACTGAAACTCGTGGGTGAGATCAATTGCCAGGTTCAGTTTGGTGAGCATCAGTTCAATGGTGTATGTTACGTCACAAACTACCATGATTTGAATTTGCTTGGTCTTGACTGGTTAGACAAGCTCCATATCTTTAATGTACCATTAAATTCAGTATGCTCTAATGTTTCGTCTTCACCACACAACGTTGTTCCCGGAGATGTATCTGATCAATCTCTCTTGCAACGCCGTCGTCAAAAGCACGCTTCTGTCTTCCAGGACAAACTTGGTTGCTGCAAACTGTTTGGCATCCAGCATATTCGTAGCCCCCCGTATCATCCCCAATCGAATGGACAGACTGAACGTTTCGTCGACACCTTTAAGCGTGCTTATGCAAAAGCGAAGGGGGAGGGAACAACAGAAGAAATTTTGGATAAGTTCTTGCTGCATTATCGTACGAATGAAAAACGACAGTTATGTGGCAGACACACAGATCACGCTCTATCCAGTACCACGCAAAAGTCAACTCGACAAAGAAGAGCTCCGAAACCTTTTCAAATAGATCCAAAAAGCAAGTCCTACACTCTTTACGGGGAGAGGTGATAGGATCCCACATATTTTGGTATTGACTGCTTAATCTTGCATATATGGTATGTTATCATTCTCACACATTTTGGTATTGACTGCTAATCTTGTATATATGGTATATTATCATCCCCACACATTTTGTTATTGACTGTCAATCTCGCACATATGGTATATTATCATCTCTCACGCACTTTGTTATTGGCTATTAAGATAAATTATTTCAAATGCTGTTAGCTGTCCATATTGTTGTAAAATGTATAAATACCATGGCTTTCTTTGTTGTTGTTGCACTTCAATACACAGTCACAGTCCAGCCTTTGTCTTTTGATATTTGCGTGCTTTACTAAATCGGAAGGTACGAAAAGCAGATAGGCAGATTAGTTCAGGCGCAGACAGAGCAAGGTGAAAACGTCTTCATTCAATTCACTACAGTTATAACAGATACGCCCCAAACACGATTTATAGACAGGTTTAAAAGGTGTGTGTTAACGTTAATTTTATGTTCTGTCTCTATAATATGTTTCTCACTAGAGGAGCTAGGTCTCTCGTTCTCACTATGAATGGGTTCGAAAGATTCTATATGCTTCTGGAGCCATTTAGGAATATGCTCTGAAGCCAGCCCTTACTTGCAGAGATCGATGAGTCCTCCCTGTGTATGTGTGTCCACACCTACATTCAAATTGGTAAATACAGTGAGATGTGACATCATTTTTCGCACGTTCAAAGGGCTTAGATAGATGGATGTATTAGCTTTAAATTCTCCATTATTATGATATTAGATGCACAAAAAGTGTTTTTTTAACCACAGGTTTCAATCTTTATCTACTTTCCAAGCTGCTGTGATCACCAAATATTGGGAAACTTGGTAGTTAAATCATTCTTAGTGTCTATATGGAGAATGGATCTTGGTGTTTAGATTACTTTATATCTCATGAAGAACTTTTCTGGATAATTATTATCAGCCAGAGCTTGTGTCAATTTTCTCTCCTCATCTTCAAGGGTATCTTCGGTGCATATTCTTTGGATTCTACTGAAAAGGCGCCACACACTAATCAGATTGTTCTCTAATTCTTATTCTGCAGCGTTAATGGTCATTGCAGTCACATGTTTTTGTATAATAGTTGAAGTTAAAAAAAAGAAAACTTGTTAATAACAGTTATATGTAAACCAAAAAGAAGTTGGATACCAGTTTAAAATACTGCGTCATTCCTTCACATTTCTACTGAAGAGGAAAGACTAAGAAAGTACACACACCTGAACATCACTAGTTAAAGAACTTCTTTAAGTTAAAGAGTATTGAAATACTGGTCTGTTGTCTTAATATGAGATTTTTCAGTAGTGCACATCCATAATTCTACTTGTCCTCAGACCAAAAGCCATGATATATTACGAGGATTAAGAATACCACTCAACCTGGGAAAGCATGCAATGGTTTAGCACACGTGATTATAGCACAGAAATCCATTCTCTGCAGCTGGTTTTTAAGGATTAGTTTTGTTTTTACTAGTTGATCACGGATTGATATCAGTTAGAGAACCATTGAAAACCAGAGTGTATTGCAAGACAGCTATTTCGGCAGCCTAGTTTGGGAATCAACGGCAGTACACACCCACGGACGACATTGGTTGGGGTCGCCCTAAATCACGAATTGGCAGAAATCAGAACTCATGAGTCATTGAATCGGATCCAAGCTTGCCTTTGTAACCGGAAGGTCCTGGGTTCGAACCCTGAAGGAGGGTGTATACTTCCGATGGTTCTCAAACTAGGTCACCGAAACAGCTGTCTTGCGGTACTTCCTGGTTTTCAATGCTTCTCTAACTGATATATCGTAAAAACAGAAATCCATGTTATTTCACGCTTACACCAATTTCTCAATTCATCTTATTCATTTACAGTTTAATTAGCCAATACAAAAATGGCGTCATGACTTTACTTTTCATTTAGACGTTTTAAACTCGCATTATATTTCATGGAAGATTAGTATTTATCAAAAGGGCAAGTAAAATATTATGAATCATTTTTCTTGTGTAACTTTTAAACTCGATATTTGACTTTATTGTAGGTCAAAGATTAAGTCAGTAGATTCTTCTGATATATTCTAACGAATAAATAAACGGCTGTGATAGGACCAATTCATGACTGAGAATTCACACACTTCAAGAAGGCGGAATTTCACTACAACTGAAACTAGTCACAACACATTGTCCGACCTGCTTGATATCATATTGCTGGAAATCAATAAAGCAAGTAGAAATGAGTAAATGGATACTACTCACATTGAACAATTCTGCTTAGGTGGTTTGAAGTGATTCAGCTCTTTCAGTCGAGTTGAACCAGGCGCATGGTCGATGGCTAATGGTGACCAAACGAGTGAAACAGACGTTCAGTGTTTAGGGTCACTTCTATCTGGCTGGTTAGCAAGCGCTGCTAGTTGATATAAGTCGTGTTCAACTACTGTCATCAATCGATTTTAGTTTATGGCATGCGAGATTTCATATAGTAGGGTAGGTATAATTCCAAGTTAGATTGCCTTTTGATTGAGAAAATAAATTTTTGTTTTGTCAGTCAGCCTTCCATCAATATCTTCTTATTGAAGAAACAGCAGTTCCTGCATTAATTTTAATAATATTAATAATTATAATCTGCTTTATTCAGAAAACAGTACTTATGATACAGAAGGGAATTCTCAGCATTTGTCACAATATTGCATCTCATATTACTCAAAATATAAGTGAAATTAAAACAAAATTAACCAGAGGAATTTGTCCACATTTACGATATAAAGTCAAAAATATTCGAAGCACGAATTGAGAGTATTAAATATAATAATAACAATGATTTCGTTTCAACCAGTATCGTCGGTTCACTTTGGAAAGTTTAGCATGTTATAGATTATTGGATCTAATGTTCTGTTGATATTGCAGCATTGTGAGGGGAAATACAAAATTAACGGTTATAACACAACCTAATTGATGTTCACACTTATGAGAAAATAAACAAATAAAACAAAAAATTGACAGGATTATGAATGTAAGAAGTACAATAACAATAATGGTTGATGTTGTAAGAGTGGAGGAAATGGTTTATTTAATAGTGCAAAGAAGGTTAGGTAGTTCATCCCTAACACTGTTTTCATCACATAAAGTACCAGCCGCCGAATATGGTATAGAGGAATTTCTTTATTTAGACGTACGTGCTTAAAGTCTTCTGAGAAGACTTCTTGTTTTACCTGAGGAGACACAAGGTTGGAGCTGTGGGTAGAGGGGGGCAGCTTACAATCTGACAAAATTCCTTTAACGAATTTGCAGCATGATATCAAGTGCCTCTCAGTGACAGTGTCAACGATATGACCCAATGGGAAAGCCCTCGCCCTACTGATAGTCTTCAGTTCAGAGTTCTACGAAGTATGACAGCAATTTATCAATTCAGGAAAGAATATGAATGAACATTAAAGAAGAATAGGTAAGATGCAAGAGTTGACAAACCGTAAGAGGAGGAGTTATGCCTGAGTGCCTTAACTTCTTCATGTAAAAAGTCAGATGAAATATTCTTTTAGAAATCGCTGAGATATGGGAAGACCAGGACAGGTCAGAAGAAGGAATTCCTCCAAGATACTTAACTTCAGACTTCATTTCTATATCAATATCATAAATTTCACAGTGTTCATAGGAATTAACAGCCTCAATTAACTTTCTTTTGCATCGGAAACTGAAATTAACAGTCTGACATTTGGAAGGATTTAGTTTAAGGCCGTTAGACGAAGACCATTCACTGACTCCTGATAGAAAGCTGTTAATCTTAGTACAGTCTAGCTGGGAGTTAACAGAAATTGAAATAGTTAGATCATCGGCATACTTAACAAATTCATTTCATCAGAGTGAGGCAAGTCATGCAAGAAGAAAGAAAACAGAAAAGGAGAAAGGACAGTGCCTTGAGGGACACCAGCCTCAGTAAGCAACGAAGTCGACGACTTCCACTGACATACAGTGTACTGCTTTCTTCCTGAGAAATAAGAATGCAGCCATCTGACAATCCAAAAGTCAGTTTGAGTTTCAGGAAGCTTGTTTAACAAAATGTCTCTAGGTACTGAGTCGAAAGCAGATGTAGTAATTTATTGTACTTGGAAATATTAATATACCGGGATGACGGAATGATAGGAATCTAATCAAAACCCAGAGAGGGCAGCAATCAGTAATTTGTATTTAGCGGAATTAGAATGCAATTCATATAAGAAACATATCAACAGTCAACAGTAAGTATTTAAACAATACAGAGATAGAAATTGTCAATCACCACAGCAGATGTATAATTTAGGAAGTTGCAGCGAACAAATTTAGCCCCCTTTTCGAAGCTGGAGAAAATGTTATGATGCAAGGCTGCAGCTGCATCTGAAGTACTTCTACTGTATTTATAGGCGGATTGTTTGGGATATTCCATATTAGTTTGTTTATTAGATGTATCACACAGTGAAACAGTATTATATTACACATATATTAATATGTTTGGGATATTGTTGTTATGTTTTAAAGTACCAGTAATAACAGACCCACAAATTCCAGTACTAATCACCATAAATATATCCAGTTATAACAGCGTATGATCTCAAATGCCAGGATATAATCATTTTTCCGCAAATCATGATTTCATAGAACTGACAGTTTCATTTAATTGTAAAGTTGAAGGAGAATGAAATATGAAGAGGAAGTTGGTGGGCGGAAGGGATCTTTCGACCCAAGTTTGATGCATGTTGGAAGCGGTAACTAATTGTAAGTATCTGAAATCTTGAAGGACCTATTGTAATCTTGCTAGAAGTCAATCAGAAGCATAAATAGCTCAATGATGGCGTCTCTAACTGCAGCGCTAGGTGACATGGGCTCGAATTCTAGGTGGGATATTTGATCCTAGATACAGAGAGTTTTTCAAATTGCCTCAAACAATTTAAGATCAATTCACAATGCACCACGATGGCAAGTCACCTATCTTAGTAGTCATATAGAGTGATAGAACTAGGTACTAGGTACATGTCACCGACTACTCTCTAGTGACCAATCAATGTGTGAGTGTGCTTGTTTTTTATTTGGTCTACAATTTTAGCATACAAAATAACTTTGTCATAGCCTAAATAATATTAAGACTTGAGCGATTAAGGAGTACGTAAGTATGTCTACTAATCATTGGTTATGAGGTAAGTTATATAGATTTTGAAACCGATAAACGCTAACGTTAACATGGGCACAAGTCAAACAATCAAGCCAAGAGAGTTATCATTATCTTAAAGAGTTAAAACCACTTTTTGATTTGGACCACCATAGTGGTTTTCATAGTTATTTTGACGCCAGTATCGCAAATGAAATAAGAGAAACTGTGCATATACCAGTTCACCTGCTTGTGCGGAGCTAGGTACATAGGTTGTTGTATGCGAGTCCTTTCAAAACGTGTTAAAGAACATTACTCAGCGTGGCTGCAAAGAGGAGGGACCGGTTCAATCAGAAGTGCCATTACTGAACATCTGATCAACACCTCTCACAACATCTCAATTGATTCTTTCAAAGTAACTTACAAAGTCAACAGAAACCTACCAAAATCAGTATGTTTCCGACTCCTCTGTACTGCAGAAGCCCTCGCAATATGCATCCAGAAGCCGGAGCTGTGTGTTCAGAAAAAATTAGTCCAACCTGTACAACTACCATGGACCTAGTTTGGTGTGTTCCCTTAGCTTCCGTTTTTTCTTCTTTCGTTCTCTTTTTTCTTTTTGATCTTTTTTCGTTCGCTGTGTGTGTGTGTGATTCTTACTCCCTCAGTCTTCATTCGATTCACCCTATTTTTTCAGTTAGGAAAATAGTTTTTTTTAAAGTTTGTTTCCATGCTTTCCCTGTTCACATTTATAATTCGTTTAAAATAACTATTTTACAATTCTATCTAAATCCTGTGCAATTTTTGTGTTTCTAAGGCTCTTGTAATCTATATTCACACCTCCTAACTTCCAACTCAAGTTGAAATTTATTATTTCAATTTTGTTTCCATGCCATTTTTTACACACTTATTGTCATCCGTTCTAATCCTGTGTAATTTTGTTTCTAAGCCTCTCGTAAAAACCATATCTGGTTGAAAATAATTATCACCTGTTATTCACCATCGTAATTATGTGGAATCAAACAAGAATTGTATCCATGTAAAACTATGTATTTAAATGCGATTGTGTGCGTCAGTGGTATAGCGGTTAGGACACTCTCCATCCATGCACATAGTCCGGCGTTCGATCCCCAGCCACAGACACACTCCTTTACCTCGCTAAGCCAGAAATAATCCTGGTTAAGAGAAAGGTTGGGTATGACGCTAGCAACCCCATCCTGTAAAAATAAATACTGCTGCAGAAACTTCAAGCCACTAGCTTGACGCACTATGTTCCATTAGGAGCGTGAAGGGAAAAAAATGCGATTGTACAGCTTTTGAAAATAAAATCGCCGAAAAGATCGTCATCTTTTCTGAACTTCATGTTCTCTTTATTCTAAACTGGTCAATCTTTGGTAGTTGAGGTAACTGCATGAATTTTATATAATAATCATAATGGTGTTACTGTGGTAATAACAACCGAAGTGAATCGACCCCATAAACTTAAATGTATGTCACACGTCAAGCACACTAATGAACGTGAGAATTGTGCCAAAATTTATTTTTTCACATCAGATTACGGCACTAAATGTCATGGTTTAAATTCGTGATTTCAGTATGCTCATGTCATGTATGCGTTAAATATTTTGAAACTTTACACATTTTTTTTAGTTCACTGACCTTCGAATGAGTTTAAACAATGGGTGATAATTGTTTATCTCAGTGGTGAAAGTTGACTACGCGTACATTTTGAGTTTAAATAAAAAATCACTTGTATGCTGGCGGCCTGCTTAAATCATTGAGCTACCGAAATTACTTTCCTCCAAAATGCTTAATTTCATCTGGATTTATCGTTGTTTTAATCTTCCAGTTATATCAAATGACCTATACATAAACTTGCGCGATGATTTAACTTGCTCCGAAGTAAACGCTGTACAATTCTTCAACGAAATGAAGATATAGTTCAGATTATTACTTTACATGTGAATCATGTGTGAAGAAAAAAGTACTTTGGAACTGAATACGCTGAAAATTTTTTGTACCGTATACTCGCATACTGTCTTAAATAAAGCTTTACCATTATTATTATTATTATTTAATTAGTAATGATTTGTGTTGACCTTGACATGAAACACTAATTTATTAAAATCCACAAAATAAACTGATCTGAACTGTATGGGACGAACATGATCAGTAGAAAGGGTGAGTGTTTAACAAGAGTAAAGAAAAATCTGTTTTCATTGTAAAAGCATGAATTCAGTTATTATGGAAATGATTTAGGATTAACGTGATTCTGGTATTTAGTTGTTGATGTTTTATTTCAAAGTTCCATCAAGAAATGAGGCAAAATAACTGATGGCGTGAGTACTAAACTTGTGGTTTTAATTTCGAAATAGGGTTTGTCCACCTTTAACTAATAGATTTCTAAAACAGAAAGATGGAGAGAAGAAACATTTACTTTTCAATTAGATCCTCATCTCTAGCTCTACTCTAATATACATAGAGAGCATTTTTATTACCATACACAACAGTTTACCAATCAAGTGGCACTGATATATTCGTTAACAATAATTAGTCAGTGTCAAAATGTCAATGGGGTGATAATTAACGATGAAGATTATTACACACAATTAAAAGGTAGAAGTGGTTAGAATGAATTAGTTTTACAAGGATAACACGTAATTAAAGATGAAGTGGTCAAAATAAATAAAAAATGAAATAATTTGGACAATTATAATTTTTATAATTTTTAAAGGTTTAGGGGGAGGGGGTGAAGTAGTCTGGTTTATACATTCATGTAATGATGGCCAAGGTCAGGAAAGTGGCTGTACAAATTTCTTCTGAACACACAGGTTTGGCTGGCTTCTTCAGGTGGATTCCTATTGCTTCAGCTGTATGCAGAAGATGAACTCGTAGAGCAAAATTAAGATTGGTAGTAATGCGATAAATGCTTGTAAATGCTGTATTAACGTCAACCTTATGCTCCCTATCTACAAGGTGTGCTAAAATAGAGCTACGAATAGATGTTGTTTGTCCCTTGCTTAACCATGTTGGATGATGTTCGGAAATACGATGATGAACTTGCCTAATTGTACGCCCAATGTAGCTGGCTCCGCAGCTGCAGTCAAACTGGTAGATACACATAGAAGAGGCAAATTTAGGTAGTTTATCCTTATTTCTCGAAAGTAGAATAGGGGTGATTGTGAAAAGGCAATGTACCTCTGCTGTTTAATAAGCTCTTTTAACTGCATTCTTCAGGCGCTGTGTTATTAATTCGCTGATGTTGTCACCGAGGAACTGCAGTTTTATGAACATTGGTTTTTTCGGGACTGTGGCCATACTGACTCTCCTAGGTGCTGAATTCATATTTTCCTCAATGAATTTACCTGGATAACCACTTTTTCTAAGTAATTCTCTAATAATTTTAAGCTCCTCATTGAGGTAGTAGTCTGAACAGATTAACCTAGCTCTATGAACCAGGCACTTTACCAGGTTTTATATTTCTGTAAAGAAGAGTTAGTCCACAGGAAACTATAGACTCAAGTTTTGTACTTAATGACACTGTAAGGCATTGAGAATTTTATGTTATCTATGTAATTTGAAGTTGGCGGTTTGATGGATAGATTTCGACTGATATACTGAGCACTAAAAATATCTTGTGAACAATTGGCTTATATCAGTGAGTTATAGGAGAAAGTAATCATAGCTTGGGGAATTTAATGATTGGGTTGATGCCTTTTACTTCGAATAATCTTAAGGGGAATGCCACATATAGTCTTTAAGGGTTTATATCAAAAAGCAAAATTTCCAGAAGATTGAATTCTGTTGTTATATCACAGCCGAATGAAATATACATTATAGAACACAATAAAGGCCGTGATCGCAGTTTTCATTTATTTGGAAAATATCGACCAAAACACATAGGAGTAAGCAATTGCATTCGGCACCATCCGGCGACCGATTCATGTAAATTTATTAGATTCACGCTGAAAACTAGTCTTCACCACTAGGGATTTCGCTGGCACAATTCTGAAGGAGACTGGTTTTCACTACGTGAGAGATTTCGAAGCCGATAATGGCATCCTTAGTGTGGGTGCCTGGAGGAGAAGATTCCTGACTGTCCAGTTAACAAGCTGGGGAAACCATAACCATAGCGTCTGATCTCATGGATTCCAAACGCTTATGTGCCATATTTGTTAACGTATTCTGAAATCTGAGAAAACTGATCAGCTTTAAAAATAGTGTGGATATTTCAGTAACCTACTCATATCTTTGATTTTATCGAAGAAGTAAACATCAGTTAACTGGCTTCCCAAAAGCTTTCAACCTTTGGCGCCA
Source organism: Trichobilharzia regenti (assembly GCA_944472135.2). Lineage (NCBI taxonomy): Eukaryota > Metazoa > Platyhelminthes > Trematoda > Strigeidida > Schistosomatidae > Trichobilharzia > Trichobilharzia regenti. The sequence goes on from OX235264.1 coordinate 101,385,602, forward strand.
TCCTTCATCAAGTTAAGAAATCTTCCTGATTCCAAAGATGAACATGTGTTTAGATTTCCCGAGTCATGAGGTTTAAGCAGCAATGATGTTATAGATTCACAGGTAGGGATTTCTGGCCACATTTACAACCTCCTATTTTTTTCGGGCTTAGGATTTACTGGAAAACTAGGACCAGGGGTCAGATGTGGAGCCTTGAGTTTGGTGTGCGTCTGAGGGTTACGTGAAGAATATTATGTCGAGAGAAAGAGAAAGCTTGTAGGCAGTTATGCAGCTGGTTTTTAGCAATGGCAGATCATTGAGTGCTTTATGTCCTACTAAGAATCGAAAGAATAAATGGAATCAGGTATATGAAATTTGTCAAGTTATCCACAGCGGAAAACTCATCGAGGCGTTCGGAGTAAACACAGGAGTCAACACAAGGGTGCTTATTATCACCAATGATATTCCTAATTGTGGCGGACTGGATTATGCGTCAGACAGTGAGTGGGAAACGAGAAGACAGGGATATCCTGGACCGACCGACGCGAAGAACCTAGAAGACCTGGATTTCGCGCGTGAATGACTTATGTTCGATGTCACACAAAATCGAAGAGTTACAAGCGAAAACCGACCGACAAACTGGTCGAAGAAGCAGCCGGCGAAGACAGGATTCCAAGTGGACATAGACAAGACAGAGGTTATCAAAATAACCAAAAACAACAACAACAGCAGGAACATCCAGCGCTAATCACCATCAATGGGAGGGATTTGAAAGAGGTTACTTCATTCACTTACTTATCTAGCATTGAGCATTGTCTCAACTACATGCAGTCGGAACGAACGAGGATGTCAAATCGTGCGAGAATCGGGAAGGCGAGCGAGAAACACATTCATCAACCTGAAACCACCAATCTGGAAATCTTCCGCTGTCACTCAGCCAGCATCGACTACAAAATTCGGTCGGATTTTCAATACAAACACGTCAAGTCAATCAATTCTTCTATACGGATCAGAAACTTGACAAAGAATATCTCCAACAGCCTGTTTCAGACTTTTATCACCAACAAACTGTCTTCGCTGGCTCTATACTGAAGATCAGATGGCCGGGACGGAAAGAGTCACCAACTATGGGAAACTATGGGAACAAACAAACAAAACGAGAACCAACCGCCAACCAACAAACATGCAGTAGAAAGTGGAGATGGATTCGACACTCGCTCGCTGAGGAGGCCACTGGGTGACATCGCGCGCGCGCCAGGCCATTTCTCGAGTGCAACGCGAAAGGGAAGTAACGAGTGTGACGTCCAAGGATTGTATGGAGGAGATGGTGTGAAGAGGAGTTGAAAGAGTATGGACTAATATGGATGCAGGTGAAAAGTGCAGGAGAAGACAGAAGCAAGTGGAGACGTGCAGGTGAAGCCCTATGTTCTACTAGGAACCCAAGAGAACATTAATAATATATCCAGGCTTGCAACGCTTCATAAATTAGGAGACTATCTTATATGGTCTGTTCAAGAAGTGATTATTTCAGCACAAATTCAGCGAGTTAATTGTATGACTTGTTACTACGGATCAGTAATTACTAATCCCATAATAACCAAAGACAAACATCACACTCTGTGAATGGAGTACAAGTGAAGCCTAGCTAATTCTTAGACATGGCACACAGAGAGACAGTGACAGACTACTAGACAATAAAGGAGTAACTTGTTGGGTGCCTAGAAACCAACACAATGTAAATTCTCTATTCATTGTATTTGTTGAAGCTACTTCTGCTATAAGAACAACTCAGTATGACGTATATGGATAGCAGCAGTCAGTCAATTAACATCCCAAAGGTTAGAGACAAAATACCCTTTTCAAACTCAATAGTGTTTAAAGATCAAAACAGCTTCGTCTGCAGCGTTATGCTAATCAAGAAGAAGGAACAAGAACGCAGGACTTCAGAGGAGATGCTGTTTATATCTACTTTCGAAATATAAAAATGACTGTTGCCATCCGCCCTCCATGTTCCGACTGGAACGCAAAGATTTAACGGCGCAACTTGCTAGCATTCTGTTCTTCGTAATCACCTTCAAATAGCTCCAACACTGCCTACAAGCTTTCATTTCTCCATCATACGATTTTTTTCGATATCACGCTCAGATGCTTAACCCAACTGCTAAAATTCACGTTCCACGTCAGTGTCCAGCTAGCATGCTAGCAAATCCAATTCATTTCTGTTTTTTTCTGTGTACTTGTTGCACAATGGTTGATGAGTTAGTTTGCTGAAATGTTAAAGTTTCCTATTGCTTACCGTTTCTGACTGACCGTCGGATCTTCAGTAACGTGTCGGAGAAGGCAGCTGTTAATAAAAGTTCGCAGCAGTTTATTGGAAATGCCTTTGGTGAGCCCTGTCCAAATTTCTGAACCAGATACTGGCAATAACTTCACATTAGGACGAATAATTCAGATCCCTTTCACATTACTAAGTGCTGTGGACATCTAAACTGGATTCAGATTAATTACTGATTATCCGGCTTTCCTAATTAGATAATTTATTCATTTCCGTTGTAGCATTAAGAACACACTATTCAGCGAAGAGACTCTTCCGCGAATTTATTATCAAGCTGTACAATCGTATATATATATATATGGTTTTATGAAGAAATTATATCCGGGGAGGGAATTAGGTCAAAGTTGTGAATACATGAAATAATAATAGTATGAAATGCAATTAAAATATTTGTGATTATAATCATAGTTTAATGTCAAGTGGCAAAGCAAATTAATGTCATATATAGAATAATACATAAGGTGTGTAGATTTCGGAAATGGGTACATAATTATAGGATTAGTAGGCGAATATAAAATGTTACATAACATGGTGTGAAATTTGATAAGATAGGATTCAATATTGTAAATATAAAAAGTATACACATGAATAATTTTGGGTTTAAAATGTCAAGTGGGTCAAGTGGAAAAGATTCAGAGTAAGAATAGTAATAATAATAATAATGATAATTACAATAATAGTAATAATAATAATCGAAGTAATGAGGGAAAGGTACATAGAATAACTAAATAAATAAAATAAATAAACGTCTATCCCTCTACGGCCAAGACAGAAGTAGGGATTGTACATAATTCTTTTGTACACAAAGACCTGTCTGGCTTAAAGTCATGAACTGCCAAGGCCTAAGCTATCTTTAGAAGTCCAAGGATTGTATGGAGGAGATGGTGTGAAGAGGAGTTGAAAGAGTATGGACTAATATGGATGCAGGTGAAAAGTGCAGGAGAAGATAGGAGCAAGTGGAGACGTGCAGGTGAAGCCCTATGTTCTACTAGGAACCCTAGGGAACAATAATAATAATATGAAATTTTACGACTTTATTCCTGTTATCTTACTTAACTACTGATCAGTCTGGTTTGTTATCAGTGGGTAGTTGGATGAAAGTATTCTCCGTGAGAATATTCAAAATGAGATGAATATCTGTTTGTCAACCAACCACAGGTGCCGAACTACTAGAGACGTTTAATTCTCAAACACCTTAAATTACTCGTTCGAATACAGTGTAACTCTCTACAGTGTTTGAGCAGAAGCAACCTGACATGTCGGGGTATATAAACGATAAGGTGGTATCCGTACTGAAATCCTAAAAGAATTGTTATTAAGATGTACCGTGAATGTAAACCTCAAATGGCCTTTTTAAAATTTTTTTTTAAAAAAGTATACAAAAAATTTAAAAAAATAAAGTTAAATAATTAAAAAAAAAAAGAACTAAAACCTTATAACAGATACGGGAAATGGAATAAAAAATAAAATTAGGACATGTCTTATTCTCTACACGACCGATGGTGCTACCTCGACTGAAAGATGAAGTGCCTAGACTAGCCACTTCAAATTGTATCTATCAATTCAACTGCGCCTGTGGAGCGAGTTATATAGGCCGTTGCTGCAAGAACTTGACTTTTCGTGTTCACTCGAGAACATCTCCCAGTCTGGCTAAGTAAAGGTGTAGCGAAAACCATTAACCGTTCGATATTGGACCATCTGGTGCAAAATCGGTCACAAAGCCAGCGTGGAAGAATCCCTTTCTCTCTAATCTACCGGGTGCCAAATAAATTGCCAAAAACATCGAAGCACCAAATGCTCCAAACAGCAGAGGAAATTGTAATTCGCCTCAAACCACCAATCCCCGTGTGCAAAAGAAGCAAGTCCAGTGAGCCACTACTACTGCCCTGGTTGGCCTTCAGTCGGAAACATACTGCTCTTGGTAGGTCTTCCGACTTCTTTGTACTTCAGAAGTCCTCGCAATATGCATCCAGAAGCCGGAGCTGTGTGTTCAGAAGAAATTAGTCCAACCTCTGCAACTACCATGGACCTAGTTTTGGTATGTTCCATTTGCTTTGGATTTTTTTCTCTTCTTCGTATTTTTTTCTTTCTCGCTTTTCCTTTTGAGCATTTTTTCGTTCGCTGTGTGTCTTATTCTTAGTCTCTCAGTCTTCATTCGATTCACCCCATTTTTCAGTTATAAAACAGTTATTTTAAGTTTGTTTCCATGCTCCTCCTGACCACACTTGTAATCCGTTTAGAATAACCATTTTACAATTATATTCTAAGCCTGTGTAATTTTTTGTTTGTATGCCTCTTGTAATCTATATTCTTACCTCCTAACTAACATTTCAAGTCGGAAAATTTTGGTTTCAATTTGTTTCCATTCTCATTTTGCTCACACCTGTAATTCGTTCTATCCTTGCGTTTCTAAGCCTCTTGTAATTCATATCAAGTTGAAAATAATTATCACCTTTGATTCGCCTTTAAAATTATTTCTCCAGTTATCAAATATTAATTTTTGCATACATTGTAACTATTTTCTAATCCTATGAAATCTTGTCTCGAAGCCCCTTGTAATCTATATTCATACCTTCAAACTTTCATATCAAGTCGAAAATTACTATCACCTTCGTTACTATGTGGAATTAAACAAATAATAATTATTGATTGTTGTTTACGATATCAATCAGACTATATATTGTTATCTGAAAAATTTTAGTTTCCAAAAGACACTGTTGTGGAATCACACCGCAAACTGTGTAATTTCTAGACGACGGAGGATTAAATTCAATGAGAAGGATGTACAAGTTTGTAAAACGTTCAATTTTACTGAAAAAAAACCAAAACGTGGAGAAGTGAATCGATCTGTCACGGAAGAGCAACTCAGAAAATGTGAAAAGAAAACTACGGTGAATACTAATGAAATAAACCTTATTATATTATTTTTGTAATGAAGAAATGTGAGTCAGTGGCACAGCGGTTAGGACACCCACCGACCATCCACATGGTCCGAGGTGCAATCCCTGGCCACAGACGCACTCTTTCACCTCGCTAAGCCAGCAATAAGACTGGTAAAGACGGAAGGTTGGGAGCATGAGGCTAGCAACCCCATCCTGTAAAAGCAATCACCACTGTTAACGAAACTTCAGACCTCTAGCTTGAAGTCCTCGTTATGTTCCACTGAGAATGTCAAGGAACTTTTTAAAAAAATGAAGAAATACTGCAGACAGTGTTAAGGTCAACAAATGAAACTCTTTCCAAAAGGCTTGAAGCTTAAGTTCCCAGACGATCCCTAAAACAAGTATATAGTTCTAATAATAATAATAACGACATTATTATACAGAAAATGTTTGCACAAGATACGAAATTCCCAGTGTGATTTATTGCATAATATCTCCCCTTCATTCAGGATCTTCAAGCAAAATAGCAGTCTACAGTACATCTTGTAACTCAGTGCAGTTCATTCTAAAGAATAAAACGCGAATACGAAGAAAAGCTGTCACAGAATGCGAACGCTCCAATGACCTTGAGATGACCAATGAGAATCAGCTGTTTGCTTTACATATAAAGCCTTAACCCTAAACCTAATGTTTACCTTAATCCTAACCCTAATACTAATCACAACTCAAACATGCTATCAACCCATGATCCAAATAGTACTTAAATACCAGATTGGGATGAAATTAGAACTTCACTTCATGTACAGCGTTCATCATAGCACTGAAATAATGGTAGGTTCTACAATCCAACGAATGGTATATGCCTAAAGTCAGTCATGGTCACTATTCTTCAATCTGGCCAAATAAAATAACCCCTTACGATATTGTTCCTTCGTCTGCAAGAAAGAAGCACCAGTAGGTTAAAAGTCCGTTAAAAAAAGATGCGTGACGTCATCTGGTGAACCAAAGATATAAATGGATGATTGAGACAATGTGAACTAGGGTAAATTGAATGAATTTTGTCGGGTAGAAATTCATGGAGCCCAATGATTTAAGCGTTGGTGGCACAGGAGTAGGATGCTCGCCAACTACACCACATGTGGTTCTGGGTTCGAATCCTGGCCACAGACGCACTCCTTTACCTCGCCAAGCCAGTAGTAAGACTTGTAAAGAGGGAAGGTTGGGCATGAGCCTAGCAACCCTATCCCGTAAAAATAAATACCACTGCTACGAAACTTCAAGCCTCTACCTTGAAGCCTTATGCCCCACTGGGAACGTGAAGGAATAAAAAAAATATTAAAATGATTTAAGCAATCTGACCGCATACTTATTATTCAATCGTCTCAATTTATAGACCGCCGCAGAATTCGCACTGAAAGGAATGGACACTACACATGGTCTTAGCCGACAGAAGAGAGAAGAATATTGGCTGATGGGTGGAGAGTGAGCAGCCATCCATAAATGAGTCACAGGAACGACTGTTATTTCAGTTATCTTTTTCTATTGTGAGATTGGAAAAAAGGATACTTATGCAAACTACCAAAGAAAGGAGACTTAAGTCAATGCAAAAACTGGCGCGGAATTATGCTCTTGTCCATCCCAAGCAAAACACTAAGCTGTATATGAAGACGTTTTCACCTTATTCTGTCTGCGCCTGAACTAATCTGTCTATCTGCTCGTCGTACCTTCCGACTTGGTAAAGCACGCAAATATCAAAAGACAAAGGCTGGACTGTGACTGTGTATTGAAGTGCAACAACGATAAAGAAAGCCATGGTATTTATACATTTTACAACAATATGGACAGCTAACAGCATTTGAAATAATTGACCTTAATAGCCAATAACAAAGTGCGTGAGAGATGCTAATACACCATATGTGCAAGGTTGACAGTCAGTAACAAAATGCGTGGGAATGATTATATACCATATATACAAAATTAGCAGTCACTACCAAAATGCGTGAGAATGACAACATACCATAAATGCAAGTTTAAACAGTCAATACCAAAATATGTGGGATCCTATCACCTCCCCCCGTAAAGAGTGTAGGACTTGCTTTTTGGATGTATTTGCAAAGGTTTCGGAGCTCTTCTTTGTCGAGTTGACCTTTGCGTGGTACTGGATAGAGCGTGATCTGTGTGTCTGCCACATAACTGTCCTTTTTCATTCGTACGATAATGCAGCAAGAATTTATCCAAAATTTTTTCTGTTGTTCCCTCCCCCTTCGCTTTTGCATAAGCACGCTTAAAGGTGTCGACGAAACGTTCAGTAATAGTTGACGTAGGAGGGACACTGTTGCAATTGATGTGGCAGAATGCATAGGAAATATCTCTGGCCATTTGGAAAACGCGTCGACACATATTAAGAAATGCATACTATTGAACGGTCCAGCGAAGTCAACATGAACACGGGACCATGGTTTGTCCGGTCGTGGCCAGGAACATAGTTCTGTCTTGCGTGGACACTTTGATGCTTGAGCACATTTACTACACTTGCGAACGAGGTCTTCGATATGGTCATCGATGTTGGGCCAGTAAACATAACTGCGAGCGATCGCCTTCATTCTCCCAACACCAGGATGTGATATATGAAGCTGCCGAAGCACATGGTCACGAAGATTAGCTGGAACGACAACACGATCAGCAAACATTATGCATCCATTAACGATGGATAGGGATTTGCGTCGCTGGTAAAACTGTTTTAAAACATTTGAATGAACATGTGGAGGCCAGCCAAATCGGATGAACTTTGATACTTGCTGTAAAACTGGATCACGCAGTGTGTGTCTGGCAACCTCAACTGCAGTCACCGGAAGATCGTCCAGAGAGATAGACATTATAATTGGGTTGTAATTAACACAGTCAAAAATGTTATATAGTTGCGCTGAACAGAATAAAAACTGTCGTCGTTGCTTGCTATAACTGCGATGAATTAAGTAAATCCACGTCGCCAATTGTTGTAACTGCACTGAATTAAGGTAAACCCCGTCGCCAATTGTTATAACTGTAGGGAATTGAATGATGACGTTTTCACCTTATTCTGTCTGCGCCTGAACTAATCTGTCTATCTGCTCGTCGTACCTTCCGACTTGGTAAAGCACGCAAATATCAAAAGACAAAGGCTGGACTGTGACTGTGTATTGAAGTGCAACAACGATAAAGAAAGCCATGGTATTTATACATTTTACAACAATATGGACAGCTAACAGCATTTGAAATAATTGACCTTAATAGCCAATAACAAAGTGCGTGAGAGATGCTAATACACCATATGTGCAAGGTTGACAGTCAGTAACAAAATGCGTGGGAATGATTATATACCATATATACAAAATTAGCAGTCACTACCAAAATGCGTGAGAATGACAACATACCATAAATGCAAGTTTAAACAGTCAATACCAAAATATGTGGGATCCTATCACTGTATCATTCTGGAGAGAATCAAACAAGCCAACCTGGATGAAAAACTTCGACCGAAACAGGCTGGATTCAGGAGAAACAAGTCATGTTTTGATCAAATCGCCAATCTACGGATCATCATTGAACAAAGCTTGGAATGGCAGTCACCTCTCTATCTCAACTTCATCGACTTTGAAAAGGCCTTCGATGGCGCAGCGTCGATCGAGAGGTGATTTGGCAACTGCTTCGCTACTACGGGGTCCCATCGACAATTATGCATCTCATCCAACAGTTATACGACAATGATGCATGCCAAGTAATCCACAACGGGAAACTTACGGAATCAATCGAAGTGAGGACGGGAGTAAGACAAGGCTGTCTACTATCGCCAATGACTTTCCTGACTGCAGTTGATTGGATTATGCGACAGACAGCGGGCAGAGAGGAAAAGGACATAAAGTGGACTCACACAAAAAACTTGGAGGATCTGGACTTCGCCGATGATGATATATGTCTGATTTCTCACAAACTGGAAGATATGCAAGTGAAAAGCAACAAGTTGGCATAAGAAGCATCCACAGAAGATAGGAGTTCAGGTGAACATAGATAAAACAGAGGTGATGAAGATTCCTGGCCAACAGCAGCAGCAACAACAACAACAGACAACAATCAGCCAACATAAATGGGAGGAACCTGAAAGAAACAACCTCCTTTACCTACCTAGGAAGCATCGTTTCAATTACGGGCGGAACTGACGGTGATATCAAAGCAAGAGTCGGAAAAGCAAGACAAGCTTTCATTTCTCTAAGTCTGTGTGGAGGTAAACAGCACTCAGAATCAAAGATAAGATCCGGATTTTCAACTCAGTGCTACTATACGGATCAGAGACTTGGACTGCGCGTCATGAAGAGTACCTCAAACAAACTACAGACTTTCATCAACAGCTGTCTTCGCTCAATATTCAAGAACAGATGGCCAGCCATAAAAGATTAGCAACAGGGATCTCTGGCAATGAGCGAACCAAAACAGCAGGAACCGATTGTGCAAAAAATAAGCAGGAAGAAATGGAGGTGGATTGGCCATACTCTGAGGAAACAAAGCATCAAGTGACATCACTAGACAAGCAGTCGCTCGAGCAAAACCCGAAAAGGAAGCGGCGAGTTGGTCGTCAGTGAGAGGGTGACTTGGAGAAGGTCATGTGATGAGGAGATGAAAGTACGTGGGCAGACTTGGAGCCAGGTGAAAACTTTAGCATAGAACCGAACGCAATGGAGACGCGCGGTTGAAACCCTATGTTCCTCTAGGAACTAAAGGAAATAATAATAATTGTTATTATTTCTATTGTCATATTTTCTGCAAAATTGTAGCTCATTGGCTTAAACACTGAACAGCCACCAGCCTAATGAGTCATAGGCATGAATACTGCTCTACTTACAACTGGGCAGTAAGTATAACATCATCAACTGCAACACACCTTTACCATACATAAATATACATAAGCTCCCTCTCTCTCGTTTGTTAAAAACTATCTCTCTCTCTCTCCCTCTCTGTTAAAGTACATTTTGAAAAAAATCAATATACTATTGTTGTTTTGCTTCCAGTTAGCGATATTTTCTGCAACTTTTAACGTAAACACTTGTAATTAAGATCATATGCTTGCGATCAAGCCTTTTATAGTTGCGTGGGCTATATACATATATATATATTTGTAGAAAGGAATTACGAAAGAGATAAAGAATTGGGAAATAAAACTTCCAAAATCTAATCAAAACATAAAAAACTAACTGTCTATCGCCATCATGTGTCCTTAAAATGTCCTTCAAAATTTATTATTTTATTTTATGTCTGAGTAAAGCTATCGATCTATTTTGATGAATTATCTTTTCTGACTACACCTACAGTGATGACGCTTTTTATATTTTTCTTCCAATTTCAGATTACTATTATTTCTTCTTTTTTCGCCTATATCATAATTTTTTGTTTTGACTAAAACTAGTGGAGATTTTATGAGTTATTCGGGGTTCGAGCCCACGCCGGTGCATACCTGATATCTATGGTCGGCCTGCAAAATTTGGGCTACCGATATCCATGCTGAAAATTCCATACTTGTACCAAAAATACAGTGTGGAATCAAGCTGTAAATCAAAAAAAAAAAAGAAATATAAATCATTAAAAACATCACGGGTTTATACACCCGAGTATGAGTATTATTACTGATATTAACCCCTACTTACTTTCTGAGTGGGACTTAAAACTTCAGCAGCCCACGATTCTCCGTTGTCCCTTTCAGTGGGCTCTATGACTAATTAGTCATTCTTCATATCATTTTCTCATTAGAACTTCATTTCGTGTACAGTGTTCACGGTAGCACTGAAGTAATGGTAGGTTCTACAATCCAACGAATGGTATATGCCTAAAGTCAGCCATGGTCTCTATTATTTAGTATGTCATGCAACAAATATGCTAAAGGAATTTAGTCAGATTGTGAGCATCCACCACACCACTCGCAGCTTCAACCTTGTGTCTCCTCCTCAGGTAAAACAAGAAGTCTTTTCAGAAGACTTTATGCACGTACGTCTAAGTATAAAAATTCCACTATACCATATTTGACGGCACGTACTTTATGTGATGAAAGTAGTGTCAGGAACGAACTAACTAACGTTCTTAGCACTAGTAAACAAACCATTTCCTCCACCCTTACAACATCAAACTTTATTGTTATTGTACTTCTTATATTTATAATCCTCTCAATTTTTAGTTTTTATTTGTTTATTTTTTCATAAGTGTGTAATATAACTGTTAATTTTGTATTTCCCCTCACTATACTACATCAGTAGAACATTAGATTCAATACTGCATGTAACATGCTAAAATTTCCAAACTGAGTCGACAATACTGTTTGAAACAAACTCACTGTTGTTGTTATTGTTATTATATTTAATATTCTCAATTCGTACTTCGAATATTTTTGACTTTATATAGTAAATGTGGACAAATTCCTCTGGTTACTTTTGTTTTAATTTCACATTTTATTTATATTTTGAGTAGATCAGATGCAATATTGTGACAAATGCTGAGAATTCCTTTCTGTATTATAAGTACTGTTTTTGGAATAAAGTAGATTAATAATATCATTATGTCTCTGTCAGACCCATACCCGAATTGTCACTTCTCATTCGGGCTCCACTCAACGACCTGGTGTATGATACTGCATTTAGGTCTGTTCAGCGTATGTGTGGTAGAATCCATCTCCGCCTGATATTTAGCATAAAACGAAGGTACGCGTTGATGAGAGTTGGAAGCAACTGGTTGGAAATGCTTTTGATGACGTGCACACACAGAATCTGTGAAGTTTGTCGAGGCATAGACTTGACAGATTAGTGTTGGAAACTCAGATCTTTTTCCCGTGATAAAAATACTGTGGTTCTGTCTGCTAACTTCAGAGTAATCAATGTATGTCTTATCTTCTTAATTTGATCCTGGTTAGCTTTGACGTCCTCATCCAGACTTTCTTGAAGTGAGATGATGCTATCTAGCTTATCGAGTGAAGGATGTGAACTCCACTTTACATTTCTTCCATTGACGGTAACTGGTGGATGTCTACATCACCTCTGTTTTTCTTTTTGTTCACCTAAAAATTCTGTCCCCACTGTCTCTTCTCACAACTTGTTCATGATGTTTTGAAGTTCTTAGAGTACTTGTATCATCAATGTTGAAACTTAGGTAGACTGAACACTTTGTTTATTTTTATCATCTTGGTCTGTTTGAGTACTTAACTACCAAAAAAAAAACAACCAACAAACTTGACGCAGATGTTTCTGAAATGTTTAAAAATCACTGAGATTGGACTAGATAAGACCGTAAACCTTTTAACTTACGTCATTTGTTTTACCGTTTCGGTATACATAATAATAATAATCTGTATTATTCCAAAAACAGTAGTTATAATACAGAATGGAATTCTCAGCATTTTTCACAATATCACATCTCACTTGCTCAAAATATAAGTAAAATTAAAATAAAAGTAACCAGAGAAATTTGTCCACATTTACGATATAAAGTCAAAAATATTCGAAGCACGAACTGAGATCATTAAATATAATATAATGATAAGAAAGTTTATCGCCAAGATGATCAGTTAATTTGATTGAACAACACTAAACAATCCTAGAATAAACATTTCAGGGTTTTTATTGTCAGGTCTAATGCGCTGTTTCCAGTAGTAGTGTGGGTAATCCTGCATAGTACAAAATTTTTTAAGATGGTAATAATGGCGTTCACAACCAAGATTGTCAGTTAAATAGTGCCGAACAAAAATCAACCAGAAAACTAGTATTACATGATGGGTAATGGCAGGACAATTTTGTAATACTTATAGCGCTAATATAGTCGGGACCAGTAGATACACAAAAGAGGGAATAGAGTAAAGTACAAAAAAGTAAGCTAATGTTAATAATTTAGGTAGCTAAGTATGTTTAAGAAGGTGTTCACTATAGAATACAAAAAAGAGAGTATAAGAGAGAAATAACAACAGTCAAAATTATGTTATTATTAACAAAGCAAGTCATAGTTTCACGCTAACATTGTCTCTGTCACTTAGAACACCGGTTGGCCAAATATGGTATCGTTGAGTTCCTATACTCGGTTGTACGAGCATATATATTATTTTGTACTGATTTCTGGTTCTACCTGATGAGATACAAGGAGAGAGTTGGGAATAGAGGGGGTGTTGGGGGTCGGAGAGTATGGTTTTAGACCATTTCTCGCATGTATTCAAATGCCTTTCTACTAATGTAGTGACTAGCTGACTGAGTTTTACACCGCTAGTCCTACTAACTACCTTCAACATCCTTCTCAGGATGGTATAGTCCTTTTTCCGTAACCCAGGAAAGACCAACGGGGAGAATAGGTAGGATACGAGAGTTGACAAATTGTGAAAGTAGAGATTGGGTGATTCCAGGTAGTCTAAGTTTCTTAATATAGTAGGTTAGACGAAACACTTTCTTAGAAATCGTTTGGATATGAGATGACCAAGTAAGGTCGGAAGACAGAACTAGACCAAGGTATTTAGCATTAGACTTAGTTTCAGTTTTAGTCCCTTTCAATGCTACAGGCTTCATGAGTACTTACTATTGCTTGTACATCTCGTTTATGCCTAAAGGAGAAGTCGACAGTCTGGCATTTTGAGGGATTCAGCATGAGGCCATTTAGTTTAGACCACTGACTGATGTCCGACAGGAAGCTATTTAATTTGAAACAGTCTGAATGAAACTTAACGGGAAGCGAAACAGTCAGGTCATCTACATATTTGACGAAGTTGATTTTGTCTGAGAGAGGTAAGTCATGTAAGAAGAAGGAAAAGAGAAACGGAGAGAGAACAACACCCTGAGGAACTCCAGCTTCAGTAAGCAAAGAAGAGGAAGATACACCATTATATACAGTGTACTGCATCCTATTGGAGAAGTAAGAGTGCAGCCAGTTGATAGCCCAGGACTCAGTTTGTGTAAGGCTAAGCTTGTTTAACAAAAGGCCTCTAGGTATATAGTCGAAAGCAGATGTATAATCAAGGAACGTACAGCGGAAATACTTGGCTGCTTTGTCTAAGGAGGATACAATGTTGTGGTGAAACACAGCAGCAGAGTCTAAAGTATTTCTACCCTGTTTGTAAGCAAACTGCTTCGGATCATTTGAGAAGCTTTTGGGGGGGGGGACAAGTTTTAGTAACAATAATTTCTCCATTAGTTTCAAAAAATAGAGGTAATAAATAGCAATAGGTCTAAACTTAAGTGGGTCTTAACATGCCATCCGTCTGTGTCTTCATACCTTTACTGGTGAAAGTAGTTGGATATTCATCCTAAAGGGTTCCTATTCTATACTCTATGTATTTTATAGTTTCAAATGCACCAAACACTGATAACACGACATCAAAGTGTGACATCACCTTTGTTTGCAATTTATTGATTTTGACTTAGAATTTGTCACAACCAGGTGAAACTGTTGAAGAAGCCAAAGAGCACTAAAGAAGTGTTTCGATTTTGTCTAGAGTCCTACTGCATTGTCAGTCCAAAAATTTAATCCTAGTGAAATTTAACACCTTCAGATCTAACAATTCAGCTAATTAACTTTTCTACTATGGTTCTTAGCTTTCGATGATTTATCACCCTGTCGGTAATTAATCCTGACTACAGTTTTGTTAAAGGTTCAATTTACAGTATATAATACAAAGTATTCTTTACAGTAAAGTGTACACAGAACTGCGAAATGACAAAAACACCTGAAATGAAACATAGAGAGGTAAACTTACACAAATACTACCTGTTGATAGATAGATAGATAGATAGTTTGTTAGAATTGTGGAAAAAAACTAGGTTGAACTACTACAAAACAATGACTAAGTGATTTAAAATGTTTAGATTTTTAATTGACCTTGTAGATAGATAGATAAGGTAAATAAACAAGTGTGGAATAAAACACATGCACACACATATTTCTTGTTTTATAGAACAAAACCTTCTTAATCAATTGATGATGCCTTTCTATTATAAAAATAGGATGATTAGAATTCATGTTCAACCCCTGGAGAATATCGATTGCCTATCTATCTATTTATTGATTTACTGGCCTATTTATTATTTGTATTAGATTGACTGACTATCCGCAGAGTTGATAATTGCACTAATAGTGATAATATTACCTCTGAAATCTAATAATTAGACAGAATAAAAATTTGACAAAATTCACTTATTCACTATTTGAGACAAATATTTTCATTTATAACTAGTTCATAGGTTTTATTTGATGGATGGTATGGCTAAAGGCGTTTGAAGTGATTGGGTGGTGATTTCAAATCATGCTGAGAATACTATCAACACTTTTTGGATAGAAGAAATGTAGGTGTATCCAAATGCTAAGTCTGGAATCGGATGAAATGCTCCCAACCAAATAACATGACAACGGCAAGAAGGATATGACGGATTTGGGAGAAAAAAGAAAGTCACGAAAGTGCTCAGAGAGCTATTGAAAAAGAAACTGATTGACAATCATACGTACAGTGAGTTAAAACCTACGGGGTCTCGTCTACCTTGTATATGTATGGTCTGCCGAAGATACATAAAAATAATTGCCCAATGAGACCATTACTCCCAATAGTGAATTCACCCTTTACCATATAAAGAGGGGACATCTGAAACCCTACGTAGGATTCTAAATAAAGCAGGAATTAGCCTGGTGGCATTCAAACCTACAAACTCACTCAGGGACAAGCTGTGTAGGTTAAAGGAACCAGTTGAACCAATTAGACAAAATAATATAATTTACAAAATACCATGCAATGACTGTGAGGTCAACTACATAGGTCAAACTAGTAGGTCAGGGGTAGTCAGATTGTCGGAACATAAGAATTTAGCTAAGGTAAGAATGGTTGACCCCACTCGCGAAGTAATTTAGAAAAAAGCTCAGCAATTGCAATGCATGCGCTAACACACAACCACACAATAGGGTGGGAGAGGGTTAAAATTCTAAAAAGTAATCTAGATAGGTGGAGAGAGAGGTTGATTACTGAATCCTTGTTCATCGAGTCTACACCAAACACATGCAATAGGAATCAGTCATCACTCATACCTGAAATATGCCAATCAAATCAAGTGAAAATCAAGTGAAAAACAATGGAACTATATAAATGAAGTTAGGAAGTCGTGTGAGTACTTTGATATGATTATGAGCAATAAACTGTGCTCGAAACGTCATCAGTAAACATTACTGTATAACACTGTGAGACTTTATCTAAACAAAAATTTACCCATAATGGAATTATACTCTACCATAGTGCACAAGTTTTATTCTTATATCAACCCTTTCACAAAGTTGCTCGCTGGTAAGCCAATAAGTTAGAAGCTGTCGCATATCAATGCAAAGTTCTATGTCGAAAACAGACAGACAGACAGAAGACAATATCTAGCTAAACATACTCTATAAGACTTGTTACAGTTTGTTGAAGAGGTGAATCAACTCAATATACATGACAAAATCATGGTTTCCTTTGATGTGACTTCTATATTCACCCAGATCCCTCTGCATGAGACAATAGACATCATCTGTCAACACTCTGATCTTCTTCCTCTACCAAAACTGGAATTTAAGCAGCTTCTCGTGTTATGTGCGTCGGTGGCACAGTGGTTAGGACTCTCGCCAACCGTGCACATGGTCCGGGGTTCGACCCCCTACCGACGCACACTTGATATCCATGGTCGGCCTGCAAAATTAGGGCTACCGATATCACATGCTGAAAATTCCATACTTGTACCAAAAATATGGTGTGGAATCAAGCTGTAATAAAAAAAACATATACAATTCCAGTTTGACAACAAAATGTATCACCAGGTTGATGGTGTGGCGATAGGGAGTCTCCTGGGCTCGATATTAGCTGATATCTTTATGGCAAGTCTGGAGCAGACAAAGCTCAAGTGTGCAATTGGCGAAATAACAGCCTACCACAGATACGTTGATGACACATTCATTGTATGCAATGATTTGAGTCACGCTTCGTCCCTATTGGACTCTTTCAACAATGTATACAAAAGCATCACTTTCCCGATAGAGCATGAAGATGATGAAAAATCACATTTTTTGGACTTAAAGTTGGAGAGAAAATACGACGGGACACTCGAAAGATCTGTATATCGTAAAGACACATGGAATGGTCTTTACTTGAATTTCAACAGCTTCTGCCCAGTGAGATACAAACGAACACTGGTGAAAACGCTTTTCTCCAGAGCGAAGAGAATATGTTCACCAAACAAACAAGACAGTGAACCAATGCTTCTTGAAAAACGCTTGAAATAAAATGGTTACCCACAAAGTTTCATTAACAAATATGGCAAGAATGAACTCAAGAAGCATGATACAGCTACAGTCAGTAAAAAGCCTATTTTCATCAGACTTGACTATAAGGTCGACGACATTATGAGAATGGTGAATAAAAGATTAAGCGCAGCCTTGTCTATGACGTATTCTGCAGTTTTATTAGTCTATGTATCCCGTAAAACCTCTTCATTGGTGCAGTCAAAGATTGACAAGTACCCCTCACATGTTACCTTCAACTGTGTCTACCAATTCACATGTATCTGCGGGAGCAGTTACATTCGAAGAACAGAGAGGAGGGCCAACGTCAGATTCTGCGAACACGTACCGAGGAGCCTCCGGTTAAAGGGACCGAATTGTTTAAGCTCTTCAATCACTATTATGTACTCGTCGCCAAATTATTGTTATGTACTGGTCGAGAATTTAATAGTCCTGACGCAAGAAAGATGGAAATCAGAAGACCACTAGGTTTGCGATGATACTTCTAATTTCCAAACACAAACAGAATCAAAATGTCACACAAGTGTGTGAGAGCAAAAATATATCAGAATGTCCGAACAAGTGTGTGAACACAAGTGTGTGAGCGAATATTCAAAATGAACAAATCAATAGACAGTCTTAACATGATTGGCTAATTATAATGGAATATCGATCCATATATACATAGCAAAATATACAGACTGTCAAACAAAACACACATTTTATATGGATATATCAATCACCAAACACCTGATTGACACAGGACACCGAGTAGATGTGCTGGAATCACTCAAAATAATTAACCGACAAAGTATCTCAAGTCTTCTCAGGTTTGCTGAAGCTATAACAATAAAACGATTGAAGCCTGATTTACGTGTCCAAAAAGAATTTGTTGTTGGACTTCAATTACACTGGTGACCCAATTCTTAGTAACTCTTTGTTTTCTAATTTTGTTAGCTTATCTTTTCACTCCACCCCCTCCCTTTGTTTTTCACCTGACTCTCTTAAGAACAATTTTTCTTGATCTTCTGAGCTCTTCACACTGTATTACATCATCAACTTTTCATCTGCACTCATTTGCACCGAAATTGTAAAATTTTGATCTTCTCTTGTCTAATTACGCAACTATTGCTAATTTTCTTTTGCTACCACCCCAACAACACAACTGTTAATAAATTTTTTCTCAAGAAACTTCTCTCTACCAAGATATATATATATATATATATATGTCATAACACTTCAGACACTCTGTAAATCTCAACGCCTTATTTTACTATGACGCTCTGACAGTATGCTTGCTAATGGACAAAGGTTTGTTAAAAAATTGTACACTTTTTATTTGTATTGAAAAATTCATGTTGTACTCAGCTGATGAGAACCAACGAAATAAAATGAATCCAGATTATTCTGCCCCAATGTTTCTTCTTACTTTGTTCAAAAATGACGTGGTAATAACTTTCATACGTTGTCGAATCATCTGTACTAGGAGCCCAAATGTGTGCAGTGATCAAGTAAAGAAAAATAAAATTGACTTAAAGAAATAGTTTATGGACTTCATTACAATCGGTCATTTCAAAATGTACAGAATGTTGACTGCATATATGCAAAGAAATAGGGTTTACTCAGTGAAAAAAAGACTATTTTTGTTAAGGACTGAAATTGTCTGTGTATCAAAAGGAATAGTTAAGAAGATGTTCTGACTGAATTCATTGTCCTTCACTAATGCTTTGATGATTGAACTAACTGACAATCACTTTACAACTGGTGATAATTCTGGAGTTATGATGCTGCCTTCTTCTGCATCACAAGTATGCACAAATTAAAGCGTATAACCTTCATAGTGTTCACTTTAAAATGTAACCAGTTTCTCACAATGAGATCATTTAATTAATTAAATGGCAGACTTCATTTGACTGGTAGTCAATCTGCCTTTTGCGAATTGACAGAAGTTGGAACTGATGCGTCATTGGAATATATCACAAGGACTGAAAGGTAAGTTAACCATCTTGTAACCTGATTGTTCACGGTTAAATTACCAGTGGATCATGAATGGGTAATTACTGTTGAAGAGTCTGAAACTGGGATAAAACAGTTTTCGGGTGATCTTAGTTTCAGTAAATGAAAAATCCCCATATTGAAATCAAAACAAGATTTTGAGCGAAAAATTGTGGTTTCGATAACTTCTTCTTCAGGCTCTATAGTTATAAATCCATGAATAATCGAGTACATATAGCCAATAAAGGCAAATAAAAATAATATCAGAAACTGTATTGCGGTGCATGTGTAAGTTGAGATGATAGTCTATTAGTTAGCACCCCAATACATTTTGTGATATTATTTTCATTTGCCTTTATTGGCTTTATGTACTCGATTATTCATGGATTTATAACTGTAGAGCCTGAAGAAGAAGTTATTGAAAACAATTTTTCGCTCAAAATCTTGTTTTGATCTTAGTTTTTCTGCGTAAGTACTACATATATGCTAATCAGTGTTTAATAACTCAAATTAAGGGTGCTTGATGTAAAGGAATTCTGGACGTTATGATGAAATCATTGAAAAGTCAAAAATAGAGAAGAAAAAGTCTGCCACCTGGGACTGATTACTTTTGGATAAGAAACTGTAAATGTGCGAATGATACAGCGTAGTAAGAATTTCGCATTAAACAACTCCACTGCAATATGACATTAATATTATTAAGAACACAATTTTCAGCGAAGAGACTCTTTTCAACGAATTTATTATCAAGCTGTACAATCGTATATATATATGGTTTTATGAAGAAATTGTATCCGGGGAGGGAATTAGGTCAAAGTTGTGAATACATGAAATAATAATAGTATGAAATGCAATTAAAATATTTGTGATTATAATCATAGTTTAATGTCAAGTGGCAAAGCAAATTAATGTCATATATTGAATAATACATAAGGTGTATAGATTTCGGAAAGGGGTACATAATTATAGGATTAGTAGGCGAATATAAAAGGTTACATAACATGGTGTGAAATTTGATAAAATAGAATTCAATATTGTAAAAATAAATATAAAAAGTATACACATGAATAATTTTGGGTTTAAAATGTCAAGTGGGTCAAGTGGAAAAGATTCAGAGTGAGAATAGTAATAATAATAATGGTGATAATTATAATAATAGTAATGATAATAATCGAAGTAATGAGGGAAAGGTACATAGAATAACTAAATAAACAAAATAAATAAACGTCTATCCCTCTACGGCCAAGACAGAAGTAGGGATTGTACATAATTCTTTTGTACACAAAGACCTGTCTGGCTTAAAGTCATGAACTGCCAAGGCCTAAGCTGTCTTTAGAAGTCTGTAACGAAGAAAACGCGAGAAGTTAGCATGGATTCTATATATGATCTTGAAATCATGGTCAGGGTTGACCGAGCGACAGAAGTTGATCAGGTGTTCCAGAATAGAGCTTCACACATACTTCCTTTCTCTTTTGTAAAACCAAGCTGGAATATGTTCTCGTATCCGTGTGGAGAGCGTTCTCTGACCACGGCCAATGTACCTTGCTCCACAAGAGCAGATGAACTGGTAGATGCACATGGAGGCGGTCAGACGGGGGAACTTATCTATCACAGAGGTAGAGAACAATTTGCGGCTCGTGAACGTCATATGTAATTTAGCTGCAGGGAACGTCTTACTAACTGATTTAGAAAGACGATTTTTGAGCACATCTGAAGCTTGATCTCCTTTGAATTCCAAGTTCATGAAAAAAGTTTTCTTTGGAACTGAGTCGGTGACCAGTTTAGACTGCTTATCTTTCATGTTGCTGTCAATAAATCAGTTGTGGTAACCGTTACCTGTGAGTGTGGCTTTTAATTAGAACCTGACTGGCCTGGACACCATCATCATCCACACTGTTTGCAAATTTAATGATAGCGCCCTGATAAGTGAAACAACGAATTCCTTTACGTTTCTCCTGTTGATGGTGATTAGTGTTTGTTGTTGTTGTTGTTGTTGATGATAGGATATCTTCATCAAGTCTATTTTCTCTATGTTCACCTGAATTCCTATCTTCACTACCTCTTCTGTAAAATTCTGATACTGAAGTTTATGTTTACATTGATTTCAGAGGCTCTGTTCGACTTCACTTGAGGTTAGACAGAAACAAAATTATGCAAGCTGGAACAACATTAAATCAATTTACCCAACAAAATCCTAAGGCATTCCAACTGATACTGGGGGACTAATTAGTAATACCTACTTATGAAATGTTTCGCGATAGAAAAGGAGACTATATTAACTAACTCCTAAAATTACCAATGTCATTTTCTTAGTCCTTAGTAGTGATCAAATTTTAATGACGACAATGTCTTCATTGTTATTACTAAACTCAGACACTTGGAATCACGTATACATTGGTAACATTTCCGCCTACAACATTGTATGGCATAGGCTGAAATTTCCAAGGAGGCATAAATTCTTTCGAGGTTTTTAATACACATTACCAATGAATGTTGGTCAGAATGAGACCTACAATCAATTACCGCTGTGTGTTACTTCCAACTACGTAATATCAAGGATCACCATGATTTGTGAAACGAAACCTTCTGTAGCAGTTATATTAAGTTTCGTGTGAAAATTTAGAATATGGTCCATCTAGTTAGTTAATTCCTATGGTGAACAGAGGATAAGAGCAGGAATTAACTAAATTCAAAAGTAAAAGAATGCTTTTTCTTCACGGTACTTGCAGTAATCTAAAGTAAAGTGATAGTCCATGAATTTGAGACCAAAATCCCTAATCGTATCCAAATTCAAATAAGAAATTCTAGCGTTACTGGTTAAATGTCCTACCGACTCAGCCATAATGCATCTAGGAAACCTCAAATATCCTTTCTGAACTCCAGCAAGCTAATGTTTAAACGCATGATGCCATATACTACTGACTGATTGGTATCAGTAGTAAGGTACCAGTCGAAATCAATCAGTAATGTTCACTAGCGAGTCATATCGAAGCCATGCAAACACCAGACTGCCGTTCCACCTCGACTGTGTAATCTGCATATTACGAATTCAATTTTCAAGCTGTTAATTTTTATTCAAGACATTTAAATTTTAATTAATTTGGAATAGCTCGTGTATCTAGGCCATGTATTTTGGACAGGTATTGTAAGAGCCGAGTTTATGAAGCATATTGTTAGTCTGTTCAAGTAAATATAACCAAATATCGGTCCAGCCATAACGCTGAATATTTAAACAACTTAACAACATACCTTATACCTTTAGCCTTTATAAACAAATCTGTGAAGTATAGTAAGTTACCTATTATGGATGGAATAAATAAACTTGAGGCTGAATCATTATGAAAATAAAACGAACAACAAAGTATGAAGTACCATGGAGGTGTCTTTCTTATAATGGCACTACTCTGAACAGATTTCATAATATTAGCCTCTAAAAATGACAGTTTACACAGACAATTATCTAGTGAAGTTGAACTTTGGACACCAAAGGAGCACGTACACACCAGAGACCTTGGACCGAGTAGTGAACTTTAAAAAGCAAATTTGGGCCGTTAAGTCAAACCTAACCCTAATCTTTCTGTTTCCTAAAGTCAACCTTGAAGATAGTTCAGGAAGGATTAGTGTTACAGGAGGATGAGGATAAACGATGTCGCGTTTTAAATTTACCTCGCATCTGGTTTCCTCGTCTCTCATTGGCTAGAACAGTGGCGGTCAGTTGGACTTTATTATCGCAGATGACGAAAGTGTCGTCTACGTATCTTTATAAATGTCAAAATGACCGATGGTTTGACTAAGTTAAGAATTTTCAAGCTTTCCCATAAAACAATCAGCCAACTAGGGACCCAGTGGTGATCCCATGGCAATGCCATCTCTCTGTCTGTAGATCTCATTGTTGAAGGTTAACTGAACATTCAACGTACATCTCAATAAAAGCTCTTTGAGGTGGATTGTCGGTAAACTTATTTCCAAACCATGTGTATCAATATAGTCACATAGATAGCTAACAGTTTCTATGAGAGGAACCTAGGTAAATAGCGATGTCACATCTAATGAGAAAAGGACTTTGTCTGAGACATTAAAATCTTTAATACTATCAATAAATTTAAACATATCATCAATGGAAAACTTATTATATTATTATTAACCTCACAAATAGTACTGATGATATTAGATGTCTGGAGGCAATCGACCACAGGAAGCTCAGCTCCAGCTAGCGTATCTGTAGTCATTTGGAAGGAAATAATATCTCTTCTGAGATTTTAACCAACTTCTCCATGTGCAGCGGTCAGATACGTTACCACTGAGCTATTCAGGCTCACGACTGACCTCCTGTGGGACTGTATTAGAAACTTTGATTGAACACTAGTCAGTAACTAGTGTGATGTGTCTAGTGCTTTCTTTGGTGGCCACTATTCTAAGTAGCTCGCCAATACGGCGCACATTGATTTCACGATATTAGATGGTTGGAGGCAATCGGCTACAGGAAGCCCCACTCCGCCTAGGTTTCTTGCTAGTTGGCACAAATGGATTTGCTATATAAGGATGTTTAATTCAACAGTGTTATACATTATTACTAATTGAAGACGTTTCGAGCACAAACTATTGCTCATAATCAGTTAATATTACTGTATAACACTACTGTGTGATTTATCAAAATAAAATCTTATCTATAATGGAGTTTTACTCTACTAGCACAATGCCTAAATTTTATACTTATAGCAATAATGTTTTAATTAGGGTTTTTAGTTATATTTCTCCATAAGCTATTGAAAATCACTAAGTACTAAACCTATCATTTAATCCAAGTTTGTGACTTTTAAGTGATACGCACCTTCATCTCTGCCGAGAGTCGAAATGAGGACTTTCAAGTCACTAACGTGGATGTTGCCACTCAGCCATTGAAGAACAGATTCACATAGTTCATCGATTCTAACTTCTACCAACTGAGATGATATCTAGAGCTACTGCCTGAAATCACATCCCTATAAATCAACATTTGAAGTGTTCATTGTTGATCTAATTACCTGGAAGATATTTAATCTTGATAATACTATTGGTTAGGTGTTATATTGTGGAGTATATTACTGATACAATTTTGTCAGTAGTTTATACTGTGTGTTATGACTTTTGCAAGAATATTGAATAGTGGTGGGGCTACGGAAATATTAGAGGTCCTTATAAAATAATATAGAAAGCGTGCAGAAACAAAAAAGGATAAAAGAAGTACCCTACGAAGAACATATACCAGTGGAAATTTCAATGTTAGCATTGTGCAGTTTGCCATAACAGTATTCATTTTCGTCAGATAAACTATGTCCCACTGTAACAATAGCACTGAATATGTATCACTGAAAAGTCTATAACTAATAAAAAGTATTATTTTATTGTAAATGTATAGTATGGAAATGAATTTGTTGAAAGAAAATAGAAAGACATGGGAGAAAAATTTGAATTTCGGATGATAGGAAAACTGAAGCTCAGATTTCATTGCAAACCGATATTAATTAGAGCGAAAATAATCATTCAAACATCTATAAAGCACTTGAATACCAATGAGATGCTCACTGGCAACTGGCCCTATTCAGGTAGGTAGTTACCTGGGTTCCAGTGGGAAGTCGTGACCAGTAGGGTGCAGCTGGTCGGGTGTGAGGACAAATACTCGCCGAAGACACTGGCTAGCGGTCGCACTATATCGTGAATTGGCAGAAGTTAGATATCAAGGATTATTGGATCGGGTCCCAGTGGCTTAATGGTATACGAGCTCGCCTTGTAACCGGATGGTCCTGGGTTCGAATCCCGGCGGGTGCGTACTGCTGAAGAGTCCCAAACTAGGACCAAACAGCTGTCCAGTACTCCCAGGTTTTCCAATGGTTCTCTAACTAATGTCAGCTCATGATGAAATCCTGAAACCAATCAAATCCCTACAAAGCAACACTTGAATACTAAATAAATCAGCAAAGAATATCCTCCTACTCCTCCCCTGCTGTACAATTATATCTACATGTTTATATACACAGAATATTCTAGAATAGTAGTTAATAACAATATTAGTGCTTTTTTAAAATAATATTGCATTGTAAAGTAAGATCACAATGGAATTACCACAGTTCATTAAAGATGCTTAAATCATAATATTAATAATAATAATAATAAAGATATAATAGCAAATAGAATATCAACTAAAATTAAGGAAATTCCACAAAAACTCAGAATCGTCCAAACCTAGATGGCCAAGGTAAGGATAGTGTTTGAACTAACCTCTTTTGAACGCACAAATTAGGCTTCTTAATGTAGATCCCCAAAGTCTCAGTAATATTTAGTAATCGAACTCTTAAGGTGAAGCTAAAATCTGTTGGTATGCGGTAAATGGCTGTGAAAGCCTGGTTAACATTGATCTTGTGTTCTGTCTATATCCACAATATGAGATAGATTAGCGCTACGAACAGATTTTGTTTGTTCTTTACTTAACCATACAGGGTGATGTTCGAAAATCCGACGAGAAACACGCCTCATTGCACGGCCTATGCAACTAACTGGCTCTACACGAGCAGTTAAAATGGTAGATGCACATGGAAGAGGTAACATTTAGCAAACTTCCACCTTAAGATTCCGACTATAAGCGTGTGCACAGATTGTTAAAGAAAATAAAACAATTTGGACAATCATAACTTGTATTTTGCTTTTCTTTAAGAATCTGTTATGTAGTCAACCTGTGCACACGCTTATTCCTTAATTGCCCTTCATTTTTCCAAAATTATCCATTATGCAATCCACTTGTTGTAACCATTTCCACCTTTTGATTATATATATATATATATATATATATATATATATATATATATATATATATATATATTAATTTTCTTCGTTAATTGTCACCCCATTGACATTTCGACACTGACACATATCGCCACTTGATTGGTAAATCGTTGTGTATTGTAATAAAAATGCTATCGGTATATATTAGAGTAGAGCCAGAATGAGATGAGTATCTATTTGTAAAGTAAATATTTCTTCGCTCGATCTTTCTACTTTCTAAATTACTGTAGTTTAACCCTCAGCCTTAACATATTAATCAAAGTCCATTTCATAGATGTGCAGTTTTCACGCTAAAATAGGTGAAATCACACACTGTTATGATGTATTTCTAATTTGGACGGATCAGTTTCAAATCACAGTCAGCACGAAAACAGGAAGTTATACTGAGATAGTTTCCCGTTAAACTTTGAAGTTTTATACATTATTAACTATATGCCACGTTAATGTAATTTCACTACACTGTATCGTAATTCAAACCACTGGAATGTGAACTAATAATGATAATGATGTATAACCTAATACATTCTGACCTGCATAACTTACTGTAATATACTACGTGTGACACAATTTTTCACAAGTGGTCATTTATAGATACAATTAGAATTTAGGATTACCATTCATCAGTTTATGGTGAAATTTTGTGTAAATATATACCCACTGACAATTAGTTAAAGATTATTCGAAATTAGGAAAGAAAACAGGCATTGTTCAACTTTCAATAACCTTTTGCATGTTTATTATTCTAAAAATTTATTTCTCTATGGTTATTTAGATAGAAAGTATATTTAAACAAAAATAATACCATCATCAAAGTTGACATATGTTCATTAATAATGAAATATTATCACTATTATTATTATTATTACTACTACTAAGTGTCGAGTGCATTTTAAACAAAGCTAAATTATTCAATGTTCAACGATTAAATTAATTTCAGAGGATAAATCTCTCTCTCTCTCTCTCTCTCTCTATATATATATATATATATATATATATATAAAGAGATTCATTTTCTGTGATCTCTACATATACAATGGATATCAGTACTGTAGGGTTCATCCGTTATATAGTGAAGACAAACACCCACTAGTGATACTGGGTGGTGATCGTGCTGAAATCGCAAGTTAGTAGAAATTAGGATTCATGGGTTAACTAGGGAGTCAGGTCTGTCTCTCTATCTCTCTGTTTTAGACATAGAACTTTGCACTGACGTGCAGCAGTTCAAGTCGCCACACTCCATGTAGCACAAAAACCAAGAGAAGAAAGTAGAGGAAATGCATAGTAGAGATAGTAGGCAGAGATATGAGACAAAAGGAATGGTAATAACAAGAACAAAACAGTTTCATTGGAAGTCATAAGTCACAAGGAGTGGATGCATCTGCGCCATTGAGAACGATTTTGAGTCATAACACCAATTGTCTCCAGCCTCCATTGGTTTTTACAGTCCCGAGGACCCCAACCAGACAGAAGTCTGCACCTTCCTACGTGGCTGGCTGGGTTAAATTAAGTGTTGTGGATTTCATTGACTGGTGCATGTTTTGGTTTGACCACCACTAGCTAGCTGTTTTCCAGCCTGACCCTATGTCAGCTAACATTGCCCATCGGTCGAGGAAGGCGATGACTAAGCATACATACCGCATGTCCTAAACATATCAGTCGATGTAATTTCACAGCCTCGTCGATTGATTTCCCCTCCCACCTACCTAGCACTCGACCAAAGCCTAACCTCAATTTGGCTCACCTTATTATACCACTTCACACGGAGATAGGACACAGGCACCTATGATTGAAGACAGCTAATCTTTTCGTGTCTTCCACTATCAATGGCCACATCCCACAGCCATCCATAAAGGAGGACTGCTGAGCAGTGCACCAGCCCTTTGGTCGATAGTCGGATGTCACATCTACGCCAGAGACGGCGTAAACTGGCATATGCGAAACCAGCCCTCTGTATCCCTATGGAGTCGGGTCCTAATGGCTAAATGATCTATCAGCTTGCCTTACAACTGGAAGGTCCTGAGCTCGAGCCTGGATATGTGTGTGTGCTGCTGCACGTTTGTCCCAGGCTAGAACCGGACAGCCTTCTGATGCTCCCTGAGGGTTTTCAGTCGTTTTCTAAATGATATCAGTACCTGATCAAACTTGAATTGAATGATTATCCATATTCATAATTACAGTGCATTAGAGCTGATTTCAACCTGACGACACCGGATGGTGTGACTTCAACTGAATTGCCGCATGTCCCTAGCGAATGAATTCTGTCTTTGCACATTTCGGATTTACTTTTTCATCAAAGTCTTCTGTCATAGTTAAGTAGTTCTGTCGGCTGTTATTTGCAGCTTGCTCTTCAACTAAATGCATGCTAAAACCTCAAGAAGTCACTGGAAAATATCTCATTACATCACATTCAGAATACAACATTTGTTTTATCTTCACACTGTCAAAGTTTTCGTTATTTCGTATTTCAGGAGTTATGAAAGTCGATTCGGCTGACTTGAATCCGGCTTAAAAAAACAATATATATATATATATATATATATATATTCCCCAAACCATTATAAGCCTATCCAAGTATTGGTTTGTAGGGATTTGAAGAAGCTAGAATTCATAGGCCATTGGATCGGGTCCCATTGGCTTGATGGTCTACGAGCTCGTCTTGTAATCAGAAGGTCCAGTAACGCCAGTGGGGGCATATTGCTGAAGAGTTCCATACTAGGACGAAACAGCCCTCCAGTACTCCCAGATTTCCAATGGTCATCTAACCAGTGTTAGCTCATGATGAAATCCTGTAAACATCATAAACATAATTTAACAGGTATATGTTGATGTGCATGATAAGTGATTCACAACGTGAATCGCAATAAAACGTTTGAAGTGAAGACAAGAATAAGATAAGACTGCTACTATCACCGATGATGTTCCTGATTGTTGTGGACTAGATTAAGCAATATACTGTGAGGACTGACGAGATAGGCCTACGTCGGAGGCAAAAAGAGACCCTGGAAGATCTAGACCTAGATATGATGGAAAAGACTCATAGCTCAGGTGAATAATTTTGATAGAGTTGCGACCTCTGAGTTGGATGGTTTATTTGTGAACCTTTCATTGCCATACTAGACAACATCTTCAGTGCGTACTTCATTTTGAACTTGCAAATTGTTTACGTCTACTGTTGCACAGAGTCAAAGGTCGACTGACGGAAACCAACCGACTGAAAAAAGAGGCACGTGGCGAAGGCAGGACTTAAGCAAAACTAGAGAACACAGAAGTGATGAAGATATCCGGCTGTCCAAAACTCTGGCAGCACACCTACCATCATCAAGAGCGGAAATGTAAAGGAGGTCGCCTCTTCCAATTACCTTACCTAGACAAATCGAACAAATGGGGATTTTACAGCCAGCCAAGATAGGAAATGCAAGACTCTGAGACCAGTGTGTGTAAATCTGTTGCACTTAACATAGATGACAAGAACCGGATATAAACGCTTTTACATGTTTCCGAGAATCGCTTAAAGCGCAAGAAAAGAATTTCTAACAAACTACAGAACACCATCAACAACAACCTTCGCTTACTCGATAGTGAAGATTAGGTGGCCAGAAAAGATTTCTCATCTTGTTGCTGCTCTTTAACAAACAAGCAGACGTAAATGGAGCTCAAGGGTAATAATAATGACTATTATAAGAATAATAGTGTAACAACAGAAGAAAAAAGCCAGGTAACAAATTGTTTATTGAGAAAGTCAACAGATATTTATAGATTTTGACGTACATTATTATTCGTTATCGTTAGCGGAGAAATAACGTCTTCTGATTGGTTGTTGTCCTGCTGAAACTTATTCTGTCATCTGTATTCAAGTGTTGGTTTGTAGGGATTCGATTGGTTACAGGATGTCTTCATCAGGTGACAATGCTTACAGAACCATTGGAAAACCTGGGAGTACTGGACAGCCAGCTGTCTCGTCCTCCTGTGGGACTCTTCAGAAGTACGCACCCACCGGGGTTCGAACCAGGACGTTCTGGTTATAAGGCAAGCTCGTATACTATTAAGCTCATGATGAAATCCTGTAACCAATCAAGTCCCTACAAACCAACATTTGAATATCGATGAGATGCTCACTAGCGACTGGCTGTATTCAGGTAGGTAGTTACCTGGGGTTCTAGTGAGAAGTCGTGTCCAGTAGGGTGCAGCAGGTCGGGTGTGAAGACAAATACTCACCGAAGACAATGGCTAGGGGTCGCGTTATGTCGTGAATTGGCAGAAGTTAGAATTCATGGGCTGCCGATTAGATAAAGTCCCAGTGGCTCAATGGTCTACAAGCTAGCTCGCCTTGTAACCAGAAGGTCCTGGGTTCGAAACTGCTGTGGGGGATGCGTACTGATGAAGAGTCCCAAACTAGGACCAAACAGCTGTCCAGTACTCCCTGCAGGTTTTCCAATGGTTCTCTAACCAGTGTCAGCTCACAATGAAATCCTGTATTCCGTCATCTCTTTGAGGCCATTTATTTGAAGGTCAGACCATATATCTGTGAATCGTATCCGCCCACAAAAGTCTACTGTGATTGTTTGTTTAGTTAGTCTTTGTTCTTGTTCTTTTCTCATGAGCAAGATGAGTCGGGACGTAAACATTGACGTAAATTTCTGTCTACCAATTTTTGCTATCAGAGAGCTGTCACCACCATAGTACATATATGTTGGGTACTAGCTATCCTATCCTGTTTGATGTCTTAACTTCAAATCATCAAATCTTACCGTTTCTCGAAAAGCAGTAGTATTTCGTATCGGCATTATTTATTATTTTGCAAAGATATATAATGGTTGTGGGCTACAAAGTCTTATGCTGAAATTTTCATTTGCATAAGTTCTCCAAATTCTGCATTTTGGTTCTCCAGTCATGCCTTCTACATTTTGTTTTCCACTATGATCTTTTGTTTCTCCTTTTCACAACTTAATACGTCACTCCACCGCTATTTAGGATTCATTTAGAAGGCAATTTGCATAATATACTACTTATGAATTATTATCAGTAGCAGACGGTACACTACTACACTACCAAATAAAGTTTAATACAGAATTCATTTTAGAAGGAATTTATTAAACCTACAGTCTTACTTTATAAGAAGTAACATCGGAGGATTCATAACACAGCTGAAATTAGGTTAATATATAAACCTACGAACTCAACCGAAGACAATGTGAAGTCGGCTTAAGTATATGAGTGCATTCGTAATCTGCTATTGTTCTAAAAAATTGAAAGTAGCTAAATAGTTTTAGAAATGACCTGATTATTTACTTTTTAGTGAAAGTGAGCTGGTTGAAGGAATCATGCATTCATAAGAGTTAAAGAATTATTGAAAACAATTGGTACTAGACAGCCGTTTCGTCCTAGTTTATCACTCTTCAGTGTAAAGTATTTATGATCCCGATAGGCATCACACTGAAGTCGCGAGGTGATCTCGTTGAATACGATGGAATCCGATAGCCAATGATTTCTGACTTGGGTCGTTTGGCTATTTATATGGAACCAATTAATTCAAATTGAAATATTCACCAGTAATTGAATATGTGATAGGGTTACCTAAAGATATAGACAGAGGTTCTTACCAGGAGGATCCACCAGATAGGGTATGAGAACAGATATTCAATGATGGTATCGACTGATATCAATGCTAAGTATCATGAATTGGCAGAAGTTAGGATACAAGAGCCAGTGGGTTGCGTCTCAGTCGCTGAGTGGTCAACAGGCTTGTCTCGTAAAATGCGTTCCTGGCCTTGTTATTTTGCGACGGGTTGGTCATGATTCGTACGCATGAAGATCCCAAAAAGAAGAAACAACAAGCGTTTCTGTCTCAAGGTTCTCAATGTTTCTACAACTGCTATCAGTCTGTAACCTGACTTGATAGCAAACACATTAAAATGTTAACATTCCTAGTGGGTCTTTTTTATTCCTCTACGTTTACAATGGAACCTAAGCTGCTTCAGACTAGAGACAGTGATGCTAGCCTCAGGTCCAACCTTCCCTCTATACCAGTCTTTATTACTGGCTTATGGAAGTAAAGTAGTGCATTTGTGACTAGGGATTGAACCCCAAAACAGCTGTAGCATGGTTAGCGAGCATTCTACCGCTGTGCCACCGACGCAGTTCCTAGTGGTATTACGGAATTAAAGTAAATTTTTAAAGATGAATCATTACATAACAAATATTTGCTTGAGGTGATCCAAATAAAACTTAGACAGAAGGTTAAGACAATTTTGTTTTATACTGATAATCTGAAGTGACCTACATTCCGTTCTGTGACTCCGTGTACAAAAGCAGTCTAGGTTTTATGTCTAAATTCCGAGACAGATATGGTCATATGCTTAATAATCGCATGTATAAATAAGCTCAGTAGAGAATTGATCAGCTTTGTAATAAATCATATTTTTCAGTAATAGCCTTAATTGCTTTCTACTGAAATTTACTCAGCAGGCGTTCAATCACAATACGTAACTATGAAGTCTTGCCACACTCGATATGCACCAGTAATCGGTTAATCAGTAGCTTCCTTGTTATATAATATACGCGGCATTAAACTAAAGCCTTAAAAATCTACTAGATTAGCTTGTATTTCACTCTTTAGTTTTCTCCTTCTAAACTTAACTCCTCTTGAAGACAACAGTCAACTGAGACCAGTTTTCTTTGATCTCCAAAATTAAAACTGAATATACTGACAGCTGATGGCGATTTGTTCGAATCTCTGTTGAATTCACGAATTTCTTTCATCCACTAAAAAGTTTCCAAGTTTTTTATCATCAATGTTTTGCTTCAAAATTCTTGATGTGCTTGGTCAAACAGTTGTATAATCGACTGAGAACTCAGTCAATTGTCAGCAAACAAATCCAAATCATCACTAAGCCGTAACCACAGGACATAGTGTTCCAATTCTACGATGATCTGTTGTGTAAATACATACCAGATACAGGCAAACAAATTATCACCCCTGTTGTCTGACATTTCTTGTTAAGTTTCAATTGGATTAGTTTGTACATAATTTTCTTTTCTCGATTATTCTAGACAAAAAATGATGATGCGGAAGCGGACAGACTAAAAAGAGACATAGCAGCCTTCTTCATCTGATTGGATTCTCTGAGTTGGATAGTTAATTTGCGAAACCTTCATTACCTGCCCTAAAAAGAAACATCTCAGCAAATACTTCAATCTGAATTGAAGTCAGCTTTTATATTTCGAGTACACTGCTAAGAGTACGGAGTTGATATAACTCTGGAGACTATTACAATATATAGAATTATGCATCAGTGTTGCACAAAGCATTACTGGTAACAGCATGAAAGTTCAGTTAACATTGAGACTTCTGACAGGAAGTCAACACTAAGTTTTTGTTTTCAATGTCTTTAATTCAAAAAAAATTATATGCGTGCATATTATTATTATTATTATGAAAACAGTATATACAACTGAAACGAAAACAATTCAAGTTTAAAAGGTGAAACGATTTTCGTTATATAATATTGCAAATATAATGTGAAATGTTTTTCATAAAACATCTTAAATGTGATTGATATTATTACTAGACTGAAAGTAACTGGGTGGTCCAGTGAGAATTAGCCTTATGTCAACGAGATTAAACCACATGCCCCTCCGACAAATTATAGCAAAAGTTGAAATTGTTTATTTTTATTTATATTTTTATTACAGCTTGATGCCACACCTCATTTTCTGAACAAGTATGTAATTTTCAGCATGTGACATCGGTAGATCGAATTTTGCAGGCCGACCATAGATATCAGATGTGCGTCGGCAGGGGATCGAACCCTGGACCATGTGCATGGTCGGTGAGAGTCCAAACCACTGTGCCACCGACGCACAGCTGCTCTGAACATAAATTGCCTGTCATTATTATTTCTACCATTTGAAAGGGATTTTTTCCATTCAGTGGTGATTTTCATGGTTGAAAAATAACTCCATCTTCGTGTAGATTTCTCTTCAAAATGACACCAGTAACCATTTTGATGTGGTTACGTTCTCGTAGCTGGATGATCAATTCGCGAAACCTCCATTACCCGCCCTAAAAAGAAACATCTTCAGCAAATACTTCAATCTGAATTGAAGTCAGCTTTTACATTTCTCCTCGAGTTCACTATTAGTCATCTCTCCTGGTGGGTGACCTTGAAAGTGACCCTCCGGTTGTTCTTGTGTGTTTTCATACCCTATAGGCTACTTCTATTGTTATTGGTGTTGATTGTTTCCTTGACTTGAACTTCGACCCTTTGTGTGTGAGATTCCCTTCTTATTGGTTGGTAAATTTTGTCGATCCCGATGTGTCTGTTGACTGATGATTCACTGGAATACTAGGAAGGCTTCCAAAAATTCTCTAGTATTCATGGTGTTTCCTCTGTTTGTTTGTCTGTCTAATATGTGGACGTTGATTGTCCCAGTCGAATTGATGTCCGTGGTTGTCTGTATTTAGTAAGACTATATGAGAAAATTGATGACATGTCTTTTGACGGCTAGTTCAATGATCATGCATACAAAGACGAAGAGAGTGTGCAATTTGGCCAATGTAGTTTTTTTCTCAGTCGTTGTAATTCCTTTTGTAGATGATGTTGGTTTTGTGTTCTTTTGTTGTTGAGTCTTTTGGTTGACACAGGGCTGACTGAGTGCAGATATTTTGTTGGTTTATGTGAGATGTTGATTCCTTAAGGTTTGGAGTGTCTTGGAGTGATTTCGGAGATATCCTTCATATTTGGTAGGGGATTTTCTTTGTGCTTTCCTCAGAGGCCTTTGATTTGACAGACTGACTTGGGGGTACATGTCTTTTGATGAAGTTACTCAGTTATCCATTCATAAGACATATTTCTTCAAATTTCCTTAAGTTAGGAGTGCTGCAATGAGACCTAGCTGGCTTTCTTGAATAGTGTTTGTATACAATTCCTTTGTGTGTTATTGGATTGTGGCTGTTGTAATTCAGGAATTAGCCTGTATGAGTTTGTTTCCAATAAACTTGAGTTTCTAATTCCCCTTTGGTTGCTCGCTTGACTTAAGCATTCAGAAATGGGTTTTAGTTCTCAGATCCCTCTTCTCTTGTGAATTTCATGTCATTGAAGGCGCTGTTTATTAAATTGTCAGTTTTATCTAACTCGTTTCTATTGATAATTACAAATGTGTCATCTACGTAAAGTATGAGAATTTTCGGTTTGACCTTTGGTATTGTTATGTTTTCGAGTCTTTGCATCACTGGTTCTGCCATACGACCTGAAATGGTCGATCCCATAATTGTTCCTACCATATAAGGAGGACTTCTCGGAAATAACTACAAGACACTGCAAAGCTTAAGGAATTGATGTCTCACACAAACCACAAAATATCTGCACTCAGTCAGCCCTGTGTCAACCAAAAGACTCAACAACAAAAGAACACAAAACCAACATCATCTACAAAAGGAATTACAACGACTGAGAAAAAAACTACATTGGCCAAATTGCACACTCTCTTCGTCTTTGTATGCATGATCATTGAACTAGCCGTCAAAAGACATGTCATCAATTTTCTCATATAGTCTTACTAAATACAGACAACCACGGACATCAATTCGACTGGGACAATCAACGTCCACATATTAGACAGACAAACAAACAGAGGAAACACCATGAATACTAGAGAATTTTTGGAAGCCTTCCTAGTATTCCAGTGAATCATCAGTCAACAGACACATCGGGATCGACAAAATTTACCAACCAATAAGAAGGGAATCTCACACACAAAGGGTCGAAGTTCAAGTCAAGGAAACAATCAACACCAATAACAATAGAAGTAGCCTATAGGGTATGAAAACACACAAGAACAACCGGAGGGTCACTTTCAAGGTCACCCACCAGGAGAGATGACTAATAGTGAACTCGAGGAGAAATGTAAAAGCTGACTTCAATTCAGATTGAAGTATTTGCTGAAGATGTTTCTTTTTAGGGCGGGTAATGGAGGTTTCGCGAATTGATCATCCAGCTACGAGAACGTAACCACATCAAAATGGTTACTGGTGTCATTTTGAAGAGAAATCTACACGAAGATGGAGTTATTTTTCAACCATGAAAATCACCACTGAATGGAAAAAATCCCTTTCAAATGGTAGAAATAATAATGACAGGCAATTTATGTTCAGAGCAGCTGTGCGTCGGTGGCACAGTGGTTTGGACTCTCACCGACCATGCACATGGTCCAGGGTTCGATCCCCTGCCGACGCACATCTGATATCTATGGTCGGCCTGCAAAATTCGATCTACCGATGTCACATGCTGAAAATTACATACTTGTTCAGAAAATGAGGTGTGGCATCAAGCTGTAATAAAAATATAAATAAAAATAAACAATTTCAACTTTTGCTATAATTTGTCGGAGGGGCATGTGGTTTAATCTCGTTGACATAAGGCTAATTCTCACTGGACCACCCAGTTACTTTCAGTCTAGTAATAATATCAATCACATTTAAGATGTTTTATGAAAAACATTTCACATTATATTTGCAATATTATATAACGAAAATCGTTTCACCTTTTAAACTTGAATTGTTTTCGTTTCAGTTGTATATACTGTTTTCATAATAATAATAAAATATGCACGCATATAATTTTTTTTGAATTAAAGACATTGAAAACAAAAACTTAGTGTTGACTTCCTGTCAGAAGTCTCAATGTTAACTGAACTTTCATGCTGTTACCAGTAATGCTTTGTGCAACACTGATGCATAATTCTATATATTGTAATAGTCTCCAGAGTTATATCAACTCCATACTCTTAGCAGTGTACTCGAATCAGAAAGAAAGGCTGTTTTTAGAGATGGTGTGTTCGTCGACAGTATTGGTTTGTGGGGGTTTGATTGATTGGCTACAGTCTTTCATTATGAATGACATTAGTTAGAGAACCATTGGAAATCCCACAGTGAGTACCGGGTAGCTGTTTTGTTCTAGTTTGGGATTGTTCAGCGCCACGCACCGACCGCTTGATGTTCGAGCCCAGGACCTTCTGATTAGAAGGCGAGCTAGCTCGTAGACCATGAAGCCACTTGAACCCGATCCAATGTTCAGTCCATGAATTCTAACTTCTGTCAATTCACCAAGAAATCGAAATCCTCTAAAGACACTGGATAACTAATTTCAGTTGAGACGGAAATCCCGAGTATCGCAGATCGGCAATTCTAAACATATCGACAAACTGTACTCTCCATCTTATGAAGATATCAGAGTATTCCGCTCACTAGGAAAAGTAATAACATTCACCGATATTATTCACTGTAATTACTTGATGTTTGCGTTAGCCGACAAACAACTTGGTTACTAGTTATCGGATTGGTGAATACATTTCGAACAGGAATCTCTGAAGTCTCGACCGTCTTCTTATCTTCTTGTTACTTGAAGTTTCCGTGAAATTTCCTTAATTTCTTGGAATTTTTATTCAGCGAATATCGACTGAATTCTATTGTCAAATTTGGCGGACAGATTAAATACCTTTTCACCTAGAGATTTTAGAGTGAGCATTGTCGAAACGAATAATAATAATAACGAATAATACTACTTATATATGCCTCTAAGTCTACCTATTGTTATCGCAGTGTGAACAATGAGCGAAATAGTACAACACTACAATGTACATGAGTATACATCGGGGAGGACCATTGAACTCATTTGCCTGTATTCATATTATTTTAAACCATAAGGGAGGAATTTAAGCTTCAACAATTGGCCCACATATTTACCACTCACTACTTTAAATGGATAGTTCATAGCATGATCTTTTCCGTCATGACTAGTTGTGCACACGGATCCAGGATACACTCCTCATACCTGTGTTAAAAAATCCTTCTAGCATCGGTTTAACGTTACAACAGTAGAAAATATCTTATCCATGTGGATTATAGTGAAGTAAAGTTATTAATTTCTTTACAATTTTGTACTTGTTTGAAGTCTAAGAGATTAGCTCAAGAAATTACTGAAGAGTTAGGGTGGCACCTCAGTATTCTTACTGTCGCATGAAATATCATAAATTATTGTTTAAAACGTTCATTTAAACTACCTCAAAGTTAGTCTGTATAAGTATATCTTCCAAGTAAGGTTGTAATTCATAACACGTCAGTGAACTCAGTAGTGTTACAGGATTTCATTATGAGCTGACATTAGGTAGAGAACCATTGGAAAACCTGGGAGTACTTGACAGCCAGCTTTTTCGTCCTAGTTCGGGACTCTTCATCACCATGGATCCACCGGGGTACTAATGCAGGACCTTCTGGTTACAAGGCGAGCCCGTTTGACATTAGGCCACTGAGAATCGATCCAATGGCCCGTTAAATTTTAACTTCTGCCAATTCACGACATAGCGCGACCCCTAATCAATCTTCTAGTGGGAAGTTGTGACCAGTAGGGTGCAGCAGGTCGGGTGCGAGGAAAAACACTCACCAAAGACATTGGCTAGGGTAGCATGGCAGAAGTTAGAATTTACGGGCCATTGGATCGATTCTCAGTGGCCTAATGTCATACGGGCTCGCCTTGTAACCAGAAGGTCCTGCATTAGTACCCCGGTGGATCCATGGTGATGAAGAGTCTCGAACTAGGACGAAAAAGCTGGCTGTCAAGTACTCCAGGTTTTCCAATGGTTCTCTACCTAATGTCAGCTCATGATGAAATTCTGTGACCAATCGAAATCCCTACAAACCAACACTTGAACTCAGTAGTGTACAGTATACCTGTTTTGAACGAACAACACTCAGTCAGCGTTCAACAACTAAAATGTTTTCACTTCATTTTTTTTTGTTTGTTTTCAAAATTTATTCTATAATGTCAAGTAAGCTCTTCCCTGTAGTTTCAAAACTTCAGGCATCAATGTGGAGCCTTTTCAAAACACTCCTGAAAAATTATCATCAACACCTACTCTCTGTTGTCTTGAGGTTCAGCCAGGAAGGATAAGTAGTCAACAAGAACGTCAAATCAACGAAGAACGTATCATGTTCCAAAATATATGCAGAAGAAAAGATGGATTGATTAGATGCACACTAAAGAAACATTCACGTAATCTTACCACACGTCAGACACTCAAGTGGAACTCAAACAGAAAGTGACAAGTTGGAGGTGGTGTGATGAGTGGATGATCGTTTGTAAAGCTAGCGTAAGGTGATGACAGAGAATTAGATGCATTTAGTATGTGTACCGATCAAGTCTTTTTTTGCTTCACTCAAAATCTCCGGATTGAATAACGTAATATTTTTTGCCTTTAAGCTTGTTTCACTATGTCACCACTTAGTGATTTTTTACCTGTACAGATCACATGAAATATGCCGAAAAATTGGTATCAGATGGTTGGAGGCAGTTGGCCACAGGAAGCCCCGCTGCACCTAGGTTTCGTGTTAGTTGGCACTCATCAGCAAGGCGTATCTGCAGTCACCTTGAAGGAAACCGTATTCCTTTCTGAAATTCGAACCCGGGTCACCCAGTAAGTTCTACAGTCAAAGACGTTACCACTGAGCTATTCAGACTCGCGATTGACCTCCCATAGGGCTGCATTGGATGGTTTTTGATTGGACACCCAGCAGCACTGGGTGACGCAGGTTCAAATCTCCGAGAGGACATGAGTTCCCTCGAGGTGACTGCAGATACGCCTTGGTGATGAGTGCCAACTGGTACGAAACCTAAGTCGAAGACCTCCAACCATCTAATACCTACAATTCACAGTACACCATGATGGCGAGCCACCTAGTGCATGGTGGCCACATTGAAAGCTTGACTGATAGAATTCAGTCTGCACCGAAGATAGGACTGGACACATTACACTACTTACTGACTAGTCTCCAATCAAAAACAAAATACAGAGAAATTAAATCACTGAAAACAAGCTCATAAATATTGTTCAGATGTGAACATTTTTACTGTAAAGTTATACAACTTTGGAATGAGTGAATCATTATTATTAACTCGCCAAATGACCATAAATTACTCATCACAGACAATTTGAAGAAAATATTATTGTGTACACAGTGAAATAATAAAAATGTATGAATAGAAATTTATGACTTTGTTCTTGTTTATTCCACTTAAATGATATAAAGAGAATATAAATCACTGTTGTGTTTAAATAACTTGAGAATAAGAGAAATATGTGGTCGAAAATATACCTGAAGTTACATTTTTTGAAATAGCCTTATTTGGTCAGTTCGTCTTCATTATAATTAATATTGAGGTTAAATAGAGTCTTAAAAATATGTCAGGTTTGATTTCTAGGATGAAAAGTTTTCACTGTCGAACTCAGTTAACATTTAACTATATAATTTTAATGAGTGCCCCCTCTTTTGTCGAATAAGCTTATCCAAGTACCTTGTTTCGGTAAAGAATGGTCAAGAGAATAGCATTTATTCACCGAAGTATTTAGAGATAAATGATTAGTCTTCATGTTATACTCTTCAATGATTTCTATTGGATTCCTGTGATAGCTGAAGTTTGTTTTATTCTCTTTTTCACCCATTAACCTTGAATATTTTGATTGGACAGTAGTCTGTAACTAGTGTGATGTGTCTAGTCCCTTCTTTGGAGCACAGTGAATTGTATCAGTCAGATTTTTGATGTGACCACCATTCTAGGTAGCTCGCTATCACGGGACATATTGACCAGATGATATTAGATAGTTGGAGGCCACCTAGGTTTCGTGTTAGTTGGAACTCATCAGTCAGTCAGAAAGGCGTATCTTCAATCACCTTGAAGGAACTCATGTCCTTTCTGAGATTCAAACCAGCGTCACCCAGTGCTGCAGTCAGAGACGTTACCACTGAGCTATTTGGGCTCGCGATTGACCTCCTGTAGGACTGTAGTAGATATTTTGATAGGACATTAGTCAGTAACTATTGTGATGTGTCTAGTCCTTTCTTTGGTGCAGACTGAATTCAATCAGTCAAGTTTGTAAGGCTTCCTGTGGTCGATTGCCCCACACCATCTAATATCATCAAAAAAACCAGTAGCTGGGTGGTTAAAACATTTCAAAATGAGATGCGCTTTGAAAAAGGTGTGAGTTGTTTTATGGTAGAATGCTCACTAGTCATTCAGTAGTTCTGAGTTCGATTCCTGGCTGAAACACTCCATATGACGCCTAGTCTCCTAGCCCGTAATAAGCCGGAAAGGAGGACAGGTTAGGTGTGGGACTAGCGGTCTTATACTGTGAAAATAACACCAGCCATGTGGTGTGACCTGTACTCTACTTTCTGAAATCTCTTCCATCGGCCTTCTAACTATCCAGAAACTTTCGTTTTCTCTTCACATCCTCTCCTCTATGTCACCCTCGGACCCACCTATAACTCCTCACCTTCCACTCAGGTTCCAGTCGACTATCTCTACGTGTGCTGTAAATTCAAATCAACCAGAAAATAAATATTTAACCTCAAACGTAAGAAAAAGCAGCTTATTAAGTTGCAAGGCCGCATGAACTGAAGCCACGTGTTACTGGTATATATTTTTATAATATGTGTGTTTGTTGACAGTCTGTCCTTGGTGATATACATCCATATAATATGTGTGTTTGTTTGACAGTCTGATATATTTTACTATGTATACATGGATCGATATTCCATTATAATTAGCCAATCATGTTAAGACTGTCTATTGATTTGTTCATTTTGAATATTCGCTCACACACTTGTGTTCACACACTTGTTCGGACATTCTATATATTTTTGCTCTCACACTCTTGTGTGACATTTGATTCTCCTTGTGTTTGGAAAATAGAAGTATCATCGCAAACCTAGTGGTCTTCTGATTTCCGTCTTTCTTGCGTCAGGACTATTAAATTCTCGACCAGTACATAACAATAATTTGGCGACGGGGAAAACTATGGATCCTTCTAAATTGGAATTACTATTTGAACGACAAATGAAATTAATGGAAATGTTCGTCAACCAACAGACTGGTCCAACTTCACCTTCAAGCAATCCAATCATACCATGCTACCATCTGTCGACGGCATTGTGAATAGTATTTCACAGTTCAATTATGATCCAGATGCTAATGTCACTTTTGACACATGGTATCAACGTTATGAGGATTTATTCACTGTTGATCTCGCCTCACAAGACGATGCTTGGAAGGTGCGAGTGTTGTTACGTAAATTGGGTCCGCAGAATATGAACGGTACTGCAACCTAATTTTACCCCAGAAACCACGTGACAAGTGTTTCGATGATACAATAAAGCTGCTGCGTGAACATTTTGGAGACCACTCCTCATTATTCAGCATACGTTATCGTTGCCTCAAGCTGACAATGAATGAAAATGATGATTTTCTTACTCACGTTGGCACAGTCAACCGAGAATGTGAGAGATTTCGACTCAGGTCCTTAACAGATGATCAATTCAAAGCCTTGATTCTCATATGCAGTCTTCAATCTCCTCGTTTCACAGATATCCGAACTCGACTGCTCAATCAGCTAGAACAAAATCCTAAGTTAACATTACATGACATAGCTGATGAATATCAACGGCTGATTAATTTGCAGAAAGACACACACCTGGTCGAATCAACACCTTCGAGAAGCTCTGATATTCATGCATTACGAAAGAGCAAAAATCTCTCATCATCCACTCCTGACCCACCTTCTCCTAATGTTCCGCGGAAATCTACACATACTCGTCCAACTTCACAAAATACTGCAAAGAAGACCCCACCATCACCATGCTGGCATTGTGGCGCGTGGCACTTTGTAAAGTCTTGTCCATACAAAAATCATCGTTGCAGCAAGTGCAAAATCATTGGTCATAAAAATGGTTTTTGTCAGCCACGCAAACCCAGATATCATAATCCAGCGAAAGCTCGACAAACTGTTGGTCCTAAATCTCCAAGGAGATCATTGAGTCTACTCGCAACCTGTCAAGTCACAACACCAGGTATGCGGAAATATATTGACCTTCAGATGAATGGTCATGATACACGTCTGCAGCTAGATACCGCCTCTGATATTACTGTTATATCAGAGAAACTTTGGAATAATATTGGCAGACCACCAATCGCAAATACTTCTCAGACTGCTGTCAGCGCCTGTGGTGGGCGGCTCAAACTAATTGGTGAACTCAAATGTTCTGTTTCTTCCGCAATACCAAATTCACAGGAATTTGCTACGTCACCAAGAGTGATTTAAATCTTTTGGGACTTGATTGGTTCGATCGTTTGCATCTGGCTGATGTCCCACTAAATTCGCTATGCAATGCAGTCAAGAAGCATAAAATGTCAGACAATTCCGGACGAAGCCGAAGCCGCAAACCCAACAGGCAGACGAAACGACAGACGTCAACAACAAGCTCAAAGGTTCCAGATAAACCCCCAGGAAAACACCTACTAATCATCAATCTTCTCAAAAGGGGAGGTGATATATATCCATATAATATGTGTGTTTGTTGACAGTCTGTCCTTGGTGATATATATCCATATAATATGTGTGTTTGTTTGACAGTCTGATATATTTTACTATGTATACATGGATCGATATTCCATTGTAATTAGCCAATCATGTTAAGACTGTCTATTGATTTGTTCATTTTGAATATTCGCTCACACACTTGTGTTCACACACTTGTTCGGACATTCTGATATATTTTTGCTCTCACACTCTTGTGTGACATATTGATTCTCCTTGTGTTTGGAAAATAGAAGTATCATCGCAAACCTAGTGGTCTTCTGATTTCCGTCTTTCTTGCGTCAGGACTATTAAATTCTCGACCAGTACATAACAATAATTTGGCGACGAGTACATAATAGTTACACATGTCTAGTCTCCTTCATCCATGTCTAGCAATGTTGGCTTATTTGGGATTGTGTTTTAAAAGAGTTAGGGATAACCAAAGTGAAAGCTGGCATCAATTCATTTGAGTCTTTTGCCATTGGTTTGATCCATGTTAGGAAGTCTAGATTGGAAAGCTGGTCGAGATCCTCGAGACGTGAAGAATCAATGACTGGAGACTACTAGTAATATGTTTTAAAGTCGGTCTGAACGATGCATAGGCATAGACTCTTTTTATTTTCCAAAATCCATAACATCACTATTCTGTTTCCCGTGAATTTCTGATAATATTAGTTCTTTCGAATTTATCTTCTTCTTTTCTCTTCCTCTGTGTGCTACAAAGAGTATGACAACTTGAATCGCCACACTTCGACGCAAATTTCACTGTTAAAGGTCAGTCAGACAAATGTTGTAAGAATTAGTTAAACTAAGGACTGGATGGCCGGACGAAATCCCCTCAGAACTATTGAAGATAGAACCAGAGACATCAGCGAACCTGACGATACCACTACTGAAGAAGGTTTGGAAAGAGGGCAAGGATACTTATTCAAACTGCCAAAGAAAGGGAACTTAGGTCAATGCAAGAACTGGCGCGGCATGATGTTCTCGTCCATCCCAAGCAAAATACTAAGCTGCATCATCCTGGAGAGAATCAAACAAGCCAACCTGGATGAAAAACTTCGACCGGAACAGGCTGGATTTAG
Source organism: Trichobilharzia regenti (assembly GCA_944472135.2). Classification (NCBI taxonomy): domain Eukaryota; kingdom Metazoa; phylum Platyhelminthes; class Trematoda; order Strigeidida; family Schistosomatidae; genus Trichobilharzia; species Trichobilharzia regenti. The sequence goes on from OX235264.1 coordinate 101,430,385, forward strand.
GAGAAACAAGTCATGCATCGATCAAATCGCAAAATTACGGATCATCATTGAACAAAGCTTGGAATGGCAATCACCTCTCGATCTCAACTTCATTTATTTAAAAAGGTCTTCGATAGCGCAGCGTCAATGGAGAGGTGATTTGGCAACTACTTCGCTACTACAGGGTGCCACCGACAATTATACATCTCATCCAACAGTTTTATGACAGTGCTGCATGCCAAGTAATCCACAACGGGAAACTCACGGAAGCCCTCGAAGTGAGGACGGGAGTGAGGCAAGGCTGCCTACTATCGCCAATGACTTTACCGATTGCAGTAGATTGGATAATGTGACAGGCAGTGGCGGGCAGCGAGGAGACAGGTATAAAATGGGCCCACACAAAATACTTGAAGGATCTGGACTTCACCGATGGTGATATATGTCTGATTTCCCACAAATTGGAAGATATACAAATGAAAAGCAAAACATTGGTAGAAGTAGCACCCAGAGAAGATGGGGCTCCACGTGAACATAGGCAAAACAGAAGTAGGTGATGAAGATTCCTAGCCAACAGCAACAGCAAGAGCACCAACAACAGACAACAATGAACATGAATGGGAGGAATCTGAAAGAGGTGACCACCTTTACGTACCTTGGAATCACAGTTTCAAATGCAGGTGGACGGAATTGATGAGGATATCAAAGCGATGATCGGGAAAGCAAGGCAGGTTTTCATTTCTCTCAAGTCTGTGTGGAGATCAATAGCAATCAGCCTGAAAAATTAGATCCGGATTTTCGATAACATTTTGAAGTTTGTGCTACAATGCTGATCAGAGACTTGGCGAGTCACGAAGGACACTTCGAACAAACGATAAACTTTCATCAACATATATCTTCGCTCACTACTAAAGATCAAATGGCTAGAAAAGACCAGCAACAGGGATTTCTGGCAATGATTGAACCAATCAGGAACCGATTGACCAACAAATATGCGGAAATAAATGTAGGTGAATTGGCTATACTCCAAGAAAACAAGGCATCTAGTGACATTACACTCCAGGCCATCGCTCGAGTGTAACCAGAATTGGCGGCGGCGAGTTGGTCGTCATTACGAGAGTGACATGGAGAAGGTCATGTGAATAGGGGATGTGAAAGGATGTGTGCAGACGTGGAGCTAGGTGAAAACGTTGGAAAAGAACCGGATGCAATGGAGACGTGTGGCTGAATCCGTATGTTCCTCAAGGAAATAAAGAAGATAGTATTAATAAGGATTAGAAGTTTACATTATTAGTTAGTAAGTCACAAACTTCAAGTCTCAAACTTAACTCAATAGTAAGAATACATTTTCTTTGTTTGGAGGGTTTCCTCCTGAGCTGATATCAGTATGTGAACCATTGGAAAACCTGGGAATAATGGATAGGTGTTTCGTCCTAGTTTGAGACTCTTCAGCAACACGCCCAATTATCCATAGTCTTTCAAGTCAGCTTTTCTTGGAGAGTTTTTTCCTGGCTGAAGATTCTTCATGTTTCAGTCTTATTAAAAAGGGTGCTTCATTTATTTTTGTTCTTTGTTTTTCAATTTAAAAATGAGGCACTAAAGAAAGCATTTGCTTTTGTTATTGTTGTAGCTGTTTTTGAATTGTTCCAATATTTCAACATATATATATTCATTATTTGTCTATCATGTTTCATTTCTTTCATTTAATCACTTTAACGAGACATTCCCATTTTGTATTGCATGGTATTCAATTAATTGAATATGACTCATTTTATCTTGTAACAATCTATTGAAGCTATGCAAAAATAGTCTGACTAAAAGCGTGAATTTTAAAAAGCTAAAAGTGAATCAGAAGTGAAGTATTTAGTCAGTAAAATGTTACATTATATGTTATATGTGAAGGCCAGTTGCTTTTGTGATTTGTTCATTCTTTCACAGCTTTTCTCTACAGGATTGATGATATTAGGTAGTTGGGGGCAATCGGCCACTGGAAGCCCCGCTTCACCTAGGTTTCGTGATTACTGGCGCCCACCAGTTAGTTAGAAAGGTGCATCTGCAGTCACTTTGAAGGAACTCTTGTCCCTTCTGAAATTCAAACTCGCTTCACCTTCTGCTGTAGTCAGAGAGGTTACCATTGAGCTATTTGAGCTCGTGATTCACCTCCTGCAGGAGCGTATTAGAAACTTTGATTGAACACTAGACAGTAACTAGTGTGATGTGTCTAGTCTTTTCTCTGATGCACGGTGAATTCTATCAGTCAGGTTTTGCAATGTAGCTCGCCATGATGGTACACATTGATTTGATGATATTAAATGGTTGGAAGCAATCGGCCACAGGAAGTCTTCGACTAAGATTTCGTGCTAGTTGGCCTATAAGATTTCATTGCCTCCACGTATATAGTCTTCTTCATGCCATCCTCATACACAGGTTTAACTCTCCTTTCCCCCGTTCAGTTTCCACTAGACAGTCATGAGAGTGATATCACTTGATTGACTCTTTAGTGAGTTTTCAATCCATCTCTATTTCTTTCTGCATATTTGCTGGGTAATAGGTTCTTAGTTGATTCGTTGAGCTGGCAGAATCCTATTCTGTTTATACCTTTCTGAGCTTACGACTGGTTATAAAACCAAAAATCAAGGCAAGGTTAACAACTTTATATAATCAGACATTATTGTTAGCTAAAAAATTGCACACAGACAAAGAATACTGCTTTTAATGTGTTGTGGTTTCTGAGCTGAATAGTCAATCTGCGAAGCTTTCATCGCCCGTCGTACTAGGCTACATCTTCAGTTAATACTTCAATTTGAATCGAAGTCAGCTTTTAGATTCCTCCACGAGTTCACGATTAGTCATCTCTCCTGGTGGGTGACCTTGAACGTGAACCTTTCTTTGTTTTCTGCGTTTGCACACCCTCTAGCCTACTTGTATTGGAAGTGATTGTTTTCTTGACATGAACTTTGACCCTTTGTGTGTGAAATTCCCTTCTTATCAGTTGGTTGGTAAATTTTGTCAATCTCGATGTGTCTATTGATTGATGATTCACTGGAATACTAAGGAGGCTTCTGAAAATTCTCCAACATTCTTGGTGTTTCTTCTGTCTGTTGGTTGTCCCAGTCAAACTGATGTCCGTGGTTGTCTGTATGTAGTGAGGCTATATGAGGAGTGGACGTCATGTCTTTTGACGGCTAGTTTACTGATCATGGATACAAAGATGAGGAGGATAGGAGTCCACTTTGTCCAATGTAGTGTTTTTCTCAGTCATTGTAATTTATTTTGTAGATGATGTTGATTATGTCCTGTTTCATTGTTGAGTCTTTTGGTTGACACAGGGCTGGCTGTCTGAGGGAATTGACTTCGTTGGTTTGTGTGAGACGTTAATTACTAAAGGTTTGAAGAGTCGTGTAGTGATTTCTCAGATGTCCTATATATACGGTAGAGAGACTTTTTGTGGTTTCCTTGAGGGCTTTTGGTTTGATAGGTTGGCTTGGGGGTATATGTCTTTTGATGAAATTCCGTGGATATCCATTTTCTTCCATTACAAGAATACTGCTTGAATATTTTAAAATGTTTGAGTAAATGAGATGTGATCAGAACAAATTTACTTACATTTCAGTTTTTTTTCAACTTGAATGAATGTATTTTGTATGCAACACGGAGAGTAAAGGTTAAGCTTCAAATTTTCGGTAGCGATGGTTTTGCTTTTCCACGGGCTGTAGCTGCTAGCCTCGAACCCAACAATCCCATTTAACCGGGCTTACTAACGGCTACTCGAAACCTAAGAGTCTACGGGTGGCTAGTAATCAAATCCAGGCCACATATATGCTTGAGTAGCATTCAACTCTTAAACAACCAACTTACGAGGTGTCAACTATGACTCAATTTTTCCCCGCAGCTGGTTATATCTGATTTGTATAAACCTATTTAGAGAAATGTTGCCAATTACATCAGATTTTATTTATTGTTGCTTTGTATGTGTTTTATCGATTTTTATTTCATACAACTGGAATATTTCTTGTAAAGTTTGCAATACTGTACGCACAAAAATGGCTTCCTATTACTTGCTTCGATCCTCACCCATTGCAAAAATGTCATTCAGGTAATTACTCTGCCTTATTTTTTGACATTACTAATAAACACAATCATATACAGACCACCAATATATAGTTGGTCAACCACAAATATCCACTATCTCTGCATATATTATAGACACTGTCATAAGAATATTATTACAGTATAATGGATTTTGAACACTTTTCAGGATAAACATTCATCTGTCTATTCACTCAAGAGACTAAAATACAAAGATTTCCTATAGTTTGGTTTGTAGGGGTTAGTTTTGTCTTTACGAGTTGATCACGGATTGATATCAGTTAGAGAACCATTGAAAATCAGGGAGTACTGCAAGACAGCTGTTTCATCCTAGATTGGGAATCATCGGCAGTACACACCCACCGCCAACAGTGTTCGAATCCAAGACCTTCCGGTTACAAGGCAAGGTAGCTCGTATAGCATTCAGCCACTAGGACCCGACTCAGTGGCCAGCCAATGAATTCTAACTTCCATCAATTCGCGATTTAGCGTGACCCCAACCAACCAACTAACCCTTACAAACCAAACTATAGAAAACTAATCTGATGCTCACTAGTGACTTGTTACAGGATGGGGTTTCCTGGAGTCAGTTCTAGTGAGAAGTCGTGACCAGTGAGTTCCATTAAGATGTCACGTGTGAGGATGGATATCCCACCTACGACAGTGGTTGGGGTCACGGTAAATCACGAATCAGTGGAAGTTAGAATTCATGCCCTGGCCATTGAATCGGGTCCCAGTGGCTGAATGGTATACGAGGTAGCTTGCCTTGTAACCGGAAGGTCCTGGGTTTGAACCTTGGTGGTGGTAGCGTACTGCCGATGATTCCCGAACTAGGGTGAAACAGCTGTACAGTACTCGTTGTTGGTTTCAGTGGTTCTCTAACTGATGCCAATCCGTGATCAACTCGTAAAAATGAAGTATAAAGAGTTCGTTTCAATGAATAAAATGCAGCACGCAACAAATTTCGGGATAGTTGGAAGTGGAAAACTCCTAACTTCTGAGATATTTATATCGACCGGGTTTTAAAACTTTTGTCACTAAATGTTGCAGAAAGAAATTTTACCATACTAAAACAAACATTATCATTAAATGTTAGAAAGAGTAGAAAGTTAAGAACTTATGTTTCTGACTATTAGTCATCATTAACAAGATGCAGCTACAGTCTTCAGGACACTCTAATTTTCCTTTCGAATACCTCGAGATGCATTAAACATAAATTTAATGCTGTATTTGGGATGATATCTCTAGATTTCTGATAATTAGTTGCGGTACATTCAGTTGTATAACATAGGTATTCCCTTAGCTTATGTACGCTGATTACGGGATATTCGTAAATGCACGGCATGCACAGTAAGTGAAAAATACTTGATAAATAGATTTTCGCGATATGAATCTGGTTGTGAAACTGTTATGTGACTGTGGTCGTAAATGGTCTTCAATTTCAGAATTCTTGATATGCGATCAACAATAATATAAAAAAAACACAAAAAATGAGATAGTGAATTAACTACCTAGGTAATTCTACTCACAGAATTGCTAGGGGTTTAATTGATTTCATGGAAGATTACAAAGTAATGTTACTTGGAAAATTAATAAAGTCCATTTAAGAGTACTGGATAGATGTCTCGTCCTAGGTTATAACTACTCGGCAGCATGCACCTATTACAACATATCACAGGGCTGTCAAATAAAGCACCTTCAGATTACGAGGTGAACCCGTCAACCATTCACGCAATGAGGCGGAATCCAATGGTTTATGAATTCTTAATTGGACCAGTTAACGAGTGGTTTTCCTTCCGCTCTACTTGGTAGATCTTGCAACATCGATATAAGAATAGAACTTGTGCACTGTGGTAGAGTATAATTCCATTGTAGGTAAGATTTATTTTGATAAAGTCTCACAGTGTTATACAGTCATATTTACTGTTGACGTTTGAAAGTTTCACACGACTATCTAACTTTGTTTATATAATTTCATTATTTATCGTCTCTGGAATTGATTGGTAGTCGTATTTTCCATATTTCCTGTATGAGTGATGAGTCATTCGTATTGCATGTGCTGAATGTAGACTCGATGAAGAAGGACTCAGTAATTAACCTCTCTCTCCACCTACCTAGATTACTTCTTATAACTTTAACCTTCTCCCACCACCCTGTTGTGTGGTTGTCTGTTATTGTATGCAGTGTAATTGCTGAGCCTCAGGGTCAACCATTGTAATCTTAGCTAAATTCTTATGTTCCAACAATTTGACTATCCCCTATCTACTAGTTTGACCTATGTAGTTGACACAACTCACAGTCTTTGCATATCTCTAGCTTCTTGACATATATATACTCACTAGTGAAGGGAATAAAATTCACTTTTGAATCTGAAAATGAACAATGAGAATTAACCGTGTTAGATTGTAAAACAAAACGTATAGAATAAGGTAACCTGCACACTAGCGTTTATAAAAGGGCAACGGATTCTAATAGATATTACACTTTAATTCATTTCATTCGTTAACTGTTAAGGCAGGCTTAGTTAGGTGTCTAACAAACCGAGCAGTAGCACTATGTAGTACAAAAAAAGACCTAAATGATGAAATAAAACAGATAGGAGATGCGTTGGTATCAAATAACTATCCTATTGGGTAAAGTATACTTTTTTCGAATGTATGATCAATATAAATGAACAAACGGCTGTTTACAGAAAAAAGTGTTTTGAAGAAATTCGTGACCTTTCACAAATGTAACTTTCAAATAATTAGGTAGAAATCGGTACAAATAAAGACTATTTCAGGTGATTTGGATGACGAATTCCGTCATGATTCCTAATCACAAATACCTTCGATTCAATGTCCATCAATAGCATTTTATTGACGGCGAAAGTTGACAAGTAAGCATTTGTAAAAGTTAGTTCACCTTTGAAGTTTATGGGTATGATATAAGTTTATTTGTCTAATTGGCAATGAAGAGGAATTAGATAAGAGAGGAAGGACAACTTCTTACGTTGATTCTGAGTTACATAACAAGAATCTAAAAAGAAAGTAGTTTCAAGTTTTGTCTAAATTAAAATCAAACTTTTTCTCTCACATACCTCTATGTCTCCATATATCCCGATTCTTTGAGTTTGTTGTCAACTAAATCATGTACTATTTGATTCCAGTTTGGTCTAGAGTTGATATCTGTTACAGAACCATTAGAAAATTACGGAGTAATTGGATATCTACTTCGTCCTTGTTTCAGACTTTCCAGCAGTACGCATTCATCGTAGCTCGACACACAGGACTTCCCGGTTATACAATCAGATAGACACAATTCAATAGTTCATGAATTCCAACGTCTACACCAATTCACGATCAATAAAGTGTTTAAAAGAGAGCCGCCTGTAATTTGACTCGTTAAAAGACAGGTTCATATATGTGTAAAACTTAGGCACTGTGGTAGTAAATAATTCCATATTAGTTCGCTTATTAGATGTATCATACAGTGAAACAGTATTATTTACTGGAGGACAAGGTTTCGAACAAAATTTATTCTTTATAAACACATCAATTATTATCAAGCGTCTTTGAAACTTAAGTTTTATAGTTTTCTCTGCTCTCTTCTACTTGTCGTCATTGGATTAGTGAAATTTTCCAGATATCCGACTGGACAGGTATGGAATCATTCATATTACACGTGTTTGTAGTTGATTTGATAAACAAACCTTCAGTTATCAATCTTTTCCTCCACCCTGTGACATTAGATTTTAAAATTGTTAGCTTATTGCATCCATCCTATTGTATGGTTATGTTTAATTGCGTGTAGTGCTACAGCTGAACTCTTCTCTAGATTCCTTATCTTACTCAGGTCATCTAATCTAGACTTCGCAAGGTTTTCACGCTCAGCTAGTCTGACTGCCCTTGTTCTACTACTTTGACCTATGTATTTGACCTGACAATCATTGTAGGCAGGGTATTAGATAAACTGAATTGTTTTGTTTTATTGGCTTCACAGGATTGATCCTTTAAGCGACAAAGCTTGTTTCTATTTGATTTTGTGGATTTGAATGCCAGTCACTTTTATTCCTGCCTTGTTAAGAATTCTCTGTAAGAACTACAGTTTTAGCAGGATAAAATGGTACCATCTTTTATTTCGTTGCCTTCTCGTCAGCTGCTTACATGGCAAAGACATTATTAAATATATCTACAACAACAATTTTAACATACTTGCACAGAGTTGAGTTTAAACAAAAATCAATCGATCAATATACTCATACACTAAAAATATATACATATATAAATATGCAATATTAACCACTATTCCGAACAATAATAATCAAACACAATGGAAACTTTTAGCATTTCACATTCGGAGGAAAGAGAGGTGAAATTATCCAGTTACCAGGGCAAAGAAAGGCTGATAACCGCTTCTTTCTGGACGCATAAATCAGGTTTCATGCGCTTGATGGAAATGGCTTCAGCAAACTTAAGGAGAATTGAGCTATTTTGCTTATTGATAATTTTGAACGACTTTTCAACGTCCACCTCATGACCCGTGTCGAGAAGATGCCTGGTGATGGCACTGTTTAAAGCATTTGTTCCCTTTAGACGTAAGCTTTTTGGTACATGTTCAGAAAATCGTAGATATGCCCTTCTTTCTGTCCTTCCAATGTAACTGCTCCCGCAGATACATGTAAATTTGTATACACAGTTGGAGGTAACATGAGAAGGATATCTATCGATTTTTGATTGCACCAAAGAGCAAGTTGTTCGATAGACGGGAACGAGCTTAGCTGCAGGATACGCTATGGCTAGTGATGTACTCAGCCTTCTGTTGATCATCACTGCAATATTTTCACCTTTATAATCAAGCTGAAGGTAGACTGGCTTTTTTTCCACTGTGATTTGTTTTACTTTTGTGACTTCAGATCTTCCATACTTGTTGATGAACCTTTGAGGATACCCATTTCTCTTCAATATATTTTCAAGGAACTCAAACTCCTTCTCTAGTTTCTCTGTAGAGCATATTCTCCTCGCTCTATAGTACAAAGTTTTGACTAGACCACGTTTAAAGCTATGTGGACAAAAGCTATTAAAATGCAAGTATTGTCCTTTCCATGTGGGCTTTCGATAAATTGACTTTTGAAGACTACCGTCTTCTAGGCGTTCCATGGCTATGTCGAGGAAGTGAAACTTTCCGTCACTTTCGTGTTCCATAGTGAAGTCAATATTGGCGTGTGCACCATTGAATAATCTTAGTAAGTGTGAAGCATGACTTTTATTTTTGCACACTATAAATGTGTCATCAACATAACGACAGTAGGAAGATGTTTCGTCGATTGCATGCTTCAGCTTTGTTCTTTCAAGGTTAGACATGAATATATCTGCTAAAACAGGGCTAAGTGGACTGCCCATAGCTACACCATCTATTTGGCGGTAAAACGTGTTGTCAAATAGGAATTGCACATCCATGGTGCACATAAGCAGTAGGCGTTTGAATTCAGACTCTGGGAGTGGGAGAAGATCGGACTGCTGACAGATGATTTCAATGGTTTCATTGACTGGAATCATTGTGAATAGGGAGGTTACATCAAGAAAAAAAGAAAATAGTAAGTACTTCAAGTTCTAAAAATAAACTATTTGTTTTGTTGAATCAATGGTGATAAGTGAAGTAATTACAATTGACATTGACCTTTCAATTAATCTTGTGTAACCTATACCGATGTATATATATATATATATATATATATATGCAATGACACAAAAATTACTTGGACACGTGAATGTACTTTTTTTCAATTTTTATTTTCAGTTTTAGCGGTCATAGCGTTTGATTGTAACACTGCACATTTGAAGTGTTCACTGGTTGTTCCAGTTTCCTGTACCTGTATAGATAAATATATATTACCGGTATGATGTATTCTGTTCCTTTTATACCTGACGTTTTCCTCTTCTACTAAATGTGTTACATAACTCATGTGATTCGCTTAAAACCACTTCCTTTTTTACAAGATAATTGACATGTAATGTCACATGAAGAAAGTATTTAATTTTTCATGGAAGAGGAAGATAAACATTTGAAGATAAGCCGCTACACTTTAGGTACTGACTTTACCTTGAATTCTCGAGATTTTTAAGGCACTGATATTTATCCAAAAAATAAATCAACTTATGAAAGTGGCAGTGTTAGCGAAACAGTAAGAGAAGTCCTCTCGATGTACTCCTAGCCGACTGCTTCATAGTGAGTCTTGTAAATAACATCCTTAATACCTTGTTAGGTCAACTGCACTTATACAGGAGATACGTTCATAATCTGTGACGAAAAATCTAATCAAGATTCTCTCCTCAAAACCTTCAACGTAGTGCACTCATTGATGAAATTCACCTAAGAACGCGAATCGAACAACGCATTCCTATTCCTCGATGTGCTACTAACCAGAAGATACGACTGTACGGTCCAAAGATCGTGATATATCACAAGCCAACATGGACTGGACAGCTGTTTATCAACTTCTAGAGCTTTGTCTCACTGATCCGAAAGAGAAAGCTGGTATGTACATTGCGTTCAAGGATCAAAAAATCTGCTCGGTAGACATGGTAGAGATAGAATTAAATTTATTATGTGAAACTCTACTAGAGAATGGGTATTGACCAAGATTTATAGACAAAAACATGAAGGAGAAGCCTCCGGTGTCAAACATTACAACGGTTCCTAAGAAGACTCTCTGCATGAACCTAGAATTCAAAGGGGATGTTGCGGCGGAAATTCTCAGAAACAGCCTTTCTAAATGTCTGAAGAAGACATTTCCAACAGCCACCCTACGTATCATATCCTCCCGTAGACACTAAACTTACGCTAAGGACAAGATACCCCTTTTGACCACTTCAGTGTGTATTTATCAGTTTACTTGCTCGTGTGGAGCAAGGTACATCGGCCATGCGCAACGTCAAGTCTACAAACGTATTCTGGAACACTGTCCAGTTTGGTTAGCCAGAGGAGAAAAGAAGAATAGCAGAAGCTCTATCCTCGAACGCCTTGTCATCTCCGGACATCGAGCACCCCCACACGAATGCTTCACAGTGGTACACAGAGTCCCTCAATATCGTACAAAAGGACTTCACATACGCCATCTGTACATAGCTGAGGCATTAGCTATTCGTGACCTAAAACCGGACATGTGCATACAAAAACGATACATACATTCTCTAGCCCTACCATGACCAGAGTGAAGTTCTTACTACAGTTTTGCTTCTTTCCTTCATTATGTAAGTTCCCTATTATTATCAGTATTATTATTATTGTTATTAATACTTTTATCACCATTATTATTCCCATCATCCACATTTTATTACCACTCTATTACTGTTTATTAATAACATTTCCTTTTTATACAGATTTTATGCAAAAACACTCTAACGCCTTTCCACTAGTTCCTGTTCATTTCACACGAGCCTATTGATTAGTCATTATCTCACACTTATTACGTTATGCCAATATCTGCCTCCTTTCTAACTTACAGTTAGTCATCCCTTCTTACATCTTACATTATGTAATACATTTTTCAAGGAGAAAGTTTACCAGTACCTGATCGGTCTAAAGATTTCTTTGTTTAATATGATCACGATTCTACAGCAGCTTATGAAAATGAATCGTCGAAAAGAAAATTTTCTTCGTTGTTTGTGCCTTTTTCTTATGACTCAATATGAGAAAGAGAAGTGACCACCTGTGAACTGTGGGTTCCATCAAGTTCCATTTGAGGACAAATACTTGTTGACGATTGATACTGGTTAGCTAGCGGTGGTGTTATGTATCTCGCTCGCCAACTGTTGGAAGTCAATAATAATGAGACATTGGATTCCATCTAATTGGCTGAGATGGTCTGCCCACATGCTTTCATCTCTTCTTCACATGACCTCCTCCAAGTGACTCTCTCATTGACAACCAACTCGCCACTTCCCACTCGGGTTCCACTCGAGGGCTCGCCAGTGATGTCACTTGATGGTTTCCTCAGAGCATGGTCAATCCGTCTCCATTTCCTCCTGCATATTTGTTTCACAGTCGCTTCCTGCTGGGTTGGTTCGCTCCCACAGATCTCTGTTGTTAGTCTTTTCTGGCTTGTCATCTGATCTTGAGTATTGAGAGAAGACAGCTGTTAATGAAGGTCTGTAGTTTGTTTGAGATGCTCTTTATGACTAGCCAAGTCTCTGATCCGTATAGTAGCACTGACTGGCTTCACATTGGAGTTGAAAATCCGGATCTTATCTTCAATTTCATGCTGAGTGCTGTTGACCTCCACACACACTTGGGAGTGATGAAAGCTTGTCTTCCTTTTACCGATTCTGGCTTTGATATCCTCGTCAATTCCGTCAGCCTGTAGTTGAAACGACGCTTCTCGGGTAGGTAGGTAAAGGAGGTTGTTTCTTTCAAGTTCCTCCCATTTATACTCGCTGAATGTTGTCTGTTGTTGTCGCTGCTGGCCAGGAATCTTCATCACCTCTGTTTTCTCTATGTTCACTTGAAGTCCTATTTTCTTTGGTTGCTTCTTCTGCCAACTTGTTGCTTTTCACTTGCATATCTTCCAGTCTGTGGGAAATCAGACATATATCATCGGCGAAATATAGATCCTCCAAGTTTTAGTGTGGGTCTGTTTTATGCCTGTTTCGTCGCTGCCTGTCACTGTCTGTCGAATTATCTAATCTACTACAATCAGGAAAATCATCAACGATAGTAGACAGCCTTGTCTTACTTCCGCCCTTATTTCAAAGGATTCCGTAAGTTCCCCGTTGTGGATTACTTGGCATGCATCATTGTCGTACAGCTGTTGGGTGAGATGTATAGTGGTCGGCGGCACTCCGTAGTAGCGAATTATTTTCTAAATGACCTCTTGATCAACGCTGTCGAAGGCCTTTTCAAAGTCGATGAAGTTGAGTGAGGTGGAGAGGTGACTGCCATTACAAGCTTCATGAAAATATTTACATAGAAATTTCATGATAATCATTTTGTTTCAAAAAGCACTTGTCATATTGTTTTTGAAAGTATTTATATTTTACATATGGAAAAGATGGAATTAAAGGGAAATAAAAACAGATTATTTTGTCAATATTTTAGCCTTTCATCAATGATACTGGTTATATTACAGCGGTCATTGTTATCTGGGAGACATAGCTTCCATTGATTCTATCACTACACTGTATTTCTGTCTAGAAAGCAACAAATGAGTTATCGTTTCAATTGAGCTATATTGAAAAACCATAAGCATGTGAAAACAATAAAATCTGGTCAAATAATTAATCATTGAGTATGAAAGAGAAGGGAATTACTAAGGAAACAGGTAGCCAGAAGCATACGTAGAAGACTGTGGCTATGAAACACGACCTGATAGAAGAGCCAAAATGAATTAACTCTAAAGATAAAGTGTGGAAGAGAATGTGTACTACCAGAACCTGTGTAGGTTCACTAAAACCCTTTCAAAAGTGGAAAGAGTCATATACTGTTACAAAGAGGTATGTCTGTCTGTCTGTTTTCAACATAGAACTTTCCACCGATGTGCAGCAGTTCCAATTGCCACACTCCCAAAGCAAGAGAAGAAAGTGGAAGAAATGCATAACAGAGGCATTAAACAGAGGTGTGAGACAAAAGGAATAGTAATGACGAAAAACAATATAGTTTCATTGAAAATCATAAGTCGCAAGGAGTGAATGCATCTGCGCCATTGAGAACGATTTTGAGTCATAACGCCAATTGTAACCAACCATTGGTTTTTACTGTCCCGAGCACCCCAACCAGACAGAAGTCTGCACCTTCCTACGTGGCTGGCTGGGTTAAACTAACTGTTGTGGATTTCATTGACTGGTGCCATGTTTTGTTTTGACCACCACTAGCTAGCTGTTTTCCAGCCTGACCCTATGTCAGCTAACATTGCCCATCGGTCGAGGAAGGCGATGACTAGGCATACGTAACACATGTCCTAACCATCTTAGTCGAAGTAATTTCACAGCCTTGTCGACTGATTTCCCCTCCCACCTACATAGAACTCGACAGGCGCCTAACCTCAATATTGGTCACCTTATTATACCACTTGACACGGGAGATAGGACACAGGCACCTATGATTGAAGACAGCTAGTCAGGCTTTTATGTCTTCCACTCTCAATGGCAGGGCCTGTTAGCCATAAAGGAGGACGGAGCTGACTGCTGAGCAGTACACCCGCCCTTTGGTCGACACCCAGTGGAATATCATGTCTACGCCAGAGGCGGGGTAAACTGGCATATGTGAAACTAGCCTTCTGTATCCGTGGTGAGATTTCGTCAGAGATCAACCCGTTGGCACTGGGTGATGGTACTTCGAAAAAGTAAAGCGGTCAACCGGCTCTACTAATTCATTCCCTATTTCTAATCTAGGAGTTCGTGTAGTCCAGCCTTGTAACATCATCTTACATTTGGCTGGATCGAATCGCATGCCAAACATTCGTAGATTACAGCGTAAAGTGTTCGGAAGACTGCATTTTTGTCAGCGTCCTCGCCTCACACGGTCTTCTACATATCACACAAGGATCCACATCCAAATGGGTTCCTTTTGCGTTTTACCCAAGGATTCGCCTGACATATGGCCTCATTCAACAGTTTAACAGTTTACTAAATCGCACTAAGTTTGGTAATAGGGGGAGGGTTGAGAGTGAAGTTTGTAACCTTACCCCTGAAAATCAAACCAGTCACTGCAGAAACTTCAATCTACTGAAAACGAATTTAAAAATGAACCAGATAATTAGGAAAAAATTATTGAAAAACTTTACCTCAAAGAAAATCAACCCTTTATCGGTAACTGTGTTGTTCTACCTCACTTATCATACGTGATTATTTGGTATACACGATAGAGAAGCAATTATTTAATTGAATTTAAGATTTTCCCGTCGACTGATTGGACCAAAGTGCTCGGTCTCAGGTTGACGTGTCTGCTGGCATCTTGTGCAGATGCTTCAACGCTATCTGGGCATATTTTTAGAACTAGGACGAAACAGCTGTCCAGTACTCCCAGGTTTTCCAATGGTTCTCTAACTAATGCCAGCTCATGATGAAATCCTGAAACCAACAAAATCCCTAAAAACCAACACTTAAATTTTAGAATTTAATTGGTGGATGGTGACCAACAGTGGAATCCAAGATGTGCATTTCGTCCTATTTGGGACTCGTCAACTAGCTGTATGTACCTGCATTCCCCAGTGAGTGATGATGCTCCACCGAGACTCGAATGCAGTGACCATAGTTTCTAACGCCAAAGCGTTATCCACTAACCACTTGGCCCCGTGGGCCACCTCTTGTCTTTTTCTTCACGTTCCCAGTGGAACATAGGGCTTCCAGCTAGTGGCTTGAAGTTTCTGTAGCAGTATTTATTTTTACAGGATGGGGTTGCTAGCCTCATGCCCACCCTTTCCTCTTTACCAGGATTACTTATGACTTAGCGAGGTTAGGAGTGTGTCGGCCGGGGATCGAACCCGGGACCATATGCATGGTCAGCGAGCGTCCTAACCGCTAATATAAACAGGTCATATTAATTATTCATTTTGAACTTTAGATTTTTCCCATCGATTAATTGGACTGAAGTGCTTGGTCGAATAGGACGAAATGCGTATCCTAGATTCCACTGCTAGTTACCATACACCAATTAAAGATGGAGAAATTTGTTTATATTATTACAGCGTTTAGCAAACATTTGAAAATATAAATCATTTAAAAGCGCCTACAGAGATTTGTCTATGAACTTTTAAACATAACCCTACTAATCGATAGTCTATAGTAAATATTTTGTGTACTTGTTTACACTTCCCTTTTTAATTTGTTGCAGTGTGATTTTAGTGTAAACAAATATCAGTAGCTGTCAAAGATGTTTGCAGAGGTTACTGAATTTATAAAATGTAATATGTAATTGGGTGGGCGCATTCGAATAAACATTAACATCATGTTAAGTTAACTGATAACTTCTCCTAGTTTACTTGCCTGTTAGTTTTCTAGGTGGTGTCAAGCCCTAGTAAAGAGGGAGAGTTGGACGTGGAGCCAGCAGTCCTACACCACTAAACCAATCGAACTGCTAAAGAATCCTTAACGCTCACGAAATAATTAAAAATACAAAAATTCAGATAAAGATCTTATTCTTCTCTCGAATCGGAAAGGTGAAATGACACAATGAGGTGGCTAGTGAAAGCCTTCACGTAACCAGTCAGCCAGACAGCCGTGTGTCTTCTTTCGATGAAAACAGTAATAAAAGTAGGGACGTGGAGTGTACGTACAATGTACGAGACTGGAGTGCCGCCCAGGGAGCCAGAGAAATGCGAAGATATGGCCCAGAATTGGTGGAATCTGCAATAGCAGATGGGATGGATGGATATTATCAAAATTATCAACTGGGGAGTCAGTAATCTACTCCGATCTTGACACCAAGATGACAAACACGAACGCACTGAGGCAGTGAGTAGCTATTTTGATATCACCAGTGGTAGCCAGAGCCCATATGCAGTAGGAACCACTATCTTCACACAGGGTCATGACAACAAGATACAATCCAAAATGAAGGAAGGAAGGTCGCAGTTATCCAGTGCTACAAACAGTATTACCAAGAACGCGGAACGATAGGAGAAGAAAGAAGATTTTTACAGACAACTACAAACAGTAATGGACAACATCCTAAATGGTGACATTAAAATCCTATGGACGATATGAGTGCCAACCAAACTGGAAGCAGATAATTCAGGAAGAGTACTCATTGTGGGTCAAGAGGTTCTCGATCGGATGAATGAATGGGAGCGAAGAATGTTTCGCAGACTTCTGGCCTTTCAATGATTTGGTGATTGGAGGCAAGGTGTTCAAGCACAAGGATATACACAAGTTTACATAGAATTCACCTGACAGATATACCACAGACAAGATAGATTTCATCTCAATTCTGCTCAAGGGAGTGGAGAAGCAGCCGGTCTGCTGGACACAAAGTCGAGCAGAGGAACATATGCGGACTGAGACCCTCATCTAGTTCAAGTTCCTTTCAAGGTGAAGCTCAAATCCGTGAAAACAAATAGTGACAGACCACAATTCAAGTTGAATATTCGGAAATTTGAGGACAAACCTACAAGGGATGCCTTCAATACAGATGACATCAGAGCAGGGTTGGATGAGTTACGTGGCATCACTGAGAAAACCTGCGTAGAAGAACATTTGAACTATCTGAATGTGATGTTCGAGGAAACGTGTACAACTGTTCTAGGAAGAAAAAAGAGACAAGGCAAGGAATGGCTCTCAACTGACACCTATGTGGAAGCTAATAGAAGAAAGGAGACTGGTGCAAGACCAGGTGACTCAGTGCAGAGATGGGCGTGCGAGGGTACTTTGGGAGTAAGAAGACAGGAATATGTTGGACCGATATGCAGACTCTAGAAGATCTAGATTTCGCAGATGATACATGTCTAATGTTACACAAAATGTACGACTTACAGGTGAAAACCAACAAACTGGCTAAAGAGGCGAGCAGAGATAAAAAGGACTACATTCGTTGAGGAGGCCGTCGAATGACATCGCGCGCAATACAAGCTATGATCTGAGTGGAATCTAAATAGAAGTCGACGAGTGGGTCTTCCAAGGTGATATGGAGGAGATCGTGTAGAGTGGAGGAGATGAGAGATTATGGTCAACCGTTGGCCTAGATGAAGAGGACAGCATTTCTGTTTGAGGACAGCAGATAATAAAACAACGTGGAGATGTGTTGCTGAAGCCCTACATTCCACTCAGAACCCAAGGGGACTTCAGCAGTACATCTCCAGTTTATCCTATCCTCTGCGGTCTTCTTCAGCTGGTCTCATGATTACCCATGGGCTTTTATCTCACCCTCACACGATGTTCATGTCGCCTTGGATGCCCAAATCGTCGTCTTTTGTTCGAATTCCAGTCGAAGGACAACAATGCGCGCGACAACACATGATGGTCTCCTAAGCGTGCATCGGATCCATTTCCTCCATATCTGTTGATAGATGGGTTCTTCGTCGATTTATTTCCAGAATTATTTTTGGCTAGTTCTATCTGGCCGACCAACTGATAATCAGTATGGAGCGATGAAAGCTGTTGATGCAAGTCTGCGGCCTGTTCAAAATACATAATCTAATGCACCACGTTACTCACCCATATATAAGAACTGGCCTAACTATCGAGTCGAAAATCTGAATTTTGTTGTTCAGGCTGAGTGTGGAAGAGTTCCCAAATGATTTCAGATTGGTGGAGGTCTGCTTTGTCTCTCTGATTATGGTTTGAACATCCTAATCCGTTCCACCTGTAGTTGAACAAATGCTGCCTACATGAGTGAGAGAAGTGACCTCTTCCCAATCTCTCCCATTGATGGTGATTCGCGCTGGTTGTTGTTTGATGGTTGGTTGTATTTATTACAACCCTCCTCTTTATGTTTACTTGAAGTCCTGCCTTTGATGCCTGCCTCTTTCACCAACTTGTTGGTTTTCGCTTTTAAGTCTTCGAGTTCATGTTACACTAGACATGAATGATCCGCGAAATTCAGATCTTCTATAGTCTTCTTATAGGTGGTCCCACTTATTCTGGTCTTCTCGCTCCCTGTGGACATTCTTCTGCATAATCCAGTCAACTATAACGAGGGGTATCATCGGTGGTAGTAGGAAGCCTTGTGTTGCTCCAGTCTTCACCTCAGAGGCTTTTCTTATTTTTACGTTTTGAATCAGTTGGCGTGTGTTCTTGTCACTATCGCTGTTGAATGACGTTGGTGAAAATTTGTTGCATTGCTTGCCTCACTGCTAAAGCCGCTCCCGAATTACTTCCCAGTCAAGACTATTGAAGACCTATTCAAAGCTGTTGAAGTTCAGTTAGAAGTTAAACCATACTTAAGGTACTAATAGAAAGCGTTATGTTATCTCATTAAGTTTAATCTATTTGTTACATTTCCCTACTTTCATAAAAACTCTCGTTTCTGTAGAATTTCATGCCAAGAGTTTGTGGAAATTATTACAATTATTTACCTTTCAACACTAAATCAGCGGATATAATCTTATTGACAGATAATACCTATAACTAACTGTTTGGATTTGTGAAATTTTTAGCATAAACTCATATCTAAAATTGCATATATTGTTGGATGTATGTGTTCAAGTTGTTCCAAGGCCGTGAGTCTGTGGTTTTGGTATCATTTTAGTTAACTGTGCTGAACTATATTGCATGTTGTTTTATTGTATCGTTGTTGTCGCTTTTTGCCTTTTTGCTGTGAACTGTTTTCCTTTTGTTGGTGTTGTTCTGATTGTTTTATCCCTTTTATCTGATTTTAAGGGGAGCAACCCAAAAGGTCGCTTCTCTCTAAACTTTATCTTAATGTAATCATTCCTTTCTCAGGCGTGAGGATAGCAACCCCACCCTGTAAACAAAATTGCTACAGAAACTTCAGCAGATGAACCTCTTTGCACCAAAAGAAAAGGTCTGTGTGGGAACATGGAACGTCCGAACTATGTACGAGAGAAAAGCTGCACAAATCGCAAACGAGATGAAAAGATACAGAATCCAAGTGCTGGGAATATGTGAAAGCAGATGAATGGGAGTGGACCAAATTGTCAACGGGTGAGTCAGTGATCTACTCCGGTTACCCAGAAGATAACCACACGCACACCGAGGGCGTGGCTATCATGATGTCACCAACGGAAACAAAGGCCCTGATGCAATGGGAGGCGATCTCGCTCAGGATAATGACCGCCAGATTCAACTCCAAAGAAGGAAAGTGTCAGTTATACAATGCTTTGCACCCACAAACAACGCAGACCTCGAAAAGAAAGAAGAATTCTACAGACAACTACAAGCAACAATGGACAATACTCCAGCTGGCGACATTAAAATACTGATGGGAGACATGAGTGCCAAACTGAGACCAGACAACACAGGAAGGGAACTCATCATGGGTAGAGAAGCTCACGGAGAAATAAATGAAAATGGAGAATTCTTCGCCAACGTCTGCGGCTTCAATAGTGATTTGCTTGGTGGCAGCGTATGCAAACACAAAGATATCCACAAGGCTACATGGGTGTCACCAGACGGGCAAACCAAAAACCAAATCGACTTCATCTCAATGCTGCTCAAGGAAGTGGAGGCGCAGCCTACTGGACACAAAAGTAAGAGGAGGAGCAGACGTTGGCTCAGACCACTATCTCGTGCAAGCAACAATCCAAATCAAACTAAAAGCTTTCAGAGAAGGAGGAGCTGCAGACAGACCACAAGCCAAGTTCAACACTGAAAAGGTGAAAGACCAGGATACAAAGGACATCTTCATTGCAAGCATAAGGGACAAAGCCAAGACACAAATCAACATTAGCAAAGAGGTCGGCGTCGAAAAGCACTGGGACAACTTGAAAACGGTGTGGAGTCAAACCTGCATGGAAGTTCTAGGCAGAAAGAAGAGACAGGACAAACAGTGGCTCACTATGGACACTTGTAAACTAATAGAAGAGAGAAGGATAGTGAAACAAAAGATTATCCAGTGCACTGACGAGCAACAAAAACAGGAGTTGAATTCAAGCTACCATACACTGAACAAAAGAGTGAAGAAGAGTGCCAGGGAAGACAAAAGAAAATATTATGAAACCATGGCAAGTGAAGCAGAACAAGCCGCAGGCAAAGGAGACCTCGCCACACTCTACCAAACAACCAGGCACCTTTCGGGCAAAAGTTCGACACAGATTAAGCCACTAAAGGATGACAATGGAAAGTCAATCACCAAAGAGGTGGAACAAAGAAAACACTGGGCTGAACACTTCAAAAGACTGCTGAATCGACCGCTACCTACAACGCGTCTAACAATACCAACAACGGAAGCAGAACTACCAGTGAACATCAGCTCACCGACGAGAACAGAAGTCCTGAAGGCAATCAAGATGTTAAAAGCTGAAAAAGCAGCAGGACCAGATGGAATTCCAGCAGAAGCATTGAAATGCACCGAGAGACAACAGCAGACTTGATGACGCCATTGCTGGAAAAGGTGTGGAAAGAGGGCAAAATACTCGAGGATTGGCAGAAAGGCTACTTATTCAAACTGCTAAAGAAAGGAGACGTAAGTCAATTTAAGAAATGGCGCGGAATTATGCTCCTGTCTATTCCAAGCAAAATATTAAGCCGCATCATTCTGGAGAGAATCAAACAAGCCCTAGATGAAAAACTTCGACTGTAACAGGCTGGATTCAGGAGAAACAAATCATGTATTGATCAAATCGCCACTCTACGGATCATCATTGAACAAAGCTTGGAATGGCAATCACCTCTCTCTCTCAACTTCATCGACTTTGAAAAGGCCTTCGACAGCGTCGATCGAGAGGTGATTTGGCAACTACTTCGCTACTACGGGGTCCCATCGACAATTATACATCTCATCCAACAGCTGTACGACAATGATGCATGCCAAGTAATCCACAACGGAAACTTATGGAATCCATCGAAGTGAGGACGAGTGTGCGACAAGTCTGCCTACTATCACCAATGATTTTCCTGATTGCAATTGATTGGATAATGGACAACGACAGGCAACGAGGAAACAGGCATAAAATAGACTCACAAAAAAACTTGGAGGATCTGGACTTCGCCGATGATATATGTCTGATTTCCCACAGACTGGAAGATATGCAAGTGAAAAGCAACAAGTTGGCAGAAGAAGCAACCAAAGAAAATAGGACTTCAAGTGAACATAGAGAAAACTGAGGTAGGTGATGAAGATTCCTGGCCAGCAGCGACAGTGGCAACAACAGACAACAATCAGCCAGTATAAATGGGAGGAACTTGAAAGAAACAACCTCCTTTACCTACCTACCCGAGAAGCATCGTTTCAACTACAGGCTGACGGAACTGACGAGGATATCAAAGCAAGGATCGGAAAAGGAAGACAAGCTTCCATTACTCTCAAGTCTGTGTGGAGGTCAACAGCACTCAGCATGAAAATGAAGATAAGATCCGGATTTTCAACTCCAATGTGAAGCCAGTCAGTGCTACTATACGGATCAGAAACTTGGCAAGTCATAAAGAGCATCTCAAACAAACTACAGACCTTCATTAACAGCTGTCTTCTCTCAGTACTCAAGATCAGATGACAGGCCAGAAAAGATTAACAACAGAGATCTGTGGGAGCGAACCAACCCAGCAGGAACCGACTGTGAAACAAATATGCAGGAGGAAATGGAGACGGATTGACCATGCTCTGAGGAAACCATCAAGTGACATCACTAGGCGAGCCCTCGAGTGGAACCCGAGTGGGAAGTGGCGAGTTGGTTGTCAATGAGAGAGTCACTTGGAGGTGGTCATGTGAAGAAGAGATGAAAGCATGTGGGCAGATTTGGAGCAAAGTGAAAAACTTTGCAGAAAACAGAAGGTAATGGAGGTGCGCAGCTGAAGCCCTATGTTCCTCTAGGGACTAAAGGATATAATAATTTGTTTTTAAATATTGGTTTGTAGGGATTTGGTTGATTGATTACTGGATTTCATCATGAGCTGACATTGGTTAGAGGACCGTTGGAAAACCTGGAGTAATCACAGTTGTTTCGTCCTAGTTTGGGACTTTTCAGCAGTACGCATCCGGCTGTTCGTGAGATATCGTGAATTGGGAGAAGTTGAAATTCATGGGCCATTGGATCGGGTCACAGAGGCTTAATGGTCTATGGGCTCACCTTGTAACCAGGAGGTCTTGGTGTCGAACCCTGGCGGTGGGTTCGTACTGATGAAGAGTCGCAAACTAGGACGAAACAGCTGTACAGTACTGTCAGGTTTTCCAGTCGTTCTCTAATCAATGTCAGCTCATGATGAAATCCAGTAACTAATCTATATGTCAAAATGCCTATGTTTGTGTATATTACACTAACTAACTTTATACGTGTTTAGAATGAAATATGATGGCCAGATTAATTTCTTGTGTTAGGTTCTAGCGTTTGTATCTAGCCATGCGATATTCCAGCATCTGGGTCGCGGATTTCTTTTAATTACATTTTATTCCTTTACGTCCCCAGTGGAACACAGAGCTTTGAAGTTTTGGGATGAGGTTGCTAGTTGCAGATCCAACCTTCCAACCCTACTCAACAGTCTTATTAGCGTCTTGGCGAGGTAAAGGAGTGCGTCCGTGGCCGTAGGTCGAAACTTGAACCCCATACCACCATTTCATTCATTATATGCGTTTATTTCATCATTTGTATATATTCCTTATCCATTAAAGTTTTATTTATTTTATGTGTACAGTTTGATTGTTTTTTGAAATACATTGATGAATATTTATGTTTTTTTAATGTTTGAATACTTATTTGAGTATTTACATGAACTTCAGTACATATATAAGGTCATATATCAGCAGTTCTTCATTTATAAATAAGAGTTTTATAGAGGTCTTTATTATTATTTGAACATTATGTATGACCATTAGTTAGATAAACTATACGGTAGGTTTTCCTAGAAAAGTACGATTCAGAGTTATTCGTGAAGAATATTCAACTAGGCCCACAGTACTGAATTATCTAAAACCGCTTGCAGATTATATATTGTGATCTGAATGATTTCGATTTTCAAAAGAAACTGTGTTGAAATTCCACCTCAAAGTATGTTAATCGCAATTTGATCCAGTATAGTATCAGTTCACTGAGTAGCTAGCCAGGCGGAATTCGTTAGTCTGAGTCAACTGTCTGAGTGACGAGTGAAAACCGGTTTTACCGCGGATGAAACCAGCCCAAAAGCGGGCAATACGACCGTCAGGCGTTTAGATCATTTTGATCTGGCTACCCAGCAAGCCCTACTGGGTGATTTAAGCAGTGTTCGACTGTTCATGTGAATCAGTTAGCAGTATAACATGTTGAGATGTTCTATTTTAGGCTTGCATTCAGCCGAAACTCCATATTTCAAGATATAACTCGTTGGGAGTAGACATTAGTCAAAGATGAATTATACCACTACTTTGTTATGACTTGAAATTATTCGGTAGTGTGCTTATGAAAACTTTCATTGGTGCAATCAAACCTAAAAGCATTAGTCTTGCAATGTTCACGTTTCCTTTTAGAAATCAAATTCAAGTATAATAGATAATTTCTACGAGTTGATCCCGGATTGATATCAGTTAGAGAACTGAGAACAACCAGGGAGTACTGGACAGCTGTTTCATCCTAATTTGGGAATCATCGGAAGTATGCACCCATCACCACGGTTCGAACCCAGGAACTTCCGGTTACAAGGCAAGCTGGCTCGTATACCATTCAGCCAGTGAGACCGGATTCAGTGGCCAGTGCATGAATTCTAACTTCTCCTAATTCGTGATTTAGTGAAGCCCAACCATTGTCGTAGGTGAGACTTCCATCCTCACACATGACTGGATGAACCTCACTAGTCATGACTTCTCACTAAAACTCCAGGAAACTCTACCCTGTAGCAAGTCACTAGCGAGCATTAGATTAATTTTCTATAGTTTGGTTTGTAAGGATTAGTTTTGTCATCATATGATATGCTCGTCATTCAAGATATTGCTTCAGGATATATTTGGTTAAAAACATCACTGCATATCACTTCTTCATTTTGAGCTTTTTCGAGAACTATCATTTTAATTCCTTTGGGTTTCAACTGAAATTTACAGTTTCAGTAGTACATATCTATTTCATCCTGTTTTAGCTGGTTCAAAACGCGCCCCATACGATTTTATCTCTTTTTCATATGATCTCCTGAAAGCTACTCTGGGACATGAAGAAAATTTGTAGCTCAAGAGGATGTGTTTATTTATGTTATTATATTCGCTATAGACTTTCGTTGCGAAACTTTCACTGTCCTGTTCTTTTTTTCCATTAACCGGAATGTTATCAAAGAACAATTCTACGGACAATTATATCTTCTTAGTTTTTGTCACCTTAATAATGAACTTAGAGTAAAATTTAACCATCCACTGATTAAATTCTAATTACATGCCCAGACATCGTCGAAGCATCTGCACAAGAAGCCGACAGACATGTCAGTCTGAGACCGAGTACTTCAGTCCAATCAATTGATGGAAAAAATCTAAAATTTAATTAAGTAATTATTATGACCCGTTGGACAAGAGGAAGTGGTCTAGTGGATAACACTTTGGCGTTTGAAACTATGGTCACTGCGTTTAAAGCTCAGTGGGAACATCATAATTGGCTCACTGGGGAATGCAGGTACATCCAGCTAGTTGACGAGTTCCTCCATCATCCACCAATTTAATTCTGTTTCTAGATATGCCTACAACACACATACAGTTGCACTTTAGCACCCACTGACAACTTTCCGTGAAGATACGTCATAGTGCTACTGTTTGTCGATACATTCCATAGACGCTTAAAAGTCTATATATTGGAATAAACAGCCAAAAAAGTGTTATAAATGCCTTATTTTTTTCGAAAGCATTAAAATACTACCTAGATGTTTGTATTCCACGCCAGATGATGGTTGAAAACTTATGTGTGTTAATTGTTTTAACTTATCGACGGAGTTAATATACAATATATATATATATATATCTCAAGCTTTTCGCTGTTAATTCGTAACAGCAAAAAGCTCACATGTTGTTAGTATGCGTATCGTAACAGCTGCTGTTGGCCGCTAAATCTATTAGGATAGAAACGTTCATTAGTTAGTTCGACAGACTCGTAAACCCGTTAGGTCGTATTGACTACCAACATATAGAAGACGAACAATTTCCATGGATAACTAAAAATTTCTTCTCCTTTATCTTACTATAACAAAAACAAATAAGGAAAATTGATTTGTGCGTTTCAATTATGAAGAAGATGAAGACAAAAAGAGCGGGAAGTACAAGAAGAGGAAGGAGAAGTCAACGAAATGCAAAAACACAATAACAGGATGACTTCAGATGAGTTCAAAATTGAAAACTGAAAATATAAATCTAGTGAGCATATCAATAAATAATTAAATAAATAAATAAATAAATAAGAGAGAGTAGGAAAACCAATGGGAAAAATGAAGAATGGGGAAACCAAAATTGTTAAAAATTGTCATTAATTCATTAATTAAATTTTGATTATTAAAATTCATTGACAGTGATTGAAGTTGTGAGATAAATTACAAAACTCAAAAAAAAGACGAGAAAAAAAAACAGTAAAAGGCCATTATTCCATCATCATCAAATATACTAAGAAATTTGAAAAATAAGAAATTCTATTTATGCGGTTCACTGTTAATGTTGTCATTATTATTATTATTATCATTAGGATGTTCACTGTTGCACAGGAATTATTACCGATGACAATATTTTCCCACTAGAATTGATGAGTATTAATTATATATAGTGGATGGCAAGTCGATTAGAAAGTACGCATTTGTAATACTTTTATGACATATGGACAATCAGGAAAACAGTAAAATATCCCATTTTGGCTGTTCTACTTTCATAAAATGAAAACAAACTGTCAAAATGATAAAAATAGCATGCTTTATAATCAATCATTCTTGAGATAGTTAGTATATTACTAATCACAGAATATATAAGTAATAAGTATACGAAGAGGACTCAACCATTAAAGAACTTAAGAGTATGTTTGGTTCTCAAAATGAAACAAGGTTGAATGGCATTATAAACTATGTACAAATATCAGCAACCCATCTTGACAACCAAGTATACATACATATATATCTACATTCTTAATTTAACTTCTACACCTTATTACTTATATTGTGATTAGTAGTAGTAGTAGTAGTGATATTTCTCTTCAGAATTAAAACGATAAGGCCATTATGCTTTTAAGATGTCTAAGACACGCGCCCAAATCTTCCTGATATTTATCAAGTACATCAGTTGTATATGTACACAGTGAATGTATAGAAAAAAATCCAATGCGAAAATATCAATAATAACTTGTTTCTCCCGAGTAATGACTCCAGGCTCGATAATCCGTGAATGAAGTGAAACTATCGAAATTAGGCCGACAGTCCAGCGTATACGAAGAGGTATTAAAGCTTGTAGTATTAGCAGTAGTGGAAGTACCAGCAGACGTATTAGTAGTAGTAATAGTAGGTTTAGTAATAGCTGACGTAATATTATGCCTGTCCAATGTATTGTTGATTGACTTATTATTATTATTCAGTGGAATTTCATTGACAGGTGACATAGATGAATCCGATGATGGTGAGGATATTTCAGTCGACTGTGTGTTAACGATTCTGTACCAATCAATAAAGGATGAAATTTTCTCTGTTCAATCACATAATTTTTTCCATCATAATTATCCCAATATTCTGTTTTGTCATCATTATTTACAGTAGTAAAACAGATGGCGAATTCAATTTTCTCATCTGGATGAAAATACTCTTGATCTGATTGGATAATAATATTAAAGACGAATGTATCGTATCGTCGTTGTCCAGACCATGTACCAGAGGATAACTGAGCACTATACACTGCATGATAGTCAGTAAATGATTTCCAATTATTTTTAGTTAATCGTAAATAAACAGATTTTTCAAAGAGATATTTTTCACTTTTATAGTACCTGAAAGTTTAATAAAACTTGTCTTTGGTTTATCTGTCGACTGAATGACACTGATACTCTCCAGTGAAATTGAGTTCCGTTCTAATTTTTGTCTAAATTCATAATAATGTGATGCTGGTTGTGAAAAGGTAAGACTCCATGTATAATGGGGTTCTGTGTTAGTATTATTTAAACGTTTATATGTTCCATTGGTGTCATGATTTTCGCTAGTATTATGATTTTTTGTATTGTAATTAAAATCTAGGTAGGTATCTCCACAGAATATTTCAAATTTTGAACGTCTATAGGGTGAATTTGATGATATTTCGTGTTTCGATGATCCATAATATGAGACTCCGAATAGTTCTTCATATTCTGAAAAGGGTGAGAAATACAAAAAAGAGGAAATTTGGTGGTCAGTAAGGGATAAAACATATAACGACATCACATGGCTAACATCATATAAAGAGACTGGTGATTCCACACATGTGTTCTGGAGATCAAATCCCAACTATCGACGTCTTAAAGAATCCCTTTTAGCCGGTAGTAAGATCGTGAAATAGAAGAACGCTAAGTGTGAGGCTGGAAAACCTACTCTATAGAAAGCCCCATTTTTTCACTCTGGATGCAAGAAATACAACAAAATATCAAAGTTTGAGTCGACAATAACATTATCTTGCCTAGAGTGGTATAATAATGTGAGCGATATTGAGGTTAGGCATTGGTCGAGTGCTAGGTAGGTGGAGGGGGGGAAATCAATCGACGAGGCTGTGAAATTACATCTACTGTGATGGTTAGGACATGTGTTACGTACGCCTTGTCATTTTCTTCTTCGACAATGGGAAATGTTAGCTGACATAAGGTCAGACTGGAAAAGAGCTAGCGGCGGTCAAACTAAGATATGGCACCAGTCAATGAAATCCACAACATTTAGCTTAAGCCACGCTGGGAGTTGTAGACATCTGTCTGGTTGGGGTCTTCGGGACGGTAAAAATCAATGGTTGGATATGGCTCAAAATCGTTCTCAATGGTGGTGCAGATTCATCCACTCCTTGTGACATATAATTCCCAATGAAACTATATTGTTCTTCGTTATAACTATTCCTTTGTTTCACACCTCTGTTAACTGTCTCTATTACACATTTCTTCTACTTTCTTCTGTTGTTTTGTGTGCTACAAGGAGGAAGTGTGGCGACTTGAACTGGTGCACATCGGTGGAAAGTTCTATGTCGAAAACAGACAGATAGACAGAGTTATGCTTTCAATGAGAGGAACTTACAAATTCCAACACGACTACGTCAACAGAAATGAAAACCACGCTACAATGATATACCGTATCAGACTTTTGGAACAGTGGTAACCAACTGTACAGGGAAAAGCATAAATGAAGATGGACAAAAGGTGGGTGCTTGAAGTAAAGATCAAAGAGATGAAGATTCATTCATTCCTATTATCGTAATTCTCCCGTACACAGTTGAAATCAGCATCAGAGGGATTTCGTATAACGGCAAAATGCCATACTCCAGTGAGTCATTATCAGTTTTATGCGGTTCCCATCAGGATTCATGATATTTAAACATAAAGATCAATAATTTTCACTACGGAATACTCATATCCTCATTGAATAATGTAGTTTACCGGATGAGTGGAGATGAGTCCATAGAGTCTCGTACTCTTTGAAGAAAATATAACCACCATATGATAACCTCAGTGCTTTATGGCATATGAGAACATTCATATTTACGCACTGGATGACCTGCTGCTTATTTTGTCAACGTTAACTAGCTTGTAGACACGGCACTGTCATAAGTCATGAACACAACCTGTTATGCGACGACGTACTAGTGTGTGGTCCACATCTTTGTGTCTGTAAATTGATGAGTCTGATTCGCCACATTATGACTGACTATGAACAGTTTAAATTGTTTTGTCTAAGAAGGCGAATTTCACAGCCTCATTTGTTTTCTACAGAAAACTCCTCCTGTTCCTGGCTATTCAAAGATAAGGTATAGTTTTGAATTGTGCACTCTTTCTCCCATGTCCTCACTGATTAGGGTTAAGAACTTACTTGAAAAAGTCTGAACTAGGTAGGTTCATAGGTAGTTACTACAATCATCTGTCTGTGGAACTCTATGCATATGAGAATCCGTTTTCATTGTTAAAACAGACGGTAAAATCTTTTTATGGACGTAACTCCCAAAGCCACTTCAAAATGAACTTATGTGACTGGCATCGAGCATTTATCCCTTGAGTTTTTTAATCACGTAGCACTAATGGTAACAATAATGGGTGGTTCATTGGTAAAGTCTCGTCAAACATCAATATGGTGAGGGTAAATAACTCTATTTATTTTTACCTTTTGCTTTCCGAATGAAATATATGACTCAAGCTATGAGTTCCGAAATTTAGGTGGAAGAAGTGTTCTTTATAACTGGATAGATCTGTTAGACTCACTCTAAATCTTTCCTCTTTTGTTGGCGTGCTTTAGAATTCAAAGAAATCGAATCTAGACCTCCGATGTGGCTGACGAGCATTCTACCAATGCATTAAAGATGCACAAAAGATAATTAGAATTACCATTGTAAATCATACTTGATCGATATTTTAATAGTGATAATGTGATCTCTTTTTTATTTATAAGTAGTAAAGATTTTAGAATTCTCAAACAAACCTTCTGATAAATGTGACCTTAGAGCTAAAGAGAATTATCCCTTTAATGATTTTATCCTATAAAAAGAATGCTTAAAAGTCAATCAATCATAGCATTAGTAGTAATGTAGTTAGCCTTAATGTGGATAAAATCGTTAACTTCACTATTCCTATTTATTTTTAAGCATTTCCTGCATAAACGACTAGTTTGAATAATTCTGAGTGAACAAGGGAATACTGTACAATTGTTTCTTCCCAGTTTGTTACTCCTCAGAAGTACGCGTCCCCACATCGATGTTCGAAACCATGGCCTTCTGGTTACAAGGTGAAAAGACGAAACTGTTTCCGACTTGTAGCCAGAAAGGTAATAGGTTCGAACCCCAAAATGGGGGATGCGTACTTTTGAAGAGTCCCAAACAAGGACAAAACACCTGTCCAATACTGCTTGGTTTTCCAATGATTCTCTAACTGATGTTAGCCCATGACGAAATCTTCCAATCAATGAAGCAAAATACTAATAGTTGAAAAAAACAATTCTGAGTAATCGATTTTCGCCTGGAACTCAGTGAAGAGAAGGGTTCCCCAATGTGTTTTCTTAGGAAAATCATGACTGGAGCTTAGTGCACATATATCTGGAGAAAATAATACAGTCAGCAGCTGGTGAATGAAACAAAGAATTTTCGCAGTAAAACTGATAAAAATAGTAAGGACAACAGGCTATATAATATATATTAGTTATAATTTGCATATTGAAACCTTAAAAATAGACTATAAATGGCTAAGATACTAAAAATGAATTGGTCTAACGAATGGAATTTAGTATTATTTCAGTAATGCTGCTTTGCAGCATCATCTATTAAGATACCTAGAACACTTTTATGTCATGCTAATCCTTTCATTTTTCTCGATGAGCAGTGCTATTCAGTGGCTACTAAGTTATCAGCATTTTGACACACTCAGACGAGTAGTGGTCATTAGAAATGACTCAGAATAATTCATTCTACCATTACACTAAAACTATGATTTGAAAGGATATTTTAAAGGCGACTATATTTTAACTATTCTTAGTTGTAACAGAGCGTCGACGGCATAGCGGTTAGGACGCTTGCCAACCATGCACATGGTCCGGGGTTCGATCACCGGCCACAGACGCTCTCCTTTACCTCATTAAGCCAGTGATAAGACTGGTAAAGAGGAAAGGTTGGCATTAGGCTAACAAACAAATCCTGTAAAAATTGACACTGCTACAGAAATTTCAAGTCACTAGCTTGAGGAGCTATGTTCCACTGGGGAACGTGAAGTAAAGTCTATCTTTCAGTGAATTCGTCAGTTTAAGCACCATCCTAATTCTATCCTTAATAAGGGTTCTCTGAAGAGACTCTGGCGTACCTTCTTTATATTATGAAACTGTTGGGCTTTGGATCGCTTTTAATTTATCTTATTTTAGAAGATTTCTAGTGGGTAGTTTCTGTTTTTTTCAATAACTGCTATTTAAGGCCATAAGTTTGAGCTGTTACGTTTTGAGTAGAAATGGTAGGTTTACTGGCCTCACAACCAAACTTTTATTTTCATCACATAGATTACTGTCGTCTTGTAGACCAGGCGGAGTGTAGAGGTATGTCCGCTGGAAATCGAACACTTGACCATGTGCGTGTTTGGAGAGCAGTATATGCATGAAACTAACAACGCATCATAAAATTCACTCGTAATAATAATAATAATTAATTTAGCTATTTTAGTTTATTTGGCTACATTAAGGCATGCTAAATAAATAAGGGTGACTAATGTTCATGCTGACTTTGCGTTCTTAAATCAGGCGACTTCCGGAAGTCTGATTTCACCGCTCAGTAAAGTGGTATACATTAACAAAAAACCAACTCATCATCCAATAAGTCACGTATTAATGTAGACAAGAAATGTTTGATATGAAATCCTTTTTAAGGGATTTAAGAATCTATTGATTAAACAGTCTTTATAATTTCATTTACCCAACACGAAGTTCATGACCTTAGGGAAAAGTTTTACAAACCTTTAACAGTTTACCACATAAAAAAATGAAATTGTTCAATATTAGGGGAAAACAGAAACTATCGATTAAGGGAAGACGGAATAAAAGAAATAATATTATAAAATAAGGTCATGTGTACATATGGTTCAATATGATTTATTTGCATATTGCTACATAGGAATTCATTCCATACTTAGAAGAAATAGTTCACAGAGATAAAAGTTACTCAAATCAGTGATATTTGATTGCATGAAGGATTTCAAAATGAGCCAACATCAGTTAGAGTACCATTGGGACTATTCAGCAGTACGCACCGACCGGGGTTCGAACCCAGGGCCTTCTGGTAACAAGGCAAGCTCGTAGTCCGTTGAGCTACTGGGACCCGATCCAATGGCCAGCCCATGAATTCTAACTTCCGCCTGTTCACGCACGACATAGTGCGACCATTTCACAATATCTTCTTCGATGAGTTACTGCCTCATATTCAACTGCTATACCATATTGGTCACAGCTCCTCACTAGAACCCCAGGTTAATTGCCTGAACAGGGCTAGTCACTAGTGAGCATCAGATTAGTTCTCAGGTATTGGTTTTGTAGGGATTTTGTGTTTGATCGGATGGAGGATTTCATCATTAGCTGACATCAGTTTTATTTATTGAATTGTTTCTGTAATGACACCACAGGAAAATCTCTGTAGCATGATGATGGTATATACACTATCGACTGATATGAATGAGTAATTGGAAAGTGCTGAAGGCAACCAATAGTGCTTGTTAGCTAGATCAGCAGATGTACATATCACTCATTTCGAAACCAAGTCAATCAGTCAGTGAGTCAGATATCTAGCTTCACTCAGATTAGAGAGCCGAATAATTTCAGACCACTCTGTTGAATAAGGTTGTGGCTTACACAGTGAAGCATTCGGGGCAGAGGAAATCTTCTTTTGATTTTCTTAAGACTTTTGGACTATTACTGTTATTATTTTTCCCTTGGGTTCTTAGTGGAACATAGGGCTTCAGCTGCACGTCTCCATTTGCTTCTGTCTTCTGCTGTACTTTTCACCTGCACCCATCTTAGTCCATACTGTTTCAACTCCTCTTAACACGATTTCCCCCATGTCACTCTTGCACCGACGACCCACTCGCCGCTTCCCTTTCGGGTTCCACTAGAGCAATGGCGTGACGCACGCGCGATGTCACCCAGCGGCCTCCTCAGCGAGCGAGTGTCCAATCCATCCATCTCCGCTTTCTCCTGCATATTTGTTGGGCGATTGGTTCTTGTTTTGTTTGTTCCCATAGTTTCTTGCTTTTAGGGATTCTTTCCGGCCCGGCCATCTGATCTTCATATAGAGTCAGCGAAGACAGTTGTTGATGAAGGTTTGCAACAGGCTGTTGGAAATATTCTTTGTGACCCCCCGCCAAGTTTCTGATCCGTATAGAAGAACTGACTGACTTGACGTTTGTGTTGAAAATCCGACCGAATTTTGTTGTTGATGGTGAGTGAAGAAGATTTCCAGATTAGGAAGTTTCTGTAGTAGTCGTGATTTTGTTTTACAGGATGAGATTGCTAACTCCATGCCCCCAAACTTCTCTCTTTACCATTCTTATTACTGACTTCGCGAAGTGAAGGATTGCTTCTGTGGTCTGGAATCGAATCCCGGATCACCTGTTTGGTCGGCGAGCACGTTATCACTGCGCCACCAACGCACACTACAAGGGAATAATGATAATAACATACATAATTCAGTAGTTATGCATTCTATTATTTGGGTCATAGTGTCGTCACATGGCAAACACACACACACTTCACACCTGTTAGCCTGGAGAAAACAAAGATTATGAATTATGTTTTGTTTTTGCTAGTTATGTTGATTTAATTGCTCCATATGATCATATTAGATAATCACTCATTTATTCATATGATATTGTGACCCAATATAGATAGCTGAGCCACTGGAAGGTGGATATTTATCTTTTTATACCAATCTGCCTTGAATCAGAGTACATTGTCTATGTGAAATTTTCTATAGTTTGTTTTGTAAGGGTTAGTTATGCTTTTACGAGTTGATCATGGATTGATATCAGTTAGAGAACCATTGAAAACCAGGGAGTATTGCAGGACAGCTACTGTTTCATCCTACTTTGGGAATCATTGGAAGTACACACCCACTAGGATTCGAACCCAGGTTACAAGGCAAGCTACCTCGTATACCATTCAGCCGCAGGGACCCGATCCAATGGCCAGCCCATGAATTCTTACTTTCATCTATTCGTGGTTTAGCGCAACTGGCACCAACCATTGTCGTTGGTGGGACATCCATTCACACACGTGACATCTGCATGGACCTCACTGGTCACGACTTCTCAGTAGAACTCAGGAAACTCCAACCTGTAGTAAGTCACTAGCAAGCATCAGATTAATTTTCTATAGTTTAGTTTGTAAGGATTAGTATACGAGCTTGCCTTGTAACCGTAAGGTACTGGGTTCGAATCCCAGTGTGTGCGTACTGATGATAACTCTCAGACTAGGATGAAACAGCAGCTGTCTTGCAATACTCGCTGGTTTTCAATGGTTCTCTAACTGATATCAATCCATGATCAATTATGTGAAATTTCCAATTCTCAGGGAGATATCTGTCAGTAGTTTTATGTCGTTGGATACACTTCACTTCTCACCTAACTTTACGGTTTAGTGTATCGAAAGTGAGAACTTAGACAATTCAAGACCTAGATTACACTTTCGTCTGTGAATCAATACTTCTACATACATATATATTTGCTTAGTGTTCAGAATGTTTAGTTAACGTTGTCAGAAATGCTGTGGAACATTCATTGATCGTATTTGAAATACGTTTGTGACCTAACAGATCTATAAAATTATCGACGTTCTTTACAGATTACTTCTTTCTGAACTCGCAATACTTTCTTCCGATTCGAGTTAATCTGTTCAATATGCTGACGATCTGATTGTATCTTTGTCTGTCAGGTACCAAAAAGTGACTGCTCCAAACTAAACTGCTTTTTATCAGAAATCAGCCAGTGGTCCAAGGAAAATTGTCTTACCTTAAATCCCTCCAAATGCCAAGCAGTCAATTTCACTTTCAGGGCATAAATCTGACCTAAACAAACTGGCTAGCATTCACGAGGTGTGCAGCATAGATGGCACTGAAATAGAGACCGAGTCGGAGAAACTAAATATCTTGGCATCATTCTATGTGCTGATCTTTCCTGGTCGTCTCATATCTTGATGATAATTTCTAAGAAAATATTCCGTCTTATCTTCTAAATGAAGAAGTTAAGACTTTCTGAAATAACCCAACCCTTACTCTTACGATTCGTTAACTCTTGCATTCTGCCTGTTATTCTCTATTTTTCCCCCTTAATGTTTCCATGGTTACTGAAGAAGGACTATATCTTATTACGTGGGGTGTTAAAGGCTGTCAGCAGCTTGTTAATATTCTAGTCGACAGGCACTTGTACTCATGTGTAAAATGGGCTAAATCCATTTTATCTAACTCACATCACCTTCTTCATTCACAACTCTTCCCTCGTATCTCACTCCTCAGGCGAAACCAGAAGCCTATATAGAAAACTATATGCTCGCACTAGTAAGTACAAAAACTCAACCATATCCTACTTGACTCGTGTTCTGTACGATGAAGAAAGCATTAGGCGTGAAACGTATAACCTATTAAATAATCAGTAGAGCAATTGGATCTCGTCTTTCCATTTCATATCATTTATAGGTACGACGTTTTCTTTCTTTCTTTTCCCTTTCTCTCTTTCTTTTTTCTGTTATGTGCTGCTTTGTTTCTTCCTTCCTTACAAACTCTACTTAAAACATTCTTCCTCGTTCTTTCACACCCTGTATATCTCGACCTTTTTGTTACCGCTTACGCCAGTAAATATGCTAGCATCTACTTTTCTAGCACCTTCAAACACTCTGTTCAATTTGGGCTTTGCTACCGACATGCTACCGATATGTTGTTGTCAAAACTAACCGGATTACCCATAATCTACGTATAATTTTATTTATTGTTAATGTACTAACCGGATGCAATACTGTAGTGGAATGCTGAGAATTGCATTCTGTATCACAAGTACTGTTTGGAATAAAGCAAATTATTAATAGTAAACTTTTAGTAGATTCTACAGTGACTACAGACTGTAGGCAGATAATTACACTGATATCAAGGAAGTATATTATTAGTGTTATTATCATTATTCAAAGATTTAGACGTGTGTAATCAGTTTACTAAAAGATTAACGGTTAAAAATGGAGAATATTTTCGTTTAAGCTATCATAGCTTCTCTACATACTGATGTTGATATGCAGTTTCAAGTTTTTGAAAGTACTAGAGATATTGGTTCGTTTTCAGATGTTTCTAGGCATCTACTGAGACTACTCTAAGTTTTCCTGCAGTAGACTATCTGACATTTGTCTCTTAGGATGCTGGTATCGTCTCATTTTAATCGCCATTGTACTAGGAATGCAGGAAATAAATATATTTTAACTGATTTCTCTGTCAGTAAACTTTTGAATGTTCTCCTGATTAACAGACTTATAGGAAAAGAAAATACTTAAACCAACTTAAACTTGATGTTGAGATCATTAAAAATAGTTTTTAGTTTGATGGATTACTCCTGATTTAATGAATTGGTGACGGTTGAAGTCGATAGGTCACCGAATTCCTTGTACGACAATCTCAGATATTCTCATGCATCATTCAATATAAAACTACTTTCTTTCTTCTGATCCAACAGGATTTAGAACGATAGGAGTAGACTTGGCAAACCAGCCAGTAGTATAATTACACCGAAAGTAACTAATCACGTACTCACATGAAATCTTGGCATCATGCCTTAGGTTGTGGTAAAGCAATGATTTTTATTAGCATATGGGTCTTTTAGATTATCTGGTGGGACACTGGGCTAATAGTTTGGAGGCAGATTATTCAAATCATGTTGATAATTGAGTTTTCATCAACTTGAAATTAGGATTATAATACGTTGTAAAACAGGTTGTCAGATTCTGAAGTATACATTTGTGACAAGTAATTACACTTCAGGCTAGAATTCAAATTAGCGAGTTTTTCGAACTGGTCATTATTTGACGGGCATTACGATACATGAATTTGTACTCTAAAAATCTCTTTTTTCTTCAACCTTAGTAGTTATCATTGTGTATAAGAAATCAACTTTGTATTTTCAGCTATCTTTGTTTTCAATGAGAAAAAGTCCCTAAGGAAATAATAAATATATGTGACAAAGGTACTTGTCAAGTATTGATTTGTAGGGGTTTGATTGACTGGTTACAAGATTTCATCATGAGCTGACACTGGTTAGAGAACCATTGAAAAACCTGCGAAGACTACTGGACAGCTGTTTTGTTCCAGTTTGGGACCTTCTAGTTACTTGGCGAGCTTGTAGACCGTTGAGACGTCATGCAATGACCCATGATTTCTCATCCAGCTGGAAATAGCCTCGACACCTGGTGTGAAGGCTAATGAAACCGCCAGACTGTGCAAACCTTGCAGATATAGGAGGGTTCGAGCCTATGACCGCGTAATTAGATGTCCACTATCTAATCCAACGAGACTGAGATTTATTTATCAAGTCTACACTCTTCAGAAGTTATATTTCATTAAAGTCAAGCTGTTTACAAGGTGTTTTTAAAATGATGATAAAGGACTACAAAATACTACTTAAGAAAATTAGGAGGGAAAAGCAAGACAAGTTAAGACATGAGATGAATGAAAAATATGAGATGCATAAGGAAACGAATACGATTTGTGTTTATTAGTAGGGTCAATTTCAACATTTGTCAGTCAAAATGTCAATACTTAAATCAAGAAGCAGACAAATCCTCAGAAGGATTGTCTGTGTCATTTTCTACCGTTGATACCATTATTCTTATTGAAGTCAGAAAGATTTGCAACTATGTTTCCAGCTTGTTGATACCCGTTGTCAGCAAGGCTTATCAACGATCCTCTAGTAGATGCTGTCCACCGCCTCCATCACTCAATGTTGCAGTCTCAGATATTTCCAGTGAACTATTTAGGCTTACGACTGACCGCCTTCAAATAATGGTGGGATCACTATTATGAGTTTTATGTATGTTTCGGTGTAATAAAATAATTACGGATATTGATCCATGAACCGGGTTCTGACAGTTTCGTTTGCAAGTGTACAGATCTCTGCTAACTCACCTGAATTTGTAAATTTTTTCCCCGAATATCAAGAACTGCTAAAAGTTGAATTACAATAAATTTGTGACCTCTTTTTTCTTACTTAAGGACTGCACAGGAGTTAGATTGGCACCATTATGGATTTAAGCAAGCACGGTATCACCCAAACTTTTTTTTCCTTCACGTTCCCAGTGGAACATAGGGCATCAAGCCAGTGGCTTGAATTTTCTGTAGCAGTGGTGATTATTTTTACAGGATAGGGTCGCTAGCCTCATGCCCAACCTTCCCTCTTTACCAGCACTATTTCTGGCTTAGTGAGGTAATGAAGAGAGTCTGTGGTCGGAGATCGAACCTTGGACCATGTGCATGGTCGGCGAGCGTCCTAACCGCTGTACCGCTGACGCACATTATTCACTCGGTGGATTAAAAAACCTGATGATATATAATGTCACTTTAAAAACACTCATTGAATACTGTCTGTGAGTAATTATTCTCTTGCACATCTCATATCACCCTACCACAGTTTAAAATTTCTCATCAGAATTCTAGAAAGTACATGTCATCTCTAGTGTACCAAAGTTAGTTAGTTTGTGAGGGATTTGGTGGTGTTAACGATTCACAGACCAAGATGGAGCTTGAAACAATTCGCACATCATTCCTCACTTATCGCATAATCATAAATTTCCAATGAAATGATAGAAAACAAGCAAAAATAAAAAGGGGTGTGTACACAATTCACTTTCACTTACCATGTGAATGCTCGTTTTCTTCATCGTCATCATCATAGAGAATAAAGATTTCAGTCAACGATTTACCAACTTCATCAGCAAATGATACTGACTTATGCAATTTTAAATTTTCTTTTGATAATGACGTATTGATAATAGTTGTTTCTTCCGCTTGATCACAACTGCCATCTTGATCGTCTATTGCATCATTTGATTTCATAATATTCGATGCTGTAATCACATTCGACTGATCATTAGGAATTGGATTCGTCGTAGTTGTCGTATTGTTAACAGTTTCGTGTGCGCATTGAGGATCCGTTTTATTTATATTCACTTTCGATTCATTATCCATGTCATTATCAACAGATGTGCACAAAGAAGAGGGAGACGACGGAGAAGAAGTGGAGACGTTTTCGTCTGATTTAGAATTTTCAGCCATCGATTCACTGGTAGAGTCGTTTTCGCTTTCAGTTGCATTCATATTAACCTCTGAAGATAGCGTTGACGTCTCTGTCTCCTTTGAATCTATTGATGATATAACATCATCACAGAGATTAACAGTATTCTCATCATAATCAGGATTATTTTCCTCATTGTTTTCACACTGTGGATCTCCACCTTCTTGGCTATCGTTTTGGAGGGTTGACAAGTTATCTGTTTCAGGGAGTAGTAAACCACTTTCACTGTTATAATGACGACGTTTACGTTGTTTATGCAAAAAATTCTCTAAAAAACTTTCTGTATCAACTACACCGGTATGCTTTAACTCATTTATACATGTTAAACTTGTATTCAGTGAACTAGAATGGGATAATGTTTGTAAAATAGGATAGTAATAACTACGTCTTCTTGC
Source organism: Trichobilharzia regenti (assembly GCA_944472135.2). Lineage (NCBI taxonomy): Eukaryota > Metazoa > Platyhelminthes > Trematoda > Strigeidida > Schistosomatidae > Trichobilharzia > Trichobilharzia regenti. Next base: position 101,470,333 of record OX235264.1, read on the forward strand.
TTTTTGTTCCATTTGAGCTCTAGCAAATATATAATCGGTAAATGTTGAGCCATGATATTGACGATGAGCATCTTCGAGAGGATTACTATTATTATTATTATTATTACTATTATTGTTATCATTACTATTTGATGACGATGATGATGCATTATTCGATTGACGTGATTTATACATGATAAAATTCATAAGACGACTTAATCCAATCAACTGAGTTAAGCCTAGCAGATTTTTAGCATTTGATGAATTCGATGCAGATGTTGATGAGGAGGATGGTTTTTCTGTGAACAAATGACAATTTGAAAAATCGTGCATATCTAACGCAAAACTATTCAATAGTGATGAAGTTTCTAAATGTGCTTCGTACGCACCAAATGTACGACTATGCTTTGATATCCATAGTGCCATTGATAAGTTATCAAGTTTATTATTATTATTATCATTAGGATTATTCCAAGGTTGTTTTGGCTCTGTTGAATTATTATTATTATTATCATTACTATTATTGTTACTCGTCATTATGAGATCTTGAAATTTTTCTTCATCACAACTGCCTGTTGTATATCCACAATTATTCAATTCCATTAATGATCCTGTATAATTACGTCCTAGACCATATCTCAGTCCAACAAGGGTTCCCATGACATTCAAAAATTGTGTAATAGATAATATTGTGAAGTCTTGAGATTTGTCGCTTGTTTAAAACAAATATATATGTGTGGATGGAGCAGGCTGACACTGTGAACTGTTGTGCTACAGTGTCCTACTGTTGACAGCGTTGCTGGTAAACACTATCGGCAGTAATTTAAAAAAAAAATACACCCATCAGCAGGCAAACTTATACCATTTTGATGATAGGATGATCATGTCACTGCGAGTGTGCACAATTTTCAATGTATTTTGTTTAGCGAAAATATCATTCATTTCAGTATGCCAGGCAGTTTGATTGGTTAACACATCTAAGGTTTATATTTTCTGAGAGGTTAATACTCTTTTTTTATAAATTTGATTGGATAGATTGAATTCATTAGTTCAATGTTGTGTTTTTGTTTAAATGTGATATGAATATATCTGACCTTGAAAAAAAGAATACAAATCAGTCTGTCTGTAACACTATCACATTTTGTTTTTGACCTCAAAAAGTGGGTGTGATATATAGTGATATATTTTTAGTGATGGAAAATAAAATCCGACAAACTTTTTTTCATGATAAACAACACTTTAGATTAAGGAAAACAGATAAAGGGAAAACAAAAGACAGTTGCGGAGAAGAAAAATTGTTTTTCGACAAAGTCATTAACTAGTTTGTACATTCATGCGCATATAGTAAATGGTTGAGAAAGTTCTGGAATTATTTTACAGTCAAGGGTTAAATTAGTAATCAGTAACAAGATTACAAAGTATATTCTTCTTCTTTTTCTTTTGATTTCTCAGTGGGAAACAGAGATTCAGTAGAACACCTTCATTTCATTGCAGTCTGCTTTGTTAACCATTAGGATTGTCCGTAGTCCCTCATCTTCTCACATGATCTCCTGTATGTCAGTCAACAGTGGACGCTGAAGTCGTTGTTTCCTATTCAAAGATTTGTCAGATGTGCGATGTCAATCAGCGGTCTCTTCAGCGCTTGTTGTAGCCATCTCTATTTTCCTTTAGATATTTTTTTGGTCAGGAGTTTCTTGCCTGGTTTATTCCCAGACTTCCTTGCTGTTTAACCTTTCCGGATGGTAGTCTGGTGTTCACAGTAGAGCGAAGCTAGCTGTTGAGGAAAGTCTGCAGCAGCGTGCTGTAAATGCTTTTTTCGGCGTCTCAAGTTGCTGAATTTGGTTCCTTTTTGTTTTCCATTTACATTATTTCATCGCTCTTGTGTCTCGACTGGGAAAAAGGTCTTCAACAATTGAATATTGAAGGTTTGGTAGTGGTGGTAGTGTTATTCTTTTTTTGTGGAGGGAGTGTTATGGCTGGCCTCATGTCCAACCTTCCACTTTTTCCCTATCATACAACCAGCTGTACGAGGCTTAGGAGTGTGTGTCAGTGGATGATCAAACCTCGGTGTCAGCCACATCTAACGATTGATGTGACTTCGTTTTCGACTGATGATGGGATCTAGGATACTCAATTCGTCCTATATAAGGATTAGTCAGCTGGACATATCTGAATTCACTGTTGAGACCGGTCATTTCGGATGAACATAGTCAAATGCTAGTTAGCTTTCAGCCTAGGTTTCCATGCTAGTCCCCATCAAAACAAACGAACTTAAGATTTTAATTAATAACATCAACTTTATGTTATTACTTTATTCAATTGTTGATAAATTTAATTATCGTAGTATTTTCATCGCATCATCAAGGGAACACTGAAGCCTAAACCAAAATTTAATACAAAATAATTTGATAAAGATGATGTTCAGTTGACGCCACATGTCATTCAAGCCTTCCGTAGAACACAAATTGGAAGCTACGGGTTAATCTTTGAAGATGAGATCAAAAAGATCATCTGAGGAAAAAATGTAAGCTTGTAAGTAGTTGTAGACAAAATAAAAAGTTGTTGCAGAGAACCAAATGCAGTATAAATAGACTTCTGAGGTTGTATGTCTCACTCAGAATTCAAGGAGTGAATAATCACAGTTAACGCAATTTTTACGCTTTATTATTATTATTATATTATTATCTCATTTAATTACTAGAGAAACATAGGGATTCAGCTGCGCATCTCCATTGCCTTCTGTTTTCTGCAAACTTTTTCACCTCGCTCCAAGTCTGCCCACATGCTTTCATCTCCTCTTCACATGACCTCCTCCAAGTCACCCTCGCATTGACGACCAACTCGCCGCTTCCCTTTCGGGTTCTACTCGAGCGATGGCCTGTCTAGTGATGTCACTTTATGGTTTCCTCAGAGTACTGCAAATCCATCCGCATTTCTTTCTGCCTATTTGTTGCACAATCGGTTCTTGATGATGTAGTGATGTGGGAGTGATGTAGCTTTTGTACTGCAGCCGAATTCGACAGTCTGCAGAATAAAAAAAACCCACTGAACCTATGAAATTTGTGGAAAAAAGCAAATGTATGAAACTATACCACTTATGTACCAGTTGTTGCCTAGTTAATTAGAGGACAGCAGTCTAGTTGTTTTTCAATTCTTGTGTTCCGAGTGGAACATAGGGCTGAAGGTTTAGGGGTTTTGAAAGTTTCATCAGCTATACTGTTGCTTAAATGGAGCGCTGTTTCTATTATACCTTAATAAACTACCAGGGATTCTTACTTTATCTTCATTGTTATTTGTGGACGACATTAAAATCTGGAAAACTGTAAATAATAACGAGGGATAGGTCTGCTCTACAAACTGATAGATACATTAGATGAGTGCTCGAACCTGTAAAGTTTGGAAATGAATTCTAGGAAAAGCGCAGTAATGCACTTAAATCAGAAGGCTTACACGTCGTACTCCCTAGAGGACACAGAACTACCTGATGTTAACGGACAGAAGGATGTGGAATAACTATCAGCAATGATTTGAAAATAACTGTAAATTGCAATGTGGCCGCAGCGAATGCTTTTCGAATGCTGTGGACACTTTGAGAGGCTTTCAAACGATTAGGCAAGGGTATGTTCTAAAATACTCTACGCAACATATATCAGGCCTCATCTAGAATACTGCATACAAGCGGCGAGTTCATGCTTCAAAAAGAAGGCACATATCCTGGAAAGAGTACATAGGGTAGGAACTAAATTAGTTAGTGGTATCTGACACCTTCATGTTGAGGCTTCCTTCTTATTTTTAGCTTACTGAAAGCTGGGGGTGAGGATTTGGAGTGCATTGGCCAAGAACTGAACTCCGGACTACATACTTGTTTGGCCACTGTTCTATTGATAAACTACTGACAAACCTAAAGGACATTGGTTGTATGGGTGAAAGCCAAAAGTGCTAACCGTAAGTACTTTAATACTTAGAGTTAATGCTACAGTTTACAAGGATTATAGGCAGTATTTAAACCAGTTAAGATTTTCTAGCCGATTGATCGGACGAAATGCTCGGTCTCAAGTTGACACATCAACTCTTTGTCCAGGTGCTTATACGATATCTGGTCATGTTGAATCCAGGATGCGCATTTCATCCTGCTTGGGACTCGATGGTTAAACGTAAATTGAATTAAATAATTAGTCAGACCCGTTGCATAGGAGGTGGCTCTCTTGGCCTAAGTGGTCTAAGGGAAAACACCTTGGCGTTTGAATCAAACGGGTATTGGGTACGAGCCTTTGAGGGAAACGTAATCATTTATTCGTCCTGAATAGGATAAAATGCTCATTCTAGGTTCCCTCCTAGTCACCAACCACCAGCTGAAAGTGTCAGCATGCGTATAGATGACAAAAATTATTCAGAAGAAAACAGATATTATTAAAACGCATTCGTTCCAGTGAAGAGTTTAAGTCACCACCTAACCGACTTAATTACAGTATGGTGGCAAACTTCAAACAAGAAACATATATCACATTTCATAAAGATAAGACTTATATCTCAAGTTAATAGATTTAATAACGCTAGAAAGGGACTGAATGATACCACGTGAGCTGTAAAACGAGCTTCTGTCAAAATCGCTTTTAAAATATTTGGTTACTTACTACTAATCCAGCGGATTCAGGAACTTGGTTAAAGCAGATTACCATGGATACACATTTCATTTGTAAGCCACACTAAATATGCAGCTTTGTACGTAAGTATCTGTTTGTTAGAACTCGCGTGTCACACTACACACAACATTTATCTGACCTTTACAGAAATATTGAACAGTAGAGTGAAGTATAATTTTATTTAGATAGATCTTGTGACCTGGATTCGACCTAAAGGGTATCTGCAAGAATAAAGTATAGAATAATGAATGATCTCGTTATACCACAGGCTTAAATTAACAACCGTTCACTTCGTCCTTTGCTGAAGAAGGAGTCAAGAACCTATCGGAAAACAAATCTACAGAAAGACAATGATATGAAGTGGACACAAGCTGAAAAGACACTTGAGTGGTATCATGCCTTCTCAATCGGAACCGAAACAGGAAACGGTGAATCAGGTGTCTCAGAGTGACATTGAGGAGATTATTTGAAAGGGAAATGAAGTTTAATCGGCAACCATGTAGCCAAGTAAAAAGAATACAGGGAAAATCGTATAATTCTAATGTTTTGCTGAAGCCCTACAGTCTATTTAGAAGCCAAAGCAATGACTATATCACTCTGAAGTAAATTCGGCTAACTGAATAAATTGCTAATTTAGACAACCTATACTTGGAAAATATTAAATTTTGTTCCTGACTTTAGAATATTCTTGTAGCCAATCTAAGTATACTTACAGGTTTGCTAACAACTATGATTCATTTTTTCCAACTCTTCTTGAATTCATTTATACAATCTTACTGGTTGCCATCTTTTAACACTCCTGAGACGGAGAAAAAGGTTCTGGAATCTCTTTGTTTCTACTGGGCTACAGCAGTTCGGCTGAATACTGTAAACCAGAAACCAGTGTAAACTTTGATCCACCAGTCAAGGATAGCTTACGAAACCCAGTTAGTTAAAAGTTCACCAGGCTGCCCAAAAGATCTTCTCATATCAAGAAAGAACACGTAAGAGTGATGCTATCCCACCTCTTATGCTTGAAGATGACCAACAAACATGGCTGAGGATAACTTGACCAACTTTGTCAGGCACTTTAGTCAAGTATTTGATAAAATGATACCAGCTTTGTAAATTTACCAGAAGGTAACTTGAAAATGGCACCCTTATACATTGGAAAGGATACTGTCCTAAAGTGGCTTCTAAGGCTCAATCCTGGTAAGTCCAGTGCCCTGATGAACTCCACCCACGTATATTAACAGCATTGGCTGAAAGCATAGCCGAGCCATTGTCGGTAATCTTCAATATTCATGAATAATTCCCATTCGAACATTAGTAGACAGAAGACAAGTAGTTCAGCGAAGAGTCTCTTTTCGGCGAATTCATTTTCATAGCTGTACAATCGCAAATATATATGGTTATTTTGTGTGTGTGTGTATACATTAAATTTGTCAAACGAAAATACAATTAGTAGGTTCAGATGAATTGGATGTTGATAAGAGGATAGCAACAAAAGTGATGAGTTGTCATAAATGATTGTTAAATAAGAGTTACGTAATGGCATGAATAGTTTGATGAATGAGTTGTGCTCAAAGGGTGTACATGGAAACAAAATAATATACAGAATTACACAAGGGTTTTAAGTTAGAAAAATAAGCATACAAACAGAAGTAAGGTCAAATCAAACAAACAAAGAAAAGTTAGGTCAAATCAAAGGAGTAGTTACCATGCGAGTAAAAGTGGTTGGATAATTTTCTTTTGTATGCATAGTTCTGGTTCCTCCAACTGGATGGCTAGGGCTTCTGCGATGCAAAGAAGACGGAATCGTACTGTCTTTGGAAGGTTGTTCTTCACTTTGTAGATTACTTTGAAGGAGGCGTTCGTTGAGATGGAATGACCAGTATTGACGAGATGTTCGATTATTGCACTCCTTATATGGCCATTATTTCCTTTCTGTAGCCACGCTGGATAGTGTTCTTTTACCCTTTTAGACAGGATGCGCGTTGAACGACCGATGTACCTGGCTCCACAGCAACAGGTGAACTGATATATACACATAGAAGTGGTCATGTGCGGAATCTTGTCCTTTGGGTTTCTGCAGATCAGCGGGCGACTGGAGAACACTATTCTTAGTGTTGCCGCAGGGAAAGTTCTTCCTAAAGAGGTGGAAATTCTCCTTCTGAGGACGTCACTAAATAGGTCTCCTTTGAAGTCTAGGTTCATATAAAGTATCTTTTTCGGCACGGATAGTGTCTCTTGCTTTTGGTTTTTCTGTTTGATGTTTTTCTCTACAAATCTTGGTGGGTAGCCATTTTGTATGAAGATTTCTTTCAGGAAGTTTAGTTCTTCTTCCATGGTGTCGGAGCTGCAGATGCGTCTGACGCGAGTGGCAAGGGATTTAATTAGGTTTCTTTTCCGACTGATTGGTACCCAGCTGTAGAAACTTGTTAATTGTCCGTTCCAAGTCGGTTTCCTATAGATTGACCTTCTTAAAGTTCCGTCATCTCTCCTTGTAAGCTCGACATCAAGAAAAGGGATTTTAGATTCATTTTCAGTTTCCAAAGTGAAATTTGTGGCTGGATGGCATTTGTTGAATATTTGCAGTAGTTGATTGAGATCGTGACCGTCATCACAGATGATAAAGATGTCGTCAACATATCTAACGTACAACTGGAAATTGTCGATGGTTGATTTGAGTGGGCCATTCTCGAGGCTTGCCATGAAGCAGTCTGCTAGTAATGGGCCCAGTGGAGATCCCATTGCGATCCCATCTTGTTGTCTGTAAATAATGTCGTTGAATGTGAATTGCACATTTAGTGTACATCTCAGTAGTAGTTCTTTTAAACAGGTCGTCGGTAATCCGATGTTCAGCTGATTTTCGTCGATATAGTGACAAATATAAGAGACAGTTTCTGTGAGTGGAACGTTGGTAAATAGTGATTCAATGTCGAGGGAGAGCATAGTTTTGTCCTTTGTATTGATATCTTTAATGTAATCGACGAATTGGAAAGTGTCGCGAAGTGAATGGTGGCACATTCGTTTTCGTACAGGTTCTAAAATGTCAGTGAGCCATTTCGCTATTGAATGGTACGGGGAACCTGACATATCCAGAATTGGACGAAGTGGGAGGTTGGCTTTATGTGTCTTTGGTAAGCCATATAGTCTTGGTATTGTTGACCCTGTCGGTCGGATCTGATCATAACTTAATGTGTAATTCTGTATATTATTTTGTTTCCATGTACACCCTTTGAGCACAACTCATTCATCAAACTATTCATGCCATTACGTAACTCTTATTTAACAATCATTTATGACAACTCATCACTTTTGTTGCTATCCTCTTATCAACATCCAATTCATCTGAACCTACTAATTGTATTTTCGTTTGACAAATTTAATGTATACACACACACACAAAATAACCATATATATTTGCGATTGTACAGCTATGAAAATGAATTCGCCGAAAAGAGACTCTTCGCTGAACTACTTGTCTTCTGTCTACTAATCTTCAATATGTCTCTGGAGCAGTCTAAATGTCCAAGAGACTGGAAAGATGCCATCATTAGTCCGGTCTTCAAAACCGGATCTAGAAACTTAGTTCAGAACTATCGTCCTGTTAGTTTGACCAGTATTGTTGTTAAACTACTAGAAAGAATAATTCGTGATGCTATCATTCAGTTCATTGAAGGGAACAAACTTTTCGCTGTGGAACAGCACGGTTTAAGAGCAGGTCATTCTTGCTTGACCAACCTTCTTTTGGCCAGAGAAAGTTGGCAAGCTCAGCTGATGATAATATACCGGTGGATGCCATATTCATAGACCTTAGCAAGGCGTTTGACAGGGTTTCTCATTCAGGTCTTCTAGTAAAGTTAGGTAGTCTGGGAATCAATAAAGTGGTTACCGACTGGATTCAAGACTTTCTAAAGGACAGAAGACAAAGAGTACGAGTTAACGGGGTTTTATCAACATGGGAATCGGTTAAGAGTGGCGTTCCTTGGGTACAATTCTAGGCCCACTTCTTTTCCTGATTTATGTTAATGAGATTCCATCGGTAGTTAAGTCATCCTGCTTACTGTTTGCTGATGACATCAAGATATGGAGGGCTTTGCACGATGACAGTGATCAACTTGCTTTGCAGGAAGATTTAAACTTGTTAAGTGATTGGTGTAAGCACTGGGCCTTGGAGATTAACTTAAGCAAGAGTGTAGTTATGCATGTATCCCATAGTCACGTGCACAATTACTCAATGAATGGCATTACTCTCCCAGTGGTCACTGAGTACAAGGACTTGGGAGTGGTTGTGCAGCATGACTTGAAAACAGCAACAAACTGTAGAACTGCAGCCACTAAGGGTTTTCGAATGTTATGGGCCATACGCAAGGCTTTTGCAAACTTTGACGCTGATATATTTCGTATATTATATCCGACTTATATCAGACCTCATTTGGAATATGGGATCCAGGCAGCGAGCCCGTGTTTCAAATACGAAATTGACTTATTAGAAAGGGTGCAAAGAGTAGGAACTAAGCTAATAAAGGGTTTCTCGACCCTGTCATATGAGGAGAGGTTAAGTCGAGGTTTATTTCCACTGTCATACAGACGACTTAGGGGTGACCTAATACTAGCATGCCGTATCCTAAGAAATGATTTTGGAGCTAATTTATCTAAACTATTTCTTCCTTCTAGCACCAACCAATTGCGAGGACATCACCTCAAGTTTCAAAAACCACGGTCGAATCGTCTGCGTCTGGAAATCCGTTTTTCGCATCGAATTGTGAACCATTGGAACTCCCTACCGGAACACGTCGTATCAGCGCCATCCGTTGATTCATTCAAGGCGAGATTGGACCTCCTGTATGCAATAAATCGAAAGGATTAACACAGGCATATAGCCTACTATCCTAAATAAACTGTAAACACTGTGAATATTCCATTGTTGGTTTGTAGGGATTTGACTGGTTACAGGATTTCACCATGAGCTGACATTAATTAGAGAACCATTGGAAAGGACAAAGGACCTAAAAGGAACAGGTTGCAGATACGCTTTGCTGACGAGTACCAACTAGCATGAAACCTAGGTGGAGCAGAGCTTCCTGCCGCTTGCTTCCAACCATCTAAAATCATCAGATCAATGTGCAGCGTGATGACGAGCTACCTAGAATGGTGGTCTGCACCAAAGAGAAGACTAGACACATCACACTAGTTACTAGTGTCAAATCAAAATATGGTATAAATTCTTTGGCAAATGTATGCAATTCATTTATCTACTTTGAGGTTATATGTTTCCCTTATTGTTTACAGGTTGAATTGTGTACCAAAAAAGAATTATATGATATGGAAATATATATATAGATTTACATATAGTGTCTGGGCAATACAGACTTAAAGGGGTCAATGGTTCTCGTAGTTCGAATAAATTTTAGGCTTGTTTTCCTTGTTGATATCACCTAGAAATAACGTCCATGGCTGTCAAGTGACCACCTCTCCTGCTAGGCATACAGGTTTTCTGAGTCTGGTGTATTTCAACCTGACGGACAGACTGATTCTCATCCGCTGAATGAACGAAGGAAGAATAAAATAACTACCTCTGTTCTAGAAGAATATATGTAGAGAAAAAGTGATTTAGTACTCATGAGAGTACACCAGCTAGACACAGAATAGTCACCATACACTGGTTCCATCTAACAACTGAATATTTGCGATCTCATTTCGTTGATCTTCAAACATAGAGATAAGCAAATTGGACGGAAAAGGTGAAATGTGTGAATATCAGATGGATTCACAAATATTTAGTATTCATTTTTGATTATTGCTTAATTCCAAACCTTATTATTGGTACACTTATGAAATTTTTAGCATAGGATATCGGTAGCCTAAATTTTGCAGGCCAAACATTTTACATCAGGTGTGCGTCGGCTAGGGGGTGGTTGAAACCCGGACCATCTGCATGGTCGGAGAGAGTCTTAACGGCTGTGCCACCGACACAGCAGTGGCACCTTTTCTGGAAGTTGAATTTACAACTAGTCGCAAACTATCAGGATATATATATATAAATTAGAGGATTCGGTTTCTCTTCAGTGGTTCTCCAAGCAATACATATTTTTGATGATTACGTTGACATCAAAGAAATATTTATAAACCCGATAGCTGATAAGGCGTGTTTGCCTTTTTCCGCATTTCAGCTTACTAAAGATTGAGAAACTGCTGTTGTTGATGAACAGAAAATCCTTTTAGTTTTTATGATTAACTGCTGACTGTATGCATAGAATTCCAATACTTAATATTTAGCTTTCATTTTTTAAACACCAGAGGGTACAACAGAGATCTTTATAATTTTCTCTACAAATATATGTTTAATTTTTTTCAGCATGTGGAATCATTCATTGTTATTTACTAGAATTCTGAAAAATAATTGTGTTAGTGAATACCTTTCAGCGTAGTTATCGAAAGGAGAATGCAGAACAGCCAACAGATCAATTCTGGTATGGATAGTTATTTCTGACAACGAAGTATCAGTAGAAACTTCATACAGAGCCATTTATAAAGCGAGATTAATCCATTGACATGGATTTGCTCACATCTTTCTTATGCGTCGGTAGATCAGCGGTAGAATGTCTGGCCAACCACACATGTGCTCCTGAGTTCTATCCTCAACTGACTCACTCCTGAATCTCAGTAAAAAGGTAGGAAGGACAGTAAAAATTGGAGGTTGGCAGTGAGACTAGCAACCTCATTCCACAAAAATAAAACCGATGCTACCAAAACTTCGCGATGGTGGCACAGCGGTAGAATGCTTACTGACCATGCACATGGTCCGGCGTTTGACCCCGGCCGACTCATGCCTTCACCTCACTAAGCCATAAATAAGAATGGTAAATTGGGAAGATTCGGGGAATGAGGTTGGCAACCCCATCCTGTAAAAATAATCACCAGTGCTACAGAAACTGCATGCTTTTAGCTCTATGCTCCACTGGGAATGTGAAAGAAAAACAAACGACAAAGCTTAGCAATCCATAAAACAGATACCAGGAGTCTTGTTTTTTTTTCAGAAGCATTTTACCCAGTCTGTTTTACTATCATGGCCTTACTGCAAATTTCATTCTCTTGAAGTGCTGTATAATAAACTTTATGTAATCTTTCCATTTTTTTTTTGAATTTTCGTAATCGATTTTCAATCTTTGATTCTCTTGTTTTGTATCAATCATATCAGGATTGATTATGATCATCACTTAACAAATTATTTGTCAACTCTTCCAATTTTCCTTTCATTCCTTCATGTTCCCGGTGGAACATAGAGCTTCAAGCTAGAGGCCTGAAGTTTCTGTAGCAGTGTTTATCTTTACAGGATGTGGTTGCTAGTCTCTTGCCTTCCCTCTTTACCAGCTTTTTTTATTAGTATCTTAGCGAGTAAAGGAGTGCGTCGACCGGGGATCGAATCCCGGACCATCTGCATGGTCGGCAAGCGTCCTATCTTCTTTATCACCGATGCACAACTCTTCCAATCACGTAAGATTATTGTCTTTTCCTCTCACATTGTTATTTGGCATACACTTTTATTTATTTTGTTACTAACCCTTGTTATCACTTAACACTATAGGTTTAAATTCCTAAACAACTGTAAAGCTTCGAAGTTAAGTCATGGAAAAAGAGATAGGAGTCTACTCAGGACTTTGGGGTACTTAAATCTCACTTATTTGTGTTTTCTTAAACGTTGGACTGCGTGTCCTATATGTAACTGTTTCGACTGCACGCCGTCTTATCCCACTACAGTAGTCCACTTATCAAACTCTCTGAGTTAAGGTCAGTTCAGGGACATTACTTACGAGACTAGTCCTGGTATTCACTTGCTACATCACTGATGTGTATTTCTCTCCAGCTTATTAATCAGTGATAAACTGGAAACTTTCAAAACAATTTCCTTCCTTCATGTCGGGGACCTTTAATTTTTGTGCAGTTACTTGTTCAGCGATTGGGACGGAATCCAAAAGCCGATGGATTCTGACTTGTGCCATCATCCAATGTCATTGTTGTGTGTTCCGTGCTACAATCAATTTAGGTAACCCTGTTGCTGATGAATTCTGACCAGAATTTCATGCAACGTGTTCCAATAGTGTGAATCACTAATGAGGATTGGATGAGTTTTCAAATGGTGATTTGTACAGGTACAACTGATTTCAAGTTTCAGTTACAAACTAGCTTTAGTTAGACAATCCTGAAAACAAAGAAGTGTTAGGTGACCGTTTTGCCATAGTCTGGAGCTGTTCATCCGTACTCACGCATCATCACATCAGTGTTTGAACCCAGTACGTTTAAAGTGACATGATGAGCTCATGGTGTTGAGGTGTGATAAAGACAATGAGTTTCAATGGAATATATTATTATCACAGTAAGAATCCTTGTATTTGTTGGTTTTAACGTCTAAAATACTATTACTACAGTTCAACAGTGCATCAGCGACATAATGCTACATATATATTTATACATTCTATTTCTGTTGGCAAAAGAAGTATCCACAGAAGATAGGACTTCAGGTGAACATTGAGGAAACAGAAGTGATGAAGATTCCCAGCCAACACCACACAGGAACTCAAACAACAGACAACAATCAGCATAAATGGGAGAAACCTGAAAGAAACAACCTCTTTCATCTACCTGGGAATCATCGTTTCAACTACAGGCGGAACTGACGAGGATATTAAAATGAGGATCATCGGGTAAGCAAGGCAAGCTTTCAATACTGTCAAGTCTGTGTGGAGGTTAACGGCATTCAGCATCAAAAATAAGATCCATATTTTCAACTCTAATGTGAAGTCAGTGTTACTATACTGATCAGAGACTTGGCGCGTCATAGAGAGCACCTCAAACAAACTACAGACCTTCATCAATAGCTGTCTTTGCACAATAGTCAAGATCAGATGGCCAGAAAAGATCACCAACAATGATCTCTAGGAACTTACCAACCCAGTAGGAACCAACTGTGCAACAGTTATGCGGGATGAAATGGATTGACTAACCTCTGAGAAAACAAACCATCAAGTGACATCACACCACAAACCATCGCTCGAGTGGAACCCAGATGGAAAATGGCGAGTTGGTCGTCTGTGTGTGAATGGAGTGACTTGGAGGAGGTCCTGTGAAGAGAAGATGGAGGCATATGGGCAAACGGGGAGCCAGATGTAAACTTTGGCAGAGAATCGAAAGCAATCGAGACGTGCGGCTGAAGCCCACTGTTCCTCTAGGAATTAAAGGAAATAATAGTGATATACATTCTATTTCATGTCCTTTAATATAAACCAAAATCACACTCATAGTGATTGATTACAGAATATAAACTGTATAGATATGTATAGCGTTTTGATCACTTGAAAATATACCTTGGCTTCTGTGTCTTGCCGTCTACTGTTATGATGGAACACTCGTCTTCCACATTCGCAAACAAATTCATGACTTAAGTGAAAAAATTTGAGCAAACATTTAAGAAGCGTGATCAATACAACTACACGAAAGCACCTTTTCATATCCTCCCGTAACTAAATGTGAAACATTTAGATCTTGTAAATAAAACTCAACTTTCGATAGAGAAAGAAAGACGAAACTTGCAGTATAAAATGAAATCATTCTGTTTCGCAAGTTCTCATCAGCTGAACACCCTTACCTGAAATAACAATGGTTTTATAGATGATAATAACATACTTTAATGTTTGAGTGGTAGTAGAGAAGAGATATTAAAAAATTGACACATCGAAAAGGAAAGCATCTTCAAGGGCTACCTTGAACAGACACAACTGACTTCTGCTATCAATGGAACAACCTGGTATTGCCGATATGTTGTTGTTGGCAACGGCATCGCATTATATGATTGCCTAAATGAGATCCATCAAAATAACGAATTCACCATGGAATATGAACAAAGTAATGAGTTCAATTTCCTGGATCCTTATGTAAAAAGAAGAAACGAAGGCACGATCGAAAAGTCCATCTATAGAAAAGAAACCTGGACTGGACAATATCTTCCCTATAACAGCTTTTGTCCCATAAGCTATAAACATTGATTAGTGAGGACGTTCTTCGATACAGTCAGGAAGCTATGTTCACTGAACAAGGTCGAAGAAGAATAAGATTTCGTAGAGAAATGCATAAGAGAAAATGGATACCCTAAGGGATTTATACAGAAGTATAGCAGAGAAAAAGATAAGAAAGAAAAACACCTTACTGTAGAAAAGAAAAAAATGTTTATTTGTCTCCCATTCAAAGGAGATGCAGTGTCACAAAAGATTGACATAAGACTGAAAGGTGCAATGAAAAGAAACTTCTCGGCAGCTAAACTCTTAACGTTATGCAGCACCACTTCTTCTATAAGCCACTCAAAACTGGATATATACCTGCTGATGTCCCCTCAACTGTGTTTATGAATTCACATGCACTTGTGAGAGGAAGTACATTTGAAGACAGAAAGAAGGGCTTCTATCCGGTTTTCTGAACATAATCCAAGAAATCTGTCCCTGAAAGGAAGCAAATATTCTCAGGTTGCAATTACGAGATATATTGTTGATACTAGTCATATAGTAGAGATTTTCAAATCCTTCAAAATATTAAACAGATAAAGGACAGCAAATTTACTATGACTAGTTGAAGCGATCTCAATCAGACGATGTAAACCAGACTTACGCATATAGCAAGAGAGTGTGATTAACCTCTCACTACCTTTGTAACTGAATTTTGATTTTGATTAGTCATCTATTTCAATGATCTCAACTCACTGAACAAATCTCAATCTCATAAACTGTAACCGCCTTTGTTTTGTGAATTGCTATGTGAACCTACAAGCTAATGCTTTTTTGTTACTTTTTCCTGTTTTTTGTCTTACCCCTCTCTCCTCTTTCAAACTTTAAAAGCGTGTAAATTGATGATGAAATCTTAAACTAAGAATTGTAATACTTTCATTTTGGATGAGTCACTTTTATAGTATCTCTTCTCTACTACCACTTAAACAATAAAGTATGTTATTTTCATCTATAAAACCTTTGTTATTACAGGTAAGGGTGTTCAGCTGATGAGAAACTGTGAAATAGAATGATATACTGCAAATTTCGTCTTTCTTTCTTCATAGAAATTGATCAAGGAACCAAATGTATGAAACCTCAACTTGTAGATTCGGTTGTTCGTTTAATGAGAAATCAATATTTCTGTAGATTTTCATCTAGGAATAAAAATTTCAACTTTGTCTTCATTAGTAGTTCTGGAAGCAAAGTATAGAGATTAGCTGACAGAATCAGATGTTTCCAAACTATGGTACATGTATATTCAACTAACTACTGTGTTTTAACTTCTAATCAACAATGTAGCAACTTTATCTTGAAGAAGAAAGCAGCTGTCCCCGAGTATTGTGTTCTTCTAACCTGATAAGCTAGTTTTATAAAAGCAGGTTATTCACCGCATCATTATTATTACATTTTATGCAAAACTTCATTCACCTTTTACAGTTAAAGGTGAGTATGAATGACCTTCATAGTTATATTGTATTTCTGTTTAACAATCGATATCTTCAAGATCAATATGTACATATACCTTTTGTGTATTTCTTATTTGAATGAGCAAATTTATTTATCTGGAACACATGTTCATTGTCAGGTGACATACATGCTACTTATAAATTTATAAACAAAAAGTTACCTTTATTAATTTGAAATGATCTTTTAAGAACACCTTTTGTTGCAAAATGAATTATTTAGGGCATACATAATGTGCTGTTTTTACTTTATACTTTTCTAGCTTTGATGTTCACTTTTGAAGCTTAAGGAATATCAAAGAATATTGGGTGACTCTAAACTATAACAGCCCAAACCGAAACTACCTACCGAACGGATAAATGACCTCGATAACGACAACTTTAACCAATCAGAAGCCTCTATAGAAACGGCGCATAATTTCAATAAAACGTTTATATAGAAGTTATGCAATGTTAAATATAGTTACAAAGGATAAAGTTCTCGTATGTGTTCCATAAAATTTCTCATAGGAGTCTTCATAGTTATTTTAAACCAAGCCCGGTACATAAACTCATCGAGATAACTATGCATCATTGCATTTTTTGATCCATTCACAGATCTGATCCGTTTTTTGAAGTGACTCCAAAGGGTTTCGATGGAATTAGTGTGAGTTCCATCGAAAGGACGACGTGATGAATATAGCTCAGGGTTGTTAGCTGACTAAAACTACTCTATTCGTCTGTATGAATAGTTATTCCAGTCAGCACTAAGCGTTGGATAATAGGCTATAAGACATTCGCACTGCGATTAGGGATCGCCTCAATGTATCTTTTGTGGAGGATGGTGTTATATATCCCCAACACCCACAGATGATGAACAGTCAATCTCCCTCGATTATATTTTCTTCTTATCAGCACTGCCTCATCCACGTGAACAATGACACCAACTCCGCCAAGTTCTTAAGTCAACCTGTTCGTTTTTCATGATGTTATGTCTCTACAGTACTCGTACCATTGCAATGCAGACACTTCTGAATTTTCTGATTCATACCCTGTTGCTGTTACTGGTGTTTTAAGCACGCAGATGTGACACATCATTAAAATTTTCGTTAGAGATAATTTAGACTTAGCGAAACATTTACCTACGGAGTGTGTAAACTAAAAAAGAACGGCATACTTTCTCGAACTGACTTTCTGGTTCGGCAATCATCTCACCGGTAAAAAAATCCATCAATGTACCTAGTATATCTTTGTATATACATGAGACCTCCATATTTATAATGTTTCGACTTTCCTATCAGTCTGTTCTCCACGCATAAATAAAAAAAACAAGATCTGGAGCGAATTTGCAATGCAATAGGTGAACCACATCCGTAAGTACACGTGGATAATGTGGAGTTACCTGACTGGCTGCTCAAGGTCATCTATCCGTTCGCTACGTAGTTTTGATTTGGGCTGCTGTAGCGTAGAGTCACCGAATATTGTTTATTTGTATGAAAGTATGAATAGATATTGGAGTGATGGAACACAATGCCAACCGCCCACTTGGTCCGAATTCAATTTCCACCTAACGAATTTCTAAACTCCGCTAAGCTGGTAGTGATCCCTGTAAAAAGGAGAAGATGGAAGTGAGGCTAGGAATAAAAAAAACACCTGCTTCATATTTTAGGCTTAAAGCCGTTTTTCCACTAGGAATTGAAATGAATTAAAAAGAACCTCAGAATAGAGTTAGGATTGGGCGTGTGGCTAGTCAACGCACATCATAAAAACACTACCATCACTAATGAGACTAAGGTTTCACTCGGAGCAAAAGAAATATAAAACGTGTGCTGTTTTACATGAAAATTTACCACGTTTCTCCTTTATATTAATACAAAATATCAGTCTTGCTGTCAACGGCATCTGTAAATGAGTAGCAGGTACACTCAGCTGATAGGCCACAAATATGATGAAATACGTCCTCTAGATAATACTGTTAGTGACCACCAAACAAGTTGTTTTATGAATATTCTGCTCAATAGGACAAATCCTGTGCGATGCACGCTACTGATCCATATGAGTAACTGGTATTCATTTCATTTTAACTTGGGTGATTTGAACTAACCAACTAACTAACTAACTAACTAACTAACTAACTAACTAACTAACTAACTAACTAACTAACTAACTAACTAACTAACTAACTAACTAACTAACTAACTAACTAACTAACTAACTAACTAACTAACTAACTAACTAACTAACTAACTAACTAACTAACTAACTAACTAACTAACTAACTAACTAACTAACTAACTAACTAACTAACTAACTAACTAACTAACTAACTAACTAACTAACTAACTAACTAACTAACTAACTAACTAACTAACTAACGTACTAACTAACTAACTAATTGACTTGACGCACTCCGAAAAACCATTAAACCGTCAGTAATCCCGGTGGAAAGGGAAGGTTAGGAATGAGGCTAGCAACCTTATCCTTAAAAAAAATAGACTGCTCTGGTCAAATTTCAGAGCTAAAAGCTTGAGGCCTGATATTCTACCTAGAAATCAGCTGATTAAAAAATGGTATGGTTTATTTATTGCCAACGTTTTGAGCACAATTTATTGCTACTGGTAAGAATCTTAGGTCAGTGACGAACTTTGTATATTATTATTGTTTCGTTTGATTCCTAGAGGAACATAGGGCTTCATTTGCACGTCTTCATTGCTTTCAGTTTTCCGCAAACGTTTACACCTGACTCCACATTCGTCCACATACTTGCATGGCTTCTTCACATGACCTCTTCCATGTTACTCCATCCTCGTACTGATGACCAACTCTCCGTTTCCCATCGCGGTTCCACTCGACCGATGGCCTGTCGAGTGATGTCACTTGATGCTTTGTTATCTCAGAGTATGGCCAATACCCCTACATTTCTTTCTGCATATTAGGTGCACAATCGGTTCCTGGGGGGTTGGGTCGCTCCCACTGATCCCTGTTGCTGATCTTTTCCTATCGGCCATCTGATCTTGAGTGTATGATGTCATTATCTCTTATACTTTGATTTATTAGCAATAGTGTTTTCACTACATTTTAGGTATCGGAGTTGCTTCATTTCTATCAAATGGGTTAGGCGTGTACACTTGATTAAAAAAAGACTCAGTGATCAATCTCTTCCTCCACCTATGAATTTCACAAGGTTCAGAATGATCCACCTAAATAAAATGGATAACTTATAGAGAAATTCAGCATTCACAACACATGCAGTAACACACACAATCCCAAACACTAACGTTAGGGGACATAGCTGCAGTTGCCAAAAAAAATAATATAAGCAGGTGGAAAAAGAGAATTTCACCGCTAAATCTTTCTTCGCCAAGCTTACACACTTAACAAGTGCAGCAGGAATGACGCAACGCAGATACCCAAGGAGAAGAAGAAGAATGCAAAATATTACCATTACTAAAATCAAAAGACAAGAAATAGTGGGATTATATAAGTTTAAAGGTTGGATTGTTGCTTTGATATGGTAGTGAGCAGCAGCAGAAACAGCTTTAAACTAATCACGAAACTTCTCCACTTAACTATGCAATACTCTATCTCAGTTTGATCATTTATGAAGTGGAATTACACTCTACTACGGTGCCTAAATTCCTCTCTTATATATCATAAAATTTCACCTTCCAGAGATAATCCAACTTTGAACTTGTTTATCTTTAATAAAAACGTGTTGGATAACATGTGATGATGATGGATAAGCATGCTTACAATTTTCCAAAAATATTTGTTTACTAGGAATCCTGTGTGGAGGCATTTGTTTTCATTAATACATTTGTAACCTAATCGTGTCACGATAATTTTCTGTGTCACTGATGATCGCGTGTTGATTATAGTGTCAAAACATCACAACTACATCACGAACTAGGAAAGAGTCATGTGGTCAGCATTACAGTCAATTCAGTGATCAACAGGGAGGTTTTCACGGTTTTAGATTTTTTCAGTTTATTGATTATCAGAGCACTTTGATCATGAGTAATACCTGCTTGATGAATTGTAGGAATGTTGTTGGTGTTATACAAAAGAACGCCAATGAGATCGCCCATATCAGGATTATAGCTGAAGCCATCATACAAAGATAAGAATTAATAGCTCTACCTATAATTAAACCGAAAATCTGGCAGGTACGTTACGATGATGACGCATTTGTAATAATTAAGAGAAATGATTTAGAATATTCCCCTAAATTAATAAACAACATATTTGAAGCATCAAATTCACAAGAGAAGAAGAATTAGACAACAAAATCCTATTTTTAGATATCTTAATCAGGAGAACCAACACAAGAAATTTAGAAACACAAGTTTATAGAAAATCAACGCACACAGATCAAACACTCAACTATACTAGCAATAAACCAATTACTCACAAAAGAAACTGTGTGCAGACATTGTTTAAAAGAATTCAAACACACTGCAGCACTACAGAGTTGAAAAGACCGAGAGAAAAATACCTACCAACGGTCTTGAGAAAGAATGGTTATCAACAAAATTTCATCAAAAAGTGTTTAAAATCTAATCACAACACCAACAAGGAACCATTATCAGAGACCATAAGAAAATTCATCCGACCATACATGAAAAATATCTCTGAAATAACAGTTAGAACACTGAAACCGTTTGATATAGATATAGCACACAAGCCAGTTAAATCACTTAATTCAATATTGTGCAAACCGAAAGATCCAATAGAAAAAAGAGATAAAATTAATACCATTTACAAAATAAATTGTATGAACTGTTACAGGCATTACATCGGCCAAAGTGGGCGTTCCTTTCGAATTGGAATTCAAGAACACAAATCAGCCGTGAAAAGACACGATGTATGTTCTTTTATATCAATGCACATGGACAATTATGGACATCAGTTTGATTGGGATAATGACGAAATCATAGAGAGAGGAAACACCAAAAGTGTCAAGGAATTCCTCGAAGTAATTAACAAACACCCTAATATAGACCAAATATACCAACTAATAAAAAGTAAATCACGTGACCAGAAAGTTAAAAGTCCAATTCAGTAGAAAATGATCAATACATATTTAAAGATTGTTACCGGGAGACGCAATTCAATCACTCATGAAAAGATTTAAATCATTTCACTTTATGCTAAATGTTGCGCTGAAGATGATGTGCAGCAGGGGGACGACAAAAACGCCGCAACTAAACAAACCAGCTCAAAAAACACTACTAACTGCAAATCATTCATCTGAGCTATAAATCTTCTTTATTATTTCGGTGTTAAACAATTTGGCATGTAGTAGTAATCTGTATTTACCGATCAAGTCTGAGATATATAGTCAACAACATAGAATATTCGGCGTCATTGTAGGTAGGTGGTTGAAATCACTCAATAGAAGGTTCTAGACCTAAGTTCAGTGCTTGTTTCTACTAGTGTACATGACTTCCTCTGTGAGGTAGGGATGTAGTGAAGAAGGGAGTAAGAAAAAGCTCTCTACTGTCACCGATGACATTTCAAGTTGTAATGAACTCACTGATGTAACAGGTCATGCGTTGGGAGCGACAAAAAGACTATACTGTGAACCGATAAGAAAACATTGGTAGATCTGGCCTTCGCCAACAGATTATGTCTAATATTCCCATAACTCGAAAATTTGTAGGCAAGAAAAAATAAGCGGCCAGAAAAGGCGGTAAAGATAGACGAAGAAGATAGACTTGATGATGATATCCAACCAGTAAAAACAAGCATGAATCTTCATTAGCAAGAGAAATTTTAAAAGAGGTCACCACTTTCACTTATCTTGATAGGGTCACTTCAGAATAATGCGGAAGGATGAAAATATCATAGGCAAGATCGAAGAAGCGAGACAGACCTTCATTATTCTGAGATTAGCACCTAGCATAGGAATAAGGTCAGGATTTTCAGCCTTTATGTCAAACGATTTCTTTTCTATAGCTCAGGAGCTTATGGCGCCTTTGCACTAAAGCATCTCTAACTGCCTACCCCTGGTTTTAGCAACAACTACTTTCGCTTCATAGTGAAGATTGAATGGTCAGCCAGAGAGGATATTCAATAAGAAATTCTAGCAAAGAACTCATAAAGAAGCTACTGTCCGATAAATATGTACAAGGCAATGGAAGTGAACGGGGGATAGGCTGAGAAGAGAAGACCGTTGAGTGACACCACGTACCAGGCGGTAGCTTGAGTGGAACTCGACCGGCAAGTGACGAGTTTGACGTGGATCTGAATGTGATATGAAGGGGGTCGGATTAGAGGCAATGAAAACTTATGTAGTCAACTGAACAGGTTGGCAGAGAACAGGGTGGAATGTAAATGTACTGCTGAAACCTTATGTTCCACTTGAAACCCAAGAGGAGCAATAATGATAAGTAGGCTAAAGGGCTCAGTATATTGCGATGGAATCTAAATGACCTGTCCTCAACCGACAAAACATGCATGCTGGATTCCATCGGCAGTCACGATCGACCAGTTGACCCAAGGTTGTATAATATTTACCAAACATAACTATGCCTAGACTCGTCTTCTTTTGAAATAAAGGCACTAAATTCATCACGATTCACTGTCATTTTTTCTAGCTGAGGCGGTGACAGAAATTAGAGCTCGGAAATGAAATATAAAGATATCTGAAGAGAAGAAGACTAGAGAGTAATTTTGTTTACATTATTTCAAGCTGTTTATTATGATCTTTACATTTATTTATATTATTACATAAGTATGGCACACACTCAATGAACTCGGTTATCTGCCATTACTTTTAACTGAGTAGAAGCTTTCAGATCCTCTTTATTTGACATTCTCCATGTTTTCTCAATCCAACACTTTCTATTCGGCTTCCAGTCGACAGCGTGATATATTTGATATACCAGTTAACAGTCTCCTCCAAGTATTTCCGATCCATTTCCACTTTATTTTGAACATTGTGTGTGTGTGTGTGGGTAGGCGGTAGAGTATTGGCTAGTTTGCTACAATACCAGATTTTGTTACAGTTCGCTTATCCTATCCACTCGTCACTCTGATCTTCAGTATCAAGCGAAGGTAGACGAAGATGTTGATCTGCAGTAAGATGTTGGAAGTACATTTGGTGAAGTGGGCTACAATTCAATGAAACATATAGAAGCAATGAGTGAATTGACACTACTGTTGAAGATTTTGATCCAGTTCCTTCTGCTGAGTACTGCTGATCGCCACACCGGTTTCAGAGTAACCAATGTTTATTGAGTTTTATTCAAGTCAACCTTATTCAATTATATTTCGGCGTTTATAATACATACAAGGCCTGGTAATTTCTGGAAATGTAATTCCATGTTTAAAGACATGGTGACGTTGTAAAGATGACAGTAGGAATTCAAAGATTTTATTGATTTTTCCAAGTTTTGTCGATTCTCACACTGGTTTCAGAATGCTAAACTCACCTCTCATCTCCTCGACTTTGACCGATTTCGACATACTCATCACTGACGCCTGCACTCGAAATGGTTCTCCCCAACTAAGTAAAGGAATCACACCACTCTCTTCAGATATCTCCTCTTCATTTACATTGGTTGAAATTGATTGAGTATCTCACATTTGTGAAATCAAAACTTTGAAGAAGTTGTACAATTGAACACTGTCCTCAAAGAATATTCATTCATTCATTCAAAGTTTATTATATTGCTAGAATTACCTGTAAACAAATACACTCGTGATGTTAAATAATCACAATGTCTGACCTTATTTCGATTGAAACACTAATGAGAGTTTAAACTAGATGTGAAACATACTCGGAATTTCATCATAATTAGGCCACCTATATCAAAGAAAATGTTTGTATCCGACCTACTTTGATCATCTTCAGGTTTTCTATTGTCTTAATAATATTATCTTTGTCACCTGTCCGTGGTTTATCAACTCGAATTCTTTCATACAGCGGGTTAAGTTTCGCTAACATGAATTGTGAGATTTGCTTTTTAGTCACAAATATGAAAAATTGATAAATGAGGTGATTTTACTTTGACACTACTGTGTATTGTCTAATTAATGACAGATCATGTGAATACGTGTTATATGCATTAATAAGATTTCATTTCCAGCTGTGCATTTGGTTCGCGATCACTGAATATTAGAGAAAACGTTCAACGATGCTGAATATTGCTTTTCATATCGTCAAAAGTCTGATCATTAAATTTCTGTAAAATTCTTTTTGGAGGAATGGTCAATCACTATAGTCGAACGACACTTGTTGAATGAGATATATTTGTCATGACTAATGCTGAATCTGATGAAGTGAGTGTTGGTTCCAGTGGTGGCCCATAGTGCAGTTTACCAAATTGATTTAAATATTCCCCGATAAAAAGTTTGTTTACAATATTGGTAGTTATTTGAATATTTCAATGAACTAAGGGCTTACTACTCTTTTCTCCTGATCTCTGTATTACTGTTCTAATATTTGCATATATTTTGTTTGACTTCATGCTTATTATTTGTCTTCGATTTCGTTTGATCCCACATTTTAATGCCTTCTCTCTTTACTGTTGTGTAGTGGTGTTGATCACAGCTTGTCATTTTACAATTGCGGTTGTGTTTGAGCAAACCCATGGTTCCTGTTTGATGAGTGCTGAATTGGGTTGGAGTGTGTGAGGAATCTGTGTGTGGTTCTCAAGAGTCTTCAGAGAGAGTTTCGATCCCACTTTCTTGGGTTTGTTCTATATTTTTGCAGCCGGTAAATGTTTAGAATGTGCAGCTACGAGATGATATCGTTGATCAAGTTTTGTGTCCTTTGATATACGTTATTATTCTGATACAGTACCACTTGGATGGTGTTCTTAATATTGATAGAGGATGATACTCATCAATTCATGCCTCACGGAAGTGACAAAGAATGTCGGTAAGAGTACAGTGGTTTGTTTCCTGGATTTTTCATAGAAATACTTAAGTATTGGTTGTCATAGTAATACCAAGAACTGGATATTTATTCAGTACAACTGTAATGATAAAATAATTATCCGATTCAATTAAAAGGAAATGTATATCTAAAACTTACTTCGTTACAGTGGACACGGGTGGTAAGCCCAGAAGTAGTGTGTAATACTATTATTATTATTCCTTTGGGATCCAAGTGGGGTTTATCTCTTCAGCTGCGCATATCCGTCCCACTCAGTTATTTGCAGCCCCTTTCAAATCGTTGCACAATTGCTCATTAGCGTTTATTTCCTCCTCTCACGATCTCCTCTACGTCACTCTCGGATGCACATCCACCTCATCGTTTTAGCTGGAGATCATGGTGCATGCATCATAAAAAATACAAGATAAACCAAGGTAATCATAAGCCTCACAGTGATTGAAGAATTCGAAAATAATAATAATGTTTTCCTTATCGTCATGTTATTTCATTCCTCTCAGTGTTATCACAGTCATCTCTTGTTTTTTTCCTATATTGTCGTCCCTCCGAAGACCCAATGTGACACACTACTTATGTCCGTTTATAAGTAGTACACGATACTGTACCACCTACTCTCATAGTGACTTCTGTGTACAGCTGTGGAACGTTGCTCTATCTACCGAGAGACTTGGTCCCGTTTATACCACCAGAGTATGAAATAAACGGAAACGGGTTAAGGTCAGCCAACTGCAGAAATGGATATAGTTGGATAAGAAAGCCACGACAACGACGCAACAAAAACGGCTTGAACCAAGAAAGTTGGAGCGTCTCTACTCGAAACGTTTTTGATGGAGGGGCGCGTGTAGCGTGCGCTAATGACAAGATTTATCAGCAGTATATCAAGAGAGCTTCATCAGAATAAAAATATCAAGTAATGGAGAGGCAGATTTGAAGTCAAAGAGAGGGAATAAACCACTTATGGTGCAAAACATTGGAGACATGAAGATAAGACGCAGAAAAACAATACGAAAGAGGGAAGTAACACAACACAGGGGATCTGTGCAAATGACGATTTCTAGATAAGGTGTAAATAATTTCCCCATTTGTATATATTAAATTCCAAATAAATATTCCTTTATCAGTTCTCTGGTCTACTGTCATCATATCTCGGCTTTCAACTAGTCAGTCACGGGCTCAATTCTGCCTCACAGGAAGAGGCTTGTACAGCCAAATAGTATCACTAACCAACATAATCTAACTTATCATTAATCCAAGTGGATTGCGATTGAAAGAGAGGGCTTCAGCAGCACATCTCCATTTGGTCCTGTTCTGCGCAGTTCGTCTTAGCTGGTCCAATGATTTCTCACGGTCTCTCATCTCGACCTCACACAATCTCCTCCATGTCACTCGACGATGCCGTTTCCCATTCGGGTTCTGCTTCAGTCACAGCCTGGTGCATGATGTCACCTATTAGTCTCTTCAGAGTGTATCCTATCCATTCGCATTTCCTCAGATATATTTGTTAGCCAATAGGTTCTTGGTTGGTTTGTTTCCAGAGCTTTCTGTTGCTTATCCCGTTTCCATATCGAGCAAAGGTAGCCATAAACAGAAACATGTGCGGCTTATTTTCATCTGCATTAAACTGCAAATGCTTGTGAAGTAAAATTTAACATATATAATGACCACTTGCACAAGTCAAGTGATCCACAAAGGGAAACTCAGCGAGGCGTTTGGAGTAAACAAAGGAGTCAGACAAGGGTGCTTATGATATGATATTATTATGATATTCCTAATTGTGGTGGACTGAATTGTGCGTCGGACAGTGGGTGGGAGACGATAAGACAGGGAAGAACCTAGAAGACCTGGATTTTGTGTGTGGATGATTTACGATTGATGTCACACACACACAGAAACTCAAAGAATTACAAGCGAAAACCAACAAACAGGTTGAAGAAGCAAAAACGAGAGGACTCCAAGTAAACATAGACAAGACGGAGGTTATGAAAATAACCAACCAACAACAAAAGCAACATCCAGCATCAATCACCATCAACGGGAGGGATTTGAAAGAAGTCACTTCATCCACTTATCTAGGGAGCATTGTCTCAACTACAGAAGAAACGAAGAAGGTTGTGAAATTTAGAGTCAGGAAGGCGAGAAACACATTCATCAACCTGAAACCAATCTGAAAATCTTCGTCACTCAGCATCTAAACAACATTCGGTTAGATTTTCAATACAAACGTCAAGTCAGATCTTCTTTCTATATGGATCAGAAACTTGGCGGGCGGGTCACAAAGAATACTTCCAACAGCCTGTTGCAGACCTTCATCAACAACTAACTGTATTCGCTGGCTCTATACTGAAGATCAGATGGCCAGGCCAGGCCAGGCCGGAAACAATCACCAACAAGAAAC
This sequence comes from Trichobilharzia regenti, assembly GCA_944472135.2. Lineage (NCBI taxonomy): Eukaryota > Metazoa > Platyhelminthes > Trematoda > Strigeidida > Schistosomatidae > Trichobilharzia > Trichobilharzia regenti. The sequence continues at coordinate 101,497,716 of OX235264.1, forward strand.
TATGGCTGGGAACAAACAAACAAAACAAGAACCAATCGCCAACCAACAAATATGCAGGAGAAAGCGGAGATGGATGGATTGGACAATCTCGGCTGAGGAGGCCACTGGATGACATCGCGCGCGCGTCCTGCCATTGCTCGAATGGAACCCGAGAGTGAAGCGGCGAGTGGGACGTCAGTGCAAGGGTGACATGGAGGAGATGGTGTGAAGAGGAGTTCAAACAGTATGGACTAACATGGGTGCAGGTGAAAAGTACATCAGAAGACAGAAGCAAGTGGAGACGTGGAATTGAAGCCCTATGTTCCTCTAGGAACACAAATGAAAAATAATAATAAGTGACCTCTATATTTCAGTATACTACTACTATTATTAACCTCGCCCAGTTAACTAACTAGCTTGCCAGTTTTCTGACAGATCCCAAGCTTGGGTAAAGAGGAAGGAGTGGGTGTAGGGCCGACAACTCTACATCGCTAACACTTTTAAACACCTGAAGAAACTTCAGGACACAAAAAGCACAATAGGAATACCAAAAATTCAAACAACGATATTATGGCTCTCTGGAATTTGAGAGGCGAAAGAGATGCAAACTAGTGAAAGCCTCTATGAAGCCAGTCAGCCAGATAGATACCTCTGTGTCTTCTTTCAGTGAAAGCAAGACAAAGACTAGCGGCATGGAATGTCCATACGATGTGCGAAACTGGGTAGCCTACCCAGGTAGCCAATGAAATGCGAAAATGTGGCATAGAAGTACTGGGTATCTGAGGAATCAGATGGAATGGATGTGGTTACAGGATTTCATCATGAGATGACATTAGTTAGAGAACCATTGGAAAACCTGGAAATACTGAACAGCTGTTCTATCCTAGTTTGGGACTCTTCATCAGTAAGCACCCACCGGGCTTCGAACCCAGGACCTTCTGGAATGAATGTGTATTATCACAATTTGTCAACTGGAGTGTCAAGCATCTAATCCAGTCCGGTCACCCAGACGGCAATCAAAAATGCACTGAGGCATTGAGTGGCTATCATGATGTCATCAAGGGCAGTCAAAGCTCTTTCCGATTAATAGGAATTATAATTTTCCCTATCTTTCACTTGAGGATTTGTTTCTTATAAAGCAGGAATAAAAGAAAGCGTAAGCACAAAGTGAAAAACTTCTTTTGTATAGAAAGATAAAATGAGTCAGAATGTTTAAAGTTATTGGTATGTAGGTTATTTTAGTTAGCCTTTGAAAATTCCAGCTATTTTTACTTTCTTTTTTACATTTTATTTATTTGTCCTCACCATGAACTTTTATTTGTGTTTTGAGAAAAATGAGAGTAATGAAGTATATTCATTTAGGCAATTATATATATATATAATAATAATAATATATATTCTCATTTTGTACATGAGGGACGCCAGTTTACAGGCATCATCAATATGATAAATTACATATGCGATTAGCAATCATACTTAATAATAATGTTTTAATAAAATACACATTTTTTCCTACCTGTGTAGGACAACCAAATGTACAGGCATGGATAAGCATTATTTAAATTCCATAAATTCGGTTTATGGTTAAATTACATAGTTGCTGACGTTTTTGTCTTTGGTTTGTGGGAACAATATGATAACCAGTCATTTAATGGAGCACATCATGAAATATAGGAATATTGTCTTCGCATTAACAAAAACACCCAAGTATGTTTTGGATGGATAAAAAATACTTGAGAAAAAATAAAGCTTGAAGTAATTCCCCAATATAACTTAGGCGTGTACAAAACCGAATCTTATTTTTGATTTATATCCAAATTTGGTAATAAGAAAGCTATTTTTGCAGATACGATCAGCTATGTTATAAGTTACAATCGTGACGTTGTATTATAAGTTAATACTTTTCCATTGGTATAAGAGTATATTCCACAAATGTAATCCAGGTTGCGTCGTGGAGAAAGTTAATTCGTTATTAACCAGGCAACTGAAAGATACGGGACCAATAATGTTTGCAGATCATTTGTCATTGTAAATGGTCAAATATCCACATTATTCATTCTCATTCAAAAAGTCAAATGGAAGCTGAAATGGTGAGAGAAAAAAGAAGACAAACAACAGCAACGCAAAAGAAAGCAAGGGGAGTCCTTAAGGAGTGATTAATAAATATATATATATATTCTGTTTAGTAACTATGGTTATTTTTGTACACAAACTAACTAGTCCCGTTATGCTAACTTTTATATTATGTGTGAACTAATATTACTGTCCTGTGTAGAAATGTTATCATCTAGTTCCAATAATATTAAAATTTATAATTGTAGTTTGTTGTAACTACACGTTTAAAGAACTTAAAATATCTATGTAGGGTGAAAAAGAGGGTGTAAGAGTCAGGCGCAAAAGTGCATTGTCATCTTTGAGCAGTCTGGTGACTGAGGAGATGAACACTGGAAGTGTGTTTGCATCGCGCACATTAGCTGGTAGTCTATTCCAAATGACTGAAAACTTATTTAAGAAGAAGTTGTACCGCACGTAAGTCTGACAGTGCTCCATAGCAGCTAGGTTGTGATGATTTCTAAGATTGTAACTGATGACAGCGGTAGGTTTAGTTATTGGCTCGGAGGAATGCAAGAGAAGATTAGTTAGCTTATAGTAAAAGATAAGGTTTAGCTTAAGGCGTCTTTTCCAGAGGGGTTCTAATCTTAGTCTTTCGCATCGCTCATGGTATTCCAGACCACTTTCTAAACCAAGAGTTCTTGAGGTAAACTGCCGTTGCACTCCCTCTAATTTAAGCTTGTCATTTTGTCTTAGTCCGCTAAGAATAAACGGGCAGTATTCTAAGATAGGTCGGACACATACTTTGTATAATAAAACCCTAGTTTCACAACAAAAGAAATTGCGTGTTATGCATCCTATCAGCCTTCGCGTTTTACGTCTGGCATAATCAGTCTGTTCAGCGAACGTTAGGTTACTAGAGTATCTAATACCGAGATCTACGACTGAGTTGAGCTTAGCTAGTTTTCGCCCATTTATTTCAAGAGTTAGATCAAGGTTACTGTTGCCGATACAAATCCAGCCGCATTTGTCAATGTTAAAATTTAGACAGGATTCAGCACACCATGTTGCAAGGCTACTTAGTTCAAGATGTATTTTAGTAACCATATCGCTTAATTCATGAGTGTAGCAGGAGTAGACGACTTTGAGGTCGTCAGCATATAGGAATGGTTTACCTGAGGTGAAGCACTTGCAAATGCTGTTAATGTAGACTGTGAATAAAAGTGGACCTAGGACACTACCTTGCACGACCCCACTTGAGATCTGCCTAGGATGAGACAATACAGATCCAACTTTGGTTATTTGTACCCTGTTGCTTAGAAATGATTTTAACCAGTTCAGTAATGGGTTGCGAATTCCACAAGAGTACAGCTTCTCAAAGAGAATACTGTGAGATACCATGTCAAATGCCCTAGATATATCGAAGTAGAGAACAACGACTAGCTTACGTGCTTCGCGACTACTAGTGATGCAGTTGAAAAAGTCGAAGTGGCAAGTAACGCAGGATCTATTTTTGAGAAATCCGTGTTGAGACCTTGTAACAAGATCTTCCCTAATTAGGTAGTCTGACAATTGATCTTTTACAACTTTCTCCATGATTCGTGAGATAACTGGGGTTATATTTATGGGTCTGTAATTGCGGACGTTTGCCCTATCACCAGATTTGTAATGTGGAATTATGAAGCTAGTTTTCCACTCACTAGGGTAAGTGCCAGTGTCCATAGATATTGAGAAGAATTTAAGAAGTAACAGGGTATATCACACCCACTGTTTTTGAAAATTATCGAAGCGAGGCCATCCGGTCCCGTACTAGTGGAAGGTTTAAGGCTTTTAATTGCTTGTACTATTAACTGATTAGTGAACACAATGCTTTCAAGGGAAGAGATAGTAAGGGGGCGGTTTCACCAGGCATATGTGTTTCTAAACTAAAGTTTGCAAACCAATCACTGAAAGTTCACAGATAGTGGCAGGTTCATTGTAGATTACTTTGTCGTGAAGTAAGTATGGGATTTCCCTCGCCGACTGCATTCGTTTTTTAAGAAGTGCCGTTAAGTTATAAACTTTGGAGGTACTTTCAAGTGCCGTTAACTCTTCGTCGAGGTCCTTTTGAGAGCGTAGGCGCTTGATAGATTCAAGAGACTCGTGGATTGAGAGCAATAGTGATATGTCCTTAGTGGAATAGTACTGTTTCTTCAGCTTCCTTAACTTATTACGGTGTGCCCTTGGAATATATTCAGTTCGGTGTCTACTTAATTTCACTATTTTCTTTGGAGCAACTGTATCTAGACAAAGGGTAACATTCCTGTAAAACAGGGTTACTAAGGCCTCCAGGGAGTCAGTGGTAAAATAGTCATCCCATTGACAGAGTCGAATAAGTTCTTGGACTAATCCCCAGTCTGTATATTTGTAACTACGACATATTGTGCTTCCTGAGTCTTGTTTGTTTCCTGTATTTAGTGGTGAGAAAGGCAGAGAGCAGAGTACCATTCTATGGTCACTACTGGAAAATCGATTACCAACATACGTGGATACTGGGATTGTGTCATGACAAAAAACAAGGTCCAACATGTTGTCACCACGAGTAGGTGTCTGGACGTGTTGTTGCCATCCATAACAGTCTATAGTGGCAAGTAATTCGTCGAAGCGTTGGGGGCCGGAACTAGTTAGCCAATTGACTTCTGGAAGATTGAAGTCCCCTGCAATTATTTTGTAATTAGCACTAAACGAGGATGCGTGTGCAAACGATTTAGCTAATAACGCATCAGTTTCTTTTGTTGAGCTTGGTGCTCGATAAACACAGCCTATGAGAAGTTTGTACTTATCTCCATGTAAGACAACCCAGAGTGAGTCAGGTACATTATTCATTGTTTCATCTTCCACCTTACTGACTACAAATGAGCTATGTATATATATGAGACATCCTCCACCACGCTTGCAATCTCTGTTTGCACGGTGTACAGTGTAATCATCGATACCTATATGCACATCAAGTACAGAGGATGAGCACCATGACTCAGTAATCAGAGCTACAGTAGGCTTGGCGACTAATAATAATGTCCTTAGTTCAGATATCTTATTGATTAAGGAACGTGCATTAATTAGCAATATCGTGAATAAGTCACGGGATACTACAAACTGGCTTAAAATGTCACCATAACCTAAATCTATTTGTGCGTCAGCACCGCAAGAATTTATGAATGAAAAGGAGGTCGGACTGGGTGTCTGTACATCGGGTTGGTGTGCAATGAGGTGGTCCTAGGTGCCATGGGTCGTACCAGTGATTCGGGACACCTGGAAAATTTACCATGTGTTCCTGGATATAAGGGTAGTACAGGTTGGGCCTAGGTTGACGGTTAAAAGGCATAGCATCAAAGGTCTACCCATCCAACTGCTATTCGTCATACCGGTATACACCTTCGGGTTGTTTTTATAACTTAAAGGGAATTGTGAAGGAAGGTGCTTTGGCTGCAAGACTTTAGGAGTCTTGGAGCCTGACTTTCTATAAGGTGGAGCATGCGGAACACCTCCAGATATACTTATGTTTCGAGAGGAGTTTTTCGTAACAAGTGATGGTTTGTTGGCATTCTTACTCTCAGCAGGCTTATTGAATACAAAGTATTCTTCCCCATCATTAGTCTCAACCCTGCGAAATTTGTTCATCGTGGTGAGGTTACTACGTTTGGGGGGAAATTTCTTAGAACAACTTGCAGAAGTTCTAGTCATTTTAACATCTTTCGATGAGGCTTTTTTACAGGGGTACTGGTATCTAAATCAGTTCCTAGTTCCATTGGCAGGTGTGGTTGTTGTGTAGTTTGCTGAATGCTAGTTTCAGCACTAGGTGTCTGTTGCTGTGCACGATCCTTATTTGGTAAATCAAAGCTAGAGGAGGTGACCAGGTTATTACTACGCATTATTCTGCGCTGACACGGTGTTTTATCCTGAGCTACGGTTATAGACTTATAACTGCTATTCAGTCTTAAGTGATCCTGACATTTAGTAAACTTACTAGCATCAAGGGAATTACTGAATTTAAAAATGATTGGGCAATTAGCCTGGTTAGACTTTTTACGAAGTCGTTTGCATTCACATGGAACACTAGCCATGCCGCAACAAATCAGGATTTTGTGTCTTACAGTTTTCAGGGGCAGAGAATCTGGGACGTTGTAAACTATAGCTTGGTGAGAAGAGGTTATACGCTTCATCACCTCCGTAGCCAAGCAGTCAATCAGATTTTCAGCTTTATTTAGGTTGTCTGGAGATATTTTAGGATGCCTTCTAAAAGACAGGCTATTGGGTCTAAATTCAAAAGCTTATTTTGAGTTACATCCAGTAAACACTTAACCTGGCCAATATCAGAACGGCTCTCCGTGGTATTTGAGATTGGCAGTGACATACTATCAAACTGATCTAATTTTTTCTGAATTTCACTTACTTGCCTCTGCATATCTTTCAAAAGGAGGTTTAGTTTACAGAACTCAGAGTTCTCTAACAGAACATCTTTCACCTGTATCACAGGAGTGAGATCTGCACTCAAACCATTTTGAGAGCTAGTAGTTGATACTGTATTACCAGGCGGTAATGCAGTTATAACCGAATTTGAGCCACTATCTAAAACAATTGTGTTTCTACGAACACGTTTTTTAGAGATTTGGACCATAATTTCAAGAATTATATGACAATAAGCAGTAAATAAATTTCAGAGCAAACACGTGCAAAAATGTCACCAATTTCGAACGTACCACCAAGTGTGTTTATCCATTGAATAATTTCTCTATGTTATATAGGCTATGCGTAGACTGCCAACAGTTTTTGTGGATTCTGTTTTTTTTCTTTCATATAATGCAAGTCTAAAGGAGTTCCGTATTTTGATTATTCCTATCATGATATTATATAACTGAAGGGAGTAACCAAGAAGCTGGAGATATGTTATGTTTTTAACACTAAGTAACCAGTAGTACCCAAGATGCTTATTTTACTTCTTTTTGAGATCCATCAAGCGGATGTATCTGAATTTCTAGTCAAATTCCTGACTGGACTGAAGCCCATCAGAGGGTAAAAATAATTTGATGTTGAAAAAATCCATTTGGCAAGTCTGAAGTTGGACAAAATGCTCACTGTTGACAGTATTGATAAGTGCTGTCTACCAAAAAGCATCCTATTAACCTGGAGATATATTACAGGATTTCCTTATAAGCAGACATCAATTAGAGAACCATTGGAAATCAGAAGGTCTTGGGTTTGAGTCCCGGGGGTGGTTTGTACTGCAGAGGAGTCCCAGACTAGGACGAAACAGCTATCCAGTACTCCCAGGTTTTCCAATGTTTCTCTAACCAATGTCAGCTCATGATGAAATCCTGTAATCAGTCAACCAAATCCCTACAAACCAATACTTGAAAACCTGGAGATATCATCTGCAAACATCAGTACTACAAGTGAATATATATCAACACTGACTGAGTGTTAAGCTCATGTATTAATTTAATTTAAAAGAATTACAAAAATATTTAAAGATATAGTTTTGATGAAGTGATTGTTCACGATGGGATAGAATTCTCGTCAACCAAGCACATAGTCGGGATTCGATTCTCAGACGGTGCACTCTAAAACCTGAGTAGAAGGCATGGAAACAACAGAAGTTTGGGCGGGTGTTTAACAACTTCAATTTGTACAAATACAATTTCGTTATTGTTATGTAAAATTTTAAATCCCAATGTTTAATTTGGAAAGTGAAAGAGTGGTAGTAGTGTACTGGCCAGGTGATTTTTATTAGAATGAAAAGAGGGTGATGCAGATGAGGGTAGATATGACAGAGAAGATTTGTAGCTCGGGTGAATGATTTTGTTCTGGTTGTGTTCTCTGAGCTGGATGGTTTATTTGCAAAGATTTCATTACCCTACTAGGCAACATCTGTAGCGCATACTTCAATTTGAGGAAGTGAACTTTTAGATTTCTCTACGAGTTTATTAATCATTTCTCCTGGTAGGTGACCTTGGACCTGATTGGTTGCCTTTGTGTGTTTTCACACCTTCTAGGTTACTTGTATTGTTTCTCTGACTTGAACTTTACACACAAAGGGCCATAGTTCAAGTCACTGAAACAATCAGCTCAGATACAAATAGCCTAGAAGGTTTGAAAACATAAAAAACAACCAATCACGTCTGAGGTCACCAGGAGAGATGATTAATAAACTCGTGGAGAAATCTAAAAGCTCACTTCTTCGAATTGAAGTATGCACTACAGATGTTGCCTAGTAGGGCGGGCAATGAAAGCTTCGCAAATTAACTATCCAGCTCAGAGAACACAACCACATCAAAAGCAGATGACAGTGTTAACACCATAGATTTGGGAAGTTTGATAAACAAACGAAAATCATGAGTAGGAGCAAAGACTGAACTCTTATTTTCTAATTATTTCGTAGTTTCTTTCCAATGTAAACATTACGAAATATGTACGTAAATTATAAGAGATATTGTAAATGCTTTTATCACTTGAAGTAAACTGATGGAATACAAGACGTGCATTTCATCCTACTCGGGACTTGTCATCTGAATGTATCTGCAATTCCCAGTGAGTGATAGTGTTTCCACTTAGGCCCAAACGCAGTACCCATAGTTTATGTTGGCTGTCGCGGTCTATTAGATAACGCTTTGATGTTTGAACATATTTTTGCATGATTATCGAATTGTTGGCGTACTCATCAATTTAAATAACTGAAGTCACCCGCGAACTACAGATTGAGATCTTATTTCACAAGGAAATATCTGTCAGAGAAGGGAAAAGGCACTGGTTACTTGAAACCCGCTTATACATCAGTTTTAAATAGAGAATTACTTCATGAACATTTGGCGGGAAGATATCAAATTCAAGTTCAAGTTCAGATAAATTTTTCACGGACGCATTTATAAATTCTACAGGTATCTTTGTAGGCATTGAATTGATTTCAGACTAGAGTGCATCACAAAATGACATTACTTACAGAACTATAAAAATCTAGGAATTTCAGGACAGGTGTTTCGTGGCAACTTGAAACTATTCAGCACAGCTCAGCAATGACCAGATCCAAGACCTTCAAGTTATGAAGTTGGCACGTTCACCGATCAGTCAGTGGGATGAAATCCAGTCCTATGTCCTTTGGTTTTCAATGCTTTCCTAACTTTTCGTCAGTTTTTGGTGGAATATAACTTTGAAATATATGTTTCCCTTATTTGTTTTTACATTAAATGTTTTCACGGCAACACTTTATACTATCAGCTAAAAGTGAAGTAATTAGCCTCCTCGCCAGTCTACATTATCAACAGAAAATCCACATGAACATTGTCAATTTCCAGAAGAAGAAGACAAGAAATCCGAAGTTTTTATTTCTACAGAAAAATAGCTAGCATAAGAAGGAGAAATAGGCCATGGAAAGATTCAGACATACACCATTGATTTTAGAAAGTGTTGAGGCACACAGAGTAGTAGTAGTAGTAGTATTCTAGGCAGTACACTTATTCAAAACTTTCACTTTTCACCGATTTCATTGTTAATCAAGTGGTAAGTTTCCCGTTGTCCTGCATTAATCTGTTACGTTCTTCACAAAAGTGATCCACTGATTCATACACGAGTCTGTCAAGTCAAACTACAGGTTAACTATTTCCCATAGTTTGGTTTGTAGGGGTTACTTTTGTTTTTACGAGTTGATCACGGATTGATATCAGTTAGAGAAACATTGAAAACCAGGGAGTACTGCAAGACAGCTGTTTCATCGTAGTTTGGGAATCATCGGCACTACCCACCCACCGCTAGGGTTGGAACCCAGGACCTTTCGGTTACAAGGCAAGCTGGCTGGTATACCATTCAGCCACTGGGACCCGATTCAATGGCCAGCCTATGAATTCTAACTTCTACCGATTCATTACTATTATCTGTTACCCTAACGAAATTTACAGAATTCTTATTAATGTGAATCATAATACAGATCAAATTATTTCATGTTTTGGCCGTAAATGATCATGATATCAGGGAAACAAGGTATTAATGCGGAAAAGATGACCAGCCACGTGCTCATCCTCGTTTACTTCTGAAAGCAAAGGAAACAATTTCAACCTCATGATTTCAGTATACGCGAAAAACTATATTTTCTGAGCATTTCTCAGTAGATCTTAGGATTTTACAAACTATAGACTATACATATTTGAGCAATAATTTAAGAGCCTATAACTTTCCAATTTCAGTGATATTAAAGGCACTCGTAATTGAACTGTCCACAGAGTATATTACGTAACACCTCATCTAATCAAAGCGGCCCATTTAAAAATTATCAAATGTGAGTCTATAGGGATTTGACTGCTTAAAGTTTTGTTCTTGAGCCGACATCAGATAAGGAACCACTGAAAAATAAATGAGTGCTAAAAGGCCATTTCGTCGTGGTTTTGAACTCTTTAGCTGCTAGTGTTCAAAAGAAAGATCTTCTGCCGACAATTATACATCGTAGACCATTCAGCTGATACAACGCAATTAATGGCACAAGAGTTTCAAAACTTCTGCCAATTTCAAAATAAACAAAAGTAGTGGATATTTTGACAACTGTTCACTTCACGCTGTCCTACAAAGACATTATTTCAATAGATTTCTGAAGTTTTAGTAGGGAGAATCCGTGTAAGCTGGAAGTCACTGAAACGTTTTCTGTAGTCAATAGCAAATATTATTGGAAGAAACCACGTCTGCGATTTTTCTAGATTGACCAAAAATACACACCAAACGTATCCCTGGCATAAAAAAATAAAACATGTGCACTGTGGTAGAAGTATAATTCCATTATGGGAGAAATTTAATTTGATATAAAGTCTCACAGTGTTATACAGTCATATTTACTGAGGACTTTTCACAGGGATACATGTTAGTCCGCACTCTTTCAACTCCTCTTCACACCATCTCCTCCATGTCACCCTTGCACTGACGTCCCACTCGCCGCTTCACTCTCGGGTTCCACTCGAGCAATGGCAGGACGCGCGCGCGATGTCACCCAGTGGCCTCCTCAGCCGAGATTGTCCAATCCATCCATCTCCGCTTTCTCCTGCATATTTGTTGGTTGGCGATTGGTTCTTGTTTTGTTTGTTTGTTCCCAGCCATAGTTTCTTGTTGGTGATTGTTTCCGGCCTGGCCTGGCCATCTGATCTTCAGTATAGAGCCAGCGAATACAGTTAGTTGTTGATGAAGGTCTGCAACAGGCTGTTGGAAGTATTCTTTGTGACCCGCCCGCCAAGTTTCTGATCCATATAGAAAGACGATCTGACTTGACGTTTGTATTCAAAATCTGACCGAATTTTGTTGTTGATGCTCACTGAGTGACGAAGATTTCGAGATTGTTTTCAGGCTGATGAATGTGTTTCTCGCCTTCCCGATTCTCGATTTGACATCCGCGTCCATGTCGACTTCCTGTAGTTGAGACAATGCTCCCTGGATAAGCGAATGCGGTCACCACTTTGAAATCCCTCCCGTTGATGGTGATTGGAGCTGGATGTTTCTGCTGCTGTTGTTGTTTTGTTCTTGGTCATTTTCATAACCTCCATCTTGTCTATGTTAACCTGGAGTCCGGTCTTCGCCGGCTACTTCTTCGACCAGTTTGTCGGTTTTCGCTTGTAAGTCTTCGATTTTGTGTGATATCAAGCATAAATAATCCACGCGCGAAATACAGATCTTCTAGGTTCTTCACGTCGGCAAGGATATCCCTGTCTTCTCGTTTCCCACCCACTGTCTGACGCACAATCCAGTCCACCACAATTATGAATATCATTGGTGATAATAATCACCCTTGTCTGACTCCTGTGTTCACCTCAAACGCCTCACTAAGTTTCCCTTTGTGGATCACGTGAAATGTTCCGTTGTGGTACAGCTGTTGATGAGGTTGATGAATATTTGGGGCATGCCGTAGTACTCGAGTAGTTTCCAAATTACCTCGCAGTCAACGCTGTCGAATTCCTTCTCAAAGTCTATAAAGTTGAGGTAGAGGTTTGACTGCCATTCCATGCTTTGTTCGGTGATGATGCGTAGAGTTGCAATTTGGTCAGTACATGATTTGCCTACTCTTGAATCCAGTTTCTTCTGGTTGGAGTTCTGTATCCACTGCGTCCTTTATTCTCTCCAGGATGATGCGACTCAGGATTTTGCTTGGTGTCAACAGGAGCATGACTCCTCGCCAGTTCTTGCAGAGTCCTAAGTCGCCCTTCTTTGGTAGTTTCACGACGCAATCTTTCCTTCATTCAGTAGGCACCTGTCCATCCTTGCAGACCCTTTGCAATAATGGAGTCATCATATCTACTGTCGCCTATGGGTCCGCATTCAGTGCTTTAAGGGTTATTCCATCTGGTCCAGCTGCTTTTCCAGCTTTTAGAAGGTTAATTGCATTCAAGACTTCCGCTTTCGCTGGAGGACTGGTGTCAACTTGCAGTTGTGTTTGCGCTGTTGTTGATATTTCTGGACGGGTGGCAGGTGATAGTCGTTTCAAGAGTCCTTTGAAGTGATCCGCCCATTGTTTAATCTGTCTTTCTTCCTTGGTAATTGGGTTCCCTTGGCTGTCTTTTATAGGTTTCACTTGTGTTGATCTATATTAGACTATACATATTTGAGCACTAATCAAATAGCCGATAACATTCTGATTTCAATGATAATAAAGGCACTCGTAATTGAACTGTCCACAGAGTATATTACGTAACACCTCATCTAATCAAAGCGGCCCATTTAAAAATTATCAAATGTGAGTCTATAGGGATTTGACTGCTTAAAGTTTTGTTCTTGAGCCGACATCAGATAAGGAACCACTGAAAAATAAATGAGTGCTAAAAGGCCATTTCGTCGTGGTTTTGAACTCTTTAGCTGCTAGTGTTCAAAAGAAAGATCTTCTGCCGACAATTATACATCGTAGACCATTCAGCTGATACAACGCAATTAATGGCACAAGAGTTTCAAAACTTCTGCCAATTTCAAAATAAACAAAAGTAGTGGATATTTTGACAACTGTTCACTTCACGCTGTCCTACAAAGACATTATTTCAATAGATTTCTGAAGTTTTAGTAGGGAGAATCCGTGTAAGCTGGAAGTCACTGAAACGTTTTCTGTAGTCAATAGCAAATATTATTGGAAGAAACCACGTCTGCGATTTTTCTAGATTGACCAAAAATACACACCAAACGTATCCCTGGCATAAAAAAATAAAACATGTGCACTGTGGTAGAAGTATAATTCCATTATGGGAGAAATTTAATTTGATATAAAGTCTCACAGTGTTATACAGTCATATTTACTGAGGACTTTTCACAGGGATACATGTTAGTCCGCACTCTTTCAACTCCTCTTCACACCATCTCCTCCATGTCACCCTTGCACTGACGTCCCACTCGCCGCTTCACTCTCGGGTTCCACTCGAGCAATGGCAGGACGCGCGCGCGATGTCACCCAGTGGCCTCCTCAGCCGAGATTGTCCAATCCATCCATCTCCGCTTTCTCCTGCATATTTGTTGGTTGGCGATTGGTTCTTGTTTTGTTTGTTTGTTCCCAGCCATAGTTTCTTGTTGGTGATTGTTTCCGGCCTGGCCTGGCCATCTGATCTTCAGTATAGAGCCAGCGAATACAGTTAGTTGTTGATGAAGGTCTGCAACAGGCTGTTGGAAGTATTCTTTGTGACCCGCCCGCCAAGTTTCTGATCCATATAGAAAGACGATCTGACTTGACGTTTGTATTCAAAATCTGACCGAATTTTGTTGTTGATGCTCACTGAGTGACGAAGATTTCGAGATTGTTTTCAGGCTGATGAATGTGTTTCTCGCCTTCCCGATTCTCGATTTGACATCCGCGTCCATGTCGACTTCCTGTAGTTGAGACAATGCTCCCTGGATAAGCGAATGCGGTCACCACTTTGAAATCCCTCCCGTTGATGGTGATTGGAGCTGGATGTTTCTGCTGCTGTTGTTGTTTTGTTCTTGGTCATTTTCATAACCTCCATCTTGTCTATGTTAACCTGGAGTCCGGTCTTCGCCGGCTACTTCTTCGACCAGTTTGTCGGTTTTCGCTTGTAAGTCTTCGATTTTGTGTGATATCAAGCATAAATAATCCACGCGCGAAATACAGATCTTCTAGGTTCTTCACGTCGGCAAGGATATCCCTGTCTTCTCGTTTCCCACCCACTGTCTGACGCACAATCCAGTCCACCACAATTATGAATATCATTGGTGATAATAATCACCCTTGTCTGACTCCTGTGTTCACCTCAAACGCCTCACTAAGTTTCCCTTTGTGGATCACGTGAAATGTTCCGTTGTGGTACAGCTGTTGATGAGGTTGATGAATATTTGGGGCATGCCGTAGTACTCGAGTAGTTTCCAAATTACCTCGCAGTCAACGCTGTCGAATTCCTTCTCAAAGTCTATAAAGTTGAGGTAGAGGTTTGACTGCCATTCCATGCTTTGTTCGGTGATGATGCGTAGAGTTGCAATTTGGTCAGTACATGATTTGCCTACTCTTGAATCCAGTTTCTTCTGGTTGGAGTTCTGTATCCACTGCGTCCTTTATTCTCTCCAGGATGATGCGACTCAGGATTTTGCTTGGTGTCAACAGGAGCATGACTCCTCGCCAGTTCTTGCAGAGTCCTAAGTCGCCCTTCTTTGGTAGTTTCACGACGCAATCTTTCCTTCATTCAGTAGGCACCTGTCCATCCTTGCAGACCCTTTGCAATAATGGAGTCATCATATCTACTGTCGCCTATGGGTCCGCATTCAGTGCTTTAAGGGTTATTCCATCTGGTCCAGCTGCTTTTCCAGCTTTTAGAAGGTTAATTGCATTCAAGACTTCCGCTTTCGCTGGAGGACTGGTGTCAACTTGCAGTTGTGTTTGCGCTGTTGTTGATATTTCTGGACGGGTGGCAGGTGATAGTCGTTTCAAGAGTCCTTTGAAGTGATCCGCCCATTGTTTAATCTGTCTTTCTTCCTTGGTAATTGGGTTCCCTTGGCTGTCTTTTATAGGTTTCACTTGTGTTGATCTATATTAGACTATACATATTTGAGCACTAATCAAATAGCCGATAACATTCTGATTTCAATGATAATAAAGGCACTCGTAATTGAACTGTCCACAGAGTATATTACGTAACACCTCATCTAATCAAAGCGGCCCATTTAAAAATTATCAAATGTGAGTCTATAGGGATTTGACTGCTTAAAGTTTTGTTCTTGAGCCGACATCAGATAAGGAACCACTGAAAAATAAATGAGTGCTAAAAGGCCATTTCGTCGTGGTTTTGAACTCTTTAGCTGCTAGTGTTCAAAAGAAAGATCTTCTGCCGACAATTATACATCGTAGACCATTCAGCTGATACAACGCAATTAATGGCACAAGAGTTTCAAAACTTCTGCCAATTTCAAAATAAACAAAAGTAGTGGATATTTTGACAACTGTTCACTTCACGCTGTCCTACAAAGACATTATTTCAATAGATTTCTGAAGTTTTAGTAGGGAGAATCCGTGTAAGCTGGAAGTCACTGAAACGTTTTCTGTAGTCAATAGCAAATATTATTGGAAGAAACCACGTCTGCGATTTTTCTAGATTGACCAAAAATACACACCAAACGTATCCCTGGCATAAAAAAATAAAACATGTGCACTGTGGTAGAAGTATAATTCCATTATGGGAGAAATTTAATTTGATATAAAGTCTCACAGTGTTATACAGTCATATTTACTGAGGACTTTTCACAGGGATACATGTTAGTCCGCACTCTTTCAACTCCTCTTCACACCATCTCCTCCATGTCACCCTTGCACTGACGTCCCACTCGCCGCTTCACTCTCGGGTTCCACTCGAGCAATGGCAGGACGCGCGCGCGATGTCACCCAGTGGCCTCCTCAGCCGAGATTGTCCAATCCATCCATCTCCGCTTTCTCCTGCATATTTGTTGGTTGGCGATTGGTTCTTGTTTTGTTTGTTTGTTCCCAGCCATAGTTTCTTGTTGGTGATTGTTTCCGGCCTGGCCTGGCCTGGCCATCTGATCTTCAGTATAGAGCCAGCGAATACAGTTAGTTGTTGATGAAGGTCTGCAACAGGCTGTTGGAAGTATTCTTTGTGACCCGCCCGCCAAGTTTCTGATCCATATAGAAAGACGATCTGACTTGACGTTTGTATTCAAAATCTGACCAAATTTTGTTGTTGATGCTCACTGAGTGACGAAGATTTCGAGATTGTTTTCAGGCTGATGAATGTGTTTCTCGCCTTCCCGATTCTCGATTTGACATCCGCGTCCATGTCGACTTCCTGTAGTTGAGACAATGCTCCCTGGATAAGCGAATGCGGTCACCACTTTGAAATCCCTCCCGTTGATGGTGATTGGAGCTGGATGTTTCTGCTGCTGTTGTTGTTTTGTTCTTGGTCATTTTCATAACCTCCATCTTGTCTATGTTAACCTGGAGTCCGGTCTTCGCCGGCTACTTCTTCGACCAGTTTGTCGGTTTTCGCTTGTAAGTCTTCGATTTTGTGTGATATCAAGCATAAATAATCCACGCGCGAAATACAGATCTTCTAGGTTCTTCACGTCGGCAAGGATATCCCTGTCTTCTCGTTTCCCACCCACTGTCTGACGCACAATCCAGTCCACCACAATTATGAATATCATTGGTGATAATAATCACCCTTGTCTGACTCCTGTGTTCACCTCAAACGCCTCGCTAAGTTTCCCTTTGTGGATCACGTGAAATGTTCCGTTGTGGTACAGCTGTTGATGAGGTTGATGAATATTTGGGGCATGCCGTAGTACTCGAGTAGTTTCCAAATTACCTCGCAGTCAACGCTGTCGAATTCCTTCTCAAAGTCTATAAAGTTGAGGTAGAGGTTTGACTGCCATTCCATGCTTTGTTCGGTGATGATGCGTAGAGTTGCAATTTGGTCAGTACATGATTTGCCTACTCTTGAATCCAGTTTCTTCTGGTTGGAGTTCTGTATCCACTGCGTCCTTTATTCTCTCCAGGATGATGCGACTCAGGATTTTGCTTGGTGTCAACAGGAGCATGACTCCTCGCCAGTTCTTGCAGAGTCCTAAGTCGCCCTTCTTTGGTAGTTTCACGACGCGATCTTTCCTTCATTCAGTAGGCACCTGTCCATCCTTGCAGACCCTTTGCAATAATGGAGTCATCATATCTACTGTCGCCTATGGGTCCGCATTCAGTGCTTTAAGGGTTATTCCATCTGGTCCAGCTGCTTTTCCAGCTTTTAGAAGGTTAATTGCATTCAAGACTTCCGCTTTCGCTGGAGGACTGGTGTCAACTTGCAGTTGTGTTTGCGCTGTTGTTGATATTTCTGGACGGGTGACAGGTGATAGTCGTTTCAAGAGTCCTTTGAAGTGATCCGCCCATTGTTTAATCTGTCTTTCTTCCTTGGTAATTGGGTTCCCTTGGCTGTCTTTTATAGGTTTCACTTGTGTTGATCTATATTAGACTATACATATTTGAGCACTAATCAAATAGCCGATAACATTCTGATTTCAATGATAATAAAGGCACTCGTAATTGAACTGTCCACAGAGTATATTACGTAACACCTCATCTAATCAAAGCGGCCCATTTAAAAATTATCAAATGTGAGTCTATAGGGATTTGACTGCTTAAAGTTTTGTTCTTGAGCCGACATCAGATAAGGAACCACTGAAAAATAAATGAGTGCTAAAAGGCCATTTCGTCGTGGTTTTGAACTCTTTAGCTGCTAGTGTTCAAAAGAAAGATCTTCTGCCGACAATTATACATCGTAGACCATTCAGCTGATACAACGCAATTAATGGCACAAGAGTTTCAAAACTTCTGCCAATTTCAAAATAAACAAAAGTAGTGGATATTTTGACAACTGTTCACTTCACGCTGTCCTACAAAGACATTATTTCAATAGATTTCTGAAGTTTTAGTAGGGAGAATCCGTGTAAGCTGGAAGTCACTGAAACGTTTTCTGTAGTCAATAGCAAATATTATTGGAAGAAACCACGTCTGCGATTTTTCTAGATTGACCAAAAATACACACCAAACGTATCCCTGGCATAAAAAAATAAAACATGTGCACTGTGGTAGAAGTATAATTCCATTATGGGAGAAATTTAATTTGATATAAAGTCTCACAGTGTTATACAGTCATATTTACTGAGGACTTTTCACAGGGATACATGTTAGTCCGCACTCTTTCAACTCCTCTTCACACCATCTCCTCCATGTCACCCTTGCACTGACGTCCCACTCGCCGCTTCACTCTCGGGTTCCACTCGAGCAATGGCAGGACGCGCGCGCGATGTCACCCAGTGGCCTCCTCAGCCGAGATTGTCCAATCCATCCATCTCCGCTTTCTCCTGCATATTTGTTGGTTGGCGATTGGTTCTTGTTTTGTTTGTTTGTTCCCAGCCATAGTTTCTTGTTGGTGATTGTTTCCGGCCTGGCCTGGCCTGGCCATCTGATCTTCAGTATAGAGCCAGCGAATACAGTTAGTTGTTGATGAAGGTCTGCAACAGGCTGTTGGAAGTATTCTTTGTGACCCGCCCGCCAAGTTTCTGATCCATATAGAAAGACGATCTGACTTGACGTTTGTATTCAAAATCTGACCGAATTTTGTTGTTGATGCTCACTGAGTGACGAAGATTTCGAGATTGTTTTCAGGCTGATGAATGTGTTTCTCGCCTTCCCGATTCTCGATTTGACATCCGCGTCCATGTCGACTTCCTGTAGTTGAGACAATGCTCCCTGGATAAGCGAATGCGGTCACCACTTTGAAATCCCTCCCGTTGATGGTGATTGGAGCTGGATGTTTCTGCTGCTGTTGTTGTTTTGTTCTTGGTCATTTTCATAACCTCCATCTTGTCTATGTTAACCTGGAGTCCGGTCTTCGCCGGCTACTTCTTCGACCAGTTTGTCGGTTTTCGCTTGTAAGTCTTCGATTTTGTGTGATATCAAGCATAAATAATCCACGCGCGAAATACAGATCTTCTAGGTTCTTCACGTCGGCAAGGATATCCCTGTCTTCTCGTTTCCCACCCACTGTCTGACGCACAATCCAGTCCACCACAATTATGAATATCATTGGTGATAATAATCACCCTTGTCTGACTCCTGTGTTCACCTCAAACGCCTCACTAAGTTTCCCTTTGTGGATCACGTGAAATGTTCCGTTGTGGTACAGCTGTTGATGAGGTTGATGAATATTTGGGGCATGCCGTAGTACTCGAGTAGTTTCCAAATTACCTCGCAGTCAACGCTGTCGAATTCCTTCTCAAAGTCTATAAAGTTGAGGTAGAGGTTTGACTGCCATTCCATGCTTTGTTCGGTGATGATGCGTAGAGTTGCAATTTGGTCAGTACATGATTTGCCTACTCTTGAATCCAGTTTCTTCTGGTTGGAGTTCTGTATCCACTGCGTCCTTTATTCTCTCCAGGATGATGCGACTCAGGATTTTGCTTGGTGTCAACAGGAGCATGACTCCTCGCCAGTTCTTGCAGAGTCCTAAGTCGCCCTTCTTTGGTAGTTTCACGACGCGATCTTTCCTTCATTCAGTAGGCACCTGTCCATCCTTGCAGACCCTTTGCAATAATGGAGTCATCATATCTACTGTCGCCTATGGGTCCGCATTCAGTGCTTTAAGGGTTATTCCATCTGGTCCAGCTGCTTTTCCAGCTTTTAGAAGGTTAATTGCATTCAAGACTTCCGCTTTCGCTGGAGGACTGGTGTCAACTTGCAGTTGTGTTTGCGCTGTTGTTGATATTTCTGGACGGGTGGCAGGTGATAGTCGTTTCAAGAGTCCTTTGAAGTGATCCGCCCATTGTTTAATCTGTCTTTCTTCCTTGGTAATTGGGTTCCCTTGGCTGTCTTTTATAGGTTTCACTTGTGTTGATCTATATTAGACTATACATATTTGAGCACTAATCAAATAGCCGATAACATTCTGATTTCAATGATAATAAAGGCACTCGTAATTGAACTGTCCACAGAGTATATTACGTAACACCTCATCTAATCAAAGCGGCCCATTTAAAAATTATCAAATGTGAGTCTATAGGGATTTGACTGCTTAAAGTTTTGTTCTTGAGCCGACATCAGATAAGGAACCACTGAAAAATAAATGAGTGCTAAAAGGCCATTTCGTCGTGGTTTTGAACTCTTTAGCTGCTAGTGTTCAAAAGAAAGATCTTCTGCCGACAATTATACATCGTAGACCATTCAGCTGATACAACGCAATTAATGGCACAAGAGTTTCAAAACTTCTGCCAATTTCAAAATAAACAAAAGTAGTGGATATTTTGACAACTGTTCACTTCACGCTGTCCTACAAAGACATTATTTCAATAGATTTCTGAAGTTTTAGTAGGGAGAATCCGTGTAAGCTGGAAGTCACTGAAACGTTTTCTGTAGTCAATAGCAAATATTATTGGAAGAAACCACGTCTGCGATTTTTCTAGATTGACCAAAAATACACACCAAACGTATCCCTGGCATAAAAAAATAAAACATGTGCACTGTGGTAGAAGTATAATTCCATTATGGGAGAAATTTAATTTGATATAAAGTCTCACAGTGTTATACAGTCATATTTACTGAGGACTTTTCACAGGGATACATGTTAGTCCGCACTCTTTCAACTCCTCTTCACACCATCTCCTCCATGTCACCCTTGCACTGACGTCCCACTCGCCGCTTCACTCTCGGGTTCCACTCGAGCAATGGCAGGACGCGCGCGCGATGTCACCCAGTGGCCTCCTCAGCCGAGATTGTCCAATCCATCCATCTCCGCTTTCTCCTGCATATTTGTTGGTTGGCGATTGGTTCTTGTTTTGTTTGTTTGTTCCCAGCCATAGTTTCTTGTTGGTGATTGTTTCCGGCCTGGCCTGGCCTGGCCATCTGATCTTCAGTATAGAGCCAGCGAATACAGTTAGTTGTTGATGAAGGTCTGCAACAGGCTGTTGGAAGTATTCTTTGTGACCCGCCCGCCAAGTTTCTGATCCATATAGAAAGACGATCTGACTTGACGTTTGTATTCAAAATCTGACCAAATTTTGTTGTTGATGCTCACTGAGTGACGAAGATTTCGAGATTGTTTTCAGGCTGATGAATGTGTTTCTCGCCTTCCCGATTCTCGATTTGACATCCGCGTCCATGTCGACTTCCTGTAGTTGAGACAATGCTCCCTGGATAAGCGAATGCGGTCACCACTTTGAAATCCCTCCCGTTGATGGTGATTGGAGCTGGATGTTTCTGCTGCTGTTGTTGTTTTGTTCTTGGTCATTTTCATAACCTCCATCTTGTCTATGTTAACCTGGAGTCCGGTCTTCGCCGGCTACTTCTTCGACCAGTTTGTCGGTTTTCGCTTGTAAGTCTTCGATTTTGTGTGATATCAAGCATAAATAATCCACGCGCGAAATACAGATCTTCTAGGTTCTTCACGTCGGCAAGGATATCCCTGTCTTCTCGTTTCCCACCCACTGTCTGACGCACAATCCAGTCCACCACAATTATGAATATCATTGGTGATAATAATCACCCTTGTCTGACTCCTGTGTTCACCTCAAACGCCTCACTAAGTTTCCCTTTGTGGATCACGTGAAATGTTCCGTTGTGGTACAGCTGTTGATGAGGTTGATGAATATTTGGGGCATGCCGTAGTACTCGAGTAGTTTCCAAATTACCTCGCAGTCAACGCTGTCGAATTCCTTCTCAAAGTCTATAAAGTTGAGGTAGAGGTTTGACTGCCATTCCATGCTTTGTTCGGTGATGATGCGTAGAGTTGCAATTTGGTCAGTACATGATTTGCCTACTCTTGAATCCAGTTTCTTCTGGTTGGAGTTCTGTATCCACTGCGTCCTTTATTCTCTCCAGGATGATGCGACTCAGGATTTTGCTTGGTGTCAACAGGAGCATGACTCCTCGCCAGTTCTTGCAGAGTCCTAAGTCGCCCTTCTTTGGTAGTTTCACGACGCGATCTTTCCTTCATTCAGTAGGCACCTGTCCATCCTTGCAGACCCTTTGCAATAATGGAGTCATCATATCTACTGTCGCCTATGGGTCCGCATTCAGTGCTTTAAGGGTTATTCCATCTGGTCCAGCTGCTTTTCCAGCTTTTAGAAGGTTAATTGCATTCAAGACTTCCGCTTTCGCTGGAGGACTGGTGTCAACTTGCAGTTGTGTTTGCGCTGTTGTTGATATTTCTGGACGGGTGGCAGGTGATAGTCGTTTCAAGAGTCCTTTGAAGTGATCCGCCCATTGTTTAATCTGTCTTTCTTCCTTGGTAATTGGGTTCCCTTGGCTGTCTTTTATAGGTTTCACTTGTGTTGATCTATATTAGACTATACATATTTGAGCACTAATCAAATAGCCGATAACATTTTGATTTCAATGATAATAAAGGCACTCGTAATCGAACTGTACACAGAGTATATTACGTAACACCTCACCTGAGAAAAGCGGCCGATTTAAAAACTAACAAATGTGAGCCTACAGGGATTTGACTGCTTACGAGTTTACTTCTTGAGCCGACATCAACTAAGGAACCATTGAAAAACAAGTAAGTACATTAGGGGTCATTTCGTCGTTTCGAGCACAATTTATTACTGCTCATAATCACATCACACAACTTTCTAACTTCGTTTATACAATTCACTTATTTTCCATCGGGAAGATAAGTAATTTAGAAAAAAGCTCAGCAGTTACACTGAATGCATTAACATACAACTACACAATAGGGTGGTGGGAGAGCAGTAATATATTGTACTCGAAACATAGTCCTCAGTAAATATGACTGTATAACACTGTGAAACTTTATCAAAATAAATTTTAACCATAATGGAATATACACGCCACACTTTACTAGTCAACTTACTATAATCTATCAATCTATCAAGTTCAATTAATTCGAATATATATCCTCACTGTGTTCTGATTTGCCTTAGGCTAGTCTCATGTAGATATCATCACATGTTGATATCAGTCGACCCATTCCGTGGGTAGTTTATCACGAAATAATCACAATGTTTTCTAATTACAACCTACTTAGCAGTTGATTAATTTTTCAAAATCTATTTCTCATTCATAATGAGATTAATTATGATGTGAGAATGATTCTCTCCCCTCCCCCCTCACCTGTTTATCACCTTACTCACATGATTCACATTTAGTTGATGAAGACTAGTCACTTTAGATGATGTACGCTTAGCTTCAATCTCTATGAGTGACATTGTCACTGTGATATATTTGACAATAATACTCTCAGCAATGTAAGCAATGCATACGGAAGGTGATATGAAGAGATAATCTAACTACTAATAGGTACTACTTCTACTATACATCTGTCGTCAACAGAATTAGATGATCACAGGACTACAGTTTATCATGGACACGTTTGTATACACGTATACATATATATGCATACATATATATATATATATATATATATATCAGTGTTGTAAAGTGAAGCTGAATTTGATTGATGACTTAATCCACATGATAATTTTGACTTTTTCGTTTTGTACTTCTATACAATTAATGCATCATAATACAGTATAAATCAGGTTTTGGAATCATATGATATGTGTGTTCTATGTGGTATAAGAAATAGGTAGCTATACTTACTACCTAATAACAATTTGGTTTTTTGAAGGCAACACAAAAACAAACAGATTTTGGACGAACGAAATGGCCAGGATTAAAAAAGAAATACAACAAAAGTACCTTCCTTTAAGAATGCTTTGAATTAAAGATCCATGATGAATAGGACTGTTGGCAGTTCTTACTTTGAGGAAAACATCTATCCAAACTATCGCTAATTAAAACAAGCAATAAAGGTTAATAAAGCAGGATTTAATGAATTCATCAAATTTCGGTAGAACTAGTCAGCTGAATACTCTACATACACGGATATATATATACTTTTGAAATTGTATTGGGAGATATAAGACTGATAAGTAAACAAACTACATTGAATTAATCATACAGAAAGACAAGTATCAATGTTTTCCAGATCATGTTCAAATAGATAAGGCGAGAGAGAGTGAGAGAGATCAAAATTAAGATAAATTGCATTACGCTTCAATTACGTCACTTAGATAAACAATTAGTCATTAGGGAATTGCAAACAGACTAATATCAATAGTAATAGTTATAATAATAATAATAGTGTTGAAGTGAGTTAAGATAATCTTGCTGATGAAGCATAGTTCTAAATGAATCAAGAATAATAATAATAAGTAGAATAATAAGTAAAACGTATTACCGTGGTAGATTCAGAGTGACAACCACCTCCTTTTGTACACAGAGACATGGTTTATAAAATCGAATTGCACAAGCCTCTTCAAATGCAAGCGTCTTCCTGTTTCTTTGTCTGGTGACAATAGTAAATGACTTGACCGCGTCGATATTATGTCCGTAGTCCACAAGATGATTTGTTATTCAGGATTTTAACACTTTGCACTTACCTGCTTTCAACCATTTTGCCAAATGCTCCATTAGGCGAGCAGACAATCGCCCTTCTGTATGACCTATGTATTTGCTTCTACAAACACACCCAAATTGATCTAAGCGGTAGTTCGAAGTGTCGAGGATCGGCGACTGGTCTTTCCCAGATGACTGAAGCACTAATTAGCTTCACTGGTAGTGATGATAAGTGTTCTCCTCAGCGATATATTTTGTGGAGTATGGTTAGAATCTACAACCTATTGCTTCCTGGAGTTGATCTGTGGAGGGTGAATTGATTTCAGGTTAGAGAAAAATAGAAGGTGCTAGACAGCTGTTTTATTCCGAAGGCGGGGTTGTTCAACAGTAATAACTCTTTAAAATAATGAAAGACTGCGAATCTCGGTCTGATCTCAGGAAATATATGGATGTATTCTTTTGAATAGCTTATCCGACTTTCGAAAGTGATGCATAGTTAAAAAAATATGCTCAAAATATTCAAAAAGGACGTCTTACCTTGACTTTAATCTGTGGTCCTATCCAAGAATAAAATAACATGTGGAAAATACAGAATAATCACACCAACGCCAACTGGTAGCTATGCAGTCGAAATTTTCTCAAGAACATAATAAATATAGTATGACAAGCAAATTAACAAGAATATTACTAACTCTGTCTGCAAGGATCAAATCGAGAGAAATAACTTGTTTCTTGCAGACACTCCATGTCCAGTCAGATGATCATACTGAAAGATAGCCTATATTTAACTCAAAAAAGTGCAAAAGTTAAATGGCACATAATTAATTGTCATATATATATATATATAGAATAATTCAGAAGATGGATAGAACTTGAAAAAGGGTGTGCAATTAAAGGATTAGTAGACAAATCGAATAAAATAAAAACGTTACGTAATCTTGTGTGAAATTTGATAGTATAGAATTCAACGTTGTAAAAAAGAATTGATTTACAATGAAAAGTGGAACAAGTTAAATTTAATTTAACTAATCGACCATTACTGTTCAATAACCTGAAGGACAAGATCCCGCTGTTGACCGACTCTATGTGTGTTTATCAATTCACCTGCTCGTGTGGAGCTAGGTATATCGGTCGTTCTACTCGAGTTTTGTCAAAGAGGGTGCAACACTATCCTGCGTGGTTACGAAAAGGTGGAAGTGGAGCAATAAGAAGCATGATCATTGAACATCTGGTCGATAATTATCACCCTATCTCTATAGACTCCACCTTTAAAGTCATCTACAAGGCGAAGATTAATTTACCCAAATTCCTACGTACCCAACTCATCTGTACTGCTGTAGGTTTGGCTATCGAAGCAGAAAAGCCAGATCTCTGTGTACAGAAAACGTGCGTTCAACCCATCCAACTTTCATGGTCATAATCCCTCTATGCTAAAGTATAGTAATCCCTGATTGTAAAGCTCTACCAATTTTTCATGTTTTCATTTTATCTGTTCAGTTTGTAGTCTCTTCCTTATTACGTCAATGGTTACTATTACTATTCTCACTTTGAACTGTCCCCGGTATTATTTCACTTGTTCCACTTGTCATTCTAAATCAATTCTTTTTTACAACAACGTTAAATTCTATGCTATCAAATTTCACATAATTAATTCTTAGTTGACCACTATTACTTAACAGCGAACGGGAGCATTAGAAATAAGAATCAACCAAAAATGAAGACAGATAATATGGATGAAATCAAAAGGGAATATGTCAACGTTAGAGTAGTCGTACACACCCAAGGGGAAAAGAAGAGTAGTCATTACATTAATGACTGAATCTAAATAAGTACAGATTTCACATCGATTAGTCTGCTACAGTTTACACAGGGATTTGAACCTGATCAGTTCCTACATTCAGCATTAATCATGACAATTACATCTCTTTCAACAAGTTTTATCAAAGAACTAATTCTGAAGATCCTCTTATTTCCGTAGACACTTTGAATCGACAACCACTAAGTAAAGATATCGACTTTAATTCTAAAGCACGATCAATGACAAGTAATTGCTTTTTTCAAATGTTAAAGTCACTTTTCTGTGCTATGTCTTTAAATCGGTGTTTCTACGGGGAATGTATTGTACATTGATTCGTATTACCTTGTCTCCTTCTAATTTGTACACGATCGAATCATTCGCGCCTTCAAGTTGCCCGCCAGTGGCAACCAAAGCCAATAAACAAACGTTCAGTGTTCATAATCATTGACAAGTCTCTTTTGACTAGCACGGTATTCGTTACTTTTAATAAATAGTTTTCGGAAATGTACTGATCAAACTTTGATGGTATAATCACTAGACATGAACTTCGTCAAAGCCTTTGTGTTTATTTATTGATTTTGTCGAGAGTTATTGTAAATTTTCGCAGGCAAATTATGTCCGTTCACCTGATCACACATTACTTAGACAGTACACAGTAGTGTCAAAGTAAAACCACCTCATTCATGAATTCTACATATTTGTGAATAACAGGAAAATCTCACAATTCATACTGGCGAAACTACACCCGCTATGTGAAAAAATTCAGGTTTATAAACCAGTGACAGTTGACAGTGATCAAAATATAAAGACTATACAATACCTGACGATGATCGAAGTATGTCAGATACAAACATTTTCTTTGATATATGTGGCCTAATTATGATGAAATTCCGAGTATGTTTCACATCTAGTTTAAACTCTCATTAGTGTTTCAATCGAAATAAGGTCAGACATTGTGATTATTTAACATCACGAGTGTATTTGTTTACAGTTAATTCTAGCAATATAATAAACTTTGAATGAATGAATATTCTTTGAGGACAGTGTTCAATTGTTCAACTTCTTCAAAGTTTTGATTTCACAAATGTGAGATAGTCAGTCAATTTCAACCAATGTAAATGATCAGGGAATCTGAAGAGAGTGATGTGATTACCTTACTTAGTTGGGGAGAACCATTTTGAGTGCAGGCGTCAGTGATGAGTATGTCGAAATCGGTCAAAGTTGAGAAGATGAGAGGTGAGTTTAACATTCTGAATCCTGTGTGAGAATCGATAAAACTTGGCAAAATCAAATAAAATGGGTGAATTCCTACTGGCATCTTTACATCTCCACCATGTTTTCAAACATGGAATTACATTTCCAGAGTTTAACAGGCCTTGTATTTATTACAAACGCGAAAATATAAATGAATACGATTGACTTGAATAAAACTCAATAAACATTGGTTACTCTGAAACCGGTATGGCGATCAGCAGTACTCAGCAGAAGGAACTGGATCGAAATCTTCAACAGTAGTGTCAATTCACTCAGTGCTTCTATATGTTTCATTGAATTGGAGCCCACTTCACCAAATGTACTCCCAACATCTTACTGCATGTCAACATCTGCATCAACCTTCGCTTGATACTGAATATCAGGGTGCCGACCAGAAAGTATAAGCAAACGGCAACAAAATCTGGTGGTTTAGCAAACTAGACAATACTCCACTGGCTACCCACATACACAATGTTCAGAATAAAGTGGAATTGCATCAAAAAATACTTGGAGGATACCGTCAAGTGGTATAAAATATCAAGATGTCGACTGGAATCAAAATGGAAAGCGATGGAATATATCTCATTATGTAGGATGTTAAGGATTGTCAGCAGATTAAGGAACGTGACACTTGAACTCCTGTAAAAAATTGGCTAAATCCATTCAATCTAACTCACACCACCCTCACCATTCACAACTCTCCTCTTGTATCTCATCAGACAGAACCAGAAGCTATAGAAAATTATGTGCTCACACTAGCAAGTACAAAAACTCAACCATACCCCACTTAGCTCGTGTTCAGTGCGATAAACAAAGCATTCAGCATGAAACTTATAACTTTTGTTGCCAGTCACGCCAATAAATGTGGTAGTATCTACCTTTGTAACACCTTCAAGCATTCTGTTCACTTTTGGCTTTGCTACCGATATGCCGATATTTTGTTGTCAAAATTAACCCAGACTATCCATAATATGCGTAGAATTTTATTTTATGTTAATGCACAAACTAGATGCAGTACTGTAGTGAAATGCTGAGAATTCCATTCTGTATCACAAATACTGTTTTGGAATAAAGCAAATTATTATTATTAGTAGTAGTATAGATTTTGCCAACTCATCTGTTTACTGAAGGTTGAGTTGCGGTTGATTTAACAACTCAACTTCGACAGTTTGTTTTAATCCTGGAGATGGAAAGTCGTGTTGTTGTCAATTCTGTGTACAGTAGCTGAGATCAGTTATACTTTTTTTAAGGACAATAATGCTCAAAATGAGGTGGAAGTTTGGATATCTGTGTTCATTATTTAAGGTATCACATCCTCTCTTTCGGTTGCAGCAAAAGCACTTGAATCTGTACCTGAAGGATATCGAAAAAATACGTGAGTCAATTTGAGCTTAAGTCATTTTAATTCCAATGGTCAATTTGTTGATTTCTGCTAAAAAGGGGGCAGAGTAGACGGACGAAATTCAGTTATTTAAAGAGACGTCCTCCATGTACAAACTGAATGCAATACTGTAGTGAAATGCTGAGAATTCCATTCTGTATCACAAGTACTGTTTTGGAATTAAGCACATTATTGATATGATTAACATGGATTGAGAAAACATGGATAAGATCAAGTAAAGAGCATATGAAAGCTCCTTATCAGTTAAAAAAAACATCAAGCAGCACGTCATGATCAGTAATGTACTAATACACAACAGCAGGCAGAAGTAATAACATTAGAGATCAAACAATACATAATGACAGATGATTAAAACTAAGCCAAAATGAATTATCCAATAGTTAGAACAATGATGTACTGGTCAGGAAAATGGTGGTGATTACAAAATTAGTCAGAATATTTAAATAAATACCAGTTTTGTGGATAATTCGTTCAAAGATTATTCATTCTTCCGTATCGATGACTACACCAAACATCAACTCCTAGACCCTAAAGTTGCAAGGTGAGGACATTAAGATACAGCTAATGAAATGCAACTTAAACAACTATCACTGGTATTTCCGAAGTTCTCGAGAGGAGTCATCGCCAGTAGGTGTGGCGATCTAATTTAGACTGTTCATACTCGTCAGTGATTTTCGCTAACAATGGCGCTATGCGCGAAGAACTAACTGAAATTAGGTTATATGGGACAGTATTTTTCATTCCTAAAGAATTTGAAACTGGATGAAAGCAAATTTCCAGTATCCCGTGGTTTTCAGCGATTGTTTTAAACGATGTCAACTTTAAAGAATTCATCGTTTTTCCCTGTCTGTTTTTGATAATGCTTGTAAAAATATAAACCAAACATTTTTATGTATAGTATGTAAATTTCACACGGTATTTAGAGAGGACAATAAATATCATACGATTTACCCTGAGTAGAATTCAACAGCTTTATTAACAAGGCATATGATTTATAAAGCCTTGAATCAATTTATATTGAAATTTCAATAATCTATACTCTTTATACACTTATTTATATATATATTAGATGCACTTCAGGATAATTACTTAATTCTAGTTATTTAGAAAAGACTAATTATACATTGAATGTAAACAAATTCATTGAATGAACCGTATTTCTGAAAGCTTTCAAACTAATTTATCATAATTGTTTCATTTCCTATTGTTTCACCTAATTACTAAGACTAGTTTGAATTTGACGGCTACATTGACATATTTGAAGTCAATTCACTAGAACTGATCTTTGACAAACCAGGCTTCAGAGCTAATACTTAAGTTGTGACAGCTAGCGTTATCAGCCTTCCGTTGAATAGGTTGAAGCGGACTTTTATTGTTTTTTGTAAGGCTCTTACTGAAATTATTTGTTTTTTGTTACTTCACTTTCCCAGTGGAACAAAAGGCTTGAAGTTAGAAGCTCGGAGTTTCAGTAGCCATAAAGGCTGGTTTTACAGGATGGGTTTGCTAACCTCATGCCCAACCTTCTGTCTTTACCAGTCTTATTACTGGCTTAGCGAGGTAAAGATGTAACAACAGAAGATAAGGGCCAGGCAACAGAATGTTTATTTTGGAAACTAATACATATTTATAGATTTGCATGTACATTATTATAGATCATTTTTTATAAAACAAACACGGTCTTCTGATTGGTGGTTTCTCGCTGAATGTTAGTCTTTTATCTCTTCAGGGCTGTTTCTTGAATTTCAGATTATCTATATGGTGACTGTATCCGCCTACGCAAAGTCTGCTGTGGTTGGTTACCTATGGTAGGTAGTTACCTAGGTTTCTAGAGAGAAGTCGTGACCAGTAGAGTGCAGCATGTCAGGTGTGAGGACAAATACTCGCTGAAGACATCGGCTAGGAGTCGTGCTACGTCGTGAATTGGCAGAAGTTAGAATTCATGCACCGGAGATTGGATCGGTTCCCAGTGGCCAAATGGTATACGAGCTAGCTCACCTTGTAACCAGAAGGTCCTGGGTTTGAACCTGCTGTGGTGGGTGCGTACTGATGAAGAGTCCCAAACTAGGACGAAACAGCTGTTCAGTAGTCCCAGGTTTTCCAATGGTTCTCTTACCAATGTCAGCTCATGACGAAATCCTATAATCTGTTTTCATTTTGAGTTTATTCCTGTATTTAGCACTCCACGTTTCTGTTGTCGATCGGTAGTGTTTTTACGGTTGCGTTATTGTTTGAGTTAGGTCAGTGTTACAGTATGTCGATTTGTCTTGTCTGATACCTGCAAGTAAACTCTTGACCCCACCATACTGAGAACATTATTAGTAATTTTCTAGTATATAGTCTGTAAATGGAGAAATTTTGAGTTGAGTAGCTCGTGCATGGCGATTTTGAGATGGTTTTGAAAATTTGAACAAAGCAAAAACTACAGTTATAGCAGATTAAATTGGTACCATTTTCTATCCGTTGCCTTTTCGTCAGCTGCTTGCAGGCCAAAGACATTATTAAATATATTCTACAACAACACATACCGCATAGAGTTCATTTTAAACAAAAATCAATCGATCAATATACGCATACAGTGATAATATATATATAAATATATATGTAATATTAAATACTACTTACACTCCGAACAATAATAATCGTACACATGGAAACTTTCCAGCATTACGCATTGAGGTGAAAGAGAGATGAAAATATCCAGTTACCAGGTTGGTAAAAAAAGACTGAAACCGCTTATATCTGGACGCATAAATCAGGTTTCCAGGCGCTTGGTGGAAATGGCTTCAGCTAACTTGAAAGATCAAAGTTGAAGCATGCAATCGACGATACAACTTCCTACTGTCGATATGTTGATAGCACATTTGTAGTATGCAACAATGAAAGTCACGCTTCACACTTACTCAAATTATGCAATGATGCACACACCTATATGAGTTTACTATGAAACATGAAAGTGACAGGAAGTTTCACTTTCTCGACATTGCCGTGGAACGCCTAGAAGTCGGTAGTCTTCAGAGGTCAATTATCGAAAGCCTACATGGAAAGGAGAATACTTACATTTAAATAGCTTTTGTTCAAATAGCTCTAAACGCGGACTAGTCAAGACTCTGTACATAGGGCGAGGAGAATATGCCTATAGAGAAATTAGAGGAAGAATATGATTTCTTGAAGAACATACTGCCTAACGAATATGCACAATAATATGATAACTGACTGGACATGCACTGAGGAGGCATTTAAGTGACATATGAAATGCCCTCAATTACAACCCGGACGATAATTTACGAGTTCGGCGTGGGTTGGAGGTGACATTCAGGAGAACAAATGGAGGGAAAGTGAAAGCAAATGGGTAGTTGTGGAGGCGATTGAAAGTGACGTCTTTAAAAGCTTGTGTAATGGAGGTGTGCTGCTATTATCTCATGCTTTGCATGGAGCGCAAGGGATGAATAATGATAGGTACTTCTTCACTCTCATTAACCTTTCTATAAGGATTTAAAACATTAACAAACTACCTTGTCAGAATTTGGATGGTTTTGAGTGATTCAGCAGTGTGAGCCGAGACTAACTAGGTAAACCACTGATTATCTCCGCACCGAATGAACACAGAATGGAATATAATGGATATGTGTCAATCAGACCACATGCTCGCCTTGGAACACAAGGATAGTATAATAGTAACAACGGTTATAAGAGTATTGGTTTTTAAATTATCTTCGAGTTTCATGAATTATGAACGACTGTTTTTGAAGAATATTTTAAGAAGTTCTAGCACTGTTTTAGTGTAAAATAGACGGGATATCAGAATAATTGACACCTACACTGGCTATATCAAAAACAAATTGCTCCACTGTTGTGTCATATATGTACACAAGTTGCACAAAATAAGCACAGCTTGAATTTTCAACATTTATATTTCGTCATATGATCCCTCACTTAAACAAAGTTTTTGAATATTTGAAGGTTTCACTTCTATGAGATCACCTTTCTCCTTAAGCTCATAGGATTATATGTATGCAATTGGACTCAGTCAGCTGATTGCTTTCTAAGCAGAATAGTCGAGAATTTATCCTTCGAGTAAGAGTGAGGTTATTCCAACATATTATCAAGCTATGCATGTACTTGTACAGGAAAATTCCCGCGATATACGGTTTGAAAAAGATTTATTTGAAATTTCGTCTTCGTGGTTGTTAAAAACAGGTGAAGGAGATCGGCGTAATACACTTGTGCATAAGCGATATTGTTTATCCATTCAAAAGATTAAATCGAAGCAGCAACTTCATCCCATTTGTTTAAGTTGAACTTCATTCTCTGCTGACTCATTTTACTGATCCGAAATGCTTAGGCTCTGTCGATATACCGTGAATTAGTGCAAACGCTCCAACAATATTGCGTCTAATACAATGGAGATGATTGTCGTAGCCTTGTGGCTCAGTAACTAACGCTTTAGAAATGGCAAGTGATGTGTTCGCGTTTCCTTAAGAGCTCCAATACTCACTAGATATGAGAGCGAATCAACCTGATGACTCCCGAAATGGCGAAAGTTGCACCGTAAATACCACTTCTAGACTCCACAAAGTGAATAATAGCTTCATTTTACTCCTAAAAATATTATCGGACAACGTATAGAGTTGTAGGAGTCTCTTCACCACAACTTAAGTGATTCTGAAGAGGCTTTCTAAAGAGTTGAGCGTGAAGTATTCTGTTAACTACTTCAACACTACTGACCTCAATGCCACAAATCTTCATTAACCTTATTCAGTAGCTATATGACAGTCTTATGCATCAGGTGATCCGTAACAGAACAATTAAGCGAGGAGAAAACAGAAGTAAAACAAGGATCTGACTGTATTGGACTGTATTTTACAACTGATTGTGTAGAATAAGAAGCCAGTTATTCTTTGGAATGATAAGTAAACTCCAGAATATCTGGTTACAGCGGATGATGTATATCCCACGTCACAAAAACTTAGAGATCTACAAAAGAAAACGACCAAGCTGACAGAAAAGACAGCGAAGACAGAAGTTTCAGTAAACACAGAGTAGAGAGATGTTTTAAAGATTCCTACCCTACAACAGCGTCCATCAATCACAATCAACCAGAAAAAACCAACAGAATTCAAATTTCTCGTTTATAAGGCTAAGTAATATCTCCTTGACAACAGGGAGCATATAAGAAGACGACAAACGCACGGTTGGAATAGCCAGATGAACTTGTAATACTCTGAAACTAGAAGGTAAATCTACTGCAGTCAGTTTAAGGATTTTCAGAAGTAATTTCACCTCAGTCAGTGATTCTATATTCTTCAAACACTTGCGGAAGAAGAAGCCACCAAATCATCTCCAACAAGATACACACTTTCATCGACAGCCGTCTTCCCTACACACCGAAGATTAGATGGCCAGAAAGTAGCCGGATTAGCAACAAGAATCTGTGAATACGAATTAACAAAGAACTTGTAGCTTAACATATATACCGAAGGAAGTGCAGATGGATCGGGCATACGCTAAGGATACCGTTGAGTGACAATAGAGTGGGACGAGTATCAGGCAGTACTAGCACATGTAGTCCCACACATATTATTATAAAAAAACTACACAAACGTTATGAACATCTGAGATGTCCTACTATTGTTGCCACAATTCACAATTACCACATTCGAATAAAGATGACCCAATTTCGTGTTTATTTAATCCTCAAACTAACTAACCGAAAAGTGGTCAGTTTGAAAAGTACACCATGATTGTTTTGTTCACTCACCATTTTCAGAATGAAACACTAACTTCAATGTGAACATTGTTCAGTGGAACAGGCATACAGTGACATTTACACACATGCATATTGTGTGTGTAAAGTGGAAGTTTGAAGTGATAGTGATGTTAATTCCAACAGTTTATTTTTCAGATGCTTTTGTCATTGTTGTCTGCGTTCTTCTGCGTTATTACTGGACAGTAGTATAGTGAGGTACAGCAGATTTTTGTAGAATACTCGGACATATTTGATTGTTGAAATGAATGTCTCCTGAGTGACTTTTGAGGTGAAACTGATTGTTTGTGTGTGGTTGTGTGTGAGTGAGGCAGAGATAATCATTACTTCAAATTTTCGAGATTATGTGTTGAGAGGTGGTGAAATCATTTCCAAGTCGGCTTCTAAAGCATTCAGCTTAGAATAGTAGTTGTACAGAAATTATCTGGTATCTTTAATTCGAGTTTATAATATAATTGGCTTGAATGTGAAATTATTTGTAGTATGAGCACATTTATGTACAGGAAGCATCTGTGGTAAGAATTTATGAGCGACTGTTCATCTTGTCACCATTCAACTTCAGTTTTTAGAACTTTATAAAATAACTCATAAGTGAACATTTGTGACCTTTGATGGAATTCAGTCAATAACCTCCATGACGAGTTTGTGTGTTAGTGGCACAGTGGTTAGGACTCTCGCCGACCATGCATATGGTCCGGGCACACCTGATATCTATGGTCGGCCTGCGAATTTTGGGCTACCGATATCCATGCTGAAAATTTTACACTTGTCTCAAAATTACGGTGTGGAATCAAGCTGTAATCAAAAATAAAAATAAAATAAATAAGATGTGGTAGGTTGGCGTTTTTCGGTTTTTTTTTAAATTCAGTTTTAGATTTTCCCGTCGATAGGTTGAACCAAAGTGCTTGGTCTCAGGTTGATATGCCGGCCTTTTTGTACGAATGCTTTGACTATGTCTGAGCATGTAATTTGAGGTTGATTGGTGGATGGTGACTAGCAGTGCAATACAGGATGCGGATTTCGTCCAAATTTGGTACTCACCAGTTGGATATACCTGCATTCCGCAGGGAGGGATGGTATTCCCACCGAGGCTTGAACACAGGGCCGATAGTTTTAAACACCAAACATTTTGTCAGTTGTATTCAACTCTATTTGAAATACGCCAATACTGACATTCAATGAAATTTTGTAGTCATACTTAACCTCATTATCTCCACTATTGATGACTTCAAATTGGTATATTATGGAGATCGTTTGGAAGTGGAGCTTAATCAAATCAGTTTGTGTGTGTGTGTGTCTGTGCTATAGGAGTTACAGTTACTAAAATGTATTACAGCTGTTGTGTGGCAGATGTATGATAATAACCCATTAAGTTATAGTTTCTGCATTTCACTAAACCTTTCTGAAATACTCTGGCACCCACACACACGCGCACCTACTCAGGGATATTCACAAGGCTGCGTGTATAGCGGGAAATAATCTGAATTAGGATCATAGCAAACATACCTTGCTGTTTCTGATTTCGTAATATATTTTTTTCAATTCATCTGGCTACGTGTCGCTTCTCCCTGTATCTCTCTCTCTCTCCCACAAACACGTACACACGGTGTTTATCTTGTTTTAAACTAAGTCAGAAAAACAACATAAACAACAATAATGACAACAACAGCAATCCTCGTGCTGATAATAATAGATATCCGTATATATTTGACGTAATTGTTTACACACCCACACAATCAGAATAGAATTTTCTGGAAAGAGAAGTATATAACAGATGTTTAGGAAAGAAAGGCAGACTTATTTTACTTACTAACTAGGTGTTTTACAATTCATCCAAGCGTAGTGGTAAGTGGTAAAAACACCCTCTGACGTCAGACAATAACTAACTATGCTTGAAAAGTTTATCAATGAGATTAACATTGAATCAGTGTTTTTTTTTCAAGTACACGCCTTTAACAGCCATATTTTTAACAAGTTTGTCAGAATTATTGTTTTGTCTAACTAAATTAAATTAGTCTATGTAGATGAATTCGTTGGTATATTGTATTTGTTGAATGCCGATTAGACTATGTGGAAAAATTTTAATGAAAAAAACCTTTGTGTGTTTCTATAGACTGAGGAATATTTGTGGTTGAGCCTTTTTTCACTTCCTTCACATTCCCAGTGGAACATGGAGCTTCAACTTAGAGGCCTGATGTTCCTGATAGCAGTGTTTACTTTTACAGGATGCAGTTGTTGGCCTCATGCCCAACCTTTCGTCTTTATCTGCTTTTTAGTACTGGTTTGTTGAGGTAAAAGAGTTCGTGTGTGGCCGGAATCGAACCCCGGACCGTGTGCATGATCGGTTAGCATCTAACCACTGTGTCACCGACACTGCTGTTGAGTGTGTTGAGGATTAAGTTATCGTTTTACCAGCAATCAGCGGTATCAACTGGAATAGTGAATCTCAAAGCTCCAATTTAATCAACTTTATCATTATTATTTGTCTTTTTCACTCCGCTATTGCACGGATGAACATTTTTTCCAAACCCTGTACAACTCCATAGTCTTTTTTATTATTTCTATCACCTTAAGTTTACATGAATGCGTCAATAGCACAGCGTTAGAATGCTCGCTAGCCATGCAGGTGGTTCAGACTTCCATCCCCGGCCACAGACACACACACACTTCTTTACCTCGCTGAGCCTGTAATAAGACTGGTAAAGAGAGTTGAGAGGTGGTTGGGCTTGAGTCTAGCAACACTATCCCGTAAAAGTAAACACCACTGCTACCGAAATCTTAAGCCTCTAATTTGAAGCGGCTTATGTTTCACTGGGAACGCACAGGAATGAAATAAATAATAAAATATAAATAAAGTTTATATGATGCCTTTTTAAATTTGTTGTTCATACATATTTAAGCAATCATTTTTATCCCACTGCATTAAATTCTTTTGAAATTTTCATGTCACTGATTCCATGTGATTTCAAAGCAACATTCATGTTGTCAATAACAATAATTACTTCATTATTTATGAATTTATAACTGTATAAGTTGTTAAATAGAATACTCCCAGTTCAGTTGTCAGTCTTTTGAAATTTTAAATGAGCATCTGAACGGAGAATGGCCTACTATTGGGAGTTTTGTGATTAACCGCATCATAGGTATTCTGTAACCATCGTTTTCATTATTCTCGTATGTCATCCTTGAACTAACCTTCAAAGTATCCTATGTGTCGAATCATTCCTCTGTATTATTCATAGTTTGTGCAGATTAGGAGCCATTTATAGATTTGGATAAGATTTTGCTACTAACTGTTGTAAGTTGGAAAGATACTTGAAAACTAGGGGACACTAAACAGCATATAATTCTCAGTCTGAAACTTGTCATCAGTGGACATTCACAGACCCTGCAGGGATCTAAACCATGACCTTCAGGTTATGAAAAACAGCCCCACTGACAATAATTAATGTCTCTCACACATACGACTAAATTTTTAAAATTGGAACCTCAAATTATTGTTGATTATGCATACACAGAATTAATTCATTCAAATATTTCATTCCGTTTCATCTCATGGGGGTACTGCTTACACATTTTACATGAGTCTAAAAGATAATCTTGTGTTTGCACCACAATACACTTCCTGGCATCATTCTACAATCGTCAATCGGCCATCGCATACTGAAATGTTGATAGGTTTCTAAGACTTCTGAACCATCAGAAGAATCAATTAGAAACGACTGTTCACTCTAACTATTCTTGTTCTGAGATTCACAAGAATTAGAGCAATATTAATAATTTTAATGGTAAAATGGTGGTTGTCAGGTATATTTTGAAATTCACTCAAGCGCATTTAAACGTAAACATCAACTGACGTCAGATAATTACTGGAATTCTAGTCTACCCAGAAAGTCACACTGAATAATTTTTTTTCAAGTATAGATTTGATGGGTGTCATTTCTTGTCCGTTTTTCGAAATTAGTGTTTAATCTAGGTCTAGTCAATCTAAGGAGGTGTTGTTCACATTGTCCAGTTAATGTCTTTGTTGAATGGAACTCTTGGTGTATGTAAGCTGACTGATGAACATGCATTTTTTGGAGGATGTTGACTTTTCACTGAACGGTATTTGAGCACTGAATTACACCATGTGGAATGGTGAATTGTAAGCTTGCATAGATGTTGTTCAACTCACTTCACTTTGGAAATGTAATGCGTCTATTCAGAGTATTGAAGTGATTTAGTGTACATAGTAACTGTTGTCATTTTTTTTGTTCTGCTTCGAAGTTACACACATATCAACGCATTTTTTATTCCTCTACATTCCCAGTGGAACAAAGAGCTTCAGGTATCTGTAGTATTGGTGTTAATTTATACAGGGTAGGGTTCCTAGCCTCTTTCCCAACCTTCCAACCCTCTTTACCAGTCTTTACCAGGCTAAGCGAGGCCAATGAGTGCGTCTGTGGTTGAGGATTTAACCCTGGACCCCCTGAACGGCTGGCGAGCATTCTAATGCTGTGCTTATGTGCGTATATATACACACATATATTCTATGAACCCATTTCAACACCTGAGTTCGTTAGTCATGGCTACACTTCACATCTGAAATATAATTTGTGATCCAATGCGTATCATTGCGAACTGATTAACCAGTAATTTCATTCATATAACCTACAATATGCCTCCCATCACCGCATGTTTCTGTGATATATCAAATCAATTTGAAATATTACTGTACAAACAAATTGATCGTCCGATCACTCTTACCATAATCAGATTAATCTAATTGTTAACGTGTCAGAATATCATCAGTTTGATCAGTGACACCGGATGGTGTGTGATTTTATGTGAAATTCTACACGAATGTTTCATGCATGGAATCATGTCATGGATGTGATCATTTGAGTGATGAACCTGTTGATTGAATGTAATCCTCCGTTTTGTAGCTTGTTTAATGCAGGTGAGTGGAATGTGTACGTGTGATAAAATTCAATATTCTTACTAACATTTGAAGGAACAATGTATGTTAAAGTTGGCTGATTTGTTGTGAAGAACACCTTTAATGTAAAGATTAACAAACTTCAAGTATGATCTGACCATTTCTTCTTCATCTTATGTCATTTTAGGAAATGCAGCTTGACAATAATCAATTTTTTATTATTGCACCAGAAGCTGTAAGGTTGAAATAATTCCACTTTGATGCCTTTTTTAACGACTTTTTCAAGAGTGGCCACCTCATTCCTCTATTTTCATTTCTTCTGATAGCTTAACTAAATGACTGTCAACGTGTGTGATAAGTAATGTTATTTTGGAAGGACAGAAGAAGTTAGGCCTCTGAAGCTGAAGAACTTCACAAATTTTGAGGTATGTTTTGACATGGAAGACATCATTATTGTGTTTTGATGAAGTTAATCTACTAACTATGAGAGAAATTAATTGTAGGGAAACATTATGAGAACTTTAAGGATTTTCGCCCATTTGGTCTTCTTTTCCTTCCGACCATGTTAACTTAAATTATTACCCAGCAATTTTAATGTATCTTTACACCAACCTTTCTGAGAATTATTACTGTTGTGATATTCCTTATAAAGAAAACAAAAGGTTTTGTAGGGGACTGTCTAGTGAGCTCATTAACATAACAAGTATGTGAATAAAATCCGATTTAATGAAATTATGACGTTACAGTATTTTACAAAAAATACAGGAATGAGTTATATTAATTAAACAGTGACTTGGATATACAGTTAGTGTCCGTGGCTACAAATTAGCAGTATGATCCCCAGAAGCGTTCACTGCTGGAGTCGTGTCCACTGTTAGAAACTATGTACGGGTTGTAGAATAGTCTTTGAATGAGGATAAGAGGTTCCAAAGGATACAACTTGGTAATGAGTGAACCAAGGTGACAGTATGCACCGGTGAGAAGATGAGACGGCCAGCAGTACACTGTACTTCAGACTGTACTCGGAAGTTATCTATATTCCAACATGAATCGTTTTAAACAAGAGTCGTGTGCAATGTCTCTAATTTCACCATCTAACGAAAAGGGGTACAATAATATTGTTACACTATCGAAATGGCGGTTCACGCAGTACACAAGTTCTGTGCGACGCATTTATATGTATTTTCAGGATTACTGCAATCAACTGGACAATCATTAGTACTACAGTAGCTCGCCAACCTTAATATTATAAATATTGTGTTTTGCGGTTGCATCCAATTACATGCAGGTTTCGGTTAATTATTATTATCATTGTTTCCGTTAATTCCAAGAGGAACGTAGGACTACAGACGCTCGGCTCTATTGCGTTCGGTTCTCTGCCAAAGTTTCCGCCTAGCTTCACAGTTGCCCACATGCTTTCATCTCCTCTTTACATGACCTCCTCCATTTCACTCCATCCTCGTACTGATGACCAACTCTCTGCGCTTCTCATCGCAGTTCCACTCGAGCTATGGCCCGTCGTATGATGTCACTCACTTGACGGTTTTCTCAGATACATTTATTTTCTTGACCGTTCTGAAAACCATTTTAAGTTCTCATGACTAAACATCATCATTTTGTTAAATATGCTGACGATCTGACTGTATCTTGCCTGTCAAATGTCAAAGTGACTGCTGCAAACTAAATGGCTTTTTATTGGAAATCAGTGAGTGATTCAAAGAAAACGGTCTAACCTTAAATCCCTCTAAATGTCAAACAGTCAATTTCACCTTCAGGGCGAAAATCTGACCTAAAAAAGCTGGTTAACACTCATGCGATGTGCAACCTAGATGGTACTCAAATAGAGGCCAAGTCAGAATTTAAATATCTTGGCGTCATTCTATCTGCTGATCTCCCCTGGTCGTATCGTATCTTGATGATTTGTAGGAAAGTATTCCGTCTTACTTTCTACATCACTAAATTAAGACATTCTGGAATAAGAAGGAATATATCTTATTAAGTAGGGTGTTAAAGGTTGTCAGAAGGGTAAGCAATGTGCCACTTAACCAACTTGTTAATATTCTGGACGACAGCCACATGGACTCATGTGAAAAATGGGCTAAATCCATTCTATCTATCTAACTCACACCACCCTCCTCATTCACAACCCTCCACTTGTATCTCATCAGGCAGGACCAGAAGCCTATATAGAAAACTATATGCTCGCACTACCGAGTACAAAAACTCAACTATATCCTTCTTGGCTCGTGTTCTGTGCGGTGAAGAAAGCATTAGGCGTGAAACTTATAACTTATAAAATAGTCAGTAGAACAACTGGATCTCATCTTTCCAACTCAAATCATTCGTACGAACAACGTTTCCTTTCTTTCTTTTCCCTTTTTTGCTACTCTCTTCCTTAAAAACTCTACTTAAAACATTCTTCTTCATTGTTTCACACACTGTATATCTCGACCTTTTTGTTACCGCTTACGTCAGTAAATATGCTAGTATCTAATTATCTAACGCCTTCAAACATTCTGTTCACTTTTGGCTTTGCTACCGACATGCTAATATGTTGTTGACGAAACCAACTGTGATTACCCATAATTTATGTAGAATTTTATTTATTGTTAATTTACAAACTGGATGCAATACTGTAGTGAAATGCTGAGAATTCCATTATGTATCACAAGTAGTGTTTTGGAACAAAGCAAATTATTATTATTGTTATATCTTGTTTTAAGCTTCAAAATGTAACTTCAAATAATGCAGGCTTAACTAGCTTTAAAACATTCTTCTAACATTCTTGCTTATAATTATTATTGTATCAGAACAAATTGTTCTAAATCAGCTCTAAATGAGCATTAATCACCCGAGTTTTTATGGTGATTTTTGATGATTTTGATTATTTCATCATCACTAAGTAAATGGATGTGAGTGAACTGATTGTATTTAATATTCATTCATATTGAGAAGGATTCATTCATGACAGAAAAGTTGTGATGATACAGTGTTTTTTTTGTGAATAGTTCAATTCAGGTCAGAAGTATATATATATATCATCTTATGATCCGTAGAGCTGAGGTCATACGTACATGTGTTAGTAATCATTCCACAAATAGGTCAAGAAAGATGCTTGAAGAATGAATAAAAGATTATATTTGATCTTTGATAGAACATTAATTAACTAACTAACAATGACAAGAGGAAAATATCAGTAGTATATGGTGTCTACATTTAATGAATACAACTCTCATACCAGTTAAGTATTTAACAGAATCGCAGTCATGTGATGACCTTTTTCGGAGAAATATATCTTAATATTTGTGAATAAAATCTCTGGTAATGTTTACTGTTGTTTGTCACTCGATTCTGTAAAACAGGCAATAAAGTTTAATAAAGCAGGATTTTGTGAATCCATTGAATTTCGGTAGAATTTGTCAGCTCATTACTCTACATACTGGGATTTACATATACATATATATATATATATACTTTTGAAATTACTTTCATTACTCTCAAATCTGTGTGAAAGTCAACAGCACTACTCAGCATGAAAAATAAGATCTGGATATTCAACCATAATGTGACGTCAGTGCTACTATACGGAGCAGAGACTTGAAGCGTCATACACAGCACCTCAAACAAACTACATGCCTTCATCAACAGGCCTCTTCGCCATACTCTGAGGAAATCATCAAGTTACGGGAAGCGGCGATTTGGTCGTCAGTGCAAGGGTGACTTGGAGGAGGTCGTGTGAAGAAGAGATGAAAGCATATGGGTAGACTTGGAGCCAGATGAAAACGTTGGCAGAGAACGGAACGCAATGGTAACGTGTGGATGAAGCCCCATTTTTCTCTAGGAATTAAAGGAAATAATAATATAATAATGATTGAAATTACTTTAGGAGATACAAGACTGATAAGCGAATAAATCATACGGAAAGACCAGTGCGAATGTTTTACAGGTCATGTTCAAATAGATAAGGGGAAACAGAGAGTATGAGAGATCAAAATTAAGATAAACTGCATTTCGTTTCATTTACATCACTTAGACAAACACTTAGTCATTAGAGAATATATCAAGAATTGCAAACAGAGTAATGCTAATAGTAATATTATTATTATTGTATCCTTTAGTTCCTAGAGGAACATAGGCTTCAGCTGCGCACCTCCATTGCTTTCGGTTTCTGACAACTTTTTCACCCTGCTCCAGGTATGTCCACATGCTTCATCTCCTCCTCGCATGACTCCTCCAAGTCACTCTTGGACGACCAACTCGCGCCTCCTTTCGGGTTCCACTCGAGGGCTCGCCTAGTGATGTCACTTGATGGTTTCCTCAGCGTATGGCCAATCCATCTCCATTCTTTCTGCCTATTTGTTTCACAATCGGTTCCTGATTGGTTCGCTCCCAGAGATCCTGTTGCTGATCTTTTCTGGCCATCTGATCTTGAGTATTGAGCGACTTATAATTATAATAATCCTGAAGTGGTTTGAGGCAATGCTATTGATAAAAGATAGTTTTAAATGAATCAGCATTTCGAAGGTCTTATTTTTCAGCCTTTTTTAATGGT
This sequence comes from Trichobilharzia regenti, assembly GCA_944472135.2. Taxonomy (NCBI): domain Eukaryota; kingdom Metazoa; phylum Platyhelminthes; class Trematoda; order Strigeidida; family Schistosomatidae; genus Trichobilharzia; species Trichobilharzia regenti. The sequence goes on from OX235264.1 coordinate 101,541,843, forward strand.
GTGACATTTTTCATAAATAATTATATTGGGTTTTAAATGTTCAGACCAGTGTCATTCCATACTAACCTTACACTTTTCAAGATTACAGTTGAATAAATTATGTAAAATCCTGTTTAATACCTGAACTGGTCAGAAAAAATGGAAATTTTTACATGCGAAATGAAAGTGAATCATTTTGAGCATATTATTTTGGAATATGTCACCTAATCATGAACTGTGTGGTCATCATATGAGTAGGATGATTTCCTTGATTATAGTGGACTGCATTAAGCGTCAGGACGAAGGAATAGACAAGATAGAAAGATTTAGGGTTTACAAATATATACAAATATCTTTCTAACTAACGTTCATTCGTGACGTAAGTTCAATGGTGAATAATGGTGATGATTAATCAATGAATTAATAGCCACCTCACGCGAATGATTATCAGGTGATTGATTATGATGCCCATTATAGGATTCACAAGCTCCGAATCTCCATAAACCGCGAGATCCACAATGGAAGACTCAGTGAAGATTTTCAATTAAACACAGAAGTAAGACAAGGATGTTTGCATAGTATCATCGATGATGTGCTTAACTGCGGTGGACTGAAACGTGCCGAATACTGTAGGGAATGGTAAGACAGAATTAAGTTGGACCGTAAGGAGGACTGTAGCAGATTTGAACTACGGGAACGATTTATGTCTAATGTAAAATAAACGTGAAAAATTAGCAACACGTTTGTGGAAGAAGTAACGAAGACGTGGCTTCAAAAGAATTCGGAACAGACAGAGTTTAATGAACATACCCTACCGACCGCAACAACCAATCACCAGCAACAAGAGGAGTCTAAGGAATATCATTTCTTTCACTTACTTAGGCAGTACCTTTTCAACTACAAAATTCACAGATAAAGGCGTCAAAGCCAGGATTGTAAAAGCAAGACTGACCTAGTGCACTTAGCATAAAAAATGAGATTCAGATGGTCCGGAGACCTGGAGCACATAATATGTGATTTTGTATAATTGCATGTAGTGCTGAAGCTGAATTCAATTCACTTATGAATTGGAAAGTCACGAAGGGGAGCTTCCAATGTTAGATTGCAACGTAAAAAGGAAAGAAGATGAGAATTTAAGCACTAATGTTTACAGGAATCCCATACATTCAAACAAATATTTGAACTTCTGGTCATCCCATCCCATTTCAGTGAAAATTGGATTGGTGAATTGTTTAAATAATAAAGCACGAAAACTAAGTAGTACCGAAGAAAATCTCAGACAGAAAGTGAGGCTTTAAAACTGAATAATTACCCTAAAAATTAATTAAGAAAGTATGTAAGGAGATGTAGAAATAAAATAAATAATGTTAGTAAAGATAGTGATAGTAGTAATAATAGTAATATTCATGACGACATGCATGCCAAACATGCGCAGGATAATGACAACATCAACAGCAAGGAATCTAATCTAATCATCAGTGGTAAATTCCACACAAGGAAGGAACCTCGGAAACCTCGAGCAGAATTCTTAGCAAGGCAGGAATAAAAGTGGCTGGCATTCAAACCAACCACAAAATCAATTAGAAACAAGCTTAGTCGGTTAAAGAATCAATTCTGTTGAGCCTCTGAAACAAAACGATTTAGTCTAGCTAATACCATGCTGGAATGATTTTCAGGTCAAATACATAGGTCAAAGTAGTAGAATAGATGGAGTAAGACTAGCCTAGTATAAAAACCTAGCAAAATTTTGATTAGCTGACCCCAGTAAGATACGAAATCTAGAGTATAGTTCAGCTACACCACTCACTGCATGCAATTATACATAACAAACCATACAATAGGCTGATGGGATAGGATGACAGTTCTAAAATGTAATGTCACAGAGTGGAGGGAGAGATTGATAACATGAGCTTTGAATATCGAATCAACTGCAAATACGTGTGATAGGAATTATTCAACACCTGATCACTTAGACATCTGGAAAATTCTGCTACCCTTACGGTAAATAGGAGAGGACAACGAAAACTTTGAAACTGAAGTTTTGAAGTCATGATTTTATAACTGATGTAATGATTAGTAACCATAAATTTTGTTCGAAACCTCATCCAGTGAAAAATACTGTTTCACTAACTGTGTGATGCATCTAATAAACAAAGTAATATAGACTGAGGTCAGTCGGGTAATTGGAACACACGAACATAAGATGATTGATGTGGCTTAAATAAGAAATCTAGAAAAATGGTTCAGCACTGCTATATATCTACCTACCTTTGGTCACATAATTGATTTGCATGAAGTCAATAATATGTTCATATGAGGAGAGAAGTTAATTGATTAATCTTCTCAGATAGTGTCGACAATAAATTAATGCAATAGAAACGGCACAGCTCATACCCCCGGTAAGTAAGACGTCTCATTGAATGACAGGAGGCTGTAGATCTACTTAGTAGACATATTTAAAATAAAAATACGAAAAGTTTACAGTTTTAAAGTGTCCTCAAGACTTCTATGAAATGTTTTCATTGAAACAACATTTGGGTGGTTGTCTTCTTAATTATCAACTGTGAAGTGAAATTCCTCAGGTACGGATGATGTTTTAGACATAAAAATTGAGTTTTTCTTATTTTCTGATTTCACTAGACTAAAGTTTTCATAACTGACATCTCATTTTCATTACGCCAGAGGTCTTAACAGTTGGCATGTGGAGAGTTACATGGTGGGTTTGAGTGTTACAGATAATGCCCCCACATATATAGTAGTAGGTCAGATGAGGAGACTCGGGTGAGACGAAACAGCTGATCTAAATGACACTCCTGGTGGACATCGATTCAGGCAACTCTATGCTTAAGTCACATTCATACCTAACATATATATCAGTGACTTTGGTGAGAATCCCTTGAGATTTCACATAAATTTTATAATCCATAAAAATCTCTTCTCGTTTACCACTTTCTATCCGCCCTGTTACAGTAAACAAGCTTTCATTCCCTTCTTACACGATCGTTACTATATCATCCTTCAAAATACAACCCGTCGCTTTCTACAAGCAATCCACTGAAGTACCTAGTGAAATTCATCCCCACAGACTGGTCCTTTGTGCGATCAGAATTCCACGTGTCCTACTCTTTTTGGCCGACCATTTGATTGGGCAAAGAGGAGAGCTGCCAGTAAAAGAAGTATTGGATCTCGTATTATAGTATTTCTGATGTCTGTACCACTCACTATTCAGTTAGGACAATTTGACCCCTCTTTATCCTTCACGTTCCCAGTAAAACCTTGGGCCTCAAGCTAGTGGATTAAAGTTTCTGTAGCAGTGCTTACTTTCACAGGATGGGGTTGCTAGCCTCATGCCTAACCTTTCCTCTTTGCCAGCATTATTTCTAGTGAGGTAAAGGAGTGCGTCGGCCGTGGATCGAACCTCGGACCTTGTGCATGGCAGGCAAGCATCCTAGTCGCTGTGCCACCGACGAACACTTTAAACTTATACGTTAAGCTGTTTCACTGGCTCATTTTTCAATGAATTTATAAAAGATTGCATCAACTGTAAGCATACTGTTTTAAACAATTTATATATATTTTAATTATTATACACACATAAATCACGATAGACTTACATTGACACTTCAAAAACCACTTTAATAAATCCAAACATTTCATGGATTCAGAATTAATTTTAGGTCATCCGATTTAATTAAAAAGTTTACTGTATTGCAAGCATATGAAAGTGAACCAAGTAGATAAGCTAAATTTATCAAGCTAAATATAAAAAAACTATTCAAGTATGGATTTGTAGAGATTTGCTTGATTGGTTATAGGATTTCATCATGAGCTGACACTGGTTGGAGAACTGCTGGAAAACCTGGGAATACTGAACAGCCGTTTCGTCCTAGTTTTTTGACTCTTCGGCAGCGCTATATCGTGAATTGGCAGAAGCTAGAATATAAGTGCCACTGGATTGGGTCGCAGTGGATTAATGGTCCACGAGCTAGGTCGCATTATAACCAGAAGGTCCTGGGTTTGAACCACTGTGATTGTTTCGTACTAATGAAGAGTCCCAAAATAGGACGAAACAGATGTTCAGTAGTCTCGGGTTTTTCAATGGTTCTCTAACTTATGTCAGCTCATGATGAAATCCGGTAACTAAAACAAACTGTGCTAGACAAAATCTTCATAAAACAAAACGGTTGTAGAATTTTGTGATGATTATTGGAAGGCATTGGTAGTTTATTAACTTTCATATTTTGATCAGCGAATCAGCTATAAATAGATACAAATTTCTATTTCGCTATCCAAAATCCTACGTGAGATAATTGTACAAGCAATATGGAAACTACAGCCTATTTGATAAATTTCACTTCAGAACATACTAAGACAGTTTTAAATGGACACTTACTTTCCTATTCTATGAAATCCACTCCTTGAGATTTATGATACCCAATAAAAAAACTATTGTTCATCGATATTACTAATCATTTTGTCTGATATCCCTGTACTCTGTCTGTATTTTGCACTTCTTTTCACTTTCTTCTCTTGCTTTATCTGCTGCATATCGGTGAAAGGATCTATGTTGAAACCAGCCAGCATTCTGAACAGTATTTATAAAATGTACAGAATTATAAGGGGAGTTTTTTGAACGATATTTCCCCTTCGTACAATATCCTCAAGTAAAATATAAACTGACAGTATATCCTGTGACACAATGCTCTCTGAACTGAAGCGCAAACCATTCCATTGTGATAATATCTGCTTTGTCTCCTACGTTCAAGAAATTCACGATATCTAGTTGAATGCCATATGTAAGATGTTTAGAAGCACACTTTGAGATCCAAGACATAACTGAAGACTAGTTATCTTATGTATAGGAATATGTTGCCACCCACAATCATGCCTTTTCTCATGTTTAATAGGAACTTGCGATTCAGAAACTTGTAAACATTTCACATGCACACAAGAGTAGATATTCATATATGATATCTCAATCGATTAGAACAAACCAATCATGAGAAAAAAATATATATATGCGTCAGTGGCACAGTGGGTAAGACTCTCGCCAACCAAGTACATGGTCTGGGAATCGATCTCCTGCCGACTCACATCAAATATCAGTGGTCCACCTGAAACATTAAAGCTAATGATATCACATTGATGAAAATTTCATATTTATACCGAAAATACGGTGTGGAATCAAGCTATAATGAAAAAATAACAGAGAGATGAAAGTTTTCGGTACCCCAGGTTTAAAGCAGGCCTCTGGTAAGTAAACGCTTTGATAGGATATTCCAAAATAAGTAATCACATAAGCTTAACAACTGACCTTATGTGAAAACTGTTCATCTGGTAAATATCTCTAATTCTTAGAAGCACAAAAGTGCATTACATTGAAAAAAAACCACTAATTTTACGATTCAGAATCTCAATGGAAATCGTTTTTTTCTCACAACTAGTAAATGATAAGGAAATGACTGGTCAAAGAGCTTGAACTCGCCAACATCGGTACACCATGCATAAATACCTGGGACAGCACTCACCCCACAAGGTTAACTATAAGTTATCAATCAATGTAGTTAAACATGGAAAATCAAGAGCATACAGTTATTGTCAACTTCATCCTCCACACGTTCAACACCAGCAGTCTTTAGTTAACAACACTTGAGACTGGGCATCCATATTCCTATAGAGTATGAAACATAAAGCCTTCATGTCATGAAGTCAGCCCACCGTTCAATCAGCATCTGAGACACAATACAGTGGCTCATGAATTTTTACCTCTACTAATTTGCGAGATATATAGTAGATGTCAGTAAATCTCATAAGCGAGAGTTTCGCCTTGAAACAAATTTGGTGAACGCCACTGGTCATAGCTTCTTAACAGAACTTAGAGCAACTTCATTGTGTAGTCAGTCACTAATGAGCATACGATTAGCCTACAATCTGTAATTCATAGTTATTTCACAGATTTCAAGTTAAACTATCGATTGATATCAGTTAGAGAACCAGTAACAAACAAGAGATAACTGTACAGAGTGATCTAGGCGGACAAACTATTGCTACACCACCTTTCTTTACATGGAATCGTCAGTATAATTTGAATTGTATGTCAAATGTACATCGGGCAGTCGGTGGTCCACTGTTTGTTGACTGTATAGATAACACTTTTATAATTTTCGATGAAAACTCCCAACCTAACAGTCTCCTCAACACTTTCCACTCAGCACATCTTTCAATAACGTTCATTGTAGAACGTGAAGCCCACATGCCTTTTTCATTCCTAGGTATGCTACAAGCTGAAATCAAAGAAATTCAATCGAAAGATCAATACCAACATGGACTGAACAGTTCGTCACTTTTAAGAGGTTTCTCTAAATTTTCCGAAGGCAAAACTTAGTATGTACCTTATGCACAAGGATAAGAAAAACCAGTTGGAAAGGTAAGACAGGGATGATTTCAAATCTCTACGTGATACCCTACTGAAATACAGATACATATTTCCGTCTATGGATGGAAAAATGAGAGAAAAATCTCTATCGCTGATAGTGATAGCTGTTCCTTGAAAAACCCTCTTCATGAAGTTGAAGTTCAAAAGTGACATCAGAGCAGAGATTTCAAACATTTATTCCCCATAATGAATTTGCACAAAGCGAGGACTACAGTTTTTGCAGAATAAAGTGATATCACCCTTTATTTCGTTGCCTTCTCGTCACCTGCTTACAGGCCAGAGGCATTATTAAATACATCTACAGAAACAATTTTAACATACTTGCAAAGAGTTCATTTTAAACAAAAATCAAGCGATCAATATATACGTACAGTAATAATAATAATATATGTGTAATACTGAACACTATTCCAAACAGTAATAATCATACATAATGGAAACTTTTCAGCATTACACATTCAGATGAGACAGAGGTGAAAATATTCAGTTGCCAGGACAGAGAAAGACTGATGATTGTTTCTTTCTGAACGCACAAATCAGGTTTCAGGCGCTTGATTTTTCTATAGAGCATATTTTCCTTGCTCTATAGTACAAAGTCTTGCTTAGTCCGCGTTTAGAGCTATTCGGAGGAAGAATTTGAGTTTCTTGAAGAGTTGTTGAAGAGCAAAGGTTCATCAACAAGTATGGAAGATCTGAAGTCACAAATGTAAAACAAATCATAGTGGCTGAAAAAAAGTCAGTCTACATTCACCTTGATTATAAAGGTGAAAAAATTGCAGCAATGATCAACAGAAGGCTGGGTGCATCACTAGCCAGAGCCTATCCTACAGCTAAGCTCGTCCTATCTATCGAACAACTTTCTCTTTGGTGCAATCAAAAACCGATAGATATCTATCCTTCTCATGTTAAAAACTCCAACTTGTATATATAAATTTACATGTATCTGCGGGATCAGTTACATTGGAAGAACAGAAAGAAGAAGGGTATATCTACGATTTTCTGAACATGTACCAAAAAGCTTATATCTAAAGGGAACAGTGCCATCACCAGGCATCTCCTCGACACGGGTCATGCGCTGGACGTCAAAAATTCGTTCAAAATTATCAATAGACAAAAAGCTCAGTTCTCCTGAAGTTTGCTGAAGGCAATTCCATCAAACAACCGAAACCTGATGTATGTGTACAAAAAGAAACAGTTATCAGTCTTTCCTTGCTCTTCCTGGTAACTGGATATTTTCATCTCTCTTTCATCCGAATTCGAAATGCTGAAAAGTTTCCATTATGTATGATTATTATTGTTCGGAATAATGTTTACTATTACATATATATGTATATATTATCACTGTATGCACAAATTGATCGCTTGATTTTTGTTTAAAATGAACTCTTTGCAAGTATGTTAAAATTGTTTCTGTAGATATACTTAATAATGCCTCTGGCCTGTAAGCAGCTGACGAGAAGGCAGCGAAATAAAGGGTGATATCACTTTATTCTGCAAAAACTGTAGTTCTTGCTTTGTTCAAACGCAGAGATTCTTAGAAACCACTTTTCCAGGTGCCTTAATTGGATATTTCAAGCAGCTGTCTTGCAAATCATATTCTCCATTAGACAGTTGATCCATTCATGCGTTAAGGACAAGATAACGCTTTTGACCATGTCAGTGTATATTTATCCGTCTACGTGTTTGTCTGGAGCAAAGTATATTGGTCGTACACAGCGCCAAATCTGCAAATTTATTCTTCAACAATGGTTAGACAGAGGAGCAAAGAAGAATACCAGTATTTTTATCTCAGAATACCTTATAGAATGAGGATAATTGACATTCGCACATGATTGCTTCGTGGTGCCACACAGAGTTCCCCCATCTCGCACGACAGAATTACGAATTCGCGACTAACACAAAACTGAATCATTGTTTATTCAGTTCCAGAAGCAGGATCTTTGTGTTCAAAAGCATCACACAGGTTCGCTCAACTAACCATCAATGGAGTAACGTCCTTATTATAATTTTGGTTTCATCTTATTGCCCAAGTCTGTTATCACTATCATTTACAGGTAGGATTTCCTAAAAATACTTTACCTTCATTTTATTAGTTCTTGTCCAGTTTTTCCATGTTTATTCATCAGTTGTGTTCACTCCTATGACATCATCTTGAACTCTTCCCCCTTTTTCTAATTTTCAGGTAGTCATTCCCACTCATATAATATTTCATATTATGTAGTACATTTTATAGGACAAAGTTATGATTATCTCATTGGTTTGATGAATTCTTTGTAAAATATAAACAAAACCTTGCAACTCTTGAAAATGATTCGTTGGAAAAAAATTCTCAGGGTGTTTACATCATGTTTTTTTGTAATAACTCGGCATGGGAATTTTGCCGTTTATCCTCCAAGATTCTGGGACACATTTCATCCATCGAAAGGTTTTATCAAAAAACCAAAAAACAACGCCGAAATAAACTTTTCCAACGGTGGATGGATATTTGGTGCGTAATCTAACTTAACATTCCTGAAAATTAACACTTTAGAATTATAAGAGTAGCTTGAAAATCCACATTGAGTCATATGGAAAAAAGAAGACGTCCAGCGAAGAGACTCTTTTCGACGGCGAATTCATTCACATAGCAACTGTACAATCGCATTTATATATTTGTGTGTGTGCATGTGTACATGAGGTTTGTCAAGTTTCGATAATTGATCAGGTAATATAAGAATGATTCGAAATAGAAACAAGGTTAATTAAACAGCAACTAAAGCGAGATAGAGTGAGTTAGTAAGTCAGATGACGTAATATAATTGAATGAAATGTTTCAACTTAGATCAGGGTAGCAACAGAGGTAATTACAGGTAGTGACTACGTAGAAGTGGGGTAGATGATAATGCCTTTTAAATTAGAACTGAAATTGAGCAAATGAGTTGGATGACGTAACATGAATGACTAGCAATTGAGTGTTGGTCAAGTCAGTAACAGCGGTAGTGGAGTGCAGAAGGTTGAGAATGTAAAATATTACAATTGAGAAGACAAAATAATACTAATGAAGACTCAGACAAAAAAAGAGATTAGGTAGAATTTACCTGTTGGGTAATAAGATGGATTACGTCCATTGTGAGTGTAGTGATTGAACGAACTTCTTCTGTATGCAGAGTTCAGGGCTTAGCAAGTGAATCGCCATTGCTTCTACAGTTTGAAGAAGTCTGATTCGTACAACTTTAGGAAGACTATTTTTTACTCTGTAGACGACTTTGAAGTTTGTTTGGGGTGTAGTTTGGTGTCGGGAATCCATTAGAGGTTCTAAGATGAAGCGGCGAGGACATCGTTTTCTCCTTTTTAAAACCATGTCGGTAAGTGTTTGGTGATACGTTTGGGAAGCGAACGCTGTGTATAGCCAACATATCTAGCTCCACACGAGCAGATGAATGGATAAATACACACTGATGAGGCTACTCAGCAGTGGTAACTTATCCTTCACGTTAACATGAATCACAGGTTTTGTGGAGAAGGTCAGTGGTAGTTCAGCTTCGAAGAAGGTGTTCTCAAGTGAGCGCGAAAGTTGATATATCTCCATGGAATTGATGGTTTATGTAGAGTAGTTTTTATCTAATGTTCAATTTCAACTCCTGTGAAAATTTTTTATCTGCTGGGTCAATCAGGATGTACTCACCGATGACAGATTATAGCGGTTATACTATGTATTGCCAGACAGTAGAAGTTAAGATCCATGCGGGGTGTTAAATTCTGTCCTAATTGGTGAATCGTCCTTATGAATTGGAGGTCTTCGTCTTGATTGTCAATGACTGCGTACCGCTGAGATGTTTCCAAGATTGGAACAACGAAATTAAGAAAACAATTGTCCAGTACTGCCTGATTTTCAATGGTTCCCGCACCCCCCCCACCTAACTAATGTCAATCCTTGATCTTACTTCAAACAATCACTTGACTAATAATAATTGTTTATCTATTTCTACAATGCTGCAACACTACAATCACTCATTTTGTGAATATTTACACACATGACATGAACATATGTGCTGTATTCAGCAGTGATTTAGAAAATAGTTTTGGTCCTATTCCAACTGTCATTTATCCTAATAATTCATGTAAGTCAGTATTTTGATAAAAAATAGAAAGGAAACACATTAAGGTGACATTTATGAAAAAAACACGCAGTGAATTAGAAGCACATGAACCACTCAATCATCTTGACTTAATAATTTAGTATTCAAGGAGAATCTGTTGTATTTTAACTGGGTCAGTTGATGCAAACACAGGCACACGCACACTGAACTAACAAGCTCTGGAGAATTCAATCATGGTGAACAGATGACGTTAAACAAATAAAGATTGTTTGTCTCTTTCAAAAGGTTCAAAAGTTGCTTTATGAGTAGTCCTTCTTAAAGTTTATTTAGAAATAATAAAACTATTACCATATGTTATAAAAGACATGCTATCAGGCAGTTATGTTTAGTCCTCAGTGAATAAGTAATGCGTTGGACATTGTGAATATTTAGATGACAGTAGAGCATAATAAGCTAGTGAACTGATTAGCTTGTGGGTAAACAAAAGGGTTGTAGCTGCTGTAGGTATCCGTGGTAATGGATTACACCACTCGGTAGCACCTCTGGGACGTATTACATAGGTTTTTGAATGTGTCGAATAACTAAATGTCAATTAGAGAAACCCTGTTAAACCTGTTTATTTCCATTTTCTTCAGTTCTAGAAACTACTGGATACAAACTAAGGACATAGAGCTGAGTAAATTTCACGTCCGGTGCCCAGGTGGGATATGTAAAGAAACTGATGGATTGGGCATCTAGAAGTCAAGTAGAGGTGGTGTGACGAGGAGGTGAACGCCTTCAGGTGGTCGTGGAGCCATCTGCAAAGGATCACAGGGGAATAAAGTCAAATACAGATGTTTTTCTGAAGCTATATGTGCTATTCGAAGCCCAGGAAAGTAGGGATAATTAAGTTATAATAATATAACGGCTGTCCTATATCACAATAATTTTGAACTAGAGAGAAGTAGATATCCACCCAGATTTATCGATAAAAACATGAAGAAGAAGCCTCCGGTGTTAGACATAGCAACGGTCACTAAGAAGACTCTCTTCATGAACCTAGAATTCAAAGTGACATCGCAGCGGAAATTCTCAGAAATAACCTTTCTAAATGTCCGAAGAAGACATTTCCAACAGCCACCCTACGTACCACATTCTCCTGCAGACAGTTAATCCAGTCTAACGCTATGGACAAGATTCCACTTTTGGCCACTTCATTGTGAATTTATCAATTTACTTGCTCGTGTGGAGCAAAGTATATCGGCCGTACGCAATGTCAAATCCACAGACGTATTCTGGAATACTGTCCAGCTTGGTTAGCTAGCCAGAGGAGAAACGAAGAATAGCAGCTGCTCTATCCTCGAACACCATGTCATCTCGGGACATCGAGCACCCCCACATGAATGCTTCACAGTGATACAAACAGTCCCTCAATATCTTACAAAAGGAGTTCACATACGCCATCTGTACATAGCTGAAGCATAAGCTATTCGAGTTCTGAAACCGGACCTCTACATTCAAAAGCGATACACACATTCTCTCGCCTTACCACGGCCAGAGTAAAGTTCCCACTACAATTTTGCTTCTTTCCTTCATTATTTAAGTTCCCTATTATTATTATTATCACTATTATTATTACCACTCTATTAGTGTTTATTAATAACATTGCTTTTTCATACAGATTTCATATAAAACACTTTATCGCTTTTCCACTAGTTCCTGTTCATTCCACACCAGCCTATTGATTAGTCATTATCTCACGCTTATTACGCCATGTCAACTTCTGTCTCTTTTCTAACTTACAATTAGTCATCCCTTCCAGATTACAACTTACATTATGTAATACAATTTTTCAAGGACAGAGTTTACCAGTACCTGATTGGTTTAAAGATTTTTTTGTTTAATATAATTATGATTGTACAGCAGCTCATGAAAATGAATCGTCGAAAAGAAACGTTTCCTCTCCGTTCACACCTTTTTCTTGTAACTCAATATGGGAATATTTCGTTCAGGTATTTATTACTTCATGGTTCTTTAATTAGTGTTTATTAGTGATCGAAATTTATTTTTAGATCATTTAAATCCTCGACAAAATTGATATTCATCAGGTGCACATATCAGTTGAGAATTTGAAACTAGATCAACACAACTAAAGAACTAGGAAACATTCCCCTTGATGTATTCTAAATTTTCTCTACTTCTTCTGTCACCTTTATTGGTTATTCATTGAAATCAATCTGAGTTGCCTGAGGTCACTTACGGAGTGTATGCTGTAGAACAAGACCCACTAAAACTTGCACGCAGGCAAAGGTTGGACGATACGCTGAATACAGTAATACAGGTGATCACCAACAGAATAGAAGTGGATCAAGCTACGGCGAGTAAGGAGCTAACCACACTACTCAGACGGAGAGATCGACTAAGAGTGAATGCCTACGGGACTCTGACCTGGCGAGAGAACGACGGAAGCTGGCTGGCTGTCATACCTCAATCGTCGCGCCACGACATGATAGAAGAATGTCACCAGCTAGCACATACAGGCGTGGCCCGAACAACCGACCTCCTAAGACAAAGCATGTACTGGCCAGGTATGAGAGAAGACGTAGCAAGATACGTACTTGGATGTCCACGGTGCCAGCTAATAAAAGGCGACCGGTGCATACGACCACCGCTTCAGTCGATTCCAGTTACTGCGATAGGTGACTTGTGGTCCATAGATGTCATGGGTCCATTTCCTCAGACATCCAATGGTAATCAGTACCTCTTGGTGATGACGGAACACGCGACACGATGGGTAGACGCCGTAGCGATCCCAGACCAACGTTTAAGGACCATGACAGATGCAGTCGTTAGACACATCGTTGCAGACCACGGCGTACCAAAGACAATACTGACAGACCAAGGTCCCTGTTTCGAGAGTGAACAGTTTACTTCCCGTTTGCAACAGCTGGGCATCAAGAGGATCAGAACGACCCCATATCATCCACAAACAAATGGCCTAACGGAGAGAAACAACCGTACACTGTAGGAGTGGCTGGCCTCGAAGGGCGGGAACTGAGAAACGGAGCTTCAACTGATTTTACTAACACATTGGGCTACAACTCAGGAAACAACGAAGAAGTCACCCTTTCAACTGATGTATGGTAGAAAACCACGATTACCGATACACAATAAGACCTGGCCCCTGCACCAAAAGTGGAGTACGACGAAATTAAAAGCAGAGCGGAAAGAGGCAGTCAAGAATGTAGTACGGAAGCAGCGGAGTGATGTCACGAAGTCTCAGATGAAAGAAAAGACACAGTGCATTACCTTTGCAGTCAGGGACCGAGTGAAAAGTAGAGACAGGAGATATACAGTTGGAGGCGGGCCAGGTTCACGGAAACTCCTTCCAAAGTGGGAAGGACCATACACAATCACAAAAAGACAGGGTCAAGTATATACCATCCGAAGAGGTGACAAACAGAAACGAGTTAATGCCAGTCAGCTCCAACGATGGGTACAGTGGGACAAGCCGATCAGTAACAATCCTCAACTAGAGGATGTAGCACCCAGAAGGTCGGAACATCTGCGTACGAAGCTATTTGACGGGGGAACAAGTGTGGTGAGAGCAGGCTGCCAGCCAATCGGTAGACAATAATCTACGCTGATTGGTAGACATTAATCTAGGCTGATTCAACAACCAATCACAGCAGACTTAAACGTGGGCAAATATGATTCGCAGATAGATGGATCTACTTTCCGAGAAATATCGAAAACAACGAATCAGAAGACTGCGTTTGTCTGCTTAACTTCCGAGAAACAACCAATCAGAGGACTTCCTTTTTCTGCTTGCATAAGCCTTATTAATGTACATAAAATATATATAAATACGTGTTGATATTCGTAATAAAACGATCTGTTGCCTGACCCTTGTCTTCTGTTGTTACAATAGCAGGGGATCTTAGCCTGTTAGTGTGAAGATCTGAATATACTAGAAAGAATGGTATTAATATATTCCTAATAAGCAAACTACATATATAAATATTAATTTCTATTCCATGCCATCACAACAAACTTACAATTGATACCTGATAGCTGTATGCTATCAGCAGGATGTCTTCGATCAAGATTTTGTGCTTATTGAAACTCATTATTGAGGCAGAAGTATTCATCCACCATAAGGCGACAGGCGACATGAAACTGGTTGATTCCTTAAGATCCTTTATAGTAACGAATGTAGCCATAGAACTGATTAACGACGGCTAAAATTCTTTGAGGAGATTTCAGTTCATTTAACAAAGTCTATACGCTTTGATAATGGCTGTTAGTGGACGAAATTATGCAGTTGAATGGTTTACTACCAACTGTTTGCAGCCACCTGATTTGAGGAAACTTTACCTTTGTTTCTAAGACTTTTTCTTGGACTTAACACACCTGATATATCCATATAACGTAAACCTTATTAACTTTCGTCAAAGGAATAAATTGACTTAGTAGTTATCACGGGTAAGATATTTGATACCTGACGACAATATCATATATTGACACACATGTATGAAACCGGTCACTTACACGTTTCTTCCGAACCCTTGTGCACATAAACATGCACTCACACACAAAACAAGTGAAGTGAATTGTAGAGAAGCTTTAAACACACCAAAATTGTACTTACACAAAACAACTTATGTTTCAAAAGATTTCTCATCATGTAAACGTATGATTTATGCCTCATCATAAGGTTACATGAATATGATTACTTGTATTAAACGGGATCTTCTATGGTTGATACTTTCCAAATCATAAAGTTGATTAATGCATCCCTCTATCTACCTATCCATGTACTTTGGTCAATATATCTTTGAAAGAAGAAGAAAAATTAGAATTCATTGTTTACAAGTTTTCTTTGTGAAGAAAATCTATGTTTTCCTAAAAGCAAGAACAATCTCAATGAATTCATTCTGCATAATAGCATTATTATATACTTGGGTTCTGAGTGAAACCGTGAAGTTGAACAGCATATCACCAGTTCATATTGTTCTGTTAAGCCCTTTTTACCTGGTTTTACAATTCTTCACAGGGCCTTTATCTCCTGTTCACACGATCTCTCTCCAACGTAATTATTCAAACACGTTCCTCTGGAATATCAGGAGTGCGATGATACTAAAAGTTCTCTGTAACATGTGTCCAACGTATCTCCATTTTTTTCTCATGAATGCTTGTTGGGCAATAGGTTCTTCATTGGTTCGTTACCAGAGTTATGTGTTGTGTTTGTTCTTTCTGCCATGTTACCCGCTATTAAGTACGGGGCAAAGCCAGCTGTTGATGAAACTCTTTTGTGGCTTGTTAGAATTGCTTTCAATGACTTCTTTGTCAAGCCTCTGAACTATATAGAAGGATTGTTTTGACATTAGTCTTAAAGATCCAAATCTTATTTCTGATTGTGAGCACAGTAGATTTTTTCAAACTGATTTCAGAGTAGTGAAAGTCTGTCTTGCTTTTCTGATCCTGCTTTTGATGTCCTCATAACTGTTGTCTGGGGTCTGTGGCTACAAAGGCAGTCGGAAACCAACTCACTTCTCACCAAGAACTCGTACATAGGACGAAAGTGCCATATCCCAGGTTGTGACAGATATATTCATGGATAAGTGAGAAAACATAGCGATTGAAACTTTCAACCCTACCTCAAAATTATGGTGGAGGTATGTAGATGACACATTCACTGTACTTAGAACACAAGATATAGATAGATTTTGTGAACACAGTAACTCAAAAATGGAGGCAATTCAATTCACTTATGATGAATTGGAAAGTTAGTAAGAGGAGCTCCCAATGTTATATTGTAGAGTAAAAAGGAAAGAAGATGGGAAGTTCAACACTAGTGTGTGTTTACAGGAAATCCACACATTCAAACAGATATCTGGACTTCTGATCATCCCATCCTATGCCAGTAAAAGAAGAATTTGTGAAATATTTAAGTAATACAGCACAAAAACTTGGTAGTACGAAGGAGAATCTAAGACAGGAAGTGAGGTATATAAGAGAAGATTTGAAACTTCAAAATTACTTTGGTAAATTAGTCCGAAGGTATGCAGGAAATGTAAAAATAAAATAAATAATGATAGTAGTGATAGTATTAATAATAATAATAATAATGTCAGACATGCACCAGATAATTACAACACCAACAGTAAGGAATCTAAATCATCAGTAGTAATGCCATACAAGGAAGGAACATCGGAAACCTAACGGAGAGTTCAAAGCTAAAACAAAGTAAAAGTGGCTAGCATTCAAACCCACAAACTAAATTATAAACGAGCTTTGTCGATTCAAGAATCAATCCAGCACCCTGCTGGAATGATTTTCAGGTCAAATACATAGGTCATACTAGCAGAACAAGTGGAGTTAGACTAGCTGAGCATAGAAACCTAGCAAAATCTAGATTAATTGACTCAAATAAGATAAGAAATATAGAGAATGCAATTACATACAACTATAAAATAGGATTATGAAAGTATAAGCTTACAGCTTTAAAATCTAATGTAACAGGATGGTGGGAAAGATTGATAACATAAGCTTTGTTTATCGAATCAACTGCAAATACGTGAATTAGGAAAGATTCAACACCTGTTCAGCCAGATATCTGCAAAATTCTAGTACCCCAACGACGACAGATAGGAGAGGACAAAGAAAATTATGAAACTCAAGTTTCGAAGTCGTGTGATAACAATTGGTATGATTATGAAAAATAATTTTTTTTGAAATGTCATCCAGTAAATAATACTGTTTCACTGTGTGATATATCCAATAAACAAACTAATATGGATACACTACCACAATGCCCAGGTTTCAAACATATATAAATATTACTGGGACCAACTTCTAGTATTCAGATGTATTTTTGCTTATGTAGTAAGTTGTGAATCTAAATACAGCGGTCGACCGATTCCTTTATGAAGACAACGTACTTGATATAAAGGATATCTAGAAAATAATCTACAAGGCAAAGAGCAATCTACCCAAATCCCTACGTACCCGACTCATCTGTATTGCTGAAGCTTTGGCTATCGAAACATAAAAGCCAGATCTCTGTGTTCAGAAAAAGCTCGTTCAACCCCTCCAACTATCATGGTCTTAATCCCTCCATGCTAAAATATGATAATCCCCAATCATATTTAAGCTCTGCCAATTTTTCATTTTTCATTTTGTCTATTCAATTTGTATACTCTTCCTTATTAAGTCAATTGTTATTATTACTATTCTCACTTTGAACTGTCCCCGGTATTATTTCACTTGTTCCACTTGTCATTCTAAATCAGTTCTCTTTTTCACAACGATAAATTCTATGCTATTAAATTTCACACAATATTACGTAACGTCTTTCTTTTATTCGATTTGTCTACTAATCCCGTAATTGCACATCCTTTTTCAAGTTCTATCCCTCCTATGAATTATTCTATATATGACATTAATCTGCTTTGCCACTTGACATTTAACTACGATTATAATCGCAAATATTTTAGTTTTAATTGAACTTCATATGATTATTATTATTATTTTATGCATTCACACCTAAGATTCAATTCCCTCACCGGATATAACTTCTGAAAAACCATATATATACGACTGTACAGCTTGATGATAAATTCGTTGAAAAGAGTCTCCTAGCTGAATCACTTGTTTTGATTTTCCACATGTTACAATGGGAATTTTCCATGAGATAAATGATATCAATGGCGGAAACGCAAATGAGCCCATTGAATACAGATTAACTTGCTCAATGACAGATATTTTATTAATCGAATACCAACTTGCATTTTTCTGAGCAACCTTGATTAGTTATGAAGAACAATCTTGAAACAACTTTACTAGTCGTATCCATGAGATTTTTATTTGGAGTTTTCAAAGTTTACATAAACACATCTAGAGTTCTAAATCAAAATAAATTTTAAGACAAAGTAGTGTCATGTCGCATACAAACAGATCACGTAGTGATAAATAAAAGCTGTCAAAATAACATATGAGGAGGTTTGACTTCTGTTCTGACGTCAAAAGGAGTACATACGGATACGTGTGCGCAATACATGGAGTATTTTTGATTTTATCACTGTGTTGTATTCAAATGGTAAATTAGTAAACTCAGTTAGAAATTCACTTTGGTAAATGTTTACCACATAATTCTAAATTTATTGTAGAATCAGCCAGTGTTTATGTAACAACGAAGGTGAAGAACAAAATAATCTAAATGAAAAAAAGTCTTAGGATATGAAAACAAATTAGCAGGAAGCCCTGAACCGAAATAAGTTTCACGTTTGTTGGCATTCATCAGCAAGGCGTGTCAGCATCCTTAATGGAAGTGATGCCTCCTCGAGATTTGAACCTACTTTGTGCAGTAGCACAGATAAAGGTATCACCTTGTGGTCTGTTTGTGCTTAGTTCTATCGTCCACTTAATGTCTAAGTGGGTGTCTCTGTTATATGTGGAAGAAAAAGGTGTATCAGTAGGCGTTTCAGCAATTCATAACATTTCAAGATACAAAAACTCAGGTGATGTAACTATGCAGTGGAGTGTACGAAGGAATTACTAAAATGTAGGAAGACAAAGTGGCAGAGTTAGTATAACCAACTGAGATTGATGATGTCTTCAAAAAATAAAGTACCGCAGTAGTTTACAGCTTAAGTTCAGGGAGTTAATCATTCCTCATCTATTGAGATTTCTTATATTTCATGAACGTTTTAAAGTAGTCTAGAACGGGAAACTTACGGAAGCCTTCGAAGTCAGGACGGGAGTGAGGCAAGGCTGTCTATTATCATCAATGATTTTCCTGATTGCAGTAGATTAGATAATGCGACAGACAACGGGAGATGAGGAAACAGGCATAAAATGGACTGACACAAAAAACTTGGAGGATCTGGACTTCGCCCATGATGATATATGTCTGATTTCCCACAAAGTGGAAGATATGCAGGTGAAAAGCAACAAGTTCGAGGAGGAAGCATCCATAGAAGATAGAACTTCAGGTGAACATTGATAAAACAGAGGTGATGAAGATTTCCGACCAACAGCAACAGCAACAACAACAGACGACAATCAGCATAAATAGGAGGAGTCTGAAAGAAACAACCTACTTTACCTTCCTACCACGGAAGCATCATTTCAAATACAGGCGAACGGAACTGACAAGGATATCAAAGTAACGACAGGGAAAGTAAAGGAAGCTTTCGTTTTTCTCAAGTTTGTGTGGAGGTCAACAGCACTCAGCGTGAAAAATAAAAGTCCGGATTTCGAACTCCAATGTGAAGTCGGTGCCACTATACGGATCAGAGACTTAACGTGTCATAAAGAGCACTGCAAACAAACTTCAGACCTTCATTAACAGTTGTCTTCGCTCAGTACTCAAGATCAGATGGCCGGTCAGAAAAGATCAGCAACAGGGATCTCTGGGAGGAAACCAATCAGGAACCGATTGTGAAACAAATAGGGAGGAAGAAATGGAAATGGATTGGCCATACTCTGAGAAAACAAACCATCACGTTACATCACTAGACAAGCCCTCGAGTGGAACCCGAAAGGGAAGTGGCGGGTTGGTCGTCAGTGCAAGGGTGACTTGGAGGAGGTCATGTGGAGAGGAGATGAAAGCGTGTGGCAGATTTGGAGCCAGGTGAAAACGTTAGCAGAGAACCGAACGCAATGAAGACGCGCGACTGAAGCCCTATGTTCCTTTTGGAATAATAGGAAACAATAACAATAAACGTTTTAAGATGAAGCTAAGTGAATGATTCAGAGGTAACATCATATTAGTCTTTTTATCACTTTATTTTCCAAGTGTGACATAATGCTTCAAGCTAGAACTAATAATTTTCAGCGGTAATGAATTTATTTTTACAGGATGGAGTTGCGGGCCTCACACCGAGTCTTCCCTCTGTACCAGCCTTATTACCAGGTTGGTGTATTTTAGCAGTGCGTCGGCAGAAGATCAAATCCCGGATAACGTGCGTGTTTGGTGAGCGTTCTACTGCTGAACCACTGATGTAAGTTTCCTTATTAGTTCAGCTACATTACAAAATGATCAGTTTTTAGATACCTACAGTCACTAAGATTCGATAGGGTAAACTGGTGTCAAACAGATGTGCATACAATTTTTCGATTATATCAACTTTACCCACTTTCTGATAGGATTTCCATACTCTCTCAAAAGTAGATTTCGTCATGAACAAGTTAATCGTTTCGTCTCAGTTTAAGACTCTTCAGGTGCATACCAATGATCCTACTATGCATTTAATCAAAGATATTCAATGAGAATTGGGCTGTGGAGATGGAATCTAGTAATCATGGTTTTTTACATCTCATCACTGCAAGTAAAAAGCGTCCTCTTCATACCCAAACATATAAGACTTCACTGGTTACTAGGTATTAGAACTTTGGGACACTAACTGGCTAGACAATAAAGCCCAGGGAACTGAAAATAATGAATCGATTCATTAGTCAATAACCTTATATTGCTACAATCGAATGACAGTACAATCTCATTCAGAGTATCATGCAGATCTGAACAATTCTAGTTCCCAAAGAGTCATGTCATGAAATTTCACCCTTAACTGTGTAATTCGAAAATTGCCAATCTGATTAGTGATGTTTCCATTTCATCCAAATAGCTAGGCAGACAGATTTCAGGTGGTTTCAGATCATAGTTCTGAAGCTATTTTATCGAGTGTTATATTATTGAGAGACTCGGAACAATAGGTAGGTACCCTGCAATGAGACTCACAGAAAATTCTCTGTGGTGTGTAAACTTGTTTTTCAGAATAGAGGTGTCATCATTACCATTACACTGCTAATTAGCTCCGACTCAAATGGACGCCATGTGCTTAAATCACTTCAGTCTGGCTTGCTTACTTGCTCTACTAGTTGATATATAAGCGTAAGCACTCATCACAATGAATCATTGGTATGTACTGTCACGTATTGTAGCATTTCCTGATTACCATATGTGACTGATTTTTTCAACACTCCTTTGAATCTATAGCCATGACTGGAGACAGGATTCATTCACACATCCATCATTCACCTCCTGTAAGAATTGTTCAGTGTTATTATGACATCCTAAAGACTCTGACTATTGATTATTACATCTAAAGTCTGAATATTTTTAAATGTAAGTAGTTTACACTGTGTTTTAGGGGGTTGAAAAGTGGATTGAGCCGCCAGTGTTACTTCGTTTTTCTTCTTCGTTATTTGAGCATACTTCCATAGCAATCACAGAAAAAAATAGTAATTAGGCGGGCGTAATTAAACATTGATTTGATGATATTAGATGGTCTGAAGGCAATTGCCAGGAAGCCTATGACCTAGGTTTCGTGCTGGTTGTTTAGTTATTAGTGTCCAATCAACGTATCTAATGTAGTCCTACAGTGGGGAATCGCGAGTCTGAATAGCGCAGTGGTAACATCTCTGACTGCAGCACAGGGATAAGTTGATTTTAATCTCAGAGGGGCATGAGTTCCTTCAAGGTGACTGCAGATACACTTTGCTGACAAGTGTTAACTAGGACGAAACCCAGGGACAAGGCTTCCTGTCAATTCCTTCCAATCATCTAATATTATCAAAATCAATGTGCACCGGAATGGCGAGCTACTTAGGATGGCGGCTACATTGTAAACCTGACTGATAGAATTCAGTCTGCATCAAACAAAAGACTGGACACATCACACTTTCATTGATAGTGTCCAATCAAAGTAAATTAAACATTATCAAGTATATTTGCCTTGAGCTAGGAACCAGTGAATCATCCAAGCTATATTTGTCTGAAATAAAATAAGAATTTTTGTCCCCTTTTCTTCTATTTCCTTTACTAGTAACTTTCAGTGACTAACTATATGCATCAGTCATCCAAAATATTTAAACTGAGATAGTATTCATGCACATATTTTTGCCCACTGTCTTCTTCCTACAAAATACTGAAAGCTTTATTCAACCTTCATTTCAAACACACTTCTTTCTTTCTTCGTGACCAGTAGGGTGCAGCAGGTCGCGTGTTAGGACAAACACTCGCGGAAGACATTGGCTAGAGAATGTAATTTATCGTGAATTGGCAGAAGTTAAAATTCATGGGCGATTGGATCGGGTCCCAGTGGCTTAATGATCTATGAGCTAGCTCGCCTTGTAACCAGAAGGTCCTGAGCTTGAACCTTCACGGAGGGTGCGTACCGATGAAGAGTTCCAAACTAGGACGAAACAGGTTTTCCAATGGTTCTCTAACTAATGTCAGCTCATGATGAAAACCTGTAACCAATCAAATCCCTACACATCAACACTTGAATAACACTTATATCAGTCAAAATAACTTGTTGATAACGATTTTGACTACAATGCTGCAACGTCAGTTGATTTACCCATATATGAGTACTACCTTGATAACACCCGTGAAAAATTAATGATGCAAGATAGCGCCTTAAAGTTTTTATCTGTCAGAGTGTATTGGATCTACTCCATTTCGAAAACTGTTTTAATCATGTGATCAACTGTGTGAATCACAGCCTACCCTCGTGCATATAGTTTAAATTATATTTCTCCCTTATATATGTCCAAACCAAGTTCACTTTTAACGGTTTGAAAAAATTTGGGCATTGGGTATATGATATTCATTATAATAGAGGTTTTTGTATTTCCCAATGAATGAAAAACAAAACGAGATTGTTTTTACTGACGTTTCGCTATTTAATGCTAATAGCTTTCTCAAAGTATTATTAAACCGGAATTTACAAAATCTCATCATATATATAACAAAGAGTTAGGGGGTGAGAAAAATATAGACTTAGTTCAACTTAAAAGGACATATTGAAAGTCAAAATAACAATGAAGATCGTTCAAACCAAATATCAAAGGTAATAGTATATCTGTTATTATATCAAAATAAAGTTTACTAACTTGATCATCGTTCGTTAGTCTGGGGTCATTTTTGGTTGTCATGTTGGAGAATAGGTAAAGGTAAGAAACTAAGTGTAGGTTGTGAAATACTTGATTATCGTTCGTCAGTCTGGGTCGTTTTTTGTTGTCAAGTTGGCGAACTGGTAAAGATAACAAAATCAAATGTAGATTGTTGGATTTTGTCAGTGTGCAGAATTATGAAAGTAGTGTGTGTTTACATAGCGAACTTGCTCATCACATTTGCGTTGATTTTGCTACTTCATGGGGGAAGGTGTTGTAGCCAGGTCAGATTCTGTTTTAGTCCATCATTCCTATTCAGGCAATTTGGATTCCACTTGATATGAAGTGCTTCTGATATTAGACGTTCTTTGTGGTTTCTGAAGTTTTTCTGGATTATTTCAATATTGTCAAAATCAATTTTGTGGCCTGATTCTATAGCATGTAGACCTATGGCTGATGATTTTTGAAGGTTTTCTAGTTCAAGTGGATTTCTTGGTGGTCGAAGAGATGCTCTACGGATTCCAGTGCTAGTCACCACCCACCAATTAAATACTAACTGTTTTTATAACTGAAAAAATGGGGTGAATCCTGTGAAGACAGAGGGAGTAAGAATCACACACACAGCGAACGAAAAAAGATCAAACGGAAAAAAGACAACGAAAGTAGAAAAAAGCACAAAAACCGAAGCTAAGGGAACTTACCGAACTACGTTGATGACAGTTTTAGAGGTTGGACTAATTTCTTTTGAACACACAGCTCCGGCTTCTCGATGCATATTGCGAGAGCTGTGCTGCGAAAGCCCTTAACTTTTGTTTTTTTGCTTTTTTCTACTTTCGTTGTCTTTTTTCTGTTTGATCTTTTTTCGTTCGCTGTGTGTGTGATTCTTACTCCCTCTGTCTTCACTGGATTCACCCCATTTTTTCAGTTATAAAAACAGTTAGTATTTAATTGGTGGGTGGTGACTAGCACTGGAGACCAGGATGAGCATTTCGTCCGATAAAAACAGTTATTTTAAATTTGTCTCTATGCTGTCCCTGTTCACATTTATAATTCGCTTAAAATATTAACTATTTTACAATTATAAGTAAATCCTGTACAATTTTTGTGTTTCTAAGGCTTTAGTAATCTACATTCACACCTCCTAACTCCCATCTCAAGTTGAAAATTATTATTATTTCAATTTTTTTTCATGCTCATTTTTACACACTTGTTATTCGTTCTAATCCTGTGTTAATTTTGCTTCTAAGCCTCTCGTAAAAACCATATATAGTTGAAAATAATTATCACCTTTTATTCACCGTCGTCATTATGCGGAATAAAACAAGAATTGTATCCATGTAGAATTATGTATTTCAATGCGATTGTACAGCTTTTGAAAATGAAATCGCCGAAAAGATCAACATCTTTGCTGAACTTCATATTCTTTTTTTTCTAATGTCCATATGAGTGTTTCCCACGATCTGAAAATTCTGTGTCGTATAAAAAGGCGTTTTTTTCAGAATAAATCTCTCATCATGATTATTAAACTTGACTGATATAATTCACTCAGGAGAAATACTAAAGATGTATGAAGCTAAATACACCCCAGTGATCATTCGGTATATTTCAACGATTTCTATGTCATGTCTGATTCCTTTTCTTTTGACGTTTCACGCAATTCTCATCTCTCTACACCCCTCCTACTCTGTATTTCTCAATAAATTGACTACAGATGAATTCTCTTAGACGGATACACACGTAACCTAGTATTGTTTCATTTATAACACACTATTTTTTAACAATGGCCTGAATTTATGTAATGGCATATATATTTATTTTTTTTATTTTTATTTTTGATTACAGCTTGATTCCACACTGTATTTTTGGTACAAGTATGGAATTTTCAGCATGGATATCGGTAGCCCAAATTTCGCAGGCCGACCATAGATATCAAGGTGTGCGTCGGTGTGGGCTCGAACCTGGACCATGTGCATGGTCGGCGAGAGTCCTAACCACTGTGCCACCGACGCACACAGCTGAACAATAATTCGACTGCTTGACCTGAATTCATCAATGATTACAAGCTTTAATCTAACCGACAACACGCTGAATTCAATATAATCATACCTAGAAAGCACTTCTGTTGTCGAATGTGTGTATTCACTTGAAAATTAGTGGTCGGTCACTTTTTTTATTATACAATTTAATCTCAGGAAAGGAAACATAATGTTTATTTTGTTGTTACGGCCACGCTGAGGTCATCATTCCTACCGGTAACCTGCCTAGTTTCTGTTTCATTATGTTGGAATTAGCTAGTCATCAGTTCGACCTATTTCTAACAAAGAATAAAAGTGATTTTAAATATTATTAAAACAGATATGTAGGTGTTTTACTGGTGGATGATAACTAGTATTGGAATCCAGAATGTGCATTTCGTCCTGTTTCGGACTCGTCATCTGGAAGTACCTGCATTTCACAGTGAGTGATGATGTTCCCACCGAGCCTCGAACCCAGTGACCATAGTTTCAAAC
Organism: Trichobilharzia regenti; assembly: GCA_944472135.2. Lineage (NCBI taxonomy): Eukaryota > Metazoa > Platyhelminthes > Trematoda > Strigeidida > Schistosomatidae > Trichobilharzia > Trichobilharzia regenti. The sequence continues at coordinate 101,567,729 of OX235264.1, forward strand.
GCCAAAGCGTTATCCTCTAGACCAATTGGGCCACAAGAGCCACCTCTTGTGCAATGGGTTATATTAATTTAATTTGAGATTTTCCCGTCGATTGATTGGATTGAAGTGCTCGGTCTCAGGTTGACATGTGGGCTTCTTGTGCAGATGCTTTGATGATGTCTGGCAAGTGGTTTAGTGGATAACGCTTTGACGCTTGAAACTATGGCCACGGGTTCGTGCCTCGGTGGGAGCATCATCACTCAAGGGGAAATGCAGGTATATCCAGGTGGCAGACGAGTCCTAAATAGGACGAAATGCGAATTGTCCTGGATTCCGCTGCTAGTCAGAATCAACCAATTAAATTCGAATTAAATCCGCAGACAACGTCATCGCATTTGCACAAGATGCCGACATGTCAACTCAAGAGCGAGCACTTCGGTCCACTCAATCGATGGGAAAATATCAAATTCAATTATAATAAGATATGTAGGGGTGCTTAGAATAACAAATATCAACATGGTACGATATCCTCCTTTATGAGTTCTGCTTCAAAAATTACCATAAAATATCATCTACATAAATATCTGATATTTGAAATAAGCTGATCTCATATGAGATCATATTACACAAAAATGACAATGTCCGCCACTAACATCAACGTTCGATCTACTTTGAAAATTATGTGAGAATCGGTATTTCTGCATGTGGTGTCAACACTTTCAGAATCTGTCAAAGATTTACTACCCTAAACCGTTATTTATAATGCTGTGTTCCCGATATCACGCTTTATGTTGAGAGATGGTTGCACCAGAGCAGATGGTGGTGACATTATTCTCATTGTTTTCGGATTCTTTGTTGGGGAGCAACTTTGATTTTCTCAGATTGTCGCTAGAGCGATCAGAATATAACCAGAAGGTGTTAACTAGAAACTGAGGTCGCATCAAACTGTGAACTCCAGTTGGAGATACATTGGAGACATAATTGTCGTTTAGGAATTTATCGGACGTAATTATAGAATCATAATCTAAACTCGCCAAATATAGTTTTCTGAGCTATTTTGAATTTTAGTAAATTTCTTTGATAAGTCATCATTTCAACGATATGGTTGTTAGTGATTGACTGCGTGGGAGTAAGATTCATACATCACCCACATGTAATCATGAGACAAAATTTTAGTTTGTTGATTTGAATGTGGGTCATACGTGGGTGTTTGACTCGCAATGATTGAAATGAAGGTCATTCGTACATGCGGAACTGAACATCTCGAAAGTGTACAGAAATATTGATTTAGAGAAGATTCAGAGATGAATGAAGGATTATATATGAGATCTTGTAGAATATGTAGCTGCTTTCGTATCTCATAATGCTAACTCAAATTGTGATTATCTGTCTGTAATCTCACCTGTGTCATTCCCTTTGTTAGATATTCAAGTGAAGCATTAATTTGTTGAGCTTATCTCAGGTTGTGTATACTGCAGCTATGTGAAATTTTCCAATTGTGATGAATGGAATGGTTGTAGTTTCGTCTGCCTCTCTATTTCCTTTTCAGCTTTTATGAATAAAGCATCGTTGACCTCTCTGACCAACGGGATGATTCTAGTTGCTTTTGACTTCTTAGAATGGCATCACTTGAGGTTATTCCCGACACTACACATTTCTATTCCTCTAGATTACATGGTCAATTATAGTGTGACATATTGCAGATAATATAAACGAAAGAGAATATGGAATATCCCTACATTGTGGAAAAGAATAAAATGTCATTTGGACAGACATCGAACACATTTCTCATACTGGTGTTGTGCATGGTCATCTTAGGTCAGTTATACATAGACAGCCACTAGGCATTCATGTCAAATTCTCCTGGTTTAAGCCGAGAACGGAATTTGAAGCACCAATCTATCTATATCTATTGAATAGGATTTTTTGATTTTCCCGTCGATTGATTGACCGAAGTGCGATTTCCGGTTGACATGTCGGCTTCTTGTGCAGATGCTACGACGATGTCTGGGCATTTAGTTAGGATACATTGGTGGATGGTGACTAGCATGGAATCCAGGATGCGCATTTCGTCTATCTATATCTACTTCACGGTAGTCTTAGTTGATTCAGAGATAAAAACTAGGCATGTGGTGTTGATTTGAAGTGCTTCAATTCTGAGTCAACTCGCTAGTTATACATGATTCAACCTGATTTATCACTTTCTATTGAACTCTGATGAAAATGGGAAGTAATTTGTGGCGATTCACACTACCATTTGAATTTCCTCATGCGATGTGGTTTGTCGAATATCGTTCACATTTCACTGTGCAGTTTGATAATGAATTCTTTGACGAGACTCTCTTCGCTGAACATGGTGTTTTTAGTTTATTATTTTTGTCGAATGCCTTCACAATGCTTACAGTTCTACCTGTGAAATGCTGTAGATAATTTCTTTCTGACTTCACAAAATGTGTATAATTAGCTCAGACTGTAGTTATTCCAACGGACTGTCCCTGTTATAAATTGTTGGTATTGGAACTGACTCATTTTCTCCAGATTACTTCATTCCAGTGGAGAGTACATTTTCGTGTGTTAATTCTTGATCAATAACAAGATGATCACTTTGTGGATGACGTTTTCTCCAATAGTCGTGAATAGCACGGAGATGGGATCAATTTTTGAACAGTAGAAGCACATCATGAAACATTACGGAAAGCAAAGAAATTGAATTGAAAAAGGGAATACGATAAACTGTTTAAAAGTGAAATTCCAATGTTAGGTTTCTCTCTTTTACCCCATGGCTACATGCCGTTTTGTCAAACAAACAATTCAGCAACTGGATACCAAATTTTTACCGGGAATCTCAACACCAGTTGTTGTGAGTATTTATTATGGGGACTGAATTATAGGATTCCTATAAAAAATGATGACGTGTTCGCTTTCTAACAAGACATATTTGTTGATGATTTTGGTGAGATCCGAATGAGACCTTATATTCAAGTGTTTCTTCCATTAGGTCTCACGTCGATGAGGTACTGCTGACCGATCTCGTGTCAAACAATCTTCCCTTAAATACATTATCAGAAAGGTATTTCACATCTAATCAACATACCAAACTATGAATATTTTTGAATCCTATGCGCCTCCGTAAATAAGAGTAATTCTTGACGAAATACCACAGCGTAATATGAAGTTCTTCTGATATTGTATTGATCAAAATGGCTTTAAAGTAGTCACGCTTAATCTTACTCTATTGAATACTATTATGTATTTCTCACTACGTACTATTTGCCTAAGTGCATTACTAGAAAATTCGTGTCTGTTTTAAACTATCACATCGTTGTGAATCGACTTCACCGATAGTGCCATGAATGACTGCTAATAATCCCAGAGAGACAAAAAGCAATCCAATTGAATAAGTAACCTTCGAAAATATGAATATTTTCGGAATCTACCACTTTTCACAATCAACCACTCAAGTAAATACATATAAGAGACAATCCCTTTTACTTACAAATATCTGAAATGTAATGTATTCATATGAACTGTGATCAAGATTTGACCGGATAGTTGAAAAATAATTAAGAGCTGAGTAAGAAGTAGACATTTGTAAAAAAAAACTTATGTTTGTAAAATCTCAGAGAAATTGAAATGATTAATTCCAACGTTTCGTTCGGAAATTCGGTCCGAACTTCTTCAGGGAAATTAATCGAAATTAACATAACACAGGTTTATATATAAAAGGAACATCTTTTGTTTTTGAAACTTTGTCCAATCATGAGCCATAAAACAGACATCAACATGTATAATAAACAAAATTGTATGTTTATATATAAAAGTACATCTCTTGTTTTAAATTGTTTGTCCTGTCATATGAATTTTTATTTATTCATTTATTATACATGTTGACGCCTGTTGTATGACTCATGATTGGACAGAGTTTCAAAACGAAAGATGTTCCTTTTATATATAAAGTTCTGTTATGTTAATTTCGATTAATTTCCCCGAAGAAGTTCGGACCAAATTTCCGAAAGAAACGTTGGAATTATTCATTTTAATTTCGCTGAAATTTTGCAAATATAATTTTGCAGTACGCACCCACCGAGACTCGAACCCAGGACCTTCTGATTACAAGGCGAGCTCGTATACCATTCAGCCACTGGGACTCGATCCAATCGCCAGCCCATGAATTCTAACTTCTGCCAATTCACGACATAGCGCAACCGCAGCCAATGTCTTCGGTGAGTATTTGTCCTCACACCCAACCTGCTGCACTGTACTGGTCGCGACTTCTCACTAGAACCCCAGGTAACTACCTACCTGAATAGGACAAGTCGATAGTGAGCCATTGCTATGGTAACCCTGTTTAGTACGAGAGGAACCGCAGGTTCAGACAATTGGTATATGTGCCTAGTCGAAAGGCCAATGGTGCTAAGCTACCATTTGAGGGATTAAGACTGAACCCCTCTAAGTCTCAGTCCCGTCCATATTTGCAATGGTACATTCCATATCCGACACGTGGCTGGGCAAGCTTACGTATTCCGTCTGGTGTCTGGACTGGACCATGTGTTCGGCTAGGCCCATAAGTTCTGGTGTTACGCCAGAGCGATGACCATAAACTATGCTCCGGATTTCGGGTGTAGGGGGCGACACGATCTCTAATTGTGGTATGAGCTTTAGGATACTAAATCGTTTGTAGACGAATTAATGTTTTGTCGGGAGACGTAAGTGCTTGAGCAGCTATCACACTGCGAGGCATTGAGTCCTATCCCTACTTGACGTAATGATGGTAGATGCGTACTGATGGAGATTCCCAAACTAGGACGAAAGAGCTGTCCAGTACTCCCAGGTTTTCCAATGGTTCTCTAACTAATGCCAGCTCATGATGAAATCCTGTAACCAATCAAATCCCTACAAACCAACACTTAAATATAATTTCATAAATGTAGTGTTTTGTTATACGGTCAATGACATAGAAGTTCATCCTTGAGTAATTTGGTTCTTCAGATGACACTGAATCTTTATAACCAAATCACATTCATAACACGACTCACTGCCTTATCATTGCAACTCCTAGGCCACTAATCGATTTACGTGTACACAACTCATTCAATAAATATGTGACGTTTCTCTGTGAAAAATAAACAAACGATAGAGGGTACTGACAGTTAAGAGGATTTTGTTTACATCGAATCGTTTCCAAAAGATGTACAGTCACTTTTATGTATAGCAAACAATTCATAAAAACAATCCTATAATAGTGATTGTATTCTATAAAATGTTTTGTTCATGATGTAATCCCAACCACCGTTTTGCTAATCTCCACTTGTTCATTACCTGCTAGATGACGCCTCATATAACATAATTCATTTTCTAGAATATAGATCCCATGATGTGACTGGTTTATGAATTCACCGTTAAAAAGAAATATGAATGTTCAGTGATTCGTCCAAAAGAACTTGATACTTTTAATTCATTGGCTTTTAAGCTTGTCTTGGACTAATAGCGCTCATCTAGACTGCTTTGCTTACCATCCATAAATCCGATGTTAGCTATAGCATGAGTTATATAAACAGAAATCAGAGTGAGTTATACCAGTCTCATAGCTCCCTTAAATGACTGTCGATGTTTTTCTGTGATCTTGGTAGACGTATTGAGGCTATTTGCATGCTAAACTGGTTTGCAGGGATAACGATTTCACTAAATTTGGCGGGTGCTGGCTTCATTAATAGAAACTTACGCCACCATAGCGTCGCTACGCATGCTACTCCCTCCTGTAATAAAGCGTTTGGATATTCTTGTATGCAAGATGGGCTCTACTCGACTTTTCTGTGCAGTGCATAATTGGCTGACGCCATTAGTGATTGCTGTAATAATCGAAGAATTCAAAAAAGTTAACTATCAGTGAAACTAATCACATACTCTTAAGAGTGCTGTCAAACACTAACGATGTTTTGAAATGACGCATTTTTTTCAACTTAATTTTTATTTTCACACATAGAATCCTGAGTTTTACTTTCTATATCCACGGGGTTTTCACTTTCGTCAGTCTTTCGCCTTTATCTGAGTTTACAGCATATCTGTGGCATTTCGAGATATTAGTGAGTAGCCTTCAAAATGGTTTTTCCCAATACGACACAACACAGATATCCTGAAACCGCAAATGTGCAGCAGAAATGACGCAACGTCTATGTACGGGAGAAATGGAGAGGAGCAGCAAACTACAAAGAGAAGAAAAAAATAGGGAAATAGAGGAAATGTGTGACTAAACTGATGCGAGTATGAGAAATAAAATATATCAGCAGTTTTTTAGAGATCCGTTTAACTGCATACGGCCTAGAATTTGCCTGCGATTACAGAGATTAGGGTGTACATTATTACTCTGTCCAGCAGAAGTTTCGCGACGACATAATCTTTCAGATGCCACACGAAAAGAGAATATTTATCTATCATAATTTCTAAAGATAATGTGAGGGATTTATTTTATTTGGCATAACAACAGAATTAGTAAATGATGAAAAACGTAAAGGATCACTGAGTCGGTTAAATGGTCTTGACTCACTTCATTGATTCCAGATACCCTACACACACTTAGTGGAGTACCAGTATGTAATCTTCCCCCGACTACTTTCATTTCATCTTATTTGTAAGTGATTATGTGATCACATATCACCCATTGTTGTTTCCTAAAAATGTCATCTCCAGGCTAAATTAGCGGTGAGTGGAATGAAAAATGGATTTCAATGGAGAAAGAAAGTCAAGATTGGCAGTATAAAATGATATCCAAGTGTTGGTTTGTAGGGATTTGATTGGTTTCAGGATTTCATCATGAGCTGACATTAGTCGCGCTATGTCGTGAATTGGCAGAAGTTAGAATTCAAGGACCATTGGATCGGGTCCCAGTGGTTTAATGGTATACAAGCTCGCCTTGTAACCGGAAGGTCCTGGGTTCGGATCCGGTGGGTGCGTACTGCTGAAGAGTCTCAAACTAGGACGAAACAGCTGTCCAGTACTCCCAGGTTTTCCAATGGTTCTCTAACTAATGTCAGCTCATGAAGAAATCCATAAAATGATATCATTCTATTTCACCGGTTCTCATCAGCTACAAACTACCTAAAATTACGGTGGTTATAAGTAATAACATTTCATACTTCATTGTTTGAAAGGTAACAGAGAAAACATTATAAGGTGGACGCATCTGGAATACAAGTATTATAATTTATAGTTTAAGTTACCATCAATTTTATATACTGTCAAACTATGAAAAAAGAAAAAAGGAGGGTGAGAGAAGACAAAAAACAGAAAAATCTAATAGACAGTGTCAATATGGCAACTCAAGAAGGTCTAAGTTCATCAACTTGAAAAATTGCTTGGTGAGTTGAGCTCACTAGTGACTATGACTAATCAGTGTACTAAAAGTAATATGGTTGCCAAAAAGAGTGAGAGATTGACTACACTCTCTTTCTGTGTGCATGAGTTTGGTCTGTGACGTTCAATTGTAATTGCTTCAGCGAATCGTTGTAGATTCGCTGTCCTTTGTATGTTTAACATTTTGAAGGAATTGAAAATCTCGACAAAATGACCCGTATCCAGAAAGTGTCTGGTGATCGCATTTTGTAAATACCTGCTTCTTTTTAAGCATAAGTTTCTCTGAATATGTTCTGAAGACTGGATAAAAGTCCTTCTTTCTGTCCCTTCAGTATACTTGCTGCCACAAGTACACGTAAATTTATAAATGCAGTTGGAGGTAACATCAACAGGGTACTCATCCAGTTCCGATTGGCGTATAGAGCATGTAGTGCTGTATAGTGTCACCAGCTTACCTGCAGGGAAGAACCGCTTTATTGCTCCTTTCTTCCTCTTGTCAATCTTTTGCGAATCTCTTTCTCCTCTGTATGGGAGCCAAATGAACACTTTCTTCATTTCAACTGTTGGATACTTCTCTTTCTCATCTCTTTCTTTGTTCTTCTTCAGGAAAACTCCTTTGGATACCCGTTTTCCTTAAGGCATTTTTCAACAAAGCCTAATTCTTCTTCTACCTTGTTAGGCATGCATAACTTCCTGGCTCTGTCGTACAGTGTCCTTACTAATCCCCGCTCATAGCTCATAAGGCAAAAGCTGTTGTAGTGAAGGTATTGTCCAGTCCAAGCTTCTTTTCTGTAGATGGACTGTTCAACCGTTACATCGTTTCTTCTTTTTACACTTAGGTCCAGAAAATTGAACTCATCGTTGTGTTCGTATTCCATGGTGAATTTAATGTTTGGGTCAAACTTATTTAGGTGGTCAAATAATACGGATGCGTGACCCTTCTCGTTACAAACAACAAAAGTATCATCGACTTATCGACGGTAGTATGATGTTTTATTGACAGCGTCACTCAGTCGCGTCTGTTCGAGATAGCCCATGAAGATGTCCGCTAGAATGAGTCCTAGAAGTGAACCCGTGGCGATCCCGTTAATTTGTCGGCAGAACTGGTTATTGAATCTAAATTGGATGTCTTTTGTGCAAAGAATTAGTAGTCGTTTCATCTCCGACTCCGGTAATGGCAATAGATCTGTTTGTTTACAAATGATATCTATTGATTCCATCACTGGTACCAAATGTATCAAAAATGGATTTTCTTACATTTACCTATTTGAAGTTGAAAGGAAGCTTTGAAAGAAAATATGCAAATTTTTTTGATACTTCAAGTTTCGTTCTTGTTTTGTTTTGTTTTGTTCTGACGAAGACAATCAAGGAGACAAGTTATTCGCGTTTGCTGAACACTTCTTCACTGTGAAGTGGTCTTATACACCAAGGTTCTGTTCACTAAATGGCTATAAACTGTAGCTATTCTCTTAAATGGTAGCAGAGAAGTTTTTAAAAAAACATAAGTAACTGCATAAAAGAAGATAACGGTGGCAGTGATGAATTGTCATAAATACAGTCAATCAACACATAAGAGGATTTGAATTAAAATTATTAGTGTTGGGTAACGAGAAAAATGATTTAATCAATGGCATGTTATCAGGACATACATTTGCAAACAAATGTTTCACGAAAAGGGTTGGAGCCAACAGGGTTATTAATATAATGGTTAAACGGGTCGAAGAATTCTTCCTTCTAACACAAAGCTCCATTATCTCTCTTTGGTTAGCTAAAAACGAATGTGTACAGTTTTCAGCAGGTTCACCTTCACTCTACTGATCAGTCTAAAGGGGAAATTGTCCTTAAGATTTAGAGAATATTTTCCACTAAATGTTGAGTCTTTATCGTTTGTTTGTAACTATCCTCTACTTTGAAAAATGCTTGTGTTTAAAAGGTAGTCAAGTAAATTGTTTCATTAACATATGTGTAAAACTTGGGCACTGTGGTAGTAAGTAATTCCATATTAGTTTGTTTATTAGATGCATCACACACAAAGTGAAACAGTATTATTTACTGGATGACAAAGTTTCGAACAAAATTTATTACTGTTCATATTCATATCAATTGTAATAATCACACGACTTTGAAACCTGCGTTTTGTAGTTTTCTTTGTCCTCTCATATTTGTCGTCGTTGGGGTAGTAGAATTTTCCAGATATCTGTGACAGGTGTTGAGTCATGTATGAATCATTTATGTTTTTGCAGTTGATTCGATAATCAAGGCTCCTGTTATCAACCTCTTCCTCCACCCTGTGACATTAGACTTTGAAACGGTCACCGTGTTCAATCCTATTGTATGGTTGTGTGTAATCGCATGTGGTGAGTCGTGTAGCTGAACTATTCTCTAGATTTCTTATCTCATTCGGGTTAATTAATCTAGATTTTGCTAGGTTTTTAATAATATGATAATAATATTATTGAGGACACCAACAATAAGGAATCGAAATCATCAGTAGTAATTCTACACAGAGGAGGAACCTCGGAAACGTTATGCAGAATTCTTAACAAGGCAGGAATAAAAGTGGTTGGCATTCAAACTCACAAAATCAATTAGGAACAAGCTTTATAGCCTAAAGGATCAACCCTCTGGAGACAGTTACACAAAAAAATTTAGTTTATATAATACCCTACTGAATTGAATTTCAGGTCAAATACATAGGTCAAACTTGTAGAACAGGGGCAGTCAGACTAGCTGAGCATAAAACCTAGCAAAATCTAGATCAGTTGACCTGAATGATATAAGAAATCTGCAGAATAGTTCAGCCACACCACTCACCACTTGCAATTACAAATAACAAATCATACAATAGAATGGGATAAGATGACAGTTTTAAAATTTTATGTCACAGGGTGGAGGGATAGGTTGATAACAGAAGCTTTCTTTTTCTAATCAGCTGCAAATACATGTAATAAGAATGATTCAACACCTATCACAGATATCTGGAAAATTCTACTACACCAACGACGACAAATATGAGAGGACAAAGAAAACTACAAAACTCGAGTTTCAAAGTCGTGTGATTACAATTGATGATATGAATATGAACAGTAATAAATTTTGTTCGAAACTTTGTCATCCAGTAAATAATACTGTTTCACTTTGTGTGTGATGCATCTAATAAACAAACTAATTTGGAAAATGAGGCTTTACGAATTAACTCTTAAGTTTCATTACTGCTAGTATTGTTTTATGGGATACCTTTTCCAGCCTCGAACCTAAACTTCCCTATTTATTTAGACTTACATCCAAAAGAGGTTTTTGAATGTGTTAGTCAACAGTCATTGTACCACTGTACCACCGTCGACACATGATCAAATTTATAAAAATGGCATAAAATTGTTTTAAAATACAAAATCTTGTTTGATGTATCTTTTCTGATAAAATCAACCAAAATCAATGCATAACAAAAAAAAGATATCTGACTTGTACTGCAACTTTCTTACCCTAAATCTGATTGAATTAACTGCATTTTGCTTTGTTAATTAATTAAAACAATACACAATAATAGTTGATTTGTACTAAAAAATATACACTAAACTAAATTCCTTCATCCTTTAACGATATATTTGCTTCTCTACGTATTATTTTGTAGGCATATACACGCTTACACAATAAATAATTTTCATTACCTGAATCTAGTTTAAAGTAGAAGGAAAAAGCAATTTGTACATTGTTCCTGATGAAAAATATCTGTTTATCTGTATCGTAGAATTTATTCAAACAGCGTTATTCTTGACTATGACTACTGGAAGTAGATGAAATGGAAAGTTTAAGAGCTTCTGATCACAGGTGGCAAAGCGGTTAGGACGCTCGCCTACCGTGCACATGATCCGGGTTCGATCTCCGGCCACAGACGCACTCCTTTACCTCGCTAAGCCAGAAATAAAGCTGGTAAAGTGGGAAGGTTAGGCATGAGGCTAGGAACCCCATCGTGTAAAAAAATAAACACTGCTACAGAAATTTCAAGCCTTTAACTTGAAACCCTATGTTCCACTGGGAACGTGAAAGAAAATAAAAAGATCATAGGAGGTTTCATTCAGTCATCCCTATATAAACTTCATTCCCATCACACACGCTAGAATACAGGCCTTCAGAAAAATATCTCCGTTGCGTTCGGCCACCTACCTGTCTTTTATTTTCAGCTTGTCTCTCACATACTCGTATTCTCCACCGCCTCACATGATCTCCTCCACATTACAATTGGAAGCAAAGCCTGACACTTCACATTTAAGTTTGACTCAAGAACTTTAATGTGTACCCCAGAGTGTGTTCAACACATACCTTCATTACTCTCTGTATAATTTTTGAATAATAATAATAATAATAATATAGGCTCTTGTCTGGTTTACCGCACTGTCAGAGTTCCTGTTTACTCATGCTTACTAACCGTATTATATTCAGTTTCGGAACAAAGCGTGTACTGAAGAATGTCTGTGGTAGTCTGTTGTAAATACTTTCACGTGCCAAGCCAATGAAGCAGCATTTAATATTAGTGTTGCACAGAATTAATTTGTGGTCCCATTTTACTCAGTGCTTGTAATTACTACACCGATTCAAGAATAAATAACCTCTCTGCCACTTTTTCGACTCTCTCATGGCTAACTGGTGACATTCCGATCCATTCCACATTTAAATGAAACGATACTGTTTGACACAGGTGGTGATTGCTGTATGTTGTTGTTGGTGGTGGTGATAGAAGATTTTCACCAGTTTTCTCTCCTGTCTCTCGCCCTCTGCGTTTTATCTGAAGTACTGTCTACTCTGTTTTTCCACTAACTTATTGGTTTTATCTTATATATCTTTGAGTTTTGCGTGTTCTGACACTTAAAACTTTGCAAAAATCTTCTTGTTAGTTCACTGTATACCGGTGTTCTTAACACTAGCTGAAGTACGATTAGCTTGGAAAAGGCTTACAGGCTGACAAACAAAAATGTGACATCAATCGATGAAGTTACCTATTATAAATCACAGCTTTGTATAGAAGTGTATAGAAGTGCTCAACTCAACGCTTATCAGCTGATTCTATATAAGATGTTTAAAAGTCCTTCATAAAATGACCTAGACATTTTATAAATATTCAAAAATCTCCATTTATTTATTATTGCAATTAGTACATTTTCGTTTGTTTTTGTAGCTCTCAATTTCTCTGCTTATTTTTATTGTGATTTTCTGAAGTTCAGCCACTTTTTTATAGAGTTCTTCTTTGTTTGAAAGTCTTTTTCGGTCAGTGTGCGAAACAACTGACTACTTCTTACTTTCTCTGTTTCATCAAAAGAAGAATTACTTCAAAAGTGTATTTTGTGCAATGCTCAACATGTGACCTTCATCATGTATATAGCCTGTGTCCCTAAAAACCTATTATACGATGAGAAATAAGCCTCTTGTAAATGACTTAGTTTTTATGTATATGAATTTTGAGCTTATTCTATTTTTTGTGTTGCGATTTCGATTAGGGATCAACTCTATCATTTATTAGGTATACTGCTTTTATCACTAGCGTAACCACTATGCGTCGATGACACAGTGGTTAGGACTCTCGCCGACCATGCACATGGTCCGAGGTTTGATCCCCTATCCACGCAAACCTCATATCTACGGTCGGCCTGCTAAATTTGGGCTACCGAAATCCATGCTGAAAATGCCATACTTGTACCAAAAATACAGTGTGGAATCAAGCTGTAATCAAAAATAAAATAATAAAAAAAGTAATCAACTTCCACGTTATTTAACTAACTGTGCTTACAACAGGAGTAGGACTTCAATTCCTGCGCTAACATTAGACAGTAAACGCGATTTTTCTAGGTATTTTCAAATAAATCACGAAAATCAAAAATTCAATTCAATAATTAATATGACCCGTCGCACAAGAGGTGGCTCTCGTGGCCCAAGTGGTCTAGTGGATAACGCTTTGGCGTTTGAAACTATGGGTACTGGGTTCGAGCCTCAGTGGGAACATCATCACTCACTGAGAAATGCAGGTACATCCAGATGACGAGTCCCAAATAGGACGAAATGCGCACCCTGGATTCCACTGCTAGCCACGATCCACCAATTGTATACTAACTATAGTATATAAGTTTATAAGTTTATAAAAAAAGTGACTACTAGATTTATTATTCTGCATACTGTAATCGCATAAAAGTATATTAGAACACCAACGTTCAATCCAGCTAAATCTGGGATAACATACTTCGGACGTTGGAAACCTAGCATGTGTCTATACATGTACGGTGACCTTGTCTCAAACACAAACACAGTCACAGATCTCGGGATAACATACTCAGATCTTACCTTTACTGAACATGCAAATAAGGTGGTATCTGATTGTAAACGTCTAACCGGCTTTGTGCTACGCAACTTTTACACTCCAGAAGCCAGATTAGCCATATATAAGATATGCATTCGCCCCAAACTTGAATACTGTGCCCACTTATACAGTAGCTTCAAGTCGGCAGACAGAAAAAAGTTGAAAGTGTCCAAAGATTCCTTACGAAACGCATATTAGGCTATGGTCAGCAAATAGAATACCTTGACAGATGTATTCGACTGGACTTAGAGCCCTTATGGTTAAGGAGAGTGAAGTGCAATTTATTTCTCTTATTCAAAGTTATAAGAAAGCACTGTAACAGTAACTCGTCCATAACCTGGGCTAATCCTAAATCGTATGGACTACGCAACCACAACTACCTTCTCAAGGTTAACACCCATAAACTCACCACTAGAGCTAACTTCTTCACCATTAAATATTGCAAACTTTGGAACCAACTACCCTCTGAGATAAGATCCTGTGAAAGGCCTGACAGTTTCAAAAGGAGCCTAGAAAAACATATAAACATGTCCACCCTAGCCCGCCTCAAAGATCTCAACTGCTGGTAGAGTGGAGAGACAATGGCTTTTCAATATTTAACTACGGAAAGTACACTAGTCCCAATACCAATATAATAACACTTAGTAATTATGTAGGTTCAATACTTGAAATTCGATTGTCATTAAAATACTTAAAATGATTAAAATAGCTATGCGGCAAGTGTTCTCTTGCTTTACCATGCTTGTTTCCCTTATAACACTCAGTTATTGAGCCTAATGTATTCTTTGATAATACGAATTATGACACTGACTATGCTCTTATTATACATAGATTGATTTACTTTACGACTACCTGTAGTACTAACTACCCTTCTGTAGTATTGTTAAACAAATGCTGAAATTTTGTTGGTTCTGTTAATATCTTTTTATAATATATGTAGACAGGTTACTTTGCAATGTCAGATGTCTACTATATACAAGACTGTCATGATAATTTAGTACACTAAGTCCTGCCAACCGACCTTACCTTCAGTTCATACTACCTACATTGATCCCTAACTATATTGTTCTGCTGAATCTTGCTTCACTATTCACAAAACCTATTCTTTTTATTCTTTAAGGTTCTAACTTCTTGTAAAGTAATCTGTTCATTAGGACGCATGCATACATATATAATGTTCATAAAGATGTACGCGGAGACCTATTGGAAGCACTCATTAAGAAAGCTAGGGAGATGGAATATGAGGTACGAACATGTCTGGTACCAAGCAATATATTTGCGGTAGCCATAATAATCATAGTCTCAGAGCTTAACATCAAAAAAGGAGGGAGGGTGGCGTTAGCTGATCAGTAGATATGGTGGGGGTCACTAAGGTGAATCGCCCCATTCTGCAGGAACAGCAATACACAAATTAAAGGCTCGAGATATTTCTGATTTTTATGAGGGCTTAGATCTTTATCTTGAAAAAGATAATAATGAACGCCTTGACAGATCATGCTTCTACCTCTAAATATATACTATTCGCCCAGCCTATTGTTGAGATGCGACCATGTGGGCTCTGCACAGATTTATGGAGCATCTTATAAACTAACTTGCTGTCCATTGACTGATCTTTAAATACCACTTCACAATGTCTTATCTCATTCATTTTCCAATAACGTCTTTACTTGATCCTCATTATATCCCATTAAACCTAACATTTTACAGCTCTTTATGACTTATTATATTCCTACTCTCTGAAGGGTACGGTTGTACATTAAATGCACAAAAAGGTATAAAACAAAAACAACTGGCACAACTGAGGATAAATGTATTAAAACCAAAAGTGGACATCATGATATTACGAGGTATACGTGTAGGATTATACATTGCAAATGAACGTTGTCAGCCTAGGGAGTTTATTTTATTAATGCATTTATTAATGATACTTGCACTTACCCATTTCATTACAATTTAATGATTCACCTCAGCACTTTTACTTTTCTAAAACAGCTTTCAATCCCTTGTAAACGTTGTACTTACCTCAATATTGGTTGGTTATCGTATGCCGACAACCACGGGATGAAAACGAAACGAAGTCGATTTTCCCGCTCAACCTGGAGGACAACTGTACAATTCAATAACTATACAGCCTAGTTCAGACAATGTGTATTTATATATATATCAAATATTTAACTGTTGAAACATTATTAACTTGTAGACAATCTACGATTTGATATTATATCATACTTGATCGTGCCTGTAAAAATGGCATGCATTTTCATGTAAATTTATATGTTTATATGAGAATATACATTATTATTATTATTATTATTATAAAATATGTCTAATTTATCCAAACCAAATTCGTAGTTTGAACAAAGAGACAGCATACTTCAAAACTATTTCAAATTAAAAAGCTTGGTAAAGTAACAATGTATATATATTTAACAGTCTAACAAACAGGGTTTACAGAATTGCATCATGAGCTGACATTAGTTATAGAAACTTTGGAAAACTTTTAGTACTGGACAGCTGTTTCATCCCAGTTTGGGATCCGATTCAATGGCCCATGAATACTAACTTCTGCCAATTCACGACATAGTGCAAGCCGGTGAGGGCGTACTGATGAAGAGCCCCAAACTAGGACGAAACAGCTGTCCAGTATTCCTAGGTTTTCCAACAGTTCTCTACCTAATGTTAACTCATGATGCAATCCTGTAACCGGCCAAATCACTACAAACCTACGCTTTAATATCTATGAGATGCTCACTAGCGACTTGCCCTATTCAGGTAGGTAGTTTTCTGCAATTTCAGTGAAACGTCGTGACCAGTAGGGTGCAGCAGGTCGAGTATGAGGAGAAATACTCACCGAAGACATTGGCTAGCGGTCGCGTTATACCGTGAATTGGCAGAAGTTAGAATTCATGGGCTGGCGATTGGATCGAGTCCCAGTGACTTAATTGTATGTGAGCTAACTCGCCTTGTAACCAGAAGGTCCTGGGTACTCACCGTGTCGGTGGATGCGTACTGCTGAAGAGTACTAAATTAAGATGGAGGAAACAGCTATCCAGTACTCCTAGGTTTTCCAACGGTTCTCTAACTAATGTCAGCTCATGATGAAATCCTGTAACCAACCAAAGCAACACTTGAAAAAGAGTTTATTTAAATATAGCAAAAATATTAAATATAGCAAAACCTGTACCTGAAAGGAAGCAGATATTCCCAGAGTGCAATTACCAGACACATTATTGATACCGGACATCTCGTAGAGATTTTTAAGTCCTTCAAAATATTAAATAGACAAAGGACAGCAAATTTACTACGATTTGCCGAAGCAATCGCAATCAAAAGACTTAAACCAGACTTATGCATACAGAAAGAGAGTGTGATTAACCTCTCACTCCCTTGGTAACAGAATTTGATTTTGATTAGTCATCTAATTCAGTGATCTCAACTCACTGAACAAATCTTAATCTCATAAACTGTAACCGTTTTTGTTTCTTGAGTTGCTATGTGAACCTAAAAGCTAACACTGTTCTGTTTTCTCTCTTACCTTTCCCGCTCTTTTCAACTTTAAAAGCGTATAAATTGATGATGAAAACTTAAACTAAAAACATTGTAATGCTTTCATTTAGATGCGTCAATTTTATAGTATCTCTTTTCTACCACCACTCGAACATTAAAGTATGTTATTATCATCTATATAACCATTTTAATTTCAGGTAGTCTGCAGCTGATGAGAACCTGTGAAATAGAATGATGATATCATTTTATACTGCAAATTTCGTCTTCCTTTCTTTATCGAAATTTATCAAGGGAACCAATTGCAAAAATATTCATTCAGATATCTATAAAACACATTCTGTGTACATAAACATATATATAATTGTAAAGCTGGAAGAGGAATTTATCAAAAAGAATATTCTTTGCTCGATTATTTTGTGTTTTGTAGAGTTTATTTATACATAGTATGATGGAAATTCAAGAGTGCAATGAAAGCCAATGCTCAAAAAACTAAAATTATCCGACAGTTAAGTAAAATTTAAACATTAAGCTCAGTGAGTAGTCATCGAAGACAAAAGTTGTGACGCAATAAAAACACTGAAAAGGAAAACACACCTATTTATTAGGGTACTAGGCTAATGAGACATCCGTCACAGTAGTTTTTCTATTCAGACATTAGACTGATACTAACGGCGTCTGCGAAATGAAGCATCAGGGTTTCAGGCAGTAACCTTGAGTTTTGTTAGGCAGCCATGACCAGTGAGGTATAGCAGGTTCAAGGTGAGGTAGTGACTCATCGAAGAGGACATTGAGAACTGGTCACAATATGTCATGAATTGGTAGAAGTTGGAATTAATAGGCTGGCCATTGGATCGGCTCCCAGCTAGGTTGGCTTGTAACCAGAAGGTCTTGCGTTCGAACCCTGCATTGAGGGTGAGTACTTCTGAAGAGTCTCAAACTCGAACTCCAGATGGTTTTCTAAGGGTTCTCTCACTGATGTCAGCTCATGATGAGATCCTTCAACTCACTAATCAGTGCTTTCTTTGCACAGTGATTGTTTTGATGGTCTAATCGATTACGACTCAATGTTCAGTCAGGAGCTTACTGATTACACTTGCAGGCACATTCATACAGAGTCTGCTGAGGACAATCTGTGAAAATCTCCTCCTAGGCCTTGATATTTTTTGCTATAGCAAGCGCATGTGAACTGGCAAGTGAAATCAAAGTGTACAACAATGGGAGAGTTATCTACACTGTACTGTCATAAAGGATTATTTCGTGTAGGAATTCAGAACAAGGTTTGTTTATTTTCACGTAGATAACCATGGCGTCCTACCATTATACAACCAATAGGCCCTCACTAAGTGTAATAATACCGTTCAAATCTTCTTATTTCTCATAATTCCACCATAGAGACAATAAGGATCAAAATCTGGAATTGTGTTATTTGTCTGATATCGAACACAAAACAACTGTGCAATTGCAATTCACATAGCCTTTAGTATCAGAGTTATTCTCACACTTAAAATTTACTCAGAAACGTAATTTGACTACAGTGGGAATACGTTTGATTAATTTACAATTCACATTTTGTTAAACTTGTAAGCATTTTTTTCTAGTAAGCGTTAAAAGATAGATATACTGCCAAAAAAAATGTTAATATCTGTCGGCTTATTTGTATTTCTCTTCAGTTGATTATACTCGCATCAAATGATAGATAGATCTCTAGAGATGTAAATACATCCAATGACAAGCCCTAAATAAGACGAAATGCGCCTCCTCAATTCCATTACTTTCTACTGACAACTAAATAAGCAACTGGTGGAAACGTTTTCCTAGGACAGTAATTGTTACTTTGCAATTCAAACCAATCAACCATAATTAAAAACATTCGAGTTAATGATAAATTTTCTGTATTATTTCAAAGGATAAGCCGTTGTTTTGCTAAGTGAAATCAACATAGAATAAGACAAATCATGTCAACTAGTAATTGCAATAAACACACTGCAAAGATAAACACAAATTGTTTGAGGATTTAAAAGCCGAAATTCGAAAAGCTTGACAGATATTCCTTAACCTAAAATCAATGTCGAAATGTACTTCATTCAGAATAAGAATAAGATCCCTATAGTAAAACCTCGCCTAGACTACTAGCTCGCTAGTTTTCTAGCCGGTTTCAAGCCCGGATAAAGAGGGAAGGTTGGGGTGTGATGCTAGCAACTCCACCCAGAAAACTTAACCAGACCGCTACAGAAACTTCAATGCACAAATATGTTCAAAATTCTAAAAATATAAACAGTAACCTTATTTTTCACTGGAATCAGGAAGTGAAATGACGCAGGCTGGTGAAAGCCTTCGGGAAGCCAGTCAGCCGATGTGCCTTCTTTTGATGAAAGCAGAAGTAAGCATGGGTACCTGGAATGTTCGTACAATGTACGAAACTGAAAAGGCTGCCCAGATAGCCGCTGAAATGAGGAGATATAGAATAGGAGTGTTGGGAATCTGCGGGAGCAGATGGAACGGAACTGGAAGGTGCCAAATACCAAATGGGGAAACAATAATTTATCCCAGACACCCAGAGGACAATCACGAGCACACCAAGGGAGTGGCCATCATGACGTCACTACACAGCAGCCAAAGCTCTCATGCAGTGGGAACCAATCCCCTCCAGGATAATGACAGCCAGGTTAAACTCAAAAGGAAGGAAGCTTACAATCATCCAAT
The DNA here is from genome assembly GCA_944472135.2 of Trichobilharzia regenti. Classification (NCBI taxonomy): domain Eukaryota; kingdom Metazoa; phylum Platyhelminthes; class Trematoda; order Strigeidida; family Schistosomatidae; genus Trichobilharzia; species Trichobilharzia regenti. Next base: position 101,587,614 of record OX235264.1, read on the forward strand.
GCTATGTGCCTACAAACGTCTCAGAACAAGAGAAGAAGGAGGCGTTCTACAGACAACTACAAGCAATAATGGACAATGTCCCAAACGGCGACATCAAAATCCTGATGGACGACATGAGTGCGAAGCTGGGAGGAGACAACACGGGAAGAGAACTCACCATGGGTGGAGAAGCCCTCGGCAATGGTGAACTCTTCTCAGACTTCTGCGCCTTCAGTGATTTGGTGATTGGTGGCAGTGTATTCAAACAGAAGGATATACACAAGACAACATGGATTTCACCAGATGGAAACACCAAGAACCAAATAGACTTCATCTCAATTTCAAGAAAGTGGGGACGGAGCCTACTGGACACAAGGTCAAGGAGAGGAGCAGATGTGAGTTCAGACCATTACCTAGTACAAGGGACTTTCAAGGTGAAGCTAAAAGCTTTAAGGACAGCTGGAGAATGGCCACAATGCAAGTTCAACGCCCAAAAACTGAAGGACACAACCACAAAGGACACTTTCACAGCAACTGTCAGAGCAAAGCAGGAAACACTGACCGACGTCACCGAAGAATCATGCGTAGAAGAACATTAAAACTTTGTGAAGGCGACGCGTTTGGAGTAAGCGCAGGAGTCAGACATGGGTGCTTATTATCACCAATGATATTCCTAATTGTGATGGACTGGATTGTGCATTAGACAGTGGGAAACCAGAAGACAGGGATATCCCGGACGGACGTAAAGAACTTAGAAGACCTGGATTTCGCGCGTGGATGATTTATGTTTGATGTCACACAAAATCGAAGACTTACAAGCGAAAACCGACAAACTGATCGAAGAACCAGCTGGCGAAGACAGGACTCCAGGTGAACATAGATAAGACGGAGGTTATGAAAACGACCAACAACAAAAACAACAACAGCAGAAACATCCAGCTCCAATCACCATCAACGGGAGGGATTTGAAAAAGGTGACCGCATTCGCTTATCCAGGGAGCATTGTCTCAACTACAGGCAGTAAGAACGGACGAGGATGTCAAATCGAGAATCGGGAAGGCGAGTAACACATTCATCAACCTGAAGCCAATCTGGAGATCTTCGGCTGTCACTCAGCATCAACAACAAAATTCAGTTTTTCAATACAAACATCAACTCAGTTCTTCTATACGGATGAGAAACTTGGCGGGTGGGTCACAAAGAATATTTCCAACAGCCTGTTGCAGACCAGACCTTTATCAACCAACAACTGTCTTCACTGGGTCTATACTGGACTTACATGGATAAAAAGTGCAGCAGAAGATAGAAGCAAGTGGAGACATGCAGTTGAAGCCCTACGTTCCACTAGGAACCCAAAGGAACAATAATAAAATAATAATGAATAATGCCTTTTGTAAAGGCTAATGTCAGGTAAGTGCTCCCATATAACTTGGAGGCTTTTCCAAAGAACCAACGCAAGCATTTTCAACTCGCTGTTGCGCATTTCTGACTTCGTAAAATACTGCTGATCAAGTGACCGTACAGAGAGGATAATCACCAAGACATTCTGAAATGTGACAAAACAAACAAAGGCCTACAGCTTAAGAAATATGCACCAGGATATGGCGATAGGTGAGAAATACCCTAAAACTACTGTAAAATGACATCACACGCAAAGCTCTTTAGGAGAACCCGAATTCAAAATGACAAGTTGAATATCAAAGCGTATAATATGGAGGCCACATGAAGAGGGAATGAAATGGAGAATAGGCAGTCGTGGAGCAAGTTAAAAGGGACTGAACAAAACAACTTGAAGCGAGGACGCCTTGTTAAAGCCATATGCCCCGACCGGAAGCCAAATTACTAATAATATAATAATAAAAACAATAAAATCAAAATAAAAGAACAATAAATATAAATATCGATTGTTGATTGAGTACTGATTTGATCACAAATTAACATCAGCTAGGGAAGTGATATGTATCCATATAATATGTGTGTTTGATTGACAGTCTGATATATTTTGCTATGTATATATGGATCAATATTCCATTATAATTAGCCAATCATGTTAAGACTGTCTATTGATTTGTTCATTTTGAATATTCGCTCACAAACTTGTGTTCACACACTTGTTCGGACATCCATATTATTTTGCTCTCACACTTTTGTGTGACATTTTTGATTCTCCTTGTGTTTGGAAAATAGAATGACATGACAGGTTGCGACTAGACTCATTGACTTTTTGGGGATTTAGGACCAACAGTTTGTCGAGCTTTCGCTGTGTTATGATATCTGAGTTGGTGTGGCTGACAAAAACCATTTTTATGACCAATGATTTTGCACTTGCTGCAACGATGATTTTTGTATCGGCAAGACTTTACAAAGTGCCACGCGCCACAATGCCAGCATGGTGATGGTGGGGTCTTCTTTGCAGTGTTTTGTGAAGTTGGACGAGTATATGTAGATTTCCGCGGAACATTAGGAGAAGGTGGGTCAGGGCTGGATGATGAGAGATTTTTGCTCTTTCGTAATGCATGAATATCAGAGTTTCTCGAAGGTGTTGATTCGACCAGGTGTGTCTTTCTGCAAATTAATCAGCCGTTGATATTCATCAGCTATATCATGTAATGTTAACTCAGGATTTTGTTCTAGCTGATTGAGCAGTCGAGTTCGGATATCTGTGAAACGAGAAGATTATTATTATTTTTTATTATTGCTCCCTTGGGTTCCTAGTGGAACATAGGGCTTCAACCGCACGTCTCCATTTTCTTCTGTCTTCTGCCATACTTTTCGCCTGCATCCATGTTAATCCATTTTCTTTCAACTCCTCTTCACACGATCTCCTCCATGTCACCCTTGGACGTCCCACACGCCGCTTCCCTTTCGGGTTCCACTCGAGGGCTTGGCGCGCGATGTCACCCAGCGGTCTCCTCAGCGAGTGTCCGATCCATCTCCACTTTTTCTTGCATATTTGTTGGGCGATTGGTTCTTGCTTTGTTTGTTCCCATAATTCTTTGTTGGTGATTCTTTCCGGCCATCTGATCTTCAGTATTGAGCGAAGACAGTTGTTAATAAAGGTCTGCAGCCTGTTGGAAATATTCTTTGTGACCCGCCAAGTTTCTGATCCGTATAGGAGAACTGATTGACTTTACGTTTGTATTGAAAATCCGAATTTTGTTGGTGATGCTGAGTGACGAAGATTTCCAGATTGATTTCAGGCTGATGAATGTGTTTCTCGCCTTCCCGATTCTCGATTTGACATCCTCGTCCGTTCTTCCTGTAGTTGAGACAATGCTCCCTAGATAAGTGAATGAAGTAACCTCTTCCAAATCACTCCCGTTGATGGTGATTGACGTTGGATATTGTTGCTGTTGTTGTTTGGTTATTTTCATCACCTCCGTCTTGTCTATGTTCATCTGGAGTCCTGTCTTCGCTGCTTCTTCGACCAGTTTGTCGGTTTTCGCTTGTAAGTCTTCGATTGTATGTGACATCAAACATAAATCATCCACTCGCGAAATCCAGGTTTTCTAGGTTCTTCACGTCGGTCGGCTCAGGATATCCCTGTCTTCTCGTTTCCACTGTCTGACGCATAATCCAGTCCACCACAATTAGGAATATCATTGGTGATAGTAAGCACCCTTGTCTGACTCCTGTGATTACTCCAAACGCCTCGCTGAGTCTTCCGTTGTGGATCACTTGGCACGTGCATATGAGAATCAAGGCTTTGAATTGATCATCTGTTAAGGACCTGAGTCGAAATCTCTCACATTCTCGGTTGACTGTGCCAACGTGAGTAAGAAAATCATCATTTTCATTCATTGTCAGCTTGAGGCAACGATAACGTATGCTGAATAATGAGGAGTGGTCTCCAAAATGTTCACGCAGCAACTTTATTGTATCATCGAAACACTTGTCACGTGGTTTTTGGGGTAAAATTAGGTTGCAGTATCTCTCATATTCTGCGGGACCCAATTTACGTAATAACACTCGCACCTTCCAAGCATCGTCTTGTGAGGCGAGATCAACTGTGAATAAATCCTCATATCGTTGATACCATGTGTCAAAAGTGACATTAGCCTCTGGTCATAATTGAACTGTGAAATAAAATTCACGATACCGTCGATAGATGGTAGCATGGTATGATTCGGATTGCTTGAAGGTGAAGTTGGACCAGTCTGTTGGTTGACGAACATTTCCATTAATTTCATTTGTCGTTCAAACAATAATTCCAATTTGAAGGATCCCCGTCACTAAGTTAGGAAGGCACTTATTGGGGCAGTTATCCGCCCATAATACTGGCTGGTTGTAGCGCTATAATTACATTTACAACTCGAATTTGAAGAAATTAGAATTCATTGACTGCTCGGGTTCGACTGGCTCACCTTGTGGCTGGAAGGTTTTGTGTTTGAATTCCAATGACTAAGTACTGGCAAAGTTTTCCGAACCAGGGGGTAAAACAGTCGGCCAGTACTCCTACGTTTCTCAATGGATTTCCCTCACTTGTGTGATTTGCCATTCACGTAAAAATACTCCATTCACCTTGTTTCTCACTACTTTATATCTTTTAAATGCTTCATGATAAGGTTTACAGAATAATAAAAATAATTTACAGCTTTGTTTCAACCTGTTTGATCAAGTTCATGGACAATATTTGTTGCTAACCAATATCATCACTAGGATTAAGTAGTTTATTTTTAAACTCTGCATACATATACGCATACAGTGAATACATGCATCCGATTTCCTTAAACACAAATGTTAGCTGATTTTAAAACATAAATAAACTGAATGATTCTATATAAATGCATATGAGGACACGCATGTTTTGAGGCCAGATACGGACACGTAAACTAGTCTTTGTATGCTGTATAATAGCATGATGCATGTTGTTTCAGCAAGTTTAAATAGTATGCCATAATCACACCAGTAAAACATGAACAGAATTTAAGTCAATAGTTAGAGAAAAACTTATGAGATTATATGCTGCAACCGTATACCAGTGTAGGCATACACAAGTATATGTATACATGTGCGTAGTAGACACAGTCGTAGAATGCTTGCCAACTACAATCTCATGAGGTTCGCGGTTCAATCTCCAGCCATTAACGCACTCCTTTACCTCGCTAAGCTAGTAGAAAGACTGATAAAGAAGGAAAGTTAATCATCGGACTAGCAACCGCATCCTATAGAATTGAACACCATTGCTACCGGAACTTCACAGCTCCAGCTTGAATGCGCCCTATGTTCCACTGTTAAGGTGTAAAAAGGAATAATAATAATATATACATCAGGTGTGATACACAACATAAGAAAATGCGTTTCTGCAAGACTTGATAGTCAACATTACATGCGAAAATTCATCAACAGGAGGCTCTCATTTAGTTCCCATTGTTTGAAAAGTTATAATTACTGATGCTGTTCTGCAATTATTAGTGTTCTCTAAGCTAGTTGGTTTAGTTCTGAAGCTTTCGTCGTCCACCCTTCTGGACAATATCTTCAGCACAATATTTAACATAAAGCGAAATTATTTAAATTTATTCATGAGTGATGTAATTGCGTCCCCCGATAATCATCTTTACATCTTTAAAACATCTTTATTTTCTGCTCACATGATTTACTTTTTATTAGTTGGTTTATTTGATATATATTAACGTGTTTGTTAATTGCATATTCATTTGACTACCAGGCTTCTGGGAATTCCCTGACTGCAGTTTTAGTGTTTCCTCTGTCTAAGATTTCGACATTATTCCAATCAAACTGATGTCCATAATTGTCTATATGCATTGATACTAAAGAATATATATCGTGTCTTTTCACGGCTGATTTGTATTCCTCGATTCTGATTCGAAGGGGACGCCCACTCTGGCCGATGTAAAGCCTGTAACAGTTCATACAATTTATTTTGTAAATGGTAATAATTTTATCTCCTTTTTTCTGTTGGATCTTTCGGTATGCACAATATTGAATTAAGTGATTTAACTGGCTTGTGTGCTATATCGATATCAAACGGTTTCAATATTCTAGCTATTATTTCAGAGATATTTTTCATGTATGGCGGGATGCATTTTCTTGTGTTCTTTGATGATGGTTCCTTTTTGATGAAACTTTGGATAACCATTCTTTTTGAAGACCGTTTGCAGGTATTTTTCTTCCATTCTTTTCAACTCTGAAGTGCTGCGGTGTGTTTGAATTCTTTTAAACAATCTCTGCACAGTTTCTTTTGTGAGTAATTGGTTTATTGCTAGTAGTATAGTTGAGTATTTGATCTGTGTGCGTTGATTTTCTGTACACGTGTGTTTCTAAATTTCTTATGTTTGTTCTCCTGATTAAGACGTCTAAAAATGGGATTTTCTTGTCTAATTCTTCTTCTCTTGTGGATGTGATGTCTTAAAATATGTTGTTTATCAATTTATGGGTATATTCTCAATCATTTCTCTTAATTATTACAAATGTATCATCAACGTAACGTACCTGTCCAGATTTTCGGTTAAATTATAGGTACAGCTATTCATTCTAATCTTTGCCTGATGGCTTCAGCTATTAATCCTGATGCAGTTCTTTATATCATCATATTATTTGAAGAAATAAGACTGTTATTTAAACACAGTAACCTCGATAGAATTTAACAGGTTAGTTAAATGCTGAACAATGTAAGCCTCTGTATATTCTATTTAGAATACAAGAAATTGGCTGCTTTTATTCACCACTTAAATAAGTGAATGATTCACTTGTATTACTTAACATACGATAGCTGATTCTTCTGCATCTAAAAGACAATACTCAGAGACAAACTAAACGTTTTCCCTCCTGTGTACCACTTTAAGATTTGCCTAACTAAAATACATATTAAGAAAAATGCTTGTATTTGTTGATTGCAAAGAATGAATATCACTCTACCGAATAGGAGATTGTTCAAACATCAAAAGGGAAGACTCTTCATGCTTCCTTTTTATTTAATATGATTTTGTATAGGGAATATATGTTATAAGAGCTGTAAATGAGACTGCATTTCTGTAGTTTTAATCCTGCTAAAACAGACAGCAGAAGAGACAACAGAAAGGCCAAAAGAAAGCAATACTACACAGTAAGATTATGACTTTGAACCAAGAAATACTTTACATCTGCTTCATCCTAGTCGGGGCCTCTTCAGCATAACACAAGCACACATGACTTCACTGAAGATTGAACCCCTGGCTTAATCATTGCAAAATAAGCTCATTCTAGTATTGAGAAGACATCTAACGTCCATCAATTCGCCACTGATAGTGCCACCACCAACTCGAAATCGACTCAATCCCTGCAAACACAAACTCGAAAGTACGATTAAGCATAAATTGTAAAAATACATAGTACTGTGATTAGTGTTCGACACGTGGAGAAGTTTACTACGAAGTAAACAGGCAAATGAAGAGTAATAGATTAATGATAAAATTAGCGCATAGCTGTTCAGGTTGTGGTATTTACATAACGATTGAATAACTGTTCACTTACCATTGTACAGCATCATATTTTTGAATCACAAGATCCTTTTTACATCATGTTACGGTTAAATAATCTAGTCAAAGTCCTGACTATGAGTCAGAGAACTCTACAAATACTATTCACTTCTAATCATGACATATACACATGAAATTATCTCTGCAAATGAGCTTCGCCTCATACAGACATCATTTCAGATCAGTTCAATCAGCTAATTTTTATTTGCCATATTTTAAGGTTATAGGTATGAATGCATAAGATAATAATAATAATAGTATGAAATGTAATACTATTCAATAACCTGAAGGACATGATCTCGTGGTTGACCAACTTTCTGTGCGTCTATCAATTCACCTGCTCGTGTGGAGCTAGGTACATCGGTCGTTCTACTCGAGTTTTGTCAGAGAGGGTGCAAGAACACTGTCCTGCATGGTTGCGAAGAGGTGGAAGTGGAACAATAAGAAGCACGATCATTGAACATGTGGCTGATATTGATCACTGTATCTCTATAGCCTCCGCCTTTAAAGTCATCTACAAGGCAAAGAGCAATCTACCCAAATCCCTACGTACCCGACTCACCTGTATTGCTGAAGCTTTGGCTATCGAAACAGAAAAGCCAGATCTCTGTGTTCAGAAAAAGCTCGTTCAACCCCTCCAACTTTCATGGTCTTAATCCCTCTATGCTAAAATATGATAATCCCCAATCATATTTAAGCTCTATCAATTTTTCATTTTTCATTTTGTCTATTCAATTTGTATACTCTTCCTTATTAATCAATTGTTTTTATTACTATTCTCACTTAGAACTGTCCCCGGTATTATTTCACTTGTTCCACTTGTCATTCTAAATCAGTTCTCTTTTTCACAACGATAAATTCTATGCTATTAAATTTCACACAATATCACGTAACGTTTTTGTTTTATTCGATTTGTCTACTAATCCTATAATTGCACACCCTTTTTCAAGTTCTATCCCTCCTATGAATTATTCTATATATGACATTAATTCGCTTTGCCACTTGACATTTAACTATGATTACAATCACAAACATTTTAGTTTTTAATTGCATTTCATACTATTATTCTCCTTTGCATTAACACCTATGATTCAGTTCCCTCACCGGATATAACTACTACAAAAATCCATGTACATAAGATTGTACAGCTTGATAATAAATTCGTTGTTGAAAACGGTCTCTTAGTTGAATTACTTTTTTTGATTTTCTGTATGTTACAATGGGAATTTTCTATGAACATCTTAAGGTCGTTTAAATTTAATTGCACAATAAAAATCTCAATTGCCATAAACTTTTACAAACGTCATACAGCTGCTATAAGGTGATGATACATTGCAAGGGATCTAAAGTGCTTGGAGTGAAAACAGAAGTAAAGTAAGTCTGCCTACTATCACTGATAATCTTCTGGTTTGTAATGAACTAGATGAATCATGTCGCCTATCACACGAAACAGAAGATTAACAAAATCAAATCAACAAGATGGCAGAAAAGGTAGTAGGGACAGGATGTCAGGTGAACATAGATGGAAACAGCACCACTGGCGACTGGCCCTATTCAGGTAAGCAGTTACCTGGGGTTCTAGTGGGAAGTCGTGACCATTAGGGTTAAGAGGGTTAGATGTGAGGACAAATACTCGCCACACAAATTAGTTAGCTGTCGCGCAATATCGTGAACCGGCAGAAGTTGGAATTCATGGGACATTGCATCAGGTCCCAGGGGCTTATTGGTCTATGAGCTAGCTCGCCTTGTAACCAGAATGTCCTGTGTTCGAACTTCTGGCGGTGGGCGCGTACTGATGAAGAGACCCAAAATAGGATGAAACAGCTGTCTGGCAGTACTCCCAGGTTTTCTAATGGTTCTCTAGCGAATGTCAGCTCATGATGAAATCCTGTAACCAAATCTCTCTGAAGAAGTGAAGAAACCATCGCAGTGAGCAACATCCGAAAATTCAGCACTAATGTCACAATACAACATCAGGTTAAGCTTCTCTTATAGGCTGCTGTAGACGTTTATTAACAGCTTCTCTCTTCATTAGACTTGGAGAATCTGATTTCAAGAAACATTAGGCAATAATGAACTCAAAAACCATGAAAACTCAACCCACAAAAACTACTGCTTAACAAATATGTATAAAGAATTAAAGTGACGTAGTGCTCTTTGCTTATCCTCAAGTGCAACTCAAACTGAAAGCGATAACTTATTAGGCTTTGTTCCAAGATAGACATCGAGAAGAACACGTATGAAGAAGGAATAGAAGCTTCTTGGAAATGGTAAAGCCAGCTTTTGATGGACAGAAGAGAACAGGATGAATTAGTAAAGTACTGCTGAAGCCCTTATTTCATACGGATCCTTAAGGATGAAGGATAAGAATAAGGTCGGAAAAACTTACTCTTATTATCTAACATCAGACACTTTAGGTAAGGATGTTGTGTTAACTAATTTAGTAATGACTCTTCTTCATGATACAATCTATAATTCTGACTGTTCAACTCATCCTAGTACATTCAATCACAGGAAGGTTTACTATGAAAACAGTGTACAAAATGAAGCTGACCGCTTCCGAGCACCCCCATTCAACAATCCTCATGCGAAAAGTAAGGAAGTGTATGCAAGTGGAATCACCAAGTTGCTAAATGATATGGCTTATACAGTTGAAATCATTCAAGCTTTCAAAGCATCTCAAGAAATCCTTGTTTACAGGATTTCGTCATCAGCTAACATTAGTTAGAGAACCATTGGAAAACTAGCTACGAGTACTGGACAGCTATTTCCTCCATCCTAGTTTAGGCATCTTCAGCGGTACGTACCCACCATTGCGGTTCGAACCCAGGACCTTCTGGTTACAAGATGAGAAAGCTCGTAGATAATTGAACCACTGGGTCCCGATCCAATGGGCAGTCCGTGAATTCTAACTTCTGCCGATTCACCATATAGCGCAACGGATAGCCAATGTCTTCGACGAGTATTTGTCCTCACACCCGACTTGCAGCACCGTACTGGTCAGGACTTATTATTAGAACCCCAGGTAACTACATACCTGAATAGGGCCAGGCCCTATTCCAGGTTTTCCAATGCTTCTGTACTTAATGTCAGCTCATGATGAAACCCTATGACCAATCAAATCCCTACAATCCAACACTTGAAAATCCCTGTTTGTTCATCACTTTTCAGAAGCTATCACCATCAAACGTGTTTTGATCTAATCTCTCCATGCAACACAAAGTAATGTGATTAATCTCTCACTACCCTGGTACATAGATATCTCTGTTTTGTTCCTGTGATTTTATGGCGTCACAAATTTTGTTTTCGTTTTTTGTTTTTTGATGATAACTCACTGAGCTAAAGTAATTAGTAGTCTCTTAATTTACATAATAGCTTGTTTACACGATACTTCTATTTTTATTACTCCTCTTCACTCCCTTTCTTTTCGCTTGAATGCTCCATCACATTGTGTATAAATAGACTTTGGCTATTGGATTACCAACTATCTTGAACATATATCTGGAACATAAATCTTGTTTCAGTAATTAGCTTTCGAGTATAGTATGAATTTAAGGGAGTTAACAGTCTTTGAAAATTTGAGAAATTTAAAAGCTGACCAACTGTTATTAGTTTTAATGTCTTCATACTAACATACCAATCAATATTAGCCTAGAAAGCAGTTAAGAAAGACCTAATTTCTGATTTTCAACTCACGCACAGAATAAACGTTACTCACTGAAGAAATTACCATTGGGAATTCGTGTGTGTCCCACGCCTACTATCTTCAAATCCAAAGCAAAATATGTAGCAAAAACGAACGGATTAACAGTGAGATTATCGAAATCTCCAGTAGAAGCGGACGATCTAACTATTTCAATGTCTGTTAACTCTCAGCTAGATTCTTGTACTAAGATGAACAGCTTTCTATCAGAAGTTAGCAAATGCTCTTTGTCTAATGGTCTTCAACTGAATCCTTCTAAATGTCAGACTGTTGATTTTAGTTTCCTACGTAAAAGAAAGTTAAATGAAGCTGTTCGTTCCTATGACCTTTGAAAAATTGATGATAGTGATATAGAAATCAAGTCTGAAGTTAAGTATCTTGGATTATTCCTTTCTACTGACCTATCTTGATCTTCCTATGTCTTAGCGATTTCTAAAAGAATATTTCATCTGACGTTTTACATTAAGAAGTCGAGGCACTCAGGAATAACCCAACCGACCCCCCCCTCTTACAGTTTGTCAACTCATGTCTTTTACCTATTCTTCTTTACTGTTCACCCTTATTCTTTCCTGGATGGCTTCAAAAGAAGTACGTCATACTTCGTAGAACTCTGATGACTCTCAGTAGGGCGAGTGGTATCTCATTGGGCCATATCAATGACATTGTCACGGATAGGCAATTGATGTCATGTGAAAAATTTGAAAGAGGAATTTCGTCAGACTGTGAGCACCCACTCTAACCGCAGCTCCTACCTTGTGTCTCCTCAGGTAAGACAAGAAGTCTTTTCAGAAGATTTTATGCACGTACGTCTAAGTATATAAATTTCACTATATCATATTTAGCGGCAGGTACTTTATGTAATGATAATGGGGTCAAGCATGAACTAACTAACCTTCTTTGCACTACTAAATAAACCAATTCCTTCACCCTTATAACATTAAGCTTTAATGTTATTGTATTTTTTGTATTCAGAATCCTCTCAGTTTTTTGTTTTGTTATTTATTTTTCATGAGTGTGAACATCACTTAGGTTGTGTTATAACCGTTAATTTTGTATTTCCCCTCACCATGCTGCTATATCAACAGAATATTAGATTCAATACTCTATAACATGCTAAAATTTCCAAACTGAACCGACAATACTGTTTGAAACAAACTCATTGTTATTGGTATTATTATATTAAATATTCTCAATTCGTGTTTCGAATATTTTTGACTTTATATCGTAAATGTGAACAAATTCCTCTGGTTAATTTTGCTTTAATTTTATTTCAATTTTGAGTAAATCAGATGCAATATTGTGACAAATGCTGAGAATTTTATTCTGTATTATAAGTACTGCTTTTGCTGACGAGTGCCAAATAGCACGAACCCTAGGTCCAAGGCTTCCTGTCGATTGCCTCCAACCAGTGCGTCGATGGCACAGTGGTTAGGACTCTCGCCGATCATGCACATGGTCCGGAGTTCGAGCGCACGCTGGTGCACACCTGATATCTATGGTCGGCCTGCAAAATTTGGGCTAGCGATATCCATGCTGAAAATTCCATACTTGTACCAAAAATACGGTGTGGAATCAAGCTTACCTAGTAAATGTGTAGAACACTGTATCTATCGGCTTCATGCCCAAAAATTAAGACATAGCTTGAATTGGAATGGATATTTCACAGCATTCCCTGTGGGTGTGTTCGGTTCTTGAAGTTCAACTTTTGAAAAACTTCGACTTTGACTAAGCTACTTTAACTTCGCCCATTTTTCTACTCAATTTACTTTACGAATAAATTTCACTTAAAATGTTCTAACTACTATTAGTAGTTGTCAGCTTTTTGTTAAAAAATATTTATATATGCTGTCAGTACCATATAATAATTGGTTTTCTTGTTGACCACATAATAATAGCACGTGGACTGTAGCATTGTAAGAAGAATTGCCTCACAGTATGGTCTTTGATTTTGAAACTTTCACTTAATGTAAGTACTTCATAGAAAAGCAATAAAAACCAGCAATCATCATCACGTAAATTAAGAGAAAATTATTTTGTCTATTAGGTATTCAGTAAAATTGAATGATTTATTCTTATCAGCATTATTTATTCATTGGGTTATGAGTAGAACATGAAGAATAAGCGGCACATCTCAGTTTGATCCTGTCGACTGCGGTTGTCTTTATTTTGATAAATTACACAGTGTTGTACAGAAATATGAACTGATTACCACGTTTCAAGCACAAACTATTGCTCAATAATTTCATATCGAGTCACTCACACAACCTTGTACTTCATTTATTTATATATATATATATTTAAAACAAGCAATAAAGGTTAATAAAGCAGGATTTAATGAATTCATCAAATTTCGGTAGAACTCGTCAGCTGAATACTCTACATACACGAATATATATACTTTTGAAATTACATAGGGAGATATAAGACTGATAAGTAAACAAACTACATTGAATTAATCATGCAGAGAGACAGGTGCGAATATTTTTCAGGTCATGTTCAAATAGATAAGGGGAGAGAGAGAGTATGAGAGATCAAAATTAAGATAAATTGCATTACGCTTCAATTACATCACTTAGATAAACAATTAGTCATTAGGGAATATAACGAGAATTGCAAACAGACTAATATCAATAGTAATAGTTTTAATAACAATAATAATAATAGTGTTGAAGTGAGTTAAGATAATCTTACGGATAAAGCATAGATTTAAATGAATCAAGAATAATAATAATAATGGTAGTAATAATAACAAAAATAATAATAAGAAGGTAGAATAATAGTAATAACAAGTAGAGAATAATAAGTAAAGCGTATTACCATGGTAGATTCAGAGTGACGACCATCTCCTTTTGTATACAGAGGGCTGGTTTGTAAATTCGAATTGCACAAGCCTCTGCAATTGCAAGCATCTTCTTGTTTCTTTGTTTGCTGACGATGGTGAATGACTTGACGGCGTCGATATCATGTCCGTAATCCACGAGATGTTTTGTTATTGAGGATTTTGGGACTTTGCACTCAGCTGTTTTCAACCATTTTGGCAAATGCTCCATCATGCGAGTAGACAATCGCCTTTCCGTACGACCTATGTATTTGCTGCCACAAACACACTCAAATTGATATATGCAGTTTGAAGTGTCGAGGATTGGCGACTGGTCTTTCCCAGATTGTTGAAGCACTCGCTTGGTGGTGTTAAGGATAACGAGTTTTGCAGCGTAATAAGTTCTCTTGATGGCTTTGTCAAGTCTTCGTTTCACTATTTCCTGTACGTCATCTCCTTTGAATGGCAAATTGATATAGACAGGTTTCTTTGGAACTGTCTGAATTGTTTTGCAAGGGGTAGTTTCTTTAGAGTATTTATTAATGAACTTCTCAGGATATCCATTCTTACATAAAATATCCTTCAAAGATTTTATTTCATGTTCAACAGTACTGTCAGAACAAATTTTCCGTGCTCTATTGAACAGTGTTCTGACTAAGTTCTTTTTGTATTCGATTGGAACAAAGCTCTTGAAATGCATGTACTGTCCTGTCCATGAGGACTTTCTAAATATAGATCTTTCGATTGTGCCATCATTCATTTTGGTCAGAAGAACGTCTAGAAATTTAATAGTATCGTTTTCCTCGTGTTCTACTGTGAAATTGAGATTTGGATGGCATGAGTTGAATTTTGTTAACATGTCTTCCGCTTTTGATCTGCTTTCACAGACAATAAAAATGTCATCAACATATCTTAGGTATGCATTTGTTTCTTGTATATATTGCTGCAAAGTACCGGTTTCTAGGCGTGACAAGAATAAATCTGCGAAAAGTGGTCCCAAAGGGCTTCCCATTGCGACACCATCAACTTGACGGAACAGACGCCCGTTGAATTGGAATTGGACATTTTTAGTACATAAAAGTAGTAATTTCCTCAATTCCGATGTTGGAATGGGTATGTCTTCAGCTTCTTTACATATGAAGTCGATAGTTTCAACGACTGGCACATTTGTGAAAAGGGAGGTAACATCGAAAGAGACTAAATGCTTATCGGATACATTGAAATCTTTAATTTGATTGACAAATTGAAATGAATCAGAGACTATATGTGTTCCGAAACGTTTCAGCAAGGGCTGCAACAGTTCACATAGCCACTGTGCTAATCTATATATAATATATATATATATGAGGAAACAGGCATAATATGGACACACACAAAAAAGTTGGCGGATCTGGACTTCGCCCATGATGATATTTGTCAGATTTCCCACAAACTGAAAGATATGCAAGTGAAAAGCAACACGTTGGCGATAAAAGAAGCATCAAAGATAGGACTTCAAGTGAATATAGAGAAAACAGATGTGATGAAGAATCCTGGTCAACAGAAACAACCATAACAACAGAAAACAATCAGCATACATGGGAAGAACCTGAAAGAAACAACCTCCTTAACCCAACTAAGAAGCATCGTTTCAACTACAAGAGGACGAAACTGGGGAGGATATCAAAGCAAAGATCGGGAACGCAAGACAAGCTTTTATTACTATCAAGTCTGTGTGAAGGTCAACAGCATTTAGCATGAAAAATAAGATCCGGATTTTCAACTCCAATGTGAAGCCGCCGCTACTATACGGATCAGAGACTTGGATTATTATTTATTATTATTATTGCTCCCTTAGGTTCCTAGTGGAACATAGGGCTTCAACTGCACGTCTCCATTTGCTTCTGTCTTCTGCTATACTTTTCGCCTGCATCCATGTTAATCCATATTCTTTCAACTCCTCTTCACACGATCTCCTCCATGCCACCCTCACACTGACGTCCCACACGCCGCTTCCATTTCGGGTTCCACTCGAGGGCTTGACGTGCGATGTCACCCAGCGGTCTCCTCAGCCAGTGTCCGATCCATCTCCATTTTCTCCTGCATATTTGTTGGTTGGCGATTGGTTCTTGTTTTGTTTGTTACCCTTAGTTTCTTGTTGGTGATTCTTTCCGGCCATCTGATCTTCAGTATAGAGCGAAGACAGTTGTTGATAAGTTGTGGCTGCAACAGGCTGTTGGGAAATATTCTTTGTCACCCGCCCGCCAAGTTTCTGATCCGTATAGGAGAACTGATTGACTTTACGTTTGTATTGAAAATCCGAATTTTGTTGGTGATGCTGAGTGACGAAGATTTCCAGATTGATTTCAGGCTGATGAATGTGTTTCTCGCCTTCCCGATTCTCGCTTGATTTGACATCCTCGTCCGCTGCTCCTGTAGTTGAGACAATGCTCCCTAGATAAGTGAATGAAGTGACCTCTTTCAAATCCCTCCCGTTGATGGTGATTGACGTTGGATTTTGTTGCTGTTGTTGGTTGGTTATTTTCATAACCTCCGTCTTGTCTATGTTCACCCGGAGTCCCGCTTTTGCTGTTTCTTCGACCAGTTTGTGAGTTTTCGCTTGTAAGTCTTCGATTTCATGTGATATCAAACATAAATCATCCGCGAAATCCAGGTCTTCTAGGTTCTTCACGTCGGTCCAGGATATTCCTGTCTTCTCGTTTCCCACAGTCTGACGCATAATCCAGTCCACCACAATTAGGAATATCATTGGTGATAGTAAGCACCATTGTCTGACTCCTGTGTTTACTGCAAACGCCTCGCTGAGTCTTCCATTGTGGATCACTTGGCAGGTGCCGTTGTCGTACAGCTGTTGAATAAGGTTGATGAATATTTGGGGTACGCCATAGTGACTTGGATTGCGCGTCATGAAAAGCACCTCAAACAAACTACAGACCTCCATCAATAGCTGGCTTCGCTCAATACTCAAGATCATATGGCCTGTCAAAAAAGATCAGCAAGAGGGATCTCTGGCAATGAGCGAACCAACCAGGAACTGATTGTGCATCAAATTTGCATGAAGAAAGGGAGATGGATTGGCCATACTCTGAGGAAACCATGAAGTGATATCACTAGACAAGCCTTCGAGTGGAACGCGAAAAGCGAAGCGCCGAGTTGGTCGTCAGTGCGAGGGCGATATGGAGGAAGTCATGTGAAAACGAAATGAAAGCAAATGGGCAGACTTGGGGCCAGGTGAAAACTCTATCAGAGAACCGAACGCAATGGTGACACACGGCTGAAGCCCTATATTCCTCTGGGAATTAAAGGATATAATATATATATACATAAATACAGAAGTACCCTTAGTGAACACTTTTCAAGTGTTGAAGGATTTACTGTAGTGAACAGAGAAAGGCTCTGTGAATACAATAACCCTGGGTCACGAAATCATAAAGCGTCTATAATAAATGTTTGTGAATGAAAACAAAGAGAGAAAAGATAGAAAAGCAGCAGGAATTTTTAGTATCAGTTGTTAATTATTATTATTGTAAAATACAGTACAAAAATGTTTTCATGTATATTTCTTCTCGATACAAATGTCAGACCTTCTGGTATTGTATGCGACTGTTTCGGTCTTCATCGAGTGAGACAGAAAAAACTGAGATATTTGTGTTTTTGGTTGTCCTGTCATCTAACCATGTAAGCAAACTTTCATGTGTGCTCATGGATAGAGCCATCTGAGTACAGTCTATTTAACTCGTTGCATAGCTGTAGTTGAACTCATAGATGCATCTTGATAAGACTATCATGGTTATTGTACTCTTTACACTTTGTATGAACAATGATCCATTTGAGAAGCTCAATTTGAATTGAATTACATTAGGTGCAATTTTCACTGATATGTTTAACTGACACTGTAAATTGAATCTTTACTATTTAATGTGAGACAATATTTTCTCACTTAGCGTATCCAAGGTGGTTTCTTTTCTCCATGTCTCAACAGTCTAGTTTCTGGAAAATTCAGCGGGTAACCAAATTCCTCTTCTAATTATACATTTCTTGATGAGGCTTTCTTTACAGGTTCATAATTTCAACTGTTTAATTCAGAATATTTGGCCTAAAAAATAGCCTAGCATGGCAACAGTTCCGAAAAAACCACTGTTCATAAAACTGTGGTTCCTCGGTGACAACATCAGCGAAATAATAACACGGCACCTGAAGAATGCAGTTTAAAGAGCTTATTGTGCCGCAGAAGTACGTTGTCTCTTCACAACCACCCATATTCTACGTTCGAGAAATAAGGATAAACTACCTAAATTTACCTCCTCTATGTGTATTTACGAGTTTGACTGTGGCTGCAGAGCCAGCTACTTCGGGAGTACAATTAGGCAGGTTCATCATCGTATTTCAGAACATCATCCAACATGGTTAAACAAGGGACAAACAAGATCTATTTGTAGCTCTATTTTAGCACACCTTTTAGATAGTGAGCATAAGGTTGACGTTAATACTGCATTTTAAATCATTTATCGCATTCCTACTAATCTTAATTTTGCTTTACGAGTTCATCTTCTACATACAGCTGAAGCAATAGGAATCCACCTGAAGAAGCCAGCCAAACCTGTGTGTTCCGAAAAAATGTGTACTGTCACTTTCCTTACCTTGGCCATCGTTACATGAATGTATAAACCAGACTACTTCACCCCCTCCCCCTATACCTTTGAAAAATTATAACAATTATGATTGTTCAAATTATTTTATTTCTTCTGAACACTTCATCTTTAAATACGTGTTATTCTTGTAAAATTAATTTATTCTAACCATTTCTACCTTTTAATTGTGTGTTAATTTTCATTGTTAATTATCACCCAATTGACATTTTGACATTGACTAATTATTGTTAACAAACATATCAGTGCCACTTGATTGGTAAACTGTTGTGTATTGTAATAAAAATGCTATACGTTTATACTAAAGTAGAACCAGAGATGAGGATCTAATTGAAAAGTACGTATTTCTTCGCTCAATCTTTCTGTTTTGTAAAATATTATTTTACGAAGGAAGATGAAACGTGGCAGTCAGTGAGGTGTTTTTCCACCAATTAGTTATTTTCTGTCTGAAAATATCACGTTTTTTTTATATAAGCGCAGAAATTGAGCACTGTGGTAGAATGGAATTCCATATCAGATATGTCTTTTTTTTAAATATCACTCACTGCTGCAGTACTAATAACTGGATGGCGTTTTATCGAGCGAAACTTATCGCTCGTCACACAGCTTCACAATACGCCTAACATAATTTGTTTTTCTCTATTTCCCACTTCTGCTTGCTGTTAGTCGCCATTATTCATTTCTCCAGTATAGGCGTTGCGTCATTCCGACTGCACGTGTGCAGTCTTGAATCGATAAACAAAGCTTCAGTGATTAGTCTGTCTCTTTCTCATCCCACCTCACACCCTGTCCCATCCTATTTTGTGGTTATATGCAAGTGATAACAGTGCAATACAATGACTGAGCACTTTTCTAGGTTATTTAACTTTGCAGGGTCAGTCATTCAGTGTCTAGCTAACTTCTTAACTGATCAACACCTCCCATAACAACTCAGCTGATTCCTTCAAAGTAATTTACAATGTCAACAAAAACCTACCAAAAGCAGTATGTCTCCGACTTCTCTCTACTGCAGAAGCCCTTGCAATATGCATCGAGAAGCCAGAGCTGTGTGTTCAAAAGAAATTATTCCAACCTCTTGCGCGTCGGTGGCACAGTGGTTAGGACTCTTGTCGACCATACATATGGTCCGGGGTTCAAGCCCACGCCGACGCACACCTGATATCTATGGTCGGCCTGCGAAATTTGGCCTACCGATATCCACGCTGAAAATTCCATACTTGTACCAAACATACACTGTGGAATCAAGCTGTAATTAAAAACAAAATTACCATCGACCTAGTCCGGTATATTTTCTTAGCTTCCGTTTTTCTTCTTTCTTTCTCTTTTTTCTTTTAGATCTCTTTTTGTTCGCTGTGTGTGTGTGTGTGATTCTTACTCCCTTTATCTTCATTCGATTCACCCTATTTTTTCAGTTATAAAAATAGCTATTTTAAGTTTGCTTCCATGCCTTTCCTGCTCACATTTATAATTCGTTTATAATGAGTGTTTTACAATTTTATTTTATGGAGGATTTAATCATGAGCTGACATCAGTTAGAGAACCACTGGAAAACCTGGGAGTACTGGACAGCTGTTTCGTCCTAGTTTGGGACTCTCACAGTACCACCCACCGGTTCGAACCCAGGACCTTCTGGTTACAAGGCTAGTGAGCTCGTAGACCTTGGCACTGGACCCATCAATGGCCTTGATTCTAACTTCTCCAATTCACGACATAGCCGACACTTCGCAATGTCTCTTCGATGAGTTACTGCCTCATCTTCACCTGCTGTACCTACTGGTCACGCTTCCCACTAGAACCCCAGGTTAACTGCCTGAATAGGGCAGTCACTAGTGAGCACAGATTAATTTTCAAGTATTGGTTTTGTAGGGATTTTGTTCGATTGCATGGAGGTACTAATCATCGAAGAAGACATTGCGAAGTTGTCGCGCTATGTCGTGAATTGGCAGAAGTTAGAATTCAAGGACCATTGGATCGGGTCCCAGTGCCTCAATGGTCTACGAGCTCACTAGCCTTGTAACCAGAAGGTCCTGGGTTCGAATCCCGGTGGGTGCGTACTGCTGAAGAGTCCCAAACTAGGACGAAACAGCTGTCCAGTACTCCCAGGTGGGTTTTCCAGTGGTTCTCTAACTGATGTCAGCTCATGATTAAATCCTCCATGCAATCAAACAAAATCCCTACAAAACCAATACTTGAAAATTTTATTTTAATCTCGGGCAATTTTTGTCTTTCTAAGCTCTTGTAATATATATTTACAACTCCTTACATCCATTTCAAGTTGAGACTTATTATTTCAATTTTTTCCCATACTCATTTCCTATACACCTGTAATTCGCTATAATCCCGTGTAATTTTGTTTCTAAGCCTCTCGTAAACCATATCTACTTGAAAATAATTGTCACCTTTTATTCACCGTCGTTTTAATATATTTATTGCGTTGAAATTTCTGTAGCAATTTAATTAAGTTTTAGGGGTGAATTTGCTAGCACCACGCCCCAACCCTCCCTCTTTATTCGGACTTGGGACAGGCTAGAAAGCTATTGAGCTAGTAATCTAGGCGAGGTTCACCAACCTGAAGTCAATCTGGAAATCTTCGTCACTCAGCATCAACAACAACAAAATTCGATCGAATTATCAATACAAACACGTCAAGTCAGTCAATTCTTCTATAGGGTCAGAAACTTGGCGGGCGGGTCACAAAGAATATTTCCAACAGCCTTTTGCAGACCTTTATCAACAACTAACTGTCTTCGCTGGCTCTATACTGAAGATCAGATGGCCGGGCCGGAACAAACAAACAAAACAAGAACCAATAGCTAATCAACAAATATGCAGGAGAAAGTGGAGATGGATTGGACACTAGCTCGCTGAGGAGGCCGCTAGTTGACATCGCGTGCGCGTCAGGCCATTGCTCGAGTGGAACCAGGCCGAAAGGAAGCGGCGAGTGTGACGTCAGTCCAAGGGTGACATGGAGGAGATGGTGTGAAGAGGAGTTGAAACAGTCAGTATGGACTAAGATGGATGCAGGTGAAAAGTACAGCAGAAGACGGGAGCAAGTGGAGACGTGAAGTTGAAGCCCTATGTTCCACTAAGAACCTAAGGGAACAATAATAAAAAAGAATAATAAATTCGCCGTCGTAATTATGTGGAATCGAACAGGAATTGTATCCATATAAAATTATGTATTTAAATGAGATTGTACAGCTTTTGAAAATGAAATCCTCAAAAAGATCAAGATCTTTGCTGAACTTCGTTTTCTCTTCTTTCTAATGTTGATATGGGTGTTTTCCACGATGTTACCATTCATTCAAATTCCGAGTGGAAAACTCAATATGAATCTTTGAAATTCCAGTTGATGAGGTAACTATCCTTAAAGTAACCACTTCACACTTACTGAATTTACTACAGGTTAGAAAACTAAGTGATGTACAGGAATAGATCGATTAGGCACGCAGCCTTAACCATATGCGTATCCGGCGAGCATTCTGTCACTGATTCAGCGACTAAATTTATTCGATTACGGTATGAACTCAAGAAAACAGCCTTTAGGGTCTATTGTATTGCCAACAAAACTCTATTGAGACACGCATTATCACAACACATTCGAAAAGTAGAGAAAAGACGATTATGCTTCAATGTTTTAGCGGCTCTATTAAAGAATAATATTAAACTCAAATTTACCTCAGAAATGCTGTTAAGCAGCTACACAGTTAGTATGGGCTTCAAAATACATAACAAGGCCAACTGAAGTCCAACTGTAAACACTACTTTAGATTTGAAGTAAATATTCCAAACGAGGTAGGATCAAAACCGCTATACATAAGAATCACAACGATTCCCACAAACAGTCTGGGCTCACATTGACCTTCATTCACTCAGACAAACTCATATTGACAAACAGTACATTCTAAACGTACACATAACCATAACGAAACATTAAAATTAGAGATTAAGGGAGGACAAAGGCATATAATAAAGGTTAAAGTCATCATGTGATATTCAAATGTCATATTATTGATCCTCAGTCTAAGGGAAAAATGTATAGGAGTTACTCAGTGATTTGAAACTTCTAAATAGCTACAAATTTTATAAATAGGTCATCCAGGAAGGATTTTCCGAAAGATCTGTTCATTACACTATCCAGGATACTTAAATGTTGCACGTATATTTACCTCCCTTGTTGTCTATCATTTATTTGCAAACTCGTCTAAATGTCACTGTACCAATCTTCAGAGTGTAAATGAATTCGTAACATATGGAATATCCGATTCCATATGTCAGAATTGTCATTTATTTATTCAGTCTCATGACCAGACATGGAAAATGATCGAAAAACTGCAATCATACCAATTAAACAGTTCGAAATTACACTCATCCAATTGATCGGTATAAAACTGTGTGGTATCAGAGGCAAGTGTGTCTTTCTGAAAAGTTTATTGTGGATAAAAAGAACGACTGTTGGTAGATGTCAGTTTTAAATATACATTCTAGCGTTTTGTCCTTTGGAAGTATGTTAATCTCTCTTTTTATCTACTGATCGTTACATTTTTCGTTTGTGTTGAGGGGTTATATTACTTCTTGCTAGTAAGTAGTATGAGTAGCGATTAAATCACTATTTTGTTACTTCATAACCAGTCATGGAATTTCATTAGAATTTATCCTAATTACTGCATAAACATTCGATGTGGTTTGATCTCGTTATCTTCCCACTGCCTAAACCATATTGGATGTACATGTTTTGCTTTACGTTACACAATCTGCTGACCATTATTTCTACGAATCTCTTCATTCATGAACGCTACATTTCAGCGTTGTTTTGTTCCGCGGTTTACCTTTGCTACAAGTTAGCTGCTGTTTCTTACTGACGTAGAGTGTCAGCGCATTTGACAGCATACAGGCTAGATGCCTCATAATTTGGGATTTTTATACTCTTCTGTAGTTATATTTACGCGTTATATTGTACTGGCTTTGAGTCATATTAAGCTCCAGATTTCACCAGGGAAATCTATATAGTTCGAGTGCTTCATCATGGGCTGATATCAGTTAGAGAACCTTTGGAAAACTTGGGAGTACTGGACAGCTGTTTCGTCAGACTAGTTTGTAACTCTTTATCAGTACGCACCCACCACAAGGATTTGAACCCAAGTTCTTCTGGTTACAAAGCGGGCTAGCTTGTAGACCATTGAGCCACTGGGACCCGATCCAATCGGCCATAAATTCTAACTTCTGCCGATTCATGACGTAAAGCGACCACTTCGCAGTGTCTTCTATAAGTTGGTGCCTCCCCCGTAGGAAGGTGTAGACCTCCTAGTTGGGGTCCGCGGGATGGTAAAAACCAGTGGTTGTAATCAATTAGTGACATGGCTCAAAATCGTTCTCAAAGGGCGCAAATGCATCCACTTCCTGTGACTTATGATTTCCAATAAAACTATATTGTTCTTCGTTATTACTATTCCTTTGTCTCATACCTCTATTTACTGTCTCTAATATGCGTTTCTTCTACTTTCTTCTCTTTTTTTGTGTGCTACAAGGAGTGTGGCAACTGGAACTGTCACACATCGGTGCAAAGTTCTATGTTGAAAACAGACAGACTGCTTCCCCCTCAACCTGCTGCACCCTACTGGTCAAAGGTCAACTGCCTGAATAGAGACAGTCACTGGTCACCACAACAATAATTTTGAAGTATTGGTTTTGTAGGGATTCTGCGTGGGTGCGTACTGATGAAGAGTCCCAAACTAGGCTAATGAAACAGCTGTCTAGTATTCCCTGAAGGTTTTGCACTGGTTCTCTTATTATTATTATTATTGTTGTATCCTTTAGTTCCTAGAGGAACATAGGGCTTCAGCTGCGCACCTCCATTGCCTTCGGTTTTCTGACAACTTTTTCAACCTGCTCCAGGTCTGTCCACACGCTTTCATCTCCTCCTCGCATGATCTCCTCCAAGTCACCCTTGGACGACCAACTCGCCGCCTCCCTTTCGGGTTCCACTCGAACGATGGCTTGTCTGGTGATGTCACTTGATGGTTTCCTCAGCGTATGGCCAATCCATCTCCATTTCTTTCTGCCTATTTGTTTCACAATCGGTTCCCGATTGGTTCGCTCCCAGAGATCCCTGTTGCTGATCTTTTCTGGCCATCTGATCTTGAGTATTGAGCGAAGGCAGCTGTTAATGAAGGTCTGAAGTTTGTTTGAGATGCTCTCTATGACTCGCCAAGTCTGTGATCCGTATAGTAGCGCTGACTTTACATTGGAGTTGAAAATCCGGATCTTATTTTTGATGATGAGTGCTGTTGACCTCCACACAGATTTGAGAGTAATGAAAGCTTGTCTTGCTTTTCCGATTCTGGCTTTGATATCCTCACCAGTTCCGTCCACCTGTAGTTGAAACGATGCTTCCCAGGTAGGTGAAGGAGGTTGTTTCTTTCAGGTTCTTCCCACTTATGCTGATTGTTGTCTTTTGTTTTTGTTGCTGTTGATGCTCATAATAAAATCCTGTAAAATAAACAGACTGTTTATTCTTCAGTGAATCATTTCAAGTGTGTTTAAAATAAAATTATGAATTTCGTTGAGTAAATAATTTCATTTAAATATACTGCCGTATTTTTCTGACAAAAAAAGGTCTACACTTGACCTAAAAATATTACTGATGATTCTCCTTGAAAGAATGTTGATTATCTGGGTAGGTTGTTGAACTCTGAAGTGAAGATGATGAGAAATTCACAGAAGCTGAATTTTAGTGAAGCTTGGAAACACCTGTCCGCTTACAAAAGCTTAGCGTAGATTAATGAAATTATAATTAAGCTATTTACATTGTCAACAACACATGTTTCATATTCATCTGTTTTACCACAGTCTAATAAACAAAGCAGTCAAGTATTTAAAGGTGTGTGAAGAAACTGTTTATGATGAATGCGTTAAATAATCCTCAGTACTAAAAAAGACTTCTTATGCTTCTAATAACTTCACTCACATGCCTTTAACATAACTTTATCATTTAATGTCCTATATATAAAATAGCTTTCAGTAACAAAATTAATCTCATAAATCGTGTTTCTGTCATTATTATTAAGGATGGTTTGTTGACCTACGTCAGGACAAGCTATCCGTAACCTTAAAGAAACTAATATCCTCTAGGTGATTCGATCCTACATAATCCAGTATCACAGTCAGACATGTTGCTAATCACCTGCCCCCACTATCTGAACTTCTTGGAGATTACAAATGTTCACAGTGGACCACGGTAAGGATAAGTCTAGCTTTGTGACCAAGTTCTAATCTTGTCTGATTCTATCAGCCAAAGGGCTGTTTGCTTAGATAATATGGTTAACTTCGAACGACTTTTCCTCAGAGTTTGATTAACCCATATTGAAAGTGTGCTCCAGTATAACAATTCGTGTCAATCTACAGTGGCTTTTCTTCCATCATGTGAATGCACCTAGGTAATAACGAACATCCAGTTACCTTGGTAAACGCACGAACATCCTAGGAGCCTGATCCTCAGGTTATTCAGCACTAAACAGACACAGAGCATGAAGGTCAACAAGACGATCAGTAAAAAACAGTTGAGCATACTGATGTTCCAGCCAATGAGAGCCAGTATAATCACAAGAGATAGTTATATCACTCATGATGAATAATGAGAATCGGTTAACTTTGTAGACATTCTTTAGAATATCTTTTTTGAAATTTCCTTTATTCCTTTACGATCCCAGTGAAATATCGGGATACAAGCTAGAGCCATGAAGTTTCTATAGCACTGGTATTTGCTTTTACGGGATAAGTTTGATCGCCTCACGCCCAACCTTCCCTCTTTGCCAGTCATATTACTGGCTTAGTGAGGTAATGGAATGCGTCAGTAACCGGAGTTTCGAACTCAGAACTACCTATGTGCTTGGAGACTGTTATACCACTGTGCCATCGATGCACACGGTTACATTTTCCAGTCAAAAATCCAGGGGCAAAAAATTCAAGAAAACTACGGATACCTATTTGGGCTAAATATTTTCCACATTATTTCAATTCAACTTTGCTTTCTATGCACAAAGCAATACTTGGATTAAAAGCATCAAAAACAACTAGTTTAGTGAAAAGGCTTCGTAAGGCAAATAATTTTCGTTAGTTGTACAATACCCGTTTATATACATTTTCTAATGAAATGAAGACAAAAACCAAAGTGATGAGTCGTTGTCATCACAGGTTTCAATACTAATCAGTGCATATTATTGTTTATTCTGTCTCGTTTCAAACGTAATGTAGGGCTTCAAGCTTCATTGGGTTTGAAGTTTCAGTAGCACTAGTACTGCTTTTTATTAGGGATATGGTTGCTGGCCTCACAAACAACCTTCCCTATTTGTCGGGCGCCGGCTGGGAGTAAAACATCGTGCTAAGAGCACGGTTGATGAGCAATCTACCGGATGAACCACTGACAAACAATCAATGCGTAAGAGAATTGAATAAGTGTATTATAGTTCAATTATAGGGCGAATAATTCCATATTAGTTTGTTTATTAGAAGTATCACACAGTGAAACAGTATTATTATTTACTGGATGACAATGTTTCAAACAAAATTTATTAATTGTTCATAATCATTTCATCAATTATAATCACACGACTCTGAAACTTGAGTTTTATAGTTTTCTTTGTCCTCTCCTGTTTGCCGTCGTTGGGTAGTAGAATTTTCCAGATATCAGGTGATGAATCATTCCTATTACATGTATTTGCAGTTGATTCGATAAAACCCTTGTTTAGGGAGAGATTGATAACAGAAGCTTTGGTCACACCCTCCGGACTACTTGATTGTTATTAGTGTTGATCATTTATCTGACTTGAACTTTGACCTTTTGTGTACGAGGTTTCCTTCTTATCGGCTGGTAAATTTTGTCTATCTCGATGCGTCTATCGATTGGTGGTTCACTCAACAACGACCAACAACTCCCGCAACAATCAAAAATGCAACACACAAGTTGGATGGAATGCATAAATCTATGCCTAACAGCTTACTTTCAATTCAACGGCCAGATATATGAACACGTTAAAGGAACAGCTATAAGATCGCCAATATTAGGTCTGATTGCAGAACCAGTGATACAAATACCGGAAAACACGATCATACCAAAGATCAAACCCAAGATTTGGATACATTACGTCGACGACACATTTGTAATAATCAAAAGGAAGGAGTTATATAAAATGTACAAATTAATAGACGATGTATTTAACGACAACAATTTCAAAAGAGAAGAGGAATCCGAGAACAAAATCCAATTTTTGGATGTCTTAGTCAAGCGAACAACCACAGAGGTAACAGAAACTCAATTTAATAGAAAATCAACTTTCACAGAACAAATACTCATTACAACAGCAACAATCTAATGCCACTGAAAAGGAACTGTATAAAAAACATTATTCAAGGGGGCCAGAAGTCATTGCTTCACTCCCCCCTTAAAGAAAAATTCAAGAAAGATATGTTATGGACGTCTTCCAAAAATGGATATCCACAAATTTTTATCAAAAGACATGTACCCCCAAGTCAACCGGACAAACGAACTTCCTCCAAAAAGAAATCAGAAAGGAAATCTCCCTACCGGATATAAAAAACACCTCAGAAATCACTAGAAGACTCCTCAAACTTCTGGAATTGACGTTTCACACAAACCAACAAAACCAATTCACTCAGTCAGCCTTATGTCAATCAAAAGACTGAACAACGAAAGGAGACAAAACCAATATCATCTACAAAATAAATTACAACGAGTGAGAAAAAGACTACATTGGCCAAAAT
This sequence comes from Trichobilharzia regenti, assembly GCA_944472135.2. Classification (NCBI taxonomy): domain Eukaryota; kingdom Metazoa; phylum Platyhelminthes; class Trematoda; order Strigeidida; family Schistosomatidae; genus Trichobilharzia; species Trichobilharzia regenti. The sequence goes on from OX235264.1 coordinate 101,616,021, forward strand.
GGATGTCGTCTTCATTTTCGTATTCATGAACATTAAACTAGCTGTCAAAAGACATGACATCCACTCCTCTCCAATAGCCTCACTACGTACAGACAACCACGGACATCGATTCGACTAGGATAACCAACGTCCAAATATTAGACAGACAGAGAAACACCAAGAATGCTAGAGAATTTCTAGACGCTTGCCTAGTATTCCAGTGAATCATCAATCAACAGACACATCGAGATCGACAAAATTTACAACTGATAAGAAGGGAATCTCACATACAAAGGGTTAAAGTTCAAGTCAGGGAAACAATCAGTTCCAATACAAGTAGCCTAGAGAGTGTGAAAACACACAAAAATAACCAACCATGTTCAAGGTTACCCACTACGAGAGATGAATAATAAACTCTTTGCGAAATCTTAAAGCTCGCTTCAATTCAAATTGACGTATGCGCTGAAAGTATTGCCTCGTAGGGCGATGAAAGCTTCTCAAATTAACTATCCAGCTCAGAGAACACAACCTCATCAAAATTATCCAGGTAAGCTACAGTCCTTTTCCATCGTATCTAAAGTGAAAGAGGTGATGCATTTTCAATTTCCTCCAGTGACACTGATTCGTGCCTTTTGCTGTTCGCTGGATGTTTTAATCACCACTGTTTTATTTCTTTTCACCCCAAGTCCTATCATGGCTGTCTTTTCTATAAAGTCGTTGGTTTTCGCCTGTAGATCCAGGACTTCATCTTAGATTTACATAACAGGATCATATCTGCCCAGAAGACTAAAAAATTAAGTTGCATTAGTAACACCTGAGTGGCAAATAGTATATTTGTTGCATATGACAACATCTGCTACCATAGTGAAATTGACCTAGTGTCCTTTAGTGATAACAGTCGGATTTGAAAAATTGACGTTTTAAATTCTCTTTGTTTCCTAAGCGAAATAATAAATTTGTGAAAAATCACAGATATATATTCACGTTTGAAGGCCTTTGGTTTTTAAAAAAAACAGATGGTGGTCATTAGGATTTAGATCATTTTCACAAGTGTTTTCAATTACTGTCATTTTTACCAATAATTTAGCGCCATATTTCACAGGAATTTATTACTAGAGGGGGGATATTACAAATTTTATTCCATTTAATATAAATTGTCCTTATTATTGAACGAACATATGTCCAGAACACTTTATATTTCACACGGAACAATATTTTCCCTTGTACTTTACACTTACTTTCTATATTTGGTTTGTAAAGGATTAGTTTTTCTTTACGAGTTTGACCACGGATTGATATCAGTTAGAGAACCATTGAAAACCAGGGAGTACTGCCAGTCAGGTGTTTCATCCTAGTTTGGGAATTATCGGCAGTACGCATCCATTGTGGTTCGAATCCAGGACCTTCCAGTTTCTAGGAGTTCTAGTGAGAATTAGTGACCAGTGAAGTTCATCCAGTCAAGTGTGTGAAGATGGATGTCCCATCGATGACATTGGTTATTGATCAAGCTAAATCGCGAAGTGAAGAAAGTTAGAATATACAGGCTGGCCACTGAATCCGGTCTCAGTGAACACCTTGTAACCTGAACGTCGTCGGTTCGAACCCTTGTGGTGGATTCGTACTGGCGATGATTCTCAAACCAGAATGAAACAGCTGTCTGAGAGTACTCCCTGGTTTTGAATGGCTCTCTAACTGATATCAATGCGTGATCAACTCGTACGAAATTTATACTCACTCATCCTCAAAAGCTTCAAAATGTTGCCTCAAGTGAATTATTCACTACTTTCTTTTGTCACCCTAGTTTTTTAAAGGATTTAAAGCGTTTTCAAACAAGTACTAAGTTAACGATAAAATATGTCGGTGTGATAAAATGTATATGTGCGGAATTCAAACTTAATCTTATATTTATTCTCAAGTCTAAGCACATGTAAGTAGATTATCAGAGTTATATGTATATGTTCTTGTAGTTCATGCAGATTTCTTACTCTCTCATATCAATCTTTGTACAATCCTCTTATGAATGGGTCAATAAATATTCATTATAATAAAGGTTTTTGTATTTCCTCAATGAATGAAAACAAAACGATACTCTTGTTTTTACTGACGTCTTGCTATTTAAAGCTGCTGCTGATAGCTTTATCAAAGTAGCATTAAACCAGAATTTACGAAATCTCAGCTTGTATATAAAAACTTGATTATCGTTCCTCAGTAAGGAATAGTTTTTCGTTATTAAATTGGCCAATTGGTTTAGATAAAAAAACCAGGTGTAGATTGTTGGATTTGATAATGTGTTTACATAATGAAATTGCTTATTAAATTCGTGTTAATTTTGTCACCTCATTGGAGAGGGAAGTGTTGTAACCAAGTCAGATTTGTTTTAGTCCATCATTCGTATTCAGACAATTTGGATTCCACTTGATATGAAGTGCTGTCTTCTGATGGTATTGGACGTTCTTTGTGATTTCAATATTGTCAAAATCAATTTTGTGACCTGATTCAGTAGCGTATGGCTGATGATTTTTCAAGTATTCCTAGTTCATCCGGATTTCTTGGTGGTCGAAGAGATGCTCTTTGGTGTTCATATCTTCTGATTTTTATTTCTCTAGATATTTATCCGATGTATACCGCGTCACATTCCAAGCATTTTACTTTATTTTACAGACACAATTTGATAGAGAATCTTTAGGGATGTGGTCTTTTTTATATGAACAAAGTTGCTTTGAAGTGTGTCTGATGTTTTGAAGAAAACTCTGATGTCAAGCTGGTTGAGTACTTTTCTAATATCGTGTTACGTCTCTGCTCTATATGGAATGACGACTGTTGATGTCCATGTTTTCGGAATGCGTTTTCGGCCATACTTAATGTCTGTGTTGATTTTGTTGATGAAGTTCCCTGGGTAGTTGTTTTGCTTGGGAGTTTCAGTAATGTTTGATATTTATTCTTCTTTTTCTTTCTCATCCGTTAACATCAGAAAGTGTACTCTTCCAACGAAGACTTGAAACAACTGAAATCTTTGCTCTGATGGGGTGTGATGATTTGAAGTCTAAATGTTTATTGGAGTGGGTTCTCTTCCTGAATATAAATATACTAAAATATCCGTTTTCATTTCTCTAAACTAGGCACCCTAGAAATGGTAGTTGACCGACGTCTGATTCTGCTTCCAAAGTGAACTGGATTCTGGGAGATACACAGTTTATTTTCTCTAGGAATGAATTGTGTAGATCTCATTTTAGCACTACAAAAGTATCATCCAAATATCTTAACATATTTTAGGAGTGAGTATGCTTGAAAAGATGTTATTTTCGAACCTATTCATGAAAAAAGTCAGTGACTATTGGAGAAACTGGTGACAATATTAAAATAGTCCAGAAAAGCATTTCAGGAATTAAAAGAACGTCTGATATCAGAAGCTAACACTTCATATCATGTGTAATCCGAATTGCCTGATTAGGAATGATTGACTAAAACAGAATCTGACCTGGTTACAACACCCCCTCACTAATGAAGTGAAAAAATTAATACGGATATGATAAGCAATTTCATTATGTAAACACACTGCTTTTATGATCATATACACTTAACAAAGCCAGGTGTAGATTGTTAGATTGGATACATTTATCAATTGGCCTGTTTGACAACGCAAAAATGACTACTTGCTGAGGAACGATGGTTAAGTTGTTCTATATAAGCTGGGGAGATTTCGTAAATTCTGGTTTAACGATACACTTTGATAAAGCTATTAGCAGCATCAAATAACCAAACGTCAGTAAAAACAGTAACGTTTTGTTTTTCATTCACTGTGGAAATATAAAAACCTTTATTATCATGAATATCATATACCCAGTGTGCAAATATTTTCAGTGTTAATGTATACTTCAAATGTCTGTATTTTCCAGAGGTCATATACAAAATTTACCGATCTATTTAAATGGGGAAAGTCATACTTTTGTAAGTTGTACATAGTTAAATAGACTAATTTTGCTCTCAGAATTCACACATATGAGCGCTTTTCAAACATACTCCATTGGGTTTATTTCCGTCCCACCCCCCCCCCCAAGAAAATCGTAGATACCAAACAGTTCAAGTACAACTGGTGATTCTATCACCTACTACGCATAATCGAGAATGTTAATCTTAACCTTCATATAACGAAAACATGGGAAATAATACACCAATCATAATCGCATATCCGTAAATATCAGTGTTATTCACTCCTATGACAAGGTAGATATTATTTACAGCGAAATAAGAGGATACCAGCAGAAAAGAAAAGAGCATACTTTCTAGGTTAACATGTGAAGAATAACACGTCGAAGTACTTCATGTGATGATGGGAAGTAATTCCTTTTAAAATATTGTTTTTTTGTTTTAAGATTGGAACCTGTCATTACGTGTACATATTCATTACAACATATATTTAAAATAAATTATATCATTCGATAATTTTCACACTTATATATATATATATATGAACGCAATGAAATACTATGATGTAATCGTTTCATGTTCATATGATAACATGCGAAAAACTTTAGTAAAAACACCATGTATTGTTAGGACTGTATATCTTTAGGCAAAACGTTACGTAACATTAAACCGCTTTCATCTTTTCTTTCTAAAAGACTTCTCTACATGAATCCACGATTCAGAAATACTGAGCCAACACCTGTCTCATCCACTGAAGAAAACCTCTTTCGTGACTGAACTTCAACAAACCTTCTTTATAAATTCGGTGATTCACTTTAACCTGAAGGATAAGCTACCACTGCTGGCATCATCTTCAATATGCATCTATCTATTCACATGCTGCTGTGCAGCGAAGTGTGTCAGCCATAGCCAACGTTTGCTATCCAAACGTATCATAGAAAACTTGCTGTCATGGTTTTATAAAGGAGAAATAAGTGTTATGACTGAAACTACGGCCTGGTACACAAAGACAAAATAAAAGACTAGACATCGATGAGAGAGCTTTTCCTATCTCAAAAAAAACAGTTAAGAAGCCAGACAGAAACTCCCACTCTTTCTATATATATGTATATGTTGTTGGCATAGCGTTAGAGTGCTCGCCAACCACGCATGTGGTCCAGGGTCCGATCCCCGGCCACAGATGCACTCCTTTACATCACTAAGCCAGTAGTAAGACTGATAAAGGGGGAAGTTTGGACATCAAACTGACCACCCCATCCTCTAAAAATAATCACCAGAGCTACGGAAACTTCAAGCCTCTAGCTTGAAACCTTATGTTCTTCTGGAATGTAAAGGAATTATACATATATATTTAGTTAGAATGACTTTGAAAGTGCATTAATAGTTTCAACATCCAATAGGAACCCAGCAATCTGAAGAGGAGGAAATCCAAGGCTCACGGCAGTACGCGATAACTCCTTGAGATATTTATTTTAAGGTTTCAGGCAAAATTAGGAAAAGCTACTTGAATATAACAAAATAAATCCCGTCTCACAACAATATTCTGGAACACCTGATCAAATCAGGTGGCTAATATAACCTATAAACCAACTTCAAAGTTGTCTAAGAATGAAAATTCTATAAACCACAGAAGCAAAAGTAGTTCACATGTTTAATCCAATGTGAAGTCAGTGCTACTTACTATATGGATCAGAGACTTGCACTGCGAGTCATAAAGAGCATATCAAACAAACTAAAGACCTTCATCAACAGCTGCCTTCTCTCAATACTCAAGATACCCAGCAATAAGGATCTCTGGTAGCGAACCAACCATGAACCGATTGTGCAAAAAATGTACAGGAAAACATGGAGGTGGATTTGACATACTCTGAGAAAACCATCAAGTGACATCACTAGACAAGCCCTCGAGTGAAACCCGAAAGGGAAGTGGCGAGTTGGTCATCAGTGCAACAGTGACTTGGAGGACGTGATGTGAAGAGGAGATGAGAAGATGTAGGTAGACTTGGAGTCAGGTGAAAACTTTAGCAGAGAACCGAACGCAGTGGAAACGCGCGGCTGAAGCCCTATGTCCCTCTAAAAATTAAAGAAAATAATAATAAATAATAAATGTTTAATCCTGAACTCTGCACACGGAAGAGGTTGATTCTGTCAGTAAGTCTACAATGCACCAGATCTGTCTTAACACTGAATACATGATTTCTGTTGTTTGTATTATACTTGTATTATTTTCTCCCTTCATCCCCAGTCAAATTTCTATTTAAGTCGAATTCTACTCAATCCTGTCAATAATATTACGTCACTCAATTTAATCATGTGTTATATTAAATAAAAATTTGTAAAATATGGAGTTTAGAAAAATAATCTGCTTCCTAGAGATGTTTCTTGATGAGATTATGTAATAACACTCATACATACATTAGCATTTATACAAATCTCCCATTCTAAAGAAATCTTTACATTCTTATTATTATTATTCACTTCTTGTCTTGTTATTGGAGCATATGGCTTCAGCGACACATCTCCATCTCACTTTGTTCTTTTGCAGTTGATTTAATCTTGCACTACGACTGCCCATAAGCTTCCCGTTTCTCATTGGATCAGCTCTTAATTTGACTTCTAGATACAGGTCTGGTACTTGATATCACTCAACGCTTCTGTCAGTCTCCATTTTTGACTATTTGTTCCAGGTGGGTTCATTGACAAAATTTCCTTGTTGCTTGACCTTTCAGACAGGTCATCTGGTCTGTGGCACTGAATGAAGGCAATTGTTGGAAATGCCTTTGGTGACATTTGAGCCATCATTAACGTTAGAAATTCATAAGTAACTCCTTGTGTTATGTGTTTTAGATTTTTATATATTGCGTCGGTGGCACAGTGGTCAGGACTCTAGTCGACCATGCATATGTTCCGGAGTTCGAGCCCCCGTCGACGCACACCTGATATCTATGGTTGACCTGCAAAATTTGGGCCACCAATATCACATGATGAAAATTCCATAATTGTACCAAAAATACGGTGTGGAATCAAGCTATAATTAAAATAAATAAATAAATTTTATATAGAAGTCTTGCCTTTCCTATCTTGGCTTTGACGTATCTATCCGCGTCGTATTCGGATGAAAAAAGATACTGGCAAGGTGAGTGGAATAGATGGCATCATCTAATTTTCTCCTAATTGGTAGTTACTGGTGATCGTTCTTGTTGGTTAGGCATCGCTATCATCTATGTATTCTCTTTGCTCATCTCGAGTTTGTTCGAAATCAGACAGAAATCATATGAGGAGTTCAGATCTGTTAAATATCACTTAATCTGCTCGACGTATAATCGTCTTCTTGTTTCCGCAGTCCTGCCTAATGATGGAATCAATCAAATGTAGGAAAATCATTGGCAATTGTAGGAAGTCTCATCTTATTTCAAGTGCTCTACTGAGTTTTAGTTTGGAAATCAACAAAAATCATTCATCTGCGACGTGAATTTTGTAAATGTTTGCAGCTGGTAATTCAACTAACCCATTATTTGACCTCATTACTAATTCCACATTGTTTGACAAATCTAATAAATTGACAAATAGATGTGAGCACTGAACTTCTAGGAATTCCTTGACATTATTCGTGTTTCTACTGTCAGTGAGCCTTAGCTCTTCTCAGAAGGATTAATGTCTTTAATTGTTCATGTGAATGTCATTTCTGATTTCTACATGTTTCCAGTTCAGGTCAGATACAACCTTTAAATGAACTCACCTTAAAGATAAAATGTTACTATTTTGTGTTGGATAAAATTGGTATAGATCAAACATACCTTTGCAATTACTAGTGTTCTCTGACCTGGTTGTTTTAGTTGCGGAGATTTAGTCGTCCTTTGGACAACATCTTCAGCGCAATCCAATTACTCATTAAAGAAACTATGTGCAGACAATGTTTAAAAGAATTCAACACACTGAAGCACTCCACAGCTGAAAAGAATGGAAGAAAAATACCTGCAAACTGTCTTCAAAAAGAATGGTTATCCGAAAAATTTCATCAAACAGTGTTTAAAACCGAATCACAACACCAACAAGGAACCATCATCAAAGACCACAAGAAACTTCATCCTACTATACATGAAAAATATCTCTGAAATAACAACTGGAATACTGAAATCGTTTGACATAGGTGTAGCACACAAGCCAGTCAAATCGCTTAATTCAATATTATGGAAACCGAAAGATCCGACAGATAAAGGAGATAAAATTAATACCATTTACACAAAATAAGTTGTATGAACTGCAATAAACATTAGATCGTTCAAAGTGGTTGTCGCTGCGAATCTGAATCCAGGAACACAAATCAGCCGTGAAAAGACACGATATATATTCTTTCATATCAATGCATATAGACAATTATGGACATCAATTTGATTGGGCTAATGTCAAAATCTTAGACAGAGAAAACACCAAAAGTGCAGTCAGGGAATTCCTAGAATTCCGTTACTCAAATGAATATGCAATTAACAAACACGTTAATATAGACCAAATATACCAACTAATAAAAAGTAGATCAGATGACCAGAAAGTTTAAAATCCAAGTCAATAGAAAATGATCAATACAGATGTAAAGATGGTTACCGAGAGACGCAATTATATCACTCATGAAAATTTTAAATCACTTCACTTTATGCCAAATATTGCGCTGAATATGTTGTCCAGAAGGAGGACGAAAGCTCCGTAACTAAACCAACCAGCTCAGTGAACACTATTAATTGCAAATCACCCACCTGAGCTACAAATTTTCGCTATTATTTCAAATATACCTTTATAAGATGAATCTGCCCCCACCCATAGTGAGTTATGGCGTTCTCAGTTGGCACTCAATGTTTCAGCTATCAAAGCATTATCGATCTGAAGACTAAGGAACGATAGCCATCTCTTTTGAAATGGTATCATCTATCTTTTATAGAAACTATCACTTTCAGTGTTCTGCTGATTAATTCATGCTGAAATCCTTTGTCTGTGTTGAAATTTAGAGACTCCTAGTACGGACGCTTTGACCATGTTTGGGGACTTATATGATTTTGCTTTGGCTACTGTTGACTGGCAGTGGAAACAAGGATGCGCATTTGTCCTATATGAGACTGGTCGGCTGTATGTGCCTGCATATCCAGTAAGTGCAAGGTTCGACCATTATTGCAGAGGCATTATTACTCGGTGAGGATATATAGATATAGATCCAGCTGATGAGTCCCACATAGGTGGAAATGCGCATGTATTCTTAGAAAATCACCATCTAAAATTACAGATCGAGAATACTGTCCGTTTTTTAAACACATACTTACGTAAAAGAAATTGCTTTAGTCTGCCTGTGAAATATGTATATATCATCAAAGATGTTTTACAGGGATTAATCCATCCATGGAACCTCTACTTTTTTTTTACCTACAATCTAATTTCATATTCAAAACGACCTGTACTTCATAAAAAGAAAAGTTAAAATTATGAAATATATATATATATATGTATATATAACTACATAAAGAAATGAACCAAATAAAATATTGGTGTCCTCTTTGACTATTTATTATTCGTAATTTGCATGAATGGATAGAAAGGAGTCTGTATCCTGTAGTCCCTTTGGATCAATAACATTTTTTGTTTTCCTGTTTGAAAAATATGATTAATTGTAAAAACTTTTTTACCGATATCCGTCTGTCTACTTTTGAGTAGTAAAAAGCCTAGCCAAATTTCCTCTTTCCCCTCTCTCTCTCTCCTAATGCTGTGGATAATATTTGAAATAAATAGCAGTTATGTTAACAAGCACTTGAGGTACACTGAACTTTCTATATTCTGGCACTTTTACATATTCTAAATCCACTTGTAATGTATTGTGCATATATATACTGAAAATTAATCTGTGTAGACCATTTTATCAACCATGTTTTTGTAGGTGAAAACTAGTAACACAATCCCATATGTACATTTTATCCTACATAGATATGTCTGTTAAATGGAACTGCATGCAAGTTATTGATGATATATTATTATTTTTGGTTATAGCTTGAAACCACACAATATTTTTGATAGAAGTATGGAATTTTCAGCATGTGATATCAGTAGCCAAAATTTTGCAGGCTGACCACTGATATCAGGTTTGCGTAGGTAGGGGATAGAATCCCCCGGACCGTGTGCGTGCATGGTCGGCGAGAGTCCTTACCACTGTGCTACCAACGCACACTGACACATTGAAATTACCAAGTTATTAAACTCTCAAATTGTGCTTAGAAAAGGTCAGAAGAGACAAATCAATTCGGTTTAGTGTACAATAACCACAAAGGATGATAGGTATTTCATTCTTATTGTCAACTCTGTAAACAAGTTTAAATGTATCTGAGGTAGGGATTATATTGTGAGAATGAAAAGGAGCAGATACTTAAATTTGTGTTGTTACGAGGTGTTTAGGTGATACAGGTCTTGAGGTGGAAATTTTGAAATTCTTTGAGATCGCCAACAGACAACACAATTCAATCGTGCTTATTTCCACCAAAACAACTATCAAAAGTTTAAAATCGAATCTGTATTCAGAAAGAAGCAGCTAGCCACGTCTTCCTTCTCCTGGAGACACAATGTCGAAATTCATCTTTTTATCTGATGAAGTTTTATTTACAGGATTTCATCATGAGCTGAAATTGGTTAGAGAACCATTGGAAAACCAGTTGGGAGTACTGGGCAGCTATTTCCTACGTCCTAGTTTGGGACTCTTCATCAGTACGCACCCACCATAGGGATTCGAACCGAGAACCTACTGGTTACAAGGCGAGCTCGTTTATCATTAAACCACTGGGACCTGATCCAGTACTTCTAGGTTTTCCAATAGTTGTCTAACTGATGTCAGCTCATGATGAAATCCTGTAACCAATCAACTAAATCCCTAAAAACCAATACTTGAATAAAATGATTTTGCAGTGAAAATGAGTAGAAGTTTACGTACACCTTCAAATACTACACCACAATTATAGCAGGCCAGATAAATTTGAATTTGGAATTCATTATTCCATAAGTTATTGTGCATTTATCATTTTCTGAATCAAAACTTGCCATCAGTATTATAAGATTTATCCTCAAACTATAAGTTCTTTTGAGAATTTGTTCACGAAATTATATGAAATCATATAAAAATGAGAGAGCACTAGATACCCTTTTCACCCTAGTAAAAGACTCTTCAGCGGTGCATACCATAAACTTTAATAAAGATCCAACCTGTCAACTTCAGTTTATGAGCCAAAAGGTATTGATATTTGAGCCACTTAAGTTACCTGTGACTTCCTGATTATTATTTCATGATATAAAAATCATCAATTACTATCCACATGACAGGCGACGAACTCATAGCATAACTTCAGTATATCCATCTGAAAATCACTAATGAGCTGAAGATTGATATTTAGATTGTGAATTTTCTTGGGGATTTATACTGATTTCAGTGCAGATCAGCAGCCGCAGAAATGAGAAGATATAGAGTAGAAGTGTTGAGAATCTGTGAGAGATGTAATGGATGTGGAAGGTGCCAACTACCAACTGGAGAGACAATAATCTATTCTGATCACCTAAAGGAAAACCACTGGCATACCGAGGGAGTGGCCATCATGACGTCACCACACAGCAGCCAAAACTCTCATGCAGTGGGAACCAATCTCCTGCAGGGTTAAGACAGCCAGGGTCAACTCAAAAGAAAGGAAGGTTACAATCATCCAATGCTATGCGCCTACAAACGTGTCAGAACAAGAAAAGAAGGAGGCGTCTTACAGACAACTACAAACAGTAACGGACAAAGTCTCAAACTGCTAAATCAAAATCCTGATGGGCGACATGAATGCGAAGCTGGGAGGAGACAACACAGGAAGAGAACTCACCATGGGTGGAGAGGCCCTCGGCGAAATGAACGACAATAGTGAACTCTTCTCAGTCTTCTGTGCCTTCAATGATCAAGTGACTAGTGGCAGTGTATTCAAACACAATGATATGCACAAGAAGACATGGATTTCACCAGATGGAAACACCAAAAACCAAATAGACTTCATCTCAATTTCAAGAAAGTGGAGACGAAGCCTACTGGACACAAGGTCGAGGAGAGGAGCAGATGTGGGTTCAGACCACTATCTAGTACAAGGGACTTTCAAGGTGAAACTAAAAGCCTCGAGGATAGCTAGGGATAGGCCACAATGCAAGTTCAACACTCAATTACTGAAGGAAACAACCACAAAAGACACTTTCAATACAACTGTCAGAGCAAAGCAGGAAATACTACGCGACATCACTGAAGAATCATGCGTGGAAGTTCACTGGAACTTTCTGAAGGTGATTTTGATTGAAACGTGTTCAACGGTTTTAGGAAGAAAGAAGAGACAAGACAAGGAATGGCTCTCAACGGACACTTGGAAGCTAATAGCAGAGAGGAGAATGGTGAAAGAGAAAATGATTCATTGCAGAGACGGACAAGACGCTGAGCTCAACTTACAAAGCACTGAACAAAGAAGTGAAGAAGAGTGCTAGGAAGGACAAAAGACGATTCTACGACAACCTGGCCACTGAAGCTGAAAAGGCAGCAGGCAAAAGGGACCTGAGGACACTATATCAGATAACCAAATCTCTATCCGGGAAGAGACCAACACAAGCGAAACCTATAAAAAACAGACAAGGGAAGCCCATTACCAAGGAAGAAAAACAGATTAAACAATAGGCGGATCATTTCAAAGGACTGTTAAACAGACCACCACCTGCAACCCGTCCAGAAATACCAATAACAGCGCGCACACAGCTGCAAGTTGACACCAATCCTCCAACGAGAGCTGAAGTCTTGAATGCAATCAAACTTCTTAAAGCTGGAAAAACAGCTGGACCAGATGGAATACCCCCTGAAGCACTGAAAGCAGACCCAGAGATGACAGCAGACATGCTGATTCCATTATTGCAAAAGGTCTGGAAGGAGGAAAAGGTGCCTACTGACTGGAGGAAAGGTTACCTCGTGAAACTACCAAAGAAGGGCGACTTAGGACTCTGCAAGAACTGGCGAGGAATCATGCTCCTATCGACGCCAAGTAAAATCCTGAGTCGCATCATCCTGGAGAGATTAAAGGACCCACTGGAGACAGAACTCCGACCAGAACAAGCTGGCTGCATTCAGGAAAGGCAAATCATGTACTGACCAAATTGCAACTCTACGCATCATCATCGAACAAAGCATGGAATGGCAATCAAACCTCTACCTCAACTTTATAGACTTTGAGAAGGCCTTCGACAGCGTTGATCGTGAAGTAATTTGGAAATTACTCGAGTACTATGGCGTACCCCAAATATTCATCAACCTTATTCAACAGCTGTACTACAACGGCACCTGCCAAGTGATCCACAACGGAAAACTCACTCCGAGGCGTTTGGAGTAAACACAGGAGTCAGACAAGGGTGCTTACTATCACCAATGATATTCCTAATTGTGGTGGACTGGATTATGCGTCAGACAGTGGGAAACGAGAAGACAGGGATATCCTGGACAGTCAGACGTGAAGAACCTAGAAGACCTGAATTTCGCGCGGCGATGACTTATGTTTGATGTCACACAAAATCGAAGACTTACAAGCGAAAACCGACAAACTGGTCGAAGAAGCAGCAAAGACAGGACTCCAGGTGAACATAGACAAGATGGAGATTAGGAAAATAACCAGCCAACAAGTACAACAGCAACATTCATCGCTAATTGCCATCAACAGGAGGGATTTGAAAGAGGTTACTTCATTCACTTATCTAGGGAGCATTGTCTCAACTACAGGAGGAGCGGACGAGGATGTCAAATCGAGAATCGGGAAGGCGAGAAACACATTCATCAACCTGAAACCAATCTGGAAATCTTCATCATTCAGCATCAACAACAAAATTCAGTCGGATTTTCAATACAAACGTAAAGTCAGTTCTTCTTAACGGATCAGAAACTTGGCGGGTCACAAAGAATATTTCTAACCAACAGGCTATTGCAGACCTTTATCAACAACTGTCTTCGCTAGATCTATACTGAAGATCAGATGGCTGGGCCGGAAAGAATCACCAACAAGAAACTAAGGGCACCAACAAACAAAAGAAGAAGCAATCGCCGCCCAATAAATATGCAACAGAAAGTGGAAATGGATTGAACACTCGCTCGCTGAGGAGGCCGCTGGGTGACATCGCACGTCAAGCCCTCGAGTGGAACCCGAAAGGGATGTGGCGTGTGGGACGTCCAGGGGTGACATGGAGGAGATCGTGTGAAGAGAATGCGAAAGAGTATGGATTAACATGGATGCAGGCGAAAAGTAAAGCAGAAGACAGAAGCAAATGGAGACGTGCAGTTGAAGCCCTATGTTCCACTAGGAACCTAAGGGAGCAATAATAATAAGAGGTTTGACTGCCATTCCATGCTTTGTTCGATGATGATGCGTAGAGTTGCAATTTGGTCAGTACATGATTTGCCTTTCCTGAATGCAGCCAGCTTGTTCTGGTCGGAGTTCTGTCTCCAGTGGGTCCTTTAATCTCTCCAGGATGATGCGACTCAGGATTTTACTTGGCGTCGATAGGAGCATGATTCCTCGCCAGTTCTTGCAGAGTCCTAAGTCGCCCTTCTTTGGTAGTTTCACGAGGTAACCTTTCCTCCAGTCAGTAGGCACCTTTTCCTCCTTCCAGACCTTTTGCAATAATGGAATCAGCATGTCTGCTGTCATCTCTGGGTCTGCTTTCAGTGCTTCAGGGGGTATTCCATCTGGTCCAGCTGTTTTTCCAGCTTTAAGAAGTTTGATTGCATTCAAGACTTCAGCTCTCGTTGGAGGATTGGTGTCAACTTGCAGCTGTGTGCGCGCTGTTATTGGTATTTCTGGACGGGTTGCAGGTGGTGGTCTGTTTAACAGTCCTTTGAAATGATCCGCCTATTGTTTAATCTGTTTTTCTTCCTTGGTAATGGGCTTCCCTTGTCTGTTTTTTATAGGTTTCGCTTGTGTTGGTCTCTTCCCGGATAGAGATTTGGTTATCTGATATAGTGTCCTCAGGTCCCTTTTGCCTGCTGCCTTTTCAGCTTCAGTGGCCAGGTTGTTGTAGAATCGTCTTTTGTGTTTCCTAGCACTCTTCTTCACTTCTTTGTTCAGTGCTTTGTAAGTTGAGCTCAGCGTCTTGTCCGTCTCTGCAATGAATCATTTTCTCTTTCACCATTCTCCTCTCCGCTATTAGCTTCCAAGTGTCCGTTGAGAGTCATTCCTTGTCCTGTCTCTTCTTTCTTCCTAATACCGTTGAACACGTTTCAATCAAAATCACCTTCAGAAAGTTCCAGTGAACTTCCACGCATGATTCTTCAGTGATGTCGCGTAGTATTTCCTGCTTTGCTCTGACAGTTGTATTGAAAGTGTCTTTTGTGGTTGTTTCCTTCATTAATTGAGTGTTGAACTTGCATTGTGGCCTATCCCTAGCTATCCTCGAGGCTTTTAGTTTCACCTTGAAAGTCCCTTGTACTAGATAGTGGTCTGAACCCACATCTGCTCCTCTCCTCGACCTTGTGTCCAGTAGGCTTTGTCTCCTCTTTCTTGAAATTGAGATGAAGTCTTCCTCATCTTTATAGACTTTGAGAAGGCCTTCGACAGCGTTGATCGTGAAGTAATTTGAAAATTACTCGAGTACTATGGTGTGCCCCATGTATTCATCAACCTTATTCAACAGCTGTACTACAGTGGCACCTGCCAAGTGATGCACATCGGAAACTCACTCGACGAGACGTTTGGAGTAAACACAGGATTCAGACAAGGGTGCTTACTATCACCAATGATATTCCTAATTGTGGTGGACTGGATTATGCGTCGGACAGTGGGAAACGAGAAGACAGGGATATCCTGAACAGTCAGACGTGAAGAACCTAGAAGACCTGAATTTCGCGCGGCGATGACTTATGTTTGATGTCACACAAAATCGAAGACTTACAAGCGAAAACCGACAAACTGGTCGAAGAAGCAGCAAAGACAGGACTCCAGGTGAACATAGACAAGATGAAGATTAGGAAAATAACCAGCCAACAAGTACAACAGCAACATTCATCGCTAATTGCCATCAACAGGAGGGATTTGAAAGAGGTTACTTCATTCACTTATAAAGGGAGCATTGTCTCAACTACAGGAGGAGCGGACGAGGATGTCAAATCGAGAATCGGGAAGGCGAGAGACACATTCATCAACCTGAAAACAATCTGGAAATCTTCATCATTCAGCATCAACAACAAAATTCAGTCGGATTTTCAATACAAACGTAAAGTCAGTTCTTCTTAACGGATCAGAAACTTGGCGGGTCACAAAGAATATTTCTAACCAACAGGCTATTGCAGACCTTTATCAACAACTGTTTCGCTAGATCTATACTGAAGATCAGATGGCGGGCCGGAAAGAATCACCAACAAGAAACTAAGGGCACTAACAAACAAAAGAAGAAGCAATCGCCGCCCAATAAATATGCAACAGAAAGTGGAAATGGATTGAACACTCGCTCGCTGAGGAGGCCGCTGGGTGACATCGCGCGCGTCAATCCATTTTTGGAGTGGATCTCGAAAGAAAAGCGGGGATTGGGACGTCAGTGCAGCGGTGACATGGATGAGATCGTGTGAAGAGTGGTTGAAGCAGTTGAGACAGAAACTAACATGGATGCAGGTGTAAAGTACATTAGAAGAAAGAAGCAAGTGGAGATGTGCAGTTGAAGCCTAAATTTCCGCTAGGAACCCAAGGGAACAATAATAATAATCAGTGCAGATCTTGTCATACATTATTATCAAATAGAGAGTCATTGAAAACACGAGCCCCTAACACGTTTGACAGTCATCACCTGTGTGAACTGACAACTTCAATAGATGTTGAACGGAGCTAGGCATTTGGCCATACAACCACCTGGCTGAATTCGAATAACCAGCCATGTATATTTGGTGCAAACCAACACCATACATGAGCTTCTGCTTCACACAGGAGATTGTGGACGACGTTGGATATAAATTCTCATAGGAACTTCATAACTTTGATACACTGTAGTTACTAGTGAGCTTGAAGTTGAATTTAAACATTTTAGGGATTTCAAGCAACCTCAGTGTAGACCACCCTACAAATTGACATCATGCTTGTTCAAATGAACTGTCAGGATTTCATATTCGCAGATCACTGAACTCCAGCTCTGTAGCTGAATAGATATCAGGCAAATCTTGAGGTCTTGGGTTTGATCCTTAGTGACCTCGTGGGTGCACACTTTTGAATTGCCTAAAAGCTAAGGCAAAATTTCAATTCCTCTCACCTTAATTTTCAATGATACTTCATCTTGTGTCGTTTCCTTGTAAATAAGTATATTAATAATTTCATGTTATGTTAAGATGGCTACTTGCCATGTGATTGGAATCACATGTTTGAAAAAGTATTCCCAACAGTCTGTGGATTGTGTGTGTGTGTGGGGGGGGAGGGAGAATAATTGATACTTCTAGAAGTAAGAACGTGTTTTTCAAGGATAAAATAATATTGACTGATTTGTCTACTGATACTCTATATATCAATACAACTCTGTTTTAATTACATGTTTCATACTCACGTTTATTATTCAGACAAATGAGCACCATACCTCACTAGCCAAAGTAATAAAAACATGCAGGGTATCAGAGTTCGATTTATATCTATTTATTGGCCAGATTAATTTCGCCAAACAGAGTCACGGTTTTCAGTTATTTTGTTTTGTCCAATATTTTGCCACGAAGTGTATACAGGTCTGACGGATTCCAGAAAACGAAAAGGCATAAATTCACTAAAGATTATTCTAAGCATAAATAAAAGGATGTAATTCCATATTAGTTTGTTTATCAGATGTATCCCACAGGAAATAGTATTATTTACTGTATGATGTTTCGAACAAAATTTATTTCTATTCATACTCATTTCATCAATTATAATCACACGACTTTGAAACTTGAGTTTCGTGGATTTCTTCGTTTTCTCCTATTTGTCATCGTTGGACTAGTAGAATTTATCAGATCTCCAACTGTACAGGTGTTGAATCACTCCTATTACATGTATTTGCAGTTGATTCGATAAACAAAGCTTCTCTTATCAATCTCTCCTCCACCCTGTGACGTTAGATTTAAAAAACTCTCATCCTGTAGTATGGTTCGTTGCGTGTAATTGCAAGTAGTAAGAGTTATAGCCGAACTATTCTCTAGATTTCTTATCTTATTAGGGTCAACTAATGTAGATTTCGCTGTTAGGTTTTTATGCTCGGCTAGTCTGACTGCCCCTGTTCTACTAGTTTGACCTATGTACTTAGCCTGAAAATCATCTCAGGCAGGGTATTAGTGAGACTAAACTGTTTTGTTTTAAAGGCTCCACAGGATTGATCCTTTAACCGACAAAGCTTGCTTCTAATTGAGTTTGTGGTTGGTTTGAATGTCAGCCACATTTATTCCTGCCAACATTGTTAAGAATTCTGCATGAGGTCTCTGAGGTTCCTTCCTTGTATGGAATTACTACAGATGATTTGTATTCCTTATTGTTGATGTTGCCGTTATTCTGTGCATGTTTGACATGCATGTCGTCGTTATTATTATTATTATTATTACTATAATCACTATCACTACTATCATTATTTATTTTATTTTTGCATTTCCTTACATATTTCCTAACTAATTTATCCGGGTAATTATTAAGCTTCAACGCTTCTCTTATATGTCTCACTTCCTGCCTTAGATTTTCCTTGGTACTTCTTAGTTTTGTTCTCTGTCACTTAAACATTTCACTAATCTTATTTTTACTGACATAGGATAGGATGACTGGATAACAAGAAAATAGTAATCACAAAGTCAGACAAAGGAAATGCAACAGTAGTATTAGACAAATCAGACTATTTGGACAAAGTGAATACTCACATAAATCAGTAGACACAGTTAGGAATAAAGTTAAGAAATCCACAGTCAACCTTATACGCCGAATGAAGCCATTTCTAGGTGAGTCTAAGTGGTTTAATTTAATGCCCAAAACTAATAAACCCAGTAGGATGTATGGTGTTGTTAAAGTTCATAAATCAGGATATCCTATTAGACCTGTAGTTGGTTTTAAAAATTCACCTACTTATGAATTATCTAAATATTTGGCCATGATATTAAATCCCTTAAAAGCCACTCTCTCTGGGCGTGTATTTCGAAATTAACTGGTAGATGCTGATTAGCAGCAGAATCCAGGAAGCGCATTTCGTCATTTTTGAGACTTGTCATCTAGATGTGCCAGCATTCCTCAGTGAGTGATGATGTTCTTATCGAGGCTCAAACCCAGTTCACAAGAAGCCAACATATCCACCTGAGACTAAGGACTTCAGTCCGATCAATCTGCGGGAAAATCTTAAATCGAGTTAACTAATTAATATGACCCATTGCCCAAGAGGTGGCTGTCGTGGCTCCAGTGGTCTTGTGGATAATGTTTCGGCATTTGAAACTATGGCCACTGGGTTCGAGCCTAGGCATTATCACTCACTGTGGAATGCAGGCACATCCAGTTGACGAGTCTCAAGTAGTACGAAATGCGCATCGTGGATTCCACTGCCAGTCACCACCCACCGACTAAATTATAAATGAAGTGAGATTACAAATATCCACTGCATAGATGTTATAAATATCCTAGGGTCGTTTGAGCTCCTTATTAGTCTGTTTACCTTAATGTATGAAACATTCACTATAAATTAAAATTATTAAGATTATGCAGGAACGAGTGAACACACAGATCATTCGAAAGTCGAAATCCGTCCAACCTTACCAGAAATTTCTCGATAATCCAGTGACATCTACGTTTAATCATTCCTTCATATCCTTATTGTAATAATAATAATGATAACAATAGCCTTATTGTGCACGATAAGTTTACAGTACATGATTTTAACTCTGAAGAATAAAATAATCCACTGTAGTATTTTTCTTTGTCCCCACTGAAATTCTCAACAATAGGCCACAAACCAACTGAAATGCGCACGAGTACATTTGCAGACACATGTGACACAACAAGAACTAAAGCAAATAGCAATGCATTGTTTCGGATGGAAATTCAGGTAGCCCAGAGATTCAAGCAGGTCACCGTATCCGAATTTCAACCGGAATACTTGTCTATGGGGAAGATTAAATATTTACGACTTCGCTAACAAATTTAATTACTAATAAACTGGTATACTTTGGATTTCTAGAGCTAATATTTTCCTGTTAAATAACAACTGGAAATTCAATGCTAGATATCTACGTTTGGTACTTAAATTCGTTATTTCAGGGGACTATTGTACCATAGTATACAACACTCATGATTGTTTTTGACACAGCCACAGAGAACATTGATCATGCGATCATGTTTACCTTCCCACAATACTAACAGTTAGCCAGGCACTTTCATGCGAGACCCATTGGCCGTTTGGATGTTTAGGTGGGGGATCGCAGTTTTGCCTATATTATTACAATGTTTGCTGGAGAGCAATGTGCGAGCTGCACCTGTGTTTACCAAGCCGACGAGAGTTCTGTCATGAAATTTAACTAAAACAGCGGGCAGTTGCTTGGTTATATATGGATCGTCTGGTGCTTGCATAACATTAGGTACACAAAATGCAGACTCACCAATTTCTTCTGGGAAGAGTGAGTTCGTCCAGCCCGCCCTTGGACGTGATTGGTTTGGGGTTTGTCTTGCTTTTGGGGAAGGTCGAGGAAACTGTCGAGAAATCCACTGAATAGGTTCTTTCGTAAGATGCTTACAAGGTATCGTCGATTCTTGATATTGTGACGGAGTATAGGGCCCTTCTGTTGATCGTCGGTTCTTATGAAGCTAAATTAGAGCCTCCTTCTGTTTGGCAACCTGCAGCGCCTCCACGGGCGACGTAGGGTTGCTTTTGATGACCCTTCCTCTCACTTCGTCAAGCATTAATCCTTTTTCGAACTGATGGAGAATACGGGAGCTAATCTCTATTGCTGGGTCGCCTACAAAAGCCACGGGAGCCAACTCTTGAAGGCGCCGGAGGAATTCCCCTATACTTTCGCAGCTTTGTTGGACACATGCGTGGAAGATAGCCCGCGGCCTGAGAACATGGATATGCGGCGCAAATGCTCGACGCATGGCTGTGAATAGCTCTTCAACTCTCATCGTCTAGTCTGTGTCAACGCAAGCCAATTTGAGGCGTTTCACTGCAGGTATTGACAACAAACAGATTATAGCGCCAGCTCCTTGTTCTTCGTCAAACTGCTGTATGTATCGGCGACATTGTTTTCCCAAAAGGTGAACGATTCCCCCGAAACAAACATTTCCGGTGTGGGGAATTTAACTTTAAGTTTGTTACTGGAGGATGGTGCAAGTGTATCAGACGTCATCAACGCTATTCGGAATGCTTCGACCATTGCTTGAATCATATCGGGAGCAGACGTGGAGGTCAACGATGTTGGTGGGGTTGATGACATCACCGGTAGCGCTCTAGTACTGTCTTTCTGATCACGAGTGTTGGCATTATCAGGAGATTCCAAGTTCTTCACTCCTCGCTTTGGTTTACAAAAGTTTCGCAGGCTCGCCATGTTCTTTAATAGAGCAACACAAACAATAATAAATATTAAACACGCTGGGTAAGACGAGGAAAGCAGAACATGATTCGAAGTGAAGCGTTGTGTAATTGTCAACTGAATTATTAGCAGTAGAAGTCAAAAATATATATACAGAGAGCTAGGCTATAACAGTTCAGCGACCACCTGGTTTTGAACTGATGAAATCACTTTTATCTGGAAATGGAAATTTCTAATTTCAGATTACGTAAGGTTATCGAGTACATGACTTATTTGTGGAATGTCATTTCCTTAGACACTATTTTGGATATCGATACTGCACAGTCACACTATTTTCGGAAAAGACGTATTCTCAGTAAAGATGTAAGACAAAAAAGGACTATGAGAACAAACTCGAGGCTTTATATATAAGGTGGTCAGCATCCCCTGGTTTCTCGTGGTTCTCGAAATGAAGTCAGTTTGTGAGCTAGTTTGAAAGAGAGTTTTAGCTATCAGTTCTTCTATTGCAGCGAGCTATCTAACATAAACATGGTCACTGTTTATCAAACTCACCTAAGTGGAAAGTAGAAAATCATGTAAAAGTAATCAATTATATTTATTGTGATTTGTTTCATCTGTTTTTAAAGTAGTGACAGGTATTCTGTCATTGTCATGCGTTGGTAGCACAGCAGTAGAATGCTCGCTAACCATGCATGTTGTTTGAGGTTCAGTCCTCTGTAGATGCATACTTCTACCTCATTAAGACAGTAATAAGACTGGCAAAGATGGAAGGTTTGGCATGAAGCTGATAACCCTATCCTAAAAATGAAAACCACAGTCTCTAGCTTGAAGTATCCCTGTGTTCCACTGGGGACGTGAGGAATATTGAAATATTCTGTAGTTTGATAAAATTCAGTAAAGAAACTGAAGCCATTACTCTGACGTAAGAAGGGACAGATTTTTACCCCAGGATAATTCATCCCTCCATAATTTATCGATTACTTTTTCCTCTATCATGGAGTTTTCACTTCTCACTAGCTAAACAGTGCAGTGAATGGTCCAATCTATTTATTTTCTGGATTAGTATTGATCAATGGAATATTACATCTGTCAATATGTGATGGTTTCTATTATTTTCGAGTAGAATGTAGGGCTTCAGCAAAACGTTGGCATTTCATTCTGTCCTTAGCCTATCTTACTCAAGTCACATTGAGATAAAATCCTAACCTTTCATCTGTTATTCGGGTTCTACTCAAAGTCCTTCCAGGTGTATGATGTCATTCACCGGTCTCTTCAGCACACAACAATTCGACCCCCATTCTATCTGTGTATTTGTTGGGAATAGGTTCTGGTTTGGGTCATTCGTAGAGCTGTTTGTTGCTCATCGTTTCTCTCGAGCCAGTCGATCTTCAGTAAGGAGCAAATGCAGACATATAGAGAAGTTTGTTATGCCTGTTGAGAATGCCTCTGATGACGCAACATTCAAGTCTCTCAACTCTACGGAAGCACAATAAGCTACATCCTCATAGATTCCATTGATCAAAATTAACTCATACGACATTAGATCCATTTGGATTCTTACTCCAGTGTACAGCAAAGGTTTGGATCAAAGTCTTCCAGCTAACCTATACAGACATGAATGTCAACCATTTTTGGTGTAAGTACCAGAATTCTGCAACTTGTTTTTCGCTTTTCTAAGGAACATACCTGCCACGTGGAGACATGGAATAAGACTTAATTAAAAGGAGCTATTAAAATGGGGCCATGTGACAGCATTTTCAGAGAAAGACCAAAGTCGGCATACCCTCAATAGTACTGGGTCATCTGTGGTGGTACTGACCTTTCAGATACCCGGAGTAAGACTCTGTTATTGATAATTTTCGTCAAAAGAGCCCAGTTATAATTTTGAGAAATCCTTTTCTCCCAGATCTTTGGATATATATATACCTGTGTGCAATCGGTTGACTAGATTTAATAATAATAGTTTTATTCGGAAAAGTGCGTTTGTACACAACACATAATTTTCAACAGTTTCTTATAATATAGCGTTAACTCCTTGTGTAGCATATTAAAGTCGTGAAAAATACCCATCGGGATATAAAAAGGGAAAAGAACAAGAAGTTTAGAAAAGATGGCGATGTTTTCGGTGATTTCATTCTCAAAAGCAGCTGTACAATCGCATTTATATAGATTAGTTTACATGGATACAATTTTTATTTATTTACTTCCACATAGTAACGAAGGAGATAATAATTTTCAACTTGTTTTGAGAACAACATACAGCACGGTTGCAAAGAGGAGGCACTAGTTCAATGATAAGCGTCATAGTTGAACACCTTATCAATACCTGGCACAGAATCCCAACTGACTGATCATTCAGAGTCATTTACAAAGTAAACAAGAATCTACCAAAGGCAGTGCTTCTGAATTCGCCATATGCATGGAAAACCCGAAAGTGTGTGTTCAGAAGAAACTAGTTCGACCTTTACAACTACCTTGGACCTCGTTCGGTATGATCCCTTATCCTTCAGTTCTTTTGTTTTGTTCTCTTTGTGTGTAATTTTCTCTCTTTGTCTTCATTGAATTCATCCCATTTTTTCTCAGTTATAAAATCAGTTATTTCAAGTTTATTTGTTTCGAAACTTCTCCTGATCATACTTTTAATCCATTTAGAATAACAATAGTACAGTTATATTCCAATCCTATGTAATTATTTTGTTTTTATGCCTCTTAGAAACTATATTTACACTTCCAAACTTACATTTCGAGTCAAAAACTTTGATTCGCATTTGTTTCCATGCTCATTTTGTTCACATCTGTTATTTGTTTTATCCCTGCGTTTCTAAGCCTCCTGTAAATCATTTCAAGTTGAAAATAATTATCACCTTTTATTCGCCTTTAAAATTATTTCTTCAATTATCAAATATTAATGTTGCCTACGTAACTGTTTTCTAATCCTATGCAATCTTGTCTCTAACCCCCTTGTAATCTATATTCGTGCCTCCACACTTTCATATCACCGTCAATATATGGAATTAAACAAATAATAATTGTATCCATGTAAACTAATCTATATAAATGCGATTGTACAGCTGCTTTTGAGAATGAAATCGCCGAAAATATATCTTTGGATAATAAATTAACAATAATGTATCAACTGAAGCGATACCGCTTTGTTGAAGGCAGGCTTCAATAATCCACAAAGTTACAGGATTTCATCATGGGCTGACATCAGTAAGAGAGCCATGTGAAAATTCGCGAGTCCTGCACAGCTGTTTCCTCTGTCTTATTTCGGGACTCTTCAGCAGTACGCACTCACTTTAGAAGGTTCCAACCCACAACTTTCTGGTTACAAGGTGAGCTAGCTCGTAGACCATTAGGCCACTGAGCCCCAATCCAATGGTCCATGAATCCTAACTTCTGCCAATTCACGACATAGCGCTACCATTTCGAAATGTCTTTGATGAGCAACTGTCCTCCACGTCGACCTGCTACACCCTACTGTTCACGACTTCCCACTAGAGCCTTACGCAACTGCCTACCTGAATAGGACCAGTTGCCAGTGAGCATCTCATGATAATCGCATTGGTTTGTAGGGAGAGCTGTTTCGTCCTGTCCAGTACTCTCAGATTCTCCAATGGTTCTCTAACCAATGTCAGCTAATGATGAAACCCTGTAACCAATCAACCAAATCCCTAAAAGCTAATGCTTGAATATCAATGAGATGCTCACTGGCGACTGGCTGTATTCAGGTAGACAGTTACCTGGGGTTCTGGTGGGAAGTCATGACCAATAGGGTTCAGCGGTATGAGCGTGGGGACAAATACTCGCCGAAGACATTGGCTAGCGTTGCGCCATATCGTGAATTTGCAGAAGTTAGAATTCATGGATTGAACCCTACTGGCTTAATTATCTACCAGCGCTCCTTGTAACCAGAAGGACCTTGGTTCGAACCCCAAAATGAGGGAGCTTAGTTCTAAATAGTCCTAAACTAGGACGACACAGCTGTCCAGTACTTCCCAGGTGTTCCAATGGTTCTCTCACTAAATCCTGTAACCAATCCTACAAATTTCTACAAACCAATACTTGAATCCACAAAGTTTCTTCTCTCCGAGTGTCGAAAGTAATCGTACCAACAGCTTGAAACATATTCGGAAATGTTCCTGGGCGTACTTTGCGATTCTTAAACATAAATGTATGATTAAAACTATATGAATTAGGTTGAATACAATTCATTCAGTCTGATAGAATATTTATCTAGTTCATTGGTTTTTAGAAAATATCAAGAAACAGAGAGAAGATAGTAAAACTAATTACTTTAACCATTAGACAAAGTCCTCTTTCAATGGGTTGAATAATCTAACGGATGACAGACAGAATAATGGAAATCAATTTCCTTCACAGGGGGAGAGAGAGAGAGAAGGCGAGAGTGAGAAAGATTGATGACAAATGGTTACAACCACACAGAGAGAGTTAAACAATTCATTTTTTCACTATTACTACTACTACTTTTTCCTAAAACTCAGGAAAATCTTGAAACAATTGGAAAAATTAAATCAAGAATTAAAAAAAGGTTTCAATAAATTTCTGTCTATATTATCAATCATTTGGAAAGTGGGACAGTTAATTTTCTTACTGAATACTTATTGTATGTAGATCGATAGTGGAGCACTGAAAAAATGACTTGAATATAACGAGTCATGCTATTTTGTCCCATATTAACTAACAGCTAGGGATATTCGATATAAGCTTGTATCACACAGTGAAACAGTACTATTTGCTGAATGAAAACGTTTTGAACAAGATTTACTGTCCATAATCATTTCATCAGTTATAATCAGACGACTTTGAAACTTGAGTTCCATAGTTTTCTTTACTCTCTCCTATTTGTCGTCATTGATAAAACAGAATTTACCGGATGTCCGCGTGTACAGTTGTTGAATCATTCCTATTACACGTGATTGCAGTCGATTCAATTTAAAAAGGCTTCCGTTATCAATCTCTTCCTCCATCCTGTGACATTAGATTTTAAAACTGTCATCCTATCCCTAGCACCCTATTGTATGGTGGCTAGAATTCAAGCCCACACAAACCCAGTTAGAAACAAGCTTTGTCGGTTAAAAGATCAGTCCTGCGGAGCCTTTAAAGCAAAACAATTTAGTTTATCTAATAGCCTACTGGAATGATTGTTAGGTTAAATACATAGGTCGAAGTAGTGGAACAGGGTAGGCAGGCTAGCCGAGCATAAAAATCTAGCAGCGAATTCTCGATTAGTTGACCCGAATAAGACAAGAAATCTAGAGGTTAGTTCAGCTATAGCACTACATGCAGTTACACACAACCATACAATAGGATGCGGTGGAATAAGATGACAGTTTTAAAGTCTAATATCACAGAGTGGGTGGAAGGAGAGATTGGTAACAGAAGCTTTCTTTATCGAATCAACTGCAAATATATAAAACAGGAATGATTCAACACCTGTCCACCCAGATATCTGGAAAATTCTACTACCCCTACGACAAATATGAGAGGAGAAAGAAAACTACGAAACCCAAGCTTCGAAGTCGTGTGAATACAATTGATGAAATGATTATGAACAATATATTTTGTTGGTAGCTGTGTCATCCACTAAATAATACTGTTTCACTGACCGTGTGATTGTTATGTACTCGTCACCAAATTATTGTTATGTACTGGTCGAGAATTTAATAGTCCTGATGCAAGAAAGACGGAAATCAGAAGACCACTAGGTTTGCTATGATACTTCTATTTTCCAAACACAAGGAGAATCCAAGTCGCACAAGAGTGTGAGAGCAAAAATATATATGAATGTTTGAACAAGTGTGTGAACACAAGTGTGTGAGCGAATATTCAAAATGAACAAATCAATAGACAGTCTTAACATGATTGGCTAATTATAACGGAATATCGATCCATATATACCTAGCAAATATAACAGACATGTCAAGCAAACACACATATTATATATAATATAAGGGGAATATACATTGTTAAAAGAGACAGGTTCATCAAAGTGAAATGGTCACAGACTAAGAGAGCAACAGAAAGAGAGACCACCATACACACGCATATATATATACATATATATATATATTTATGGATACGTATCAGTGATACATCTAATAAACAAACTAATATGGAAGTACTTAGTGCCACTGTGGCCAAGTGTTACGCATAAAGCTAGGAATATCATTGATTTTCGAGTATTAGTTTGCAGATATATGGTTGATTTCAATTTATGTCACAAACTAACATCATTTAGATAAGTACTGAAAAAAACTTGGAGTATTGGAAATCTCTTTCAGTCCACTATGGAACTCTTCACCTTGACCCTAGTAGAAATCGAACCCAAAAACAATCGATAGAAGGGATAAAACGTGGGGATTATGGTAGAGTATAGCTGCATTATGGATAAAAATTTTATTTTGTTAACTTCACACAATGTTACACAATAATATTTATTGATCATCTAGCAGATATCTTTATGTAAAGCAGGGAAAATAGTGCTCTTAATACGCTTAATCCTACTTCAAAAATGTGATGGAGATATGTGGATGACAGTTTAACTCACAGTGTTAGAAACAGTCCATATCTCTAGCTTCTTGACATATATAAACTCAGGATTTCATCATGAGCTGACATTAGTTAGAGAACCATTGGAAAACCTGGGAGTACTGGACAGCTGTTTCGTCCTAGTTTGGGACTCTTCAGCAGTACGCACCCACCGGGATTCGAACCCAGGACCTTCCGGTTACAAGGCGAGCTCGTATACCATTAAGCCACTGGGACCCGATCCAATGGTCCTTGAATTCTAACTTCTGCCAATTCACGACATAGCGCCACCGCTAGCCAATGTCTTCGGCGAGTATTTGTCCTCACACCCGACCAGCTGCACCCTACTGGTCACGACTTCCCACTGGAACCCAGGTAACTACCTACCTGAATAGGGCCAGTCGCCAGTGAGCATCTCATTGGTATTCAAGTGTTGGTTTGTAGGGATTTGATTGGTAGGGTGCAGCTGGTCGGGTGTGAGGACAAATACTCGCCGAAGACATTGGCTAGCGGTGGCGCTATGTCGTGAATTGGCAGAAGTTAGAATTCAAGGACCATTGGATCGGTTCCCAGTGGCTTAATGGTATACGAGCTCGCCTTGTAACCGGAAGGTCCTGGGTTCGAATCCCGGTGGGTGCGTACTGCTGAAGAGTCCCAAACTAGGACGAAACAGCTGTCCAGTACTCCCAGGTTTTCCAATGGTTCTCTAACTAATGTCAGCTCATGATGAAATCCTGAAACCAATCAAATCCCTACAAACCAACACTTGAATATATAAACTCAGTTGTAGAGTGAATGGAACTCACATTTAAATTGGAAGATGAACAAGAAGAAATAGCTTTGTTAGATTACAAAATAAAATGTATAGAAGAAGGTAAACAGCACACTTGTGTTTATAAAGCCAGCCCATTCTACTATTGAATATTTAGACTTTAATTCATCTCATCCATTGTCTGTTTGTGAAGGTTGGCTTAGTTAAGTGTGTAACAAACCGAGCAATGGCATTAAGTAGTACAAGAAAAGACCTAGATGATGAAATGAAACAGATAAAAGAGGCGTTGGTGTTAAATAAATATCCTATAAATTCATTGCAGAGATCCAAAATAGGTCAAAAGCAAAATAAAAATAATTGTGAAACTAATAATGATAACATAAATAAGAGAGAATGTAAGTCATCCACTGTATACAGTATAAGAAGAGACATCTGAGACCCTATGTAGGATTCTCAATAAATCAGGAATTACAGTAGCATTCAAACACATAAACTCGCTCAGAGACAAGCTCCGTAGACTAAAGAACCCTGTTGGTTGACCCAATTAAAAAAAGTAATATAATTCACAAAATACTTTGCAATGACTATGAGCTAGGTCAACTACATAGGTCAAACTAGTAGATCAAGAGTAGTGAGACTTTCAGAACATGAGAGTTTCGCTAATGTTAGAATGATCAAGACAAATAATTTAGAAAACGACCCAACTATAGCACTGCATGCATTAACACAACCAAACAATAGGATGTATGGAGCAGATATAAAATTCTAAAAAGTGGCACAAGTAGGTGGAGAAAGAGACGGACTGATTACTGAATTCTGACTGATTCATTGAGTCTACACCCAACACACCACCTGCAACAGAAATGAAGATATCATTACTACCAGTCAAATCAGAGTATAATAAACAAGTTACATATTTTTACCGTAAAAGAATCTTATTTCCGGTCTTATTGTATTGCTAACACTTATGTTGTTACCGAATGTACTTTATTTTATATTGATTTTATTACAATGTCAAGTCAATTTTTACTCATGCATATAAACGCAACAATAATTTGCGCTTGAAATGTTTTCAATAGATATTACTGTACAACTCTGTGTGATTTTATCAAAATAATCATTTTTATCCACTATGGAACCAACAACTTCAAGTTAAGTGATGAATCTATCGACGATCTAGCCACCGGGATGGAAATCACTGGACCATGAATTTCAAATCTGACCAAGTGACAACATGCTGCACTAACACCATCCGATGTGATCCGCGAGTTTTTATCATCACACCGTGTTTGCTGAACCCTGCTATTCAGACATTATATCACAATTAATCAGAATTTACAATTTATGAGAATTTGGGTTCTAACCCACTGAGACTTGTAGCTTGAAGATGCAAGGTCGATCTCCCGTTCAACCATGTATGCGTACTGCCGAAGTAATTATTGATTTTCTGTTGTTATCCAGCTGAATCCGTTTCATGGATTGTTTAATCTCACTTAATTTATTCAGACGTATTGCATCGGGTAACCTTGAAATGGATGAGGTCATTGAATTTAATAATTCTGTACCAGTGATATAAGAACCAAATATTAATTAGACTTTTTAAGAGAATTTCATTGGGTTCACTTTAGATTTCTTCATGAATTAATATCAGTTAAAGTGTCATTGTAAACTAAGAAATACTACGAAGTTAGGATGACCACAAATAACACTAAATAAACATTAGATATACTGAGCGGTAAGGACGCTCGCTAACCATGAACATGGTCCGGGTTTTGATCCCCTGCCAACTCACATCAATTAGTCGGGCTGTAAAATTTGGGGTACCGATGTCACGTACTGAAAAATTTCATACCTGTACCAAAAATACTCTGTGGAATCAAGCTATAAGCAAACAAAAAACTCGTGGTTGTCCAAGTGACCACACTCTACATATCATAGGATCCCCCTATAACAAACGGAGACTCACAAGGGAAGAAATAAGTATGCAGAGAATAGTGTGGATTGAACCGATGTAAAAGATTTTAAGGCGTGATGTTAGACGTTTTAGCA
The DNA here is from genome assembly GCA_944472135.2 of Trichobilharzia regenti. Taxonomy (NCBI): domain Eukaryota; kingdom Metazoa; phylum Platyhelminthes; class Trematoda; order Strigeidida; family Schistosomatidae; genus Trichobilharzia; species Trichobilharzia regenti. The sequence goes on from OX235264.1 coordinate 101,646,857, forward strand.
GCCAGCTATTCTGCACCTTCATGGATTGGTTACAGGACTTCATCATGAGCTGACATTAGTAAGAGATCCACTGGAAAACCTGAAGGCACTGTACAGCTGTTTCGTTTTGGTTTGGGAATCTTCATCAGTACGCGCCCACCGGGATTTGTACCCATGACCTTCTGCTTAAAAAACGACCTCGTAGCTACTGGGACCGATGCATTGACCAGCCGATGAATTTCAGCTTCTGCCAATTCAAGACATAGCGCCAACGCTAGCCAATGTCTTTGACGAGTATTTGTCCTCACACAGTACTGCAAAGTTTTCCATTGGTTCACTGACCAATGTCAGATCATGATGAAATCCTGTAACCAATCAATCAAATCCCTACAATTCAGTACTTGAATTTCAGATTCATGTCGAGTTTTGATTTGACCAGCCCACACTCCTTTCCAGACTAATTCTATGTTGGTGTAAGAATCGGTTCTGAGCACTATATTATAGTATAATTCAACTATCTGATTTTAGAAATTCTCTTGCTTATAGATTGTGTAAACTCTTAGCGTTACTAGTATGTCCCATCTGAAAACATTCAAACTTTAGAAAAGAGAAAATGAATCACAACTGGCTAGGTAACACATTCGTGGTGTTAAAAAATGACATGATCCAGTTTTCTCAGACATCTAAACTCACTAGTAGGGGTAACTGAATTTACACTCGAGTTAGAACATGAACGAGGAGAATCAGGCACATTAGGCAGGTAAATAAAAAATTGCAGGAGAAAATAAGCAATGAACCACTGTTCACCTCATAAAATCGCTTAGGACAACCAAAGAAGCTCAAAACGAGGGAAAAAAAAGCCACCGACAATAACGTAAGCAGGGGGGGGAATCAAATGAATCAACCGTTTTTTGACAGAAGTAAAGAACATCTGTAACCTTGCGTAGGATTCCTAAAAGATCAGGAAATGGAGTGGCATATCAGCCCAAAAACTCACTCTGGGACAAGCGAAGGACTCATGTTCACCTAAATTAGAAAAATAATTCAATCTATCAAGATATCTTTCAATGACTGTAAGGCCAACTTCATAAGTCAAACTAGTAGATGAGGTGTGACCAGGTTATCGGAACAATAAGAATATAGCTAAGCGTAGAATGGTTAACGCCTGCAATTACAATCCATATACTGACACGCTATCGTAAAACAGAATGGAGCACAGATACAGTTTTATAGAGTGTAATATGTAAGTGGTGGGGGGCAGTGGTTGATCTTTGTTCATTCAGTCTAAACCTAACATATTCAATAGGAGTGATATGACATCCACGCCGTGAAGATATTCAAAATATTACCACTTATGCAATCAAACGAAAGCAAAATAATGGAATAACATAAGCAAAGATTGAAAAAAATTTGTGAATGTGGTGATATGATTATCAGCGGCGGCGAGTTCTGCTTGGATCGTTACCACTAAATAATATTTTGTTATTCTGTATTTTTCATCAAATACAACTATTCTGTAATGGAACGTTGGTAGCGCAGCGGTGGCTCGAGGTTCGATTCCCAGCCTCAGACGCACTCCATTATCTCGATAATCCACCAATAAGATTGATGAAGAGGAAAAATTGGAATCATGAGGCTAGCAAAGCCATCCTGTAAAAATAACCACAGCTGCTACAGAAACTTCGAGTCTCTAGTTTGAAGCATCCTATGTTCCACTGGGAACGTAAAGGAAATAAAAAAATAGCAATGGAACCTATTCTAGGTTAGTGTTATGTACTGTCGAGAATTTAATAGTCCTGACGCAAGAAAGACGGAAATCAGAAGACCACTAGGTTTGTGATGATACTTCTATTTTCCAAAACACCAAGAGAATCATGTCACACAAAAGTGTGAGAGCAAAAATATATGAATGTCCGAACAAGTGTGTGAACAAAGTGTGTGAGCGAATATTCAAAATGAACAAATCAATAGACAATCTTAACATGATTGGCTAATTATAATGGAATATCGATCCATATATACATAGCAAAATATATCAGACTGTCAAACAAACACACCTATTATATGGGTACATATCAGTTAGCTAACACAAGACGACTTAGAAGGTCATCATTAGGCGTGGTCAACACATATCCAATCGATGTAGCTTCATATCCTCATCAAGTGAATTTCTCTCCATACTTAACAGCCTACTCAAAATCACACTCATTATTAATCACCGTATGGTAACCGCATACACCAAACGAAACCTGATCCGATCACTCAGCTGCAGATTTCACAGAATCTGAACCCAGATACCATATAAGACGAACTGGACAATCTCAAGAGAATCCTCGTCGAGAACGGCTATCTAGAACGATTTATTGCAAATCTATGATCCTAGACCGAAAAAGCCGCCCACACTTAGCATCCGAGGAAACTTCTCCTTAATGAACCTTCAATTCAATGGAGACTTACCTGCGGAAACAATGAGAAACTGACTGTCCCGTCCACTCAAAAAGACCTTCTTCGCAGCTGTACTGCAATTAACCTTCTCCACGAAACCTATGATTCGTATAGACGTGAAAGATAAGCTAACACTGCTGGCCTCATCAATGTGTATCTACCAATTCAATGGTCTTGTTGAGCCAGGTGTGTCGTCCGTACCCAGTGTCCACAATCCGAAGCATCACCGAACACTTGCCAGCATGGTTGTACAAAGGAGAGAAACGATGTCACTGCAGCTCTATATTAGAATATCTAATAGATTCCGGACACCAAGCTGCACCGGTGTATGAGTCAAACTTCTTCAAACTGCAGAAGCAATGGCCCTAAACTCTGTATAAAGAAGAAGTTCGTTCAATCACTGCACTTGCGAGGGACATAATTTGTCCTAATACCCGACAGGTAAATTCTATTTCTTTCTATCTCGTCGTTAGTGCGTTGGTGGCACAGTGGTTAGGACTCTCGCCGACCATGCACATGGTCCGAGGTTCGATTCCCTGCCAACGCACACCTGATATCCAAGGTTGGCCTGCAAAATTTGTCCTCCCGATATCCATGCTGAAATTCCATACTTGTACTAAACATACAGTGTGGAATCAAGCTGTAATAAAAAAATAAAATAAAAATTAGTATTATTTTGTCTGTACAACTGTAATATTTAACATTTTCAACTTTTTTGTTCTCTACCCCCACTCGACTTAATTTCTACACCTTATTACCACTATTATTGACTTGATCAACGCTCAATTTCTAGTCATTTATGTTACATCATCCAATTTGTCTGCTCACTTTTAGTCCTAATGTAAATGGCATTATTCTCTACCCCACCTCTGCTTAGTCCCTACCTGTGTAATTACCTGTGTTACTCTCCTGAACTAGGTTGAAACACTTTAGTCAATTATATTATGTCATCTAACAAACTAACTCAGTCTTACTTCGGTTGCTGTCTAATTAAGCTTGTTTCTATATTAGATCATTCTTGTATTACCTGATTAATTATCTAAACTTGACAAACCTCACGTGCACACACAAACACATAAAACTAATTATATATGAATTTAGTTGTACAGCTATGTGAATGAATTCGCCGGCGAAAAGAGTCTCTTCGCTGAACATTTTCTCTTTTCTTCATAAAAACAAGGTTTTTAAACATAGTTTAAAAGTGTTCCTTCCGTCAGATTTAATCACTGCAAAAAATATTGATGAAACTCTGTTGTTCACTTTGTCAAGTGATAACTATTTAAAGATATCAAAACATGCAGTCAACCGGATAGATAATCTTAAATATATATGTATATATATCCACTGTAATTCCTTTATTCATTTATTCGATTGAAATTTTTTCAAATAGTTTCAATGTCTTGAAATGAGAATGAACAACATGGAGGCTTGTAGCTTCATCATCCTCATCAGCAACTTCACATTTGAACAAACTCAACGAGATAAAAAATTTGATTCTAATTTTTGATTAAAGCCTTAAAATTCCTTTTCAATCTACTGCTGTTTTTTCCCCTCAACAATTTCTTTATTCAATGTAGATGGAGGGGAATATATTTTAAAAATATTGAAATTCACTTCTCTCGCCCTCTTTCCCTCTCTCTTTTAATCCATCTGCCTACTCCAACGTTTTCGCTAAATGTTAACAGTTATGGTGAATAATTATCACACTCAAAAATCTTAATTTTTGTCCATTGAAGAACAAACTTTATTTTTATTCCAAATGATTTTGAATTATGAAAAAAAAAACACCATTAAAGAAGCAAAAATTAAGTTTTTGCTAGCATGTTCTAAGTAATTTCCTACATATTTGAACACCACACACACACACACATACTTGAAATAGTGTAACATAAGTGGTATTGGAAAAGACTTTAAGAAACGCTTTCTTTTTTGTCGTTGGTTAAATTGACTGGCTATTTTTTCTTTGTTCAAATGGTATGAATGGTATTTCAGCTTGCTAAGGCGGAAATAGTTAGATAAAGTGACATTAGTGATATGAGCATATTAAATCAGTGAGTATAGTACATGCTAGTGAAATTGAAGAAAGAGTTTAACACTCATGTCTATTCACCATGCAATTAAGCTTGACTTTATGTCTGTCTATAAATGGCGAAAATCAGTTGATTTCCTATCTTCATTCATTTGCATTCTGAGTAGAACATTACTATTATTATTATATTATTATTTCCTTCAATTCCTAGAGGAACATAGTGCTTCAGCCACACATCTCCATTGCGTTCGCTTCTCTGCCAACGTTTTCACCCCGCTCCAAGTCTGCCCACATGCTTTCATCTCCTCTTCACATGACCTCCTTCAACTCAACCATTGACGACCAACTCGCCGGTCTCCCTTTCGGGTTCCACTCGAGCGATGGCTTGTCTAGTGATGTCACTTGATGGTTTCCTCATAGTATGGCCGATTCATCTTCATCTCGTTCTGGTTGGTTCTCTCAATACCAGAGATAACTTTTTCTGATCTTTTTGACCGGCTATCTTACCTTGTGTATTGAGCGAAGATAGCTGTTAATGAAGGTTTGTAGTTTTGTTTGAGGTGCTCTTTATGAAGCACAGTGCAAGTCTCTGATCCATCAATTTCACATCGGAGTTAAAAATCCGGATCTCATTTTTCATGCTGAGTGCTGTTGACCTCCACACAGATTTGAGAGTAATGAAAGCTTGTCTTGCTTTTCTGATTCTGGCTTTGATATCCTCGTCAGTTCTGCCTGCAGTTCAAACGATGCTTCTCAGGTAGGTAAAGGAGGTCGTTTCTTTAGGTTCCTCCATTTATTCTGGCTGATTATTGTCTGTTGTTGTTGCTGTTGGTGTTGGCCAGGAATCTTCATCATCTCTGTTTTATCTATGTTCACCTGAAGTCCTATCTTCTGTGGATGCTTCTTCTACCAGCTTGTTGCTTTTCATTTGCACATCATTCACTTTGTTAGAAATCAGACATATATCATCATGGGCGGAGTCCAGGTCCTCGAAGTTATTTGTATGAGTCCATTTCATGTCTGCTTCCTTATTGTCCGTTGTCTGTTGCATTATCCAATCTACTGCAATTAGGAAAATCATTGGCGATAGTTGGCAGCCTTGTCTCACTCCCGACCTCATTTCGAAGGCTCCCGTAAAATTCCCGTTGTGGATTGCTTGGCATGCAGCATTGTCGTACAAGTGTTGGATGAGATGTATAATTGTCGATGGGACCCCGCTGTAGCGAAGTAGTTGCCAAATCGAAACATAAGTTCCAAGATTTGTGGTTTCAGTAGAGTAGGTGTTTTTTTTAAAGAGGGTGAGAAAACGTCCTCTTTTCCAAACTGACTAGCTTACTACTAAAGTAGGCGAGGCTTAGTAGTCTGTCGGCTGAAATTAACCGTGACTGCTCGATTGTTTGGTGTGTATTTCAAGAGAAAATGGGTGCCCAAAGGGATTTATACAAAAGTATAGTAGAGAAAAAGATAAGAAAGGGAAACACTAACTGTAGAAAAGAAGAAACTATTTATTTGTCACCAATTTAAAAAGATTGATAAAAGACTAAAAGATGCAATAAAAAGAAGCATCCTGGCAGCTAAACTGATAATATTATACAGCAACACTTCTTCTATAAGCCACTCAAAACTGAATAAATACCCTGCTGTTGTCACTTGCAGGAGCAAGTGCATTGGAAGGACGGAAAGAAGTGCTTTTATCCGGTTTTCTGAACATATTCCCAGAAATCTGTGCCTGAAAGGAATCGGATATTCTCAGAGTGCAACTACCAGACATATTGTTAACACTGGACATCCCATAGAGATTTCTAAGTATTAAATAGACAAAGGACAGCAAATTTACTACGATTTTCACCTGGCTACAGCTCTGACCACATGCTTTCACTGCTCTTCACATGACCTCCTCCAAGTCACGCGTGTACTGACGACCAACTCACCGTTTCCTTTTCGGGTTCTACTCAAGGGCTTGTCTAGTGATGTCACCTGATGTTTTCCTCAGAGTATGACAATCCATCTCACTCCATTTCTTCCAGTTATTTGTTGCACATCCGGTTCCTGCTGTGTTGGATTGCTCTAGAGATCCCTGTTGCGGATCTTTTCCGACAGGTCATCTGATCTTGACAGAAGTAATGAGCGATAACAACTGTTAATGAAGGTCTGTAGTTTGTTTGAGGTGGACTTTATGATGCATCAAGTCTCTGATCCGTGTAGCAGCACTGACTTCACATTGAATTTCGATTAATTAATTTTATTCTGCAGTACATGCTTGTACTCAGCAAACTTACATAGCCTGTATAGCTGCCCGATGGCATTATTGATGCATATTTGCATTTTTGATATAACATTTTTCGCTGAATAGAGCCACACTGATCAATCGCCAAAAGATTGTATTTTCAATGTCTTTGGAGGATTTTACAACTTTGTACGTCTCAAGAACATCTTGGGATACATAGATCGGTCACCTTCTTGGTTATTTAATGCCATTCTGATCCTCATAAAAGTGGTACAGCCTGCGATTCTCCTCCGTCGAAAAAACACTTCAAAACAATCCAACTGAAGTAAGTCTCCTATATATATGTGAAGTTACTAACTAATAACCTGATATACGTGAGGAAGTGTAAACCACCTGATTTGCTTGGTCCTTTTTGTCCATATACATTTAATATTTATCATTTTGGACGTCTTCCTTCCATTACACGCACATTTATTCATGATATGTGTCGTCCTTCAATTTCTACGAAAGATTTAACATTGATTTACAAATAAAGAATGAGGAAAATATTTTTAGGATGTCTGTGAACAAATTTTATACAAACTGGATTAAGGATCATATGATCCAAATGAAATATCTAGAAAAATCTTTAAACAGACATTTCCTGGCTTCATTTCTTGTTTTATTCAAACCTAATGAACTGGTAAGCATATCACTGCATGCTCTGATAAATGCCAATTAATTGTCCTATTTGTTTGGATGCGTTTATTTTTTTTATTTTTTCTAAAGCGCATTATTTAAAAAAAACTTGCAGAAACCATGTGACTGAAGCATCATTTTTTCTAATAAGATATACATTATTGTCTTTGCACAGAGCGAAAGAAAAACGTTTTCATTGCTTGACGTTTAATTGTTTAAATTATGGAGTGCTCCTTGAGAAGGACACGTAGGAGGCGCCTTAGCAACACAACGATATATATATATATATATATAAGTAGCTTCTTTATGATTTAACCAGAATCATGACAGACGACTTTTAAGACGAGCCAAAAAAAATGAAAATTTTTACCAGTCTACGGTTATTCAAGCACAACCAATGATTCCTGTTCAAAAAGTGCGTTCATCATGAAAACTAGAAGGAGTTTTGTAACAAAGATGAAATATGCGTTAGATACAGTGTGACTAATAAATTAGGTAACAATGTACTGAGTTGAACTCAAATCATAAAAACAATAGACAAGCAAAATTACAGCTTATAAAAGGGGACGAGGTTAAAGACAAAGATTACGTAATCAGATGAGAGAATAAAAACATTCAGTTACCAGGGCAAGGAAAGACTAATGACTGCTTCTTTCTGTACACATAAATCTGGTTTCAAGCGTTTGATAGAAATTGCGTGGTAAACTTGAGGAGAATGGAAATCCTTTGTCTATTGATAATTTTAAAGGATTTCTCGATTTCTGCCTCATGACCTGTGTCCAGGTGATGTCTAGTAGTAGCGCTATTACTAGACATCTCAAAGGAATAAATGCATGAAATATGAGTGTCATCAATCAGATACAGTGAGATGGGAAATAAGATTTTGTATAATAAAAATAAGTAACTTGTTCGAATGCTATAATGTGAATTGAATACATTTTCAGATTGTTTATTATCCTCCTCTGACTTGACTGACTGGTGGTAATAATAACTTCATATCTCTGTCTCAGCTTCATCGACTTCGAGAAGGCCTTCGTCAGCGTCGATCGATGGGTCATTTGGCAACTACTTCGCTACAGCGGGGTGCCACCGACAATTATACATCTCATCCAACACTTGTACGACAATGCTGCATGCCAAGTAATCCACAACAGGAAACTCAAGGAATCCTTCGAAGTGAGGTCGGGAGTGAGACAACTGCCTGCCTATTATCTCCAATGATTTTCCTAATTGCAGTAGATTGGATAATGCAACAGACAACGGACAATAAGGAAACAGACATGAAATGGACTCATACAAATAACTTCGAGGATCTGGACTCCGCCCATGATGATATATGTCTGATTTCTAACAAAGTGAATGATGTGTAAATGAAAAGCAACAAGCTGGCAGAAAAGCATCCACTGAAGATAGGACTTCAGGTGAACATAGATAAAACAGAGATGATGAAGATTCCTGGTCAACATCAACAGCAACAACAACAGACAATAATCAGCCAGAATAAATGGGAGGAACCTAAAAGAAACAACCTCCTTTACCTACCTGAGAAGCGGAACTGACGAGGATATCAAAGCAAGAATCAGAAAAGCAAGACAAGCTTTCAGTACTCCTAAGTCTGTGTGGAGGTCAACAGCACTCAGCATGAAAAATGAGATCCGGATTTCAACTCCAATGTAAAGTCAGTGCTACTATGCGGATCAGAGACTTGGCGAGTCATTAAGAGCATATCAAACAAAACTACAGACCTTCATTAACAGCTGTCTTCGCTCAATACTCAAGATCAAATGGCCAGAAAATATCAGCAACAGGGATCTCTGGGAGCGAACCAATCAGGAACCGATTGTGAATCAAATAGGCAGAAAGAAATGGAGATGGATTGGCCATACGCTGAGGAAACCATCAATGACATCACTAGACAGGCCATCGCTCGAGTGGAACCCGAAAGGGAGGCGGCGAGTTGGTCGTCCAAGGGTGACTTGGAGGAGTCATGCGAGGAGGAGATGAAAGCATGTGGACAGACCTGGAGCGGGGTGAAAAAGTTGTCAGAAACCGAAGGCAATGGAGGTGCTCAGCTGAAGCCCTATTTTCCTCTAGGAACTAAAGGATACATTAATATAATAATAATATCTCTGGTATTTGGATTGAGTGACTTCTGTTACATATGTTGAGTTGAGTACTGACCTGAATAACCAGTCAGGATTCAATAATCAGTCTCTTTCTCTGTCATCACCTCTCTTTATTACTTCTTAGAATTTTCACTTTCTCTCACCCTATTCTGATATTGTGTGTTAATGTATGTAGTGCAATCGCTGGGTATTTTCCAAAATTTCTTATCTTCGCGGGATCAACCATTCTTACCTTGGCTAAATTCTTATGTTCCGGATCCACTAGTTTGGCTTATATAGTTGACTTTACTCACGCATTTTAGGTGTTAATTATTTCACTGTAATCTAACAACCTAACGGAGTATTGCTGTATGTAAAAATTAAATCTACCTAATGAATGCTACTCATTTCTCAGCTATTTTTTATTCACGCTTTAAATTTTTAGAAGCATTGGTTAAAACGACTAAAACCGATCTATTGTGGTCCTACTGTATGACACCAACAAATTCCTGGAGACACGGTGCAGTCAGTGCTAGCTAGCTGCACTCACCCAAACAAATTCACATCGTAAAACGACGCATCAGTGTATCCCCCCAGCACAAAGTGAACAGTTCAATTATCGACTAAACAAGGATAAATATGGCAGAACAATGACATGCAGTCTAGGCGAAAGGTGACTAGTAATCAAAAAGGTTAGGTAAAACATCGAATAAGTAGAATTATAGTGACTAGGTCGATAGGGGGAATTTTCCAAACAATTATTTCATAACATTGGTAGTCTTTCCCTTGTATAATAAAGTTGCTAGCCACAAAGCCATCCTGCTTCCAAACCTTGTCACTTTACAAAGCTTACCATGGGCTAGGAAACTAGGGTGAAGTTTAGACGTTTGTCAAACCAGAACCACAAGCAGGACTGGTGAGCATTTCGGTACTGAATCATCAAGGTACTAATATCTACCTGTGTCAGGGGTGAGTGTTAATTTTTTTTCAACTTATGCAGAAGGTTTCATCGATAGTATTTGTACTAAAGATAACAAAAATGGAGATTGTTTATGCCAATGATGGGTGATACAATAACTTGTGTCTGTATCCATACCACCTGTTGGCTAATTTTCGTTTCCACACGCGTGCACCATCCCCTAACGCATGCATGCAATCATCTACACACATTTATGTGTATAGATTTACGAGATAAATTGTCATTTCTGTTGAATAAATATATATATATATATTTCAGTGAAGAGGTAAATTGACTGAATGATATAATTGTAATTTAAAACTCTCATTGATTTTTATGCAGACTAACGTGTTTTCATCAGTGAACCGACGGAAAAAAGAGTGGATAAATACATATAGAGCTTTATTTCCTATTCTCTATCTAGCTGTTTTCCTGTCTGTGATATATATATATATATATATATATAGACTCCAGACGGGATAAAGGCGATTGAAACAAACTTTCAATTGATGGCGGGCTTTTAAGTTTCAAATCAATATATTTTAAAGTGGTCGCATTATTATTATCTGAATTAAAACAAAAGACATGTTAACGAAATAGTCTGATTGAGTTGAAAGTCTTAACTATGAGACAGAAATTATCAGTAAGTAACCAACGAAGTAATTTTATCATAGAAATCTAATTTGATGGCTTGTTAAAATCCATTGAAGTGGAGTAATGTTCTGCAGAATCATAGACAAATGGAATATTTATCACATATGAATAACAGGGAAGAACATGCTAACTAGCCGTTCATATTGCTAGACTGGTAGTGTCTCCTAGGCGTCTGTGAAGTTTGTAGTCCCGCTAATGTCTTAGATTAAAGATATGTCCTTCCAGCTGCTTATTTCAATAAATTTGGAATCTATAAACAATAAGTGCGTCGGTGGCATAGCGGTAGAATACTCGCCAACGACTAACGTGATCCGAAGTTCAATCCACAGCCTCAGTCGTACTCCTCTACCTTGATTGCCAGTAAGAAGACTTCCAAGTGGAAGATAAGGCTTCAACGGCACATTTCCACTTTGTTCTGTTTCTGCCGTCCTCTTCATCTTGGTCAACGATTGATCGAACTCCCTCATCTCTTCCTCACACAATCTCCTCTATGTCACCTTTACACCGACGACCCGCTCATCGCTTCCCAACAGGATTCCACTCCAGCTTTGGCCTGGCGTGTGATGTAATTATGCGGCCTCCTCAACGTATGCCGATCTATCTCCACTTTCTCCTACATGTTTGTTGAGCGATCGGTTTTTGGTTCGTTTGTTCCCAGTCATGGTTTCTTGTTGCTTATTCTTTCCAGCCAGCTGCCCATTCTATCTTCAGTATGGAGACAGAGAGCGTAGCAGCTGCTGCAACCTGTTGGAATTGCTTCTCTTGGCATGCACTACAAGTTTCTTACCCGTATAGAAGAACCGAATTCACGCTGGTGTTGAAAATTGGAATCTTTTTTTATACTGAGTGAAAGTGGACGATTTCCAAACTGGTTTCAGATATATGAAGGCGTATCTTGCTTTTCCGATTCTCGCTGGCTGGCTTTGACATCTTCGTCTGTTCCGTGTGCCTGTAGTTGAAACTATGCTTCCCAGATAAGTGACCGAGGCAACCACTGTTAAATCTCTCCGTTGATGGGGAGTGGTGCTAGTTACTGATGCTGTTGATTGGTCATCTTTATCATCTCCATCTTCCCTTTGTGCACCGGCAGTTCTGTCCTCGCTGCCTCTTCAGCGAGTTTGTTGGTTTTCGCTTGCAAGTCTTCAAGTTTGTGTGACATTAGACATATATCATCTGCGAAATCCAGATATTCTAGAGTCTTCTTACTGTTCGTTCAGCGTATTCCTGACTCCTCGCCCCAACAGTCTGACGCATAATCCAGTCCACCACAATTTAGAATATCACCCATGGTGATAATAGGCAGCCAGCTTTGTCTTAATCCCGTTTACACTTCAGACGCCTTGCTACGTTTTCCATTGTGAATAACTTGACACGTGGTATTGTCATATAGCCAGCTGTTGAATGAGGTTAAGAAAGACTTGAGTTACGCCGTGGTGTTGGAGTAGTTTCCAAATTACTTACTGATCAACGCTGTCTGCCGAAAGCCTTTTCTAAGTCGATGGAGTTATGTTACAGGTTTGACTGCCATTCTACGCCTTGTTCGATGACAATACGTAGAGTTGAAGTTTTATCGGTACATGATTCTAATTTCCGGAATCAGCTTGTTCTGGGCTAGTGGCGTTCTGTGTACAGTGCACTTTTCATTCTCTCTAGGGTGATGCATCTTAGTATCTTACTTGATGTGCTTGCACAAGTGCATTATTCAAAAGCGTTCTTGCACAGGCCTATGTTGCCCTACTTTAGCAGTTTGACGGGGTAGTCAGCTCTTCTTCAAATCAATAGGCGCCTTTCCTTTCTTTGCGAACTTTTTACAGTAATGGAGTGAGAACATCTGCCGTAATCTATGGGGTCGTCTTGAGTGCCTAGGAAGGGACGCCCTCTGGTCCTGCTGCTTTCTTGAATGGACTTCAGTAGCTTGATCACATTCAGGATTTCTTCTTTCGTTTGAGGAGTGGTGTCCACTGGCAGATAGTCCCATCTGTGCTGTTGATGGTATTTGTGAGCGAGTTGCCAGTGGCGGCCGATGCTTGAGTCGTTTAAAGTGAAAAATCCATTGTTTGATTCGTTTCTCCTCCTTGGTAATCGGACTCCTTTGCGCATCTTTTATCGTTTTCATCATCTGGGTGGTTCTCTTGCCGGATAGAGACTTGGTTATCTGATATAATGTCCTAATATCTCTTTTACATGCGGTCTGGTTGTTCTGCTTCAGTTGCTGGCCAGTGTGTCGTGGAATTTTCTAGCTCTCTTCTTCACTTCTTTATTCAGTGCAGTGTACATTGAATCACCTTCTCCTTCTGTTGTCCATCTTTGCATTGAATCATCTTCTTATTCACTATCCTTCTCTCCTCGATTAGCTTCTAGGTATCCGTTGACATTCATTCCTTGTCTTGTCTCTTCCTTCTTCTTAGAACAGTTGTACACATTTCCTTAAATATTGCTTTCAGAGAGTTCCACAGGTCCCCTCAGTGATGCCACGTAGTGTCTCCAACTATGCTGTTATTTGAACTGTAGTGAACGTAGATATCCTTTTTAGTTTTGTCTTTCAGTTTATGAATATTGAACTTGAATTACAGTAGTCTGTCTCCATTTGTTTTCATGGATTTCAGCTTCACCTCAAAGGTTCCTAGAAGTAAATGATTGTCTGAGCCCACATTTGCTCACACAACCTCGCCTAGTTAACTAGCTCTCTCGTTCGCTAGTGAAGTGTACGCGCAGTGATGAAGACTTCCAGCCTAGGATGGAAATGTGATCCAGTACACCCTGATTCCAATAGTTCCTTTAGTTATATTAGTCCGTGATCAGCCTAACAGTGTATGGTATTGTACAACATCCTTCCACCTGAAACATCACTTAATTCCTTAAAACATTCTTCATTCATTTTCGTCTTAAAGTGCACATCAATGAGTTGGAAGTCGATTGAAAATTTGCACTGAGCTTCAAAGAAGAAGAAGAAGGTTAAGATTAAAATCACTCGAATCTTAAAAACTACATGCACCATGCTGAAATCATTTTCTTATGGAACTATTTTGAAAACCATTTGAAACCTGAAGAAATATTATGTAACTAAAAGTACCATTCAGACTAAATGAAATCATATTTTCAAATTAGAAAAAGATAGTGAGGTTATTAACTATACTATGAAGTAACAAATTAATAATTTTTAATTTTTTTTTAATGGTAAAGCTTTATTTAAGACAGTATGCGAATATACGATACAAAATTTTCAGCGTATTCAGTTCCAAAGTACTTTTTTCTTCACATAGGATTCACATGTAAAGTAATAATCTGAAGTATATCTTCATTTCGTTGAAGAACTGTGAAGCGTTTACTTGGAGCAAGTTAAATCATCGCGGAAGTTTATGTATAGGTCATTTGATATAACTGGACAATTAAAACAATGATAAATCCAGAAGAAATTAAGCATTTTGAAGGGAAGTAATTTCGGTAGCACAATGATTTAAGCAGGCCACCTTTTTTCTCTGTAAAGTGTTGTTTATACAAAAGTATGATTAACATTGATTTCATGGTCGAAAATTCAGTCAATTACTAATCTAGAAACGTTTCTGTGACCTGCTGGAAAACTGTTCGAATGAAAAATGTCTGAATGAAACTAACATAACACAGTATTAGGTTATGCTGAAATACACGTAAAAATCACGGGCAAAGAAAAGTTAAATGTGTGAAAGCGAGGAGAGAAGATAGTTACTCCAGTTGTATATAAAGCTTATTCTCTCTTCAAATTGCATACTTTTTTGTCCATATCTACAGTTTAAGGTGAATTCCGCATTCCTTTACTGAACCTTTGTTAACCTGTTGCTCTCCAGTACAGATTCCACAGTATTACCTGAGGATTAACATGAATATTTTGTAGTTGGCAGTGAATAGCAGTGGATACCAGGGTGCTCATTTCGTCTTATTTGAAACTTGGATATTGTTTCTATTTTCAAGTATTGGGTTTTTAGGGATTTCTGTTTGATTGCATGGAGGATTTCATCATGAGCTCATGTAAGTTAGAGAACAACTGGAACTGGGTACTGGACAGCTGTCTCGTCATAGTTTGGGGCTCTTCATCAGTACGCACCACCACTCCAGTTTGAACCCATGACCTTCTGGTTACAAGGCGAGCTAGCTCGTAAACCATTGAGTCACTGGGACCCACTTCAATGACCAGTCCATGAATTCAAACTTCTGCCAATTCACGACATAGCGCGACCATTTTGCAGTGTCTTCTACGATGAGTTACTGCCTAATCTTTAACCTGCTGTAACTACTGGTCACGGCTTCACAGATAACTGACTACCTGAATAGGGCCAGTTGTTAGTGACCTAGTAAGTAATGTTACTACCAATGAGACTTCATCCGGAATTCTTTTGTTAGCCTTCATTCAACACGACCAATACACATTTTACTCTTAATATTCTAGGCGCATTTTCAATTTGTACTTTTATCCTCATTGACTTTACTCCTTTCAAAAATTTCACTTAAGATATCCAGTAATTGTTACACAGTCCCCTTTTTGTTGCTTTTTATTTCCTCTACACACTTTCTGTCCTAATGATAATGTTAGGATTGCAGTAAATGACTCCGTATACCTGTCAATCGTCTTTATCTGGTTACTGTATTGTTAAACTGTATAAGTATCACGCAACTTTTATATAATATTAGGGTAGAAATCAGTTAAAATGTAAAAATGTACATTAGAGAATTGTCAATCTTTGAAAGCTATTCTACACGAATGCAATATTTGCATGCCCGTAAGTATGAAAACATTTGAACAGAATAATCATTGTTAAAATCTATGTCATAAACAAACTATTTTTATCACTAAGTTTATATCAATTATGAAACAGAATATACAATAAAATTCAAACAAATTGACATTATTTAAATAAATACTTAAGGTTATATATAATAGTAGTTTGCGGATAATTAAAGTTATTGTATATACTGGTAAAATTGTAGCGTGTTTAGAACAGATCAATAAATATCCCAATGACCCTCCCATTTGGGTCACATTCTGGCTGATTTCTTTCTATGTTAGCTAGAAAATTGACCTTTGAACAACCCTATCAGTAAGCTCTCAATTTATTACCCATATATGGGTGATACCTTCATTCTTTGTGATGATAGTTCTGGAAGGGTACAATAATTACTGAATTCAATGAAGTACATTCGGCTATGAAGTTCACATGCGAAGAAGAATCCCGAGACACAGCTGCCTTCCTGGATGTCCTACTTACAAGAAAACCAGATGGTAGCATAAAAAAAATTTCCATAGAAAAAGCATTTGGACAGGACAATACACACAGCTTCCGTCCTCTCAATTACAAAACAAATTTAATGAAGACCCTCAGCAACAGAGTTACAGCTATATGCTCAGAAGAAGGAAATGAAGATGAATTAGGCATTTTATATGATACTTTGATCGAAAATTGCTATCCCAAAATATTTATCAAGAAACACATGACAAAGAAAGCGGAAAGGGACTACTCACTATCTGTAAACAAGAAGCCACTTTGTATACGACAACAATTCAAGGGCGATATACCAAGTGAGATAATTACAAGGAAATTAAGAAAATCAGTTCATAGAACTTTTAATGCTGGCGAACTACACGTCTTATTCTCTACATGACCTATGGTGCTACCTCGACTGAAAGATGAAGTACCTAGACAAGTTGGCCATTTCAAATTTTTACTACCAATTCGACTGCGCTGTGGAGCGAGTTATATTTGCCGTTGCTCTAGGAACTTGATTTTTCGTGCCACGTCGAGAATATCTCCCACTATTGCTGAGTAAAGGTGTAGTGATAACCATTAACAGGTCGATATTAGACCACCTGGTCCAAACCGGCCACAAGACCAGCGAGCGTCTATAATCTACCGGGTGCCTATTAAATTTCCAAAATCATCGAAGCCCCGCAAGCTCCGAATAGTAGAGGCTGTTGAATTCACCTCAAACAACCAGTGGTCTGTGGTCAAAAGAAGCAAGTCCAAACCCTGATACTGTCTTGTGATATTATCTTTCCTAATTTTTCCGACATTTAGCTTATTTTTATGTTGATGCTAATGAACTGTAATCTATTGATATTGTTGATTCGGTGTTATTTAAACATTAATATTGTTCATAACACTAATTCATTCATCCACTATATTGTATATAAAACTGTAGAGCTTGATGATGAAGGGGTTATCGAAAAGAGTACTCTTTGTTCAGTATGCATTCTTTTGAAAAATCCAAATAAGATCAGAGATCGATATCATTTAGAGAGACAATGAAAACCAAGGAGTACTGGTTAGCTGTACAGTCGTAGTCGCGGATTTGCGATTAGTTTTGTTCACATTCTTTTTTGTTTGATTACAGCTTGATTCCACACTGTATTTTTGGTACAAGTATGGAATTTTCAGCATAGATATCGGTAGCCCACATTTTGCAGGCCGACTATAGATATCAGGTGTGCGTCGGTGCGGGCTTGAACCCTGGACCATATGCATGGTCGGCGAGAGTCCTAACCACTGTGCCACCGACGTCATCCTTTTGGACAACATCTTCAGCAGAAGTCTTCACATCAGATGAACTGACTTAAATTCTCCATGAAGGATGGAACTGAGTCTCTTGGCGACCATCTTTTTGACTGTTAGTCGATTCACATCTGGATTGATTATTTTTATTGACTTGAATTTTGAACTTCCTCTTCACTTGATTTAGGTTTTATTAGCTGGTAGATTTCGTCTATATTAATTTGTTTGTTAATTACTGATTTGCTTGAGTACTAGGCTTCCAGGAATTCTCCGACTGCATTTTTTGGCGTTTTTCTACTGTTTAAAATTTCAACAACATCACAATCAAATTGATGTCAATAATTATCTACATGTATTGATATGAAAGAATACATAGATCATATCCTTTCACAGCTAATCTGTGATCTTGGGTACTGATTTGACGGGGGCGCCCACTCCGACCGATATAATGTCTGTTACAGTTCATTTAATTTGTTTTGTAAATGAAATCAATTTTATCTTCTTCTTCTTCTTGTGCCAAATCTCTATATTCGAGGACCCTTGAGCCTTACTCACTCAAAATTCTCCAGTAAATAGAAATAAGAAATTCTTATTGCATGTAGGATTTAATCATGAGCTGACATTATTTTGAGAACCCCTGGAAAACCTGAGACTACTGGATAGCTGTTTCGTCCGATTTTGAGACTCTTTTGATGCTCACTAGCGACGGACCTTATTCACGCAGTTAACCTGTGGTACTAGTGGGAAGCCTTGATTATTAGGTTACAGCAGGTCGTAGTTGAGGCAGTAACTCATCGAAGAAGACATTGAGAAATGGTCGCGCTATGTCGTGAACTGGCAAAAGTTAAAATTCAAGGACCATTGGATTGGGTCTCAGTGACTTATTGGTCTACGAGCTGAGTCGTTTTGCAACCAGAAAATCCTGGGTTCGAACTGAAGTGGTGGATGCGTACTGCTGAAGAGTTTCAAACTAGGACGAAAAAGCTGTCCAGTACTCTTAGGTTTTCCAGTGGCTCTCCAACTGATGTCAGCTCACGATGAAATCCTCGGTGCAATCAAACAGAAATCCTTACAAAACCAATACGTGAATAAAATTTCTAAGTTATGATACAAACGTGTTCACCATTCAGTCACTGTATCGGAATTCGCCAGCTCATAACTTCTAACCAAGTATTATAGAAAAGAATTTGTCCTCACACGCATTTCAGGGAAACCTAATTATCACGACTTGTTCCTGGAGCTTCATAACTTTCAGTCATTAATGAATGAAGAGTAGGGGCTTTGTTAGCGTTAGACTGATTTGAAGATGAATTTCATAAACCAACATAAGTTGTAAATTATTTACCTCTAAGACCTGGATTTAATCCCCTGTAGAAGGGAGGGGTTATTATTGCCTGAAGCTGAGACATTTGTCCAGTTTTCAGTCGTTCTATAAATGATTTCAATTTTCGATTAAATCTGGTCTGGAAACACTCCAAGTGCTACAAATCAAACACTTGAGAATGCTGTTTGTTTGCCCTCAAACTCTTGCAATATAATATTATGTATATATATATATTAAATAAACAGGTGGTTATTTCGTGAAATTATCCCATGGCACGTTGGGTTCTTTCTTATTCAGAAGGGTTTATAAATCGAAAAAAATACATGTGACTTAGTGAAAGGCCTGTAGTTTATTGAAAGGAGAACCTTTTACCAAAAGAAAATTTAAGTTTAAGATACTTACTGAAAGAAAATAGAAGACCATTCAACCAAGAAACTTTTCTGTATCAATGGAATCTTCAAAGTCCATACAATCGTCAATATATTCACGTAAGGCATAAAGAAGTCCGTTATTCAGTAAGACGGGTGTGTAACAAAGTTGATAAAGTCACGTGGAAGTATTTTTAAAGACAGATAAATTGAGTAATAGTTAATAACACGATAGGAATGAGCGTTCGAAATTTGACAAGGTGAAAATTCAAGATAATTGAGCAAAGAATATCCTTTTCGATAAATTCCTCTTCTGGCTCTACAATTATATATATGTTTATATACATCGAATATTCTACAATAGTAGTCAATATCAATATTAGTGTTTTTTCAATGATATCGATTTGTAACGTAAGATCAATGGAATTACAGTTCATTAAAGATGCCTTAATTATAATAATAATAATAAAGATATAATAGCAAATAGAATATCAACTACAATTAGGGAAATTTCCTCAAAATTTGAGAATCATTCAAACCTAGATGGCCTACGTAAGGATAATGTCTGAACTAACCTCTTTTGAACGCACAAATAGGGCTTCTTAATGTGGATTCCAACAGCCAGCCTAAGCAATATTTAGTAATCGAACTCTAAAGGCGAAGTTAAGATTTGTTGGTATGTGGAAAGTAACTCTAAAAACCTGGTTAACATCAATCTTGTTTTCTGTATCCACAAGAGGAGATAGATTTCCTTTGTCGTTAAATTAACCCCTATGCAGCGTTATGTTCGGAAATCCGACGAGATTATTATTATTATATCCTTTAATTCCTAGAGGAGCATAGGGCTTCAGCCACGCGTCTCCATCGCGTTCGGTCCTCTACCAACGTTTTCACCTGGTTCGAAGTTTGTCCACATGCTTGTGTCTCCTCTTCATATCACCTCCTCCAAGTCACCCTTGCACTGACCACCAACTCACCGCTTCCCTTTCGGGTTCCACTTGACGGCTTATCTAGTGATGTCACTTGACGGTTTCCTCAGAGTATGGCCAATCGATCTCCATTTCTTCCTGCTTATTTGTTTCACAATCTGTTCCTGGTTGATTTGCTCTCAGAGATCCTCCCCTATTGCTGATATTTTCTAGACGTCTGATATTGAGTATTGAGCGACGACAACTGTTGATGAAGGCCTAAAGTTTGTTTGAGATGCTCTTTGTGACGCGCCAAGTCTCTGATCCGTATAATAGCAAAGCTAATTTTACGGCTCACTCCACAGGAGCATTTAAGTTGGTGAAAATTGTCATACGATGAGAAACAAGTAGGTTGAATAGCCGTTTTATAAGAACGATGAGGTTTGGAAAATTCTTTATTAAAATGTACAAAACGAATGTATAAGGCTGACAATATTGAAAAGTATTTATGTTAAACAACTGCATTCTCTGGCTCCCTATTGAAGGTCAAATGGTCAGAAACAATTGGCAACATGGAAATCTGGGAAAGAACAATAAATAACCAAGAAGCACATGGATCGGACGTACCCCTTTGAGTAGACTGTTGAGCGATATTGTGCACCTGGCTATCGATCCAGCGGAACCTGAATTGGAATTGACAAGTTAGCTATTGGTCTGATGATGGCATTGTGAAGATTACACTTGGAAGGGATGACAGACCATCGGCAATCTCAGAGCAAGATGAGGAGGATCGCAGAAGACTGAACAAAGTGCAGACGATCTGTTGATATCCTATATTCCACTCTGAACACAAGGGAAGAATGATGATTGCTACTAAAACAGAAGCCAATGAGTAGGAAAGAACTCTAAATGATTATAGAATAAGCAAGTGAAGAAAGGGTTTCTCTCTCTCTCTATATATATATATATGAATCGCCAGCATCTCTGCCACATACAAGTGCAGAAAGTTAAAACCATAAGTACCATTCGACCTCACTTGGTAGGTAACTTGAAAGGACCACTCTTGGTAGGCTTCGTAACCTAAATTCACCAACTGCTCGAGAATCAGACTAGTAACTATCTTGCACTACCCTGTCTATGATCATATCAAATAGTGTTCAGAAATGCGTTTGGAAATAATGACTGTATAATCAGCTATGCTGGAGCAGTTGAATATATAAAAAAACGGAAGAACACTAAACATTTCTATTTAGCCCACCAAACCAAATATCACCTGCTCATCAAACAGTTTGTGTATGGTTCCACTAATGATTTGAAATCCGTCCTAGTGGTCAAATTGTCAACCAGCTCAGAGTGTAACCGGAAGCTCCTAACTTCGATCCGTTGACGTAGTTTTAGGTGCACACTGACGAAGAATCCCAGATTAGGATGAAACAGGTGTACAGTACCTTCCAGGTTTAAAGAATTCTATAACTAAAGTCACTTGCCGATTCAGCTGTAATAATTCACAAATTGGTAGAAGCTAGAACTCATGAGCCACCAAATTGGATCCCAAAGGCTGGATGGCATACGAGCTTGCCTTCCAACCGGGAGGTCCTGGGTTCGACCCTTAGCTGTTGGGGCGTACTGCCGGTGATTCGCAAACTAGGATGAAACAGCTGTCTTGCAGTACTCCCTGGTTTTCAGTGGTTCTCTAACTTATATCAATCCGTGATCAACTCGTATAAACAAAACTAATCTTTAGAAACCAACTAGAGAAAATTCAAACTTAAAGTTTTAAATGGTTCAATGACTCCTGTTGAAGTTATAAAATAAAACGATACGCATTAAACCAAACAAACTCTCTATCTACATTCACACAAGAGAATGAAATGAATATCGCTCGCAGACAGTTTGAGGTAGATGAACTGCCAGAAAATCTTAGAACGCTTTTTATGGAATATGTTTCTCAAGTTAGTGAACGCAGAACACAGAAGAAGCAGATTGGATTTATGAAACGACTTTGAAGGAAGCCAGAGTAAACTAGAAAACAGACCTTTGAACAAGCTCATCGGAAAGTTCTAAATTAATGCTGCTATATTGATGACACCTTCCTTTGTGATAATGGTTCTGATAGCAGTACAATAATTACTGAATTCAATGAAGTACATTCGGCTATGAAATTCACATGCGAAGAAGAATCCCGAGACACAGCTGCCTTCCTGGATGTCCTACTTACAAGAAAACCAGATGGTGGCATAAAAAGAAATTTCCATAGAAAAAGCATTTGGACAGGACAATATACACATTCTCACAGCTTCGATCCTATCAAGTACAAAAGAAATTTAGTGAAGACTCTCAGCCACAGAGTTAGCGCTATACGCTCAGAAGAAGGAAATGAAGATGAATTAAGCATTGTATATGATACTATAATCGAAAATAACTATCCAAAAAAATTTATCAAAAAACACATGACAAAGAAAGCGGAAAAGGACTACTCAATATATGTAAACAAGAAGCCTCTTTGTACATACGACTGCGATTCAAGGGGGTTATATCAAGAGTGATCATTATGAAAAAAATAAGAAAATCAGTTCAGAGGACTTTTAATGCTGGCGAACCGCGCATATTATTCTCTACTTGATCGATGGTGCTACCTCGACTGAAAGATGAAGTACCTAGACTAGCTGGCCATTTCAAATTGTATCTATCAATTCAACTGAGCTTGTGGGCTGAGTTATATTGACCGTTGCTTTAGGAACTTGATTTTTCGTGCTCGCTCGAGAACATATCTCCCTATGGCTAATTAAAGGTGTAGCTGAAACCATTAACAATTCGATATTGGACCATCTGGTCCAAACCGACCACAAAGCGAGCCAGCCTGGGAGAATCCTTCTCTATAATCTACCAGGTGCTCCGAAAAGTAGAGGCTGTTGGAATTCACCTCAAACAACCAGTGGTCTGTGTTCAAAAGAAGCAAGTCCAAACCCTAATACTGTCTTGTAATATTATCTTTCCTAATTTTTCTGACATTTAGCTTATTTTTATGGTGATACTAATGAACTGTAATCTAATGATAATGTTGATTCGATGTTATTTAAACATTAATATTGTTCATAACACTAATTCA
The DNA here is from genome assembly GCA_944472135.2 of Trichobilharzia regenti. Classification (NCBI taxonomy): domain Eukaryota; kingdom Metazoa; phylum Platyhelminthes; class Trematoda; order Strigeidida; family Schistosomatidae; genus Trichobilharzia; species Trichobilharzia regenti. The sequence continues at coordinate 101,670,162 of OX235264.1, forward strand.
TTCATTCACTATAATGTATATATAACTGTAGAGTTTTATGATGAAGGGGTTATCGAAAAAAAAGTACTCTTTGTTCAGTATGCATTCTTTTGAAAATTTTACTGGGCCTTTTTAATCAGTTAAAATAGATGAGTTTGGAAAAATACACCGATGTTTTGTTTTAACATGATCTAACATGATCTGCGTTTGTGCTTTTGTTCTGTTTTGCTTCAGTAATCTGATTAACAGATGACTAAAAATCTTGAAAAAGTAAACGAGATGAACGACTTATAAGTCGACAAATAAAATAATATATATATATATATATACAAATTTAGATTTGCATAATTAAAGTATATGATATCAATATTTGTAATCAGAGTTGTGTTTCCTGTCGTTGGTCAGGCCATATGAAAACTGTTTCTAACCGTATAACAAAAGTAATAAATATGTAAATTTCACAGTAACCTGATTGACAAAATAAACACGGACAGAACTTATACATGATTATATGCAGGCATATTTGCTTCTCGTCAACAGAAATATTTTACTTTTATTTGTTTTCACATTTTGATTTCCAAATGACACATTTTGTTATTTCCCTTTAACATTATTATTAATAATAAACATAATAATTTGATCAAGTGGAAATCAGGAAAACAAAATTCTTCAAAAAACATAAATAACAACATTGAACGGTATGAAAATATGTTTATTTACATATTAGAAATGTTGAAGAGTATACACACTGTCGGTTCACACTGACAAAAATCTAACCATAAGTAAAATTATTTTAATATATATGTGTAAAACGTGAACAGTATGGCAGTAAGTAATTCCATATTAGTTTGTTTATTAGATGTATCACACAGTCAGTGAAAGACTATTGTTGACAAAGTTTCTAACACAATTTATTTATTGCTTATAATCATATCAGTTATAATCACACGATTTCGAAACTTGAGTTATATCGTTTTCTTCATTCTCTCCTATTTGTCGTCGCCGGAGTAGTAGAATTTTCCAGATGTCTTGGGGATAGATGTTGAATCATTCCTATTGTATGTGATTGCAGTTGTCTCAATAAACAAAAATTACGTTATCAATCTCTCTTTCCACCTCGTGGCATTAGATTATAAGGCCGTCATCTTATCCCATCCTATCGTTTGGTTCGTTGTGTGCAATTGTAAGTGGTGAGTGCCGTAGCTGAACTATTCTCTAGATCTCTTATCTTATTCGAGTCAACTAATCTAGATTTTACCGCCAGATTTTTATGCTCGGCTAGTCTGACTGCACCTGTTCTACTATTTTGACCTATTTATATGACCTAACAATCATTGCAGGCAGGGTATTAGATAAACTAAATTGTTTTGATTTAAAGGCTCTACAGGAGTGATCATTTAACCAACAAAGCTTGTTTTTAATTGAGTTTGTGGGTGGTTTGAATGCCAGCCACCTTTATTTCTACCACCATGGTTAGGAATTCTACATAAGGTTTCCGAGGTTCCTTCTCTGTATGGAATTACTACTGATGATTAAGATTGTTGGTGTTGTCATTATCCTGTGCATGTTTGACACGCATGCTGTCATTATTGTTACTACTGTTATCGTCACTATTATTATTATTACTATCATTATTTATTTCCCTACATGCTTTCTGACTAATTTATCAGGGTAATTATTAAGTTGCAAAGCTTCTTTTATATGTCTCACAGTTTTAAAATCTAATGTCACAGAGTGAAGAGAGAGATCGATAACGAAAACTTTGTTTATTGAATCGACTATAAATACACGTAGCATGAATGATTCAACAATTGTCCACGAGGACATCTGGAAAATTCTAATCCCCGTACGACAACAAATAGGAGAGAATAGAGAAAACTATGAAACTCAAGTTTCGACGTTGTGTGATTATAATTAATAAAATGTTTATGAACAGCAATACATTTGGTTTGAAACTGTGTCATCCAGTAAATAATACTGTTTCACTGTGTGATACATCTAATAAACAAACTTGTGTGAAATAAATTCCTTTTGATTTATGATTGCAGAAGGGAGATGTCAAATTAAGACACACTGAAATTAAGTTTAGTGAACACATCAACCATTTTTGCCAATACTAATAATATTATGAAATGGAGGGTTACTGTGTTTTTATGGCATTTAAGGAAGCTGTCTTTTTGGATACCTTCATGTTCCCAGTGAAACATAGGCCACTTCAGACTAGAGTCTTGAAGTTTCTGTAGCAGTGGTAATTTTTTTGCTGGATTGGACTGCTAGGCTCATGCCACAAACCTTCGCTCTTTATCAGTCCTAGTTTTGGCCTAGTGAGGTAAAGAAATGCACCTGTGACCGGAAATCGAGCTCCGGACTACATGAAGCCTGGTTGGTGAGCATTCTACCTCTGTGCCACCGACGCACTGAAAGGCGACTGTAAGTGTCCATAAATACATAAGCTTTACATCGAGTGGTTCAGATGATAAGGTTTGGCCTCATTAACCTAGATGTTATACTGCAATTGTTTCATCTAAAACCTGCCTGAATTGCTGGGCTATCTACCTATCCTTTCCACCGAAATGCATCATATTTGCTGTATATCACACTGCTTTAATAATACAATTGTGTTCGAGGAACACGTTGTTTACGAAGACACATTTTCAAAAAAACGTTTCAAGCTGTTGCTACAAAATGAAGTCAGTTGATGAATGATGACTATCAGTGGAATCCAGGATGCTCACATTTCGTCCTATTTGAGACCCATCAGCTACTGGATGTACCTGCATTCCCCAGTAAGTGATGCTGTTCCCACCTAAGCTCAAACCCACTGCCTGTAATTTCAAACTCCAAGGCGTTATCCACTCACTGGGAATTCAAGTGCATCCAGATGATGAGCAGTCCCATATAGCATGAAATGTGCTTTTTATATTCAACTGTTAGTCAGCATCTATCAATTGACCCGAAGTTACATGAACAGACATCGTCGAAGCATCTGCACAAAGAGTCGAAATGTCAACCTGAGACTGAGTACTTTGGTCCAATCAACTGATGGGAAGGAAACATCTAAACGGAATTGAATATTTCTACAAATTTTCTTATGGAATTGAAGAAGGAACGTTGTAGATCAATAATCCCTTGGCTCATATATAATCGCTTATTATATTCTACATAGGGAATAAACATCTTGTTACAAAAACTCTTCTATAGTTGGTCTGTAAAGATTAGCTTTGTTTTTACGACTTGATCACGGATTGATATCAGTTAGAGAACCATTGAAAACCAGGGAATACTGAACAGCCAGCTGTTCCATCCTAGTATGGGAATCATCGGCATTACACATACACTGGAGGTCTAACCCGGGACCTTCCGGTTAGAACTCAAGCTGGCTTGTATATCATTGGGCCACTGAGACCTGATTCAGTAGCCAACCGATGAACTCTAACTTTTACCAATTCGTGTTTTAACGTGCCCACCAACCAGTGCCACCAGTGGGACATCCAATCATCCGAGCTTACCCTGTAACCCGAAGGTCCTGGGTTCGAACACCAGTGAATGCGTAATGCCGATGATTCTCAAACTAAGATGAAAAAGTTATCCAGTACTCCTTTGTTTTCAATGATTCTCTAACTGTGATACCAGTCCATGATCAAATCGGAAAAATATAACATACTTATATTGTGTATAAAAACAGTCTTCAGAATAAAGCTGTTATTATTAAAGATATATATTAAATGTATTGAGTGATTTTAATGCACTATGGGATGTTAAATGGATTACAAAAATGAATATTTTAAACACAAAACCTATCGAAAAAAGGAGTGTATATGAAGAAATCCACTGAGATTCAAGAAGTACTGGACAGCTGTTCGGTCTAAGTTTGCTACTGTTTGGCAGTGTTCACTTCTCACCCCTCTAGGGATCGAACTAGGGAATTTATGGTTACTGTTACGACTAAAACCGATTCTTTATTGTCTAACAGCAATAAAATGATCTCTGCATCTTACCGTGTTGGTGATATAACTTCCTTGAGAGGCACAACATCACAAACCACTTCAAAGAAAGAAAAAAGATGACTTTTCGTGACTGGAATCTGTATGATTCTCAACAATGGCATTGGGCATTTACGCAGAAAAGTTAAGTTTCTGTGTACAAAACAAGCACTTCGAATCAAATAGAATATCACCAACCAGGTAGGATCAAAACTCTGTCCTCAAGAAGAACATCAGAATGACCTTAACTCAGTCAGACAAAATCACGTCGTTCGACAGTAGATCATCAATTTCATCACACTACTACAAAGAGAAATATTGAATTATAGATTAAGGAGTGATGAAGTTAATAATGAGGATCAATTGAACATATGATATGCACATCTCCAAATAATGATGTATAGTCATTGAGTAAAGTAAAGCACAACTAAAATTTCAGCTTAAATGTCCAGGTAAGTATGTGTATATTGTCATTAGAAAGTCCAGAAGGGCCTTTTCAAACAAATTTTCCGTTGAGGTTACACAGCTAAATCGCCAACCATTTAATCATTTGGTGAACCACAGTGGTGACTTCCAAACTTGGACCAAACATCTGTCTTGTACGCTTCGATTCGCGGTGGTCCTCCCAGACAGGACAATTAGTGATGAAACTAGGAATCAATGAGATACCTGGGAATTGACACTTGAAAAGCATCAGAAACTAAAAATTAATTCACTTCTTAAGTAATTTTATGTTAAGAGACATGCATTTGTTAAAATTTCCTTAAGGCCCGTTTTCCTGTTTATCTCACGAAACTGTCTGCTTGGAAATGTATGAAAATTGAGCTTTATTCTGTTTCTTAGTCATGAAAATGTTAAGAGCATGTTCAACCTTTCTATGGTGTTTGCTACTCACAAGAAATTGTCAGTAGTATATGTGATTCTTGGATAAAATATAGACGGATTGAGTTCCAAAGAGGAATAAATATCCTGGTAAAACAATTCTGTTACCAAATTCTACCGTAATGCTGCTAATAGCAACACATCAGACACTTTATCAAGCAAAGTATGCGATGAGGAGGGCTTGCCATCTTAATCTCCAATGCCATTGAGTCTCCATCTATTCCCAACCTAATGGTACTGAACTTCTTCACTGCTGTCTATCTGTTAGTTGGACAATCGAAATTTGCCAACAGTCCTCCAACCAAAAACTTCCATGTATCATTTTCACCATGAACTTTTTGACGTCAACCAACTCAAAAACCGCTCTAAAATCCTACTGGAAGCTAAGGATATCTCGAAATGCGAAAGCTTTAGACCACAGGACCTTGATCTTGTCCCAGGCAACGGCAGAAAATATAAAGGCAAAATCACAGAGGTGGTTGAATCGTTTCACAAAGATCTTCATTTTTCGTCTTCTCAACTTAATGCCTCATTCCACCATTCAAAATCCTTGCTAAAGACGGTGCCGACATATGCTGCTTAAAAAATTCTTGTCATCAACACACGCCAAACTAATTTTGTATCATCGATAGCTTAGGATTAAAGAGGGAGAGTTAAAGGGCTGTTGACCACCTCAAATTATGTTCATAATGGTTAGTGATAAAAATACGGAATTTATAAAGCTGCACATTAGTTATCTGACTAAAAAGAGTCCTTGTCGGTTGTAAATTGTCTCAGGTATTTGAAGGTTTAGCGTTGCTCAGGAACAGGTAAGTTATTCGCCTACACTGTAATCTTATCGGTAGTCCATTCGAGTGTTATAACAGAAATAGTCCTTTTAACATGCTTACTTCATACAGTAGTGTTTGCAGGCAGTATTCAGTTCATTTTATTCTTGTCAATCAACTTAAGACTATCTTCGACACAGCAAATACACGATAAGGTAGATACATTCAGTAACCACAGTAACAAATTTCTGTGCCTCCTTAGAATCATCACTCAAATTATCAAAATTAAATGAGGATGTACAACAAGGAATACGTCAATGTATAATATCTATACTCAAACAGAAAAGACCTAATTCCCATCTTAGCACTGAAGAGCAAAATGCATTGAAGAAACTGAAGATTAGAAAAGATATAGTTATTCCACCGGGTGATAAAGGAAGAACAACAGTAATGCTGGACACAGAAGACTACATGAAGAAAGCAGATGATTTACTCAAAGATAATAATGTATATCAACAGTTGACAAAAGCCCTATACAAACATTCGATAACAAAATCAGAACAACGTTAAATAAACTAACGAAATCCAGACAAATTACAAAGCAAGATCAATGGCGAATGAAATCTAACGGACCTATTTTACCTCGATGCTATAGTAGACCAAAACTATAAAAACCAAACAATCACCTACGACCAATCGTTTCGCTCATAGGAACACCAAAATATAATCTATCTAAAGAACTTTTCAGGAAATTAAATTACCTAACAGAGACATGCGACCGTTCTATGAATTCGTCAACCCAATTTTTAGAGAAAATCAGAAACATTCAAGTAGAAGGCAATGAAATAATGGTGTCCTTTGATGTCACAGCATTATATACTTCAATTAGTCCAAAACTAGCAACAGAAACTATGCAACAATTAATCTATAGTGTTGAAATCATAAAGAAGTAATGTTCAACTTGGATAGAACTCAGAGAATTATGCCTTAAAACATACTTCCAATTCAATACTCAAATATATGAACAGATAAAAGGAACACCAATGGGATCATCGCCCATATCAGGATTAATAGCTGAAGCCATCATGCAAAGATTAGAAGGAATAGCTCTACCTATAATTAAACCGAAAATCTGAGTATGTAACGTTGATGCGACATTTGTAATAATTATAAGAAATGGTTTAAAATATACAGATAAGTTAATAAAGATAATAATTCACAAGAGAAGAAAAATTACATAACAAAATCCTATTTTTGGCTGTCTTAATCAGGAGAACCAACTCAGGATCAATATCAATGCACACAGATCAAATACTCAACTATACCAGCAATAACCCAGTTGCTCACAAAAAAAACTGTGTGCGGACATTGTTCAAAAGAATTCATACACACTGCGGTACTCCAACGTTGAAAAGAATGGAAGACAAATACCTAATAACGGTCTTCGAAAAGAATAGTTATCCACGAAATTTCATCAAAAAGTGTTTGAAATTGAATCACAATACACCAACAAGGAACCATCATCAAAGAACACAAGGAAATTCATCCTACCATTTACAAAAATATATCTGAAATAACAACTAGAATATTGAAACCGTTTGAAATAGATGTGACATACAAGCCAGTCAGCACAATCACTTCACTCGATATTATGCAAACCAAGAGACCCATTCAACAGAAAAAGGAGATAACATTCATACCATTTACAAAATAAATTGTGTAAATTGCAATAAACGTTACATAGGTCGAAGTGGGTTTCCCCTAAGAGCACAAAATAACTGTAAAAGGACATGATATATATCCTTTATTATCAATGCATTGCATAATTATGGAAACTAATTTGATTGAAATAATGTCTAAATTGTAAACAGAGGAAACACCAATAGTACCAGGTAATTCTTAGAAGTTTGGTACTCAAACCAATATACAATTAACAAACACGTTAATATAGACCAAATATACTAACTAATAGAAACTAAACCATGTTGTCAGAAAGTTTTGAATCCTAGTCAATAGAAAATGATTTTTTATTTATTTTATTTTTTTATTTTTTTTTGATTTACAGCTTGATTCCACACTGTATTTTCAGTACAAGTATGGAATTTTCAGCATGGATATCGGTAGCCCAAATTTTGCAGGCCAACCATAGATATCAGGTGTGCGTCGGTGCGGGCTCGAATCCCGGACCACGTGCATGGTCGGCGAGAGTCCTAACCACTGTGCCACCGACGCACACATATGTAGAGAACAGCTTCAATCATTTCACTTTATGCTAGAAATTGCGTTGAAGATGTTGTCCAGCAGGAGGACGACGAAAGCTCCGCAACTAAACCAACCAGCTTAGAGAACACTATTAATTGTAAAGTTATTTTAACATTGAATATTGTTCGTGAATGACTTTAGACTTAAAGGGGACTATCTAGAGAGCCTAAAAACATAACAAGTATTTGAATAAATATCCAAGTTAATGAGATGATAGTGTGACAGTAAATTACAAAAAATACAGTGATGAGTTATATTAGTTAAATAGTTAGTTGGATATACAGTTAAAGTCCACGGCTACAAATTATCAATATAATCGACAGAAGCGTCCACTGCTGGAGTTGTGTCCCCTGGTAGAAGCTGTGTTCCGGTTGTAGAATAGCTTTTAGATAAGGATAAGAGATTCCTGCAAAAATCCAAAGTATACAACACGGTTATGAATGAGGCAAGTAAATCAAAATCCAACGAAAGACTGAACACTCATACTGTTTCTTACTCCACAGACTTCCTTCACACTAACCACTGTTTGTTGAAAGGTAGTCTTCTTGTTCAAGAATTATGTCGACTGTTTTTAATTCCGACACCTACTAGTATTCTGATATTCAATAGCTGGAGGCCACGAGCACAAAGACATGCAGCCAGTGTCCCTGCCTATCGCAGCACTCATCAACAAAGCGTGTGTCTGCCACCTAGAAGCGACTGATTTTTCGCCAGAGACAACCCATGGTTATTTATCCCCGAACCTTCGGCTTTCAGCATTAGTGTGTAGTGGTTCTTTGTCTTAGAGAATTCTGTGACTTACTACTACATAACAGTCGGAAGGGTAATGTTAACAGTAGAGACGCTGATTCAGTGATAAATTATTTCGCCAACCACCTATCTGGTCTCGGTTCGATTCCTAGCGGACACGTAGTTGAACACCACACAGCTCTCAGCAAGTTCGATAAAGAGATAAGGTCAGGTGTGAGTTTAGCAACCCCTCCCTGTAAAAAAGCCCCCCTTAAAGAATAATTCAGACGACCAATGGTTCCACTTAGGAATTAAAGCCGCGATAAAATCGTCTGCTGAGACTCCAGATATTCTGCAGTAATACTGACATAACACAACAATTAGGCATTGAACTAAGCAATCAAACTATCTGAAAAGTAATAAATCGAGGCGGTAATTAAACCTTAGAAACACGTCAGAATGTATAAATGCTTTTAAAAATTGCTGCGAAATTTCAGCCTTTAAAAGTTCTCAACGTACACTAGCATAACGTATCTGTGTTTGTTTTTTATAAAACTCTTGTCATTCTGTTATAAGGACGAGCAATTAATGTTGACCTTTCCGTGTTTACCTCAAATAATCAACCGAAAATGGGTCATGAATACGCCTTTAGGCAATTAACTATTATTTAGTCTAACGTCAAACATTCATCAAGAGGAAATATGAGAAATGTCTTTTTACACAGATAAATTTTATTTTATATTGGAAAATCGAAAATATCACAAATAAAGTTTGCAAACATTTTTATTAATTACACAAAACATTGAATCGTTTGTGTTTCTTTTGAGCTGGTTTTCATTTTTGGCAGGAAACAAGAAGACTATCATTGCTTAATCGTAAACTAGTTGGTAAAAGATAAGAGAAATACGATCAGAGGTATTAATATTCAATTATATTATCGTCTATTTACACAATTTTTACTTGGAAACAGTTGTATTGCCTAGCCATTTTCTGTTGTTCAGCATGAGTTGCAGAGCGTTCTGAGTATTAGGCTTAGTCCTCTGAAATCACAGCTAGTTTGAAGATCTTAGCAGTCTGAATATTTGACAATAATATTTTGGATTGTATATGTCCCGTCACTTTTGAAAAGACCATACTTTTCACAGTGCCTTCCTTGTGCATTTTAAGTAGTATTCGGTGTCACCAGATGGTCGAATTAAAGCCCAAAGTGACTTCATCTCAATGCTGCTCAAGGAAGTGGAGGCGCAGCCTACTGGACACAAAAGTAAGAAGAGGACCAGACGTTGATTCAGACCACTACCTCATACAAGGGACAATCCAAATCAAATTAAAAGCTTTCAGGGAAACAGGAGCTGCAGATAGACTACAAACCTATTTCAGTACTTAAAACCTGATGGATCTGGATACAAAGGATATCTTCGCTACAAGTATAAGGAAAAAGGGGAGACACAAATCAAGTCTAGCGAATACGTCAGCGTCAAATAGCACTGGGACAACCTGAATGTGGTGTGGAGTCAAACCTGCCTTCGCTCAATACTAAAGATCAGATGGCCGGTCATAGAAGATCAGCAACATGGATCTCTGGCAATGAAGGAACCAACCAAGAACCGATTGTGAAACAAATAGGCGGGGAGAAATGGAGATGGATTGGCTGGCCATACACTGAGGAAACCATCGGGTGACATCACTATAGAAACCATTGTTCGAGTGGAACCCGAAAGGGAAGTGGCGAGTTAGTCGTCCAAGTGTGAATTGGAGAAGGTAATGTGAAGAGGAGATGAAAGCATGTAGTCAGACTTTGAGCAGGGTGAAAACTGGCAGATAACTGAATGCATTGGGGACGTGCATGTGAAGGCCAATGTTCCTCTAGGAATTAAAAGAAATAATAATAATTCGGAATTATCCTAAACTCCTGTTCAGTGGCAGTGTGGGTCAGTGGTTCGATTCCAGGCCGACGAACTCCTAAACATGGCCTTGTTCGACCTGTAAGACAGTGAAGATTTTTCAGTGAATTAGCAAACCCACTCACTGTAACTCAAAAGTTTCAAATCGTTTGTTTCACGCGTAACGCAAGAGGATGAGAGAAAGAAATAAGTATAAAACGTGGGCACCGTGTTAGAGCATAGCTCCGTTATAGATAAGATTTTATTTTGATACATCACACAGTGTTACACAGTAAGTAATATCTTCTGGGGATATTTTGACGACAAACTGGTACTCATAATCATATCAAGCTACTCACACAACATTTTCCTTCATTTATATACGCGAGTGGAATTGATTAGATTGAGAGAACGTAGCCTCATTGAAATAATTCTCTTGATTCATTTGGTGTAGCACTGTAAACATCATTTAATATAACAGGAAAAATGAATATCATCTAGCTTGTGATAAGCTTAACATCTAATATTCAGACTATTTTAGGTAGCTTTCAGTCTGCAGACAGTTATTGATGTGCTGTGTGTTTAAGACCGATAGCGTCGCAGCTGATGCAGAGTTGTCATACGTTATTGTCACATTGTCTTTGTGCTAATTTGGAAACTACATCAACGATATGGGGTTCTCGAAATCTCTGTCAGCATAATTCACTGGCTATGTGACATTTCCATCTATCAGGTGATCCACGAAAGAAAACTCATATAAGCATTTGAAGTGAAGACTGGAGAAAGACAAGGCTACCCCCTATTGTCCTACCAATGATATTTCTATTTCTCGTGACGTGGATCACGCAATGGACTGTGAGTCGGGAGTGAATAATCCATGTCTAATGTCTCACAAACTCAAAGGTTTACAGGTGGAAACAAACAAGTTGACAGAAGAAGCAGCAAAAAGACTCAACATAACGAAGACGGAAGTGATGGAAATAACCAATCGAAACCAGCAAAAATAAGCACTAATGACTATCGATGGGAGAAATTTGAAAGATGCCATTCCCTTCACCTATCAAGGAGGAATGGTTTCAGCTACCGGCTACAGTACAGATTAGGATGCCAAAACTAGAGTTGGAATGCAAGAAAAGCCTCCACCACTCTGAAATCAAGTATTGGCCTTGTAGAGATTTTGTATGTTTGCATGTAAGATTTCGTCATGACCTCATGCTCACTAGCGACTGGCTCTATTCAAACAGTTAACCTGTGGTTCTACTGGAAAGCCGCGATCAGTAGGCTACAGCAGGTTAAAGATGAGTTAGTAACTCATCGAAGAAGACGTTGAGAAGTGGCTGCGGTATGTCGTGAATTGACAGAAGTTAGAATTCATGGACTGGCCATTAGATTAGGTCTCAGTGGCTCAATGGTCTACGCGGTCACCTTGTGACCAGATGGTTCTGGGCTCGAACCCGGTGGATGCGTACTGATGAAGAGTGCCAAACTGGGACAAGACAGCTGGCTGTCCATTACTCCCAGGTTTTCCAGTGGTTCTCTAACTGATGCCAGCTCATGATGAAATCCTCCATGCACTTTGAAATCAATTTAGAAATTGTCTAAACTTAGTCAGCATGAACAACAGTTTCCGGATTTCGAACACCAGTGTTAAGTAGGTTCTTCTATACCCGTCAGAAACTTGCACTACGCGTCACGGAAAGCATTTTCAGCATACTACAGCAGACTTATAAAAACAGCTGCCTTCATCAGCTTCATGTTGAAGTTCAGTTGACCAGAAAGAATTAGAAACAACCGAGAACTTATTGCCCAACAAAAATTCCGAAGATAATGGAGATGGACCGGATATATTCTAAGGAGACCGTCGATTGACATCTCGTTACTCTGTCGCTTGAGTGGGACCTGAATGGGAAACGATAAGCTGGGCGTTGATTCATGGGTGATATGAATGGTATAGTTCGAGGAGGAGATTAGAGACTGTGGGCAATCGTAAGGACAGTAGAAAATAGGACGAAGCGAAGAGGTGTTACTGAAACTCTGTTCCACTTGGAACCCAAAGGAACAATAAAATTGATTGTCTGTCCGGGCCTTTTCCAATCACACTGAAATACAAATACAGTGGAGTAGGTTGTTAGTTGATAGTAAGGCTATCTGGGATATTCCTAGGTTAGCAGACTACTAGATCAGCTGGTGAAGAAAGGGCGGACTATTGATTCGAGGGCGGCTAGTTTAAATCCTGTTATTATCCAGATCTTCATTTCACCTCCAATTGTTTTCCGTCCTACTAACATATCAGTGTTTCAGGCCGAAATAAACGAAACAAAATGCTCATTAATGAAGTATGAAAACACTATTAAAAACAGATAGTCCCCTTCATTTACTATCTAAATAAAAAGGGAATTTACAACAAAACTTTTAAGGACATCATGATGAACCTTGCGACTATAAAACATTGAGTTTGACCTGAATTTATCATTGAAAGAAGAACATGTATTGTATGAATGTGCTCAGCATCCGCTCTAGTAATAATTATTTATTAATTTTTTTTTAAATCTTCACTCATGAAATTTTTAATAATTTCCTAACTTTGTCAATGTAAAGTTTGTAACATTATTATTTATTATATTTCCCTTGATTCCCGGTGGGATATAAGGCTGCAGTCGTTTCTTAGCTGCCTTCATGATTGCTTGTAAGCTTTCATTACCTCTTCACATGGACTCATCACGCCGAAATAGTCGTTTCCCATTGAGGCTTGACTCCATGGCCTGGTGATCTCTCAGCATATGCTCAACCCATCTTCATTTCCTGCTGCAAAGATTTTGGGCAAGGCGTTTGTGATTAGCTATCTCAACTTACTAAATTCCATATTTCTTATGCTTTCTGACTGGCTGTCTGATTTTTGCTACACAGCATATGCAGCTATTAGTAGACGTCTGCAGTCATCTCGAATTGCTTGTGGTGGGAGATGTGTCGAGGGTCTGGACTATGTTGAAGCGCTGACTTCACATCCGTGTTGAAAATTTAGGCAGACTGATGTGGATCTTTTCACTAATTTCAGCCAAATGAATATCTGTCTTGCTTCACTATTTCGATCCTGAAGGGCTTTTAAAGAATTTTAATGCAAGTTCATTAATTTCCTTCGCTGGAAATAATTTCATTGAAATATGAATCAATTCACGGTACTTCGTGTGTTTTTCCACTCTAGAACAGCGTCAAGCGTAATCCTCAAAGAGTACTGGTGAATACTATGATCTTACGATTGAATAATGCAGGTCTGAAACACACATAGTTCTTCATAAAGCTGAAAAAAACATTTTATTTGGTTAATGGGTTTTATCATGCGCTAACACCGGTTACAGAACCATTGGAAAACCTGCAGGGAGTACTGGAAAGCTGTTAAATCCTAGTTTGGAACACCTAAGCAATAAGCGCCCACAAATAGCGTTCGAACCTATGACCTTCTCGTTACACGGCGAGCTTGTAGACCATTGAGCCTCTGCGAACTGGTTCATCTTATCCCATCCTATTGTATGGTTGTGTGTAATCGTATCCAGTGAGTACTGCAGCTGAACTAATCTCTAGATTTCTTATTTTATTCCGGTCAAACAATCTAGATTTTGCTACTCGGTTTTTATGCCCAGCTAACCTGACTGCCCCTGTTCTACTAGTTTTTCCTATGTATTTGACCTGACAATCACTCCAGTAAGGTACTAGATAAACTAAATTGTTTTGTTTTAAAGGCTCCATAGGATTGTTCCCCTAACTGACAATCCTTGTTTCTAATTGAGTTTGTGGATTTAAATACCAGCCACATTTATTCCTGCCAGCATTGTTAAGAATTCTGCGTGAGGTCTCTGAGGCCCCTTCCTTGTATGCAATTACTACTGATGATTTAGATTCGTGAATGTTGGTGTTGTCACTAACTGGCGCTTGTTCGGCATGCATACAGCCAGAAAGCATAAGAAACAAAGAATTTAGTCAGCTGATGTAGCTAACCACAAACACGTTGCCCAAAATACACGCAGAGGGAAATGAAGATGGATAGTAATATTAATGACGACATGCATGTCAAACATGCACAAGATAATGACAACACCAATAATAAGGAAGCTAAATTATCAGTAATAATTCTATACAAAAAAGGGACTTCGTAAACTTCATGCAGAATTCTTAACAAGGTAGGAATAAAAGTGGCTGACATTCAAATCCACCACAGACTCAACTAGAAACAGCTTTGTCGGTTAAATGATCTTTCCTGTGGAACCTTTAAAACAAAACAATTTAGTTTATCTAGTACCTTACTGGAGTGATTGTCAGGTCAAATACATAGGTCAAATTAGCAGAACAGGGGCAGTCAGACTAGCTGGGCATAAAAACCGAGTAGCAAAATCTAGATTGTTTGACCGGAATAAGATAAGAAATATAGAGAATAGTTCAGCCATAGCATTACATGCAATCACACACAACCATACAATAGGATGGATGCGGTAAGATGACAGTTTTAAAATCTAATGTCAAAGGGTATAGGGAGGGATTGATAAGAGAAGTATTGTTTATCAAATCAACTGAGAGAGAATACGTGTAATAGGAATGATTCAATACCTGTCCAGTCGGATATCTGAAAAATTCGACTACCCCTACAACGAAAAATGGGAGAAGATAAAGAAAACTATGAAACTTAAGTTTCAAAGTCGTGTGATTACAAGTGATATGATTATGAGCAATAAATAAATTTTGTTCGAAACTTCGTCATCCAGTAGACAATACTGTTTTTCTGTGTGATGCATCTAAGAGACAAAATAATATGGAATTACTTACTACCATACTGCCTAAGTTTTACACATATACTAACCTGAAGGAAATAACCTCATGATCTGGTGTCAAAATATAAAGAAAAATCATAGAGTACCATCCTCATTTTAAGCCACAAATCTTCACCTCCTAGGCTTGGGATACGTCAGGGACTATTTTTATCTATCAAGATCTAAGATCAACACTGTTCACAGGGAAAGTAGTGTTTTGATGAGTTACTTTACACTGAATAAGGTTCAAAAGGTGACCTTCGTGGCATTTTGCTTCATTTGGTCTCTTTTTTGGGGTGAAATTCACATCAAAATGAAGTAATCAAAATGCTGTTTATGGTATGGGTGAAAACTTAGAGCTGTGTGGTTTAACTGAGAAGCTTTCATTGTTTATCGAGGCTTTATCTTCAGCTGAAGATGTAATCCATAACAAAAGTATTACTTATCAAGTTTAACTGGTGAATACTGATAACTAATCATTATAATAGAGAAGATTTGTAGCAGCTCAGAGAACACAACCAATTCCAAACTAATAGTATGACGACTAATCTGTGCTATAATAAATGGTATAGTTCGAATTAGGTGTCTTATGTTTAATCGAAATGTTGTGCCAATCCATATCATATTTCTCAGAAGTTCTAATAGTACTACACCCACCAGTAAAACGGCTATTGCTGCGGCGTGTTCGACTGATTAGATTTTCTATGTTGTATATTGTTTGTGGGGTGTCTTCTGTAAGAATACTAAATGGCGCAGCAACGGGTAGGAGAAATTAAAGTTTATTGTGAAACTATGCATATAAAAAGCCCTGGAGGAGAGCCAAATAAACGCAAAAAGGAGGATATTTAGGAATGGAGGATTTAGTGGAAGATTTATGCATTTTGCCATAAATTTACATCATTCTGCTGGACAAATAGTCTACTACCAAATACTGTACAGCGTCGGTGAACTGAGGTAGAATGCTCACCAACCAGGCTTCATGTGGTCCGGGATTCGATCCCAGGCCACAGATGCACTCATTTACCTCGCTAAGCCAACAACAGGAGTGGTAAAGAGGGAAGGTTGGGTGGGAATGAGGCTGGCAACCCCATCCTGTAAAAATAAACACCACTGCTACAGAAATGTCATACCTCTAGCTTGAAGTGGCCTATGTTTCACTGGGAACGTGAAGGAATTAATAAAGAAAAACCAAATACTGAAATAAGTAGATTTTATGCACTTTTTTTAAAGTAACAGAAATTAATCGATCCTAATTTTATTCCAACCAGTCTATGAAATATTTTGACAACAATAAAAATATCGTAT
This sequence comes from Trichobilharzia regenti, assembly GCA_944472135.2. Taxonomy (NCBI): domain Eukaryota; kingdom Metazoa; phylum Platyhelminthes; class Trematoda; order Strigeidida; family Schistosomatidae; genus Trichobilharzia; species Trichobilharzia regenti. The sequence continues at coordinate 101,686,751 of OX235264.1, forward strand.
GATGGGGTCAGCATAGTTACGTTATTTCGAAAATAGTATAGAATGAGAAGTTACACTGTTTTTTATTATTTGGCATGTGATATACTTAAATCACGTTCATTAGATTATAAATAAATACAATCATGACTGTACTATGCACATTAGTATGTATCTGATATCAAAATCATCTACTGCTCAGCCAGAGTTTCATAGCTCTTTCTTTTCATTTCTCTGTTTTCCAAGTGGAGTATAGAATCTAAAATCTTTGAAGTTTCAGTTTTGGTTTTGCTATGTAGAGTGACGATGGTCAGCCGAGCTTCCCTCCTATTCGGGTTTGTTTGTTTTCCTTCACGTTCCTCAGTGGAACATAGGGCCTTCAAGCTAGTGGCTTGAAGTTTCTGTAGGAGTGTTTATTTTACAGGATGGAGTTGCCAGCCTCATGCCTAACCTTTCCTCTTTACCAGCGTTATTTTTGGCCCAGTGAGGTAAAGGAGTGCGTCGGTCGGGGATTGAACTCCAGACCATGTGCATGGTTGGCTAGCGTCCTAACCGCTATACCACCGATGCACACATTTTCGGGTTTACTAATCGTTGATAAATCAGACTTCGTTCAAGGGTACATCATCCGGTAACCGAATATGGATCATTTGCACTGTTGGCCCGATTTCTGCCATTTAAAAACACTGAGGAAAACATTTTGTGGTGCCTTTATATTATCCTCATACTCTTTGAAAAACTATCTTTGATATTTCCTAAAGGAAAATATGTTTACACTGGAATGTATAGGTCGCGGATATTATGTTCCACCATCCTTGCTATCGCATTCTCTCCTGAATTGAAACATAGTTTGTATAAACGGTATAACGAAAGCTATCTGGTCTTATTTTCAGTGACACAATGTTTATTTAGAAAACAGAAAGATTGAGCGAAGAAATATTTACTTTTCATTTAGATCCTCATCACTCTCTGGATCTACTTCAATATACACGTATAGCATTTTTATTACAATACACAACAGTTCACCAGTCAAGTGGCACTGATATGTTTGTTAACAATAATTAGTCAGTGTCAAAATGTCAATGGGTGATTATAAATGAAGAAAATCAATCGACATATTAAAAAGGTAGAAATGTTTAAAGTAAATTAATTTTACAAGGAAGTGGTCTGAAAAAATGATAATAAAATAATTTGGACAATTATAACTCTTATAATATTAAAGGTGTAGGGGGAGGGGGGCGATGTAGTCCAGTTTATATATTCATGTAAACATAGCCAAGGTAAAGAAAGTGGCTGTACAAATTTCTTCTGAACACACAGATTTGGCTGGCATCCTCAGTTGGATTCCTATTGCTTCAGCTGTCTGTAGAAGACGAACTCGAAGAGTGAACTTAAGACTAGTAGGAATGCGATAGATAATTTCAAATGCTGTATGAACATCACCCTTATGCTCACTATCTACAAGGTGTGCTAAAATAGAGCTACGAATAGATGTTGTTTGTTCCATGTAAGCCTTATGTAGCTGGCTTCGCAGCCTCAGCTAAACTGATAGATACACATAGAAAGGGCAAATTCTGCATCGTACAAATTCAAAATTATTTCAGTATTAGTGCTACAGTGAACTGTGTCTCACCGCCACGTGTTGGAAAATTATGCAGTAAAATAATTAAAGCTTTTTTCATTAAGTGGATCCGTTTCTAAAACATTCTTGCTGTGTGACTGCTAAAAAATATGTACTTTTTTAAATAATACACAATTACGGCTTAGTTAAAACACTGAACTAACTAAAGTTCCTCCTTTCAGGGATACATCTACTCTTTTTCCTTTTCTTGTTGCTTGCTTTGATCTTCTTGTTATATCCTTTGAAAGAAACATAAATTCACCCACTTTTTCCTATGTACTTTCAAGTTATCGCTGTAAACTTCAAGAAGAAACTGAAGGGAACAAACATACTGTACAAGAATCAGTCTTGTATCAAAAAGTATAACATTGTGATATATATATAACATAATGCTGGTGAATATTTTACTTGACATTGTAAACGGAAAATAAATATTCCGCCAGAACTTAATCTTACAATTTCATATTGTGAAATAATAGAGAAGATGTGTATCTCAGGTGGATGATTTACAATTTATAGTATTCTCTGAGCTGGTTAGTTAAGTTGCGGGGCTTTCGTCGTCCACCTCTATAGACAACAAAGTCAGAGCAATTTTTAGCATTAAGTGAAGTTATTTAAATATTTTTTTTCCATTGGTGATAGAATTGCGTCTCTCGGTAACCATCTTTCCGTATGTATTGATCAGGAGAACTAATACAGGAAATTTTAGAAATACAAATATATATAGAAAATCAACGCACACGCACTGATCAAATACTCAACTATACTACCAATAATCCAATTACTCACTCACAAAAGAAACTGTGTGCAGGCATTGCTCACAAGAGAATTCAAACACACTTTTGCACTCTAGCGTTGAAAAGAGTGGAAGAAAAATATCTACAAATGGTCTTCAAAAAGAATAAATATCCGCATAATTTCATCAAACAGTGTTTAAAATCGAATCACTATCATCAAATACCATAAGAAAATTCATCCTACCATATTTAAAAAATATCTCTGAAGTAACAATTAGAATACTGGCACCGTTTGATATAGATATAGCACACAAGCCAGCCAACACGACCAATCTATTCGATATTTTGCGAACCGAAAGACCCATACAAAAGAAAAGGAAGACAAAATTATTACCATTTACAAAATAAACTGCATGAATTGTAACAGATATTATATAGGTCAAAGTGGGTTTACCCCCGAATCTTAATCCAAGGACGTAAATTAGCTGTAAAAGGACATGATATCTATCCTTTAATATCAATGCATGTGCATAATTATGGAAACCAATTTGATTGAAGTAATATCAAAATTTTAGACACAGGAAACACCAAAAGTGTCAGGGAATTCCTCGAATCAATTAACAGACACGTTTATATAGACCAAATATACCAACTAATAAAAAGTAAATCAGGTGACCAGAAAGTGTAAAACCTATGTCAATGGAAAATGATCAATACCTATGTAAAGATGGTTACCGAGAGACGCAATTCTATCACTCATGGAGAAAACAATTTAAATCAGTTCACTTCATGCTAAAAATTGCGCTGAAGAGGTTGTCTAGAAAGATGAACGACGAAACCTCCACAACTAAACCAGTTAACTCAGAGAACACTATTAATTGCGAATTCTATATTGTGTTTAAACGTAATTATTATACTACAAGAATTGATTTGCAGGGATTTAATTCGTTTTTTCAAGTTTGCTCAGGGATGAATATCAGCTAGAGAACAACTGAAAAGCAACAGGGAGTACTAGACAGCTCTTTCGTTCTAGGTTAAGACTAATCGGAGGCAGGACCATTCTGTTAAAAGGTAAGCTCGTCGCCCATGAATTCTAACTCCCAATAATTCGTGATATTAGAGCCATCACCAGCCAATGTCATCCGCGAGAATTCGTCTTCACTTTCGACAAGATGAACCTCTTTGGACTTCTCCTTAGAACTATAAGAAACTCCGTCGTGTAACCAGTCACCAGCGTGCTACTGAGTCAGGTCTTAGTGACTGAAAAGTCCGCGAGATTGCCTTGTGAACAGATGTGGGTGTGGGCGTACTGCAGATGAGTTACAAACTAGGACGAAACAGATGTCTAGCACTCGTTGTTGGTTTTTAATGGTTCTCTAACTGTTACCTATTCGTGGTCAAACTTGAAAAGACAATCATTATTATTATTATTATGCTTCTTTATTCTTTTACAGATTGAGCACATATATCATTGTCATTCATTCTTTTATTGTAGATTTTTATGCAAACTTATGAACTTTTGACCGTAGTCTAATTGTTTCTGTTTAATTCAACTATTCAGTATGTAAATATAAAGTTAATAGACAGATTTAATATGATACTTTTTATTGCGTGACTTTTCATTACCCGTTAGCTATACAAAAATATGTAAATAGTGAATATTATTGTTATTATTATTATTATATAGCATGCAATTCAATGAATGTGATTTGTGTACTACTCAAATAACCTTTATATTATTTCTCAAAAATGTTGATATGATTATGAGCGGGAATGAATTGTGCTCGAAACTTGGTCATCAGTAAACATGACTGTATAACACTGTGAGACTTTATCAAAACAAAACTTTACCCATAATGGAATTACCCTCTATCATAGTGCACAAGTTATATTCTTATATTAATGTTTTAAAAAACACAAAGCAAAAAGGAACAATTAGATTATGAAAAAGGTAAAAGTGGAATGAAGTCAGTTTTTGTATTACTGCTGTCCATCATACTTTGAAGAAATATATGATGTATGGTAAGGGGGATGAGACTATAAACCATACCTTCACGTCAACCACAGCCATCATCACTATCACGCCTGCTCTGGTTTTCCTTCTAACCAACTCTGTGTAGAGTATTATTTTAGCGAGAAATGCATTAAAATATTAGTTTTTCCCCTCCATTAGTTATCGACAAACAAAAGCCATAGGTAAGTAACATTTATACATTTTGGGATAGAATACTTTTAAACCAAATCTGTCTATTTAAGGATATCATAATGATATTAATAGTAATAGTAATAATAGTACTTAACCACTATATGTCAATACTGATGAAATGAGGTAAGGGTAAGAGAGGCATAAGTTTATTTCTCGGTACTTGATTAGCATTTTAATTGCATGGTAGACATAATTTAGGCATAATCTCTTATTAACTGATCAGATTCTCTGTAGACAGGATAAATTTATCATATAGGTTAACATATATGTGTAAGGTTTGCCATTTTGATGTATATATATACGAAATTTAATGAGAAATTAGAGGGGGAATGTTGAGCGTTTAGAATTCATCTAAGCAAGAATATGCTAGACAGTAATAATGGTCAACTTTATTAACATAAAAATAAATATTATGCAACAATAAAAAAGATTTTTAGCTCAGCGTGTGGATAATTTTGAATGAGTTGTGTTCTCTGAGCTGGTTGATATAATTGCGAAGCTTGAGTCATCCAGGTTTCCAGGTGACAACCCCCTTTCAGTGCAGGTTTGAGTGTGAAATGAACTTATTTGATCTCTGCATGAATGATGCAACTGTATCAACTGGCAATCACTGTTGTGACTGGTATTTTAGTTTACGTCTCGATTGATCTTTTATTATGAACTTGGAATTTCAACTCTCTTGTCAATTAATAGTAAAGTGTTTGTTAGTCGCTAGTTCACTTGAATAACAAGCAGGCTTCTGGAAATCCCCTGAGTGCATTTTTGGTGTTTTCTCTCTTTGCAATTTCTACGTTATCTCAGTCGAAATGGTATCCTTAATTGTTCTTATGCACTTACATGAAAGAAGATTCGTTAACTCTTGCATCCTGCCTATTATTCTCTATTGTTGCCTCTTAGTTTTCCCAGGGCTACTGAAGAAAGACTATATTTTATTACTTAGGATGTTAAAGGTTGTCAGCAGGGTAAGCTACGTGTCACTTAACCAGCTTTGTAATGTTCTGGTCGATAGGCACCTGGACTCATGTGAAAAATGGGCTAAATCCATTTTATCTAACTCACACCAACCTCTTCGTTCAAAATTCTCCCCTTGTATCTCATCACACCAGACCAGACCAGAAGCCTATATAGAAAACTATATGCTCCCACTAGCAAGTACAGAAACTAAACGATACCCTACTTAGCTCGTGTTCTGCGCGTTCAAGAAAGCATTAGGCGTGAAACTTATACCTTATTAAATAGTCATTAGAATAACTGGACCTCATCTTTCCAACTCATATCATTTATAGGTACATCGTTTTCTTTCTTTCCTTTCCTTTTCTCTATATCTCTTTTTTGTGTTGTTATGTGCTGCTTTGTTTCTCTCTACTCAAAACATTCTTCTTCGTTCTTTCGCACTTTGTATATCTCGACCTTTTTGTTACCGCTCACGCCAGTAAATATGCTACCATCTACTTTTCTAACACCTTTAAACATTCTGTTCAATTTTGGCTTTGCTACCGACATACCAATATGTTGTTGTCATAATGAACTGAGATTACCGATAATCTATGTAGAACTTTATTGATTGTTAATGTACAAACTGGATGCAATACTGTAGTAAAATGCTGAGAATTCCATTCTGTATCACCAGTACTGTTTTGGAATTAAGCAAATTATTATTATGTATTATATTTGTCTTTATAGTTGATGATACATTTGTAATATCTAAAGTAAATGATTTGAAAAACGCCCGCAAACTAATGAACAACATACTTGAAGACATTAAATTCTCACGAGAAGAAAACTTCGATAACAAAATCCCATTGTTAGATATCTTAATCAGAAGAACTAATACAGGAAATTTAAAAAACACAAGTGTGCAGAAAATCAACTCACACATACGAAATACTCAACTACAGTAGTAATAACCTAATTACCCACAAAGAAACTGTGTATGTACGCTGTTTAAAAGAGTTCAAACACACTGCAGCCCTCTAGTATTCAAGAGAATGGAGTAAACATACCTACCCGACTACCTTTTTCAAAAGGAATGAATATTCTCACAATGTCATTAAAAAGTGTTTAACCTCGAGTCATAACACCAACGGCAAGACAACATCAAACACCACAGGAAATTTCATCTTACCATATGTAAAAAAATATTCCTTGAAGAACAACTAGAATATTAAAACCATTTGAAGTAAATAGCACACACTTCAGCCAGGACAATCACACATATTCGATATTGTGTAAACCAAAAGACCCATTCAACAGAAAAAGAGGGTAAAATTAATGCCATACACAGAATAAACTGAATGAACTGTAACTGACATTACATAGATCAAAGTGGGCATCCCCTTTGAATATGAATCCAAGAACACAAATTAGGTGTTAAAAGACATGATATCTATTCTATTCTGTCAACACATGTGCATCATTATGGAAACCAATTTGATAGAGATAATGTGGAAATTCTAGTATTGATAATACAATATTGAATATATTTCAACTAATTACGTAACTACTACTACCCCTTTCCCCTTGAAATCCGTATATCAGTACCCTAACTTTTGCATATCCCTTTCTCCTTGCTTTAGACCGGCATTTAGTTTTACTGCTTTGCTATTGTCTGTTCGCGCTGGTAATGTATTACTCTACGACAGAAATTTTGTTTGAATATATTGAAGGTTAAGATATGAAGTGACGATTTGATCGTGGATTGTTTGGCTTGATACCTACAGACTGAATTCTTATTTCATTATACTGAAAAAAAAATATTTAATGATTCATTAATAGCTCAGAATGATGCTTGAGCAAATACACTGTATCATACCTGAGAAGATTTCGTGCTATATAGATGCCGGAGGGGATAGCTCAGTCAAAATCTTTCTGTTTCATATAATTTTTCACTGTTGAGTAGTGCCACAGTGTAAGGACGCATCGACTTTACTTAAGGATATCCGTGGAAACCTCTGTGAATCATAACTTTCTGTCAGCTACATAACACTGCCAAATATAAATGGATTTTTAGGCTGATTTTCCCTGTTACAGCGTTTGGTAGAGCGACTGTATATATTAGACGGTTGGAAGCAATTAATATGAAGCCTTGAACGTAGACTTCTTACTGTTTGACGATAAACAGTCATCAAGGCGTATCCGCAACCTTGAAGGAATTCATGTTCCTACTCAGATTCGAACACTCTTCTCCCTGTGCTGCAGTAAGAGAAGTAACCACTGAGCTATTCGGGCTCGCGATTGACTTCCTATAGGACTGTATTGGATACTTTGAGTGCGTAGCACAAGATGCAAGTCTTCCTGCCGAATTCCGAAGGCGTTATCACGTACAGTTCGCTTACATTTCCTACACATAGCTGAAGCTGTTGCAATAAGATCGAATAAACCGGAACTTTGTATCCAAAAAGAACACGTCCAAACGCTGTTTCTACCGTGGCCAACCTTTGGATTGAAGATTTTTCTTCTCATCAAGAGTGCTTCTTCCCCTTAATTCTCTTGGCTTTTTTTCTTTTTTTTGTTTTTACTTTAAATAAAATTAAAATTAAATTAACCACATTTACGATATACAGTCAAAATTATTCGAAGTACCAATTGAGAATATTAAATATAATAATTATAATAACAGTAAATTTGTTTAATAATAGTAATAACAGCTTTATTCCAAACGGACAGTATTGTCTATTCAGGGCAAAGTTAATCTTTCGACACCACGAACAACCAATCAGCAAACGATCTTGAACGGACCAATCACATAAAAGAGGCATATATGATAAATGGAAACGTATATTTATAGAAAAAAAGCATCAAACTGTTACAGGGGGTATCTGTCCCTAACATGTGAGAGAAACATCTCGCAGTTAAGCATGGGACTGTCAATAGAAAAGTTAAACTACATTCTGTACATATATTCATCCAAATGACTATAAATGAGATCCTTTTGAGATCCATTTATAGCCTCTATCCTATTTTACAACCTCCCCCAAAATTCTTTAATTGAATTTGTATGTGTCCTCGTAACGGGATCGAAAAAATCACTTGAATAGTTGACTCAGTGATGAATGTATCCCAGTGATCACAGGGAATTGTAAACTTTCTTAAATGTCCGTATGTATTACAGACGCTTGGTTTACAAGTTTCGTAATAATAGGTTTTAAAGTAGTTGCTTTTCTATCTGCTATCCTTTCGACGAATCTCTTTCAGAGGGAAGTGTCATACAAACCTATTACCCAAATATAGTTCGCTCGCTGCCGAACATGGTTATGTTTCTTTTTCACCAACAGTTTCATCGATGTGCCCAACAACGTCTACTCCACCCAACAAAGAAGTGATTTTCCCCATTTTCCACGCAGCAATATCTCTGCAATGCTGATACCGTTGAACCGTTGAGACTGGGCTATTCTCTGTCATGGCAGCTGCAGCTCTCACTGGCTGTCTCAAGACCCAGTGTTTGCAGATATACAAAATTTGCGTCAAGGAGAGGTGTGACCCTGAAGAAAGGTTCCTACGAAATATTAAAATTATCAGCTTACCCTCTCTAATGCTAACTAGCTTCAAGCATATTGCACAACGATGAATAAATCCATCATTTGACATGCTAAAGCTTTTCAAAGTCATAACACCACCACACGAACAAGTTCTCTCCTTCCGGAGCAACCCTAAGTCCAGGCAATGCTGGAACACACTATCCTTCTCGAATTGCAACCGTAACCTTGTAAGAGCATGCAGTTTAAATAAATCAAGTGCTATACAACATTGAACTAACTTTCATGAATCTCATTGGATAATTCGACGTCGTTCGCTGATTGCTAGTTAGTGGTGATTAAAGTTTAACCTAGCCCGATTCAGTTTAGAAATTTTAGCATGTTATAGAGTATTGAATCTAATGTTCTGTTGATATCGTATAGTGAGGGGAAATACACATTTAACAGTTATTAACACAGCTTGAATGACGTTCACAATAACATAAATGCTGATGTTGTAAGGGTTGAGGAAATGGTTTATTTATTAGTGCAAATAATGACAGTTAGTTCATGCCTAACACTAATTTCATCACATAAAATATGTGCTACCAAATATGGTATAGTGGAATTTATATACTTGGACATACCTGCATAAAGCCTGCTGAAAAGACCTCTTGTTCTACCTAAGGAGACACATAGTTGGAGCTGCGGGTAAAGTGGGTGATACTCACAGTCTGACAAAGTTCTTTTAGCAAATTTGTTTCATGACATCAAGTGCGTATCAGTGACAACGTCAACGATTTGGCCCATTGAGATAGCATACCACGCAACCTACTGACAGTCTTCAAAATTCTACGAAGTAACAATTCAGGAAGAAAAGAATAAGGGTGAACGGTAACGGAGAATAGGTAAGATTCACGAGTTGACAAACTGTAAGAGGAGGAGGATGGATTGAGTCAGAAGAAATATTCTTTTAGGAATCGCTAAGACATGCGAAGACCAAGATAGGTCAGTAGAAAATAATCAATCTAAGATGCTTAACTTCATAGTTGATTTCTGTATCAATCACTAAGATATAAGATCATCGTTTAATGTCCTCAAAATCTAGGTGTTTGATAAAACAAACAAAAAAACAACCAACACTGCTGAGGTGTTGCAAAAACACCAAAAGGCAGAAGTTACGCCAAAAGAAATTCACTTTTATATGCATAACACGCACGTCAGTGGAACATTGGTTAGGACTCTCACCGACCATGCACATGGTCCGAGGTTCGATTCCCTGCCGACGCACACTTGATATCTATGGTCGGCCTGTGAAATTTGAGCTGCCGATATCACATGCTGAAAATTCCATACTTGTACCAAAAAAACAGTGTGGAATCAAGCTGTAATGAAAAATCAAAGAAAAATATAAAATAAATGCCCCCTGAAACTAGAAATATATATATATATATATGCATAAGGCAAAAATGTAAATTCCCAAGATAAACATCAAAACTGGCTAATGTATTCATCCTGGTGGTGTGTTCGCTTTATCCGCCTATGTCAATTACTATACTTAGTTTAGTTTATCTGAAAAATTGTATATATGCATATAAATGTATACAGCCGTCGATATTTACGTCAGCCTGATAAACATCCTGGAGTTATGCTCTCTCTCTCAATTCTGAAAATATAAGTCAGTCATTTGTTTTAGCACTAACTTCAATATTATATATATATATGTCTCAAAGGAGTAACTTTGAAAAAAAACATTCTACCAAGTTATTTTTTTAACTTTAAGTTACTAAATGAATATATACATATTTCTACTACTACTGTGGATAATATGGAAGAAATTCTAGATATTTTTGTGCATAAATTTGGGAGTATCCCATGCTATTGTAACGTCGATGTTTGACGAAAAGCAAACAAAATATTTTGATGATTTCTCCCTTGTACTTTGTCCTCCGAGAAATCAATGTAGGTATTCTCTTGGCTTATAGTCTTTAAAAAAAAACAACTCATTCTAGTGTTCAATGTTATTCCTAAAGGCTTTATTCTGGATATTAAAATATCCAGCGTTGGTTAACAGGGATTTCAAGTGTTGGTTTGTAGAGATTTGATTGGTTTCAGGATTTCATCATGAGCTGACATTAGTTAGAGAACCATTGGAAAACCTGCAGGGAGTACTGGACAGCTGTTTCCGCCGTCCTAGTTTGGGACTCTTCGGCAGTACGCACCCACCGGGATTCGAACCCAGGACCTTCCGGTTACAAAGCAAGCTAGCTCGTAGACCATGAAGCCACTGGGACCCGATCCAATGGTCCTTGAATTCTAACTTCTGCCAATTCACGACATAGCGCGACCGCTAGCCAATGTCTTCGGCGAGTATTTGTCCTCACACCCGGACCGCTGCACCCTAGTGGTCACGACTTCCCACTGGAACCCGGGTAACTACCTACCTGAATAGGGCCAGTCGCCAGTGAGCATCTCTTTGATATTCAAGTGTTGGTTTGTAGGGATTTGATTAGATTCAGGATTTCATCATGAACTGACATGAGCTGACAGCTGGTCGGGTGTGAGGACAAATACTCGCCGAAGACATTGGCTAGCGGTCGCGCTATGTCGTGAATTGGCAGAAGTTAGAATTCAAGGACCATTGGATCGGGTCCCAGTGGCTTCATGGTCTACGAGCTAGCTTGCTTTGTAACCGGAAGGTCCTGGGTTCGAATCCCGGTGGGTGCGTACTGCCGAAGAGTCCCAAACTAGGACGGCGGAAACAGCTGTCCAGTACTCCCTGCAGGGTTTTCCAATGGTTCTCTAACTAATGTCAGCTCATGATGAAATCCTGTAACAGTGATTTGATTGGTTACCTGGCTGATCACGGGCTGATATCAGTTAAAGAACCATTGGAAAATCGCAGAGTACTGGATGGATGTTTCATCTTTGTTTGAGACTTTTCATCAGTAAATAACCACCATTCTTGAAACCCAATACCTTCCATTATTATTATTAGTGTAATTCCTTGCATAACATTTATTTTTCTATATACAGTCTCTAAGTTAAATACTCATCGACGGCATATAGTGTCTGTTACACATTGATTTAATCTGTTATAGGCCTCTCTCCTTTATGACATTTTGGGATCACCAATACCTCCGGTTGTACCAGATATATTTATGGATAGGTGGGAAAAACATAGCAAATGAAACGTTCACCCTCACTCCAAAAGTATGGTGGAGGTATGTAGATGACACATTCACTGTACTTCGTACACAAGATATAGATAGATTTTTCGAACACATGAACTCAAAGGTGGAGGCAATTCGATTCACTTATGATGAACTGGAAATTCAGGAAGGGAAGCTTTCTATGTTAGATTGTAGCGTAAAAAGGAAAGAAGATAAGAAGTTAAACACTAGTACGTACAGACAACCATCACATTCAAACAGATATTTGAAATCCAGATCATTTCATCTTATGTCGCTAAAAATAGGATTGATGAAATGTTTAGGTGACAGAGCACAAAAACTAAGTAGTACCAAGGAACATCTAAGACAGGAAGTGATAAATATGATAAAAGCGTTGAAACTCAATAATCACTCTGATAAATTATTCGGGAAATATGTAGGGGAATGTAAAAATAAGTAATGCTAGTAGTGATAGTGATAATAATAATGATAACAATAATAATGATAATAATAATATTAATGACGAAACCAACAGTGAGGAATCTCAATTACCAGTAGTAATTCCATACCAGAAAGAAAGCTCGGAAGCCTAACACAGAATTCTTAACAAGGCCGGAATAAAAGTAGCTAACATTCAAACCCACACACTCCATTAGAAACAAGCTTTGTCGGCTAAAGGAGAATCCTGTGGAGTTTTTCAAACAAAACAATTTAGTTTATCGAATAACCTGCCTGAAATGATTGTAAGGTGAAATACATAGGTCAAACTCGTAGAACAGGGCAGTCAGACTAGTCGGGCATAAAAACCTAGCGAAATCTAGATTAGTTGACAGGAATAACATAAAAAATCTAGAGAATAGTTCAGCCACAGTATTACATGCCGTCACACACAACCATTCAATACAATGGAATAGGATGATAGTTTTAAAATCCAATGTCACAGGGTGGAAGGAGAGATTGATGAAAGAAGCTTTGTTTATGGAATCAACTGCAAATAGATGTAGTAGGAATGAAGCAACACCTGTCCACGCGGAGTCTGGAAAATTCTACTTCGCCCCCCTGTTAAGTACTCGTCGAGTAGTCAATAGTCCTGACACGGAAAGAGGGAAATCAGAAGACCACTAGGTTTGTGATGATATTCGTATTTTTCAGACAAGGAAAATAAATGTCACACAAGAGTGTGAGTGAAATGGTACGCGTGTACGAAACGTGTGAACAACAAGAATGATAAAGTGTACAATGCAAAGTACATATGAAAATGGTTAATACACATGAACCAATAGACAGATAGCTTACCACGATTGGTTGTAATGTCATGTGACAACAAGGTCATACATGTTTATTTAGTTGGTGGACAGACAAAAGCATAGTGTCAGTTAAAGAGGGAATATCGATCCATATAAAACTATAAAACTCAAGTTTCAAAGTCGTGTAATTAGCATTGATATGATTATGAACAATAAATTTTGTTCGAAACTTCGTCATCCAGTAAATAACACTGTTTCACTTTGTGATACATATAATAAACAAACTAATATGAAATTACTTACTACCACAGTTCCCAGATTTTACGCAGCGGTAGGTTAGAAACCATATTGCCTTCGAAGCCCATAACTGATAGAGTGAAACAAAGAACAAATAAACGGCGACAAATTGATGGATTACGCTGGTGGATGGAAATTTAGGCAACCTGTTGGTTTAGGCTTAACACTAGGCGCGTGAACAATCTTTCGTGATCACGATGCTCATAGCAAATCTAACCTTTTCATCGAATCAAAAATATACTTGCAATTTGTACGTAATCAGAACATAAATGCTCTATGTTTAGGTTAAATAAATCGTCTTTCAAGAGACAGAGAATTTTTCATTTGTATAATAGGCCAAATAATTATTTATAGTTTATTTATACATGAAATGGCTGTTTTTACATTAAATTCCTATTCTGGTTGTTTTATTGTACTGTAGAGAAGTGCTCAGTCTTTACTGATACGGCAGCCTGGAATAACACATTTAGACTATGTGCTGGAATTAACATGCCGTTATATGGTTACTTGCAGCTAGCTATGGATTCCAGCATGTGTGTTTCTCCCTAGACAACTCACCAGCTGGATGTACCTCCATTTTTAGCAAATGATGGTGTTCCCACTTTGTCTCGGACTATGCACCCATCCTTCTAAGTTAAAACACAGGTTCCAGTCGACTTGATAAGACTGTCACTCACTGAAGTCACAGATACATCCAGATGATCAGTCCAACGTAAGACGAAATTTCCATCATTCTTCGTCAACACCTACTAAAAGAACTGAGTACTAGGCAATAAAGAAACTAACATAACACTGATTATTCCATTGAATTTCATGTGCACTCGGCACAGTCCTTAAGGAAAGGTCTATTGCATTCTATCAATCCTATGAAACTAAACGAAAACTAAGGTGAATTTTCAGAAAACCTTTGATTTGTGGTAGCTAAATGCAAAGCCCAACTATAATGAGCAGCAATGTACGACAGAAAGAATGGCGACACTGGAGAAACGTGTGTCTAAGGGGTGCAAGAGATTACATGAAGTGAACGGATTTGTAGCTATGTGGATACTGAAAGTAAAAATGTTTTACAAAGGACTAGTATTCATTTTCTCAGACTTTTACAGCAGGGATATTACAGAGAATAAAATAACCAGTCGGCTAGTGAAGAAATCACAGAACATTTTCTAGGTCTTGGAATGTGGCTATGTACCATTAAGTATATTTGTAACAACAGAAGACAAGGGCCAGGCAACAGATCGTTTTATTATGAAAATCAACACGTATTTATATATATTTCACATACATTATTATAGCTTATGCAAGTAGACAAGCGCAGTCATCTGATTGGTTGTTTATCAGAAGTTAAGCAGGCAAACGCAGGCTTCTGATTGGTTGCTTCGGGATTCCTCGAAAAATAGAGTTCTCTATCTGCGAATCATATTTTGCCACGTTAAGTCTGCTGTGATTGGCTGTTGAATCAGCCTTGCTCATTTTTTCTCACGGTCTGCTCTCACCACATATTAACCAGTTCAGCCAAAGATTGACAGATACGCTCAGTATGTTATCTCTGACTGTAACTCCATTATGCATAAGATTTTATTTTGATACATTACACAGTATCGTTATACAGTAATATTAACTGATGACCACATTTCCAGCACAAATTACCACCACTCATAATCATATCAAGTCACTTACATAACTTTCTTGCTTCACTTATATACATTTGTGGAACTGATGATTAGATGTTTGAAAAAAAATCAGCACGGGATAATGTACATTCAGGAATAACAATACGAGTGTTAATAACCAAATAATAATAATTTGCTTAATTCCAAAACAGTACTGGTGATACAGAATTGAATTCTCAGCATTTTTACTACAGTATTGCATCCAGTTAGTACATTAACAATCAATAAAGTTCTACATAGATTGGGGAAATATCACTTCATTATGACAACAACATATTGGTATGTCGGTAGCAAAGCCAAAAATTGGACAGAGTGTTTGAAGGTGGTAGAAAAATAGATGGTAGCATATTTACTGGCGTGAGCAGTAACAAAAAGGTTGAGATATACAGAGTGTGAAAGAACGAAGAAGAATGTTTTGAGTAGAGAGAAACAAAGCAGCACATAACAAAAAAGAGAGATAAAAGGAAAGGAAAGAAAGAAAACGATGTACCTATAAATGATATGAGTTGGAAAGACGAGATCCAGTTGTTCTACTGACTATTTAATAAGTTATAGGAATCACGTCTAATGCTTTCTTTATCGCACAGAACACGAACTAAGTAGGGTATGGTTGAGTTGGGTTTTTGTACTTGCTAGTGCGAGCTTATAGTTTTCTATATAGGCTTCTGGTCTGGTCTGGTGTGATGAGATACAAGGGGAGAATTTTGAACGAAGAGGTTGGTGTGAGTTAGATAAAATGGATTTAGCCCATTTTTCACATGAGTCTATGTGCCTGTCAACCAGAATATTAAAAAAGCAACTAAAGTGGCACGTAGCTTATCCTGTTGACAACCTTTGACATACTGCATAATAAGATATAGTCTTTTCTCATTAGCCCGAGTAAACTAAGGGGGAACAATAGGGAATAATTGGAAAGATGCAAAATTAACGAATCGTAAGAGTAAGGGTTGGGTTTTTCCAGAATAACTTAACTTCTTGATGTAGAAGGTAAGACGAAATATTTTCTTAGAAATCATCAAGATATGAGACGACCAGGAAAGATCTGCATTTACAATGACGCCTAGGTTTTTAATTCCCGACTTGGTTTCTATTTCAGTGCCATCTATGTTGCACACCTCGTGAGTGCTAACCAGTTTGTTTAGGTCAGATTTGTGCCTAAAGGTGAAATTAACTGTTTGGCATTTGGAGGGGTTTAAGGTGAGACCACTTTCCTTGGACCACTGGCTGATTTCCGATAAAAAGCCATTTAGTTTGGAGCAGTCACTTTGACATTTGACAGGCAAAGATACAGTCAGGTCTTCAGCGTATTTGACAAAATTGATGTTATTTGAATATGTTAAGTAATGTAGAAAGAAAGAAAAGAGAAGTTGGGAAAGTACAGCACCTTGGGGGACACCAGCTTCAGTGAACACAGCAGTGGAGGATTAACCTTTGTATACGGTATACTGCATTCTGTTTGTAGAAGTAGGCATGCAACCAGCTAGTGACTCAGGACTCATTTTGTGCCATCGAGAGCTTATTAAGCAAGAGACATCTAGGTACAGATTCGAAAGCAGAAGTGAAGTCGAGAAACGTGCAGCGGACGTATTTGGCACTTTTATCTAATGATGAGACGATACTGTTGTGTAAAACGGCTGCAGCTTCTAAAGTGCTCCTACCCTGTCTATAGGCAAATTGTTTAGGGTCTTCAATACTTTTATGGGAGGGTTCAAGTTTAAGAAGTACTAGTTATTCCATAAGCTTTAGAAACGGGGAAGTGATGGCAATTGGTTCTGAACCTTACGTTCTTGGTATTGCCAAATTTAGGGACAGGGACTATTTTAATGCCTTTCCATGGAACAGTTACAACGTTTTTGGAGAAAGAAGCATTTAGGATGTTAGTTAGTGGAGAACATAGAGCATCTGCACACTGTTTCAGAACATGTGCAGGTATACCATCAGGGCCAAGGCTATTTGAAGGCTATAGCGTTTTAAGACATTTTAGAACATCGAGAGTGTTAAAATCCTGGAAGTTATCAGCTACATGATTAGTAAGGTTAGAAGTAGTTATAGTAGAAGGAGAGCGCATAAAAGGCTGATTAAGAGCATTAACATCATAATAGGGAAAAACATTACATCGCTTGCTATTGCCAGTAATTTCACTGAAAAGTTTTCACAAGCTGATAGATTTGCATGATAAAAGAGTATGGTTATACATAAGATTTTTGCATTAAGATTTTTGATTTCAGATTTGATTTGAGCATTAATCTTTTTAAGTCCTAACTTATCTTTGGATTTATTATAATGTTTCTTTTTGCCTGCGAAATTGTTTGAGATGAGGAGACGAGAAGCAGTCGAGGCGTTTGAATAGTGTTTGTTGGGGACAGCATATATCAGGCAGAACTTATGATAATCCGTTATATTGGCGATTGTGTCATTCAGTGTACTTTCATAGAATAAATCCCAGTTAGTAGTTTTTTAACATGCACCTGAGATTGAGTAATTCGTCAGATGTGTAGCATCTTTGTAGTGCTTTCATAGACAGTTGTGAGAAGACTTTAATATGTGTTTTGGTGTATATTTTTGGTAAAACACGAACAATACAGTGATCAAAGTTAAGTATCGGTGAACGTTTACGTGTTTCGTATACTCCTTCGTCATTAGTAAAGACTAAATCAAGTGTTTTATCTAGTCGAGTAGGAAATTCGACTATGTTTTTGTGACCAAGAGCTTCAAGGAGGAGAAATCTGAGGAGTTGAAATCCCTAGTAATAACAGATAGAGAGTTGTTCAGTTGGCAGCAGCAAACATGGTGAATTCATCAACAAAATTAGATAGATTAGATGGTGAGCAACTAGGAGAAATGTACATATTTGTAACAAAGATATGTTTATATTTGGGGAGATGTTTGGGACAACATTTGACAATAATGCAGTCTATGAAGTCATTTGAGAATGAGAAGCAGACATTATTTGAAATAGACCATTTGGAGTGAATACAATTTGCAACTCCACCACCACTTTCCTTATTACAAGATTCACGGTCTTGTCGAAATAAAAGAAGTCCTTTAGGGAGATAAGATTCTCATCATAATGTTCATGTAACCACGTTTCTTGTATTGTGATTATGTAGGTGCATTATCTTGTTTGGCAGAGAGCGGCAGTTTGTGTTCATTATGACAAGGTCCGTAGTTAGGTGTATTGGTGTACGTTTTAGAGCTCTCTGCCAACCACTACGATGCTTCCTCCTTGATTTCTTGGAATATGAAATTCATTTGGTGTAAATGATTAATAAATTTACGAGAGTAAATTATCCTATTAGAATTCATATTTAGGCAATAAATAAATGTGAATAGACGGTAGATTGGATGCAATATGTAGATATTATAATAGCTGGCCTAAAATTTGAACAGGCCGCCAAGGTGATACAGTAATAATACAATAAGATGGGAAGTAACACGAGTGTTTTAAAGTCAAAATAAGTAACTAGTTAGAATATTGTGATGTACGTGAATTGAAATAGAATTTTGAGATCATCAATTATCTCCTTTGATTTGACTGACTGGCTGTATTCCTGGTATTTGCATTGAGTCATTTCTGTTGCGTATGTTGGGTGTAGACTCAATGAACCAGGATTCAGTAATAAATCTCTCTCTCTCTCCACCTGCACAATTACTTCTTAGAATCTTAACCCTCTCCCACGCTATTATGTGGTTGTGTGTTAATGCACACAGTGCAGTCGCTGAGTTTCTTTTTTCTAACTTGCTTATCTTCTCGGAGTCAACTTTTTTTTACCTTAGCTGAATTCTTAAATTCCGACAATCTGACTACTCCCGACCTACTAGTTTGATCTATGTAGTTGACCTCACAGTCTTTGCAAGATATTTTGTAAGTTATATTATTTCGTTTAATTGAGTCAACCAACAGGGTCCTTCAGCCTACACAGCTTGTCCTACCTGAGTGAATTTGTGGGTTTGAATGCCACCTTAATTCCTACTTTATTGAGAATCCTACGTAGGGTATCAGATGTCCCCTCCCCCTTATGTGGTATAACCGTAGGAGCTCAGCGACTGCACTGCTTGCATTGAGACACAACCACACAATAGGGAGCCTGAAAAAGAAACAAATTCTAAAATATGGTATAGGTAGAGAGAGGTAGAGAAATATTGATTATTGAATCTTGACAGGTTCTGCGAGTCTCCTTACACCCAACACATGCAACAGAAATGACTCAATGGAAATAATGATATTATTACTGCCAGTCAGCCAAATCAGAGGAGGATAACTAATGATCTTTAAATTCTATTTTAATTCACTTACATCATAATATTCTAACAAGTTACTTATTTTGACTATTAAAACACTCGTCTTATTTCCCTGCTTATTTTATTTATCTTTATTTTTGATAACAGCTTGATTCCACATCGTATTTTGGTACAAGTATGGAATTTTCAGCATGGATATCGGTAGCACAAATTTCGCAGGCCGACCATAGATTTCAGGTGTGCGTCGGAAGGGGACCGAACCTCGGACCATGTGCATAGTCGGTGAGAGTCCTAACCACTGTGCTACCGACGCACATCTTATTGTATTTGATTAATAACACTAGTATTATTGCTGAATGTACATTATTCTTTATTGATTTTTATTGAAATATGTAATCAGTTTCACTCATGTATATAAATGAAGCAAACCTTGATGTGATTATGAGCAATAATAGTTTGTGGCTGAAACGTCATCAGTTAATTTTACTACATAACACTTCACTGTGTGACTTATCAAAATAAAATCTTATTTATAATGAAGTCTTACTCTACCACAGTGGCCAAGTTTTATACTTATATCAATATCTCTAACTGTGTTGGAAAAGCAGAACGAACAATCTATACAAATGTTTTTGGTATACAAATTTCAAGCAAAACGTTTCATGACATCTTTTTTTAAAACAAAAGACCAGCTAGTCTAACAAGGGAAGAAGTTGAAATTTTCAATGACTCCTGCTTTGGAATCGGTGAAGCCTGATTCGCCTATTCAAAAAATAAACCTAAAGTAAGGCAAATTCGTGCTTCAACTGTGAAGTTTTGGGTAGCAGTGGTATTAATTTTGCACGGGCTGGTAGTGATAGGCTCACGCCTTCAACCTTCCCTCTTTTGCCCGACGTATAACCAAATAAGCGAAGTCAAAATAATTGCCCTTGTAAAAATCCATACCACGGCTAACGAAACCTCACAGCAGAAGCATAAGGCGAATTCCTTTACAGCTGCTTATCTTGATTATTTAGAAGGTGAGCAGCTGAAAGGGATACTAGTGGAATAAAATAAACTCCCATATCCTACTCCATACGTAATTATGTGTATCAGTAGTCCTTTGGGTACTGAGCTATTGCATAAGGCTTCACCAGTGCATCTCCATTTTATTCATCTCTCAGCAGTCTTTCACAGTATGACCCACGATTCTAAATAAGTTCGTTATTCCCCAATCAGGTTCCACTCGACAGCGAGCCTATCGCATGATTTCATTCAACGGTCACCTCAACCTGTTTCCTATCCGTCTTCGTCTTCTTCGACAGATTTGTAGAGCAATAGGTTTTCGATTGGTTCAATTCTAGAATAACTTTACTGCTTACCCTTCCAGATGAGTCATCTTTGCTTCAGTACCACCGAAACTAGCTCTTGATTAAAATCTGAGTCAAACCTATGAACCCCATACAACCACTGATTGATATGTTTTCAAAACATAAAATTTTTCTCCTAGCTTCACTTGGCATTCTCATCGCCTGCACCATCGCCTGTAGTATAAATAATTCAAATGGGTGAAAGATACAAATTTCTTTAGATGTTTTCCCATTGTAGCTTGTTGATGTCTGTTGCCTTGTATCTTCATCACCTCTGCCTTCTTTATGTTCACTTGAAATCTTCGCTATTCCCATTGATCTTCACCTTTGATATCAAACATAAGTCATCTATGAAGGTCATAAAATGATTCCTTTTTCACAAATCTGAACAAACAAAGAAGAAACCTCGGCGCAGAATAATCTCGATCCATTTTATTTCGTCGATTCTAATCACCTGCATACAACGTGAATTCTTTAATAAAATGAAAAATTGTACAATTTTAACTAACTTTGTCCATTAGCAAGCATATTGTCAGAGCGTCATAGTGAAATAAGGCGTTGCGATTTAAAAGGTGCCTAAAGTGTCACGACATATATATATATATCTTGTTGAGAGAAAATGATTAACAAGTGTGTTGTTGGAGTTGTAACAATAGACGTTTAGTAATAGTAACGGCTCCCGCAGTTACTTTGGAAGAACAGAGAGTAGGACCTACTTAAGATTCTGCAATTATGTACCAAAGAGCCTTTGGCTAAAGGCACCGAATTGTTTATGCTCTTCGATAGCCAACTAAACACCTGATTGACACAGGACACCGAGTAGATGTGCTGGAATCCTTCAGAATAATTAACAGATAAAGTACCTCAAGTCTTCTCAGGTTTGCCGAAGCTATAGCAATAAAACAACTAAAGCCTGACTTACGTGTCCAAAACAAATCCGTTGTTGGACTTCAATTACCCTGGTGACTCACTTGTTAGTAACCCTGTTTTTTCTAATTTTGTTAACTTATCTTTTCACTCCCCGCCTTATTTTTCGTTTGACTCTCTTAAGAGATAATTTTCCTTGATCTTCTGAGTTCTGGTCACTGAAATGCATCATCAACTTCTAATCTGACCTCATGTGCACCGAAATTTTTAATCTGCTCTTACCTAATTATGTACCTATTACTAATTGTTTATTGTTATCACTCCAACAACACAACTGTTAATTAATTTTTTCAAAAAACGTCTGTCTCACAATATATATGTATGTCGTAACACTTTATACACCTTGTAAATCGTAACGCCTTATTTCACTATAACGCTCTGACAATATGCTTGCTAAAATTGTACATTTTTATTTTATTACAGAATTGAGGTTGTACGCAGTTGATTAGAATCGACGAAATAAAATGGATCCAGATTATTCTCTGACAATGTTTCTCCTTTTTTTGTTCATCTATCAAGGCGGGATCTTTGAGAGTCTTCTTGTTAATCAAACATACATCTGTCTGTCTTGTAATAATTCAGCTGATATATTAATTCACGCTTTAAGCAAAAATCTGTTTGGATGATATGAGGGTATAATATGCATATATATATATATATATATATATATAGAGAGAGAGAGAGAGACGATGAACAATTCCCTTACCAGACCTCTGATTACAACTGCCAATTTTTGCTTTAAAAAATCAAAACCGACTTTAAAATTCAATCAGAATTTTTCTTTAAAGTTGATTTCAGCGACATAAATTAAAACAAAACAAAAAAATGTGTACTACATTTTCTCTTGAAAATGACACATCACTTAATTATCATGAATAATGATGTTAAAACTGTTAAAATTACTAGTATTATTATTATCATTACTGCGAATAAATAATTATGTTTTATACTAAAATTGAATATGTGATTACCAAAACCATTTTTTCTGTTATAATGAGTGTGAAAAGTGTATTGTCCTCCCATTTGGGGAATATTAATATATAGAGAGCAATAAAATATGCGATATATATGTATATATAGAGTATACTTTGATGGACTATATTGGGGTACAGTGAGAGCTGCTCAACTGTCATACTCAGTGTGATGCTATAGCTTTTAATAATTCAACCAACAATACGACTGACTATGCTAATGACAGGCGAGAATGGCAGTTCTTGTTAATACTTCCATTATTGTTGTTATTATATATATATATTATATATATTAGCTGTCATTGAATGCGTTAACCATTTTTACAGGTAAACTGATGGGAATTGGTGATAAGGGTTATTCTCTCCTTGGATATCATTTATAAATAAAACATAAATATAATATATGTAAATATTACTAACTTTATCCCCCTCCATAATTGACTCTATCTTAATCCATAATCAGTAGAAAATCTCTGTGTTTCTTTTAATGTTTTAACATTACGTAAAAGGTTTTTAGATAATGAAAGAGATGCGTTACAAGGGGAAACAAAACAGAACAGGATAGAAGAGAATGGGATAGAAAGGTACAGTACAGTAGAGTAGAGTACAGAGCAAAACAATGAGTACTGAGGTAACTTTGCACCAATTTTTTCTGTCCTTCCAGTTTGTAAAACACACCCTACACTGATACATAACGTTTATCTAAAAGATGTGAAAAAAAACTGTTGATTCAACTGATAAAGACAGAATAAAAGACACTTAAGTCATAAGTTTTTCTTTCATTTATCCTTGACTTTCAATGGTTAGTTTGTAGAGATTTTATTTGCTTCAAGTCTGACCGCGGAATGATATCCTTTAGAGAGGAATTGAAAACCATCAACTACTCTCCTAGCAGTACCCAACCCCCAGGATTCAAATCCATGACTTTCTATTGACAAGTCAAGCTAGTAGACTGTTCAGCGACTTGGACAAACTCAAAAGCCTCCTAATTATCTATTCTGCTTGTTTTCGTACTCCAGTAGGTGCGTACTGGCGATGACCACTAGACTAGGACAAAACAGCTGTTCAGTGGTTCTCTAAATGATATCAATCCATGGTTAAATTATCTTTCAGTTGGCTGTATGTCTGCAAAGTGACATGGCGGAGATCAAATGCATGTGTCTGTGTGTCTTTGTGGAAGTAGTTGTGGAGACAGATAAAGTATGACATCAGAAAAAACCCAAGGGAATATTAATTATTTTCTATAGTTGTTTTGTAAGGATTAGTTTTGCTTTTACGAGTTGATCATGGATTGATATCAATTAGAGAACCATTTAGAATCCATCGACATCAATCAGTCCTCAAGTCGTAAAACAAAAATAATCTTTACAAACCAACTATAGAAAATTAATCCGCTAGTGACTTGCTGCAGGACGAAGTTTCCTGGAGTTCTACTGAGAAGTCGTGACCAGTCAGGTCCATCCAGATGCCATGTGTTGGGATGGATGTCCCATCGACGACGTTGGTTGGGGTCGCTCTAAACCACAAATAGGTAGAAGTTATAATTCATGGGTTGATCACTGTATTGGGTCCCAGTGGCTGAATAGTAAACGAACTTGCCTTGTACTCGGAAGGTGCTTACTGACGATGATTCCCAAACTAGGATGTCCAGTACTTCACTGCTGGCTTTGATTTTTGATTTACAGCTTGATTCCACACTGTATTTTCGGTACAAGTATGGAATTTTCAGCATGGATATCGGTAGCCCAAATTTTGCAGGCCGACCATAGATATCAGGTGTGCGTCGGCGGGGGTTCGAACCTCGGTCCATGTGCATGGTCGGCGAGAGTCCTAACCACTGTGCCACCGACCATGATCAACTCATAAAAATTATAATAATAATCATATAAAAGCGACAAATATTATAATTCATGGGCAAATGAGTTTCGTCGTAGTGGTTCATCTCATAACCCGAATGTCCTAGCTTTGAATTTCAAGCACGGTCACGCATGCTTATTGATGTTAACTCTCAAAATGGATGAGACATATGTCAAGTACATCCCTACTTCAAATCCATGAACAATCTAGACATCAGTCAAGTTCTCAGAAACTAGTTATTATTATACTATTGCTCCCTTGGGTTTCTAGTGGTACATAGGGCTTCAACTGCACGTCTCCATTTGCTTCTATCTTCTGCTGTACTTTTCGCCTGCATCCATGTTAGTCCGTATTCTTTCAACTCCTCTTCACACGATCTCCTCCATGTCACCCTTGGACGTCCCACACGCCGCTTCCCTTTCGGGTTCCACTCGAGGGCTTGACGCGCGATGTCACCCAGCGGTCTCCTCAGCGAGTGTCCGATCCATCTCCACTTTCTCCTGCATATTTGTTGGGCGATTGGTTCTTGCTTTGTTTGTTTATTCCCATAATTCCTTGTTGGTGATTCTTTCCGGCCATCTGATCTTCAGTATTGAGCGAAGACAGTTGTTAATAAAGGTCCGCAACCTATTGGAAATATTCTTTGTGACCCGCAAAGTTTCTGATCCGTAACTAATAGTAAAAGTAAAAATAGTATTCACCAAACCTAACTACAAGTTTTTCTTGAGTTATGCTTAATTAACACTTGGTCAATTCGACCATAGTTTTTAGGAACATCAGCATCTAAGTCATGCTAAGCTGTCGCGTTTTCTGGGTGACAAAATTGTAATGTTAGTAGACATCTTGCTTATTCAAATATTCAAGCTAAACGTATGTGTAATCCCTGCTTCTACCTGAGCTAGATAATATAAAAGGAGGGATATACACATTTGTGCATTCTTCGTTTTTGGTGCTTAATCTATCCACCTTCCTCTTATTATTACGACTAATGTTATTTTATTCGCCCTTCCAAGATCTCTACTTTCTATGAACTATTTATACACAAAATAATTGGTTTTATCACTGTATACTGAACTGATTTATAAAAACTAATATTACACATATTTTTGAAACAGCGCGTCACTGACACGGCAGTATGCTCGCCAACCACGCCCCATGTGATTCAGGGTTCGATTCCCTGCGGACACACTCATTTACCTCGCTTAGCCTGTAATACGACTGGTAAGAGGTAAGGTTTAAAGCATGAGTCTAGCAGTCCCATCCAGTAAAAATTAAGTGCCACCTCTGCAGAAACTTCAAACCTCTAGCTCGAAGCGGCCTATGTTCCGCTGGGAAAGCAGAGGAGTAAAATATGTTTTCAAAAAAACCGAATAATCCTTGAAGAACACCGATATGTCTAAAACATTTAGTCTTTTTCATAAATCCGGAGTGTGTTATTAGACGTCGGTGCAGAAGTCAATTAGTCTTTAAACCTAAAATCTTTACGGTCCCTAAGAAAAATGTATTCATCAAATTACCATATAACGGGGAAATAAACAGTAGGATTTTGAGACGAAAGTTGAATTCGATCATCCGTAGAACGTGTTATGCAGCCCAGCTTGTAATTGTCGAAAAAGCTAGAAAAATGCTCCACTGCAAACACCAAATGTGCACAAGTGACTACGTCGCATCCCACACTGTTTACCAATTCTCGTGTTGGTGTGTGTGTAGACACACTTACATAAGGATGACTAATCGTGCTTTGCATGTAAGGGTGGGAGAGCCTGCCTCAAAATAGTTAGAAGGACAAATGAAATATGGAAAATCAGTAGGAGACTGCTAACTTCGTCCATAACCAAACACAGCCCTTAAGATTATCTATAAAAATGCTCAAGGGTGCTTACTAAGATGCACTGCGGCTATAGCTATTCATAAACTTAACCCCTCCTCTGTGTATTCAGTAACAGTTTAACCTACTGTGGTAATCTATATTTGATTTGATTGGCAAACGTTGAGTAATTGATTCCTAAATCTTTTTTGTCACTTTGTTTAATTTAATTGCCCTTAATTTTTTTCATATATATCGAATTAGCAAGTAAATGTGTGCTTAGATTTTTCGAAATGTATGGCGCATATACAATACATTTTACAGAAAACCTCCGTCTTCTAATAACACTACCCATATTACATATACATTTATAAATGTACAGACGGAAAGGATTACGATGCCAGAGAAAGAACCGGAAAGGCAAGACAGGCCTTTATGCCTGTGAAATCCGTTCAGAAATATCAGCATTATTTAAAAAATTCGAGTTTTCGACACTGATGGAGCTCACATCACAAAAAACATTTCCAACAGTCGGTTGCAGACTTTTATCTCTGGCTCCATATTGAAAATCAAACGAGAATTCCGAAAGAATAAGAAACACGAAACTATGGTCACGAACCGACCAAATTATCTGAAGAAAAAAGAGGTGGATAGTTCACACGCTGAGGAGACCATCAAATGATATCGCACACTAGCCATTCGTTCTAGTAGAATGCAATCTGATAACGACGATATAGGAGTTGTTTCGAAGATCGTTACATGAGTAGATGAGAAGCTATGAGCAATCTTAAGGCGAGCTAAAGAGGACTGTGGAGAAAAGGAAACAGTGGATATGTGCAGTTGGGATCCTTTGTTCCACCCGGAACCCAAAGGAAAAATTATAATTTAATGCTTACAAATTACAAGCTTGATAATAAAGTTGTGGAAAACAGTTTCTTGGTTTACTATTGTGTCCTTAACTGTGTTGCAGACCAGACTGTTAAAATCCGATCAAAACCAGTGCTCTGAAGTGAGCACATACTACACGAATATATTATTCAAGGTCGCATAGGGAGTCAATCGTTAACCCTCAGAAGTATCATCTTTTACTACAATGTTGGATAGTGTACTGTCGAGTCTCCAAGACGTCGAAAGTATCTTTAAAGGATGCATCAACCTGTCTTTGACAAATGTCATCAAGAACAAAGCCTGAGCTCAGAACTTTCTCCCCATTGTATCATAGCTCACAGTATTATAAATTGTTGACAGATATCCAAAACCCTATTTGTATTTAGTGGTATTAGAAAGAAATGACTGAGGAGTATGCAATAATCATAATTATAAAACTTTCAAATTTTACAATGGACGAAAGACATTTATCTTTGTTAACTCTAATAGCTTTATAAAAGTATTAATAAACCAGAATTTACAAATGTGAGATCATACAGAGTAATTTAATCGTAGTTTTACTACTTGACCGGATTAATAAAGATAACAGACATTTGCAGACTATTGCATTTGATAGGTGGACAAATTAGAAATGCTGCTTCTGCTTGGAAATATTCTTTTTTGTTTTGTAAATTTGTACTAAATAATTCCAATATTATCTAAATCAAGTTTGCATCGTTGTTCTACAGTGTGCAGACTTATGGCCCAGGGATTTTCCAACATTTTTAGTTTCAAGTGTTGGTTTGCAGTCATCAAGAGCTGACTTCGGCTAGAGAACAATTGAAAATCTACCAGAGAGTATCAGACAGCTGTTTTGTTCAAGTTTTGTACTCCTCGTCAGTGTGCACCTGCCAAGGATCCAGCTGAGGACCACCCGGTCACAAGACAAGATTTTAGACCACTCAGTCACTGGAACCTGATTCAATGGCTGATGAATTTTAACTTTTATCAATTCACAATATAGCGCGACCACCGATCAACGTCATCGTTGTACCCGGCAAGTCACGACATTTCACTGGAACCACGGTAGGTCAGGTTTGACGTCTTGTCACCCGTAGGTTTTAGGTTGAAACCCCTGTGGTGAATGCATGCTTCTTAAGAGTCGTAAACGAAGACACAACAGCTGTCTAGTGCCCTGGTTCCGAGGTTCAATTCCCTGCCGACGCACACCTGATATCTATAGTCGGCCTGCGAAATTTGAGCTACCGATATCCATGCTGAAAATTCCATACTTGTACCAAAAATACGATGTGGAATCAAGCTGTAATCAAAAATAAAATAAAATAAATAGTCAATATAATAAATAAATAAATCAATTTTTGCTTTATTCCAAAAACAGTACTAATGATACAGCAAGGAATTTTCAGCATTCAGTACAACCTTGCATCTAATTTACTCAAAAACGACAAAAAAAATTAAAATACACATTACATAACAGTAATAAAACGATTGTTATAGCAGCTACATAGCAAAATACTGTATGCTATACAGAGAAAAATATGCATAAAGTACAAAATTGTAGTAATTATAGTAATACCAACTAAAATAAAATAGCAGAGTAACAATTAAACGATAGAAAGTGTGACACCATAAAATACAGAAAGATGAACGATGAAAGGGTCGATTTACTGTGCCAATTACATAGTAACTTGTAAGTTTCACGTCTATCAGCTCATGATGAAATTTCCACTTTCTTTAGGTTTCTGATTGGTCGAATAGAGGTCTCATGCTTTTCGAACCGTCTGACCATGATTTCTCAAGACGTTCGACAAATATGTTTTGCATCATAGTGTGAGCATTTTATTTTGAACAGTTTGCTCTCTAGTGTGTCTGTTGTTTCAAAGAATACTCTAATATTTCATTTTTCAGGTACTGTAACTGCTGTGTTCTGACTACACGGGATGAAAACCTGTCGCATTCCACATTTCCAGAGTACTCTTCTGGTCAAATTTAATTTTGTTGTTGATTTTATGAATAAAATTACTTGAAGGGTTGTTTTCTTAAGAATTAGGAAATATTCACTATTGGTATTGATGGAATACCAGTAGACAACTTAGTTTTGTTTCACATTCTCTCGTTGTAGTGGTATCCAAGCTGTATTATACTTATTATTATTGAATCATTCAGCTCCTACAGGAACGTTGGGCTTCAGCCGCACGTCTCCATTGCGTTTGGTTCTCTGCCAACGTTTTCCCCTGACTTTACGTATGTCCACATGCTTTCATTTGCTCTTCACGTAACCTCCTCCAAGTCACTCTTGGACGATCAACTCGCCGCTTCCCGTCCTCGTTCCACTCGAGTAACGGCCTGGTGTGTAATGTCACTCATATGATGGTCTTCTCAGAGATGGCCAATCCACCTACATTTCTTTCTGCATATTTGTTGCACAGTCGGCTCCTGGCTGGTTGGCTCATTGCCAGAGATTCCTGTTGCTGACCTTTTCTCGCTAGGTATCTGTTCTTTAGAGAAGTACTGAGCGAAGACAGCTGTTGATAAAGGTGTGTAGCTCGTTTCTTTGATGACATGGCGCAAAGACTTTGATCCGTAGAGAGTAATGCTGACTGACTCCACAGTGAAGTTGAAAATCCGCATCTTATTTTCATTCTCATGCTGAATGTTGTAGATCTTTTCCACACAGACTTGGTGATAGGGATTAAAGCTTGCCTTGCTTTCTTGATCCTCACTGCTCTGATATCCTTATTAGTGCCTTCCGCCTGTAGTTGAAACGGTGCTTTCCAGGCAGGTAGGTAGGTAAAGGAGGCTGCTTTTTTCAGATTCCTTGCATTTATGCTGATGAACGAGAGAGAATAATACAAATATATATTTATTTTATTGAGTAGTATTAAGTAAGTCAGTAAGCCAGCAAGCATGTTAGTACCTATGAAATAAAGGAAAGCGAAAAGTGAACAAGACAATATTTTATTTCTTATGAGGGAAGACTACTCATTTTATTATTCAATTTATTCTTATTAAGTCAGATGAGTGGATAATGCGGTAACAATTTTACACGTCTAACAAAACACACACACATACAGATAAATGAGAAAAAGGAATAAAACTGAAGCGAAATGCGAAGATTTAGTTCACGTTGAAATAAAAGGTGATTATGAAACTGAGAAAATGTGTTATTTTTTTCCCTTTGATATGTTGACCAGAAGCATGGCATTTCATGCTACATCGACTTTTAGTTACATTGATGAGAGAAATCGTGCTTTCTTTTAGAAGAGTTGCTTACTAATTCCTTTTTCATAGTAAATCGTGTTGTGTAGCATATCACTGGATATTGTTGGAGAGGTCTGTAAAAAAATTTACTCTGAATAAAATAACCTTCTAAAATGGGAAATGATGCCGTTTTAACAAGGTTTTTTTTCCATTTATTAAGTTACAATTTAATGGTGGCTTATCAAGTGAGATTTCATTCACGAGACTTTCTAGGAGTAAACGAAGAACGCTTTACGCAGCATACCTATGTTTGTCATTCTCTAGCCGACGAATAATTGGGACGCAAACGAAGGATAAGCTAAATAGTTTTGCCACATATATGTGTATTAATCAATTCAATTGCACCTGCCGTGACAGTTATGTTGAGCGTACTACTATACAGCTTAGCCAGCCAACGTGTTAGTGAACATTTCCCATCGTGGTGGTTTGGCGAAGGACAGATGAAAACAATCCGTGGCTCAATTTTGTCACATTTAAATGACAGTGGTCATATAGTGGAGAAAAAGAGAGCCTTCAAAGTAATTCATCGTATCCCACTGATTCTTTCCAACAGACTTCGTATTCGTCTACTGCACACAGCTGAGGTGATAGGCATTCGAACTATTTAACTTAAACTTTGCATTCAAAAAAGTTCGTACAGCCATTATACCTCTCTATTGGCCTATTAAGACATAACCAACTAAAGACCTCTACACCACCTTTTGTTTATATTTTCAACCCCTTAATCTTATCACATCTTCATTAAAAACGTGTCTCATTTACTTCCCTTACAATCTAGCGTTATTTAATTGATTCATTTGTTTCTACTAGCCTTTATCGACTACTTCCACCTGAACATTTGTCTGTTTAATCATGCTGTTTTTCATTATTCGTATTATCACGGATCGCCTCACTTTTTCATCCTTATTATTGATAAGACCATTATTATCACTATTATTATTATTATCAATACTACTATTGTGACTAATTGGACAATTTATAGTCACCATCGTATTATCCTATGGACAAAACACCATGATTGGTTTATATTTGAATTTTATTTGTAAACTTATATGTATTAGAGTTTAGCCTGATGAGATCTAATTGAAACCACAATATTGTGCTCGCTTAAATGTGTTGTGCTAAATTTTACGACGGGAATACTTAATATAATATTTTTTCATCTCCACTTGTGATAAAATGATCGAGTTCATAATCTGAGAATTACACAAAACTAGATTAGAAATTATCGTAGTTCTATCAGGGAAATACAAATATTCAGGTTACAATGCATGATCGGTTTTATGCCGTAATTGGAAAGTATGAAGACAAGCACAAACTCCCATTACTTATTGATTTAAGCCAGATAAAACACCGAAGAGCCATTTCGCATTTGAACGGTATACCCAGTTTGATTGGGTTAAAATAGATTAATTTTTTTCAAACTATTCAAATGCTGGTTAGCTATTTGAGTGAAGCTGCCATCGACTTCAACTGGATTTAGTATTCCAATGATGAACTCCAGAATATGCTTATATATTTGATTGCATGAAGGATTTAATCATGAGCTGAAATCAGTTAGAGAACCATTGGAAAACCAACCAGGGAGTACTGGACAGCTGTTTCCTCTGTCCCAGTTTGGGACTCTTCAGTAGTACGCACCAACCACTACGCTTCGAACCCAGGACCTTCTAGGTACAAGGCGAGCAAGCTCGTAGATCATTAAGCCACTGGGACCTGATCCAATGGTCCTTGAATTCTAACTTCTGCCAATTCACGCACGACATAGCGCGACCACTTTACAATGTCTTCTTCGATGAGTTACTGCCTCATCTTCAACCTGCTGTACCCTACTGGTCACGGCTTTCCACTTATATATATCTCTTGGAAAGCGAAGCGTCGCAAAGGCTTCATTCAAAATAAGAAGCACTGCGATGTTTTTTTATCTACAAATGCTTCTATGTAATGAAACATTTTTTGGCAGTTAAGTTCGTCAGTATCGGTAGCTGAGGAATAGAGGGCTCACCAACCACGATAAAATCCCGTAGTTTGATTACCTGCAGACGTATTCGTACACCTCACTTAGACAGTGTCAAACGTGAAAAGCAGGGAAAGATCGCAGGTAAAACTAGCAGTCGCACTTCAAAGAAATAACCACAACGGCTACTATGATGACCTTTGGATATTTATTCTGAAGATCACTGTTCCGATCAGAATGCATAGAACGAAAATAAATGGTCAAAACGTCTACAGTACTTATTCTTACCCCACAATACAAGATTATATTCAGTAGATACACTGTATCTCCCTAGAATCTGTTGAAAGCTACTATTCCCTTGCTAATGATTTTATTTGCAAATTACTGATTATATAATAGCTTATAACTAAACTCTACAGACTAGCTTATTTAAAATTCTGTGACTATCCTCAGCCCCTCCCCTCTTATAACTCAACAATTCATATCTCTTACTGACTAGAAGTCTGTTGCCATCTGAGGAGAGGAAGGTGAGCGGAGAATTCTTCATGAACAAGATATTTGTAATACCGATGTCGATTTGAACATTTTGGCTAACTGTGTATTTTCAGTATTGGTTTTGCAGGGATTTTTTGTTTAATTGTTTGGAGGATTTCAACATGATCTGACATTAGTTAGAGAACCGCTGAAAAACCTGGAATACTGAGAAGGTGTTTCGTCCTATCTTAGGACTCTTCAACAGTGCGAAATAGCTGTCCAGTACTGTCAGGTATTCCAATGGTTGTCTAACTGGTGTCAGATCATGATGAAATCCTCCAACCAATCTAATCGCGTATTTATTATGCCTTTTTTCCTTGACTCGTTTATCATCGTTCTAAAGTGTTCATACCTTCTTTTGAATGAATTCGTATAGGCATTCTTTGTCTGTAATTAGTTCCTGTTCTTTATGTTTCATTTCAAAGTTGAATTGTGATAGGCTGTTGGTAATAATTTAGTTGTTTAAAGATTCAGATTACATTTGAATGAATTCAAGGTTATGCTGCAGGATTACTTGACTTCACATTATCACTTGTAAACGTGTTTGTTACATTCGAATCTTGGCAACAGAGTTTTGACACTCTCTTGTTAGGAAAATTCTGTTTGAATCTCAGGTGTCTTGTAACTGTATCCGTCAATTACTTTGTGGGCAGAGCTGTTTGCATGACAAATTGTAGACACCGATTGACGTTGGTGGGGTCATGAGAAGAAACAAGACAAAGCCTAACCTTGAGGAACTCAACAACCAATCACAGCGACTTTGCGTGGGTGGATATGATTCGCAGATATATGGACTGACCTTCAGAGAAATGGCCACAAATAGATGATGGAATACCTTCCAGAGAGAAAGAACCAATCAGACGACGCTGCTTTCCTGCTAATACTGACAAATAATAATGTACATAAAAATTTATAAATATCTGTTAATTTTCTCAATAAACGATCTTTTGCTTGACCCTTGTCTCTTGTGGTTACCAATTCTGTTGTACTGTGAGTACTGTGTACCTGAGAAACTCTTGGACTGCACAGCTGCCTAACGGCATTGTTGAGAGGGTTTTTTATTTATAAACTGTTATTGTCGTTTAACAGTGCCTCTGACATCATCGCGCTTACAAGTCTTTTTGCTACTCTCAGGATATGTTTAGTACTATCAGGTTTCGACTGATTGGTACCAGGCTGCACAAGCTCTTCAGTTGGCCGTTCTATGTGGGTTTTCTATGGATGGACCTTCTTAAAATTCCATCAGCTCTCCATGTAAGTTCATCATCGACAAAAGGGATTTTAGATTCGTTTTTAACTTCAAGAGTGAACTTCGTAGCTGAATGACATTTGTTGAATATTTATAGTAACTGACTTGCTTCTTGATTTGACACAAATGACCAATGGAACAGAGTATATGTGTAATTCAAGCCTAGACAGACTCATTACTTTACCTCCTGTCTTCTCTCGATAATCAAAATCTTACGGACAAAACCAAACAAATCAAAAAACAACAACAATGAACTTTGGTAGCCAGCAAACTACTCGAGAACTTATTGCCAAATAAATGTAGAAGCGCAAAGGATATATTCTAAGTAGAGGTTCAAATGAAATCCCAGCTCAAATTGATATTCCAGTGGAAACGAAATACGAAGTGATTGGTTGTCCATGGCTTTATAAATGAATGAAAGAGGTCATGTGAAATAGGAATCAGAGTTTGTTAGCATTCGTAGAACCATTTGAAAGGGACGAAAGGACAATGAATGCAACGAAGATGTCCCACTGAGGACTCAAGTAATAAACAGTTTATTATTATCCCATTGCATTCACAATGGAACATAGGTCGCTTCAAGATTACTATTATTTCCTTTCATTCCTCGAGGAACATAGAGCTACAGCCGAACATCTCCACTGCGTTCGCTTCTCTGACAATGTTTTCGCCTGCCTCCACATCTGCCCACATGCTTTCATCTCCTCTTCACATGACCTCACCCTTGTCACCCTCTCACTGACGACCAACTTCGCCGCTTCCCTTACGGGTTCTACGCGAGGGTTTATCTAGTTGTATCATTTGATGGTTTCTTCGGAGTATGGCCAAACCATCTCCATTTCTTCCTGCCTATTTGTTGCACAATCGGTTCCTGGTTAGTTCGCTCAGTGCCAGAAACCCCTATTGCTTATCTTTTCTGGCCAGTCATCTGATCTTGGGAGAAAAGATGAGCAAAGACAGCTGTTAATGAAAGTGTGTAGCTTGTTTGAGGTACTCTTCGTGACTCGCAGTACAAGTCTCTGATCCTTATAGAGTAGCACTGACTGACTTCCCACTGGAGTTGAAAATCTGAATCGTATTTTTCATGCTGAGTGCTGTTGGTATCCTCCACACATATTTGAGGGTAATGAAAGCTTGTCTTGCTTTTCCGATCCTTGCCTTGATATCCTCGTCAGTCGCTTGAAGTTTCGGCAACAGAGGGTGTTCACTTTTATGCGATGGGGTTGCCAGCCTTATACCCAACCTCTCATCTTTACCAGGAGTATTACTGGCTCAGCCAAGGTAAAGAAGTGCGTCTGTGGCCAGGGATCGAACCCCTCCACAACCACAAAAGACGTGGTTGGCGAGCAATCTACGACTATGCCACCCGACGCATTCAAGTTATCAATAATAATTTATAATTGCTTTACCTCTAGTTATGGCCTACAATAAGTCTACTTCATTAGCTGACAATTTTTTTGTACCGCGTATACATAAAAGATGTCGACAACTTGGTTATTTACTTCCTAACAAAAATGCTTTCATCATATGCGTTATATATACATATATAGAATCATATTCTAATCTATAAAATTGCCAACTTGAGTCAGACAGATTTTTTGTTGTCTTTTTTCCAAAAATCTTCTCTTCTAATCAGACTAATCAAAACTGATATTACCTTTAATAATCTACAAGCGCCAGCACATACACAAACACACAAACATAGAATAGCAAAAGAAGTTCTATTACAACAAAAAAAGGGAATAACGGAATCATTATCATTATTATCATTGTATCAGTTGATTGCGTGTATGAATTATCTTTGTGCTTTTCATTTTGTAGCGAGAAAATAGGCAGAGAAAAAAGAAGAAGGAAGAGAGAACAGTGTGTGTTTGGTTGTTCATCCCACAAACAAATGAAAAGAGATAAACAGGCAAGCATTGTAGAGGTAGGAATTTTAGAATACTACACACATAGATTTCCAGATCTATTAAAAGTTTTCAGTAAGGGGAATGATAGAAGGAGATATTCACGTTCACTTTGATATTAAGCTTTATTTTGATTGAATACTAGTAAGTAGTCTGATGTGTCTAGTCCTTTCTTTGGTGCCCACTGAGTTCTATCCGTCAGCTTGGGCCATGTGGCCACCATTCTAGGTAGTTTGCTATCACGGTGTACATTGATTTGATGATAATATAAGATAGTTGGAGTCAATCGGCCACAGGAAGCCTTGTTTGACCTAGGTTTCGTGCTAGTTGGCACTCACCAGTCAGCAAGGCTTATCTGCAACCTTGAAGGAACTCATGTTCATTCTGAGATTCGAATCCGCGTCACCCAGTGAGTACTGCAGTCGGTGACGTTACCACTGAGAAATTCGGGCTCGCGATTGATCTCCTGTAGGACTGTTGTGGGTATTTTGATTGGACACTAGTAATAGTGCGACGTAGGTAGTTCGAGTCTCAGAAAGGACATGAGTTCCTTCAAGTTTGCAGATACGCCTTGCTGATGAATGCCGACTAGCTGAAAACCTAGGTTCAAGGCTTCCTGCCGACTGCCTCAACTACCTAAGATATTTAGCTTTATCGGTCTACGGATGAATGTTAATGTTGTCTGTTTTTAGTAAGGGTAATCATATTATTGTATAACGCACTGGTTGTGAGTTGGTGGCTCAGAGGTAGAGTGCTCGCCAGCCATGCCTTATTTGCTTCGAGCTAGATCCCTGGCCACAGAAACACTCCTTTAACTCAGCTCAGATAAGCCAGTAATAAGACTGGTTAAGAAGGAAAGTTCAGCATACCCCGTCCAAATGAAAACCGCTGTTACGGGAACTTAAAGCCTTCAACTTGAAGCGACCTATGTTCCACTGAGAAAGTAAAATCACTTTTTTATATATGTCCAAACCAGCTTCACCTTTAATGGTCTGAAAAAATTTGGGCGCTGGGTATATGATATTCATTGTGATAAAGTTTTTTGTACTTCCCAATGAATGAAAAACAAACGATATTGCTGCTCTTACTGACGTTTCGCTATTCAGTGCGGCTAATAGCTTCATCAAAGTATTATTAAACCGGAATTAACAAAATCTCCTCAGCTTATGTATATGACAAAGAGTTAAGAGGTGAGAAAATACACAAGTTAGGTCAAGTTAAAAGGACATATTGAAAGTGAAAATAACAGTGAAGATAACTAAGCCAAATAACAAAGGTAATTGATAGTACGTCTGTTATGATATCAAAATAAAGTTTACTAACTTGATCAGCGTTCGTCAGTCTGACGTCATTTTTCTTTGTCAAGTTGGTCAACTGGTAGAGGTAACAAAACCAAGCATAGACTATTGGATTTGATCAGTGTGTAAAATTGTAAAAGCAGTGTGTGTATTTACATAGTGAACTTGCATATCACATTCGTGTTGATTTTGTCACTTCGTTGGGGGAGGAGAGGGAGGTGTTGTAATCGTGTCAGATTCTGTTTTAGTCCATCATTCCTATTTATTTATTATTCAGACAAATTATTTTCGAAAAATAATTCACTGATCACTCCATTATGAATAAGATTTTATATTCATGGGTCACACAGTGTTGTACAGTAATATTAACTGATGATCATATTTCAAGCACAATTTATTACTGTCCTAAATCATACCAGTTCACTCACACAACTTTCCAGCTTCATTCATATACATGAGTAATACTGATTCGACGTTTGAATGAAATCAGTATAAGATAATGCACATTCAGAAAATATAATATTAATGTTTGAAATCAAATACAGTCAGACGGGAAATAAGATGTTTTATAGTCGAAACAAGCAACCTGTTACAATATAGATTGAATAGATTTTAACATTATTTATTATCCTCCTCTCATTTGACTGACTGACTGGTGGTAATAATAACTTCCATGCATATCTCTGGTATTTGCATTGAGTCATTTCTGTTGCATGTGTTGAGCTGGGTGTAGACTCAATGAACCAGGCAGAATTCAGTAATCAGTCTCTCTTTATCTCCACCTACCTATGTTACATCTCAGAATTTTAACTCTTTCCCACCTTCCTATTGTGTGATTGTGTGTTGATTCATACAGTGTAAATGCTGAGCTTTTTCTAAATTACTTATCTTAACGAGACCAATCATTCTAACCTTACCGAAACTCTTAGGTTCTGATAATCTTACTACTCCTGATATACTAGTTTGACCTATGTAGTTGATCTAGCTCACAGTCATTGCAAAGTATTTTGTAAATTATATTATTTTGTCTAATTGGGTTAACCGATAGGGTCATTTAACTTACAGAGGTGAATTTGTCCTAGATGAGTGAGTTCATAGGTTTAAATGCCACTCTAATTCCTGCTTTATTAAGAATCCTACGTACGGTCTCAGATGTCCCCTTTTTCCTTATATAGTAAAACTGTAGATACCTTACATTCTTTCATATTTATGTTATTATTATTAGTTTTAAAGAAGACAATTGCAGCGAAGAAAATTTTCTTTTCGACGAAGTCATCACCTTGGCTGTACATTCGTGTATTTATATCAAATAGATTGCACAATGTCAATCTTCTTAGCTATCATGATGTTACTTTGTTTGTTTTATCTATCCCCCTGTTTATTATGACATTTTAATTCCTGATTTTAAGTTTTACTAATTTGACCCTTGACCGGATATTATTCTGGAACTTTCCTATCCGTTTGATATAAATACACGAATGTACAGCCTAGATGATGGCTTCGTCGAAAAGAAAATTTTCTTCGCTGCAATTGTCTTCTTAATAACTCCTATGACCCAATGTGTACATTACTAGTTTCACAATTATTTGTATTTTGCTTTTGGCCTTTTTCGATAGTCTTAATGAATTTTATAGGATAATTGTTTAACACTAACGCCTCTTCTATATGTGTTATTTCATCATTTAGGTCTTTCCCTGCATTACTGAGTTTAAAAATAGTAGATGTGAGACACAACTCAATTTCTAAAATAATTTTCTCAATGGGCAGCTTTGTCCTATGACTACGCTAGGGGATTTGCAAGTTAGCTCTGTTTTAACTGCCCCTAATACCATCCTGATTGGTATAAAGTCTAGTTATATCAAAACTAACCATTTCTTCATTATTCTCTAGGTGGAATGTCACTTAGTTTCTTTTCCTTTTTATATGAATTGGTTAGCTTAGAGTTTGAACGATTTCTAATGGAGTATAATATTAGAGCTAAGTGTTTTGATAATGCATATGTCGGTCGATTTCTGAAATCTACTACTGGGTAACCTGCCTTATGTATTTTAGCAGTAACATATATTCTACTAGAATTATTAGTTTTATAAAAAATCAAAACAAGTAATTCAGTGAAGAGACTCTTTTCAATGAATTTATCGTCAAGCTGTACATTCGTATATTTATGGGTTTTTTTAAGAATTTATATCCGATGAGGGAGGGAATTGAATCATAGGTGTGAATGCATAAAATAATAATAATAACAGTAGTATGAAATCCAATTAAAAAAAATAAATGTTTGTGATTGTAAACATAAGTGAATGTCAAGTGGCAAAACAATTAATGTCATACATAGAATAATTCATAGGATAGATAGAACTTGAAAAAGGGTGTGCAATTATAGGATTAGTAGACAAATCGAATAAAATAAAAACGTTACGTAATATCGTGTGAAATTTAATAGCATAGAATTTAACGTTGTAAAAAAGAAATGATTTAGAATAACAAGTGAAATTATACCGGGGACAGTTCAAAGTGAGAATAGTAAAAGTGACAATTGACGTAATAAAGGAAGAGTAAATAAATTGAATTGACAAAATGAAAAATGAAGAATTTGACAGAGCCAAAATATGCTTATGGATTACCATACTTTAGCATAAAGGAGAGATTAAGACCATGAAAATTGGAGGGGTTGAACGAGCTTTTTCTGTACACAGAGCTCTAGTTTTTCTGTGCGATAGCCAAAACTTCAGCAACACGGATGGTTCGGTTACATAGTGATTTCTGTTAATTACCTTTTGCCTTGTGAATGACTTTAAAAGCGGAGGCTATAGAGATAGGGTGATCATTATGGGCTAGATGTTCAATGATCGAACTTCTGATTGCCCAACGTCCACCTCTTTGTACCCATGCAGGATAGTGTTCTTGCACCCTCTTGGAGGAATCCGAGTTGAATGACCGATATACTTAGCTCCACATGATAAACACACATAGAGTTGGTCAACAGCGGGATCTTGTCCTTCAGGTTATTGAACAGTAATGGTCGACTAGCAAAGATTATTCTCAGGGATGCAGCAGGAAATGTTCTTTTCAGGGACTGTGATACCCTTCGTTTCATGATATCGAAAGCTAAGTCACCTTTGAATTCCAAGATCATGTACAGTATTTTTTTGCGTGTGGGTGACAAGTCACTTTTTATAATATTTGAATGTATATTCTTGTGTACTCAACGTGGTGTAGAACTATTTTCGACTAGGATTTACCTCAAAATAATTAAATCAACTCCTCCTCAGTATCAGGGCTACATATTAACCGAATGCGAATGGCAAGTGACCCGACCAGGTTTTGTTTTCGAACAATGGGTACCCAGCTGTAGATATTCGTCAGTTGACCATTCCATGACAGCTTTCGATAAATCGATCTCTTCACACTTCCATCGGTCCTACTTGATAAGTTCACATCGAGGAAGTGAATGGTAGACTCGTTCTCCATTTCGAGTATGAATTGTATCTCAGGATGGCAACCATTAAATACATTTAATATATTATTCAAATTACAGTCACTATTAAACATAATAAAGGTGTCATCTACATACCTTTTATACATCTGAAAGGTTTGAATTGTTGGCTTCAACTGACCATTTTCTAGACTGGACATAAAACAGTCTGCAAGCAGAGGACCCAAGGAAGAACCCATCGCAATACAATCCTTCTGTCTGTAGATTGTTTCATTTAAAGTAAACTGTACATTCAATGTACATCTCAAAAGTAGTTCTTTCAGATCTGCAGTGGGTATCCCTATATTCAATTTGTTGTCTTTAATATATTTGCATATAAAACATATGGTTTCTGTCAGTGAAACGTTCGTAAATAGGGATTCTACATCCAAAGACAACATATGTTTATTCGAAACATTTGTA
This sequence comes from Trichobilharzia regenti, assembly GCA_944472135.2. NCBI lineage: Eukaryota > Metazoa > Platyhelminthes > Trematoda > Strigeidida > Schistosomatidae > Trichobilharzia > Trichobilharzia regenti. The sequence continues at coordinate 101,728,277 of OX235264.1, forward strand.
TCTTAAATACATTTAACAAATTGAAAGGTCCCGGAAGGGAATTATTAGATAGTTGTCCCCGACGTGTTCGAGGATTTTAGCTAACCACCCAGCCACTGGATGACAAGGTGATCTGGACATATCCAAGATATGGTGGAGTGGAAGGCCTGCTGTGTGTATCTTCGGTAGACTACAAAGTCTTAGTATTAGAGATCATGTTTGTTTAATCTTTTCGTGCAGTTCTTTGCAAATGAGATGATTGTTCTTCATTCTCTTTAAACCTTCGGTAAGTTGTTTCTTGGTTAATTTCGTCTTGTTTTCTTTGTTCGGTTTCGAGAATTTACTGCTGTCTAAAAGTAGATGTGACATTTCATCAATGTAATCTTTACGATACATTAAATTAAATCAATGAATTAAACACTGCTCAGTTATTTTGTAGAGATTAATTTTAAATAGTTAGCGGTTCGTCAAACAATGGGAACTACTCATTAGGATATTGGAGAGTAAAGAACAAGGAGTGTGTTTGTGGAAAGGCGATTGTCTACTCGCATGATGGAGCATTTGCGAAAATGGCTGAAAAAGACTGAGTACAAAGTGCTTAAATCCACAATAACAAAACATCTTGTGGATTACGGACATGATATCGACGCGGTTGAGTCATTCACTATTGCATTCACAATCGACTACGAAAAAACAACCAATTCCATTTCCTTGATGTCAACATAAAAAGAAGAAACGACGGAACGATTCAAAAATCTATCTACAGGAAAGAAACCTGGACTCGTCAATACTTAAATTATCACAGCTTTTGCCCAACCAGCTACAAACGAGGTCTAGTAAAAACGCTCTTCAGCAGAGCCAAAGAAATATGTTTGGAAGACACTATTGAAGAAGAACTCGCCATCATCGAAAAGAACTTCATCGAGAATGGATATCCTCGAAAGTTCATATTAAAGTATAGAAATGAAGAAACCCACAAACCGAAACATGACACTGTTGAAAAGAAACCAGTTTTCATCTGCCTAGCCTACAAAGGTGAAGACGTATCCACAAGAACACAAAAAAGAATCTCAAGTGCATTAAAAAGAACATTTCCAGCTGCCAGACTGATCTTATTTCACAACACTGTGTGCTCATTAACCCAGTCAAAAGTAGATGAGTACCCTACTCACGTCAACTCCAACTGCATTTACCAATTCACGTGCACCTGCGGAAGCAAGTACATAGGAAGGACTGAGAGGAGAGCGTCTACTAGATTTTCTGAGCACATTCCTAAGAGCCTCCATACAAAAGGAAGAAAAGTGTTATCGAGTGCAATCGCCAGACATTTAATTGACACAGGACACACAGTAGAAATCAGCCATGCCTTCAAAATAATCAATACGCAAAGAAACCCATGGCTACTTCGTTTCGCAGAAGCCATCGCTATCAAGAGACTTCGACCAGACCTCTGTACACAGAAAGATAGTGTGACTAATCTTTCACTACCCTGGTAACCCTAATCCTATTTTATTTATTTTTGTTTTTTGTTACTTACTTCACTTTACTTCACTATTCACCCCCACCCTCTTAAACTCTCCACCACATGTGTAAATTCACTCTGTTCTCTGACCTTGACCCTATAATATGCCTCTAACCAATCTGCGTTTCCCAATAGTAATCTGAACTCTAAACCCTCTTATCTAATTCCACTATATATAATTAGTTTTTTTGACACTGAATAATCTGTCTACCTACATCAAATTCCGGAATTATGTTCCTTATACCTTCTATTTATAACTCCAAGTAATTATGAAAAAGTATGTTCCAAAACTTTTTTGAAACTTATAATTTGATTTTGTTTAGGATGTATGCAGTTGATGAGTATCCACGAAATAAAACGAGCTTGTATTATTCTGCAAACATGTTCGTTCTTTCTCTCTTCAAACTAATAAAGGGAACCGGTTGTATGAAATCATTCACTATTGTCAGCAGACAAATAAACAAGAAGATGTTTGCAATTGCAGAGGCTTGTGCAATTCGAAATTATAAACCATCTCTCTGTATACAAAAGGAGATGGTCGTCACTCTGAATCTACCATGGTAATACATTTCACTTATTATTATTCTATCTCTTATTATTATCATTATTATTCTTCTTGATTCATTTAAAACTGTCCTTTATCAGTAAGATTATCTTCAACACTTCACTTCAACACTATTATTATAACCATTACTATTGATATTAGTCCGTTTGCAATTCTTATTATATTCTCTAATGACTAATTGTTTATCTAAGTGATGTAATTGAAGCGTAATGTAATTTATCCTAATTTTAATCCCTCATACTCTCTCTCTTCCCTTATCCATTTGAACACGACCTGGAAAACATTCGCACTTGTCTTCGTGCACGACTAACTCGATGTAGTTTCTTTACCTTTCAGTCTTACATCTCTCAGTGTAATTTCAAAAGTATATATATTCGAGTATGTAGAGTATTCAGCTGACGAGTTCTACCGAAATTTGATGAAACCATCATTAAATCCTGCTCTTTATAAACCTTTATTGCTTGTTTTAAAGAACAAGGAGTTTAACAAAGACATCTTTTCGACAGTTTCATCCTCAAACGCTCCATAATCTCACGTTTATGCATAATTTTGCATAGTTACAATTATAATTTAATTCGAAATTTTAACGAAGGGAGACTTATGGCGATCAAAAGTTTCATCTTGTGAGATGTTAATATAGATCACAAGAGGCGTAGAAACAAAAGTATACATCAGTCAAAAATAGTTCCATAATATTTAAGATATTTTTATAACAAAGACATACATGAATAAAATGTGCAAAGAAATAAATTAAAATAATAGGTCTTTTTGTAACTTAAGATGAAAAAATGAAAGGATTGAGAAAAAACGACGACAGAGGAGCTGCAAATAACTAGATCGATGGTGAATGTATAGGTTGGACTAGTTTCTTTTGAACACAGATCCGGCCTGTCGATGCAGGGCTACTACAGAACAGAAAAAGAAGGAATACTGAATGAAGAGTACTGTCTTCGATAATCCCATCATCATCAGGCTCTATAGTTATATATACATTATAGTGAATGAAGGAATTAGTGTTATGAACAACATTATTGTTGTTTAAACAACATCGAATCAACAATATTGATGGATTACAGCTAAATAGCATAAACATAAAAATAAGCTGAATGTCAGAAAAATTAGGAAAGATAATATTACAAATTCATGAATTTATAGTCTCTACTGAAGGTCAGCCAGGGCAGTAGTAGGGGCTAAACTTGCTTCTAATGAACACGGAGCACTGGTTGTTTGAGGCAAATCGCAATAGCCTCTGCTGTTTGGAGCATGCTGTGCTTCGATGATTGTGGCAATTTATTAGGCACCCGGTAGACGGTAGGGAAGGACTCTTCAACACTGGCTGCCTTTGTGGCCGGTTTGCACCAGATGGTCCAATATCGAACTGTTACTGGTTTTCTCTACAACTTTACTTAGCCATTGTGAGGGATGTTCTCGAGCACAAAAAATCAAGTTCCTAGAGCAACGGTCCATATAACTCGCCCCACCAGCGCAGCTGAATTGGTAGATACAGTTTAAAGCGGCTAGTCTTTCAGTTGAGATAGCACCATTGGTCGTGTAGAGAATAAGACGCGTAATTCGCCAGCATTAAAAGTTCTTTGAACTGACTTTCTTAATTTCCTCGTAATTATCTCACTCGGTATATCGCCCTTGAATTGTAGTCGTATATAAAGTGGCTTCTTGTTTACAGATAGTGAGTAGTCCTTTTCCGCCATCTTTGTCCTGTGTTTCTTGATAAATTTATCGGGATAACCAGTTTCAATCAAAGTACACACAATGCTTAATTCATCTTCGATCACTTCTTTTGAGCATATAGCTCTAACTCTGTATCTCAGGTTCTTCACTAAATTCCTTTTCTACTTGATTTTGGTAGATTTTTGTTTGGTGTTTTGTAAATGATTTGGAATATTAAATCAGTTGATGTGCGTTGGCAAGTGCTGATGAGGTGTTCGGTTTTAGCAACTTGGAGTAGAATTATGTTGGAGTTCATACCTCAAACGGCTATACATCATACTCAGCTATTTTCTAATCTTATGTAATTTTATTTCCATGCTCATGTGATCTGTATTCATACTGTCACACGTTGAATTCCAGCTTAAGTTTAAAATCTCTTTTAGTTAACATGTTGTATTAAATAGTATTTGTAACTCTGTGAGCTTGTTTATATAATGAGGTTGTTAAAATTTAAACGATAAAATCTCCGGAAAGATATTTTAGCTTATCCACTTGCTATTTTTCGTCATACCCTGAACTGACTTCATTGACGAAGAACAAGTTATCTGTACATGTTTTGCAGAAACTAGATAATAGTTAAATATGATTTATAGGGTAAGAAAATGTCTCTTTCCTTTTTTTATCAAACAGATCACCATGTTTCCAGTATAAAAATGCTACAGAAGATTATAAGCTACAGGGAACGATTTTATATCCCTTAGTCATTCGATTTCTAAGCTAAGTAGCATTTTCAAACGATTTTCAACCTGCTGATAAAACTCTTTGTCAAAATATGGGGGGTTGGACAGGCCAGTTTGAGCTGAACATGGTTCGCGTGGCCTGTAATAGAATTCGTGTTCGCATCTTGCCGAAGAAATAGTAATTAGCTTCTAATAGGCAAGACATGAAAGGAGAACACTGTGATATCACTTTGTAGTAAAATCTACTTCTAGAAACCTAACACTTAGAAATTATTCTACCACTCTTTATTAACTACTTACGCGATGAACTTGATGGCGTTTTAATGAAAAGTCGTATGTAGAATCACTTGATTATCGTGTCCATTCAATGTCGATGGATGTCAATGTCCGGAACTGACAGAGATTATAATTCACGGGCAATTCAATTTAAAACTACAGGTTGAATAATATATAGGCTTGTCTGCTTACCTGAAAGTTACATATTCGATTTCAAATAGGACTGTTCATGAGCACTGATTAACATACTCAAACGACAGTCTTTTCTTCTAGCTAATTTCAATCTTTAACATGTTTACCTCGAAATTGTGCACAGTGTTCTTCAAATTTTAACACTTTACGTCATTGATGCAGTCATTCACTATTTACCTTACAGACTGTGTATAGGAAGTTAATATGTCATAAGAAGGTATGTCGAGATGTGTAAACTACAAATTTGTGTACTATTTTAGGATATATTTTATATTACTGCTATTAGTTAAAAACACTCTGTCTCCAGATTTATGCCAGTTCGTATTCCCATGCCATCACTCAGTTACTAGATTATAATCTATATCACTAACGCTGAAATCAACCCAATACTCACCAGTGAGTTACCACAGGATGAAGTCGCCTGGAGTTATAATGTGAAAATGTAACCAGTGGGATCTATCAATCACGTTGAGAGTGTGGATGAATACTCACCGACAAAAAATTAGGGATTGGTCTCGCTTTATGTGGTGAATAGCCAGAATTTAGAATTTATGAGCCAGTGAATTTCGTCCTTCTGGCTAAATGGCCAGCAGGTTACACTCTAACAAAGAATCTGAAAGTGGGATGGAAAACAACTTTGCAGTACTTCTCGGCTTTCTATTTATCTTTAATTGAAGTGAGTTTATGATCGAAATTACTCAGTAAAATACCTACAAACCGATACATTTTTCTCTCTAGAGAATTAGCCTGTTTCGTTCATATTTCATGTTTACTAGCGTAGGATTACATCTGTTTACGAAATACCACCTGGGATTGCGTAGTAACATCTAACGGATATAATTGAAATGAAAAATTATCATATGTAGTAATTCTTGAAGCTGTGGAAGTCAAACATCCTTACGACTCATATCTCGTCATGTTTGCTGAGTATAAAGATGAATGATACACAAAGACTTACGGAAGTAATGAATGTATCTGATAATTGATGTGAACCGACAATCGACTCTTCTGTTATATTTTAGTACTATGTCAGTTTGATTGGACACTAGTAACTAGTATGACGTGTCTAGTTCTTACTTTGGTGCAGACGGAATTCTATCAGTCAGGTTTGCAATGTGGCCACCATTCTAGGTAGCTCACCAACACGGTGCACATTGATTTGATGATATTAGATAGTTGGAAGCAATCGGAAGGAAGCTTGATAGAATTCACTCTGCACCAAAGAAATGACTAGACACATCACACTAGTTATTGGTGTCTAATCAAACTACCCACTACAGTCCTAAAGGAGGTCAATCGTGAGCCCAAATAGCTCAATGGTAACGTCTCTGACTGCAGCTCTGGCTGACGGTGGTTGGAATCTCAGAAGAGACATTGGTTCCTTGAAGGTTGCAGATAGGCCTTGCTGACTGGTGAGTGCCAACTAGCAGAAAAAAGAGGTCCAGGGCTTCCTGCCGATCGCCTCCGACTATCTACTATGTCAGTTTCGTGATTCAACCAATTATTTGTTTGAATTTTGTGAAAGGACCCATCTGAGTTAAAAAAAGTTTCCTTTCTAGACGTTCACTTATTGGGTGGGCTGCTTAACAACTAAGTGAACTTAAATGCACAAACTGGCCTTAGAACATTAAAGTGAATGTCACAGTGATTTATCAATGGAGAGTAACCAGTGTCAGGATGATAGTATTCAGCACAGTATACAGCCAACACCATGGCCTGAATAAGTGACTTGTTACCCCCACCCCCACCTTATCACAATTTTACTGCACCTCATTCTCGAGCGTGAAAAGCACATTGATGACGTAATTGATTGTATTCCTGAGTGGCGTAGATTCGAATCTGAGAGGTAAAATCATCTCCTTCAAGGTAGTAGAAACGCATTGCTGAAGGTTTCCGACAGCTGTAAAACTTGGGTTGACGGCTTCTAATAGCTAATACAGTATACTAGGCCACGTAGCAGATCGTGAGCAGCTAAAAAACAGGAATACGATAAACAGGCAGGAATACCTTGGTAAATGTGTTATTTACGGAATATTTGCATCTAATATCACCTCAACTTGAATATGTACAGTGAAAATAAGTAAGTCGTCAAAAGAAGAAGCGATTACAGGAATTTATATGAATAGAAGGAATACAGGTGTGGTAGAGATCAGTCACCATTAGCGGGAGAAATTTGGAAGAACCCACTCCTTTCACTTATCTAGACAGGAGCGATTCAACCCATGGGGATGTATCAGTCAGCCACAATTTAGAAAGTATGCCATTCAGCACATTGAGAGCCGTCTGGAAATTCACTGAACTCAGAATAAAAACAATATCTGGGTCTTCAACCCATTACGTCAAGTCATTTAGTGCTTGTGTATGCCTCAGAGACTTAATGCATCACCAAAATGATTTACTGCGGGTCACTGCAGGCTTTCATCAGCAGTTGTCCTCCCTTAATACTAGAGATAAGATTATTAAGATAAGAATTAAGGGACTCTTTCAATAAACCAACCAAGAACCTATTGCACTAGAAATGTGCAATAAGTAATGTAGATTGTTTGGATGTATGTCGTGAAGAATGTTGAGTGTCACCACACTTCTATTAGGCTTCCGTAGGAAACCCGAATGGGAGACGACGAATCTGGAGTTCGAGAATAATTTAGAGTAAATTATGTGAGAAGTAAATGAAAGCTCATGGACAGTTGTGCAGCTAAATGAAAGCGACTGCAGACAACATGATGAAACCTACACATGTTCTGTGTTCACCTCACGACCTAATGAGACAGCAGTATTCAGTGAACATCACCTCACCAATAAAAAAATCAATGATTCTTGTATAATTTGGATAATTAAGATAAACTGATTTTTGAATATTTTTCGTTACTTTGAGAAGTCAATTTTATTTCCCATCTGAATTATCCAGACTTCTTCTAATCAACATGTAGAGATATCTGCATGTATAAAAGTATTCTTGATCAGGTTTTTATCTTGGCTTTACTGTTGCGTGCTGGAAATAATAATTAATAACCGACACTTCAAAAAAAGCTCAAACATCAAATCATCATAAAATTGTCGTAAATGTTTTATAAGAGAGAAAGGAAATCTAATGAAGTACTTTTTCTGTTTAATGAAAAAACCTCTGTATAATTAATTTCAAACGATATTTTTTTTAAAATACGAGTTCTAAACTAATCCTACTGATCAGTTATTTGTTTCCCATAGTTGTCTATAATTCTTTGTCCAGAAGTTCAGTTACGTGTTTTCATGATGTCTGATCACGGATCGACATCATTAGAGAACAGAGTCCTACACCCAGTGTGACAAAATCGATCGATCCGTGAATTCTAGCCCGTGTTAATTTGAGATTCTAAGTGGATGAGAGTATATTGTTATTCAGTTTTAAGTACGAAACAAATCGATTTTAGGAAGCTTGAAATACGGGGATTTAGTCATAGTATAACCAAAGCGTCGTATCAATCAGCCTTCATCATTATCACATATTTGACGATAAGAGATATTAGAGGTTATTTGAACTAGTTAATACTAGTTGAACAATTCATTAAGTGTGTACCGATATGTTGCATATTATGATATACTCCAATTTCTTCAGAAGGCCTGATTTCTGTTTGCGTCCTACAGATGGGTATCAGCTGGTGTGAAGAAAAAGTGACGAGGGAAATGTTTTCAAAAGATTATTAGAATACTTATACGTCGGTGGTCAACTACGCATCATGTGGTTTGGAGTTCGATCCCAGCCACAGACGCAATCCTTTACCTCGACTTAGCCATTATTAATAATGCACATGAGGTAGCAACCTCAGCGGGTGAAAGTAAACACCGCTGATACCAAAATGTCAAGCCTCTATATTGAAGCCCTTTATGTACCACTCGGAACCTAATGGAATAAAGTAAATAATTATAATAATATGTGATTTAACATAATTACAATTGTTGAAAAACATAAATTCTATTCCCGCTTCATTTCCATAAGTTCACTATAGATTAATGAACAATACTGCATGCATCTAGTCGGACTATCAGTTGATTCAAACAATTTACAAGCGCTAATTATGACTGAATTCTCATCACACCTGAGACGGAAGTTTGATGTAATACATATATAGATATATGTTATTTATTTTTATTATTATTTCCTTTAATTCCTAGAGGAACATAGGGCTTTAGGCGCCCGTCTCCATTGCGTTCGGTTCTCTGCTATAGTTTTCACCTATCTTTAAGTCTGCCCGCATGCTTTCATCTCCTCTTCACATGACCTCCTCCATATCACCCTCGCATTGACGACCAAGTCGCCGCTTCCCTTTCCGGTTCCACTCGAGCGATGGCTTGTCTAATGATGTCAGAGATGGCCAATTCATCTCCATTTCCTCCTGCTTATTTGTTGCACAATCGGTTGCTGGTTGGTTTGCTCTCAGAGGTCCGTGATGCTGCTCTGTTCCGACCAGCCATCTGATCTTGAGCAAAAACAGCTGTTGATGAAGGTCTGTAGTTTGTTTGAGGTGCTCTTTATGGCGCGCGTGTATATGTATATATCACGAATGAACATCAGTTAGACAGAACACTGTTAGTATAGAAATCTAACGATTGAAGTTAATCAGAATCCCTACAAATACAATAATCGGAATATTAATCACCAGCGCATTGACGACAACATAATGAAAGTCCTGCAGGTAGAATAATAAACTGTGACTAATGGATTTGACCATATCAAGGCGCAATAGATGTTTACCAGAGTTACTGGTGAGACAAAGTCAGAATTCATGGGTCACCAAATTCTTGCCCTAATGGCTGAATATTCAACTACCTTGGTCCCCCAACCTGTAGCGTCTATCTCTGATGTAGTTTTGCGTAATCACTGGTGAAGTGTCCCAAAATAGAAGGATACAGTTTCGCAGCACTCCCTGGTTTTTGATAATCTCTCTAAATGGTTCTAGTTCGTGAAGTAATCTAACGATAAATATATATATATATATGCGTAGGCCGTTCAGTGGTTGAAATGTAGCCTACCACGCATGTGGTCCGCTGCACTGTGAAAACTCAAATAACCTTTAGTAATTCTAGTAAAAAATTGGGGAAGGTTGGACTTCAAGCTGGCGAGTCCACAACTTAAAAGCAACACCGTAACTGCCACGGAAACTTCGAAGCTTCAAGTTTTATGTTTAACTAGAGTAGCAAGGGACAAAAGCATATATATATATATGTATGAATATTTCAATTTCCTCAGCTTACTTCTAACTTCACTGCAGCGAAGTATGTGTATGCTATGTGATACGTTCTACTTATAAATGAAAGTAGGGAATAAAAAGACAGTTGCAGCGAAGAACAGTTGGCAAAGTTAAACTTTAGACACCACTAACAACCAATCAGCAAACGACCTTGAACGGACCTTCAATAGGATTTGTATATGTCCTCGTAACGGGATCCACAAAATCACTTGAATAGTTGACTCTGTGATGAATATATCCCAAAAATGACGGCGAATTGTAACCTTTCCATTCGTCCGTATGTATTATAGACCCTCATTTTACAAGTCTGGTAATAATAGGTATAAGAGTAATTACTTTTCTATCTGCTATCTGTTTTAGCACCCAGTAGTTGCAGATATATAAAATCCGCGTTAGGGAGAGATGCGACCTGGCGAAAAAAGTTCCTACGAAATATTAAAATAATCAGCTTTCCCTCTCCAATACTAGCACGCTTCAAACATATACCACAACGATGAACAAATCCATCAATTGATCTGCTATAGCTTTTTAAAGTCATGATACCACCACACGAACAAGTTCGCTCCTTCCGGAGCAACCCTAAATCCAGACAATACTGGAAAACACTATCCTCCTCGAATTGCAACCGAAACTTTGTAAGGTCACGCATTAGAAATGAATCAAGCGCTATACATCATTGAACTACGTTCGTGAACCTCATTGGATAATTCGACATCGTTCGTGAATCTCATTGGATAATTCGTTGATTGGTAGTTAGTGGTGTCGAAAGTTTAACTTCGCCGAAAAGTTTCTTTTCATCGACTAGGGTGTACATTTTTACATCTATACTAAATAGGCAGGAAAGTTTCAAGGGTCAGAATAATAAAATTACAATTAGGAATTAAAAGGCCATAATAAACAGGAGGACGAATAAAGCTGAAACAAAGCAGCATCATAATTACTGAGAAGATTGACATTGATTGTGCAATTAAGGGTTAGATATGTAAAAATAATAACAAGAGACAGGATGTTTGCATAAAACAATCTAGTGGGACCATAACTAATGTGACGAATACTTGTTTATGTGATCAGGGATTAAATTTGTAGAAATAATAAAGTGACAGAATAGACAGGAAGTTCGGATATGAAAATATGGTAGTGTAAATAGGGATTAAGAAGAACATAAAAATAACATGAATAAACAGGAAGTTTGGATAAGAAAGACAATGGGATAGTTACTATTAGAAGAATTACCTGTTTATGATGGCCAGGGCAGTGACAATGATTGGACGTATGTCTTTTGAATACATAGAGTAGGTTTGAGCTTTTGGATGGCTAGTGCCTCTGTAATACCCAGATGTCTTAATTTTACTCCCTTTGATAGGTTTGACTGAATCTTTTAAAGTCAGGAGCATATCACATAATGTCTTCGCGGAGCCAATAGAAAGTTGTAGAAGAGATGTAAGAGGAAGGTGACATCGAATGGAAGAATCTAATCAGAAACAGACTATGAAGGTACCATTATCGTATGCCGACTTGTATGGTTTGTTGTATGTAGATTGTATTTTATCACACTTCTGGCCTCACCCTATATTTATTTGCAACTATCGTTTTGCGAATGTCTGCAATTGTTAAATTAAACCATTTAATGGAAGAAGACACTTGTTTTTTATAGTAAATTTGTATATTACAATTGATTATACACGCGTAATAAATGCATACATAACTCGGAGATTCTTATCAATAGAGCAGATGCAGTCACAATTCGTGGTCTCTAGAAGTTGTAAACCGTCGTTTTTTTTATTTCTTTCATATATTTCAGTCCATTATAGTGTCGTGTCTCTTTTCTTTTGATCCTGTCTGTAAATCAGAAGTATCACATGTCACAGCTTGAACTGCTCCAGTCAGTACAAAGTTCGGCGACGTCCAAGAATAGACTCCCCAAAAGTGCGAACGGTCAAATGGCCTTTAACGCATGGTAGTCGTTGGTTGAAGAAACCTACGATTATTCTGAGGCGAAAATAAACGCTGTTTATCTGCTCAGGTGCGCAGATCATGTATTACTATACTATCTGGATAATTGATTGATAGGACGTACTCGAATATGTAGTTGTGGTGCATCAATGAGCCTGCAACGGTATTCACAGTTGAATGATGGATATCAATTTAGATGTACAGAGTGTAATTTTGTTTTATTTATTTTTGATTACAGCTTGATTCCATACTGTATTTTTGGTACAAGTATGGAATTTTCAGCATGGATATCGGTAGCCCAAATTTTGCAGGCCAACCATAGATATCAGGTGTGCGTTGGCAGGGGATCGAACCTCGGACCATGTGCATGGTCGGCGAGAGTCCTAACCACTGTGCCACCGACGCACAGAAACGAACAAATCTTCATACTGGTAGGTGAAACTGTCAGTTAATTTCTTTTAGGAACTTTCTTTGCTAAATCGAAACTTTATTTCATGAATATACTGTTTCTTTACCATTACTTAATTTTGAAGTCTGCCGCTCAGACAGAAAATACGTTGACCTATGCTGTACAGTGGTTTCAGTTTTGTCGAGATTTAGCAGCATGGAAAATTAAACATATTACACAAGTGCCTGGAGGAGTCGGCATTATCGTTCACATCAACGAAATAGTGCTCATAAAGAAGAAATACAGTCACAGACGTCGGAGAAAATAGAGATGGATTAAGCATACTGTTAAAAAAAACACATTAATTGTTGTCATTCACCGCAGTGGAAACCAAAAGATAGACGACCAGCTAGGTGTGTGTCCAAAAGGAGGGTCTACTTGAAGAAGGCGCAGCGAGCAGACTAGAATAAAGAAGCGCTTTGTTCCAAACAGAGTCCAGTCTGTCAGGCATTAAACTGATCATTACTGTGATTCACAATACTCTCGTATTTTCCACGTTTTCAAGGAGATTTTTTTTGAGAAATTGTGTAAGGTTTACGAAACGTGTGAATCCCGAAAAGCTGAATAGCTTGTGTGAAAAAACACACATACCTTGTTGTTGGTCTTTCAAAGAAAGTTATCTAGCTGAAAATAAAGTTGCTATCAAGAAAACCCTTACTTAATGCCTGCGAATTTCTCCCTCTTTCCTACTCTGCTATCTTAAATTCAAACATAATTCAAAAAGGAAAAGAACCGTATAATTTCTTTATTATGTGTATTGTATGTATGCAACTGTTGTGTTTTCGGGTATATCGCAGGCAACATAGCCATGAAAATGGATCATTAATCATTCCTAGCTAAGTGAATACTATGCATAGAGGATAAGGGAATACGAAAAAGGGGAATTATTATTTTCTTTCTTCCTTATTCAGATAACTGACTACTTATGGATTGATATTTTAGACATAGTTGAAAGTCAAATAAGATAACGGAAGGAAACGGGAAATAAAAATGCCCTAATATTATATTTTAAACATCACTAGGCAAACAAAGACTAGTAAAGAAAGCACAATTTTTTGTTGCTAAATTCGTATAAAGACAGAATTCAATAAAATTGTATCACTATTTCTCACAGTTGACTGTCTGGAGAAAGATGTGCTAACCAATGTTGGGAGAAATGCTCGTTGATAACATTGGCTGGCCAAAGGGGCCAAATTCACAGGTTGACAAAAGTGGAATTCATGTGCGATTGGATTGCGTCCTAGTGGCTTAACTAATGGTTAACGAACTCACTGAGTAACATGTAAGTCCAATGTTCGATCTCCGGCGGCATTATGACTGTATACTGATAAACAATCCCAAATTACGGACAAAACAGCTGTTCATTACTGTGTGATCTTCAAAGGTTTTCTAGCCTGAGTTATTTTATGAATTCATATTCACGCAAATCAACACTTAAAAGTGATTTAATTCTCTATAAAATTATCTAAGATAGCCTTAGGTTAATTTAAAAGAGAAAACTGAGGTCTGATGACAGCATTATTATCACGAAACCAGACAAGGGATCAAGTACAGTAATTTTTTAACAAATGATAACATTGATAAGATGAAAACCCTACTGAAAGACCGTTCCATGTTTCAAAAGTTAGGTAACAGTGAAGATTCTAATGAAGCAACAGAGCGCCAGTTCGTTAAAACCTTGGAGTCTTTAAAAAATGTAATTGATAGTGAAATCTTCGACGCTATTAAGCCCACCGGAACTCATACGGCTAGACTTTATGGCTTACCCAAGATACATAAGCACGGAATCCCCCTACGACCAATTCTGGACATGTCGAACTCGCCCTTCCATTTAACCACCAAATGGCTAGTAAAACTCTTAGAAGCGCTACATTGCAAGTTGGTTAAATATAGTATAAAAGGTGTCTTTAACTTTGTTGAAAACATTAAAGATATGAACCTAGCAGACAAAACTGTGTTATCGCTGGACGTAACCTCACTATTTACCAACGTCCCCCTTGTAGAAACCGTCGACTACATATGCGAACAACTCGTAGTAAAGAAAATAGAAATTGGAATCACACCAAGAAAATTAAAGAGTTACAATTAATATGCACTATGAACATCCAATTTGTATTTAATAAGGAATATTACTGCCAAATAGATGGGATTGTTATGGGCTCTCCCCTTGGTCCTTACTGGCTGGCATTCTTCTGTCTAAATTGGAAAATGGTCCTATTAAAGAGATATTAAACAAACTCGATTATTATTATCGATACGTTGACGTTACCTTTATCATTTGCAACAATAATTTGGATAGACAACATCTGCTCCAAGTCTTCAATAAGGCACACCCAGCTATCTGATTCACTTGTGAAGAGGAACTCCAAGGTAGTATTCCATTTCTGGATGTCCTTCTTACAAAAAGAACAGATGGTACCTTAAAGAGAAACATCTATAAGAAAGCGACGTGGAACGGACAATACATCCACTTCCATAGCTTCATACCTATACAATATAATTCGTTGTTTTAGTCATAGAATTAGATCCATATGTACCGACGATTGTATTAAAGATGAAATAAGAAATCTTACAAACGCCTTGCTACAAAACGACTATCCTACCAACTTTCTAAAGAAGTATATCTATGAAACTAAACATAAAACTAAGCAGGACACAGTAAGAAAAAGCTTTACTTAAGTGTACAATTCAAAGGCGATTACCCAGCGATATATTAGACCGTAGATTAACGAGATCAATTGAAAGAACTTTTAATGCCGCAAAATTGCATGTCAGTTTCTCAGTCAAACCGATATTGACACTGTGCATTAAAGATAGATTGCCCAGAATGGTGACATCAATGTGTGTATATAAATTCAACTGCTCCTGTTGAGTTAGATATATAGGTCATACCCAGAGGAATTTATCTTTAAGCACTCGTGAACATAATCCTGTTTGGCTTGGGAAAAGAGCAACCAAATCATTAAAAAATGCAATTCTGTCTAATCTAGTGGATAGCGAACACAGCATCAAAGTAGATGAGTCATTTACAGTTGTGTATCGAGTACCGAACAATCCCCCCCAAAGGCACACGATTACGTCTCCTAGCCATAGCTGA
Organism: Trichobilharzia regenti; assembly: GCA_944472135.2. Taxonomy (NCBI): domain Eukaryota; kingdom Metazoa; phylum Platyhelminthes; class Trematoda; order Strigeidida; family Schistosomatidae; genus Trichobilharzia; species Trichobilharzia regenti. Next base: position 101,743,945 of record OX235264.1, read on the forward strand.
GGCTTTAGAGATTAAGAGAGAGAGAGAGAGACCAGACCTGTGTGTACCGAAAAAACTTATTCACTCACTTTGGCTACCCTGACCCACTATAAGGTCACCAGGATCATAATTTTCCGTACTATTATTATCATTTTGTAATATCATTTCTTTATTATCCATTTCTCCACCCAGTTTATTTCACCCCATCGTTACTCTTACTTTTGCCTACTAATTCTGTAACATCCTATTACAAATTACAATTCAGCCTCTTTATCATTATCATTAGACATGAATCAGTCAGCCCTCACATTCAGTGTCCCCTTTGTTAATGTGTATTTGTATGTATTTTGTGGTTATCGCATTTCTCTCACCCTAATGACACTTCTATTCTGTTGACTATAAAACAAAACTATGTCAGAAAAGATCAGCAACAGGGATCTCTGGGAGCGAACCAATCAGGAACCGATTGTGAAACAAATAGGCAGAAAGAAATGGAGATGGATTGGCCATACGCTGAGGAAACCATCAAGTGACATCACTAGATAAGCCCTCTAGTGGAACCCGAAAGGGAGGCGGCGAGTTGGTCGTCCAATGGTGACTTGGAGGAGGTCATGCGAGGAGGAGATGAAAGCATGTGGACAGACCTGGAGCAAGGTGAAAAAGTTGTCAGAAAACCGAAGTCAATGGAGGTGCGCAGCTGAAGCCCTATGTTCCTCTAGGAACTAAAGGATACAATAATAATAATAATAATGTCACCCAATTGTTCACTCACACTTCATCACATTTTTTCTGACTATACACCGTGTAGAAATTTGATTGACTATGTTAACTGATGATCCATCATGTCAACTTACACATGCACCCCAATACAGTTTCTGATATTATTTTCATTTGCCTTTATTGACTATATATACTCTATTATTCATGGATTTATAACTGTAGAGCCTGAAGAAGAAGACATTGAAAACAATTGTTAGCTCGTATTCTTGTTTTGATTTAAAAGATAAAAATTTAGACATCGTGTGGTAGAATATAATTCTACTTTGAATAACTTCATTTGATGTAGCACACAGTGTAAAAGGTATAAGAAACTGAGTGATATTTCCAGCACAGTGATCATATCAGCGTATTTCCATAACTTCCTGACTTGTTCGATTGGACAGAGGATTTCATCATGAACTGACATCAGTTAGAGAACCACTGGAAAACCGCCTGGGAGTATAGGACAGCTATTTTTTCCTAGTTTGGCACTCTTCAGCATTACGCACCCACCGCCAGGGTTCGAACCCAGGACCTTCTGGTTACAAGGCGACCTAACTCGTACACCATTAAGCCACTGGGACCGGACCCAATGGCCAGTCCATGAATTCTAACTTCTGCCAATTCACCACATAGCGCGACCATGTCGCAATATCTTCTACAACGATTACTGCCTCATCTCAACCTGCTTTACTCTACTGGTCACGGCTTCCCGATAGAACTCCAGGTAACTGCCTATCTGAATTGGACCAGTCACTAGTGTGCATCAGAATAATTTTCAAATATTTGTTTTTGTAGGGATTTTATTTGATTGTTTGGGAATTTCAACAGGAGCTGACATCACTTAGAGAACCACTGGAAAACCTGGGAGTACTGGATAGCTGATATCAGCTCATGATGAAGTCCTCCATTCATTTAAACAAAATCCTTACAAAATTTCTGACTTCTTTTATATATCTCTTCTTCCTTCTCTTATTCACTCCATTTTTCTAAATATCTGAGAATGGTGTTGCCCGTGTTTCCTGTTGATTCGAGGATCAAACAATCGACGAATAACCTCCCATTGCGTCTGTCTAATTATATCGCTGAAGCTCTGGCCATTGGCATAGAAAAACCGGAGCTGTGCATACAAAAGAGGATTACTCAACCACTTCTACTCTCATGATACCAACTTTTTGTTTTGATTTGAGTTTTTTTATTTTGATGACTTAATTTCGTTTCTTTGCCTATTCTTTAATTCCTTAGATTTCTTGTACTCATTCAGAACTCTTACGTAATTTCGTATTATCTACGTTGTTACTATGTGCATCCTGAGTAAAACTCAATCTTCCATTATTGGTTTTGTAGGGATTTTGTTTGATTGCATGGAGGATTTAATCATGAGCTGACACCAGTTAGAGAACCACTGGAAAACCCACCTGGGAGTACTGGACAGCTGTTTCGTCAGCCTAGTTTGGGACTCTTCATCAGTACGCACCCACCGGGGTTCGAACCCAGGACCTTCTGGTTACAAGGCTAGTGAGCTCGTAGACCATTGAGCCACTGGGACCCGATCCAATGGTCCTTGAATTCTAACTTCTGCCAGTTCACGACATAGCGCGACAACTTCGCAATGTCTTCTTCGATGAGTAACTGCCTCATCTTCAACCTGCTGTACCCTACTGGTCACGGCTTCCCACTAGAACCCCAGGTTAACTGCCTGAATAGGGCCAGTCACTAGTGAGCATCAGATTAATTTTCAAGTGTTGGTTTTGTAGGGATTTTGTTTGATTGCATGGAGGATTTAATCATGAGCTGACACCAGTTAGAGAACCACTGGAAAACCCACCTTGGAGTACTGGACAGCTGTTTCGTCAGCCTAGTTTGGGACTCTTCAGCAGTACGCGCCCACCGGGATTCGAACCCAGGACCTTCTGGTTACAAGGCTAGTGAGCTCGTAGACCATTGAGCCACTGGGACCCGATCCAATGGTCCTTGAATTCTAACTTCTGCCAATTCACGACATAGCGCGACCACTTCGCAATGTCAATCATCAAACTATTCACATTATTACATAACCTGTTTTTTTAACAACTGTGACAACTCATCACCTTTGTTGCTACCCTAATTTCATTAACACCTAATTTTCTTGACTGATTTTGTATTACGTAACTCCGATTGCCAATCTTCACCTGTTTAGTTAATATAAGCATAACCAATTGTCTATATTTTGTTTGACAAACTTAATGTACACATACATACAAAATAACACATGTATATAATTGCGATTTTACAGCTAGGAGAATGAATTCGCCACGGAAAAGAGACTCTTCTCTGAACTACATGTTTTGTTTTCACTAATTATATTACTCTTAAATACTCTGAAATCTTATCCCACCCTAGATTTTGATTACACAGAAGCAAAAACAGTCTGTCTTATATATAAACAAAAATGTGACAGTTTAAACCGAGTGTGTTTGTAATCTGACATGAAGATTTATTTTGAAGATAATCAGTCAAGTGATAGACTTCAGTCATTCCTAGAATAATTATCTAATTGCATAATCCTTAGATTTAATCTATTTATCATGTGGAGAATACATTCATACATTCAGTTGCCTAGATCAGTCCAAAGCAGAAGTCACTGCTTTCAGTATAATCACAACATACTAAATGATAGTGAGAATAATCTCCGATTTCTGTTTTTGTTGAGTGAAACTTTTGCTTAATAATTAGTCATTGAGCTGAACTCGTTGATAAGAGAGAAATCTCAGACACAAAGGTTCATATTTTAAGTCAAGGAACCATTACAGTATAAGAGAGGCTTGGTGATGTGTCTATTTAAGAGGATTCAGCGTATGTGCACGGCTGTTATATGTTATTGACAAAGAAAACAAAACATTGATGGATACTCTCGTTGAAAACGGATATCCTTTAAAAATTTTAAACGGGTCTAGAAGTCAACTAGTCTCTAAACCTACAATTTACGCCGCCCCTAAGGCAAACATTTTCATCAAATTACCATGTAACGGGGAAATAAACATTAGGATTTTGAGTCAAAGGTTGAATTCGATCATCCGTAGAACCTATAATGCAGACCACCTTGTAATTAGTGAGAAAGCTAAAAATATGCTCCGCTACAAACCTCAAAAGTGCATAAGTGACTATATCACATCCCACACAATTCACTAATTTTCGTGTGTGTGTGTGTGTCGTCACACATACATAGGGAGGAGTAATCGCGCTTTTCATGTGAAGGTGGGAGAGCATATCCCAAAATGGCTAGAAAAACAAATGAATTGTGAAAAACCAATAGATGCTGGTGTCAGACTACTAGCTTCGTCTATAGCTAAACACCTAATCGAGGTGAACCATAAGACTGATGTTAGCTCAGCCACTAAGGTCATCTATAAAAACGGTTAAGGGCGCTTATTGAAATACGCCGAGGCTATAGCTACTGATGGCCTCTCCCTGTGTATTCAGAAGCAGTTTGTTATTACTCTTAACCTACCCTTGTAATCCTTATTTGATTGGATTACCAAACGTTGTGTTAATTATTCTTAATTCATTTTGTCACTTTGTTTAATATAACTTCTCCATACATATTGACTTCACAAGTAAGTGTATGATCAGATTGTTCAAAATGTGTTGCGCAAATACATCACATATGTTTTGCAGATAATCTCTGTCTTCTAATAACGCTATCAAAAAAACTAAGAGGGTGTGAAAACACACAAAAACAAGCAATCACGTTCAAGGTTATCCACCAGGAGAGGTGACTAATAAACTCTTGGAGAAATCTAAAAGCTCACAAAAGGATTAAATGTTAATAATAACAATATTAACAACTGGAATTATAAAATAATTATATTAGTCACTATAAACTATTAACAGGAGAAGATAACACAGCCATTTTGATGTGGTTGTGTTCTATGATCTGGTGGATAGTTTATTTACGAAGCTTTCATTGCCCCATACTAGTTAACATCTTCACCGCAGACTTCAATTTGAAGCGAGCTTTTAGATTTCTCCACAAGTTTACTAATCATCTCTCCTGATGATTACCTTGAACGTGGTTGGTTGTTTTGCTTGTTTTAACACTCTCTAGGCTACTTGTATTGGAACTGATTGTTTCCTTGACATGAACTTTCACCCTTTGTATGTGAGATTTTCTTCGTTTCGCTTAGTAAATTTTGTCTATCTCAATGTGTCTATTTATTGACGATTTTACTGGAATACCAAGCTTGATTCTAAAAAATTTTCTAGCTTTTTTGGTGTTTCCTCTGTCTGTCTAATATTTGAACGTTGTTTGTCCCAGTCAAAATTGATGTCCGTGACTGTCTGTATGCGATGACATGAGCGAGGGAGAAGGTGTCATGTGTTTTGATGACTAGCTTACTTTCATGGATGACAAGACGAAGAGGAGAGGAGTCCACTTTAGCCAGTGTAGGGTTTTTCCTAGTTGTTGTTTTTGTTGCTCTGAAGATGTTGCCTAGTAGGGCAATTAAAGCTTTGCAAATAAACTATTCAGATCAGAGAACAGAACCACATCAAAATCAGCCACCTGAGCTACAAATCTTCTCCATCATATCATTATTAAACTTCCAGTTTACTTAAGTATCATTTTACGCAATAATTTTACTTTGATTCAGTATTACTTTTCACTTCGACCATGTCCTATCTAATCTACATCATAATTTGAATGAATAAAATTTGGCTATTAGATTATTGCCAGTTCGGTATTCTCAAGTATTGGTTTTGTAGGGATTTGTTTTGATTGTATGGAGGATTTAATCATGAGCTGACATCAGTTAGAGAACCACTGGAAAACCCACCTTGGAGTACTGGACAGCTGTTGCGTCCTAGTTTGGGACTCTTCAGCTGTACGCGCCCACCGGGGTTCGAACTCAGGACCTTCTGGTTATAAGGCTAGTGAGCTCGTAGACCATTGAGCCACTGGGACCCGATCCAATGGCCCTTGACTTCTAACTTCTGCCAGTTCACGACATAGAAGTTAGAATTCAAGAACCATTGGATCGGGTCCCAGTGGCTCAATGGTCTACGAGCTCACTAGCCTTATAACCAGAAGGTCCTGGGTTCGAACCCCGGTGGGTGCGTATTGCTGAGGAGTCCCAAACTAGGACGCAACAGCTGTCCAGTACTCCCAGGTGGGTTTTCCAGTGGTTCTCTAACTGATGTCAGCTCATGATTAAATCCTCCATACAATCAAAAAATCACGTAAAACGACACATTATTAATGTATCGCGCGACCATGAAGAGAGAAGCATATAATATAAGGATTAAAGAGAGGTCATTCTTCGTACGAAGCACTCTTTTTCCTCGCTAAGCCAGTAATAAGACTGGTAAGTAAGGAAAGTTGGGCATGAGGAGGCTAGCAACCCCATCCCGTAAAAATAAGCAGCACTCCCAGAGAAACTTCAAGCTTTTATCTCGAAGCACCTTGTTCCTTTATGAAAATAAAGGAATTAAAAAAGGGCTAATAATAAGGACTATGTCAACGTACGATGTGAAAATGTCATTGGAGGATGACCGACAATAAGTACAGAGTTAATTAAAGCATCTGAATAAGTATAAACATTGTAACTGGATCGTTCAACGGGGGCGTTTCAAAACAGTTATTTTTTACAGTACTTCTAGATGCCAGTCTTGTGTTTACAGCTGGTGTTTCTAATAAGTGAGTTAAATTCACCACAGTATAACTTTCATATTAGATGGACGAAGGCCATCCGCAGGAAGCCTTGCTTGACATTGGTTTTGTGTTAGTTGGCACTCACCAGTGAGCAAACTCATATCCTTCCTGAGATTCAAGCTCGAGTCACCAAGTGCTGTGGTCACAGAAGGTACCACTGAGCCAGCTATTCAGATTGCGATTGACCTCCTTGGGGACTTAAGTGAATATTTTTGATTAGACACTAGTCAGTAGGCGTTGTAATGCGTCCAGTTCTATCTCTGGTGCAGAGTGAATTGTATCAGTCAAGTATGCAATGTGGCCACCATACTAGGTCACTCACGATCACGATGCACTTAACTTTGTTAAACTCTGCTAACTTGATTTTGTTCGTTTATGTTTCCATTCTTTGTAATTATTGCATTTCTTTGGAACTCTTAGGTAGTTCTATGCTTTTCTTCATTTCTTTGTGCATCCGGATTCCACCTCATTCATTAATTATGCATCCAGTTATGTAACTCCGCTAAACTTATTCAATTCCTCTTGTGCGTTGACTAATACTAACAACAATGATTATGACTACCCACCACTTATGTCACTATTCCTTCCCATAAAGAATGTGTTAAGATATCTAGATTGAATGAATCACCTGAAAAGAGTCTTTTCCATTGAACTGTTAGATGTGTTACCTTCACCTGAAGGAAAAGATTAGCTGATGAAAAAAGATTTGACTGAAATTTAACTGAAAGGAGCAAAAGAACATCAATGTTCAGAAGACTGTTCAATAGAGAAGAAGAATGACATCAAAGTATGAAATTTACCATTGCAGTGGAAGACCGATAACAGGATTTGTATTTCAATAAAGCAAGAAGAGTGGTGTATGCAAAGTAAAAGGGTACCAGTATTTATTTCATTGGCTACTCATCAGCTGCATATAGCTCAAAGACATTTTAAGTATATGTACAGAAACAATTTGGACATACACAGAGAATTCATTTTTAATCAAAAAATCAATAAAGAATACTCTTTTCGATAACTTGATCATCAGGCTCTACAGTTATATATACAATATAGTGAATGAATGAATGAATTAGTGTTATGAACAACATTAACGTTGTTTAAATAACATCGAATCAATAATATTGATAGATTACAGCATCAACATGCAATGAGCTGAATGTCGGAAAAATTAGGAAAGATAATAATAAAAATTATTAATTGATAGTTTCTACAAAAGGCCAGGGCAGTAGTAGTGGCCAGCTGGATTTGCTTCTTTTGAACACAGAGCACTGGTTGTTTCACGCGAGTCACGATAGACTCTGCTGTTTAGAACATGCGATGCTACGATGATTTTGGCAATTTATCTGATGCCTGGTGGGTGATAAAGAAAGATTCTTCAATGCTGAATCTAATGAAGTATATTCTTCTATGAAATCACGTGCGAATAGGAATCTTAAGAGAGAATTGCCTTCGTGGTTGTCCTCCTCAAACGAAAACAAGATAGTAGCGTAAAAAGAAATTTGCACAGAAAAAGTACATGGACAGGACAATATACACATTTTCACAGATTCATTTAGGGAAGACCCTCAGCCACAAAGTTAGAGATGTTTGCTCGGAAGAAGTAATTGACAATGAATTAGGCAATTTATATGATACTTTGATCGAAGATAACTATCCCATCATCATGACAAAGAAAGAGGAAAAGGATTACTCACTATCTGTAAACAAGAAGTCACTTTATATGCGACTACAATTCAAGGGCGATATACCAAGTAAGATAACTACGAGGAGATTAAGAAAATCAGTTCAAAGAACTTTCAATGTTGGCAAACTACACGTATTATTCTCTGCATAATCGATGGTGATACCTAGACTGAAAGATGAAGTACCTAGACTAGCTAGCCACTTCCAGTTTTACCTACCAATTCAACTGCGCTTGTGGAAAGATTTAAAATAGGCCATTGCTATAGGAACTTGATTCGTCGTGCTCAGGGACATCTCCAACTATGTCTAAGTCAAGGCGTAGTAAAAACCATCAACAGTTCTATCTAGACCACCAGGTTCATACTGGCCACAAAGCCAGCATTGAGACATCCTTCTCTACCGTCTACCAGGCACCAGACAAATTGCCATGATCATCGAAGTTCCGCATGCTTCAAACAACATAGGCTATCACAATTCGCGTGTAACAACCAGTGTTTTGTGTGCCCAAGAACCAAGTCCAGCTCTTACTTCTGCCCTGGCCTTCACCAGAGAATAGAAATTCATAAGTTTTTACTGTCATCTTTCCTAATTTTTCTGACATTCAGTTTATTTTTATGTTGATGTTATTGAACAGTAATCTACTAATATTATTGACTCGATGTTATTTAAACATCATTATGGTTAATAACACTAATTTATTTACTATTACGTATATATAACTGCAGAACTCTTTGATGAAGTGATCGAAAAGACAGTTTTTTTGTTCTGAAAAGTTTATTGGGTAATTTCGATCACTTAGAAAATCAATACATTTATGCAGTGGTATTAATAATAATAATCACTCTATCACAAATAATAATTATATACAATATAATTTTTTTGGGCACTATATAATCAACTGAAAGAGGGGATGAAAACATTCATTTACCGGGTCAAGTAAAGACTGACAACCGTTTCTTTCTGATAGCATAAATCGGGTTTTAGGAGCTTGGTGGAGATTACTTCAACAAAATGGAGCAGGACTGAATTCTTTCCTGTATTTATAATTTTGGACGATCCTGAGATGTGCACCTCATGACACGTGTTGAGGAGATGACTGGCCATGGCATTGCTAAAAGCATTTATTCCCTTGAGACGTAGGCGTTTTGGTATATGTATATGGAATCGAAGGTGTGCACTTCTTTCTGTTCTGCCAATACAACTGCTGCGGAAGATACATGTGAATTCGTAAACATAGTTGGAGATAACATTAGAAGGGTATCTGTGTCATAAACATACACGGCAAGGGTCACTCAGTGCGACTGTGGACAAATGCATGCATAGCTTTGGAGGCAATACATGACAAAACGATTCCAACAACTGATATAGTGACGGGTAGTAGTTCTGCTCAACATATGATCCACATCAAAAATGAAATACGATCACAATAAATCGATTCCTCCTACAAAGCACAAATTTTTTACAAACATTATTAAAACTGTCCATGATTAATATGTTTTTTATCCACCGGACTTCCGCCAAACGGTTAAAAGGGAATAAATATACTCAAATGTATACGACTGTCAGCCTATTTCTTCATTATCGTTACTGTTGTTGATTTGTCACATTTCGAGTGGAACATACTGTGAGACATCTCTACTGAAATCGATTATTTGTACACAAACTTCCTTTCCATCATGACCTTCCACATGTCATCCTCAGACACGAAACTAGTTGCTACCCACTGTGATTCCACTTTAGCGTGGGATTTCATTCAGTAGTCGCTTATGCGTGTGTCGCATCCACCTACAGGTTGTTGATTTGTTCTCTGAACTGTTTGTTTAACCATTCTGACCATTTGGTATTCAGTATCGGGCATAGGGTAGCTACTTAAGTGAACATATTTTATCAAAATGCAAATCTTTCAGCTACACTACCTTTGTATCTTTCTCTCTCTCCCTCTCTTTCTGAAGCGTACTCAACATGCCCTCCAGGTGATAAGTTTTTCCTACTAACGTATTATATTATACTACTTCATTACTTATAATTAAGCATTAATTTTCATCCACCTGTCAATCTTCTTTTGAAGAAAGCTAACTAACGTATTCATTGTTTAAGGACTTAATCTACTGGACAGTTTTAATAGTTACGTCAGCACTTATTGTTGGCGCTACTTAAAATTTATGTTAAAAAAGTATTTCTTGTTACTTCTAATGAAGTATGTACATATATACTTACTGCTATGTATGTATTACTATTTTACTGAAGAGTCTGACAAATATTTTAGAAGGCTGGTTATACTGGCCTACCCTCGATTGATGTCAGTGAATGGAATTTCTTTGAAATCATCTCCACAATTATTCTTGTGAACCTTAATTTAATTTTTGATTACAGCTTGATTCTACACCGCATTTTCGGTACAAGTATGAAATTTTCAGCATGGATATCGATAGCCTAAATTTTGCAGGCCAACCATAGATATCAGATGGGCGTCGGCAGGGGATCGAACCTCGGACCATGTTCATGGTCGGTGAGAGTCCTAACCACTGTGCCACCGACGCACAGCGACTTGTTGCTGATAATCAAAACTCATGAATACCCTTGGTTTTGTTTTCCGATGACTCATTTTACTTCACTGCAATGCATGGTGTCTGTAGGCATGTCTGCTTCTCTTAATGGTAATCAGGCGAAATCATCTGGTTAACGTAGGCTTATTTGAGTGATGATGACCCAGCTATCTACTGCATTACTCTTCGGTATTTAAAATGATGAGTTCTCGGCTGCAGAAATCACCTGAACTGCATGTTTATCTAGCTGACAGATCCCAGATATTAAGAAAAGCACAATCTGTACTCTACTGTAATGGTCAGTCATCTATGACCAGTCAATGAAAACCAGCCCCACTCCATTAATTTATGAAATAAACAACGCTTTTATTTTTTTAACGTTTAGAATTATACACTAAATATTAAGAAATGCCGTGGAAACATTGAACAGGTTTATACTCTATTTAAAGTCTGAATAAGCGAGAACAACAGTGATTTGTGCAGAAAATCATGGTACCATCATTTATTTCGTTGGCTTCTCATCAGCTGCTGCTTACAGCCTAAATAAATTTTGAGGTTTTAGTACAGAAACGTTTTAACATACTTGCAAAATTTTACATGTTGTCAGTTGACAGTAAGTTTCACAATTGGTAAACAATGCTCAGAAAATTGCGCTTATATAGTTTTTACTCAGGCAGTTCAAGTTAAAAAAATAAATAAATGTATGCATATAATGGTAAGGGAGTCGGTTGTACAATCAGTCCACCAGTAGAAGAAATTAAATATTAATTTCGAAAATTTCACAGTTGAATGACAATAAATCAAAACAAACATCGCGATTTCCGCTTTGTTTTCTTTCCTCATTTTACTTTTGATCAAAACTATTCAACTAGTTGTTCTGAGAATAGAAACGAAAGATCCTACAGGTGCATAAATACCTTTTTTGATAGCGCAGTGCACAGCTATAGTACCATTGTATCTGTTCCTCACTTACATAAACATATTGTTGAATCTTCAAGTTTGATTCGATGGAAGAATTCATCATGAACTGACACATCATTTAGAGAACCACTGGAAAACCATCTGGGAGTACTGGACAGCTGTTTTGGTCCTAGTTTGGGACTAGCTTGATGTGGGGTCTACTGAGAAGCCATGACCAGTAGAGTAGAGCAGGTTGAAGATGAGGCGGTTATTCTTCGAAGAAGACATTGCGAAATGGTCGCGCTATGTTGTGAATTGTCAGAAGTTAGAATTCATGCACTGACCATTGGGTCGGGTCCAGTGGCTTGATGGTCTACGAGCTTGCTTTGTAACTGGAAGGTCGTAGGTTCGAACCTTGGTGGTGGGTACGTACTGATGAATAATCTCAAAGAAGGAGGATAAAACAGCTGTTCAGTACTTACTGCAGGTTTTTCAGTGGTTCTCTAACTGATATCAGCTTATGATGAAATACTTCATCCAATGTTGTTGATCAGTTTTTCATCTTCATATAAGCCATTAAATACAGCTGCTATCATTCTTTACAAATCTAACTTAAGCGAAGAAACGTTTTACTTTTCGACGAAGTCATCTTCAGAGGCTGTATAGTCGTATTTATATTTACCAAGGGTGTATAGTAGTCTATTTATTATTGAGTAATGGGGGTTACATAACTTAGATAATTATTCGGAAGTAAAAGATAAAAGGAGAAAGAAGATCCCCCCGCCACAGCTCTATCCTAGAACACTTGATCGAATCCGGACACCAAGCAAACCCACAAAACAACTTCTCAGTTATCTACACAATACGTGGGAATCTTGCCAAAAGAGTACGAATTAAACTTCTTCAAACTGCAGAACGAATGGCACTTCACATATGGAATCCTGAGCTCTGCATACAAAAGAAGTTTGTTCAGTCACTAAATCTACAATGGTCCTGATCTATCTTAACACCAAATACGTAATTTTGTCTTACCTCTTTCTTCTTTGTTTGTCTATTTCTTAATTGCATTATTTTCTACCCCCAACCTCTATTAAATCTCTACGCTCATGACGACTGTTGCTAACTCGATTTTCGTTTATTTTCAAGTGAATTCAACTCAGATTATTAACTTGACTCTCATTCATTTTTTCATTGAACCCTATCAATTAGATTACGTCGCCCAACCTACTTTTGTAACTTTATTTTAGTTTCTAACCGATTAACGCCTTCAAAATTACGTAATTTGTTTGTCAAAAACTAACAATTGCATTAACACATCTTTGGAAATATTCCTTTTTGTTTCCAAGACAAATTACTATAAATTTGCGATTTGTACAGCTTGAGAATGATATCGCCAAAAACAGTAACTCTTTGCTGAACACCTTTTCTTTTCTATTAAAAATAAAAGTTGTATATTACGTGGTATCCAACGGCACAATTGTATAAGGTTGGAATCGCTATTGAGTGAGTAGAAAGGTAATTTAGTGTTGATTTAACAAGTGTAAAGAGGGTGTGAAAATCTATAAAAGGAACATATGAGAGTGATAATAATGAATTAATTATCAAAGTACAAAGCAAACTAAAAGTAAAATCAAAAAATGAAAAAAAAATTAAACTTTTTACAGGGAAAGACTAGTGAAGAGGTTAAGATCAAAGTAGAATAAAAGACTGGATAAATGTTTTCTTAATAGTGTTCCGGGTTGTATTCATGAATTGCCAGCACCTTTCGCCATACACAAAAGACTAAACCTGATGCCCTTTGTACTATCTGGCCTCATCTAGTGGATGACATTACGAGATTATATTAATTATGTCACCTTTGTTACTCAATAATAGACTACTGTACACCCTTCGTAAATATAAATACGACTGTACAGCCTCTGAAGATGATTTCGTCGTTAACGAATATTTCTGTTGCTGAATACGCCCTTTATTTTCTCCCTAACTCAATGGGTATTTCCGGAAAATTAACTTCATTGAAAAAAAATGCAAACTATTTTCTCTAAACTTATTCTGTTTCCCTAATTAGTCATCGCATTATAAAATTTTGGTAATATTTCATGTATCACTAGAGCTCGCGTGCTGATTCTATCAGATCACGTATGCCCGAACTGCAGCGGAATATTAACCAAAGGTCCTCTAGCTTATACGAATTGACATTGGACGAATGTCAAAGATGTCAAACCAAGAATTCGGAGAAACGAAACTTTATATGCGCATAAAAGAAAGTCGCCATGAACTTGGATTTCAAGGGAGATTTAGCAAGCAATGTTCTCAAGAGAAGGATTATATCATATCTCAGAAGACTATTCTTTGCAGCAACGCTAAGAATAGTGTTCTCTAGTAGTTCACTGATCTGCAGAAGCCTCAAGGACAAGATCCAGCATCTGGCCACTTCTATGCGCATATATCAGTTCACTGCTGCTGTAGAGCCAGATACATCGGTCGTTCGACGCTCACCCTGTCGAAAAGGATTCAAGAATACCATCGAGCATGGTTGCGAAAAGGCGATAGTGGTGCAGTAAGGAGTGAGATAATTGAACACCTGGTCAACACAGATCATTCCATTTCAGCAAACGCCTCCTTCAAATTAATCTATAGAGCCACGAATAATCTGAAGACCCTCAATTTCTTACTCCTATCAATTTGCCATGTGCAGCGCAATCGCCAGCCAATCCTATCGACTAGTACTTCTCCTCACATCCGAATTCTTGTACCTCACTAATCATCACATCTCACAAGAACTTCAGGCAGCTTCATCGTGTCGTCAGTATCTAGTGAACAACACTAGATCATTTTGTGCTTGAAAATAAATTGTTTCTGTTTTCAGCGGGTCGATTATTTTGTTGAAATAAATTTGAGATCCATAGATGAGTGAATGTAGAATCGCACAAGCGAAAAATATAAAGTTAGTATAGATTACTTTCGGGTAATAAGTAGTACATAGACGTTTTACCCCTTATTTTCTATTGGATTCTTCATATAAATGAATAGGCTTTCAGTTTAGTGTTACTCTCTTCAATAATATCATTCTCAAGTCGTTCGATGGCATAAAAATAGAACATTTTTTTCGCTGAACAACAAAAACGACGTTACCAAAGTTGTATCGTTTTAAAGTTTTAGTTTCAGAAAACAATTGTCTAATACAGAAAGTGTTTATCGGATAAAAATAAAAATAAAACCAATTTTTAGGTGTAGGTTCCTTGAAATTTATAAGACTGAACACTTGATACGTAATTGTTTTAATCCTAGTTGTTTAGTTTTGTTGAAAAAATCTATCATTTCTTTCTCTCTCTCTTCCCAACACTACATTTTTTATTCATTAAGATAATCCTACATTGGGTGCCTTTTAGTTTTAGCTGAGCTCTACTCACTCATATCAATATTGTTATTATTTACTTTATTGTATTCCTTCACGTCTCCAGTGTAACACAGAGCTTCAGGTTAGAGGCTTGTCATTCTTTATTACAAGGTGGAATGGCTAGCTCCCTGAGCACGGTTCAGGAGTGTACCCCACCAGGGTTTGGAACCCCAGACCATTTGTCTGATTGACTAGCGTTCTACCATCGACCCACCAACGCCTAAATTATGCTGCGTTGTCATACTTACTTATCGCATCACAATTTAGTTTCTACCCGACTAATGCTTCAACTAGATCGTTATTTTTTATCTGAAACTGGTAGTTTTAATGATAGATCTTCTGGGAACATTCTCTTAGTTGTACTATGAAAATGTACTGCATGTATGTGATTGTACAGCCTAAGAATGATTTACTTGTCACCGCAGTACACATACTAATTTTGTTGAAAGATTTCCTTACGATGCTCTATTCTACTTACAGATAGACTTAAAGATGTAAGCTGAATGAAGTTTTCAAAATTCGTGATAAACCGAAACGAGTTAATCACTTAGATATTGATACTGAATTTGAAAACCTATTTAGTCAAACAAGAGGATCTAGTTCCATCATCCACCTTGGAACTAGAACGCTTCAGATCCATTCTAGTTGATTGTTGTTATCATTATGAAAACCTCAAACGCCTTAGTAAACTTTTCTTGACAAAGGAGCACAGAGAAGAGCTAAAAAATTGATAGATGATGAGGGACTGGTAAGCACAAAGCCGGATAAAGGATCAGGAGTAGTCCTTCTTGATAGAAGTGACTACATTAAAAATATGAATGATATATTGCTGGACACACAAAAGTTTCAAAAACTTGTGGAGAAGAAAGATTTCTATAACAAAATAGAGAATGAATTAACCAGACGTTTGAAGAAACTAAGGGGGGAGGAGATATTTTCTGAAAGTTTATATGAAGAAATCAGACCGATGGGCATGTATACGCCAAGACTGTATGGCCTACCTTAAGTGCATTACCCAGGGGTACCGTTAAGACCAATATATGATATGCAAAATTCGCCCTACCATGCTCTAGCTAGGTGGTCAGTAAATATTCTCAAACCTTTGCATGAGAACATATAGCGACATATAGCGTCAAAGATGTATTTGAATTCGTCGACAAAATAAAAGATATTAATATCAAGCAAAAACCATGATATCTCTGGACATAACATGTTTATTCACAAATGTACCTCTAGTGGAATCAGTTAACTACGTATGTGAACAAGTGGATAACCAGTCGATAAACATTGGCATCCGTACTGAAATCATGAAAGAATTGTTATTAAAAGGTACCATGAATGTAAACTTTAAATTTGACGGCACGCTTTACAGGCAACTGGACGGGGTGGCGATGGGCTCCCCACTGGGTCCCATTCTGGTTGATTTCTTTCTTAGTAAGCTAGAAAATGGACCTGTGAACAACCTTATCAGTAAGCTCTCATTTTATTGCCGATATATGGATGATACCTTCATTCTTTGTGATAATGGTTCTGATAGGAGCATAATAATTACTGAATTCATTGAAGTACACTCGGCTATGAAATTCCTTTGCGAAGAGTAATCCCAAAACAGAATTGCCTTCCTGGATGTCCTCGTTACAAGAAAACCAGATGCTAACACAAAAAGAAATTTGCATAGAAAAAGTACTTGGACAGGACAATATACACATTTTCATAGCTTAGTTTCTCTCCAGTACAAAAGAAATTTAGTGAAGACCCTTAGCCACGGGTTTAGTGCTTTATGCTCAGAAGAAGTAATTGAAGATGAATTAAGCATTGTGTATGATACTTTGATCGAAAATAGCTATCCCGAAAAATTTATCAAGAAACACATGACAAAGAAAGCGGATAAGGACCACTTACTATCCGTAAACAAGAAACCTCTTCACATACGACTGAAATTCAAGGGCGATATATCAAGCATGAAATTATTACGAAGAAATTAAGAAAACCTCTTCAAAGAACATCTTTCAGTATTTCTAAGTAAAGGTGTAGTGAAAACCAATAACAGTTCAATATTGAATCATCTGGTCCAAACCGGCCACAAAGTCAGCATTGAAGATTCCTTCTCTGTAATCTACTGGGTGCCTAATAAATTGCCAAAATCACTGGAACTCCGCATGCTCCAAACTGCGAAGACTATTGCGATTCGCCACAAACAAACCAGTGCTCTGTGTTCAAAAGAAGCAAGTCCAGCTCCTACTTCTGCCCCAGCCGGCCTTCAGTAGAGACTATAAATTCATGAATTTGTAATATTATCTTTCCTAATTTTTCTGAAATTCAGCTTATTTTTATGTTGACGCTATTGAACTGTAGTCTATCAATATTATTGATTCGATGTTATTTAAACAACACTAATTCATTCATTCACTATAATGTATATATATATATATATATATATATATATATTATGGTGAGAGCAGGCTGCTAGCCGATTGGTTGACACTAATCTACGTTAATGTCTAGGTCACTAATATGGGCCGTGAGAAAATATGAACAAGGCTGTTTCAACAACCAATCACAGCAAACTTAAATGTGGACAAATATGATTCGCAGATAGATGGCTCTACTTTCCGAGAAATATCGAAAACAACCAATCATAAGACTGTGTTTGTCTGCTTAACTTCCGAGAAACAACCAATCAGAAGACTGCCTTTTTCTGCTTGCATAAGCCTTATTAATGTACATAAAATATATATAAATACGTGTTGATTTTCGTAATAAAACGATCTGTTGCCAGCCCTTGTCTTCTGTTGTTACATTTGGTGTCGCTGCCTCCAAAAAATGAAGATCCCGTGGCCAGCTGCGTTTGAAGAAGGAGACATACGGAGCTTCTTACGTGACTTCGAGGCCGTTGCTGAGCTGGTGGGTGTCAAGGAGCAGGCGGCGAAGGCAGTTGTCCTGGGGACGCTGTTGAGAGGCCGAGCGAAGGCTGCATATGACAGCGTAGACAGGTCAAATGGCACAGCGTCTTGGAAGAAATTGGTTGAACGACTAGTGTCCGAGTTTGACAGCGAAACAGACAGACAGCTAGCAATGCAGCAGTTCCGGTCAATGAAGCTTGGACCTGATGGAGACCCGCTAGTGTTGGCGGTGAAACTGACTAATCTACTTCGACGCGCGCTTCCCACTTTAGATGAAGAATCAGAAGCGCAGTTACTGTCTTCCCAATTCATCGAGAGTGTCCCAGACCACATTTCTCAGCGATTACAACTGGTTAACGCAACGCAGCCGATGGATATTAGTGAGCTGGCGAAGGTGACCAGACAGCTGCTGAGCACAACGGTAGCCGCTATAGACCAACCAAAACCAAACGAATATGAGCAGAAAATTGAAGCATTGCAGCGGGAAGTGGCGGCGTTAAAGTTGGCTGATAGAAAAGACCGGTGTTTTGAATGCGGTAAGCCGGGACACTGGAGAAGATACTGCCCAGAAAGGCGAAAAAGAAAAAATTTCAGACGGTATAATGCTTGTTCTTTCTTTCGTATGAACCTAGATTTAGTGGGGGCTATTGAGAAAGGGGCTCTGTATTCGAAGTTGCGAGTGAATGATCGAGAAGTAGTATGTTTGATAGATACAGGGGCGGCCGTGTCGTTAATAGATAAGAATTTATGTAAGAGTGTTAGTCCGTGTTCATTGACAGTACAAACAGTAGGCGGGTATGTGTTGCGTATCACGGGTAGATCGAACTGTACGGTCGTTGTTGGTGGCTGCGAGGTGACGTTTCCTTTCATTGTTGTACCCGAACTACAGCGAACGATATTAGGAGCGGATTTTCTGCGTGAGATTGGTGCAATAATCGACACGCAAGCGAACGTGGTGATCACGAAATACGGGCATATCAACATGTATGAGACCAGCGAGATAGCAGCGATTAAGCTGTCGACGGTACACAATGTGACAGAGTTAATTAATAAATACGATCATCTGTTCACTGGAGATGGGACCCATACGGTTATTGCGATAAGGTGAATCATGAAATTCCGTTAAGTGATCCGAAAGTAAGGTCATTTTTAACGCGAAGAGTTCCATGTCATCTGGAAGGCGAAGTGGAGCGACAAGTGCAAGAGATGTTAAAAGATGATATTATTGAGGAAGCTGATAGCCCGTACAACTCTCCAGTGCTGTTAGTAAAAAAAGCGAATGGGAAGTATAGATTCTGTGTTGATTTTCGACAGTTAAACAGTATGACAGAGTTAAGACCGTGTGCCATGCCAACAGTGGTAGAAACTTTAGATCGCCTACAAGGTGCGAATGTGTTTTCGGTTCTCGATCTTCGCTCAGGATACTGGCAGATACCGATAAAACAAGGTGATAGAGATAAGACGGCTTTCATCGTGGGTCAGACACAATATCGATTTAAACGCATGCCGTTTGGACTAGCAGGTGCACCGTTTACGTTCAGACGACTGATGAAGCTATTACTTAGGAACTTGAAAAACGTGGAGGTTTATGGTGATGATCTCGTCATATACAGTCAAAACGAAAACGATCACGTCAACCATGTAGAAGCCGTGCTGCGACGCATCGAAGAGTTTGGACTACGCGTCAACAAAACCAAGTCTCAGATAGCCAAAAAGAATGTTACTCTGTTGGGACATAAAGTGGGAAATGGTGAGATTAAACCACTGCCGGAGAAAATTTTGACGATTAAAACGATTCCAGCCCCGAATTCAAAGAGAAAACTGAGACAATTCTTGGGTAGAGCAGCGTTTTATAGTCGCTTCGTGAAGAACTTCAATGAGATAGCAGCCCCTCTATACAGGCTACTAGGTGAGCCAAAGTTTGTTTGGTCGGAAGAATCGCAGAGGACATTCGACAGAATTAAACAGCTGCTCGACCACCAACAAATGACGCTAAAACTACCTGTGCCAGGAAGACAGTTCACAGTGTGCACAGATGCCAGTGACTACGCTATAGGTGCGGTCCTAAGACAGGACGAGGGAATCGTTGAGTATGCCAGTAGGGTTTTGACCCTCACAGAGAGAAAGTATTCAACGATAGAGAAAGAATGTTTAGCAATGGTATGGGCAGTCGACAAATGGAGACCTTATTTACTCGGCCGGCGGTTCCACATCGAAACTGATCATAAGCCGCTACAATTTTTGAAGACAGCGAGAGACCCACGGGGGAAGTTGTCACGGTGGATGTTGCGTCTTCAGGAGTACGATTTTACGATCTCACACGTTCCTGGAAGTGAAAATGTCTTGGCAGATTTGTTATCGAGACCAGAAGATGAGTCTGAGTTGCCCGAGGTCGCTTACGGAGTGCATGCAGTAGAACAAGACCCACTAAGACTTGCACGTAGGCAGAGGTTGGACGATACGCTGAATACAGTAATACAGGTGATCACCAACGGAATAGAAGTGGATCAAACTACGGCGAGTAAGGAGCTAACCACACTACTCAGACAGAGGGATCGACTCAGAGTGAATGCCTACGGGACTCTGACCTGGCGAGAGAACGACGGAAGCTGGCTGGCTGTCATACCTCAATCGTCGCGCCACGACATGATAGAAGAATGTCACCAGCTAGCGCATACAGGCGTGGCCAGAACGACCGACCTCCTAAGACAAAGTATGTACTGGCCAGGTATGAGAGAAGACGTAGCAAGATACGTACTTGGATGTCCACGGTGCCAGCTGATGAAAGGTGACCGGTATATACGACCACCACTTCAGTCGATTCCAGTTACCGCGATAGGTGACTTGTGGTCCGTAGATGTCATGGGTCCATTTCCTCAGACATCCAATGGTAATCAGTACCTCTTGGTGATGACGGAACACGCGACACGATGGGTAGACGCCGTAGCAATCCCAGACCAACGTGCAAGAACCGTGACAGATGCAGTAGTTAGACACATTGTTGCAGACCACGGCGTACCGAAGACAATACTGACAGACCAAGGTCCCTGTTTCGAGAGTGAAGAGTTTACTTCCCGTTTGCAACAGCTGGGCATCAAGAGGATCAGAACGACCCCATACCATCCACAAACGAATGGCCTAACGGAGAGAAACAACCGTACACTGAAGGAGTGGCTGGCCTCGAAGGGCGGGAACTGGGAAACGGAGCTTCCACTGATTTTACTAACACATCGGGCTACCACTCAGGAAACAACGAAGAAGTCACCCTTCCAACTGATGTATGGTAGAAAACCACGATTACCGGTACACAATGAGACCTGGCCCATGCACCAAAAGTGGAGTACGACGAAATTAAAAGCAGAGAGGAAAGAGGCAGTCAAGAATGTAATACGGAAGCAGCGCAGTGATGTCGCGAAGTCTCAGATGAAAGAAAGGACGCAGTGCATTATTTTTGCAGTCGGGGACCAAGTGAAGTGTAGAGACAGGAGATATACAGTTGGAGGCGGGCTAGGTTCACGGAAACTCCTTCCAAAGTGGGAAGGACCATACACAATCACAAAAAGACGGGGTCAAGTATATACCATCCGAAGAGGTGATAAACAGAAACGAGTTAACGCCAGTCAGCTCCAAAGATGGGTACAGTGGGACAAGCCGGTCAGTAACAATCCTCAACTAGAGGATGTAGCACCCAGAAGGTCGGAACGTCTGCGCACGAAGCTATTTGACGGGGGGACGAGTGTGGTGAGAGCAGGCTGCTAGCCGATTGGTTGACACTAATCTACGTTAATGTCTAGGTCACTAATATGGGCCGTGAGAAAATATGAACAAGGCTGTTTCAACAACCAATCACAGCAAACTTAAATGTGGACAAATATGATTCGCAGATAGATGGCTCTACTTTCCGAGAAATATCGAAAACAACCAATCATAAGACTGTGTTTGTCTGCTTAACTTCCGAGAAACAACCAATCAGAAGACTGCCTTTTTCTGCTTGCATAAGCCTTATTAATGTACATAAAATATATATAAATACGTGTTGATTTTCGTAATAAAACGATCTGTTGCCAGCCCTTGTCTTCTGTTGTTACATATATAACTGTATAGCCTGATGATGAAGAGGTTATCGAAAAGAATACTCTCTGTTCAGCATCCATTCTTTTGAATAATCGATCTTTTTCTCAATGTTGCTTCTCTATTGAAATGTTTGGAAAGTTTGACCTACATCATTTTAGTGTGTCAGTAAGGTTAAAACAAAGTTTCTAATTTTAATGGATCAACAACTTTTTCGGCTATTCATTTTTGGTTTTGAGAAATTCCATTTTATTCCACACTACTAACTTTAATCTTTTGTTCTCGAATTAGTAAAATTAGCCCTGGTCACGCAGCATTTCGAAGATTTTTGAAATAAAATCAAAAATATTGTATGGGATCAAGTAAACTGTTTTGTTTCTTAACCATTCTTTGCCTGTTTGATTCTCCTTTTCAGTTGACCTCTATTTTCACTAGTTAAGTATTCTACATTCATTGTTATTCTTGTAAGAATAATAACTGAACGACTTCGTCGAAGCATCTGCACAAGAAGCCGACATGTCAACCTGAGACGGAGCATTTCGGTTCAATCAATCGACGGGAAAATCAAAAATTCAATTCAATAATTAACATGACTCGTTGCACAAGAGGTGGCTATCGTGGACCAAGTGGTCTAGTGGATAACGCTTTGGCGTTTGAAACTATGGGTACTGGGTTCGAGCCTCGGTGGGAACATCATCACTCACTGAGAAATGCAGGTACATCCAGCTGACGAGTCCCAAATAGGACGAAATGCGCATCCTGGATTCCACTGCTAGCCACCATCCATCAGTTGTAAACTTATTAAACAAATAAGTTTTTTGACCAGTCAGATACTGGTAAATTTTGTCCTTGAAAATTCCACTACATAATGTGAGGTGTAAGAAAGGATGACTAATTGTAAATTAGAAAGGAGACAGAAGTTGGCATGACCTAATAAGTGTGAGATAATGACTAATCAATAAGCTCGTGTAGAATGGACAGGAACTAGTGGAGAGGCTGTAAAGTAGTTTTGTATAAGATCTGCGTGAAAAAGCAATGTTATTAATAAACAGTAATAGAGTGGTAATAAAATGTGGATGATGGGAATATCAATAATAATAAAAGTATTAAGAACAGTAATAATAATAATAAATAATAGTGAACTTACATATTAAAAGAAAGGAGCAAAATTATAGTAAGAAATCTACTCTGGCCATGGTAGGGCTAGAGAATGTATGTATCGTTTTGTATGCATAGGTCCGGTTTTAGGTCACTAATAGCTAGTGCCTCAGCTATGTACAGATGTCGTATCCGAAGTTCTTTTGTACGATATTGAGGGACTCTGTGTACCACTGTGAAGCATTCATGTGGGGGTGCTAGATGTCCGGAGATAACAAGGTGTTCGAGGATTGAGCTGTTGCTATTCTTCTTTTCTCCTTTGGCTAACCAAGCTGGGCAGTGTTCCAGGATACGTTTGTGAACTTCACGTTGCGTACGGCCGATATACTTTGCTCCACACGAGCAAGTGAGTTGATAAATACACATAGAAGTAGCCAAAGGCAGTATCTTGTCCTTAACGTTAGACTGGATTAACTGTCTGCAGGAGAATGTTATACGTAGAGTGGCTGTTGGGAATGTCTTCTTCAGACTTTTTGAAAGGCGGTTTCTGAGAATTTCCGCAGCGATGTCACCTTTGAATTCTAGGTTCATGAAGAGAGTCCTCTTAGGAACCGTTGTGATATTTGACACCGGGGGCTTTTCCTTCATGTCTTTATCGATGAATCTTGGCGGATACCCATTCTCTAGTAGGGTTTCACGCAATAAATTTAATTCTTTCTCCATCGTGTCTTCTGAGCAGATTTTTCTAATCCTTGAGCACAATGTACGTACCAAGTTTCTCTTTCGGGTCAGTGGAACAAAGCTCTGGAAGTTGATAAACTGTCCAGTCCATGTTGGCTTACGGTATATCGATCTTTGGATCGTACAGTCGTCTCTTCTGGTGGCTGTGACACAGTTTTTTGTCTTTTTATAAGGTAATTAAGCCTCATTTATGGCAAATAAAGTTCCTAGTATATCATCAACTGTAACGGTATGGAAGTATGACAGATTTGTAGTGATTTTATCCAACAAAAGATCATCCAAACTAGAAAAAAATAAAAACGCTACATTGTATTCTTATAAATGAATTGTACTCAGACTTGCTGAATCGAATTTGATGCTTTAAACACATACTGGCTAAGGACTACTCACTATGTCATTGGTAACCTTTGAAATAAAGTCGCATACACGATGTAACTTTTGACAACTCAGTTATTTTGGAGATAATGTTGTCACATATCTGTGTTTTCGTTAATTTTTAGCATCTGAGATAACGTTTGGAGGACTTAGACTTTGCTGATGATATATGCCTGATTTCCCACAAACTGAAAGATATGCAAGTGAAAAGAAACAAGCTGGTAGGACCTCACGTGAACATAGAGAAAACAGAGGTGGTGAAGATTCCTGGCCAATAACACCAACAGCAACAACGGACAACAAACAGCATAAATTGGAGCAACCTAAAAGAAAAAACCTCCTTCACCTACCTGGGAAGCATCGTTTGAGTCGACATGACTGTTTATATGTGAGAAAAGTTTCTCAGTATCGTTTTTTTCAAAATTACTAGTGTGTCGTCTACATATCTCCACCAACATTTTAGTGATGATCTGAATGGTTTAAGGGCATTCTCTTCCCACATTCGAAGGGACAATATACCAACAAAATGAGGGAGTAGCTATGGGATCGCCTATCTCACCAATTATAGCTGACATATTCATGGATTATTGGGAAGAGAATGCCCTTAAATCATTCAGATCATCACTAAATGTTGGTGGAGATATGTAGACGACACACTAGTAATAGTGAAAAAATGATACTGAGAAACTTTTCTCACATATAAACAGTCACATCGACTCAATAAAATTCACTATGGAATAGAATAGAGAGTGAAATTGGAGAACTGCCCATGTTAGACTGCAAACTACAAAGAATGACAGATGATAGTATAAAAACAAGGATATATAGAAAAGCCACACACTCTGGAAGATCCCTTGGTTATCACTGGGCTCATCCATTCACGGTAAAACGAGGATTAATGCAAGGTCTTGCAGATAGAATACGTAGACTTACAACAACACCAGACGACCAGTGTAAAGAAATAAAAGTCCTAATCAAAATGCTACTCGAAGACAACTACCTAGAGAATTTATAAAAGATTATATAAAAAAGAGAAAAAAGAGGGTAAAACCGGAGAATAACCAGATGGAAGAATGCAAAAAAACAGTCGCAATACCACATAAAAATGGTACATCAGAGGCAATTCAAAGAAACCTCGAAAATATCGGCATTCGAACAACGTATAAACCGACGAATCTAATAAAAAATAAAATAAATCCACTGAAAGATCCCATAAAAATGATGGATAAAAACATTTTGATTTATAAAATATCTTGTGCTGACTGTCCAACTAAATATGTGGGGGAAACGTCCAGATCACTCAAAATAAGAGTGAATGAACATAAAAGCCTAACCAAAGGTCAACCGACAGGGACACAAGCTTACAAAAATCTTGAAAAAATTCATCTATAGCTGCACATGCATGGGACAAAAACCACAATATCGATTGGGACAATGTGTGTATTCTAAAAACAAACATGAACAAATGGAAAGAAAGACTCATAACAGAATCGATATTCATTAAAGTCACACCGGATACATGTAACAAGAGTGACTCAGTACAACTATCAACAACTTGGAATATAATTCTAAATACAAACACATGAATGAATGTGGAGTATAATTCTGAACACACATATGCACACACAAAACATGAATGAACAAAAAAATAATATTAATGAACTATATATATGAGTACAAATCATAAATGTGTGAATAAAACAATTCCCGATAAGTACGTTACAAATCTTTCTGATATTACTCTATCTACTCATCAGAAAGAAGCTTTATCCCTTGGACTCAAATTTTGTGTTCCTCGCACGCAATTTACGGATTTAGCCATCCATGCTGAGTTTGAAAACTTATATGACCAACTCAAACCTCTTACCGCAACATCCGATGAAGATCGGGGTTGGTTTAAGGCCAAGATGGTGGATATAGCTCACCAGTTTTTAAACAACAACCCAAAGGAGAAGAGTATTTTAAATTCCCAACATTTCAAAGCCTTGAAAGAGCTACGGGAAAATTCTAATATAATTATTACTAAACCTGATAAAGGTTCTGGAGTCGTCATTATGAATAAAAGTGACTACAAATCTAAAATGATGTCTATTCTTGATGATAAGAGCAAATTTAGTCGTGATCCCTCCTCAGAAGATATTCAGTTGTTGCAGGGCACAGTGACAGCTAATCTACTGAAGCTTCATGGCCTAAATGCTATAAGTAAAGATAAACTTGACTCATTAAAACCGTCAGATTGTAAATTCCCACATATGTATGGGTTGCCGAAAATACATAAACCCAATAATCCTCTACGTCCTATATTGTCAATGTGCAGATCCCCAACGCATAAACTTGCTAAATGGTTAGTGGAATTATTGAATCCAGTCAAAACACAATTCTGTAAGTGTGTGTTAAAAGATACATTTGAATTGGTTGATGTTCTTGATGATAGTAATATTAATATTATGAACAAGAATATGTATTCTTTTGATGTAAACTCGTTATTCACTAATGTGCCTTTGATCAAAACAGTTGACATTTTGTGTGATTATATTTCCACAAACAATTTTTTCATCCCGTTCCCTATATCTTACTTAAAAGATTTATTACTTCTATGTACTAACAATGTTAGGTTTACATTTGAAGGCGACTGTTTCCGCCAAGTTGATGGTGTTGCTATGGGCAGTCCGTTAGGGCCCCTTTTAGCAGATATTTATATGTGGTACATTGAGAATTTATCGGAAGATTTAATCGAAAATGTGCCACTTTATAGAAGGTATGTAGATGATATCGTAGTCATCAGTGATAAGCCTTGTTCTGCCACCTCAATTTTAAATCGAATGAATGAAGTTCAGAATAGCATATCACTTACATCTGTAGAAGAGGAAGATAATTGTTTATCTTTCCTAGACATATTGCTTAGTCGACGGCTTGATGGGTCAATAAAAAGATCTATTTATAGAAAACCTACCTGGACAGGACAGTATCTTAATTACCACAGTTTCTGCCCTATTCGGTACAAAAGAGGCTTAGTAAGGTGCCTCTTCAGTAGAATCCGACGAATATGCACTGAAGACACGCTTGATGAAGAAGAAAGAATATTGACACAAACTCTGGTTGATAACAATTATCCAGAAAAGTTCATCAGGAGATATAAAGTAGTCAGAACACCAAGACCCACTCTCCAACTCTCCCCTAAGAAAGACGTGTACATCAAGCTACCCTATATGGGACATCAAAGCAGCTTGATAACTAGACAAAGGCTGAACGCTGCTGTTAAAAAGACTTTTTATGCAGCTAATATCATAATATTAGAGAATGTAAAGCCATTATATCTATCTAAGCCCTTCGAACATGCGAAAAATGACGTCACATCCCACTTTATTTACCAATTTGAATGTACGTGTGGACACACATACATAGGGAGGACTCATCGATCTCTGCAAGTAAGGGCTTCAGAGCATATTCCAAAATGGCTCCAGAAACAAATGGAATCATCAGAACCTATTAACGGTGAGAACAGGAGACCTAGCTCTTCTATTGCGAAACATATTATAGAGACAGGTCATAAAATTGATGTTAACAGATCTTTTAAACCTATCTATAAAACGTGTTTGGGGCGTATTCTTAAGTTTGTAGAAGCCTTAGCAATTAGAAAGTTCAAGCCACCTTTATGCGTTCAAAAACAATTTGTCATCACATTAAACCTTCCTTGGTAAATTTTGTTTTGATACCATAGCAGATGTACTATTACCTCTGCTATTTGGTTTAGTGGTCTTCATTTTTATTTTTTGACCTTGAATATGTCCTTTTAACTTGACCTAAGTCTATTTTTCTCACCTCTTACCTCTTTATTAATTTTTTATATATATATTCCTATGACAAGTCCGTGTGTGATCAGATTGTTCGAAATGTGTTGCTCAAATACATTACACGATTCAGACAAATTACGTCTTCTTATTGCTTTATCTAAATTCCAACAGTGGTGTGAACACGGGCAGTAATTTTGCTCGAAATATTATTAATAACAAAGCTTATCATTGTGTTCAAACTATTGAAATATAATTATACTTTATTTGATCTAATCCACAATGCTCAAACTTTTTACTGATATTAATTCAACCTTTCTTCTCTTTCAAGAATTTCGACATTGTCGAAAGCAATCGTATGTCCGCTGTCTATCGCATGCCTCGCTACAGCCGATCTTCTTTCTAGACGTTTTAATGCTACTTCATTTCTAGGTGGACGTTTCGCGCATAGTCTATGTTCATTCACTCTGACTTGCACCTGTCTACTGCTCACTCCTATATAGCATGCTTCACATTCTGAACACTTTATCCTTCAGATATAATTACTTTGTGACATTTTTGGAACCATATCCTTGACATGCACCAACGCTTTCTCCAGAGAATTAGAGGACTTCACATAAACCTTAATATTATGTGAAGCAAATAGTCTTTGAAGTTGTTCAGCTGTGTCCTTTCGATAATGAATGGCTATCGTCGATAGCTAAGATTTTTCAATTTTCTGTTTTCCCTTATGCTCCTTTTTATCGATAATATTATCTAGTAGCTATTCCGGATAACCGCTTCCAATCAAAATCTGTTTTATACTGCAAAACTCGTTCTCCATATCATCATTGTCTATTACAATGTTTCTAGCTCTGTTAGCGAGATTTAAAGCTAATGAAACTTCATTCCTATTGGATGATCTGATTAAGAATTCAAATACTTGTTAGAGTGTGTCGGTTTTCTGTAAATTGTAAACTCTAGCTTCTCGTCAGTTTGTTGTCTTACAAGACAATCAAGAAAGTTTAGAGTTCCCTCAGCCGATTCTACTCTATATATTCTGAGATTAAGTTAATCTCTGTTAGAAAGTTTTCTTTTTCAGCTTTCTTTATGGTGATAAATGTGTCATCTACATATCTGTACCATATTCTAGGATGACAACCAAAACGTGTCATTGGTTTCTTTTCTAGGGCTTTCATGTACAGGTCTGCTACAATTGGAGACGCTGGTGAACCCATTGCAACTCCATTTGCCTGACAGTATAGTTTGTCTTTTTATGTAAAATATGTTGATTCCAAACAAAGTTTTAAGCATTTTGTAACTTCATCAATTGATAACAAGGATTTAGTTAATACTTCCTGATTGTTTTCAAGTTCATATTTCATATGTGCGTCGGTGGCACAGTGGTTAGGACTCTCGCCGACCATGCACATGGTCCGGGGTTCGAGCCCGCACCGACGCACACCTGATATCTATGGTCGGCCTGCAAAATTTGGGCTACCGATATCCATGCTGAAAATTCCATACTTGTACCGAAAATACAGTGTGGAATCAAGCTGTAAATAAAATTTAAAAAAAAATAAAAATAAAAAAATAAATAATATCGAGTGACTCACATATAGGAATACTAGTAAATAAAGAAACCACATCAAATTCAAGTGTTGGTTTGTAGGGATTTGATTGGTTTCAACTATTAGGACGAAACAGCTGTCCAGTACTCCCAGGTTTTCCAATGGTTCTCTAACTAATGTCAGCTCATGATGAAATCCTGAAACCACATCAAAACTTGCCATAATTTCATCTTCTTCAATAATTATGTCCATTGCTATCCTTATCAACTCCTCAATATTTTTTTCAGTGTTCAAAAGAATATTGTATTGACGTGGTATCAGTATTCTTGATATGTGTTTTTTAAAAAGTATATATATATATTCAAAATCAGATTAAATTCTCAAAATTTCAATCAAATCGGTAAAATCACCGTATATTTAATTTACGATGTTTAAAAAAAACGATGTTATTCCGAAATCCCTTGTGATAAGAGTTCCGGAAATATCTGATCGATCTATGAAAGCATCCATTTTAGCATCTCGTGTGTTCCTTCGAGTAAGAATATACAATTGTACATTAGCAATGCAAAATTATCAATGCTGAATTAATAATATTGATGAATGTCTTAAAATTCTTATATCCAATGATCATCTAACTATCATTACTCAATTTTTTTGAGCATCGAAAATCCGCTCATTTCAATGCTATGAAGCAAAGACAAATTCCAAAATTTGAAAAAACTTTCAAATTCGAAACATGCTATTACAAGCAACCATCGGGTTAGAATTTAGCCTATGTCTACCTAAATAATTGCTTTCTATAAGTTAGCTTAATATAAGAATTCGTACAAATGATACGGATTAAACAAATTGTCTTTTAACCCAGAGACAACAGCGAACTTGATGACGCCATTGCTGGAGAAAGTGTGGAAAAAGGGCAAATTACCCGAGGATTGGAAGAATGGATACTTATTCAAACTACCAAAGAAAGGAGACTTAAGTCAATGTAAAAACTGGCGTGGAATTATGCTCCTGTCCATCCATAGCAAAACACTAAGCCGCATCTTCCTAGAGAGAATCAAACACACTGCCTTGGATGAAAAACTTCGACCGGAACAGGCTGGATTCAGGAGAAACAAGTCATGTATTGATCAAGTCGCAACTCTATGGATCATCGTTGAACAGAGCTTGGAATGCCAGTCATTTCTCTATCTCAACTTCATCGACTTTGAAAAGGCCTTCGACAGCATCGATCGAGAGGTGATTTGGCAACTACTTCGCTACTACGGGGTCCCATTGACAATTATTCATCTCCTTCAACAGTTATACGACAATGCTGCATGCCAAGTAATCCACAACGGGAAACTTACGGAATGGTTCGCAGTGAGGACGGGAGTGAGGCAAGGCTGTCTACTATCTTCCTGATTGCAGTAGATTGGATAATGCTGCAGACGACGGGCATTGAGGAAACAGGCATAAAATGGACACACACAAAGACTTGGAGGATCCGGGCTTCGCCGATGATATATGTCTGATTTCCCCAAAACTAGAAGATATGCAAGTGAAAAGCAACACGCTGACAGAAGAAGCATCGAAGATAGGACTTCAAGTAAATAGAGATAAAACAGAGGTGATGACGATTTCTAGGCAACATCACCACCAACAACAACAGACAACAATCAGCCAGAATAAATAGGAGGAATCTGGAAGAAACAACCTCCTTCACCTACCTGGGAAGCATCGTTTTAACTGCAGGCGGAACTGACGAGGATATCAAAGCAAGCTGATTCGGAAAAGTAAGACAAGCTTTCATTATTCTCAAGTCTGTGTGGAGATCAACAGCAAGCACTCAGCATCAAAAATAAGATGTGGATTTTCAACTCAAATGTGAAGACGGTGCCACTCACTATACGGATCAGAGACTTGCACTGCGCGTCACGAAGAGCATCTCAAACAAACTTCAGGCCTTGATTAACATATGTCTTTGCTCAATACTCAAGATCAGATGGCCGGTCAGAAAATATCAGCAATAGGGATCTCTGACAATGAGCGAACCAACCAGGAACCGATCGTGAAACAAATAGGCAGGAAGAAATGGAGGTGGGTCGACCATACTCTGAGGAAACCATCAAGTGACATCACCAGACAAGCCATAGGTCGAATGGAACCCGAAAGTGAAGCGGCGAGTTGGTCGTCAGTGCAAGGGTGACTTGGCGG
Source organism: Trichobilharzia regenti (assembly GCA_944472135.2). Classification (NCBI taxonomy): domain Eukaryota; kingdom Metazoa; phylum Platyhelminthes; class Trematoda; order Strigeidida; family Schistosomatidae; genus Trichobilharzia; species Trichobilharzia regenti. Next base: position 101,775,626 of record OX235264.1, read on the forward strand.
AGGTCATGTGGAGAGGAGATGAAAGCATGTGGGCAGACGTGAAGCGAAGTGAAAAAGTTTGCAGAAAACAGAAGGCAATGGAGATGCGCAGCTGAATCCCTATGTTCCTCTAGGAATTAAAGGATATAATAATAATAATGAAATTAAAAATATGATATTTCGACACTTTTAAAAACTGCTTCTACTCTAACGGTTTTATTAAAGCGTAAATTAAAAAGAAGCAAAGCGCCTCTACCACGTTGTTATTACCGATGATACTCGCTTAGAAGGAACTTCGAACTTTGAAAAGAGAGTGAATTTTACACGCTCTTGTTTAGTTTTGGCTTCTGTTGTCTTATACGCTCCAAAAATCAACAGATTAACTTTAAATCAGTTTATTCTGATCGAAGTTAGTTCACATTTCGGTTTTGAGACTATTAGATTATAGGAGGTTGTGTTCTTATGACCTATTACTTATGTACATATATATATATATATATTTGTGCACTCATTGGCATTTTACCACTGATTTATAAAGGTTATGTACATATAAAGTCATATTTAAATTGTTTTCCCCGGTTCGTTCTAAAAAGTATGCCGTTTAGAAGGAACCACTGTGGAAGGGTTATGTTTCAATTTTCAGTGGATGAGGGAATGCAGTGTGATAACTGCAAGAGTTGGTTTCATAGCATGTTCACAAACCTGACTCCTTCAGCATATAAACGCTCCTGCAAACCTCTGGCAAACTGGTTGTTCAGTGACTGCTGCAGTAAAACTACATTTTGTATAACACAAGCCTTTGCCACTCTCAGTGGGGCAGAGGGTTAGGATCAACTGGAAACCCTCCTTTCGGACAGCAGTACGTAGCGGAGTGCCACATGGCACGATACTCGGACCTCCCCTATGGTCCTATACGCAGATGACTTAAAAATTTGGAGAGAATTAAAGGGCAAGAGTGATGCGTCCACGTTGCAAGAGGACCTCAACAAATTGTCAGAGTGATCCATAGAATGGATGCTCCTGATCAATGTGGCAAAATGTGCAACCATGCACATCGGACAAGCAAGCGCGACCTTCTACGAACTAGGGGAAATAACACTGCCATCAGTTCAGACTCACTTCGACTTAGGTGTCATAGTGAGCCACGATTTAAAAACTACAGCACATAATCGCGCGGTAACTGCACATAGTTTCAGGTTCTTGTGGACAATTCTCACAGCCTTTACTAGAATCACTAGAGATATGTTCACCTCGTTATATACATCTCTGGTAAGGTCAAGACTGGAAAACTGTATCCAGGCGGCCAGTCCATGTCTGAAATGGGACTCAGACATTCTAGAAAAGGTTTTAAGGAAGGCAACACGTATGGTTCACGGCATGAATAACTTATCGTACGAGGAAAGACTAGACAGTTTCATTCTCTTCTCCCTGTCATACCGTAGGCAGAGAGAAGATTTAATCTCAATCTTTAAAATTTCAAATAATGATTACGGATCTGACCTATTCTCTCTTTTCCTTCCCACCAGGTTGGAACACCTTAGAGGACATATCAGTAGAGTTCAAAGGTCAAGAAGAAATCATATTGTTGTTGAGTACTGGTTCTCACACCGAGTCATAAACTCTTGGAACCGACTCCCAGAAGAAGTGGTGTCTGCAACCACAACTGATTCAATCAATATGGGTTTCGACAACCACAGAAATTTAATAGAAAATGTTTAACATAGGCTCCAAGCCTATCTGCTGATCTTTCCTGGTCGTTTCATATATTGATGATTTCTAAGAAAATATTCCGTCTTACTTTCTACATTCTAGAATAACCTAACCCTTGCCCTTACGATTCGTTAACTCTTGCATCCTGAGTATTATTCTCTATTGTTCCCTTTTAGTTTTGCCAGGGCTACTGAAGAAAGACTATACCTTATTACGCATGATGTTAAAGATTGTCAGCAGGGTAAGCAACGTGACACTTAACTCCCTCTTTTTGTTTCAGTTTTTGTTATGTGCTGTTTCACTTCTCTCTTCCTTACAAACTCTACTCAAATTCTTCTTTATCGTTCTTTCACACTCTGTTTATCTCGACCTTTTAGTCAACAGTTACGCCAGTAAATATGCTAGCAGTATCTACTTTTCTAACACCTTCAAACATTCTGTTCAATTTTGGCTTTGCTACCGATATGCACTATGTTGTTTTCATAATGAACTGAGATTACCCTTAATCTATGTAGAGTTTTATTTATTGTTGATGCACAAACTGGATGCAATACTGTAGTGAAATGCTGAGAATTCCATTCTGTATCACAAGTAGTCTTTTAGAATACAGCAAATTATTATTAATTGTTTGTCATTCTCTTAGCATGTATTTGGACTTGTACTGACTACATGGTGTTTACAGGGCAAACTTTAAAAGCAGAATGACATTTTATCTAAGTAAAAAATTAGGATAGCAAGCACAGTTCAAATTCCTTTTTCACTTACTTTGTATTCCTAGCGGAACAAGGGGTTTTAAGACTTAGGTTTTGAAGTCTCATCAGAGGCGATGTTGTTCAAATACAACACAGTGGATAGCTCAACACTAGAATTTCCCTCCTTCCCAGCTCACTATTGGTACATCTAAACATAAGTGACCGAGGTTATTTCGAAATATAGGCTTTTAGAATGGATGACTCGATGTAACAATGGCTATCAGTTGAATCAAGTTGATAAATTCACAGCAGGACGAAAGGCGAGTCCTGGATTCAACTGCTATTCCCTGTCATATTGTGGTCAAACCTAGGTACTAGTCAAAGTTGGTAGAGAGTAATCTACGTCAGTGTTCATTTACCCAATATTGGTCGTGAGAAAAATGAGAACAAAGACTTTGCGTAGGTGGATACAATTAGCATTTGGATGATCTGACATTCAAGAAACAGTCACAAAGAGATGAAAGATTAACTTGCAGTGAGAAACAACCAATCAGAGGACTTTGTTTTCCTGCTAACAATAATCTATAATAATGTACATGAAAATACATAAATATGTGTTGATTTTGGCAATAAACGATCTGTTTCCTGTTGTTACAATATAAGTAAATCTGAGTTAGTGACCATTTCATAATATTGAGTTATTTGTTCCAGGGACTCAACTTTCGAAATAAGCGCATTCCATTCTGTTCAGATTTTCCAGCGGTGAATAACGAATATGCATAAATAATTTCAAAACATACGCAATGCCCTGAAGGTAACTGTACTGGCTTAGTAGCCCAGTTAAGAATGCTTTAGCGTTTGTAAAAATCGATACTGGTTTCTATGTTCGCTGACACTCACTGAGTGTGGGAAAGGATGTAACGTACATCATAGGTTTCACTACTGGCAACCATCAAGCAAGAATTAGTTCAAACTGTACTCATAAATTCTGTAGACTTCTAATTAAAAACATAAGTAATATTAACCGCATCGTTATAAAACGCAAATGTAATTTCTCAGCAGATTGACTTAAACCAATAATACTTTATATTTAGAGAGTTTAGGTGAATCAGATAATTTTAATTGTAAAATAAAACGAGAACACGGGGATCTAAAGATTTAGAATCATAGCATTGGAAAGCGGATAGTGTTCAGCGATAACATCTCTGAAGGAGCATCAGTCCTTCTGTTGAAGTCTGTAGATTCATCTTGTGGACGTGTAAACAAGCATGAAGTCAAACTGTAGGGCTTCAAAATTATTGCCTCCAGCCACCTAACATCAATTCACAGGAAATGTTGCCTATAAGTCACATAGCTTGCTAACCAAATCACACTAACACCATAGCTTGGTTAACTGACTAGTAACCTGCTAGTATGGGAATTCAAGCATTTGCTTGTAAGTATTTGATTCATCGGTTACAGGATACCTTCATGAGCTGAAATCGGTTAGACAAACACTGGGAAACCTGGGAGTACTGGCCAGCTGTTTCGTCCTAGTTTAGGCCTCTTCACAGTAATTAGCCACCACTAGGTTCGAACCCAGGACTTTCCGTTTAAAACATCAGCTCGTAGACGGTTATGCCATTTGAAGCTGACCCAGTGGTCCATGAATTCCAAGTTCTGCCGATTTATGATATGGCGTGACCACCAGCCAGTGTCCTTGGCGAGTATTTGTCCACACATCCCACCTACTATATCCTACTGGTCACAACTTCTCACTAAAACCCGGATAACTACCTACCTAAATAAAGCCAGTCTATAGTGAGCATCTCATTGATACTCAAGTATTGGTTTATGGTCATTTGATTGATTGGCTACAGGATTTCATAATGAGCTGAAGAGTCCCAAGATAGGTTGAAAAATAGCTGTCCAGTACTTCCAGGTTTTCCAGTGGTTCTCTTACCGATGTCAGCTCATGATGAAATCCTGTCACCAGTATAGGATATGTTCTGCTAAGGTATCCTAGTAAAGCTAAATCTTGTTACTCAAGAATATGAAACACAAAAGAAATATTATTATTTCAACAATTCCCGTTTGAAACTTAGTTATGCTTTTGGAAGAATAAGTCAGATAAAACACACTAATTAGTGGTTAAACCCAGATCGGACAGGAATCAGTGATCCCACAAAGTCAAAGGAAAGTGTAGGTAGCAGTTTAATTCATAAATTCCTTGAGATAAACATAGCTGACTGATATGTCTTTGGATTACCAGCTGAAATAATCTTGCTACTATTATTGTTGTCAAGTGAGTATGTCACATGCGTCTACTAAACTAAGTCACACAGTCTTGAGATAGAGACTGAGCCTTATCAATTACGATTTCTGATTTAAAAGTTTCTATACTGGGTAAAAATCTGAGGTTGTGTGTGGGACTCAAAATATGACGAAATGAGCGTCCTGGATTACGCAAGTGCCACAAGTGTCGAATTATTTTTGTAAACGTTACTTCCTTCTTCTCTTTCACTGAAACTATATGCCTCATACGCATATTCGTCGAAAAGAATAATTTAGGCATGGGATGTCCGGATTCACTACTTAAGCTAACTGATGTTGCGATGCCCTTTCAATGTCCAATTCAAGTTCATTGATGTAATATAGAAACAAAAGGACGGAATGTTAATAGGGTAGCCATTGAGCCGCCTACTTGCAAATTATCTCTTGACAGGTTTCAAAAAAAGTGTTATGACCCATTATTTTAAGTTTTAATATTTATCAAGGACAAATGGATGATATCTCCATCACATGTGACTAAGTCGGGGCAGAAGCTCAGTAACTGTTATTAATCAATCAACTCGAAATCAGAATCTGAGATGAATTTCGAATTTCGAATCTTCACCTTAGAGACAAATCCACATTTGACCAACACGGAATACTCAATACACGAATTTTATTAATTGGGTCCTTTTGAGAAGAAAGATAAACCTGTTTCACTCCTTATCTTTGAAGATATCAAGCATTTGTACCAGAAACACAATCGATGACAAATTGAAGAGACTCAGAAAAGAAATTATTGAGAACGGATAACCTACAATATATGTTTGAGATCAGTGTTAAAAGCAAAGCGCAAGTTTGAATGAATCCCATTGATGCCTAGAAATACTGAATTTCATGTTAGTTCTATGCTTGAGATTCTGAAGCTTCGTTTATCGAGATTACTGAGAAAAGCTTGCCTTCCAGCTGAACAATAGATTAATTTCTGCAGACGGCCAACGATCTTTGGTTATCCCAACGGCATACTGCCGCCTTAGGCCATTGCAATATGTTTAATTGATCGATGGTGACTAGCAGTGAAATCAAGGATATGCATTTCGTCCTATTTAGGACCCGTCGTCTGAATGTGCCTGAATTCCGCAGTGAGTGATCATGTTCCCACCGTGTAACTAATTATATTGGTAGCATAGACTGAACCGATTAATTGTCTGGAAAATCTCTTCTGAATGATCCAACTACAAAAGTGATAATTTTGATTTGACACTAGTAACTAGTGTGATGCGTCTAGTCCTCTGATTGGCGCCAACTAGCACGAAACCTAGGTCCAAGGGTTCCTGCCGATTTTCTCCAACCATCTAATACCATCAAAAGTGATAATTACTTAGAAGTTTCAAGCAACTCTATAATTAATATCTGTTTAGTTTCTGTCCTGGATATCAATCTTCTGATACTCACATACCATATGTTGACTTTGTTATTATTATCAAGTATTGGTCTTGTAGGGATTTTGTTTGTTTGCTTGGAGGATTTCATCATGAAATGACGTCAGTTGGAGAACTACTGGAAAATCACCTGGGAGTACTGGACAGCTATCTTGTACCAGTTTAAGACTCTCCTGCAGTACACACTCATCACAGGGGTTTGGACCCAGGACCTTTTGATTACAAGGCGAGTTAGCCCGTTGACCAGTGAGCCACTGGGACACGATTCAATGGCCAGTCCATGAATTCTAACTTCTGCCAATTCATGACATCGCGCGACCATTTAGCAATTTCTTCATCGATGAATTACTGCCTCATCTTCAACCTGCTGTACTCTACGGGTCACGGATTCCCACTAGAACCCCACGTAACTGCCTACCTGAATAGGGCCAGTCGCTAGTACTCTCAGGTTTCCCAGTGGTTCTCTAACTGATGTCAGCTCATGGTGAAATCATCCATGCAATCAAAACAAAATCTCTACAAAACCAATACTTGAAAACTAATCCGATGCTCACTAGAGAATGGCCGTATTCAGGTAGGCAGTTAACTGGAGTTCTAGCGGGACGCCGTGACCAGTAGAGTAAAGCAGGTTGAAGATGAGGCAGTAATTCATCGATGAAGAAATTGCTAAATGGTCGCGCGATGTCATGAATTGGCAGAAGTTAGAATTCAAGGGCTGGCCATTTAATCGGATCTTGGTGTCTCAATGGTCCACGAGCTAGCTCGCCTTGTAACCAGAAGATTGGGGGTTCGAACCCCGGTGGGTGCGTAATGGTTATTATTATCTATCTTTCTCCCTATATAATCTAGGTCTGTCCGATACATTGACGATGTGTTATTTTGCGATGTGAGTTTGTCTGAGTGAATTAAGACCATTCTGACAGTGGACTGTCTATGAGAGACGATGCTGTGAGGTTCCCGTTGCTGGCGCTTTGATCCCACCTTGGATATATTCTACTTGATACTAAGGAACTTCTAACAGTTAACTTCTGGTTAAATAACTTTTTGTTCTACATTACTTTTTTTGTACCTTAAAATTTTCCATGTCTCAATGACTGCCTAACGGCACTGTTGTAGGAACTTCAAGTTTTTGATGTTTTTTTTATCACAACTTGATTCCACACTGCATTTTTGGTACAAGTATGGAATTTTCCGCATTGATATCGGTAGCCAAAATTTTGCAGGCTGACGATAGATATCAAGTGTGCGTCGGCAAGGGATCGACCATAGTCTGCGAGAGTCTTAACCTGTGCCACCAACGTTATTATTGATGAATAGAGTCACGTGTATTTAACGAGGAATAACACATGGACGCAAGAATCTTCTTCCTGCAGTGAGGGACTAAAATGTCGGCGCCATAATTTTCAGGAGGACAGTGCGACTCAGTGACTAACTCAATTCCCAAGTACTGTTGAACTCTGATCTTACAGATCCACCAAAGTCTTCTTTTAAAATTACTATTCAATAAAGATTATTTATTCAAGTGTCAAACCTTCGACAACTTATTCATTCCAAGCTTCACTTTCAATAATATCTGCTCTATTGCTTATTACATCGATTTTACCTTTTGAGAACAATATCAGTGTTACTCAGAAGATGGTCCTGGATACACTGCTTCAATCGGTTTAAAGGTCATGCCTACTACAGTACGTGAGTAAAAATGGCCTGTTTACAAATGAGTTATATCTTTCTTCCATAAAACAGTTCTAAAGTCTCACTTGGATTCTGTTGTAGGTCACTGATCAGTTTGTGCATTGTTCATCTGCTTTCTTTTTCGTAACTAATTAAATGAAACCTTGACCGAAAACAAAACAAAAAATCAATAAGTTCACTCAACTAATTATAACTGTGATTATTTCTCTACAGAATAAGCCATTTATCAAACGGTGTACGATTGCAAAACCCTAATGTTCTGATTCATATAATGTTTTCCTGACTTTCGGCTCTGATGTGGAAATCCTGCATGACAGATGCGTGTTCATCTATTTATTTGTCGGCTTCTCGAAATGTCACTGTTCGCTACTCATCTTAGAAGAATATCACTCAAAGTTTTCCATAATTTGTCTAGATATCCGCAACAGGAGCTAATAGTTGATTGGAGGTGGTGACATGAATAAGAAAACTATGAAGTACCATAGTCTTTCCTGGGTTACTGAAAAAGGACTATACCATCCTGAGAAGGATGTTGAAGGTAGTTAGTAGGACTAGCGGTGTAAAACTCAGTCAGCTCGTCACTACATTAGTGGATAAGCATCTGAATACATGCGAGAAATGGACTAAAACCATACTCTCTGACCCCCAACATCCCCTCTATTCCCAACTCTCTCCTTGCATCTCATCAGGTAGAACCAGAAATCAGTACAAAATAATATATATGCTTGTACAACCAAGTATAGGAACTCAACGATACCATATTTGGCCCGTGTTCTAAGTGACAGAGACAACGTTAGGCGTGAAACTTATGACTTGCTTTGTTGTTAATAACATAATTTTGGCCCTTGTTATTTCCCCCTTTATACTCTCTTATTTGTACGCTATAGTGAACAACCTTCTTATACATACTTAGCTACTTAATATTATTATCATTCGCTTACTTTTTTGTACTTTACTCTATTCCTTCTTTTGTATATTTACTGGTCCGACTATATTATCACTATGATTATTACAAAATTGTCCTGTCATTAACCATCATGTAATATTAGTTTTGTGGTTGTTCTTTGTTCGGCACTATTTAACTGACAATCTTGTTTGTGAACGCCACTATCACCATTTTAAAAAATTTTGTATTATGCATGATTCCTCACACTACCACAACAAACACCGCATTAGTACTGACAATAAAAAAAACACAACCTGAAATGTTTATTTTATGATTGTTTAGTGTTGTTCAATCAAATTAAGTGATCATCTTAGCTATTAACATTCTTAAGAACATCTCATAATTTCTTGTATGATCATAGCTGTTACTGTTCACCACGCATACACATATCATAGCTTCCACCACCCAATACTGAAATATTTTTTCATTATTGGTGTTTATCTTCTTTTCTACTTGGTATTTTTATTTGCATTTTTTTCTTTGTTTTTTTGTTATTTCTGTGTTTCTTTTTGGTTTTTGTTGTTTTTTTATATATTTTATTTTTTTTGTAATACTCCTTTTAAATGTACGATGAAATTAGATGCACTATTGTAGATATGTGCTAAAAATTCCCCACTGTACCACAAGTACTGTTTCTGGAATAAAGCGAAATTGTTATGTTAGTGCTGTTTCGTCCTAGTTTAGGTATTTTCAGTAGCAGATATCGGTGTTAATCAGCATGAAATAACATGTGAAATTTAGTCCACTGAGTATTCATCACTGATTGTTTGGGTGAATTTCATGGATCTTTAATGACAATTCGTGACCAGTAAGTAGGTCACTTGATGATGGGTGTGAAGGCATATACTTGCCGATAATATAGCCTGGCGGTGGCATTAAATGCCGGTCAACAGAATCGCCTTGACGCCTTTAAGTTACGTATCCAATGTGAGATTTGACCCTAGTTACGTTCTCCTACGGAATCGCAGACCACGATGCGCTTGATAAATAAATGACCTAACGGTACAGATTCTCGCATTGAAGTTATTAAGCATATTTTTTGAACGAAGATTTCATCAGAAAACTGTATAAACCACCGAAAAAATATTAAGTTCTAACCACTAAAATTAAGTTTGAAGGTGTTGTGGTGAAAATTCTATATCCCCTTGCATAATTCAACCAACGAAATAGCTGTTCTTTTCCATATAGTGGCTTGTTCCAGTTTATTAGCGGTGTAGTTTTCTACGCCAAAATTTAATCCTCATTTCTGAATACCATCTTCAAGGAGAAATGATAATTTTAGTAAATAATATGTTATTTCCGAATCATATTATGTTCTAATCTATAATAACTAAGAGTAGTCGGTAAAGATTTGAAGGCGGACCTCAGTTTCACTATCTAGGCTGTTTCATTTCAATTACAGGAGGAGTAGATGAGGAAATCAGAGCTAGACAAGGTCGAAAAGGTGAGACAGACCTTCAGCTATCCCAATTCAGCGTGAAAATCTGTTGCAACAATCATAAAGAACTGGATATGGATGTTCACGACTAATGTCAGGTAGGCCAGTGCTTCTTTATATATTTCAGAAATAAGAGAGAAGATTAGGTGTGTTTTCTAAGCTAGTTGATTTAATAGTGAATCTTTTGTTGTCCTCCTTCTAGACAACATCCCCATTCAACGCAGGTTTTAGTATGAAATGAACTTATTTGTATTCTTGATGAATGATGCAACTGCATCTACTTACAACCACTGATGTGACAGGTTGTTAAGTTTACGTCTCTATTGACCATATTTTTATTAACTTGGAATTTGAAAGCTCTGAACGCTTCCCTGAATAAAACATATCCAGCCGCCAAGCTTGTATGTGTTTATCGAACTAGTTGTTTGAAACAATCAGAAGTGGACAAATACCCACCTCATGTTACCTCCAACTGTGTCTACCACTTTATATGTACGTGCTAAAGCACATAAATTTGGAAGAATAGAGAGAATGCAATTGGTAGTGTTCTCTGAGCTCCTTGGTTTAATTGCGGAGCTTTCATCGTCTTTCTGGACGACATCTTCAGCGCAATATTTAGGATAAAGTGAAATGATTTAAATTTCTTCATGAGTCTCCCGGTAAACATCTTTAGATATTTATTGACCGTTTTCTATGAAGAAATTTAAATCATTTCACTTTATCCTAAATACTGCGCTGAAGATGTCGTCCAGAAAGACGATGAAAGCTCTGCAATTAAACCAAGGAGCTCAGAGAACACTATCAATTGCAAATCATCCACCTGAGTTACAAATCTTTTCTATTATTTCAGAATAGAGAGAATGGTTAGTGCCAACATTTCTGAACACATACCAAAGAACCTGAGACTGAAAGATCCACAAGCATTAAACAGTGCGATTGTGCGTCATCTATTGGACACTGGTCATACTGTAGACAACCTGAACTCCTCCAAAATAGTTAACAAGCAAAAGAAACCTAGCTTGCTACGGTTTTCTGAAGCAATTGCTATCAAATGAATTAAACGAAATCTACATACGCAGAAGGAGATAGTGGTGAATCTTGCACTGCTCTGGTGATAACAAAAAATGTACAAATTTCATGAGTCACACTTTTTCTTGTTTAAAAAACTTTACTTTTTCATCTAAACATGAATCACCCTACCTTGTCGTCTTCCTTTTTTATTAGCTATTGCATAAAACATTTTCTTTAGTTACGTAATCCAATTTTTTTTTGTTATACCCTTTCTTGCTTAAACTTGTTTCTATACGCAACACTACGTTTTTTTTCTAAGCCTAATTGTCTAATTAATCTATAAATAGTCAGAGTTTGTAACTCTCAATTAGTTGAATCATTCCGGACTAATGTTACTTTTTACTTCCTACCAATTACTCCTTGTGATCGTGGATAATAGTAATGTGTTTTTGTTGTGTTTTGTTGATTCAGAAAATCAAAACAAGTGATTCAGCGAATAGACTCTTTTCAACGAATTTATCATCAAGCTGTACAGTCGTATATTATGGTTTTTCAGAAGTTATATCCGGTGAGGGAATTGAATCTTAGGTGTGAATGCATAAAATAATAATAATAATAATATGAAGTTCAATTAAAACTAAAATATTTGCGATTATAATCGTAGTTAAATGTCAAGTGGCAAAGCAGATTAATGTCATATATAGAATAATTCATAGGAGGGATAGAACTTGAAAAAGGATGTGCAATTATAGGATTAGTAGACAAATCGAATAAAACAAAGACGTTACGTAATAATGTGTGAAATTTAATAGCATAGAATTTATCGTTGTGAAAAAGAGAACTGATTTAGAATGACAAGTGGAACAAGTGAAATAATACCGGGGACAGTTCAAAGTGAGAATAGTAATAATAACAATTGACTTAATAAGGAAGAGTATACAAATTGAATAGACAAAATGAAAAATTGATAGAGCTTAAATATGATTGGGGATTATCATATTTTAGCATAGAGGGATTAAGACCATGAAAGTTGGAGGGGTTGAACGAGCTTTTTCTGAACACAGAGATCTGGCTTTTCTGTTTCGATAGCCAAAGCTTCAGCAATACAGATGAGTCGGGTACGTAGGGATTTGGGTAGATTGCTCTTTGCCTTGTAGATGACTTTGAAGGCGGAGGCTATAGAGATAGGGTGATCATTATCGACCCGATGTTCTATGATCGCGCTTCTTATTGCTCCACTTCCACGTTTTCGTAGCCATGCAGGATAATGTTCTTGCACCCTCTTGGACAAAACTCGAGTCGAACGACCGATATGCCTAGCTCCACAAGAGCAGGTGAATGATAAACGTACATAGAGTTGGTCAACATTGGGATCTTGTCCTTCAGGTTATTGAACAATAATGGTCGACTAGTAAAAGCTATTCTCAGAGAGGCAGCAGGGAATGTTCTTTTCAGGGACTGTGATATCCTTCGTTCCATGATATCGGAAGCTAAGTCCCCTTTGAATTCTAAGCTCATGTAAAGTATTTTGTTGGGAGCGGTTGATAAGTCAAGTTTTGTATGCTTTGAATGTATATTCTTATCCATAAAACGTGGTGGAAATCCATTTTCCATTAGGATTTTCCTCAAAGTGTATAACTCATCTTCCACAGTATCAGTGCTACATATGCGTCGAATACGAGTGGCAAGCGACCGGACCAGGTTTCGTTTTTTCACCTGAATACCAAGCAGGCTTCTGGAAATCCCCTGACTGCATTTTTGGTGTTTCGCTTATTTGCTATTACCATATTATCTCTATAGAACTGGTATTCTTAATAGTCTTTATGTATTGAAACGAAAGAATATATGTACTTATAGGTACGTTACGTTGGTGATACATTTGTAATAGCTAGAGAAATGATTTGAAAAACGCCTAAAAACTAATAAACAACATACTTGAAGACATTAAATTCCCACGAGAAGAAAACTTAGATAACAAAATCTCATTCTTAGATGTTTTAACCAGAAGAAATAGTACAAGAAATTTAAAAACACAAATATGAGGGAAATCAATTCACACACACTCGAACCAAATAGTCAACTATAGTAGTAATAAGTGCGTCAGTGGCATAGCGGTTTGGACGCCCGCCGACCATGCACATGGTCCAGGGTTCGATCCCCAGCCGACGCAATCCTTTACCTCTCTAAGCCAGAAATAATGCTGGTGAATAGGAAAGGTTGGGCATGAGGCTAGCAAACTCATTCTGTAAAATAAACACTGCCACAGAAACTTCAAGCCACCAGCTTGAAGCCCTATGTTCCACTGGGGAACGTGAAGGAAAAAGAAGTAGTAATAACCTAATTACCCACAAAGAAACTGTGTATGGACGCTGTTTAAAAAGAGTTCAAACACACTGCAGCCCTCTAGTATTCAAGAGAATGGAGTAAACATACCTACCCGACTACCTTTTTCGAAAGGAATGAATATTCTCACAATGTCATTAAAAAGTGTTTAACCTCGAGTCATAACACCAACGGCAAGACAACATCAAACACCACAGGAAAATTCATCCTACCATATATAAAAAAATATCCCTTGAAGAACAACTCGAATATTAAAACCATTTGAAGTAAATAGCACACACTCCAGCCAGCACAACAACACATATTCGATATTGTGTAAACCAAAAGACCCTTCCAACAAAAAAGAAGATAAAACCGATACCATTGACAAGACAACTTGTATGAACTACCATAAACATTTCATTGGTCAAAGTGGGCGTCCCCTTCTAATCCGAGTCCAAGAACACAAATTGACTAGAAAAAACACATGATTTATATTCTTTTGTATCAATGCATGTGCATGATTATGGAAACCAATTTGATTGAGATAATGTAGAAATTTTAAGTAGACGAAACACCAAAAATGCATTCAGACAATTCCTAGAATACTGGTACACATGTGGATCATCAATTAACAAACATATTACTATAGACTAAATTTACCAGGTAATAAAAACTTAATTACAAGACAAGAAAGTTCAATTTCCAAGTGAATAATAGAGACGTAGACCGAAACAGGCCGGATTCAGGAGAAACAAGTCATGTATTGATCAAATCGTTACACTAAGAATCATCATTGAACAAAGCTTGGAAAGGCAATCATCTCTCTATCTCACCTGGAAGATATGTAAGTGAAAAGCAACAAGTTGGCAGAAGAAGCATCAAAGATAGGACCTCCTTCAGGTGAACATAAAGAAAAAAGAGGTAGGTAATGAAGATTCCTGGGCAACAACAACAGACAACAATCAGCACAAATGGGAGGAACCTGAAAGAAAAAACCTCCTTTACCTAACTACTTGGGAAGCATCGTTTCAACTACAGGCACACGGAACTGATGAGGACATCAAAGGAAGGATCAAGAAAGCAAGACAAGCCTTCACTACTCTCAAGTCTGTGTGGAGGTCAACAGCATTACTCAGCATGAGAATGAAAATGAGATCCGAATTTTCAACTCCAATGTGAAGTCAGTGCTACCATACAGATCAGAGACTCGACGCGTCATAAACAGCACCTCAAACAAACTACAAACCTTCGTCAACATCACCTTTCGTTCAATACTCAACATCAGGTGGCTGGACAGAAAAGGTCAGCAATAGTGAGAGATTTCTGGGAGCGAACCAACCCAGCAGGAACCGACTGCACAAAAAATAAGCAGGAAGGAATGGAGATGGATTGGCCATATTCTAAGGAAACCCGCAAGTGACTAGATAAGCTTCTCAAGTGGAACTCGAAAAGGAAGCCTCCGGTTGGTCGCCATTGCAAGAGTCACTTAGAGAGGTAATGTGAAGAGGAGATGAAAGGATGTCGGCAGACTTGTAGCCAGGTGAAAACGCTAGCAGAGAACTGAACGCAATAGAGGCGCGCGGCTGAAGCCCTATGTTCCTCTAGGAATTAAAGGATATCATAATAATAATAATAGAGACGTAAACTAACAACCAGTCGCATCAGTGATTGCCAGTAGATACAATTGCATCATTCATGGAGAAATCAAATAAGCTGATCTCATACTAAAACCAGCGCTGAGCGGGGTTGTTGTGTAGAATAGGGACGAAGAAATCTCCGCAATCAAATCAACCAGCCCAGAGAACCTAACTAATTCAATACATATTTCAAAAACGTCAGCATGTGTATCGCACTTAAAGTATTTCTAAGAAGCCAGTGGAAACATTAGTCAGCTGCTTATTTCACTGTCTCGATAGTGAAGATGACCTATTGAAAAGAATTAGCAAAGAGAAATCCCAGTGCAACCAATCAGCGAAGAACCCATCGTCAAAAAAGTATCTGCTAAAAGAATGGAGATAGAGCGGATGCACACTCAGGAGACCACTGAGTGACACAACGTTCCTCAAGAAGCGGTTTTCGAAGAGAAAATGCAGGTGATCGTGCAAGGGGAAGATGGAAGCTTATGGGTAGTCGTGGAGCCAAACATAGGGAACTGAAAAGAACTGAATAAAATGAGATGTGCCAATGAAACTCTATTTTCCACTCAGAATCCAAAAGAATAATATCAATATTCCTTTCAATAATAATTGTAATAATAAGCAAAGGAAAAAAACCAAGAGGGTTAAAGGAAGGAGCACTCTTGGTGAGAAGAAGAATCATCAATCCAAGTTTGGTCACGGTAGGAACAGCGTCTGGACATGGTCGTTTAGTGGATCTTATTGCAAGAGCTTCAGCTATGTGTAGGAGACGTAAGCGAATTGTACGTGACAACGATTTCGGAATTCGATATATAACCCTGAAAGCTGTGTTGACATTGATACGATGTTCAGTATCGAACAAGTGTGACAGGATTGAGTTTTTTATGCACTTAATTTCTCATCCCCCCTTGCTGAACCAAGCTGGTAAATATTCTCGAACCCGTAGATGAACGTGACTAATGGTGCGCCCTATATAACTTGAACCACAGGAACAGTTGTCCCCCGTTTTACAATATTTTGATAATTGATTTCAGCCTAGCACGTTTGTCACACAAATACGACCATTTTGACACCCCATAACAAATCTGTTACTCTACGCTAAAACGTATATCCGCCGCATAACTGGCCTTCATTGTAACGACAAGAAATATTACACTTTTTAATTGCAAGAACCAGAAGAGAAGTTATTGAAAAGAATATATTACAAACTATCAAATCTTATAATATTAATACACTGGCAAACGTAAAGAAAGAAAGATAATAACCAAAGAAATATACATCATCTCTCTCTCCCTCTCATAGAATATCAGAGGGACAATCAATTAAAATCTGTTAGTCGACCATAAATCATTATTTTAATAATTGAAAGTTTATATGCCGTCTTAGAAGTACAAAAAGCATTAAATCAGTAAAAAAAATCTCAAGGAATATCCAAAATGGGGATTAGCCGGCTGGAAAGTAATCACAAAAACATTCAGCATATATATATATACAGTAGTCTATATAGATTATATATTTTGTTGACAACATCTCATATATGCATGAGTACGGACGGATCTTTTATTCAGACACCATATCATTTGTATTTCTGATAGTGCTTAAAAACAACAATTGCCTTCTAATGTTTGTTTGGAAAAAAAACAACTAACAGTCGATTGCTTTTCTACATTCTGACTCTTTCATTTCATTATCCTTCAAACTTTATCCTTTTAATCATGATCAAAGAGTTTGAAAGGTTTTTTTATATGCAAAATTATCCTTTAATTCACAAATGCCTCTCTCTCTCTTTTTACTATAAGATCGCAACAAAATAATACGGTAGGATAGACGTAAAACTATTAGATTTCATTTCATACACAAAGAGAATAAACGTTTCACGTTTTTGTCTGCAAAAGACCCAGTCTACCTACTCATATTAATATGAGAGGATAGTATTAAGCTCTGATTGAATTGAAGATTTTCCATTTATACAATTCCAGAAGAATCAATATTGCACAGATCCTAATATATATGATTTTATGAAGGATTTCTTCATGAGATGACATCAGGTAGAAAACCACTGGAAAACCACTGGGAGTATCGGACAGCTGTTTCGTCAGCCTAATTTGGGAGTCTTCATCAGTACGCACCCACAACAGGGTTTCGAACGCAGGACCTTCCGGTTACAAGGCGAGCTCGTAGACCACTGGGACACGATTCAATGGCCAGTCCATGAATTCTAACTTCTGCCAATTCACGACATAGCGTGACCACTTCGCAATGTCTTCTTTGATGAGTTACTGCCTCATCTTCGAATTGCTGTACCCTACTGGTCACGGCTTCCCAATAGAACCTCAGGGTAACTGCCTACCTAAATAGGACTAGTCGCTAGTGAGCATCAGATTAATTTTCAAGTGTTGCTTTTGTAGGTATTTTCTTCGATTTCATGGAGGAGCATGTCCAGTACTTCCAGGTTTTCCAGTGGTTCTCTAAATGATGTCAGCTCATGAAGAAATCCTTCAACAAATCAAAAAAATCCCTACAAAACCAATATTTGAAAGTGTGTGATTTTCTTGATTTCATGAGTGGCAATTAAAAAATACCAAGCGTAAATCCATTAAACTGTATACCACTATTTAAAAGAGAACACACCATCAAATCAGAGGAGGATAATAAATGATCTCAGAATTCTATTTCACTTCAATCACATCACAACATTCTTACAAGTTACTTATTTTGACTATGAAAACGCTCGTCTTAATTCACATCTGATTGTATTTGATCAATAACGCTCATATTATTATTATTTCTGAATGTACCTTATCCTATATTGATTTCATTCGAATGTCTAATCAATTTCACTCATGTATATAAATGAAGCAAGAACGTTGTGTTAGTGAATAGCTTGATATGCTTATGAGCAGTAATAATTTGTGCTCGGAACGTGGTCATCAATTAATAATACTGTATGACTGATTTATCACAATAAAATCTTATCCATAATAGAGTTATACTCTACCACCACAGTGCCCAAGTTTTATACTTATATCAAAAGGATATATTTCATTCGTCGCATGAAAGATGCAAGTGAAAGTGACTGTGTATTTGTAATGACTGAGAACCTCGGGAAACCAAGTAGTACCAGAGAAGTAATCCATCCTAGTTTGGAATTCACCACTAGAGAATGAACTCAGGACTTTCAAGTCACCAGGAGATACAGTTTTACAATTCAGTCACTGAGATGTAATTCAGTAGCTCATGAATTTCATCATCTTTCCATTCACCAAACAATAATATTGGATAACATCTGTTGCTACACTTATCTCTCTCATTCGCTGGATCTTTAAAGTTCACTCATTAGTGACTAAATGCATAATATGAATTTCACACACCAGCTCAATGACGATCGCTGCATGGATGTCCTCAAGCCGTGAGTTACGCTATTTCAGCATGAACTAAATGCTTATAAGGAGCACTGACGGTTGGCGGTAGTACTATATGATCTCCTTACAGAGTTAGAATTCACAGGCTACTGAATTCTGGCCAAATTGTTGTACGGTCAAGGAGCTTGGCTTCATAGTCTCAGGCTGGAGGGTGCATAACCAGGTGAGTGTGTGACTGACACTGCTGAATATCCCCAAACTAAGACGAAGCAGCCGTTCAGTACTCTTTATTAGCTTTTAATGATTCCCTAGCTAATAGTGATGCATGGCAAATTCTGCGTTGTAATTTTTTTAGTATAGCTTTGCAGGGATTCAAAAGTTTACAATGTTAAATGTTATCAGTTCACGGTCTAACTTTAAAATTGTCTGAATCCGTGAAATTCAACGTTTGAGAGAATTTTTTCAACTACTTCAACCATAACAACATCAGTGACTATTGTGTTAAGTGTGTGTGTCGCATAAATAGTCCCGTCCTCGGAGTAAATTTGAATGGTTCTTTTCCCTTTAACATAATAATAATGTCTTAGATATATGAATCCACAAAACTGAAGCAAAAAACGTGCATTTGAAATGAAATGGTAGGAGAAAAAGTATAACAATTCTTATTATGTAATGTGGAATGGTGAAACAGACGTGCGTTATTTTATTGCTTATTATTCTTGTAATAAATCATAGCAGTCTATTGGGACTATGTTCTGTATATATATATATATATATATATATATATATATATATGCAAATAGCCTACCTAGTCCTTTCTTCTATTAAAAAAGAACTCTCAGGAGACAGCGACAGCCTGCCAATGAAGCTTTTGAAAATTACAAATAAAAATGCTTTTCAGCTTAGGGAAAAGGCGTGTACTACAAATGGCCCGTTTGTTTGGTGGTGGAAAACCTATTCCGCTGGACTGTCAATAAAGGAAGTTAGTTCCTATCAAACGGTAGATACATAAATACAGTATTTTCATTTGTAACAGCAGACACCATCTTGACTAGTATTTTTCCTAGAGTTTGATAAGCAAGAAAGTTTTCAGAATATCAGGAGTAATCGCAAGCAATAATGATATGAATGATATGGTAATGAAACAGCTTTCATCATCCGGTATGTTTGTGCATAAATTACAAAATTTGAAGTCGTCCGCATTGATTTACTTTCGAAGGACCCTTAGTACATGATATTCTTGTTTGAATGTATTACTTTCTCTAAATATTTCACTTGCTACGTGATTATCACGAGAAACAAAACTTAACCACTGCTCATGAGTATTCAACGATTGTGGTGCACTCCTAGTGCCATGACTCCTGAAGGAATATCTTCATGATAACATTGTCTGGCGAATTAATAAAAAGTTAGAAAAAGTGGGTCATAGAAAGAAAGATCCAGTAATGAATTCCTTACATTTAGCAAAAAAAAACGGATGTATTACAGTTGGACAAAATACCACACGGTATCTTACTCTCTTTCAGTGATAATAATGATATGTTCTGACAATCTCTATCGTGATTGATCGTTAAAATGCATCCCTACTGATAATTTTTATTGGTTTGGAATTTACTTGTTTGTCCTAAGAAGTAATAAAGAGGGATGGAGACAGAGAGAGATTGTTTACTGAATCGGGCCTGGTTCATTCAGTCTACACCCAACCCAACACATGCAGCAGAAATGACTCAATGCAGATACAGAAATATGGAAGATATTACCACCAGTCAAATCAGAGGAGGATAATAAATGATCTCTGAATTCTATTTCGATTCAAGCACATCACAACATTCTAACAAGTTACTTATTATGACTATAAAAACACTCGTCTTAATTCCCGTCTGACTGTATTTGATTGATAACACTAATACTATTTCTTATACATTATCTTATATTGATTTTTATTCAAATGTCATTCATCAATTCCAGTCAAGTATATAAATGAAGTCGGAAAGTTGTGTGAGTAACTTGATATGATTGTGAGTTGCAATAAATTGTGCTTGAAACGTGGTCATCAGTTATTAATACTGTGTAACACCACTGTGTGATTTTATCAAAATAAAATCTTATCCATAATGGAGTTCTACTATACCACAGTCTCCAAGACAGGTTATCATTATTCTGAAAGTTGCATAACACACGTTCACTTGATGCTTATTTCTGTCTTAGTTCGTGTTAACCCTCTAATTTCAATGCTTTCTTTTTATGGTTGTGCGACGTATATATTAATATTGTATTGTTATAAGAGGTGATTTTGTTTGAGTGAATCAAGGTGATTCTCACATATCTGACTATCTCTGAGGAATGTTGGTACGTTATCGTTTCATCTCACCTTTCTTAGAGTGTTCTACTTGATTCTAAGGTACTTCAATCAGTTGTACTATGATTATTCCATTGTGGAGACCAGGTGGATGGCTTATCCTTGCAAAGCTTTCACCATCTTATAATTGTTATTTCCTTTAATTCCTAGAGGAACATACGGCTTCAGCTGCAAGTCTCCAGTGCGTTCGGTTCTCTGCCAACGTTTCCACCTGACTCGACGTCTGCCCACATGCTTTTATCTCCTCTTCACATAACCTCCTCCATGTCACCCTCTCACAGACGACCAACTCGCCGCTTCCCACTCGGGTTCCACTCGAGGCCTTGTCTAGTGATGTCACTTTCTGGTTTCCTCAGAGTATGGCCAGTTCACCTCCTTTTCTTCCTGCTTATTTGTTGCACAATCGGTTCCTGGTTGGTTCGCTCTCAGAGATCTCTGTTGCTGATCTTTTCTGGCCAGCCATCTGATCTTGATTGAATACTGAGCGAAGGCAAGTGTTGATGAAAGTCTGTAGTTTGTTTGAGGTGCTATTTATGACGCGTAGTGCAAGTCTCTGATCCGTATATTAGCAATGATTTCACATTTGAGTTGAAAATCAGGATCTTCTTTTTGATGCTGAGTGCTGTTGACCTCCACGCCGAGTTAAGAATAATGAAAGCTTGTCATGCTTTCCCGATCCTTTGTCTTTCTCTGTCTTACTAGGCATCATCTTCAGTGCATACTTCACAAATAAACCGTCCAAATCAGGTAGTGCAACCACTACCCAAGTTGTCTTCTTAATTCATTGAATTGTAGTTAACCAATTTAGTTTTACCCTACTTATTTTGCTGTCTATCTAACACCAGTGCTGAGATAATGTTGAAACTTTAATGTTATTCATGTTGGATAGAACCATACATAAATCCAAACTAAGAATACTTGTCCTTTTGCTGTCTCTGCAAAGTTTTAATAACTGTATATTCTTCAAGCAAGTTTTGTCAGCTATATACGGTAAACGTTGACATTGCTTTCTGGCGTTCAAACCAGAACGAGTAACTTTTGGTTGTAGGAATGCGATAAATAATTTTAAATTCAGTATTAATGTCAACCTTATGCTCACTGTCTACAAGGTGTGCTAAAATAGAGCTACGAATACACCTTGTTTGCCCATTGCTTACCATTTGGGATGATATTCGGAATTACTATGATGAACCTGCCTAATTATAGGCCCAGTGTAGCTGGCTCCACAGCTGCAGTCTAATTAGCAGATACACATAGAACAGGCAAATTTATGTAGTTTGTCCTTATTTCTCGAATGTAGAGTACGGGTGGTAGTGAAGAGACTGCGTACCTCTGCTGCATAATAATCTCCCTTAACTGCATTCTTCAAGCGTTGTGATACGTTCATTGAGAAAAATATGAATTCATCACCTAGGAGAGTCCGTATGGCAACAGTTCCGAAAAAACCAATGTTTATAAAAGTGCAGTTCCTTGATGACAAAAGCAGCGAAATAATAAAACAACGCCTAAAGAATGCAGTTAAGGGAGCCTATTATGCAGCAGAGGTACGTTGTCTCTTCACTACCACCACTACTTTACATTCGAGAAATAAGAATAAACTACCTAAATTCGCCTCTTCTATGTGTATCTTCTAATTTGACTGCAGCTGCGGAGCCAGCTACATCGAGCATACAATAAGGCAGATTCATCATCGTATTTCCGAACTTCATCCAACATAATTTGGCAAGGAAAAAACAAGATCTATTCGTAGCAGCTCTATTGTAGCACACCTTGTAGATAGTGAGCATAAGGTTGACGTTAATACTGCTGATTATAACACTGAATTCTCTGTCAAATTAGAAAAAAAGGCTAAAATATTCTGCATTTATTGATTTCACTGCAGTTTTTAGTATTTCATGGCTAATACTGAGTACTACAATTTTGGATTTACGTTTTTTTTTTTAAGTTTAACAAAAGTATCCATGTAATTGGTCAATCCTGTGATATAACAATAATTAGTACATTTTTCTGTACATTTGCTATGTGTGTAGGTATGCGTGAGTGCATGAGTCTTGCGTTATTTCATTTCTATGGTAATTAGGTTTGCGTGAATTATAAAATATAACCTTTATGAATATTATTATTATTATTGTTATTACTATTGTTATCATTTTAAACTGACTGTATTTAGCTTACAATAAACGCATTCAGTTATACGTATTTACGCAAAATTTGTTAAAATTTGTGTTAAATAGGCAAATTTATTATTTTTAAATATTGGTTTTGTAGGGATCTGGTCTCATTGCATAGGGGATTTCATCATTAGCTGACATCGTTTGGAGAACCACTCGAAAAGCACCTGGGATCTCTGGTCAGTTGTTTTGTCAGCTTAGTGTGGGACTCTTCATCAGTATGCACGGGCTTTTAACGAGCTTTTAACCCACAATTTTCTGGTAACAAGACGAGCTGGCTCGTAGTCCATTGAGCCATTGAGTTTCCATTCGATGGCCCATGACTCAATAGTTTAATAGGCAGACGGTGACTAGCAGTGGAATTCAGGACAGTTCGCATTTCGTCCTATTCGGGACTCGTAACCTGGAATGCGCATCCTGGATTCCACTGCTATTTACCACACACCAATTAACCTGGAATTACATACAGAGACATCGTCGAAGCATCTGCAAAAGAAGCCGACAGACATATCGATCTGAGATCGAGCAGTCAATAGTCCAAATATTAGACAAAGGAAATAACAAGAATGCTAGAGAATTTTTAGAAGCTTGGCATTCCAGTGAATCATCAATCAATAGACACATCGAGATAGACAAAATTTATCAACCAATAAGAAAAACTTCACACACGATGGCCAAAGTTCAAGTCACAGAAACAATCAGTTCCAACACAAGTAACCTAGAAGGTGTGAAAACATAATAAACAACCAATCACATTCAAGGTCACCAGGAGGAATGATTAATAAACTCGTGGAAACCTAAAAGCTCACTTCAATTTGAAGTATGCGCTGAAGATGTCACCCAGTAAGGTGATGAAAGCTTCGCAAACAACTATCCAGAGAACAAAACCACATCAAAATAGTCCAATCATTCGACGGGAAATCTAAAACTTAATTGAATGACTCGATACTTGTCTATAAGCTTATGTTTCTCACTGACATGATCCCGTTATCACTGTCGGATTGGCATCTTACTTGCGGCTTCCCGTAAGCATCCTACTCGAGGGATGGCCTGGCGGTTGATGTCATTCAGTACTTTTCTGAGCTTATTTCCAATCCATCCCCTGTAACTCCAGCATATTTGTTAGTTATTCGGTCTATAGCGTTGCTGGTTGGTTATTCCTTCTGTTTGACCTCTGGATTTTCATTATTGAGCCAGCAAAGACAGTTGTTGAAAAGAAATCTCCTATGCCCTGTTGAAAATGCTTCGCGTGATATGTCTAGTCACTCAATCACACAGAAGCAATACTTTGACAATAGTGTTCGGGATATGAATGATTATCAGACAAAGAAAAAATGTGAGGAAAACTCCTCCACTTCCTCCATACTGAGACATTCAACTATTATTATTGTTTCCTTTAATTCCTAGAGGAACATACGGCTTCAGCCGCGTGTTTCCATTGCGTTTGGTTCTCTGCTAGAGTTTTCACCTGGCTTCAAGTCTGCCCACATTCTTTCATCTCCTCTTCACGTGACCTCTTCCATGTCACCCTCGCACTGTAGACCAAACCACCGTTTCTCGTTCGAAATCCACTTGAGGGAGTGTCTAATGATGTCACTCGATGGCCAATCCACATCCATTTCTTCCTGTACTATTGGTTTATGCTGGGTTGGTTCGCTACAAGAGATCTCTCACTATTACTGATCTTTTCTGGCGGCCATCTAATCTGTAGTATTCAGCGAAGACAGCTGTTGATGAAAGTCTGTAGCCTTTTTTCAAAGTGCCAAGTCTGTGACCAGTAAAGTAGCACTGACTTCACATTAGAGTTGAAAATCGGGATCTTATTTTTCATGCGGAGTAGTGCTGTTTATCTTGACACAGACTTGAGAGAAATGAAAATTTGCGCTGTTTTCCCAATCCTCACTTTGATATCGTCATCAGTTCAGTCTGCTTGTAGTCGAAACTGTGATTCTCAAGTCGCTTCTTTTGTCACTGTTGCTGTTGTTGTTGGCTAGGAATCTTCATCACCTCTGTTTTATCTATGTTCACCTGAAGTTCTATCTTCTCTGGATGCTTCTTTTGCCAACTTGTTGCTTTTCACTTGCATATTCTCCAGTTTGTGGGAAGTCAGACATATATCATCATGGGCAAAGCCCAGATCCTCCAAGATTTCGTGTGTGTCCATTTTATGCTTGTTTTTTTCTGCTGCCCGCCACTGTCTGTCGCATTATCAAGTCTATTGCAATCAGGAAAACTATTGGAGACAGTAGGCAGCCTCGTCTTACTTACGTCTTCACTTCTGCGAAGGCTTCCGTAAATTTTCCCGTTGTGGATTACTTAGCACGCAGCATTGTCATACAACTGCTGAATAAGATGTATAGTTGTGGGGGGAAGAATCGAGTAAAGGCATCAGAATACACCTCAAGAAGATGAATGCGTATCTGTGTGATTAAAATAAGTTCTTAGGGTTATTTTTCTAATCTTAGCTGTCATTAGATGAATGTTTTTTCAAAGAGGCTATCTTCGTTTTCCCTTAAGCTATATACAAATTATCATTATGCTAATTATTTTATTATTCTAACTAATTATTCTTTTTATTTCCTTATCACGTAATCGGTTTGAACGGTGATTCACTTCTCAAACGCTTATCTCTTATTTTTTTTCAGAATTATACATTGTGCAACTATCTGTCCTAATCTTTATAACTATTTATATCCTCTAGTTTGTTTCATCAACTTTCCTGGTTAGTTATCACTCCAAGTAATCATGTTGATATCGACTAAAACAGCCTTTTTTAACAGTTTTATTATCATCAGATTAGTCAATTTCTGTTTTATGCTTAAGCTGCTATATGTGCAGGAGTACAGCTACAGACGAAGAGTTAGGCATAGCTGAAGCATAAAGGACCTACAAATTCAAGCGAACGTTGTGTCTTCAAATAGTCTACCTAAAATCCACCTTTGTCTTTACCATGACTATCATAAATAGTCCATTTTTTCAACACAGTACTGTCCGACTCACTCCTTCCCCTCGCCTAGCCAGTTATAAGACTGGTAAAGAGGTAAGGTTAGTTGGGCATGAGGCTTGCAATCCACTCTCATAAAAATAAACACCACTGCTACCGTAACTTCAAGCCTCTAGCTTGGAGCTGCTCGATGTTCTACTGAGAATATTAGAAAGAAATTTTAAAGAATTTTACTAAATAATACTCCCTGTTATTTGCTACATTCCTGCTTCTAAATACGAATGCTTCTGAAACTTTCTTATGTCTTTGTATGGTGCAGCTTTAAACGACATAGTGCATTAAAGTATGGAGTTTCTATATAGCGAAAATATTCATTAAGGGATTTATAAAACAAAAAATCATTTAACAAAGAATATCCTTTTCGATAATTTCCTCTTCTGTCTCTACAATTATATATGCATGTTTATATACATGGAATATTCTAGAATAGTACTCAGTAACAATATTGGTATTTTTTTCAATAATATGGTTTTGTTAAGTAAGATCACAATGGAATTACAGTTCATTAAAGATGCCTTAATTATAATAATAATAAAGATATAATAGTAAATAGAGTATCAACTAAAATTAGGAAAATCCTACAAAAATTGAAGATTATTCAAACCCAGATGGCTAAAATTAGGATAATGTCTGAACTAGCTTCTTTTGAACGCATAAATTAGGCTTCTTAATATGGTTCGCAACAGCCTCAGCAGTATGTAGTTGTCGAACTCTTAAGGCAAAATTAAGATTTGTTGGTATGCGGTAAATGACTGTGAAAGCCTGGTTAAAATCAATCATGTTTTCTATCTACATTCATAAGATGAGAAAGGATAACGATACGAATATATATTTTGTTTGTCCTTTACTTAGCCACTTCGCAGGTTGATGTTTGGGAATCCGACGAGAAACACGCCTAATTGCACAACCTATGCAAGTAACTGGCTCCACAGGAGCGGATTTCGGTGTACTTGACTATGTTTTGTAGGATTTTGATGAAGTAGGTTTAATCAAAATAATAATTAATTATCACATTCCTAAGTGAAGCTATATATTTACACAATGATAGTTTATATATTTGTATATATTTAACAATTCACCTGTTTTTGTTGAATGAGTTATGTCTGCAGTTGTCAACATTCGCTTTCTAGGTGAATCACAGAACATTTAGCTAAAAAATAGCCTTTATTCTCCAGCATATGATTAATTGTGATTACCAAGTGAGCTCACCAACCGACCATCCTATTTATCTACAAAGTACATATGAACCCCATCAAAGGGTGTATGAATTAGGCTAATCTAAACCTCAGAAGTCGTGATGACTTATATTTTTGATGGTCTAAACATTGAATGTGGAAAGATTTTAGTCTTATTATTCTTCTAATTTCTCTGATCATTAGTTCCCTACATACGTTTTCTCAATTTCTCTCTTACTGATGGTCACGTGGCTTTTGTTCAATTTTATTTGAATTGTACTCACTTCTGTCAAATAGATTACATCACGCGATTTCAGTTATTTAATTTCGCTTCAAGTTTTGATTCGGTAATGTGTCTTAATGGCATAATTTCCCCAAAAAGCTTTAGATGGTGGTGTGAAACCCAGTATTATTTATGATTTACTCTTGGATATAATTATTTTGTTGCTGGTACAGTGTTTTTTATATATGCAGTTGTATAACTTGAAAATGTTAGCACTGGAAACTGCAGGTCTTCAGTGGATGTTTCTTCTTTCTATGAAAATAGCTGTCATGAACAGAACAAAGGTAGTCCTTTAAGTTTCTACATCCAGTAATTTTTTCAGTATCTTCATATATTTGTTGAGAAGCATTTATGAATAATAAACTTGACTCCTTCGTATGTGAATATTATTCTCCTGGGTTTCAGGCGGAATACTGGACTTCAGCGACACACCCCTGTTACACTTCCTTCTCTACTGTCTTTTTCAGCTTCCAATAAGATTTCCCATAAACTTTGATTGCCTCCCCACACTATCTCCTCCATGTTGCTATCAGAGGACACGCTTGAACACGTCTTGGTGCGTGGTGTCTCTCACCCTCGCCTAGTTGATCATTTTGATTAGCCAGCTATAAACCCGCAGAAAGATGGAAGACTGAACGTTCAGCTGGCGACCGTACACCGAAAAATCAATCCATTTGCTACGAAAACCTGCAGTTCTTTACATAATAAATTCCGCTTTAAGTTGATGGATTAAATATTCTAAGTTCTATGGGCTACAATTTCATGCTGTGCTTAATTTTATTCAGTAAAAAGTCATAAACATGCACTTGCATCCTAAGCAAAATGTGTACAAATGTTTTTCATTGTCTAGCCTATTAAAATTTATAGTTCTCACCATTTGATAAATAGTGGTATTGTTTTCTACTCAGGAAACGCATCTTTTCACATATTAAAATTCTTTTGTCTAGTTCACATGCAAGAACACAAGTCTGAAATAGGTTGAAAGTATAATTTTTATTCATTCGTAATTCGATTATTAAGCTTTGCTTTGGAAAAATAATCATGGGAATACATTCGGATCGAAAAGCAGTTACATGCATATTTTTTCTACTACGTATAATAAGAAATATCATCAGTAATCATGTCTGCGTTAAACCTTATAACTACTCAAGCGAAGGATAAGCTATGTAGCTGTGTCACTTCTATATGTGTAAATACATGAAATAATAATAGTATGAAATAAATTTAAAATATTTGTGATTATATTCATAGTTTAAGTCAAGTGGAACAATAATTAATGTCATATATAAGATAATACATCAGGTGTATAGATTTTGGGGAGAGGCATATAATTGTAAGATTAATAGACGAATGTAAAATGTTACGTAACATGGTGTGAAATTTGATAACATAGAATTTAATATTGTAAAAATAAAGATAAAAAGTATACACATGAATAATTTTTGGTTTAAAATGTCAAGTAGATCAAGTGGAAAAGATTCAGAATGAGAGTCGTAATAATAATAATAATGATAATAATAATAATCGAAGTAATAAGGGAAAAGTACATAGAATAACTACATAAATAAAATAAATAAATGTCTATCCCTCTACGGCCAAGGCAGCAGTAGGGATTGTACATACTTCTTTTGTACACAAAGGTCTGGCTTAAAGTCATGAATTGCCAAGGCCTCAGCTGTCTTTAGAAGTCTGTAACGAAGAAAACGCGGGAAGTTGGCATGAATTCTATATATGACCTTGAAATCATGGTCAGGGTTGACCGAGTGACAGGAGTCGATGAGGTGTTCTAAGATAGAGCTTCGCACACATTTCCTTTCTCCCTTGTAAAACCAAGCTGGAATATGTTCTCGTATCCGTGTGGAGAGCATTCTCTGACTACGGCCAATGTACCTTGCTCCACAAGAGCAGGTGAACTGGTAGATGCACATGGAGGCGGTCAGACGGGGGAGCTTATCTTTTACAGAGGTAGAGAACAGTTTGCGGCTCGTGAACGTCATATGTAATCTAGCTGCAGGGAACGTTTTACTAACTGATTTAGAAAGACGATTTTTGAGCATATCAGAAGCTTGATCTCCTTTGAATTCCAAGTTCACGAATAGGGTTTTCTTTGGAACTGAGTCAGTGACCAGTTTAGACTGCTTATCTTTCATGTTTCTGTCAATAAATCGGTTAGGGTAACCGTTTTCTGCGAGTGTGGCTTTCAGGAAGTCAAGTTCTGAGTCGACGCAATCAGAACTACAAATTTTCCTTATCCTAAAGCAGAGTGAATGGATTAAATTCCTTTTCCTGGAAATAGGCACCCAACTGTAAAAATTAGTTAGTTGTCCGTTCCATGTACGTTTCCGGTGGATCGATCTCTTGAGAGATCCGTCATTCCGTCTGCTAAGGCACACATCAAGAAACGGAATACTTAGTTCCGATTCCTTTTCTATGGTGAATTGTAAAGAAGGATGGCAGTTGTTGAAGGCGAACAAGACATCATCAAGAACTACGTTCTTATCGCAGATGACGAAAGTGTCGTCTACGTATCTTTTATAAATGTCAAAATGCCCGATGGTTTGACTAAGTTGAGAATTTTCCAGCTTTGCCATAAAACAATCAGCTAACAAAGGACCCAGTGGTGATCCCATGGCAATGCCATCTCTCTGTCTATAGATCTCATTGTTGAAGGTGAACTGAACATTCAACGTGCATCTCAATAAAAGTTCTTTGAGGTGGATTGTCGGTAAACCTATTTCCAAACCATGTGTATCAATATACTCACATAAATAGCTAACAGTTTCCATGAGAGGAACATTGGTAAATAGCGACGTGACATCTAATGAGAACAGGACTTTTTCTGAGACATTAAAATCTTTAATACTATCAATAAATTTAAACGTATCATCAATGGAAAACTTAGATACTTGCCTTCTGACTGGTTCCAATATTTCGGCTAGCCATTGAGCGATTCCGTGATAAGGAGAGCCCGCCATATCGAGGATTGGACGGAGGGGTAATCCTGTCTTATGTATTTTGGTAGTCCATACAAACGTGGTATAATGGAGCCTACTGGTCTGATGCGTTCGTATATTTCTGACGATATTGCTGACTTATTCCTCATATTCTTTAAGACATCAGTCAGTTGATTTTCAATTAAATGTGTCTTGTTCTTTTCACCGTCGGGTTTGGCGAATTTCGTTTGGTCAGAAAGGATCGCTGAGATTTTATCATTATAATCTTGGCGATTCATAACTACGACACCCCCACCTTTGTCTGGACGGCATATGATAATATCATCATTCTTCTCTAGCTCTTTCAGTTGGTCTATATGCTCTTTAGTCAGAAGATTATTCGAGCTAGGTTTTGAACTAGTATACTGATGACAGCAATCAAGAACTGTGGATTTAAAGTATTGGAATTCCTCAGGTGATGTGGGTGTAAGATCGTTGGTCTGATTAATAAGATTTTCGAATTGCACTTGAGTATGCAGTCTGTTGACTTTGGATGAACTGTTGCAGAATTTGGGGCCCAGTGATAGGGCTTGTAGTTGAATTTCAGAAAGAGTGACGGAGGAATAATTAAATACATATTTATTGGGGTCAGTCGGGAATCGCTTTTCTGCTAATACCTGCTTGAGACTGTCAAGATGCTTGAGGTTAGCAGACTGGGACTGTTTTTCAATGACACAAGAAACGTATTCCTCGAATTGCCGGCGTTCATCAGTCGAAAGTTCAAACAGAACATGACTTCTCAGAGTTATGTTCCTGTTTAATTCTACCACACGAGAACTGATTGCATCAATATGATTAAGTGTGTGGCGCTTTAATGTTTTGGAATTAGGACATATACGGCTACGTCTAAGCGCTTTCCAAAATAAATTAGGATATTCATTTTTACTGATACAGCTTTCAAGAAAGTTAATCTCGGATTTCACTAACGCAAGTTTGACAGAATACCGTAGGAAACCATTAAGTTCCTTCATCGTCATTGGGTCTTTGCATTTTTTCAATAATTTAATAATTCCCATTGTAGCATTAAGAACACAAAAACATGAAAGATAGCAGCCTAAACTGGTCACCGACTCAGTTCCAAAGAAAACCTTATTCTTGAACTTGGAATTCAAAGGAGATCAAGCTTCAGATATTCTCAAAAATCGTCTTTCTAAATCAGTTAGTAAAACGTTCCCTGCAGCTAGATTACATATGACGTTCACGAGCCGCAAATTGTTCTCTACCTCTGTAAAAGATAAGCTCCCCCGTCTGACCGCCTCCATGTGCATCTACCAGTTCACCTGCTCTTGTGGAGCAAGGTACATTGGCCGTAGTCAGAGAATGCTCTCCACACGGATACGAGAACATATTCCAGCTTGGTTTTACAAGGGAGAAAGGAAATGTGTGCGAAGCTCTATCTTAGAACACCTCATCGACTCCTGTCACTCGGTCAACCCTGACCATGATTTCAAGGTCATATATAGAATTCATGCCAACTTCCCGCGTTTTCTTCGTTACAGACTTCTAAAGACAGCTGAGGCCTTGGCAATTCATGACTTTAAGCCAGACTTTTGTGTACAAAAGAAGTATGTACAATCCCTACTGCTGCCTTGGCCGTAGAGGATAGACATTTATTTATTTTATTTATGTAGTTATTCTATGTACTTTTCCCTTATTACTTCGATTATTATTATTGTCATTGTTATTATTATTACGACTCTCATTCTGGATCTTTTCCACTTGACTTACTTGACATTTTAAACCAAAAATTATTCATGTGTATACTTTTTATCTTTATTTTTACAATATTAAATTCTATGTTATCAAATTTCACACCATGTTACGTAACATTTTACATTCGTCTATTAATCTTACAATTATATTCCTCTCCCCAAAATCTATACACCTGATGTATTATCTTATATATGACATTAATTATTGTTCCACTTGGCTTAAACTATGAATATAATCACAAATATTTTAAATTTATTTCATACTATTATTATTTCATGTATTTACACATATAGAAGTGACACAGCTACATAGCTTATCCTTCGCTTGAGTAGTTATAAGGTTTAACGCAGACATGATTACTGATGATATTTCTTATTATACGTAGTAGAAAAAATATGCATGTAACTGCTTTTCGATCCGAATGTATTCCCATGATTATTTTTCCAAAGCAAAGCTTAATAATCGAATTACGAATGAATAAAAATTATACTTTCAACCTATTTCAGACTTGTGTTCTTGCATGTGAACTAGACAAAAGAATTTTAATATGTGAAAAGATGCGTTTCCTGAGTAGAAAACAATACCACTATTTATCAAATGGTGAGAACTATAAATTTTAATAGGCTAGACAATGAAAAACATTTGTACACATTTTGCTTAGGATGCAAGTGCATGTTTATGACTTTTTACTGAATAAAATTAAGCACAGCATGAAATTGTAGCCCATAGAACTTAGAATATTTAATCCATCAACTTAAAGCGGAATTTATTATGTAAAGAACTGCAGGTTTTCGTAGCAAATGGATTGATTTTTCGGTGTACGGTCGCCAGCTGAACGTTCAGTCTTCCATCTTTCTGCGGGTTTATAGCTGGCTAATCAAAATGATCAACTAGGCGAGGGTGAGAGACACCACGCACCAAGACGTGTTCAAGCGTGTCCTCTGATAGCAACATGGAGGAGATAGTGTGGGGAGGCAATCAAAGTTTATGGGAAATCTTATTGGAAGCTGAAAAAGACAGTAGAGAAGGAAGTGTAACAGGGGTGTGTCGCTGAAGTCCAGTATTCCGCCTGAAACCCAGGAGAATAATATTCACATACGAAGGAGTCAAGTTTATTATTCATAAATGCTTCTCAACAAATATATGAAGATACTGAAAAAAATTACTGGATGTAGAAACTTAAAGGACTACCTTTGTTCTGTTCATGACAGCTATTTTCATAGAAAGAAGAAACATCCACTGAAGACCTGCAGTTTCCAGTGCTAACATTTTCAAGTTATACAACTGCATATATAAAAAACACTGTACCAGCAACAAAATAATTATATCCAAGAGTAAATCATAAATAATACTGGGTTTCACACCACCATCTAAAGCTTTTTGGGGAAATTATGCCATTAAGACACATTACCGAATCAAAACTTGAAGCGAAATTAAATAACTGAAATCGCGTGATGTAATCTATTTGACAGAAGTGAGTACAATTCAAATAAAATTGAACAAAAGCCACGTGACCATCAGTAAGAGAGAAATTGAGAAAACGTATGTAGGGAACTAATGATCAGAGAAATTAGAAGAATAATAATAATAAAATCTTTCCACATTCAATGTTTAGACCATCAAAAATATAAGTCATCACGACTTCTGAGGTTTAGATTAGCCTAATTCATACACCCTTTGATGGGGTTCATATGTACTTTGTAGATAAATAGGATGGTCGGTTGGTGAGCTCACTTGGTAATCACAATTAATCATATGCTGGAGAATAAAGGCTATTTTTTAGCTAAATGTTCTGTGATTCACCTAGAAAGCGAATGTTGACAACTGCAGACATAACTCATTCAACAAAAACAGGTGAATTGTTAAATATATACAAATATATAAACTATCATTGTGTAAATATATAGCTTCACTTAGGAATGTGATAATTAATTATTATTTTGATTAAACCTACTTCATCAAAATCCTACAAAACATAGTCAAGTACACCGAAATCCGCTCCTGTGGAGCCAGTTACTTGCATAGGTTGTGCAATTAGGCGTGTTTCTCGTCGGATTCCCAAACATCAACCTGCGAAGTGGCTAAGTAAAGGACAAACAAAATATATATTCGTATCGTTATCCTTTCTCATCTTATGAATGTAGATAGAAAACATGATTGATTTTAACCAGGCTTTCACAGTCATTTACCGCATACCAACAAATCTTAATTTTGCCTTAAGAGTTCGACAACTACATACTGCTGAGGCTGTTGCGAACCATATTAAGAAGCCTAATTTATGCGTTCAAAAGAAGCTAGTTCAGACATTATCCTAATTTTAGCCATCTGGTTTGAATAATCTTCAATTTTTGTAGGATTTTCCTAATTTTAGTTGATACTCTATTTGCTATTATATCTTTATTATTATTATAATTAAGGCATCTTTAATGAACTGTAATTCCATTGTGATCTTACTTAACAAAACCATATTATTGAAAAAAATACCAATATTGTTACTGAGTACTATTCTAGAATATTCCATGTATATAAACATGCATATATAATTGTAGAGACAGAAGAGGAAATTATCGAAAAGGATATTCTTTGTTAAATGATTTTTTGTTTTATAAATCCCTTAATGAATATTTTCGCTATATAGAAACTCCATACTTTAATGCACTATGTCGTTTAAAGCTGCACCATACAAAGACATAAGAAAGTTTCAGAAGCATTCGTATTTAGAAGCAGGAATGTAGCAAATAACAGGGAGTATTATTTAGTAAAATTCTTTAAAATTTCTTTCTAATATTCTCAGTAGAACATCGAGCAGCTCCAAGCTAGAGGCTTGAAGTTACGGTAGCAGTGGTGTTTATTTTTATGAGAGTGGATTGCAAGCCTCATGCCCAACTAACCTTACCTCTTTACCAGTCTTATAACTGGCTAGGCGAGGGGAAGGAGTGAGTCGGACAGTACTGTGTTGAAAAAATGGACTATTTATGATAGTCATGGTAAAGACAAAGGTGGATTTTAGGTAGACTATTTGAAGACACAACGTTCGCTTGAATTTGTAGGTCCTTTATGCTTCAGCTATGCCTAACTCTTCGTCTGTAGCTGTACTCCTGCACATATAGCAGCTTAAGCATAAAACAGAAATTGACTAATCTGATGATAATAAAACTGTTAAAAAAGGCTGTTTTAGTCGATATCAACATGATTACTTGGAGTGATAACTAACCAGGAAAGTTGATGAAACAAACTAGAGGATATAAATAGTTATAAAGATTAGGACAGATAGTTGCACAATGTATAATTCTGAAAAAAAATAAGAGATAAGCGTTTGAGAAGTGAATCACCGTTCAAACCGATTACGTGATAAGGAAATAAAAAGAATAATTAGTTAGAATAATAAAATAATTAGCATAATGATAATTTGTATATAGCTTAAGGGAAAACGAAGATAGCCTCTTTGAAAAAACATTCATCTAATGACAGCTAAGATTAGAAAAATAACCCTAAGAACTTATTTTAATCACACAGATACGCATTCATCTTCTTGAGGTGTATTCTGATGCCTTTACTCGATTCTTCCCCCCACAACTATACATCTTATTCAGCAGTTGTATGACAATGCTGCGTGCTAAGTAATCCACAACGGGAAAATTTACGGAAGCCTTCGCAGAAGTGAAGACGTAAGTAAGACGAGGCTGCCTACTGTCTCCAATAGTTTTCCTGATTGCAATAGACTTGATAATGCGACAGACAGTGGCGGGCAGCAGAAAAAAACAAGCATAAAATGGACACACACGAAATCTTGGAGGATCTGGGCTTTGCCCATGATGATATATGTCTGACTTCCCACAAACTGGAGAATATGCAAGTGAAAAGCAACAAGTTGGCAAAAGAAGCATCCAGAGAAGATAGAACTTCAGGTGAACATAGATAAAACAGAGGTGATGAAGATTCCTAGCCAACAACAACAGCAACAGTGACAAAAGAAGCGACTTGAGAATCACAGTTTCGACTACAAGCAGACTGAACTGATGACGATATCAAAGTGAGGATTGGGAAAACAGCGCAAATTTTCATTTCTCTCAAGTCTGTGTCAAGATAAACAGCACTACTCCGCATGAAAAATAAGATCCCGATTTTCAACTCTAATGTGAAGTCAGTGCTACTTTACTGGTCACAGACTTGGCACTTTGAAAAAAGGCTACAGACTTTCATCAACAGCTGTCTTCGCTGAATACTACAGATTAGATGGCCGGCCAGAAAAGATCAGTAATAGTGAGAGATCTCTTGTAGCGAACCAACCCAGCATAAACCAATAGTACAGGAAGAAATGGATGTGGATTGGCCATCGAGTGACATCATTAGACACTCCCTCAAGTGGATTTCGAACGAGAAACGGTGGTTTGGTCTACAGTGCGAGGGTGACATGGAGGAGGTCACGTGAAGAGGAGATGAAAGAATGTGGGCAGACTTGAAGCCAGGTGAAAACTCTAGCAGAGAACCAAACGCAATGGAAACACGCGGCTGAAGCCGTATGTTCCTCTAGGAATTAAAGGAAACAATAATAATAGTTGAATGTCTCAGTATGGAGGAAGTGGAGGAGTTTTCCTCACATTTTTCTTTGTCTGATAATCATTCATATCCCGAACGTCGGTGGCACAGTGGTTAGGACTCTCGCCGACCATGCACATGGTCCGGGGTTCGAGCCCACGCCGACGCACTCCTGATATCTATGGTCGGCTTCAAAATTTGGGCTACCGATATCCATGCTAAAAATTCCATACTTGTACCAAAAATACAGTGTGAATCAAGCTGTAAATCAAAAATAAAATCAAAAAAAAAAAAATAAAACACTATTGTCAAAGTATTGCTTCTGTGTGATTGAGTGACTAGACATATCACGCGAAGCATTTTCAACAGGGCATTGGAGATTTCTTTTCAACAACTGTCTTTGCTGGCTCAATAATGAAAATCCAGAGGTCAAACAGAAGGAATAATCAACCAGCAACGCTAGAGACCAAATAACTAACAAACATGCTGGAGTTACAGGGGATGGATTGAAAATAAGCTCAGAAAAGTACTGAATAACATCAACCGCCAGGCCATCCCTCGAGTAGGATGCTTACGGGAAGCCGCAAGTAACATGCCGATCCGACAGTGATAACGGGATCATGTCAGTGAGAAACATAAGCTTACAGACAATTGTCGAGTCATTCAATTAAGTTTTAGATTTCCCCGTCGAATGATTGGACTATTGACTGCTCGATCTCAGATCGACATGTCTGTCGGCTTCATTTGCAGATGCTTCGACGATGTCTCTGTATGTAATTCCAGGTTAATTGGTGTGTGGTAACTAGCAGTGGAATCCAGGATGCGCATTCCAGGTTACGAGTCCCAAATAGGACGAAATGCGAACTGTCCTGAATTCCACTGCTAGTCACCATCTGCCTATTAAACTATTGAGTCATGGGCCATTGAATGGAAACTCAGTGGCTCAATGGACTACGAGCCAGCTCGTCTTGTTACCAGAAAATTGTGGGTTAAAAGCTCGTTAAAAGCCCGTGCATACTGATGAAGAGTCCCACACTAAGCTGACAAAACAACTGACCAGAGATCCCAGGTGCTTTTCGAGTGGTTACCCAAACGATGTCAGCTAATGATGAAATCCCCTATGCAATGAGACCAGATCCCTACAAAACCAATATTTAAAAATAATAAATTTGCCTATTTAACACAAATTTTAACAAATTTTGCGTAAATACGTATAACTGAATGCGTTTATTGTAAGCTAAATACAGTCAGTTTAAAATGATAACAATAGTAATAACAATAATAATAATAATATTCATAAAGGTTATATTTTATAATTCACGCAAACCTAATTACCATAGAAATGAAATAACACAAGACTCATGCACTCACACATACCTACACACATAGCAAATGTACAGAAAAATGTACTAATTATTGTTATATCACAGGATTGACCAATTACATGGATACTTTTGTTAAACTTAAAAAAAAAAACGTAAATCCAAAATTGTAGTACTCAGTATTAGCCATGAAATACTAAAAACTGCAGTAAAATCAATAAATGCAGAATATTTTAGCCTTTTTTTCTAATTTGACAGAGAATTCAGTGTTATAACCAGCAGTATTAACGTCAACCTTATGCTCACTATCTACAAGGTGTGCTACAATAGAGCTGCTACGAATAGATCTTGTTTTTTCCTTGCCAAACTATGTTGGATGAAGTTCGGAAATACGATGATGAATCTGCCTTATTGTACGCTCGATGTAGCTGGCTCCGCAGCTGCAGTCAAATTAGAAGATACACATAGAAGAGGCGAATTTAGAGTTTATCCTTATTTCTCGAATGTAAAGTAGTGGTGGTAGTGAAGAGACAACGTACCTCTGCTGCATAATAGGCTCCCTTAACTGCATTTTTCAGGCGTTGTTTTATTATTTCGCTGATTCTATCGCCAAGGAACTGCACTTTTATAAACATTGGTTTTTTCGGAACTGTTGCCATACGGACTCTCCTAGGTGATGAATTCATATTTTTCTCAATGAACGTATCACAACGCTTGAAGAATGCAGTTAAAAGAGCTTATTATGCAGCAGAGGTACGCTGTCTCTTCACAACCACCCGTATTCTATGTTCGAGAAATAAGGACAAACTACATAAATTTGCCTGTTCTATGTGTATCTGCTAATTAGACTGCAGCTGTGGAGCCAGCTACACTGGGCCTATAATTAGGCAGGTTCATCATAGTAATTCCGAATATCATCCCAAATGGTAAGCAATGGGCAAACAAGGTGTATTCGTAGCTCTATTTTAGCACACCTTGTAGACAGTGAGCATAAGGTTGACATTAATACTGAATTTAAAATTATTTATCGCATTCCTACAACCAAAAGTTACTCGTTCTGGTTTGAACGCCAGAAAGCGATGTCAACGTCTTACCGTATATAGCTGACAAAACTCGCTTGAAGAATATACAGTTATTAAAACTTTGCAGAGACAGCAAAAGGACAAGTATTCTTAGTTTGGATTTATGTATGGTTCTATCCAACATGAATAACATTAAAGTTTCAACATTATCTCAGCACTGGTGTTAGATAGACAGCAAAATAAGTAGGGTAAAACTAAATTGGTTAACTACAATTCAATGAATTAAGAAGACAACTTGGGTAGTGGTTGCACTACCTGATTTGGACGGTTTATTTGTGAAGTATGCACTGAAGATGATGCCTAGTAAGACAGAGAAAGACAAAGGATCGGGAAAGCATGACAAGCTTTCATTATTCTTAATTCGGCGTGGAAGTCAACAGCACTCAGCATCAAAAAGAAGATCCTGATTTTTCAACTCAAATGTGAAATCATTGCTAATATACGGATCAGAGACTTGCACTACGCGTCA
Source organism: Trichobilharzia regenti (assembly GCA_944472135.2). NCBI lineage: Eukaryota > Metazoa > Platyhelminthes > Trematoda > Strigeidida > Schistosomatidae > Trichobilharzia > Trichobilharzia regenti. Next base: position 101,815,220 of record OX235264.1, read on the forward strand.
TAAATAGCACCTCAAACAAACTACAGACTTTCATCAACACTTGCCTTCGCTCAGTATTCAATCAAGATCAGATGGCTGGCCAGAAAAGATCAGCAACAGAGATCTCTGAGAGCGAACCAACCAGGAACCGATTGTGCAACAAATAAGCAGGAAGAAAAGGAGGTGAATTGGCCATACTCTGAGGAAACCAGAAAGTGACATCACTAGACAAGGCCTCGAGTGGAACCCGAGTGGGAAGCGCCGAGTTGGTCGTCTGTGAGAGGTGACATGGAGGAGGTCATGTGAAGAGGAGATAAAAGCATGTGGGCAGACGTCGAGTCAGGTGGAAACGTTGGCAGAGAACCGAACGCACTGGAGACTTGCAGCTGAAGCCGTATGTTCCTCTAGGAATTAAAGGAAATAACAATTATAAGATGGTGAAAGCTTTGCAAGGATAAGCTATCCACCTGGTCTCCACAATGGAATAATCATAGTACAACTGACTGAAGTACCTTAGAATCAAGTAGAACACTCTAAGCAAGGTGAGATGTAAAGATAACGTACCAACACTCCTCAGAGATAGTCAGATATGTGAGAATCACCTTGATTTACTCAAACAAAATCACCTCTTATAACAATACAATATCAATATATATGTCGCACAACCATAAAAAGAAAGCATTGAAATTAGAGGGTTAACACGAACTACGACAGATAATAAGCATCAAGTGAACGTGTGTTATGCAACTTTCAGAATAATGATAACCTATCTTAGGGACTGTGGTAGTGTAGAACTCCATTATGGATAAGATTTTATTTTGATAAAATCACACAGTGGTGATATACAGTATTAATAACTGATGACCACGTTTCGAGTACAATTTATTGCAACTCATAATCATATCAAGTTACTCACACAACTTTCCGACTTCATTTATATACTTGACTGGAATTGATGAATAGGTATTTGAATAAAAATCAATATAAGAGAATGTACATTCAGAAATAGTATTAGTGTTATCAACCAAATACAGTCAGATGGGAAATAAAACGAGTGTTTTTATAGTCATAATATGTAACTTGTTAGAATTTTGTGATGTGCTTGGATTGAAATAGAATTCTGAGATCATTTGTTATCCACCTCTGACTTGACTGGAGGTAATATCTTCCATATTTCCTGTATTTGCATTGATTCATTTCTGCTGCGTGTGTTGGGTTGGGTGTAGACTGAATGAACCAGGCCCGATTCAGTAAACAGTCTCTCTCTTTCTCCACCCCTCTTTATTACTTCTTAGAATTTTAACCCTCTCCCATCACCCTATTGTGTAGTTGTGTGTTAATGCATGCATTGCAACCTCTGACCGTCTGCATTTATACCATATAGGGATGGGACATCTGAAGCCCTACATAGGATTCTCAATAAATCAGGAATTAGGGTGGCATCCAAACCTACAAACTCACTCAGATAGGACAAACTATATGGGTTGAAGGACCCAGTTAACCTAATTAGACAAATAATATAATTTACAGAATATCTTGCAATGACTATGATTGAGGTCAAGTACATAGATAAAACTAGTAGGTAAGGGGTAGTCAGACTGTCAGAACATAGAATTCAGCTAAATTAAGATTGGTTGACCCCGAGAAGATAAGTAATTTGAAACTGACCATATCAGGTTTCATTTTGAGGTAGTAAGTCAAAGACTGCAAAGGCGATAGCTCTACCAGTAATCCAACCAAAAATCTGCCCACATTATGCTGATGACACGTTTGTAATAATTAGAAGGAATGATGTGGAATACAACGTGTAGGAAGACAACAAATTCAAGAGATAGGTAGAATCAGACAACAGAACTCCCTTCTTAAATGTCTCAATCAAGAAATAAACAGTGATAATTTAGAAATACAAGAGGAAAAGATGCCTAACAGTAGTAATTCCCCAGAACACAAAATATTGAAAAGAGTTAAAACACACTGTATAGCACCCTAGTGATGATGTTCCCACCGAGGCTCGAACCAAGTGCCCATAGTTTCAAACACCAAAGCCTTATCTACTTGACCACTTGTGCCACGAGAACCACCTCTTGTGCAATGGGTTATATTAATCATTTAACTGAATTTTAGATTTTCCCCGTCGATCGATTGGACAGAAGTGCTCGGTCTCAGGTTGACATGTCGGCTTATTGTGCAGATACGTATGGATACGTATACAATTTCATCGAAAAATATCTAAAGTCGAATCAAACTATCAGCAGGGAACCACCTTCAAAATCGCAAGAGAACTCATCGTACTATAAATATTATGAAGTAAAAGCTATAATACTAAATTCGTTTGAAATATACATCATATACACACACTAGAAAATCACTTCATTCAGTACTGTGCAAACCAAAAGAACCATTGAAAACTGCTGAGTACTCGAAAGCGTGTTCCATCTAGTTTGCAACTCATCGGCGATACCCAGCTGCTGGGTCTCCAACCCAGAACATTCCAATTACAAGACAAGTTGGTTGGTATATCATTCAACCACTGAGACCACATTCATTGGCCGGCCAATGAATTCTAACTTCTACAAATTCTTGATTTATCGCGACTGGCATCGGTGGAAACTCCACCCTCACACTTGTCTGGATGGATGTCACTGGTCACGACTTCTAAGTAGAATTCCTAGAAACTGCGTTCTGTAATATAGACCAAATTTGCTGACTAACAGAGAATAAGCCTTACGACAAACAAGTTAAATTCCAAACCAATAAAAATTATCAGTGGGGATGCATTTTAACGACCAATCACGATAGAGATTGTCAGAACATATCATTATTATCACTGAAAGAGAGTAAGATACCGTGTGGTATTTTGTCCAACTGTAATACATCCGTTTTTTTTTGCTAAATGTAAGGAATTCATTACTGGATCTTTCTTTCTATGACCCACTTTTCCTAACTTTTTATTAGTTCGCCAGACAATGTTATCATGAAGATATTCCTTCAGGAGTCATGGCACTAGGAGTGCACCACAATCGTTGAATACTCATGAGCAGTGGTTAAGTTTTGTTTCTCGTGATAATCACGTAGCAAGTGAAATATTTAGAGAAAGTAATACATTCAAACAAGAATATCATGTACTAAGGGTCCTTCGAAAGTAAATCAATGCGGACGACTTCAAATTTTGTAATTTATGCACAAACATACCGGATGATGAAAGCTGTTTCATTACCATATCATTCATATCATTATTGCTTGCGATTACTCCTGATATTCTGAAAACTTTCTTGCTTATCAAACTCTAGGAAAAATACTAGTCAAGATGGTGTCTGCTGTTACAAATGAAAATACTGTATTTATGTATCTACCGTTTGATAGGAACTAACTTCCTTTATTGACAGTCCAGCGGAATAGGTTTTCCACCACCAAACAAACGGGCCATTTGTAGTACACGCCTTTTCCCTAAGCTGAAAAGCATTTTTATTTGTAATTTTCAAAAGCTTCATTGGCAGGCTGTCGCTGTCTCCTGAGAGTTCTTTTTTAATAGAAGAAAGGACTAGGTAGGCTATTTGCATATATATATATATATATATATATATACAGAACATAGTCCCAATAGACTGCTATGATTTATTACAAGAATAATAAGCAATAAAATAACGCACGTCTGTTTCACCATTCCACATTACATAATAAGAATTGTTATACTTTTTCTCCTACCATTTCATTTCAAATGCACGTTTTTTGCTTCAGTTTTGTGGATTCATATATCTAAGACATTATTATTATGTTAAAGGGAAAAGAACCATTCAAATTTACTCCGAGGACGGGACTATTTATGCGACACACACACTTAACACAATAGTCACTGATGTTGTTATGGTTGAAGTAGTTGAAAAAATTCTCTCAAACGTTGAATTTCACGGATTCAGACAATTTTAAAGTTAGACCGTGAACTGATAACATTTAACATTGTAAACTTTTGAATCCCTGCAAAGCTATACTAAAAAAATTACAACGCAGAATTTGCCATGCATCACTATTAGCTAGGGAATCATTAAAAGCTAATAAAGAGTACTGAACGGCTGCTTCGTCTTAGTTTGGGGATATTCAGCAGTGTACAGTCACACACTCACCTGGTTATGCACCCTCCAGCCTGAGACTATGAAGCCAAGCTCCTTGACCGTACAAGAATTTGGGCCAGAATTCAGTAGCCTGTGAATTCTAACTCTGTAAGGAGATCATATAGTACTACCGCCAACCGTCAGTGCTCCTTATAAGCATTTAGTTCATGCTGAAATAGCGTAACTCACGGCTTGAGGACATCCATGCAGCGATCGTCATTGAGCTGGTGTGTGAAATTCATATTATGCATTTAGTCACTAATGAGTGAACTTTAAAGATCCAGCGAATGAGAGAGATAAGTGTAGCAACAGATGTTATCCAATATTATTGTTTGGTGAATGGAAAGATGTTGAAATTCATGAGCTACTGAATTACATCTCAGTGACTGAATTGTAAAACTGTATCTCCTGGTGACTTGAAAGTCCTGAGTTCATTCTCTAGTGGTGAATTCCAAACTAGGATGGATTACTTCTCTGGTACTACTTGGTTTCCCGAGGTTCTCAGTCATTACAAATACACAGTCACTTTGACTTGCATCTTTTATGCGACGAATGAAATATATCCTTTTGATATAAGTATAAAACTTGGGCACTGTGGTGGTAGAGTATAACTCTATTATGGATAAGATTTTATTGTGATAAATCAGTCATACAGTATTATTAATTGATGACCACGTTCCGAGCACAAATTATTACTGCTCATAAGCATATCAAGCTATTCACTAACACAACGTTCTTGCTTCATTTATATACATGAGTGAAATTGATTAGACATTCGAATGAAATCAATATAGGATAAGGTACATTCAGAAATAATAATAATATGAGCGTTATTGATCAAATACAATCAGATGGGAATTAAGACGAGCGTTTTCATAGTCAAAATAAGTAACTTGTAAGAATGTTGTGATGTGATTGAAGTGAAATAGAATTCTGAGATCATTTATTATCCTCCTCTGATTTGATTGGTGGTGATAATATCTTCCAAATCTCTGGTATTTGTATTGATTCACTTCTGTTGCTTGTGAGGTGTTGGGTGTAGACTCGATGAACCAGTCAGGAATTAGTAATCAATCTCTCTCTCCACCTACATAGATTACTTCTCAAAATATAATCCCTCTCCCATCACCCTATTGTGTAGTTGTGTGTTAATGCATGTAGTGCGATTCCTGGGCTGTTTTCTAAATTGCTTATCTTAATGGGGTCAACCTTTCTTACCTTAGCTAAATTCTTGTGTTCAGACAATCTGACTGCCCCTGACCTACTAGTTCGACCTATAGGGTTGACCTCACTCAGAGTCAATGCAGGGTATTTTTAAATTATGTTATTTTGCCTAATTAGGTTAAACAACAGGGTCTTTTAACCTGCAGAGCTTGTCCTACCTGAGTGAGTTCATAAGTTTGAGTGCCACTTTAATTCCTGCCTTACTGAGAATCATACGTAGGGTCTCAGATGTCCCTTGCTTATATTGTATATATTCTCTCTTATTTAGATTATCGCTACTTTTTTCACAGTTATTTTTATTTTGCTTTTGTTAATTCCATACAAGGAAGAAACCTCGGAAGTGTTACGCAGAATTCTTAACAAGGCAGGAATATAACTGGCTGGCATTCAAACCTACAAACTCAATTAGAAACAAGCTTTGTCGGTTAAAGGATCAATCCTATGAAGCCCTTTTTTTCTATAACAAACGATGCTCTGTCCTTTTTAGTCTTCAGTCAATTCTGAACTTTTTCAATTCAAGCAGATATCAATTAAACCCAAACTAAGTCTAATGAAGTTGACTTTTCCTAAATTAAAAAAAAAATAACTATGCAACATTTAAAATTTTATTACTGTAACTAAAATATAAGCCAATTCCGATCTTTTTCTTAAAATTAAGGAATGCCTATTAACATAATAACTACTTGAATTGAATTTTTGATTTTCCCGTCGATTGATTGGACCGAAGTGCTCGGTCTCAGGTTGACATGTCGGCTTCTTGTGCAGATGCTTCGACGATGTCTGGGTATTTAATTAGTATACAATTGGTGGATGATGGCTAGCGTGGTGGCTTTGGCGTTTGAAACTATGGGTACTGGGTTCGAGCCTCGGTGGGAACATCATCACTCACTGAGAAATACAGGTACATCCAGCTGACGAGTCCCAAATAGGACGAAATGCGCATCCTGGATTCCACTGCTAGCCATCATCCACCAATTGTATAATAACTACTTATTTGTATGAGAATAATCAGACGTCTGACAGCAATTTGTACTGAATATCTGTTCAGCTAAATAGAAGCTTCATAACCGTGTGTTTTATGCTGCTAGAAATTGATTTATTGTGTTTTTGTCTTTTTTACATTTTATCGTAGATAACTTATTGACAGGCTTGATAATAAATATCATCAGCATTATAGTGCTTATAACATGCATAAATAATTAGGCATAATTCCTTGTCAAATTTGCTTGTTTGTAAGAAAAGGGCTCATTTGTCGATATTAAATTTATGTCTTAACACTAAAATATCCAATAGGATTCAGGGATATTATAAACTTATAGTTAGGAGAAAATATGAGGTTTCATCACTAATAGCAATGCATGTTACAAGTTATACTTTTAGAATTCCGTATTAATTTGTTTATTAAATGTATCAAACAGTGAAACAGTATTATTTACTGGATGACAAGGTTTCAAACAAAATTTCTATATTGTTCATAATCATTTCATCAATTATAATCACACAACTTCGAAACCTGAGTTGTACAGTTTTCTCTATTCTCTACTAATTGTCGTCACAGGGGTAGTAGAATTCTTCAGATGTCTAGATGGACACTTGTTGAATCATTCCTATTACACGTGCTTTTAGTTGATGCGTCGGTGGCACAGTGGTTAGGACTCTCGCCGACCATGCACATGGTCCGGGGTTCGAGCCCACGCCGACGCACTCCTGATATCTATGGTCGGCCTGCAAAATTTGGGCTACCGATATCACATGCTGACAATTCCATACTTGTACCAAAAATACAGTGTGGAATCAAGCTGTAAATCAAAATCAAAATAAAATAAAGCTTCCGTTATCAATCTCTCTCTCTCCATTCTGTGACATTAGATTTTAAACCTGTCATCTTATCCCCTCCTATTAAATGGTTATGTTTAATTGTATGCAGTGAGTACTGCAGCTGAACTATTCTCTATACAGGAAGCGAGGCCTATTAAGAATGCTTTGAAACTTAATAATTACCCTGATAAATTATTCAGGGAAATAGGTAGGGAAATGTAAAAATAAAAAAAAATAATGTTAGCAGTGACAGTGATAATGATAAAAATAATATTAATGACGACATGCTTGTCAAACATGCACAAGATAATGACAACACCAACGATAAGGAATCCAAATCATCAGTAGTAATTCCATACAAGGAAGGAACCTCGGAAGGAAACCACATTAGGTAGAATTCTTAACAAGACAGAAATAAAAGTGGCTGGCATTGAAACCCACAAACTCAATTAGAAACAAGCTTTGTTGGTTAAAAGGATCATCCTGTGGAGCCTTTAAAACAAAACAATTTAGTCAGCTGGAATGATTGTCAGGTCAAAGTAGTAGTGCAGGTACAATCAGAATAGCCGAGCATAAAAACCTGGCTAAATCTTGATTTGAACAAAAGGATAAACTACAGTTTTAGCAGAATAAAGTGTTATCTCCATCTGTATATATAAATATTCATGTATCTGCGGGAGCGGTTACATTGGAAGGAGAGAAAAAAGAAGGGCATATTACGATTTTCTCAAAATGATCTATTGATTTCTGTTTAAAATGAACTCTGTGCAAGTATGTTAAGATTGTTTTTGTAGATAGATTAAATAATGTCTTTGGCCTGTAAGAAGCTGCCGAGAAGGCAACGAAATGGAAGATGGTACCACTTTATCCTGTTATAACTGTAGTTTTGCTTTGTTCAAATTCATTAAGGGTTGATTCCCTGGCCACAGACGCATCCTTTACCTCGCTAAGCCAGTAGTGAGACTGGTAAAGTGGAAAGGTTGGGCATGAGGCTAGCAACCCCATCTTGTAAAAATAAACACTGCTACAGAAATTTCAAGCCTCTAGCTTGGAGCCCTATGTTCCACTGGTAACGTGAAGGAAAAAAAGGATTCCTTATCGTTAAAATCAGACAAGGTTGAAATGAAGACAAATGCCTTTCCATACAATTCACAGTGAAGCTTGTCATGACGGCTTTATCATGTCTAATGATTCAGCGGTAGAATGATTACCAATCATACACAACGTCCGGGGTTCGATTCCCAGCCATTGTATGCCTTAGTTGGTTGTAATCCTAACAAAGTGGGAAGGTTAGGCGTGAGGCTAGCGACTCTACCTCGTAAAATAACATCACCGCTGAAGTTTGCATCGCTATATTCCACTTGGAATGGACAGAAAGTAAAATATTAATAAATAAAAAATGCTTACTATCAAAATATCAAAGAATAATGAATAGTAAACTTTTGCTACTCCTATTCTAATACGGAAACCTCTGTATTATCTGAATTTACTTTGGAATCCTTCCAGAACAGGCCGAAAATTATAATGGCCAGTAATATATCCACTGATGTTAATATACAATAGCCAGTAAATGCAAATCTCAATTATTTCAGTAATTGTATCGTGGCATAAAAAACAGATAGTGCGCCGCTTGTTAACTAACTGATAGAGCTATCGCCAAAACACGGATATGTTCGGAGTTTTAATCCTTCTTATCTACACAGTGCTAATACGCGCTTCGCTGGAAGTAGGTTTGGGAGAGGTATGGGTGTGAGTATAGAGTTATGTTGCATTTGGAACACAAAAGTAATGAAAAACAATTAACAAACAAGATGGAGTAATTGCCAATTAGTTTAAATTATCGTCCATAAGCATATGAAATAAATGGTCAGGAGGCAATAATTACTGAAACACTTACTGATGCTTGCTAGTGACTTACTACAGGACTCAGTTTCCTGGAGTTCTAGGGATAAGCCTTGACCAGTGAAGTCTAAGGATGGAGTTCCCGCCAATGGCATCGATTGATGGTCTCGCTATAGTCACGAATAGGTCGAAATTAGAATTCATGTACTGGCCACTGAATCCGGTTCCAGTGGCTGAATGATATGCCAGCCAGCTTTCCTTATAACCTGAATGTCCTCGGTCGCAAAACCCAGTAGGTGCGTACTGCCGATGAGTCCCAAAGTGGGATGGAGCAGCTATCGAGCACTCCCTGGTTTTCAATTATTCTTTAACTGAATAAAAATACCATTAATATTTTCAAAAGAATGGATACTGAACAAAGAGTACCCTTTTTCGATAACCTCTTCATCATCAGGCGCTACAGTTATATATACATTAGACTGAATGAATGAATTAGTGTTATGAACAAAATTAATGTTGCTGTTTAAATAACATCGAATCAATAATATTGACAGATTTCACCTGAATAGCATCAACATAAAATAAGCTGAATGTTAGAAAAATTAGGAAAGATAATATTACAAATTCAAGATTTTATAGTCTCTAGTGAATTCCGACCAGGGCAGTAGTAGGGGCTCACTTGACTTGCTTCTTTTGAACACAAGGCACTGGTTGTTTGAGGCGACTTCCACTAGCCTTTGGTGTTTGGAGGATGCGGTGCTTCAATGATTTTGGCAATTTATTAGGCACCCGGTAGATTGTAGAGTAGGATTCTTCCACGCTGGCTGGTTTTGTGACCGGTTTGCACCAGATGGTCCAATATCCAAGTGTTAATGGTTTTTACTTCACCTTTACTTAGCCATAGTGGGAGATATCAATTCGTGATCAACTCGTAAAAACTTACTGATATGTCAATGGTGTTATGATCAACAATAGTTTAGGTTTCAAAGGGTGGATTATATTTAGTGGTGTGAGAGGTATGAATACTGTTTACCAAATGAAAAAATGAAACGGGTATGCCAAATGTAGATATTATAGAGAAGATTTGTAGCTCAGGTGGATAATTTTGATGTGGTTTTGTTCTCTGAGCTGGATGGTTAGTTTGCGAAGCTTTCATCACCTTACTGGGTGACATCTTCAGCGCATACTTCAATTTGAAGTGAGCTTTTAGATTTCTCCACGAGTTTATTAATCATCTCTCCTGGTGACCTTGGACGTGATTGGTTGTTTGTGTGTGTTTTCACACCTTCTAGGTTACTTGTATTAGAACCGGTTGTTTCTTTGACTTGAATTTTGACCCTTTGTCTGTGAAGTTTCTTTCTTATTGGTTGATAAATTTTGTCTATGTCGATGTGTCTATTGATTGATGATCCACTGGAATGCCAAGCTTCTAAAAATTCTCTAGCATTCTTGTTATTTCCTTTGTCTAATATTTGAATGTTGTCCCAGTCGAATTGATGTCCGTAGTTGTCTGTGTGTAGTGAAATGAGGGAGTGGATATTATGTCTTTTGACGGCTAGCTTATGATCGTGGATACGAAGACGAAGGGGACGTCCACTTTGGCCGATGTAGTGTTTTTCGCAGTTGTTACAGTTTATTTTGTAGATGATGTTGGTTTTATCTTCTTTAGCTGTTGAGTCTTTTGGTTGACATAGAATTGAGTGAAGCGACTTTGTTGGTTTGTGTACGACGTCAACTCCTAAAGGTTTGAAGAGTCTTGTAGTGATTTCTGAGATATCTTTTATGTATGGTAAGGCAATTTTCTTTGTGTTCTCCTTGGTGGCTTTTGCTTTGGTAGGTTGGCTTGGGGGTATATGTCTCTTGATGAAATTCCGTGGATATCCATTCTTTTGGAAGACGTCCATGAGATACTTTTCTTCAATTTTTCTTAAGGTGGGAGTGCTGCAGTGAGTCCTTGCCCTCTTATATGCCAAATGTAAATTCCAGGAATGATAAAACTAATACTCACATAATTATTAGTAATTATAAAGGAGTGATATGAACAGCCTTGTACTATTAATCAAGGTTTATGAGGTAATGAAGCGAAAAGACTAGCTTATTTGAAGAAAAAATTATGTTAAAATGTGGTGTATATAACAAAACAGGAAAATATGAAATGATTATGACGGTAATGACCTTAGAATGGTAGTAATGTAGACATAAAAGTTAAATGTACTTTTCTGGAGGCTCTTTCTAGAAACCAATAGCAAATTAAGTGGGAGAAATACAGAAATAGATAAGGTAGCTAAAAATGTGTTGCAAGCAAACGTAAATTTTAGGGATGACACTGTGAGTGAGGTTTTTAAATGTGTCTGACAAGATTATAGAGAAAAAGTTTATTTTCTACCACTTTGCGAGTGACTTATTTTAGCCATTCACTGGCGATCGGTAACACCAGACAACTAATTAGGCTTATCAGGGAAACAGGTGGTAAAAGGCAAATGATAAGTGAAACAATCTCGGAGAAAAATGGCACCATAATTAGCACCCAGGATAGATGGCTATGATGTTAAAAAGAACACTCTGAGGAGCAGTTTATTTGGCCTACAGCCACGCTCAACCTGCCGAACATCCAACACCTCCCTGAATGGGATATAGACACAGGTCCTCCTTCCCTAACTGAGGTTACTAAAGCTGTGACTATTCTGAAACAAGGCAAAGCAGCAGGATCTGATGGAATGACTCCAGAGGTATTTAAGTACAGAAAAGACGGTTTACTGTCTGGATTAACTGAGGTTCTAAGCAGCGTCTGGGAATCGAATAAGTCCGGCCAGGCTGGTGTAAGTCACTGATTATCCCTATATACAAGAAGGGAGACAAGTCTTCCTGTGAAAATCACAGAGGAATTAGCTTGGCTAATATAGTATCTAAAGTCCTAGGCTCAATAATCATGCGTAGACTAAGTGGCGCTCGAGAGAACCAGGCAGGCTTTAGACCAGGAAGATGATGTATTGATCATATCTTTACACTTCGACAGATTCCAGAACATAGTCATTCCTACCGGCGTCCAACAATCAATATATTTCTTGACCTAAAGGCGGAATTCGATTCTGTCGACCGAGAGGTTCTCCGGCGATGCTTGGCTGTAAATAGAATGCCGAGAAAATACATCGCACTGATTAAAGCACTCTACCCGAACTCATGAAGCCAGCCAGGTGAGGGCTTACGGCAAGTTGTCATGTGAACTGGTGACGACTAGTGGTGTCCGTCACGGATGCCCACTGTCCCCGTTTCTATTTAACTTTATCATCGATGTACTATTGGACTTAACCCTAACTCACTTCAGAGACTCAGGGATTGACTTGCTACCAGGGAATAATCTCGTTGACTTAGAATATGCAAACGATATAGTCCTTCTAGGCGAAGACGCTGACAAAATGCATAGTCTTCTGAACACCTTGAGCTGCAATATGCGAATGTTTGGCATGCGATTCACTCCCCTTGTCAAATGTAAGATGATGTCACAAGACTGAACTACACCGACTGCTAGTTTAGAAATGGGGGTGAGGCGGTAGAGCACGTTGACCGCTTCACTTATTCGGGAAGTACCATCACCCAGTGCCAACGGGTTGATCTCGGATGAAATCTGAGCACGGATACAGACGGATAGTTTCGCATATGCCACTATAGGCCGTCTCTCATATCCGACTAGCTATCCACCAAAGGGCGGGTGTACTGCCCATCCATCCACTCCTTCCACCTTTATGGCTGGCTGTGAGACCTGGCCAATGATAGTGGAAGACATCAAAAGATTAGCTGTCTTTGGTCATAGGTGCCTGCGCTCTCTCTCCCGTGTAAAGTGGCATAATAGGTTGAGCAATATTGAGGTTAGGCGTCGAGTTCTAGGTAAGGAGGGGAAAACAATCGACGAGGCTGTGAAATTACATCGACTGAGATTGTTAGACATGTGTTACGCATGCATGTCCAGTCAACGCCTTCCTCGACAATGGGCAATGTTAGCTGACATAGGGTCAGGTTGTAAAGGAGCTAGTGGCGGTCAAACCAAAACATGGCACTAGTCAATGAGATCCACAACAGCTAGTTTAAGCCACATAGGAAGGTGTAGACTACTGTCTGGTTGGGGTCCTCTCGACGGTAAACACCAGTGATTGGAAACAATTGAGGATATGGCTCAAAAACGTTCTCAATGGCTAGTGCAGATGCATCCACTCCTTGTGACTTATGATTTCCAATGAAACTATATTGTTCCTCGTTATTACTATTCCTTGTATCACACCTCTGTTTACTGTCCCTATTATGCATTTCTTCTACTTTCTTCTGTTGCTTTGTGGTATAAGGAGGGAATGTGGCGACTTGAACTGGTGCACATATGTGCAAAGTTCTATGTCGAAAACAGACAGATTTACGGGTGCATTTTTATGTCAAGTAAACGTTACGTCGATTGTTCAGTCCCATGTTTATTTATATATTCATCTTCTATTGACAGTTTGCACTATCTCTTTCGTTACCATGGTCTTGATTTTACAATGTAATTCACACAACAACTTTGTAATGCTTCCTTATTCTATGTTCCATTTTCCTTTCATTTTATTTCATTTTGTGTTATCATATTAACGATCTAGAAAAAGAAAGATCAAAAGAAATCTAAATCAGAAGAAATGAACACCGTAGAGTACCTCTTCGACCACCGGGAAATTCGGATGAATTAAAAATACTTGAAAAATCATCAACTCTGTAGGCCACAAAATTGATTTTGATAATATTGAAATCATCAACCAGAAAAGCATTTAAGAAATCACAAAAACGTTGATATCATCAGAAGCCAGCACTTCATATCAAGTGGAATCCAAATGGCCTGAATAGGAATGATCGACTAGAACAGAATCTCACTGATTACAACACCTCCCTCTCTCTCTCCCTCCCTCCCTCCCCATTAAGCGACAAAATCAACACGAATATGATAAGCAAGTTCACTATGTAAACACACACACTGCTTTTATAATTTTACACACTGATCAAATCAAACAATCTACACTTGATTTTGTTATCTTTACCAGTTGATCAACTTGTCAACGAAAAATCACTCCAGACAGACGAACGATGATCAAGTTAGTAAACTTTATTTTGATATCATAACAGATGTACTATTACCTTTGTTATTTGGTTTAGTGATTTTCGTCGTTATTTTGACTCTCAATATGTCCTCTTAACTTGATCTAACTTGTCTATTTTCTCACCTCTTAACTCTTTGTTATATATAAGCTGAGGAGATTTTGTAAATTCCGGTTTAATAATACCAATTTGATAAAGCTATTAGCATTAAATAGCGAAACGTCAGTAAAAGCAAGAGTATCGTTTTGTTTCTCATTCATTGTGAAATAGAAAAACGTTTATTATAATGAACATTTTATCTAGTCAACTACTTTGAAAACATTTCATTCACCCATATGAACTGTGATCAATATTTGACGGAATGGTTCCATTCATCCTATGTCTTCACCATATTACTATATTCACATATTCACATTTCCGAATGTACTTTATTATTCAATCATCCGTTTCACACATGTTGTTTATTGAACTTTAGGTTGACCTCTGTTTATTTAGTTAATTATTCATCCACATATCTAACCAGTTGTGACTCACAGACAAATAAATCAATCTTTTTGTAGCACTTTAGTATTTCCAATCACTGTAAAAATTTCAACACTTACAAGAAAACTGATTTTTATTGTTTGTTATAATTGATATGTATATATATATACATATGACTGTACGCAACAATCACCATCAACGAGAGGGATTTGAAAGAGGTTACTTCATTCACTTATAAGAGGAGCATTGTCTCAACTACATGCAGTCGGAATGGACGAGGATGTCAAATCGAGCAACAATCAGGAAGGCGAGCGAGAAACACATTCATCAACCTGAAACTAATCTGGAAATCTTCCACTGTCACTCAGCCAGGATCAACAACAAAATCTAGTCGGATTTTCAATACAAACAGCGTCAAGTCAGTCAGTTCTTCTATACGGATCAGAAACTTGACCAGCGGGTGGGCGAGTCACAAAGAATATTTCCAATAGCCTGTTGCTAACTTTTATCAACCAACAACTGTCTTCGCTGGATCTATACTGAAGATCAGATGGCCGGGTCTGAAAGAATCACCAACTATGGGAAACTATGGGAACAAACAAACGAAACAAGAACCATTCGCCGACCAAAAAATATGCAGGAGAAAGTGGAGGTGGATTGGACACTCGCTGAGGTGGTGGGGCCGCTGGGTGACATCGCGCGCGCGTCAGGCCATCGGTCGAGTGGGGCCCAACAAAATGGGAAGCGGCGAGTGGGACGTCAGAGCAATGGTGACATGGAGGAGATCGTGTGAAGAGGAGTTGAAAGAGTGTGGACTAACATCGATGCATGTGAAAATTACAGCAGAATACAGAACCAAGTGGAGACGTGCAGTTGAAGCTCTATGTTTCACTAAGAACCCAAGGAAACAATAATAATACTATACGACTGTACAGCTTTGAAAATAAAATCGTATATTCAAGCTTTAGCACACACACGTACCCAGAAAAACTGATTGTCTAAGGTGTAACTAAGTGAACAGATATTTTTATCAAATCTCATTTACTAGATAGTAACGATTACATTTGCATAGCTCTGCAATCGTTTATACACTTTTTCTACGCCAGACTGGCGAATATCCACGAATGTGTGAAGTTAAATTCCCCTGAGTACACGTTTCACCTGCTTCCTCTAAACAAATAGTTGCAAATCATCCACCTCAGTTACAAATCTTTTCTATTATTACAAATAGTCTCTATTTCATAATTATACAAAAGGTGTCAGTGTAAATTTTGTCAATTGGTGAATCACTGACAACTGTAGGGGATACTGGACAACTGTTTTGTCCTATCATGAATTTCCTCATCAGTGTTCCTTCTCCAGGTACGAAAGCCAAAACCTTCAGGTAATGACGTAACCGGGTTGTAATCCGATAACTTATACTATGGCGTTACCTTCAACTAATGTCAGCGATGAATATCCTGTGTACGCTTGACAGATGCTACAGGTCAAGACTTCATATTAGAACCTCAGGACATCTTTATTGTGGTCAATAATGAACAGCATACTGATATTCAGGTTTGTCTGAATTCACAGGGATTTTGGATCAATTTTCACATAGACTATCTGAATCGTAATTTAACTCAGTGACCTATAGATGTGGACCTATAGATGCTCAAGACCAAATGTATATCGATTTTTTACGTCTACAGTGAATAAACCATTTATAGATAATTCATGGATAATCCCCATTCAAGCACTAATGAAAACAAAACACCTAGATCGGCGAAGAGTCTTTTTTCGGTGACGAATTCATTTTCTTAGCTGTACAATCGCAAATATATATGTTATTTTGTATATGTGTGTACATTAAGTTTGTCAAACAAAATTACAATTGGTTAAGGTTATTTTAACTAAATAAGCGAAGATTGGTAATACAAGTCAAGGAAATTAGGTGTTAATGAAACTAGGGTAGTAACAAAGGTGATGAGTTGTCACAAACATTTGTTAAAAGAAGTTATGTAATATATGAATAGTTTGATGAGTGGGTTTTACTCAGGATGCACATAGTAACAACGTAGATAATATGAAATTACGTAACTAACTGAATACAAGAATTATAAGCAATTAAAGAACAGGCAAAGAAACAAAATTAAGTCATCAAAATAAAAAACTCAAATCAAATGAAAACATTGTTACCATGACAGTAGAAGTGGTTGAGTAATCCTTTTTTGTATGCACAACTCCGGTTTTTCTATGTGAATGGTCAGAGCTTCAGCGATACACAGGAGACGAAACCGCATTCCCTATGGTAGGTTATTTTTAGGTCGTTCGATTATTCGGTCGTTTTAAGCGCATCCTGTCCAGGAGGATTTAAGAACAGTATCCAGCATGATTGCGGAAAGGCGATAGTGGTGCAATAAGAAGTGAGATAATTAAACACCTGGTTAACACTGATCATTCCATTTCAACAAACGCCTCCTTTAAAGTAATCTACAGAGTCAAGAATAACCTACCAAAGGTGTCTTGGCATTTAATTAGTATTTAATTGGTGGCTGACGAGTCCCAAATAGGACGAAATGCGTATCCTGGATTCCACTGCTAGTCACCATCTACCAGTTAAATATTAACTAAATGCCCAGACATCGTCGAAGCGTCTGCACAAGAAGCCGACATGTCAACCTGAGACCGAGCACTTCGGTCCAATCAATCGACGGAAAAATCTCAAATTCAATAAAATCAAAGCACTGTATGTTTCAATCAACAGAAGCTATTACACTTCGCCTCAAACAACTAGTGCTCTGTGTGCAAAAGAAGCCAGTTCAGTCCTTAATACTACCCTGGCCATCCTTCAGTAGAGACTATAAATTCATGAATTTGTAATATTATCTTTCCCAATGATTTTTCTGACATTCAGCTTATTTTATGTTGATACTATTGAGCTGCAATCTATCGATATTATTGATTCGATATTATTTAAACAACATTATTGTTGTTCATAACACTAATTCATTCATTCAGTCTAATGTATATATAACTGTAGCGCCTGATGATGAAGAGGTTATTGGAAAAAGGGTACTCTTTGTTCAGTATCCATTCTTTTGAAAAGTTTTACCTGTGTCGATGTTTGGAAGTTCGTGATATCATGTCAACTTTCACAGTTCATATTAATAAGGTGATTTAATATTCTGAAGTGAAAAAATGAATGAGGCACCGGGTATCTACTGTCACTGACGATATCGTCGATTGTGGAGGAACGGAATACACGACAGACCGTGAGTGGAGACTAAGAAGACGGAAATACATTGAATTCTAAAAGATCTGATTTCACAGATGCTTCATATTTTATTGCTTCAAAAACTGACACTAATTACCATAAACGAAAGAAATCTAAAAGAAGCCCGCTGCCTTTCACCCACATAGCCATATCTTTTCAAATGCAGACGGTTTAAATGAGGAAGTTAAAAAAAACAACCAGGGTGGGAGAAGCAAGTAAGACGTTCTCTGGTTTGAAATCAGTGTGGAGACCAACATCAGTTAATACAAGGATTTAATGTTATCATCTGTTATTATTCTCTTGGGTTCCAAGTGGAACATAGGACTCCCAAAACACATCTCCGTTTCCTACTACTTTCTCTTGTCCTCTTCAGGTGTACCCATGACTGGCCGTCATCTGTCACCTCCAACCCAAACGATCTCCTCCATGTCACCCTCGCGCCAACCCTCGCCAACCAGATTTTCTTGTTGCTAATTATTTCCCGCCAACTGACTATTTGATCTTCAATATGGAGCTAGTGAAGGTGACAGTTGTTGATGAACGTCTGTTGCAAGCTTTCGCAAATGCTTTTCGTGATACGCAGTGCACGTTTCTGACCAGTATAGAAGAACTGACTGACTTCACATTAGTGCTGAAGATCCGAATTTTATTCTCTATGCTGAGCGGGAGTGCGAAAGAGTTTTGGACTAGCTTCAGGTTGATTAAGGCGTCTCTTGACCTCCCTATTCTGCCTGAATTTGACATCTTCATCCATCTCAACTGCCTGTGGTTCAAACCGTGTCAACAGTTTACACTAAAGTTCAGTCAGAGGATCTAGCCGGGAAAATATTGACGCAACAGTCTGTTACTCGAGTGGAACCTGCATGGAAAAAGATAATTTCAGCGCTAATCCGAATGTGACATAAAGATAGTCATATGATGGACAATTGGAGAGGCAGCTAAAAGAAGCCCTAACTCTCATTTGAAAAAAACCACGAATAGTAATAAGTTCTGTTAGACCAAAGAAACAACGAGAGTACTTATTTAAAACTACAGCATCGATATTCAGTAATGACCTTTGATAATAACTTATTTTTTTCATTGTTATGTCTTTCGTTGAGACAAAGAATTAGATTGTTATTTCAACACCCTACATGTTGGCAATAACTCCGAAGCCGTCAATTATGACAGCTCTGTTTTCACTACTCTCGTAATTCATGTAACAATACAAAAGGAACCCCTGCATAATACTTCGTGTACCAGAGTACGTGTATTGCGGAAAAACATAGAATTACTGATTTCAAAGTGTTGGCTCGCATGAAATCCATTAGTTTCAAGCTAGGCTACGGAATAAAATCAACCAAATCCTTACAAACCAACAAAGTGAGGTATACAAGTTAGAATTCATGGGTCACCACAGCTTGAACAGAGTATTACATAAATGGTTAAAGGATTTCATCATGAGCCTGGTGGGTACGTACTGATGAAGAGTCCCAAAATAGGACGTAACGACTGTCCAGAACTCCCAGGTTTTCCAGTGGTTCTCTAACTAATGTCAGCTCATGATGAAATCCTGTAACCAATCAATCAAATCACTACAAACCAATACTTAAATATTACACAAATTATTGGAAGTGTAAATTAAACACTTGCTGTCGTACTCATGAAAACGAAATGTCACTCTAGTATAATATAAAAAACAACAGGCATTCAGATATTGACCAATTTCATAGATTTTGAAGAATGACTTATGTGATTGAAAATCATTATAGATGTTAATAACAAGATCCCATACCTGTGGCATATACCTTACTTCCATGTCAGTATTTTTCCATTGTAAGTGAATGACACTAGAATGTACTATGATAGTGTTTTCAACCTTACAAACAATTTACCCTGCTTTAAAGCTGAATTTAATCTGAATTTGGTGAGTTTTTTACACAGATATTAAAATGCTTATTATACGGTTAAAGTTCCAACCAGGTTATTAGTCTGTTGATGAAAACCATTACGGCTTCAAAATAAATACATTTGGTATTATAACTGAATGCTCATCAAACGGTTCCGTCAGATTAGGAACAAACCATGGTGGTCACTCTTGTAGGAAATAATTCCACCAAAGAGAAGTTTTCTTCGATATAAAAATACTCACAAACTTTGATACGGTGTGCTTATTTACTGATGGCGTTTCGACAGTAATTTACTGCTGCTCATAATCGTATTAAGGCAATATTATATATATTTTCAAACTTTGTTTATATAATTTCATCTCTTCATCTCACTGGGATATCGGCGTTACGACGTTCTCACCGCAAGTGTTTCGACTAGATTAGATGAACAAAGATTCAGTAATCAACCTCAATTTCCAACTTAGAATGACTAAAATAGAGGAAGAGGAAATGCTAGTCAGCCTTGATATAAACAGTCATCAAATTGCCATGGATACACTGGAAACTAGACTAAAAGAAGATGATGGCCTAAAAGACTGGACAAAGTTATCCGTAGAAGAGATAATAAAAGGCGTGGAATTCTGTCTCACAACAACCTATTTCACATTTGAAGGAAAAAATATACAAACAAAATGAAGGAGTAGTTACGAGATCACCCATCTCATCAATCATGGCTGACATATTCACGGGAAGAGAATGCACTTAAATCATTTAGGTTATCAATAAAATGTTGGTAGAGATACCTAGAGGACACGTCACTAATAATGAAACAACCGATGTTGAAAGATTCTCGTCACACATAAAGAGTCGTATCGACTCAATAATATTCACTATGGAAATAGAGAATGAAATTAGGGAACTGCTTAGGTTAGACTGCAAAATACAAAGAGTAACAGACGGTAGTAAAAAACGACGCTATATAGAAAAACTACACACTCTGGAAGATTTCTTGATTATCCCTCAGCCCATCGACTCAGGGTAAAAGAAGGATTAATACAAGGTCTTGCAGATAGAATACGTAAACTTACAAGAACACCAAAGGACCAGCGTATAGAAATAAATGTCCTATTCAAAATGCTACTCGACAACAACTACCCAAAACAATTTATCAAAGATAATACAAATAAGAGAAATAAAGACGGCAAAACGGGAGGATGACAAGATGGAAGCATGCAAACAACATTCACAAGACCATACAAAAATGGTACATCATAGGCAATTCGAAGAAACCTCAACAATATTGAGATTCGCACAACGTTTAAACCGACGAATCTAATCAAAAATAAAATAAATCACCTGAAAGATCCTATAAAATTGATGGATAAAAACAATCTGATTTACAAAATATCTTGTGCTGACTGTCCGACTAAATATGCTGGTCAAATGTCCAGATAATTCAAGATAAGAGAGAATGAACATAAACGCCTCACTAGAGGTCAACCAACAGGAACGCAAGCCTACAAGAATCTTGAAAAAAATTCATCCATAGCTGCACATGCATGGGACAAAAACCACAATATGGATTGGGACAATGTGTGTATTCTAAAAACTAATATGAACAAATTGGAAGAGAGACTACTAATAACACAATCCATATTTATTAAGGTCCCACCGGATACATGTAACAAGAATGCCTCAGCAGCACAACTGTCAACAACCTGGAATATAATTCTGAGTACAGAGAAATGAATGAACAAAAAAGTTGAACTGTCTATATGAGTACAAATCATAAATGTGTGAACAAAACAATTCCATTAGTGATTTGAACACGGACAGTAATTTTGCTCGAAATATTATCAATAACAAAAACTTATCATTGTGTGTACATCATTAAAATATAAGTATACTTTATTTGATCTACTCCACAATGCTCCGACTTTTTACTGATATTAATCTAAATGCTATTTATAACTCTAGGCAAACATAGAATTATTGACCCTACAAAGATGAATAGTCCTGTGAAGAAACTTAGAAATTACAGCGCTTGCACTAACACACAATCACACAACTGCATCAGGGTAACAGAGATAGAATTGAAAAAATAATTTAAGTGGCTGGAAGGATATGTCGGTAACTGACTGTTTTGTTCAAAGAATCTACACATAATACATATAGTAGTAAAGACGCAGTGGCGACACCAGAGATATATGGAAGATAACAATTATTGGAATTATATAAACGAATTTTAAAGGTTATGTGAGTACACTTTAATATGATTATAAGCGATAATAAATTTTGCCTAAAACGTCATCGGTAAATAAATAATACTGTATCGATGCGTCCATATTATTATCATTGCTTCCTTCAGTTCCTAGAGGAATTAGCGCTTCAGCCGCACGTCTCCATTGCGTTCCGTTTACCGCCAACCTTTTCAACTGGCTCCACATCTGCCTAAATTCTTTTATCTCCTCTTCACATGTCAACCGGGCACTGATAGCCAACTCGCCGCTTCCCGTTCGGGTTCCACTCCAGGGCTTGTCTTGTGATGTCAGCTCCATTTCTTGCTGAATCGGATTTTCAATACAAACCGTCAAGTCAGTCAGTTCTTCTATACGGATCAGAAACTTGGCGGGTCGGGTCACAAAGAATATTTCCAACAGCCTGTTGCAGACCTTTATCAACAACAACTGTCTTCGCTGGATCTATACTGAAGATCAGATGGCCGGGTCGGAAAGAATCACCAACAAGAAACTATGGGAACAAACAAACAAACAAGAAACAAGATTCATTCGCCGACCAAAAAATATGCAGGAGAAAGTGGAGGTGGATTGGACACTCGCTGAGGTGGTGAGGCCGCTGGGTGACATCGCGCGCGTGTCAGGCCATTGGTCGAGTGGGGCCCAACAAAATGGGAAGCGGCGAGTGGGACGTCAGAGCAATGGTGACATGGAGGAGATCGTGTGAAGAGGAGTTGAAAGAGTGTGGACTAACATCGATGCATGTGAAAAGTACAGCAGAATACAGAACCAAGTGGAGACGTGCAGTTGAAGCCCTATATTCCACTTGGAACCCGAGGGAACATCAACAACAGGATTAAGTTCCTTGACGCCAGTCAGATCTCTACAATCCAACACTTGAACCCCATATATGTTCATTGATTCAACACTGAATGTGTGCAATCGAAATGACATAACGCGTATACGGGCGATGTGGGAAATGGCAACAGACAACATGAGGGAGAGTGGAAGCCATATATATCAAGTCGATTATGCAATCGGTGTGAATGAACCGATAACCTTATGAGCAGTGATTTGTGCTCGGAACGTCATCCACCGTGTATTATTTGAAATAAACTTATCTAATATAGAATAGACATGCACCAGTCGAAAATTGATTGCTGATGCATGTGTTTATTTGACAAAAAACGGTAATAATCACCTTATTCCTCAAAATAATAATTATAGAGAATTGAATTTTCAGCGTTTATATAAATATATATATATATATTGCAGCCCTATGTTCCACTAGGAACCCAAGGGAGCAATAATAATATATATTGCAGCAATTTAGGTCCTTTGATAAATATGTAGCTACATATAATAACGGAAAGTAATAAAACTACAAAGGAATGTGAAACTTGGCAGATCATAATGAATTACAAATAAATAATACATAAAACACATGGACCCTCACGAAAAACTTGGAGGATCTGGACATCGCCGATTATGATATATGTCTGATAGCAAGTGAAAAGCAACAACTTGGCAGAAGAAGCATCAAATATAGGACTTCACTTTGGGTGAACATAGACAAAGAAAACAGAGGTGACGAAGATCCCTGGCCAACACCAACAGCAACAACAACAGCAGACAACAATCAGCATAAATGGGATGAACCTGAAAGAAGCAACTACCCTTACCTACCTGGGAAGCATCATTTCAACTACAGACCGACGGAACTGATGGGATATCAAGGCGAGGATCGGAAAAGCAAAACAAGCTTTCATTACTGTCAAGTCTGTGTGGAGGTCGACAGCAGTCAGAATGAAAATTAAAATCCGGAATTTCAAATGCAATGTGAAGTCAGTGCTACTATACGGATCAGAGACTTAGAGCGTCATAAAGAGCACCTCAAACAAACTACAGACCTTCATCAACAGTTGTCTTCGCTTAATACTACTCAAGATCAGATGGCCGATCAATAAAGATCAGCAACAGGGATCTCTGGGAGCGAACCAACTGAGTAGGAACCGATTGTGTGACAACGATTCAGCAAGAAATGGAGCTGACATCACAAGACGAGCCCTGGAGTGGAACCCGAACGGGAAGCGGCAAGTCGGCTATCAGTGGAATGGTGACATGTAGGAAGTTATATAAGGAACAGCTAAAAGCATATGGACAGACCTGCTGCCAGGTGGAAACGTTGTTATTGAACCGACTGCAATGGAGACGTGCAGGTGAATCCCTATGTTCCTCTAGGAAATAAAGGAAGTAACATTAACATAAAGTAAATGTAATAATAATATTTCCTTGTACTTTTTATTTGAGTTATAAGATCTTTTCAGACATCTGTCTCTTCATACGAAACCTCTACTGAATACGGTGTTGTAGAATTTTATTATATTTTTTGTACTACTGTGAATTCATATGAAATGTCTTCCAGTTTCCCCCCTTGAAGAGATGCAAGGAGAAATTTGAGAATATAGGTAACTTTGACCAACCACTTGCATGAAATAAAATGCCTACTGGCATTGAGTCAAAGGCACACTACTAACCCTTATTACAGCCTTTAATATTCGACGTAATATGACATAGTGTTTTAGAAGAAGTCCAGAGAAGAATAATGGAGAACATTAAATAAAAAATGGACAGGATACATGTATTAATAAATTGTAAGAAAAGAGGCTCAGTTATGATGCCAGAACGTCTCAACTTCTTCATCTAACACGTCAAACGAAAGATCCTCTTAGAATTCAGCAATCGCGAATTGGCATAAGTTAAGATTCAAGGGCCACTGGATCGGGTCTCAGTGGCTCAATGGTCTGCGAGCTTTCCTTGTAACCTGAAGGTCCTGGGTTCAAACTTCGGTGGGTGCGTACTTCTGAGGTGTCCCAAACTAGGACGAAGGAAAGAGCTGTGAAGCACTCCCAGGTTTTCCAGTGATTCTCTAACTGATGTCAGCTCACGGGGAAATCTCCCATGAAATCAGCAATCATATGGAATGGCCAATATAGATTCGAAGAAAGGCTGATGCCCAGACGGGAGATATTCGATTTACTTCCTATCAAAGTGCCGTCAGTATTACTGCAATCATGGGATTGAATCAGTCCATGGAAGTCCTGTTCGCATCTGAAACTATAATCAGCAAAGTAACATTTATATGGATTTATTTTAAGACCATTTGGGCAAGACTATTTGTTAACCTCAGGTAAGAATCGATTCGTATAAGAACAATCCAAGACAGAAACTACTGCCATATTTAATAAAGTTAGATTTGGGAAAATATGGAGGGTCATGTAAAAAGAAAAAAAGGGGAATGGAGAGAGAACAACGCCTTGAGGCACACCAGTCTCCGTTAGCAACGAGGTGGAGCAATTTCCATTTAAAAACGGTATGTTGTTTTCTACCCGAAAAATAAGAAGCCAGCCATGCTGTGTGCACTTAGGACTCAGTTTGCTTCGTAAAAATGCCCCAGGGAATAGAATCAAAAGCAGAAGTGTATTTTGTAAAGGAACACCTTTATCAAGACGCAAAACCTTATTGTGGTGGTATACAACAGCAGCTTCCATAGTGCTTCTACTGCATTTGTAAGCGAACAACTTTGGATCCTTGAAAGTTTTCAACGAAAGCTTAAGAAAGTGTGAGGTGAAGTTTCTTCAGAGTTCTCAAAAATAGATAACCTCATCCAGATACTTTGGTATAGGCGTCACCTTTGTTTATTTCTGAGGAGCAGGTACTGCATTGCTGTGAAACGATGCATTAGAGATTTGTGCAAGAGGCTGAAACAAAATATCACCATATATTTGAAGAAAAATGCTTGGTACACCATTTGGCCCTAGGCTGTGTGATGAAGCTTAGGGTTTGAGACATGAAAATACATCATTTGTGTAACTAGAAACATTAGATTCATTCATAGTAGTACTGTGGCATTATAAAAGATTTATCCATGGCATTTACATCAGGATAAACATCAAGTGAAATTCGTTTTCTCCTTTTAAGTTGACTGAAAAGGCTTCTAGATGTTTGAGGCATTCTTACATGATAATAATATTCCACTTTACATCCCATTTGGTCTTTGTATTTTAGATTTAATTACAGAGTTAAATCTTTGAACATCAGCATTCTGATGTGATTTACACAGTTTCCCTTCCTCTCTCCCAAGCTTTCTACAGTTGTGGAGAAGAGATCAAAGCAAACGTTGGTAGTCAGTGGTCCGAAATGTCTGACATCGTTTGTTGTTTGCTTGTCATCAATAATCTACTCAGTACATGCGTCTAACGAAACCTTTAAGTTATTAATATTTTGTTGAAATTTTGCAACATCAGACCATAATGTATATATATATATCTTCAATACACAGAAAATAACCTCTGCGGAACTCAACTTAACGTCTTGCAATATCGGCACTATATAAATAGATCGTGTAAGTCAGACAAGAGTATATAGATCCAAGGAAACGGCTGACCGAATGACTAAGAATAACCAAAGCGTAATTTGGGCAGAAACCTCAACAAAAATAAATTACTTCAGAAATGAAATAGTTATACATGATGTCAATAGGGTTCCTAACGTTAATTCAAAACACTTATTGTACATAAAATCATCGAAATGTTCGTATGCCATGTCATTTCAAAATCTATTTATTGCTGGAATACTGGTTTTAAAATGACCCCTTACTACTTTGATGAGTCTGGTAGGCTTTCCATTGAACAGATCAACAAAACCAGGAGGAGGCGTTGGTGGTGAATGACTATCCTATAAAATTCATTAGGAATATCAAAAAAAATGGTGAAAAGTAAAATAAAAATAAGAGTGAAACCAATAATGATAACATAAATCAGAGAGAATGTAAGGCATCTACAGTTGTACCAAATAAGGAGGGAGGGGACATCTGAGACCCTACTTAGAATTCTTAATAAAGCATAAAATTAGGTTGACATTCAACTCTACAAACATACTCAGATAGGAAAAGCTCTGTAGGCTAAATGACCCTACTGATTGACCCAATCAGGCAAAATAATATAATTTATGAATTACCTTGCAATGACTGTGAGATCAGCTACATAGGTCAAACTAGTAGGTGGCGGATAGTCTGATTATCGGTACAAAATATTTTAGATAAGGTGAGAATGGTTGATCCCAAGAAGATGAGTAATTTAGGAAAGACACTCAACAGTTGTACTACATGCATTAAAAACATCCACACAATAGTGTGTTGGGAGAGGGTTAAATTTCTAAAAAGTAATAGATGTGGGTGTAGAGAGAAACTCATTGCTGAATCCTGACTGGTTCATCGAGTCCACACCCAACACCTCACATGCAACAGAAATGACTTAATGCAAATACCAGAGATATGCATGGAAGATATTATTACTACCAGTCAGTCAAATCAAAGGAGGATAATAAATAATCTTTAAATTCTATTTCGATTCAAGCAAATCATAACATTCTATCAGGTTACTTATTATGACTATAAAAACACTCGTCTTATTTCCCATCTGGCTGTATTTGATTGATAACATTCATTTTATTATTTCTGAATGTACAATATCACATAATGATTTTTATTCAAATGTCTTGTCAATCCCACTCATGTATATGAATGAAGGAAAAAGTTGTGTGAGTGAGTAACTTGATATGATTATGAGTGGCAATAGTTTGTGCTCGAAACGTGGTCATCACTTAATATTACTGTATAACAACACTGCGTAATTTATGAAAATAAAACCTTATCCATAATGGGGTTCTACTCTATCACACTGTCCACGTTTTATGCCTATATCGATTTACAAAGTGTTGTAAATATCTCTGCAAAGCTATTGACGGTTATTTGATTGGTCATTCGCGCGTATCGATATACTTTAGTATTGCCGTGGTGTGGACAGTTTGTTTCATTTGCCTCAGCCTGGGGTACAAGTCACTTTAAATCAAACTTGCAGCTCTTTCATATCAGTATAACTGTATAGGTAGAGCAGAAGCAATCATTTACTAATTTAGTAACTTGAGATAGTTGACTGTAAATTATATGCGTAAAGAAATCCTATAATCACATAAGATGTTACGTTTTTTATGTTTTAAAGGTGTTGGTTGGCAGAGATTTGATTGGCTACAGGACTGATCAAGATCTGATAGCAATTAGAGAACCACTGGAAGACCTATGATTACTAGACAGTCGTCTCACCCTAGTGTGGGACTATTAAACAAGGGGATACTTACTCGCTGATGGTTGCGCTAATTAGATGTACCATGAATTAGCAGAGGCTGAAATTCATCGACCGCAAGGCATGGTCCCAGAGGCTTAATTGTCTATTAGCTCGCCTTGTAACCGGAAGGTCCTAAGGTTGAACCCTCCTATGGTGAATGCCTACTGTGAAGAGTCACAAACTAGGACGTAAGAAACAGCTCTCCAGTACTCTCTGGTTTTCCAGTAGTCCTCTAACTAATGTCAGTTCATGACCAGTCATGTTGTAAAGGTTTTTACCAACTTCGTTTTACACAGATAGACAAGAGTTCGACATACTATGCGCGAAAATATGTAGCGATAGATCTCATTCTCATCCCCTTCTTTCATAGCATATGTAGATTGACTAATGTCGGCTTTAAGTGATTAAGAAAATGCAATAAATAATTAAACAAAAAAGATACCGTTTTTCTTTTCAATTTACATTCACAACATGATACATACATATACATATAGCTGTTTATATACACATATATTTATTTCTGTACACGTACGTATACTTGTTTGGTTGGAAATAGTGTAATTATTACCATTGAATGAAGAATGAACAGTTTTTGCCGAATAGAAATTATTTCAATCAGTATAACTAATGACTAGGCATTCACAATGAAAAATATTAATGATAATAATAATAATGTAATAATAATATTAATAATAGTAATTACATTCTGCTTTTGTAGAAAAAAAACGTTTCATAAAAAATAGTAATAATAATAGCAGTAATAGTAATAAAATCACACACACATACTCCTCCCTGCCTGTAATTATTCTTCTGCATCAGTTAACACCATCAATGGTTTATTGAATACCACGGACTTATTGGTGTTACTATTACACTTCTGTGGCGGAATTATAATTCTATGCCCATAAGGGATACCAGCTGCGCCTAGACCAGCCAGCACCAATCTCTTCAGTGCTTTTTTCTCCTTTTTCACTTTACCACAGTGTAGAATGAAACGTTTAAAGGCTTTACGCAGGTCTTCTGATGCAGACCCATAGATAATAGGATTTAGTGCTATACAGGCAAATTTAAACCAGTAGAAAATATCATAAACTGTCAATGGTGAAAGACATACACTGGGCATATAATCGGTAAACAATATGATAGTATAAAATGGTAACCAACAAAAGACAATTGAACTGATATTTATCAAATACATACAGATAGCTTTGATTTCAATTGTGTGCTTTACATTAATCCTGTAGGCATGATAACCAGGACTACAGCCTGAAGGTGACAGTGGGACATCACTAGAAGGTAATGCATACTGATCAATTGGATTACTATTTCTTGGTGTCATTTGTGTTGTTGACAGACTTGAGATATTTTCAGAATTTCGCGCTGAATAGATATATTCATTACTGATCGAGGAACAAGCAGCACTTGGATGTAACGGCATGAGAGCACATCTCCGTAGTGTACTAATATCTGTAAATTTTGCATCTTTATCATTTTTCCCTGTTGAACGTCTTGAATGCACCAAATCTAAAGGTTTTAAACTCGCCTCTGAGGATAGGGTGTGAAATGAATGTTTACGGAGGATATTTTTAAGTTTTCTTTTCAAAGGTTGTTGTTGCTGTTGTTGTTGTTGATGGTGGCAGGGTGTAACATCCAGTTTATTTCTGTTTATTTTAAATGTCATTTCAGACAGTGTACTTGATAGCTTTTTATTACTTTTTGACTTGTAATTCGATTTTTCTAAATCCGATAAAAATAATTCATTGAATTTACGTCTTGATGGACCACAATCGGATTCATGTCTTTCTTTCTTACTAATCCAGTGGTAATACACAACTGGGATTGATTTTCACGTGGATTAAGGTGTTGATGTTCACTGTCTGATGATTTATGTATTGATGAATTTAATGTTACTGAGGAGGCATGTCTTCCATTCTTTTTGTCGTTTCCATCTTGTTGTTGTTGTTGGTGATTTAAAGTATCATCGTTAGACTTGTTAATACTTGTACTACTATGATAGGGTTGATTAGTAGCAGTTGTCGGTGTGGACAATGCTGTTTGGGCTGGTGTATTACTGATATGATTTGTTTGAAATGGTCTACCACCGACATGAACTCTTAGAAGACCACAATTCGACTTATAATTCCTTTTATTGCCAGCATTACTTTTATTGTTATTATTATTACCATTATTATTATTATCATTATTATTATTATTAGCGTCGCCTTGATCGTCAGATGTGTTATTCTTCTTTTCTGGATTATCAGTGCTAATCTTTGTGTCAGCAGCATTTGTGCTTTTTGATATAGTACTACACTTTTTATCACTTTTCTTATTGCATACGCTTTCATTATCAATTAGTAAGCCAATTGAAATGCCACGTTTATTTACAACCACTTTAGAAAAGACATGAAAATAAAAATAACATATTAAAATTGTTGGCACGTATACTGCGCCTATTGTAATAAATATGCGTATATAACACTTACATTGATTAAACTACATGGATACTTCATGCATCTATTCCCAATGTGATATGAATATGCATAGTCAGTGTCTATAGTTAACATATTCTGTGTTGCTGTTGTATAATTCCAGAGTAGACTGATTAATAATGGCAGTGTAATAAATAAGGCTAAAATCCATATCAGGAGGATTAGGAGGCGTACACGTGTATTTGACATCATCTGATTATATTTCACCGCATAATTAACAGCCATCATTCTATCCAAAGCGATAACAACTAAATTAAACATATTTGTTGAACAGAAATATACATCAGCTATAATCCATAAATGACAGAGAATATGACATGGAATCCAGCTCACTTTGAGGATAATATATGCAATAGAAATAGGCATTAGTAGGCAGGCGAAACCAATATCTGTGATAGCTAGATTGATTAAGAATTTACGTGTTGCATCAAAACGTTTATTTTTTGTTCTCAGTAGTATAATAATAACAAACAGACATGAACCAAATATCCATAAATTGATTGTCGATGCTATACAGAATGAAATGATTATCGATGGGGAGGTAATAATCTCCGTGAAATTCCAGGTTTGATTACATTCATCATTAATAATGAAATCGAAGGATTTATTATTATTCATATTGTTGACAGCAGTTATATCCTCGTTTTCGCTTGACAATCCATACATGCACAAATAGACACGGTGTACGTGTTGATTTTAAAATGACTGAGTGTTTGTTACCTAAGTTATGCTGCTTTCAAATATCAAAGAATAATATGAAAATCATTATTACATAATATTATTCTTATTGGATCAACCAATCAGAATTTTTTCAATAATGATCTTTTATTCTGATTGGTCGATACTAAAATTAGTTAGTAACTGCGTGGGTGTATTTCGGAAAATAATGATTTCTCTAATTCTCAATTACTGATTATTATTCACTTATTATTTAGACAGGCAGAGAGATAATATCACAAAAACTATCCACGCACGCACACACACGCATCAATCCACACTACATCGTGGTAATTTCGTATGAATTCGCTACTATATCTGGTTATATTTGATGACTCAGTGCTTATGACAACAAAATTTTATATATTTAATTAGTTCTCCGCGAAAAGTATGCTTCCTTAACACTGTGATTCCAACGATTCATTCAGCAAACTGGTCTGAACTTTATGGAATTTCAGTGATTACATTTGACTAAAGTTCATGGTCGTAGATAACTAAATATGCGTATGTCTCAGAGATTTCTAAAAGAATATTTCGTCTGACTTTTTACAATAAGAAGTTAAGGCACTCAGGTATAACCCAACCGCTTCTCTTACAGCTTGTCAACTCGTGCATGTTACCTATTCTTTTTTACTGTTCACCCTTATTCTTAACTGGATTACTTAAAAAAGACTATGCCATACTTCGTAGAACTCTGAAGACTGTTAGTCAGTAGGGCGAGTGGTATGCTATCCATTGGGCCGAATCGTTAACATTTTCATTCATAGGCATTTGACGTCATGCAACAAATTCGCTAAAGGAATGTTATCAGACTGTGACCATCTACCACAGCACCTTCAGCTTCAACCTTGTGTCTCCTCATGTAAAATAAGAAGTCTTTTCATAAGACTTTATGCACGTACGTGTAAGTACAGAAATTCCCCTATACCATATATGGCAGCAAGTACTTTATGTGATGTAAATAGTGTTAGGCATGAACTAACTAACCTTCTTTGCACTACTGAATAAACCATTTCATCCACCCATACAACATCAACCTTTATTGTTATTGTATTTCTTATATTAATAATCCTCTCAATTTTTTGTTTTTATTCGTTTATTTATTATTTACTAAGCTGTGTTATAACTGTTAATTTTGTATTTCTTCTCACCATGCTGCTATATCAACACAACATTAGATTCAATGCTCTATAATGACATGCTAAAATTTCCAAACTGAATCGACAATACTGTTTGCAACAAACTCACTGTTATTATTATTATTATATTTAATATGCTGGATTCGTATTTCAAATATCTTTGACTATATATCGTAATTGTAGACGAATTCCTCTGGTTACTTTTGTTTTAATTTTTAATTTTATTTATATTTTAAGTAAGTGAGATGCAAGGTGTTGTGACAAATGCAGAGAATTCCATTCTGTATTATAAGTACTGTTTTTTGAATAAAGTTGATTATATTTAGGATACAATGGTGTTTGTATGCGGCAGTAATTGTAATTCATTTGTTAGCCTCTTCATAAGAAGACATAGACAATCGGGGATTTAAATCATGTGTGACTGATGAGTGATACATATCCATTTTTATTTATTAATCAGGAATTGACATGTTTCAACTAACATCACACCTTCACGTCTGTTCAAAATTTCGGGATTCACCCATATAAATATATAGGGCTTCTGCAATCAGTCATCCTTAAAATAAACTAAAAGGCTTTCTGTAAAACCTTATTCCTATCATAGCTGATCTTGTGTCCCGTTTTTGTAGAGTGAAATGCAATCTCTGATCTATTTTGCAGCATCTATAAGTCTGAGGAGGTCTTTGGAATCACCTTTTAGGGATTGTTTGTGCTACTTTAATCTTACATTCACCTGTCTGGAAGTTTCTCCTACCTATGCAGACTTATAATGCCTATAATTGATATGGTTAACGCACTTTCGTTAGATATCTTCTTCTATTTTATCTTCAACCATCACTGGTGATGAGTATAAGATGTCTACTACACGAAAAAATGTCATGATGGTTAAGAATTTATTTAAATGTTTGACACAAAAGTACACTTCCATTATGGGTAAATTTTTGTTTTTAATAAAGTTTCACAGTGTTATACAGTAATGATTACTGATGACGTTTCGAGCACAATTTATTGCCACTCATAATCATATCAAACTGAAGCAAGATTCACAAATCTCGAATTTTTACCAGTCGATGTTGAAAAAAATCATATTATTCCAAACTGTTTACGTCTACGTACTCCAATTACTTCAAGAAAAATAACATCAGCAGCTGAACATCACAGTAGATTACGTCTAAGAGAAGAACTACATCGAATTACTGTGAAACTAAATAATATACGAAATGAAATCGAAAAACTCAAACAGAAACTCTAATTTATGGTCAATGACAAAGATTATGCAATCGTTGTTGAAACATCCGAAAAAGCTTGAGAATCAGCCTTAAGAAAATAAAACATCACACAAATCAAAAAATTCAACAAACTAATGGAAGAAAAGAACACAACAAATGAAATTGATGTCAACACTTCATCCTCTATCGACAGAACAAAGTGGGTAATCAACCTCTCATCAAGGAAACTAAGCTCTAGTGAGATAAAAGTACTTGAGAAAGGACTAAATTTCAACGTAACAGTTAATAAATTAAAACCAGAGGATGTCATTCCTAACAGAGAAGTAGCACTAAGCTCAACAGATAAGATGACAGCAGAAGAGGTTGGAGCACAATGTGCATTAACCCTGAAAAATCAAAAGAAAACAAAGTCAAACTTAACAAAATCGGAAAGAGAAGCTTTAATTAGTCTAAAACAGGATAAAAATATTGTCATCGCAAAAGCTGACAAAGGAAACCCCACTGTAGTTCTGGATAAATCTGACTATATCAAAAAAGTTACTGAACATATTCAAACGGGTCCATATGAAGAAATTAAGAAGCCTGTAGACACAATAATGAATAAGGTTAAGAAATCTACAGCAGAACTTATACGCAGAATGAAGCCGTCACTGGGTGAGTCAAAATGGTTTAATTTAATGCCCAAAACTAATAATGCTAGTAGAATATATGGTACTATTAAAATACATAAGCCAGGTTACCCCATACCACCAATAGTAGATTTTAGAAATACCCCTACATATGAATTATCAAAACACTTAGCTCTAATATCATGCCCCATTAGAAATCGTTCAAATTCTAGACTAACTAATTCATATAAGATGAAAAACAAACTAAACGACATTCAACTAGAGAATGATGAAAAATGGTTAGTTTTGATATAACTGGTCTTTATACTAATAAACCAGTCAATATGGCTTTAGAAGCAGTT
Source organism: Trichobilharzia regenti (assembly GCA_944472135.2). Taxonomy (NCBI): domain Eukaryota; kingdom Metazoa; phylum Platyhelminthes; class Trematoda; order Strigeidida; family Schistosomatidae; genus Trichobilharzia; species Trichobilharzia regenti. Next base: position 101,849,880 of record OX235264.1, read on the forward strand.
AAAAAAGAACTAACTGCGGATCCTGAACTCAATCATAGGACAAAGCTACCCATTGAACAAATTATGTTAGAAAATTCAGTTATGCCTCACGTCTACTATCTTTAAGTTACAAGGCAAAATATGTAAACAAACAGAAGGTGTAGCAATGGGATCACCAATATCCCCTATCGTAGCAGACATATTTATGGACAGCTGGGAAATTAGTGCCTTCAATACATTTAATCCTACTCCAAAAATATGGTGGAGATTTGTGGATGACACTTTCACAGTGTTAAAAACAGAACATATCTCTAGCTTCTTGACACATATAAACACACAAGTTGAGGGAATAAAATTCACATTTGAATCGGAAAATAAACAAGGAGAATTAGCTATGTTAGATTGTAAAATAAAACGAATAGAAGAAGGTAAACTACACACTAGTGTGTGCAGAAAACCAACTCATTCCAATAGATACTTAGACTTTAATTCATCTGATCCGTTGACTGTTAAGGCAGGCTTAGTTAAGTGTTTAACAAACCGAGCAGTGGCACTAAGTAGCACAAAAACAGATCTAAATGATGAATTAAAACAGATAGAAGAAGCGTTGGTGTTGAATAACTATCCTATAAAATTCATTAGGAAGATCATTAAAGGCCAAAAACAAAGTAAAAATAAAAATAATTGTGAAACTAGTAATAATAACATAAATAAGAAAGAATATAAGTCATCCGCAGTTATACCATATAAAGAGGGGACATCTGAAACCCTATGTAGGATTGTAAATAAAGCAGGAATTAGGGTGGCATTTAAACCTACAAACTCACTCGGGGACAAGCTGTGTAGGTTAAAGGACCCAGTTGAACCAATTAGACAAAATAATATAATTCACAAAATACCATGCAATGACTGTAAGGTCAACTACTTAGGTCAAACTGGTAGGTCGGGCGGGGTAGTCAGAATGTCAGAACATAAGAATTTAGCTAAGGTTAGAATGGTTGACCCTGAAAAGATAAGTAAGTTAGAAAAAAGCTCAGCAATTGCTATGCATGTATTAACACACAACCACACAATAGGATGGGAGAGGGTTAAAATTCTAAAAAGTAATCTAGATAGGTGGAGAGAGAGGTTGATTACTGAATCCTTGTTCATCGAGTCTACACCAAACACATGCAATAGGAATGACTCGTCACTCATACCTAAAATATGGAAAATACTATCACCAATCAATTCAAGTGAAAATCAAGAGAATAACAATGGAACTATATAAATGAATTTATCAAGTCGTGTGATTACCTTGATATGATTATGAGCAATAAATTGTGCTCGAAACTTGGTCATCAGTAAACATTACTGTATAACACTGTGAGACTTTATCAAAACAAAAATTTACAGATAATGGAATTATACTCTACCACATTGCACACGTTTTATTCTTATATCAACAAACGTACACGCTGTTTAGTAAGAGTAGACTGGAAACTGTAAGTCTCTAGTCCAATTTTGATGGCAGTTCATGCAATTTTGTTTATTATATATTCTGATGATTGTTCATGACTCATATGATGGAACAAGGTCATTTCTATACATAAACTTCAGTTACTTTAATTTTGTTGATATGATTTTTATATGATTATTGATATGATTAGGAACTAAAAATTTTATTCGAAACTGAGTCATCCAGTAAACAGTAATACTGTTTCACTGTGTGATACATCTAACCAGCAAACTTATATGAAACTACTTACCACCACAGTGGTTAGGACTCTAGCCGACCATGTACATGGTCCAGGGTTCGACCCCCTCCCGACGCCCAACTGATATCTATGGGCTACGGATATATTATAATGAAAATTCCATACCTGTACCAAAAAATACGCTGTGGAATCAAGCTATAATATAAAAAATTGAAGTTCAGACCAGTTTGTCAAAGGAAGCGTTGGAATTACGTACGTTAATTTCATTGAGATTTTACAAAAATATATGTTGTTATTATTGCCTTGAGCTTTGAGCGAAACACATGACTTCAACAGCATACCTCCCCACTTTCAATCCTGGTTTCAGCGTTCCTCTTTTAGTTGGCTGTACAACTGACCATAGAATTTCATCTCTTTCTCATACACGATGTGTTCCACTTCACCTTCACGTGGTAAACTATCTCATACAGGTTCCACTCGTACACCTGGTTTAAGATGTTATTCAACAGTCTCACTAGCCTATATCCCGTCTATCTTCATTGCTTTATGCATAATTTAAGGATAACTGCTTATTTCTGGTTTCTCTGTGCTGCTAGAACTCCTTGTTACTAGTCCTTTCTAGGCATCCTGTCACCGCCATCGATCCAAAACTGCCATAGATAAATGTCTGCAGTAGCCTGCTCGTGCGCCAAGTCTCTGAACCATACAAAGCACAGCTGACTGATTTGACATTAATGCTGATAATCTGAATCTTGTTTCTTTATGCCCAATGAGACAGATTTCTAGACTGACATCCGACTAATAAAGGTCTGTCTTGATTTTACAATCCCGGCTGCTTTATACTTTTTCATCTATGCTGCCTGTAGCTGAAACGATTCTTTGATATGTGTTTATGTATAAAGTAAGCGACGATTTCCTGCTTTCATGTTTCACCAAGATGAATTGAAACTAGGAGTCTTACTGGCAGAAAGACCTACTGGCAAAGTGTCTTCACAGTATGCTTGTCAACAAATATTCCCTGCGTCAATGGCACAGCGGTTAGGACGCTCGCCGGCCATTCACATGACCCTCCATGTCTCCTGTCTAACATATAACAAGTGGAATGTGAAATTTGGCTCTTTTTCGATAGATAATAAGATCAATGGTTGTCAGACGTTACATTGTATGAGGCAGTCAGTATGTGAACATTTGTCATGGAAAATAATAGAGGCATCATCCACATATCTTTTGTACGCATATTAAACTCTAGAAATGTCCTGCACTCCCTACACACACCCTAAACACTTAAAAGTCATGTTAACTATATTTATTCATATCATGTACATATATGTATATATATTGACCGAACAATTTTTGAATGCCACTCAGTGACTGTAATAAACAACGAAATCGTTTACAACTGTCTTCGTTATACTATACCTTGTTTTAAGACTTCTGTTAAAGGTGTGATCTTGTCAGATGACCTGTGAACCGTATAAATTCGTACAGAAAATGTCCTATAAGTCCATTCAGTTATTCGTTTGCGTTCTGATTGGAACACAGGACCTGAAGACAAACCTATAAAATTTCATTAGCCGTAGTGTTTATTTTTAGGTGTTAGGGTTGTTAACCTCACACCGAACCTTCCCTGTTTACCGGCTTCACTACTGGTTCATCACGATAAAAAAATGAGTCGGCAGGGGACTGAACCTCGGACCACATGTGTGTTTGATGAGTACCTTACGAATGAACCAGTGACCTTTCGTCATGAAGGAGACTAACAACAATAATACTGCATAAATTTAGCTGATATCTGGTAAGTATCACAGATTCTTTGAAGCCAAAACGTCTTTTAATATTATTGTAACATAATTTTTAACCCTGTGCGTTCTACCTCTGACCACGCCTATTGTCTTTGAAATTCTTCATTTTATTCGAGAATTGTTCTACCAAAAGGTCTAAAATATTCCCATATCATAAATAAAAGTCGATCTGAATGAAGAATATTCACCTGTAATAAGTTCTCTTCAGGTCCTTATGCTTATTTATTTGTAACCAGAAGGTTCTGGGTTTGAATGCCATCAAAGGGTGCGTGAGGATGAAGATGTCTTAATCAAGAGAAGCAACACAGGAAATTTAGAAACACAAGTATGCAGAAAATCCATGCACACAGATCAAATACTCAACTATACTAGCAATAATCCAATTACTTACAAAAGAAACTGTGTGCTGACATTGTTTAAAAGAGTTCAGACATTGTAGCACTCCAGAGTTGAAAAGAATGGAAGTAAAATACCTACAAACGGTCTTCAAAAAGAACGGTTATCCCCCTAACAATTTCATCAAAAAGTGTTTAAAATCGAATCACAACAACAACAACAAGGAACCATCATCAATGACCACAAGAAAATTCATCCTACCATACATGAGAAATATCTCTGAAATAACAGCTAGAATACTGAAACCGTTTGATATAGATATAGCACACAAGCCAGCCGGTCAAGTCACTTAATTCGATATTATGCAAACCGAGAGGTGCAACAGAAAAAGGAGATGAAATTAATACCATTTACAAAATAAATTGTGTGAACTGTAACAGACATTACATCGGCTAAAGTGGGGGTTCCTTCGAATCAGAATCCAGGAACACAAATCAGCTGTTAAAAGACACCATATATATTCTTTAGTATCAATGCATATAGACAATTATGGACATCAGTTTGATTGGGATAATGTCGAAATATTAGACTGGCGAAACACCAAAAGTGCAGTCAGGGTATTCCTAGAGGCCTGATACTCAAACGAAAATGTAATTAACAAAGACGTTAATATAGACCAAATATACCAGGAAGTTTAAAATCCAAGTCAATAGAAAATGGTCAATACATATGTGAAGATGGTTACCCGGAGACGCAATTATAGCACTCATGAAGAAATTTAAATCATTTCACTTTATGCTAAATATTGCGCTGAAAGGGGATGTTGTCCAGTAGGGGGACGACGAAAGCTCCGCAACTAAACCCACCAGCTCAGAGAACACTATTAATTGCAAAAGAGACTCAAAATAAGGACGAAACACCTGTCCAGTACTCCCCGTAAGCTTCTCCAATGGCTCTTCAACCAATATCAACTCATGGTGAAATCTTGTAACCAATCAATCAAACCAGTACTTGTAAATATTTACTATTACAGTTAAACTAACCAGTGACGCAGTCGATGTATTTTGTATATAAACTAACAGATTATTAGTGTTATATAGGCTGACAGAACAAGTAGTATTTGTGTGACAAATCTACTGACGTGAATGTATAAAATGCTATATAAACATAAAAAACTACATAAACAAAAATACATAAACTAAGAGATTATTAATGTTATATAGGCTGACAGAACAAGTAGTATTTGTGTAACAAATCTACTGATGTGAATGTATAAAATGCTCAATGATAATCATAGTATTTGTTCATAACAAATTCATACACTGTACTGCAGGAAAATTGACAAGTTAACTTAAAAGTTTACAAAAATGTGTTTGATAGGTGACTAGTACAATAAAGAAAGTATGCGCCAAACACGAGATGGTAAGATAACGGTGAATAGTTCATTATATAAAAAAATCAATATGTGAAGTACAAATAAAAGTGAAGAATAGACATACCATGATTAATTATCAGTAATAAAAATTATTTTGTTTGTGTCTATATGAATGGAACATATCGAAGTGATTGAAAGATACCTAAATGAAGGATATAATAAATTATGGAACTCTTTGACTAAAACTGTTTATCGAGTGTTGTCCTGTGGGGTTTTGCTTGGTTGGTTACAACCAGTGCAAAAAACGTAGAGTACCGGACAATCGTTTCACCATTGTTTGGGATTCTTCTACAGTATGTACCCATGTGAGTTTAAACCGAGGACCTTCTGCTTGGTTATAAGGCGAGATAATGAACCATCCAGATACTAGGACCTGAGTTAATTTTATTTTCTGCTTATTTGCGATAGACATAGCGCAAAGGCTAGCCAATGTCACCGGCGAATAACTGTTCTCTTACATGAATTTGTGGGCGACATTCGAGAATAGTGTCCCAGGAGTGTGAACCCTCAAATGACCTTAAACACTTGCTAGTCGTTCGTTGAGGAAACTTACCATTATACTAGAGCAAAAATTAACAGTGTTCATCTGTTCAGATGCAAATTTCACCCAGATCACGTATTTCAATACCACCTAAATAATAGATTGATTGTACGTTCTCGTATATGTAGTTGTGGTGCTTCAATGAACCTGAAGCCGTATTCCTAGGTCATTAATGGATATATATTTAGATGTACATAGCGTTGGAAACGAATAATTGTTCGTACGGTAAGTGAGACTCTCAGTTAATTGCCATCTAGGAACTCTCTTTGAAAAATCGAAATTTTCGTAGACAAATATACTGCTTCTTTGCTATTACTAGATTTTGAAGTCCGGGGTGAGATCAGCTGCCGCTCAAACAGATAATACATCGACGTCTACTGTGCAATAGTTCCCATTTTGTCGAGATTTAGTGTCATGGAAAATGAACAGTATTACACAAGTTTAGGGAGGAGTTGGCGTTGTGGTTCATATCGACGAAACAATCCTTATTAAGAAGAAATATAATCGGGGACGTCCTAGAGCAAATAGCCTTTGGATAGTGGGGATTTACAACACCCAAATTCCAAAAGAATTTATTGAACCTATTCCAGATAGGAGTATTGACACTGTTCTTCCTATTATTCAGAGACTCGTCTTGCCGGACACTACCATCCACACGGATGAATGGGCAGCATATAACTGATTATTCGATTTGGGATATATACACCATCGAGTTAACCATTCGGATGACTTTGTTGATCCCAGAACCGGTATTCATACTAACTGAATAGAAGGTTTCTGTGGAAGACTAAAAAATAGAATAAGAGCTATAAACGGATCTCAAAATCAAGTTATATTTAATCACCTAATTGATTACATGTACAGGAATTGGTTTAATTTAAAAACTGAAACTCCTCATTATAATTAGGACATCTTTTTATCTCATATTTGACAAAAATACCCTGTTTATTGTTTTTTTCAAGCTTTTTTATGCAAACATATACGTAATTTTTGTGCAAAAATCATCCATTTCTCCGACTGGTCTACTCAAGGTCACTCGTGCGTTAACATCCCTCGAGGCGCTATTGTAGAACTTTACCAATTGGTGAACCGCGCTGGTTACAACTTTTCGCTAGAACTCCATGTAACTTGTCATTTAGAGAGTCAGACTAATAATAATAATGATAACAACAGCTTTATTCCAAACAGTATTTGTGGTAAAGGTATGGAATTTTCAGCATGCATTATAATATATATATATATATTGCATCTAATTAACTCATAAATGTTTTAAGAATTTAAAATCAAAAAGCAACACAAAAAAGATAAATAAAAATTTAAAAAAATAAATAAAAACAGTAGCGTTGCGTTCACATTTTAAACAATGCACTACAGGATATGAAATATAAAGTTGATGTGTGGTAGAAGATGAGAACAACAGTGTAATAGTAACGAGGAAAGGAAAACAAAAACTAATGGGACTATTTGTTAGAGTGCCGCAGTAATTTTATCGCGTCATACCTAACGGATTTCTCATCGAATAAAAGCTGCACCAGATATGGTATTGTGGAGTTTTGTATTTGGTAGTCCTAGCATATAGACTCCTATAGCTGCTTCTAGTTCTACCAGATGAAATGCAAGCAGAGAGCTGCGTATAGAGAGGATGCTCGGGGTCCGATAATATTGTATTCGCTAGTTTCTTACATGACATAATATGTCTATCTACAATAGTGTTCACCAGTCGGTTTAACGATATCCCACTTGCCCTACTAACGGCTTTTAGTGTCTGCCCTTCTCAGCTAAGCAAAGTCTTTCTTAAGTAGTCCAGGAAAGACTAATGGGAGCAGTAAAGGAGGATGGGTAGAATGCAAGAATTTACAAATTGAGAAAGTAAAGATTGCTTTATGCCAGACTGCCTAAATTTCCTAATGTAGAACGTTAAGCGAAACATCTTTCTAGTAACTAGCAAGATGTGGGAAGACCAGGAAAGATCGGTGGAAAAACTCAGCCCAAGGTACTTGACATAAGATGTTTTTTCAACCTCTGTGCCGTCAATGAGAGTGGGGCCATGTGAGCTAACTAGTTGCTGTAGGTCACATTTACGTCTGAAAGTGAAATTGACTACCTGACATTTAGACGGATTCAGCTTAAGTCCGTTTGAAGAAGACCACTGACTAATTTCCGACAGAAAGCTATTTAATTTGGAACAATCTGACTGAGAGTTGACAGGCATAGAAACTGAGAGGTCATCGGCATACTTAACAAAAGTGGCAACATCAGAATAAGGCAAGTCATGTAAGAAAAACGAAAACAGAAAAGGAGAAAGAACAGCACCTTGAGGAACACCAGCTAAAGTAAGTGAGGTAGTGGAGGAATTTCCATTATAGATGGTGTACCGCTTCCTATCAGAAAAATAGGAATGCAGCCACTTATTTGTCTAACTAACTGACTAATAATCAACTAACTAATGTCAACTACTGATCATACGTGTGGTTTATCAAGGTACTGCAATCCTTAACCTGTATAGAGAGAGAAAAAGGAGAAAGGGAGAGAAAGCTTCAATGCAGGGTGCTTTATACTACTGACTAATTGATATGTGTAGCTAGATACTACTCATTTCAGCCAGTAGTCTACGCCAACCAACCAGCTCAGACGAGTCTGAACACCTGACAGCTGATTCACTCGTTTGGAACAGAGCTCATCAATAGTAAACTTGATTCATTTTACAATTAATAGTGTTCTCTGAGCTGGTTGGTTGCGGAACTTCGTCGTCTTTCTGGACGACATCTTCAGCGAAGTATTTAGGATAAAGTGAAATGATTCATTTTAGTTAGGAGAGCCAAGTCATATCAAACTGCTCGAAGAGTTTGAAGTGTGAGTCCTGAATTATTCGGAAAATTATGACTTTGATCTTAAGAAAGGAAGGAGAAAGCTTTCTATGGAAGGATAATTTTACCCAAGAATGATTTCGATAAAGAGTTCTTATCCGATGGTGTATAAGCCTGAACATATATTAGCTTCAACTGTATGTCTCATATCAAACAGGTATGATAGAATCAGAATGTTTGTGCAATTAATTTCACCTTTTGTTAACCAGGCTGGTGATTGTTTTGTACACACAGCTATTTATAGGTATGCCACTTATATGTATGACACCACTTCATGATGGCTGACCTTTTAACCAAAGTTTTTTTCATACCTTCTTTGAACCAGTCAGTCACCTATCATGTTTATAACCTTGAAACTTTGGCCTTTAATACATTGTTTGTCTGTTATGATTGATATTCACCATAGTCTAGTATTTCATACCATTTTGTAATTGCATTCCACACAGTCCGTCTGTCACATAAACACTACTTATTTTTTAAGGAGATACCGGATGCTGCCGGGGATGAGGGCGGAAGAATTTATTGGAAAGAAAATTCTTTCATTCAAGCGGATATGAATTCACGATCAGAGAAAGTACAGATAAGACAACGTCACTTATAGAAAATGAAGAAGAAATTTGTGATTACTGATATAAGTACCACAAAATAATTGAGCAATGAATATTCTTTTCAATAATTTTCTATTCTATCTTTGTAATTATGTATATGTATATATATATATATATATTTACATACACAGAACATTCCAGGATAGTAATCAGCAGCATTAGTTTTTTTCAATAATATGGTTTTGTTAGGTAAGATCACAATGGAATTACAGTTCATTAAAGATGCCTTAATTATAATTATAATAATAATAAAGATATAATAGTAAATAGAGTATCAACTAAAATTAGGAAAATCCTACAAAAATTGAAGATTATTCAAACCCAGATGGCTAAAATTAGGATAATGTCTGAACTAGCTTCTTTTGAACGCATAAATTAGGCTTCTTAATATGCATCGCAACAGCCTCAGCAGTATGTAGTTGTCGAACTCTTAAGGCAAAATTAAGATTTGTTGGTATGCGGTAAATGACTGTGAAAGCCTGGTTAAAATCAATCGTGTGTTCTGTCTATATTCACAAGATGAGAAAGGATAACGATACGAATAGATTTTGTTTGTTCTTTACTTAGCCACCATGCAGGGTGATGTTTGGGAATCCGACGAGAAACACGCCTAATTGCACAACCTATGCAAGTAACTGGCTCCACAGGAGCGGATTTCGGTGTACTTGACTATGTTTTGTATGATTTTGATGAAGTAGGTTTAATCAAAATAATAATTAATTATCACATTCCTAAGTGAAGCTATATATTTACACAATGATAGTTTATATATTTGTATATATTTAACAATTCACCTGTTTTTGTTGAATGAGTTATGTCTGCAGTTGTCAACATTCGCTTTCTAGGTGAATCACAGAATATTTAGCTAAAAAATAGCCTTTATTCTCCAGCATATGATTAATTGTGATTACCAAGTGAGCTCACCAACAACCATCCTATTCATCTACAAAGTACATATGAACCCCATCAAAGGGTGTATGAATTAGGCTAATCTAAACCTCAGAAGTCGTGATGACTTATATTTTTGATGGTCTAAACATTGAATGTTGAAAGATTTTAGTCTATTATTCTTCTAATTTCTCTGATCATTAGTTCCCTACATACGTTTTCTCAATTTCTCTCTTACTGAGTGTTAACGTGGCTTTTGTTCAATTTTATTTGAATTGTATTCACTTCTGTCAAATAGATTACATCACGCGATTTCAGTCATTTAATTTCGCTTCAATTTTTGATTTGGTAATGTGTCTTTATTGCATAATTTCCCTAAAGCTTTAGATGGTTTCTCCTTTACCTAAACACACGGGGTAATGTTCGGAAATCCAACGAACTGACATTGTCCAAAGATGGCTTAATTCCTAGTGGAGGCATGAAGCATTCAGTGCAATGTTTTTTCAAAATGAGGCTTCTAGATTTGAGTAGTGAAATTTCGTTAGTAGTGGTGAGATCAAGCACATAATATACTGTGGTTCGAACAATCTGATTTCCAAAGGGAACTGTGACGACAAATTCAGCATTCGAACTTTTACGGGACTTATCAATAGACGTGATAAATATGCGAAATATGGGAATAAAAATTCGAGTTAATCTGGGAAAATGAAGTATGTGTATTATAGAAACACAGACAACGGGTTGAAAAATTAATGATTATTTGATAATGTAATTACAGTTTGCTGCTACAAATTAATAGTATAATCCACAGAAATGTTTAATTCTGGGGTCGTGTAAATTGACAGAATTTGTGTACCAGTTGAAGAATATTCTTTGGACGAGTATGAGAGGTCCCTGCAAATTCCAAATGATACATCAAAGTTATTAGTGAAGCAGGTCGACAGTACGGAGCAGTGAGAAGGCAATGCGACGAGCAGTACGCTACATTTCATGTACACCCCTTAAAGTTATATTTCCATTTCCTGATGAATACCTTATGACAAAATTTATCTACAGTGTTCTCATTTATAACATCTGACATAAAACTGTACAATCTTATCTTTCCAGACTCCACAAACTGAGTACACCACAAACTCTTAACACATTTACGAATTGTGAATTAGATTTGTGGTGTCAGCAATTCACCCAAGTAGCTACCAAAACATCAGGTGGTTTGAGTTTATTCGACTCCCTGAGCTAAGTCAAATGGAGAACACAGCTGAGGAGCTTTACGCCGAACGAGTGAAACGGTCACTCGGTGTTCAGATCAGTTGGATTTGGCTGGTTGACAAACACACCTGTTGATATGAGTGATACCTAACTGGTCATCTCAATTAATCATCAGTACATAGCTTTATAGAAGTAATGGTGTCGTCTTTATGGAGTAGAACTGCCAGCCTAACACCAAACATACCCTCTTATCAGAGCTTAATACTGTTTTTCGTGGACGTGGGGGGGTGATGGATTGCATTAGTGCAGATATGAACCTAAATTATATGGAGGAATGAGAAACACTTTATCACTGTACTATAGACGTATGATTTATATACTGAGACAGGAAGATTTTCACCGTGTTAAAACGTAGGAAAATATCTTGAAAATAATTTAATCATAAAACTTATTTTACAGGGATTTCTTCCTACGTCGAAACATATCACACGATGAAAATGTAAGACAGTAATTAGAAGACTACTTTCTGCAATGAAAACTCGCTTCGCTCATTACAAAATAGAGGGAAAACTCTCCTCAGGCCGAAAATAATCTGCCCATGATGGAAACTCTGTGTATTTAATCGAATGAATTGCTAACAATTAACAGGAGTAACTCAATTCAGCGAAAAAAGTGTTCACCAACATTGTACCCTAACGCATTCGGATTTAGGGGGATTTTCATTGTTGGCGCTGCAGCACGGGATGACAATAATAAAGGTAGCTCCAAACTGTATTATCTATCAGTTTCATCAATCTGCTATGATTTAAGCGGATTAATGGAATTCCAGTGAAGTCAATCTGCAGATTATCCCCTTTAATCCCCTCTAAAAATCTTCTGCAAGAAGTCATGATGTGAGGTTTAAACTTGCTGGTAGAGAATTGCAGCTATCCCTGTTTTTTTTCCAGTATCTAATACCACCTAGATAGATTTTGAGAACACAATAACTCAAAGGTGAAGGCAATGCAATTCACTTATGATAATTTGGAAAGTCAGGAAGAGGAATTGCTAATGTTAGATTGCAGCGTAAAAAAGGAAAGAAAATGGGGAGTTAAACACTAGTTTTTTTACAGGAAATCCACACATTCAAACAGATATTTGGACTTCCGATCATTCCATAATATATCAGTAAAAACAGGATTGATGAAATGTTTAAGTGACAGAGCACAAAACCTAAGTAGTCCCAAGGAAAATCTAAGCAAGGAAGTGATACACGTGAGAGAAGCCTTGAAAAAGATATATGCTCGTACTACTAAGTATAGAAATTCTACAATACCCTATTTAGCGCGTACTTTATGTGACGAAGACCCTGTTAGACGTGAAACTTACAAGTTACTATGTAATTAGCACAGTGAATCGACCATTTTATCGTTCATCTTTCTGTATTTTATGGTCTCACACTTTCTATCGTTTAAATCGTTACTCTGCTATTTTATTTTTAGTTGGTATTACTATTATTACTACAATTTTGTACTTTATACATATTTTTCTCCGTACGGCACACAGTATTTTGCTACGTAGCTGCTATAACAATCGTTTTATTACTGTTATACAATGTGTATTTTTAATTTTTTTTGTCGTTTTTGAGTAAATTAGATGGAATATTGTACTGAATGCTGAAAATTCCTTGCTGTATCATGAGTACTGTTTTTGGAATAAAGCTATTATTATTATTAAAGACTTAATAATTACCCGGATAAATTAGTCAAGAAAATATGTAGGTAAATAAATAATGTTAGTAGTGATGTTGATAATAATAATATTAATGACGACATGCTTGTCAAATGTGCGCCAGACAATACTAACAATAAGGAATCATTACTAGTAATTCCATGCAAGGGAGTAACCTCGGAAATCCTACGCTGAACTCTTAACAAAGCAGGAATGAAAGTGGCTGGCATTAAAACCAACCACAAACTTAAATAGAAACATGTTTTGTCGATTAAAGAATCAATCCTGCGGAGACTGTAAAACAAAGCAATTTAGTCTAGCTGATACCCTGCTGGAATGATTGTCAGGTTAAATACATAGGTCAAACGAGTAGAACAAGGGCAGTGAGACTAGCCGAACATAAAACCTCGCAGGAAAATCTAGATTGGTTGACCCAAATAAGATAAGAAATCTGCTGTAGCACTGACTACATGAAGTTACACACAACCACGCAATACGATGTCACAGGGTGGAGAGAGATATTGAAAATTGAAGCTTTGTTTATTGAATCAACTGCAAATATGTATAATAGCAACTATTCAACACCTGTCCACTCAGTCATCTAGAAAATTCTACAACACCAACGACGACGAATACGAGAGGATACAGAAAGCTATAAAACTCTATTTTCGAATTCGTGTGATTATGATTAATGAAATGATTATGAACAATAGATTTTGTTCGAAACGCCATGCAGTTAATAATACTGTTTCACTGAATGTGTGATACATCTAATAAACAAAATGATATGGAATTGCAACGCTCAAGGTTCACACATAACTAGGTAAAGCAGCAGACTGTGAGTGTGGAATAGGAGGACAAGCATATATTGGGTTGAATATTCATTCCAAGTCTGCATTTCACTGAAATTGTATGTGTGGTGTTTCAGAAGAGGCATCCAATATAGGACGTCAGTTGAACAAACCTACAGAAGACAGAGAAGATGAAGGCATCCGACTAATCACAGGAAGCAATAGTCATCATTTATGTGAGAAACCTAAAAAAGGTCGTTTATGTCAATACAGGAGGCATGGATAAAGATGTGGTCAAGAGTTATGATGAAATATGGAATGCGTAACTTGTGGTTTTTACTTTGAAAGGGGTATAGAGATCTACAGTACTCAGGACCAAAAGTTTTAAAGACTGTTAAGTCGGCATTTCTATTTGTTTCAAAGCCTTGTTACACATGTCACTAGAAGAATTTCCAACAGGTTATTTTATGCTTTCATCGACTGGCTGGCTGGCAGGGGGCAATTCATTGAAATAGCTAACAGTCACTTTTCTTTTTATTCCTTCATGTTCCCAATGGAACATAGGCAGCTTTATGCTATACATCTGAAGTTTCGGAGGCAGTGGTATGTGTTTTTACGGGATGGGGTTACTAGCCTCATGTCCTCAACCTTCCCTCTTTACCAGTCATACTACTGGCTGAGTGAAGTAAAGGAGTGCTTCTGCAGCCAAGTGTAGAACCCCCGACCACATGGGGCGTGGTCGGCGAGCATTCTACCGCTTTGCCACCGGCGCACACAGTTTATTAATCAAGCATTACTCAGTAGGAAATGGAGATGGACTGGACATATACGATAGAGACCTTCCATTGGCATTACACACCGGACCTGTGCTCTATAAGAACCTGAATGGAAAGTGACGAATTTATTACAGTAAGCTTTATTAACCACCATTGTGGGCAAGTGAAAACATTGGAGCAAACGTTCTGTTCGTCCCGAACATCTTGATTACCATAAAAGTACAGATAAGAAGCACCCATTATTGACTACCTTCACCTGTGTATATCACTTAGACAGTATCTATGAGGACAGTTACATCGCAAGAACTGAAAAATAGTTAACATAATCACACTGCACTAGACATCCTTCGATTAAAGACGACTAATACTCTGATACATTCTGTTGTCTGCAGTCGTCTTTATGTGGTTCCACAATCATTCATAGGATATCATCCGCTTCCTACCCAACCGCCTCAACGTCATCCTTAGTAGCACATCCAACTTGTCGTCTCCAGTCTGGGTTCTACCTGAGAACCTGGAGCATGATTTCACTCAGTGGTCACCTCAGCGTATGTGCGATTCACTTTCATTACCTTCGGAATATTTGTTAATCAGTGAGTTCCTGGCTGGTTCATTATCATAGTTCCTTTTTACTTATCCTTCCTCGATATCTCATCTTCAGTATGCGGCGAGGGCAGCTGTTGATAACAGTCTAAGTGTATTGGAAATGGTTTTGATAACTCTAAGAGTCTCCGAACCATACAAATAACTTGGCATTACCATTATAAATCCCAATCTTGTTGATTATGCTGAGTCCAGCATATTTTCGCGCTTATTTCGGAGCAGCAAAGGTCTGTCTTGCCTCTGTGTTAGTGGTTTTTGATATCATATATGCCACCAGTCGCTGAGATGCTGCTGCCTGGATAAGTGAAAGAGGTGTCTCCCTTCAAATTTCTCCTTTTCAAGGTGGTTGGTGCTTGTCGTTTTTGTTGATGACTAGACGTCTTCATCACCTCTTTCCTCTTCATGTTCATTTCAAGTTCTGCCTTCACCGCTCTAAGGGAATTTAGAATAGTCGAAAGATAAAACACAATCGAAATCGTCCTCGGTTCACTGAAGATATAGAAAAAAAAATGGTTTTTTGGGAATGTGTATATACGCCTACGCTGGACTTTAATCACTCTGGTAACACCCTTTTTTCAATAACTCTTTGTCAATTCAATTGCGTCACTCCTTTTTGCATCTTCATTAAATAAATTCCAAAGTTTTTAACTCTTATCTCTTGTATTTTATTATATCTTATTGCTCAATAATTACTGAATTATTTATTGTTTTAGTTTATTATTCATTATTTTATTATCTATCATTACTATTATAACCAAGTTGTACGTCCCAACTCAACACTTTTTCTATTTCTCATTATGGGAATTTTCTCTCCAACTAGACATATATATGTATCTTCAAGTATTGGTTTTGTAGGGATTTTGTTTGATTGCATAAAGGATTTAATCATGAGCTGACATCAGTTAGAGAACCACTGGAAAACCTGGGAGTACTGGACAGCTGTTTCGTCCTAGTTTGGGACTCTTCAGCAGTACGCGCCCACCGGGATTCGAACTCAGGACCTTCTGGTTACAAGGCTAGTGAGCTCGTAGACCATTGAGCCACTGGGAGCCACTGATGTCAGCTCATGATTAAATTCTCTATGCAATATATATGTATATATATTGATTGGACACTAGTGAGAACCAGTGTAATGTATCTTATTCTGTCCTTAGTGCAGACTGAATTCTATCGGTCAATTTTGCAGTGTAACCACTATTCTAGGTGGCTTACCATCACAGTGCTCTTTAAATTATTGATATTAAATGGTTGGAAGCAGTCGGCAGGAAGTCTGTTACAAACAAAGGACTATTTAGAGTACACTAGTTATTATTATTATTATTGCTCCCTTGGGTTCCTAGTGAAACATAGGGCTTCAACTGCACGGCTCCATTTGCTTCCGTCTTCTGATGTACTTTTCACCTGCATCCATCTTAGTCCATACTGACTGTTTCAACTCCTCAACTCTTCACACAATCTCCCCCATGTCACCCTTGCACTGACGTCCCACTCGCCACTTCCCTTTCGGCCTGGTTCCACTCGAGGGCTTGACGCCCGATGTCACCCAGCGGTCCTCCTCCTCAGCGAGTGTCCGATCCATCTCCACTTTATCCTGCATATTTGTTGGTTGACGATTGGTTCTTGCTTTGTTTATTCCCATAGTTCCTTGTTGGTGATTCTTTCCGGCCCGGCCATCTGATCTTCAGTATAGAGCGAAGACAGTTGTTGGCTGATGAAGGTCTGCAACAGGCTGTTGGAAATATTCTTTGTACAATTTATTACTGGACATTTGAAGTCTCTTCAAAAAACTGTATTATAACACATTTAAGCGAATACAATTTTCTTTCATATGACCATTTAGAAAAAAAATCTACTTATCACACAAACTGAAAGCGTCATACTCTCTCTGTTTTTTAGGCTTGAAAATAATTTTCAGCAGACTAATTTCTGCAAAACATTAATGTGCATATCCTATATCTCAAATGTCTCATTTTGCATTTTGCTTCCATACTGTCTTCACTATTATTGCATCTAGCTAGGCAAATACAACTGCGAAAATCAGACGTGACCGGGAAGAATGGGCAGTATTCCCACACACATATATATATATATATATATATATATATATATATATATATATATATATATATATATATATATATATATATATACTTAAACAGACGTACTTTATGAGAAGTCATGATAGAATCAGCGAAACTTTACAGCTTACAAATAAAACAATCAAAACATGGATGTCGTGAAAAATAGACAATTAAAAATAACTGTACGGATAAAAGAACGAAAATAAAACTGTTAGGAATATGATGTAGTGGGAGAAGGAGTAGAGAGAGAGAGAGAGCAATAAAAGTAGTATATATATGACTTGAAGCATTAGCTCATTTGTTTTTGCTAAGCTAAAACCTTTCCATTGAAAATTTCAAAACTGTGGTTGTCATATGTATATATATATATTCAAACTAAATTTCATTTTCAGTAAAATCGGTCTATAAATTTTTATGTATCTCGTTTAGTTTTCATGAATAATTGATTTGCAGGGCTATGATGCCAATCAAGTTTGATCACAACATGACATCAGTTTGACAAGCCTAAGGAGTCGTGAACCACTGTTGTATCCTAGTTTAGCAGGTCTGCACAGAGATGACCACGCCAGGGATAGAGCCCAGCACCTTCAGGTTACAAGGCAAGCTGATATTCACACTATATATATATTACAAATCTGCAAAAATTGCAATTCATCAGCTGTCCATCTGTCTGTCTGTTTTTGACATAGAACTTTGCACTGATGTACACCAGTTCAAATCGCGACACTCCATGTAGCACACAAAGCAAGAGACAGTGAACAGAGGTATGTGACAAAGGCATAGTAATAACGAAGAACAATATAGGTTCATTGGAAATTATAAGTCACAAGGAGTGGATGCATCTGCACTAGCCATCGAGAACGATTTTGAGCCATATCACCAATTGTTTCCAGCATCCATTGGTTTTTACCATCCTGAGGACCCCAACAAGGAAGTCTACACCTTCCTACGTGGTTAGCTGGCTTAAACTAACTGTTGTGGATCTCAAAATTGCTCACCATTTTATACTACTTCACACGGGAGATTGAGCGCAAGCACCTATTATCGAAGACAGCTAATCTTCTCATGTCTTCCACTCTCAATAGCCAGGTCTCACTCACAGCCATAAAGGAGGACGGAGGAGACTGATGAGCATTACACTCACCCTTTTTTCGAAAGTCGGATATCACGTATACGCCAGAGACGGCGTAAACTTGCATATGCGAAACCAGCCCTCTGTATCCGTACTAAGATTTCATCAGAGATCAACCCGTTGGGACTGATGGTACTTCTCAAATAAGTGAAGGGCCAACGTGCTCTACCACTTCACTCCCTATTTCTAAACTAGGAGTCAGTGAAGTCCAGTTCATTAACATCATCTTACATTTGGCAGGAGCGAATCGCAAGCCTAACATTCTCAGATAACAGCTCAAGATGTTTAAAGGACTCTGCATTTTTTCAGCGTCTTCACGCAGGTGTTAGGACTATATGGTCTGCATATTCTAAGTCAACGAGATTATACCCTGGTAACAAGTCAATCTTGAGTCTCTGAAGTGAGTTAGGTTCACTTTTTAACTTGAAGTGTTGAGTTTGATCTATTGGTAGTGTCATAAGTGTCTACTGATGGAGAGTGAGAAATGAAGAAGAAAGAGCTCTCCAGTAATCCCCAGTTCTCTCTAACTGGTGTCAGCTAGTCATCACACACGAAATCAACCGAATCGCTTTGGATCAAAACAGGGAAATTAGTCTAATGCTTACTCACCGTTTTCATTGGGCAACTCCCTAATTTTGTTATTTTACTTACTAATTATTCTCTACAGGTAAGATACTTCTTAAGAAATCTTAATTTTTAATCCTAAAGTTGTTGCTTACTTCGTCGTAAAGCTGATTATGTTTCCTAGGAGTTCTTTACCACCACATTCTTCATTGTTCTCACAGTTTCAGAAAGTGTAGTTTAAAAATTATTTTGTCTAGGATTATGTAATTGCTTTTGAATTCACAATATATATGTAAAAGCATCCTAGACAAACTAACAGTTGCATAACTAGATGGGTTGGAAGTATACAAGTAAAGAGGTAATCTTATCCAAAATCTATAGTGACAGAAGTACAACAGCGAGCTGTGTTCCTCTGTCCCACATTTGAATGATTGATATGTCTATTAACTTATATGCTTCCAAATTCGTGACAAAGCGTGAAGATGTCTGTTTTAGTAAATCACATATTTTAAGTAGTGAACTATAGAATAGTTAGATATACACTAAGGAATTAGAATGTATTTTTCACACCGATATAGGTTATCATTGATACAAGTATCAGACTTGGCCAGTGTGGTAGAGTATTATTCCATTATGGATAAGATTTTATTTCCACAAAATCACACAGTTTTGTACAGTAATATTAATTGATGACCAAGTTTCGAGCACAAATTATTACCGCTCATTATCATATCAAGTCACTAGTCACACAACTTTCTTGCTTCATTTAGCTAAATGAGTGGAAGTGATGTTTAGACATTTGAATAGAAATCAATAGAGGATAATGTATATTCAGAAACAATAATACGAGTGTTATCAATTAACTACAGTCAGATGGGGAATATGATGCTTTTTACAGTAAAAATAAGTAATTTGTAGGAATGTGAATAGCATATATTTCAATATTATTTACCCCCTCTAGTCTGACTGGTGGTAATGATATCTTCCATGCATATTTCTGGTATTTGCCAATGAGTCATTTCTGTCGCATGTGTTCAGTGTAGACTCGATGAACCAGGTTGGATTCAGTAATCAACCTCTCTCTCTTCCTATCTATATTACTTCTTAGAATTTCAATCCTCTCGCAACCTATTGTGGGGTTGTGTGTTAATGCATGCAGTCCAACCGCTGGCCGTCTTCAGTTATACCATATAAGAAGGGGACATCTGAGATCCTACGTAGAATTCTCAATAAATCAAGAATTACGGACAAATTCATACCTACAGACAGAGACAAGCTCTGTAGGTCAAAGGACCCTGTTGGTTGACCCAAATGAACAAAATAATATAATTTACAAAATACCTTGCAATGACTGTGATAGAGGTCACCTACATAGGTCAAACTAGCAGAACTACAGTTTTTGCCGAATAAAGTAGTACCATCTTTTATTTCGTTGCCTTCTTGTCATATGCTTACAGGCCAGAGACGTTATTAAATATTATATACATATATATATATATATATATATATATATATATATATATATATATATATATATAATATTAAACAATATTCTGAACAATGGAAACGTTTCAGCAATACGCATTCATATGAAAGAGAGATGAAAATATCCAGTTACCAGACAGGGCAAAGAGAGACTGATAACTGTTTCTTTCTGGACGCATAAATCAGGTTTCAGGCGCTTGATGGAAATGGCTTCAGCAGACTTGAGGAGAACTGAGCTCTTCTGCCTAATGAAAACCAGTAGATCGGTGATAGTCAGCCGATGACCAATGTATCATTGATATCAGAAAAACACTTGTGCACTGTGGTAGAGTATGATTCCATTATGGGTAAAAATAATTTTGATAAAGTCTCACAGTACTATGCAGCAATATTCCCTGATGACTGCGTTTTCAGCACAATTTATTACTGCTCATAATCATATCAAGACATTGCTCACACAACTTCCTAACTTCGTTTATATAATTCCATCATTTTCCATCTTGACTTGATTGGTAGAAGCATTTTCCATATTTCCGGTATGAGTAATTTGTCATTGCATCCTATTGCATGTGTTGGGTGTAGACTCGATGAACCAGTTCGGATTCAGTAATCAATCTCTCTCCTCCTACCTTTATTAATTCTTAGAATTTTAACCCTCTCCCATCACGCTATTGTGTGGTTGTGTGTTAATGTATGCAGTGAAATTGATGAGCTTTTTTTTCTAAATTACTTATCTTGGCCAGACCAATCACTCTAACCTTAGCGAAACTCTCTTATTCTTCTAATCTCACTACTCCTGATCTACTAGTTTTGCCTATTGGTTGACCTCAATCACGGTCATTGCAAGGTATTTGTAAAGTATATTATTCTGTCTGCTTGGGTCAACTGGTTCCTTTAACCTACAGAGCTTATCTCTGAGTGAGGTTTTAGGTTTAAATGCCACTCTAATTCCTGCTTTGCTGACAACCTACGCACGTTTTCAGGTGTCCCCTCTCTCCTTATATCCTAAAGCTATTCTGGATGCCTTATATTTTCTCTTATTTATGTTATCGCTACTAGTTTCACCATTATTTTGGATTCTGCTATTCAGCTTTTCTGTGCGTCGGTGGCACAGTGGTTAGGACTCTCTCCGACCATCCATATGGTCCAAGGTTCGATCCCCTGCCGACGCACACCTGATATCTATGGTCGGCCTGCAAAATTTGGGCTACCGATATCGATGCTGAAAATTCCATACTTGTACCAGAAATACAATGTGGAATCAAGCTGTAATCAAAAATAAATAAAATCTTCCTAATGAATTTTATAGGATAGTTATTTGACACCAATACTTCTTCTATCGGTTTCATTTCATCGTTTAGGTTTTTTGTTGTACAACTCAGTGTTACTGCTCTGTTTGTTAGACACTTAACTTTACCTGCCTTGACAGGTAGATAACAGGTGAGATGGATTAAAGTTTAATAAATTATTAATAATTTTTCCTTCACGTTCCCCAGTGGAACATAGGGCTTCGAGCTAGTAGCTTGAAGTTTCTGTAGCAGAGTTTATTTTACAGGATGGGGTTGCTAGCCTCATGCCCAACCTTTGCTGTTTACCAGAATTATTTCTGGCTTAGAGAGGTTAAGGTGTGCGTCGGCCGAGGATCGAACCCCGGACCATGTGCATGGTCGGCGAGCGTCCTAACCGCTATACCACTGACGCACTGGCGCCCGACGTGGGGCTCGAACCCAATATCCAATATTAGAATGCGTCGGCTTTTTGTAAACGCTAGTGTTCAGTTTACTGCTCCTGTTCGTTTTACTTTACAGTGTAACATAGCTAATTCTACTTGTCCATTTTCCGATTCAAATGTGAATCTTATTCTCTTTACTAGTGAGTTTACATATGTTAGGTAGCTAGAGATATGTTATGTTTCTAACACTGTGAGTAAAAGTGTCATCAATATATCTCACCATATTCTTGGAGTAGGATTAAATGTTGTATTTAGAGCAATATTCTCCAGCTGTACATAAAGATATATGCTACGATGGGGAATAGTGGTGATACATCCCATTGCTACATCTTATTTTTGCCTATAAATTTTGCCTTGGAATTTAAAGATGGTAGATGTGAAACAGCATAAATGAATTCCTAAATACTTTCTTCACTTAGCAGCTTCGTCCTAGGACTAAGTTTCGGATCAGAAGTTAGTTCCTTTTTAACCTCATCTAAGACTTAGTTGACTGGTATATTAGCGTGAAGACTGGTTACATCAAAACTAGCCACTTTTTTATAAGTCTCTAATTGAATGTCGTTTAATTTCCTTTCCATTTTATATGAATTAGTTAGCTACTTTCTAACGGGACATTGTATTACAGCTAGGTCTTATGATAATTCATATGTCGGCGTATTTCAGTGATTTAATATTGGTCCTATGGAGTAACCTGGTTTATGTATTTTCATAGTACCATATATTCTACTAGCGTTATTAGTTTTAGGCATTTAATTAAACCATTTAATATTTGAATCAGACACCAAGGTAACTTGCATGAAGACTGAACCCTGTAATGACTAAAACTCAATTATTTCAGTCTGAATACAGGAACCACTCGATGAATTCTATCTTATAGGTAGTCAAACTTCCATGAATGATGCAAATGTTTAGATATCCTCGAAGCATCCGCATCAGGAGCCTACATGTCAGCAGAGACCGAACATCTCCGTTCAGCTAATCAATGGCGAAATAATAATAATAATAATTTCTGCTTTGTACCAAAAACAGTCCTATTCATACAGCAAGGAATTTTAAGCATTCAGTACAATATTGCATCTAATTTACTCAGAAACGACAAAAAAAACATTACATAATAGTAATAACAAAACGTTGTTAAAGCAGCTATATAGCGATTACAGTATATGATAAGGAGAAAAATATGTATAAAGTATAAAATTGTAATATTAATAGTGATAACAACTAGAATAAAATAATTAAGTTATAATTAAACAATAGAAAGGGTGACACCCT
Source organism: Trichobilharzia regenti (assembly GCA_944472135.2). Lineage (NCBI taxonomy): Eukaryota > Metazoa > Platyhelminthes > Trematoda > Strigeidida > Schistosomatidae > Trichobilharzia > Trichobilharzia regenti. Next base: position 101,873,388 of record OX235264.1, read on the forward strand.
AAAATTACAGAAAGATGAACGAACGATGAAAGGGTCGATTCACTTTGCTAATTACATAGTAACTTATATGTTTCACGTCTAACAGTGTCTCCATCACATAAAATATGGGCTAAATAGGGTATTGTAGAATTTCTATACTTAGTATTGCGAGCATATAACTTCTTATGTTGACTTCTCGTCCTACCTGATGAGATGCAAGAGAATAGTTGTGAATAAAAGGGGGTGGTGGTGGTGCAGGGAGTCTGACAGTACGGCCTTTGCTCATTATGTATAGGAATTTATATGTCTCTCGACTAGAATACTGGCGAGCTCACGCAGTGGCATACCACAAGCCCTACTCACAGCATTTCATACTCTTCGTAATATAATATAGTCTTTTTTGAGAAGCCCAAGAAATATTAAGGAAGAGCAATAAAATACAATAGGTGAAATGCAGAGGTTTACAAACTGCAAAGGTAAAGGTTGGTTGATACCTGATTGTCTTAAGTTTTTAATGCAGAATGTAAGACGAAACATTTTCTTAGAGATATATAAGATATGGATGACCATGAAAGATCCCAGGATATATTGAATACAAATTGAATACAAAATAAATAATAAATGACGTTCGCTGCACAAAGAGGTGACTTTCGTCACCCAAGTGGTCTAGTGGTTAAAACTGTGACCTCTGAAACAATGGGCACTGAGTTCAGGCCTCAGTGTGTAAACACTACCACTTATTGGAGAATGTAGGCACATCCAGTTGACGAGTCGCAGATGGACGAAATGTGCATCCGAAATTCTATTAAATTAGTCTGAAACTATATTCCAAAATAACATTAAAATCACACTTTGGTCTGATAGGATCTGTGGTATTATTATTTAGCAGAATTAACGTTTATCATAAATTCTAAACCACATTAACAATGTTGTCAGCTACACAGCCCAAAAGTTCCTTACGTACAAAATACACACACCACAACAAGTATGATTGATGAAACACAACAGTAAACAATCTAGAAATCAATAAGAATATGTTTTTTTAATACACAGTGGGATCAAAACATCGCGTATAATAATCAAACAGAACAAAACACGTGTCTCACAGACAGTCAAAGGTAGACATAACCTTGGCTTCACTTAAACACAACTGCAGTCATAAAACAACAGGTTATTGTCAACAATCCACCATTACATGATAGTGTAAAGTGTAGCGTTAAAAATTAGGTATCAGTCTGAAACATAGACAAATAATAAAGACGAATTAAATTTGTGAGAACAATACTATACGGCTCAGAGTAAACGGATGGTCTTTAGAAACTTGATTGAGATATCCAAATAGGTATCATTATTGTACTGGGATTGTTCATAAAGTTATTTTCGAATTCATTATTGTCCCCTTGGGTTCTGAGCTGACTATGCAGCTTCAACAACACATCTCCACTTTGTTCTCTTTTCCAATGTCGTCTTTAGCTAGGCCAGGTGTTGCCGATAATCTCTCATCTCTTCCTCACACGATCTACTCCATCTGACCTTTGCACTGACGACCTACTCGTAGCTTCTCGTTTGGTTTTCAGTCGAGAGCCTGGTGCACAATGTTAATTGACGATCTTTTCAGTGGATGCCCAATCCATCTCCACTTTCTCCTACACATTTATTTGTTGAACGATAAGTTCTTGGTTAGCTTGTGCCATAGTTTCTTGCTGCTGATTATTTCTGGCCATTTGGTCTTCAATACGAAGCCAGAGAAGGCAGTTGTTGATAAAAGTCTTCAATGTCACTCTGGGAAATGCATTTCTTGACGCGCTAAGTTTCTAATCTAAATATAAGAACTGACTTCATATTTATGCTGAAAATTCGAATCTTGTTATCCATGCTAAGGCTAGAAGATTTACTAGACATGAACGTCTATGCCACAAATGAAGGTGACGAAAATCTAACTTTCTACTGGTAGTGAAAAGAATTAATGTAACACCATTTCTTTAGCATACACCTCAGATTCATTATATGCGCTTACAACTATACGACGAAGTTATTTATGAGTTGTTTATCCCAAATGATTAAAATTATCTGACACGTTTACATGCCAAATGTTTGCTTAAATAAATGAGAACAGCAAAATAATTTGTGAAGACATTACATTTTCTATAGTTGGTTTGTAAGGATTAGTTTTGCGTTTTACGAGATGATCACGGATTGAAAACCAGGGAGCACTGCTAGAGAGCTGTTTCATCCTAGTTTGGAAATCATCGGCAGTACGCACCCACGAAGACGGCTCGAACTCGGGACATTCCTGTTCATCCACTGGGACCCATTCAGTGGCCAGCCTATGAACTCTAACTTCTACTAATTCGTGATTTAGCGCGACCCCAACCATTGTCGTTGGTGGGACATCCATCCACACACGTGACATCTAATTGGACCTTACTGGTCACGACTTCGCACTAGAACTCCAGAAACTCTGTCCTGTAGTAAGTCACCAGCGAGCAACATCAGAATAATTTTCAATAGTTGGTTTGTTAGAATTAAATTAATTTTTACGAGTTGATCACGGATTAATATCGGTTGGAGAACTACTGAATATTGCGTGATTTGTTGTCATTTAGAGAATAGTAATTGTTCCACTGAAATGTGCTCATTAAACATGTTTTATTGTCGAAGAGTGTTTGTTTATTAAATGTATCACACAGTGAAGCTGTATTATTTTTTGTATGACAAATTTTCGAACAAAACTTATTGTTCATAATCATTTCATCAATTATAATCACACGACTTTGAAACTTCAGTTTTATAGTTTTCTTTTATTCTCTCCTATTTGTCGTCGTTGGGGTAGTAGAATTTTCCATGGGATCACCAATATCCTGGCTGTCGCAGATAAATTCATGTATAAGTGGGAAAACATAGCGATTAAAACGTCCACCCCGCTCCCCCCGTGAAGTGTGGTAGAGGCATGTAGATGATACATTCACTGTACTAAGAACACAGGATACAGATAGATTTTTCGAACACATTAACTCAAAGGTGGAGGTGATTCAGCTCACTTATGATGAATTGGAACGTCAGGAAGAGGAACTACCAATGTTAGATTTTAGTGTAAAAGGGAAAGAAGATGGGGAGTTTAACACTAGTGTTTATAGGAAAGCCACACATTCAAACAGACATTTGGGCTACCGATCATCTCATTCTATGTTGGTGAAAATAGGACTGGTGAAATGTTTCAATATTAGAGCACAAAAGCTATGTAGTACCAAGGAAAATCTAAGACAGGAAGTGAGGCATACCAGAGAAACTGTGAAACTTAATAATTACCCTGATAAATTAGTCAGAAAGTCTGTAGGGAAATGTAAAAATAAAATAAAAAGTGATAGTAATGATAGTGATAATAATAATAATATTGATGATGACATGCATGTCAAACGTGCACAAGATAATGACAACACCAACAATAGGGAATCTAAATCATCAGTAGCAATTCCATACTAGGAAGGAACTACGGAGACCTTACTCAGAATTCTTAACAAGGGAGGAAAGAATAAAAGTGGCTGACATTCAAACCCACAAACTCAATTAGAAACAAGCTTTATTGGTTAAAGAATCAATCCTGTGGAGACTGTTAAACAAAACAATTTAGTCTAGCTGTTGGAATGATTGTCAAGTCAAATACATAGGTCAAAGTAGTAGAACAGGGGCAGTCAGACTAGCCGAGCATGAAAACCTGGCAGAGAAATCTAGATTAGTTGACCCAATAAGATAAGAAATCTAGAGAATAGTTCACCTATAGCACTCACGATTTGCAACTGCACACATCCAACCATACAACAGGCTGGGCTGAGATGACAGTTTTAAAATCTAATGTCACAGGGTGGAGGGAGGGAGAGATTGATAATAGAAGCTTTGTTTATCGAATCAACTGCAAACGAGTGTAATAGGAATGATTCAACACCTGTCCAGTCGGATGTCTGAAAAATTTTACTACCCCAACGACGACAAATGGAGAGGACAAAGAAAACAATAAAACTCAAATTTCAAAGTCGTGTGATTGTAATTGATGAAATGATTATGAACAATACATTTTGTTTGAAAAATTGTCATCCAGTAAATAATACAGCTTCACCGTGTGATACATCTAATAAAGAAACTAATATGGAATCAAAAAGGATAACAAAGTTGTTATTTGAATTGCATAGTAAAATCAAGACAATGGTGACGAAAGAGGTCATGCAAACTGTCCTTATACTCAACTTTCTGGCTTTATGTTACGTGTTGCCGAAGCCTCTGCTATACGATGTGTCAGATGCTGTGTGGTCAGTATCTACAATGGGTAGCAATATCGATGAATTAATACCAATGCGTTCTACTTTGCTCAGCCAAACTGCGAGGTGCTCTAGAACGCGGTGGGATATGTTTCTTGGCGAACGTCCTTTGTACTTAGCTCCACAAGAACAGGTGAATATATATAAATACACATGGAATTAGACGTCTGAGGTAACATTTCCGTGATAATAAGGTGCACCAGTGCAGTCACAATTCATATATCTAGTCAGCTGTGATTCACAAAGTCAAAACATGGTTATAAGGGGGGTGGTGGGGAATTCGTTTTAAAAGCCTAATACATATTATGTAGTTGGCCACTGCAAAGAGGAAGAGGCTGTACAAATTTCTTTTGAACACACCGATTTGGCTTGTTCAGATGAATTGTGATCGCTTCTGATGCATGTAAAACTCGTACTTATCGACCATGCGAGAGGTTATTATCATTATTATTATTTACATTCACTGTCAAACTTTAACACACATAAATGGAACTCACTGCTATTGTCAATTCTAATTTATATATATATATATATATATAATAACGATTGTACAGTTATGAAAATGGAATCGTCGGAAGGAGAATTTTCCTCGCTGAATTCTTTGTTATTATCACATCGGGGATTATTAATTTAATACATAGTAGTGTTGAATGCTCATGGTTTATGTTCATATTGAGTCACATTCTAACTAATTTTACGAATGAATGGTAATGTTAAAAACAGGAAGAGAAAATGGGGCAGACGGTTTGTGTGTATCATCGAGATGAGGATAAATTTTGGGACTGTGGCAGAGTAGACTATATAACTCCACTATGGATAAGATTTCATTTTGATAAAATTACACAGTGTTACACAGTAAGTAATATTAACTGATGACCACGATTCGAGCACAAACTATTACTGCTCATAATCATATCAAGTCATTCACTCAACTATCTTGCTTCATTTATATATATATATATATATATATATATGTATATGAGTGGAACTGATGATTAGACATTTGAATAAAAATCAATGTATGATAATGTAGATTCCGAAATAGTATTAGTGTTATCAATCAAAATACAGACAGACGGGAAATAAGATGTTTTCATTGTCAAAATAAGTTACTTGTTAGAATGTTAAGATGTGCTTGAATTGAAATAGAATTTTAAGATTATTTATTATCCTCCTGTGATTTGACTGACTGACTGATGGTGGTAATAATATCTTCCATATCTCTGGTAATCGCGTTGAGTCATTTCTGTTGCATATGGTGTGTTGGGTGTGTAGACTCGATGAACCAGTCAAGATTCAGTAATCAATCTCCCTCTATCTCCACCTACTTATATGATTTCTGATTCCGTCCCGCCCTATTGTGGGGTTGTGTGTTAATGCATGCAGTGCAACTGATGAGGTTTTTCTGAATTACTTATCTTCGTTGAGACCAATCACTCTAACCTCAGCGAAACTCTTATGTTCTGGGAATCTCACTATTCCTGATCTACTAGTCTGACCTATGTGGTTAGTGACTTAGCTCGCAGTCATTGCAAGGTATTTTGTTTAATTAAGTCAGCCAACAGGGTCGTTTAACCTACAGAGCTTCTCCTATCTGAATGAATTTGTAGGTTTGAATGCCACCCTAATTTCTACATAAGATTCTCAATAAAGCCTTTAATAAACGTATTAAAGGATAAATTCGTGACCAGTGGGATTCACCAAGTTGGAAAGGACGACAAATCCTCTACGATGACAACACACTATTATTCACGAACTGGCAGAAGTCAAAATTCATAGGCCATTAGATTCCGTTCTAATAGGTAATTGGCCAACAAGCACGACGTGAAACCTGATGGCTGCCGGTTCGATCTTTGGTGTACTGGCTAAACAGTTGCAAACTGGAACGAAACAGCTGTCCAGTTTTCCTGATTTTCCAGTCGATATCAATCCGCGGCCAAATTTGAAGGCGAATTGAACCCTTTATCATATGCTCTTTCCTTATAAATCTATAATATAAAGAAATCAGCTACCATGTGAATGAAGGCGAAATTTTCACTTGTTTTACTGTATTTGTGAATTTCTGGTAAGCTTCTCCCAGTTTATAAGAAATATGAATAATTTATGCTATCATCAAGGTAATGAATAAAAATCCTACCAATAATAATAATAATGATATAATCATCATAACAACGGTAATAAAATCAACCTGAAAGATAAACTAACCAAATATTACAAGACCCAGAGGAATAAAACCAAACACAGGGGTAAATATACTTGGAAGGTTTTTTCTTTACCAACAAGATAAATAAAATTCTTTATAGGCAGATATCACCTGAAAGAGACAACTGAAAATATAATTTCCTGAAGCAAAAATGAAGTCTTCTATCAGATGATTGCCGTTCTGATTCTGCAAATCCCAGGGTCGAGTTCTCCGCCGTCAGTATGCATACTAATGTAGAACCATCCACTCTGAATTACTGTTAGATAGTTGCAGGCAGTCGTCGGGATGCTGTGGATGGGGGCCACCGACAAGAATGAAAACAAGGTCCATGATGGTGACCCACCTGGAGGGGTGGCCATATTAGAAACCTAACTGATAAAATTCAGCCTCCAACACTGAAGGAATGAATGAATGGTATCGGTCACTACTTAGTGTCTAGTCAGAGTAAAAAAAATGCATCACCCCATGTATACATTTACAGATTCTTCTGGTTTAAACGTTCAGAATGATACTGGTCGGTAGAATATAATAACAGGAACATTCGTGAAGCATACACAAGTGCCTCATGTAACATGCTGAGGCAAGGAACAGCTCATTAAGTAAACCACTGTCCCTCAGATAGTAAAAGCGTAATGAGAAATTGAGGTAATTCCAGGGTTGCTACGTGACAAGTAATCAGGAAATTCTGGATTTGAAACTAGGTGTCATCTTGCGTGTGCGTAACCGGAGAGTCTCAGAGAGCAGCAACAAACACAAGTGAAAGAGATAACCCCTTTTGGATTTCTTCTGTTGATGATGACCAATCGTTGTCTTTCCTTGGTTGCTGGTTATCTTCAATACTTCCTTCTTCAGTGAGTTTACTTGAAGTCGTGTCTTCGCTTCTTCCGGTGTTAGCTTATTGGTATTCATGTTTGTGTGACATGAGACACTAATCGCCCGTGAAGTTCAAATATGTTAGTGTCTTCTTTTTGACCCAGCATATTCCTCTCTACTTGCTCCCTACAGTATTCCAGATAGTCCAACCCACCACAGTCAGGAATTTAATCGGTGGTAGTATACAGGATTATCCTACTCCCGTTTTCATTTCATAGAATTTTCATGATTTTTCCCACGTATATCACTTGTCAGTTGGGTTCAATGAGGTCGATAAAGGTTAGTATCACTGTGCTCAGTAGTGTAGAAGCAGTTTCCAAGTCACTTCACGGCTAAAACTGTCAAAGAGCTGTCCAAAGTTGATGATATTGAGTTAGACTCTGGACTGCCATACCATACTCTGTCCGAAATGATGCATAGGGTAGCAATTCGATCTGCACATGCGTTTTCTTCCCTGAATCCAGCTTATTCCGGTCGGAGTTTTGCATCAGGTCATCTTATGTTCTTTCTACGATGACACAATGTAATATTTTGCTTGGCGTGGACAGGAGCATGATTCCTTGCAGTTTTTCAAAAGCTCAAAGTCGCCCTGCTTTTGATAGTTTGAAAAGGTAATCTTTCATCCAGTCGGTAGGTACCCTTCCTTCCTTCCGAATTATCATGCTGTCTACAATATCAGTGAGATGCTTACAGGCGACTGGTCCTATTCAGATAGATAGTTAACTGGGCTTCTAGTGGGAAGTCATTCCAGCAGGGTGCAGCAGGTTGGGTGTGAGGACGAATACTCGCCGAAGACATTGGCTAGGGGTCGTGTTATGTCGGGAATTGGCAGAAGTTAGAATTCAAGGGCAATTGGATCGGGTCCCAATGGCTTATTGGTATACGAGCTAACTCGCCTTTTAACCAGAAGGTCCTGGGTTCAAATCCCGGTGAGTGCGTATTGCTGAAGAGTCGCAAACTAGAAGGGAGGAAACAGCTGTCCAGTACTCCCAGGTTTTCCAATGGTTCTCTAACTACTGTCAGCTCATGATGAAATCGTGTTACCAATCAACCGAATCCCTGCAAACCAATAATTGAGTCTTTATTCATTCAGGGATCTGTTTTTTTATTATAGCTTGATTCCATACCATAGTTTTGACACAAGTATGGAATTTTCAGCATGTGATATCAGTAGCCCAAATTTTGAAGGCCGACCACTGCGTCAGCAGGAGGTCGAACCCCGGACCATATGTATGGTTGGCGAGATTCCCAAACGCTGTGCCACCTTATTAATGCGTATTCCAATATATAAGAAGACTAAGCAACATTACTTTGATTAAAATACAAAGTTTCATACAGGTGAATACACGTGTGTATCAAAAGTTCACAATGAATAGTTAGTTCTATGCTTTCCACATCAGTCACTGGTGCCTTCTGTCCAACCAGCTAGAAATCATCTAAACACTGGATGACAGTCTCACTCATTTGTAGTCAAGAACATCAGAGGCGTACCAAGTAACCAATCAGTAACATGCAGTTGTATTCGCTTATCCTTAGTTCCTTTCTTGATTAACATTTATGATGTCAAGAAAATCACACATTGCGAAATCAATAATTTCCGTTTTTTTACAAGACTCTGTGGTAAAATTTAACTTTCTGCAACTGTGTAATATACCAGTTAATTTGCAAATTAAAAATTCGATTTAGGAACAACAAAACACTGAGATACTTGTCTGTTCTCTATCAGAGCTTATTTTCTTTGATTTCATACAGTTGATAGAAGCCAGCAATGGAATCCAAGATGTGCAGTTCGCCTTGTTCGGCACTCATCAGTTGCATGTACCTAAATTAACCTTAACAATCATACTTCAACCTTGAAACTATTATCTCAAAAGCCAGAGTGTTATCGACCAGGTGACTGGTTTATCATCTCTAATTATTCTGCTTTCTAAATTATTGATTTAGTGCCTAGCTAAATCTTAAGTATACAAATATATATATATATATATATGATTACGGTGTTCAAGATGAGTTTATTCTTAGAAGTTAGCAACAGACTATCACATAATCAAGAAATCTGGAAGATAATTATGACTAAGAAGAATAGGATGACTCAGAAGAGTTACGTAAAATACAAACAAGTTAACAGAATTCAATTGGTGGACGGTGGCTAGCAGTGGAATCCAGATGCGCATTTCATCCTATTTGGGACTCGTCAGCTGGATGTACCTGCATTTCTCAGTGAGTGATGATGTTTTCACCGAGGCTCGAACCCAGTACCCATAGTTTCAAACGCCAAAGCGTTATCCACTAGACCACTTGGCCCACGAGGGCCACCTCTTGTGCAACGGGTCATATTAATTATTGAATTGAATTTTGGATTTTCCCGTCGATTGATTGGACCGAAGTGTTCTGTCTCAGGTTGACATGTTGGCGCATCCTGGATTCCCTTGCTAGCCACCATTCACCAATTGTATACTAATTAAATGCCCAGACATCGTCGAAGCATCTGCACAAAAAGCTGACATGCCAGCCTGAGACCGAGCACTTCGGTTCAATCAATCGACAGGAAAATCAAAAATTTAATTCAATAAGTTAACAGAATTACCTATGATTGGAAAAATCGAAAAAATTAACGAAATCAAAGGAGAGTTACAAGGAAAGGGAAGAAATCCTTTTCAAAAACTTAATACATATTATGTAGTTGGCCATGACTAAGAAGAAGGCGCTGTACAAATACCTTTCGAACACACCGGTTTGGCTTGTTCTGATGAATTGTGATTGCCTCTACTGTATGTAAAACTCGTACTCGTAGACCATGCGAGAGGTTGGGTGATCTACGATAAATAACTTTAAAAGCTTTGTTAAAGTCGTCTTGATATCCAGCATGGACGAGATCAGCTAGTATCGATCTGAATTTCGGTCTATTCGAACCTTTGCCAGACGAAGATGAGAGGCATTCAGAAATTCGACAATAAACTTACCTGACCGTACATCCAATGTAACTAGCTCCTCATGGGTAATTAGGCTAATAAATCCAGATGGAAGAGGTGAAACAGGGCAGTCTGTCTTCAACTCTTGAATTGATTGCTGGTTAGCTAGTGAATATGCAGCATCGCTTAGCTGCGTAGAAAGTCCTTTCGTAGGTCCTTCTCAAGTGTTGTGTTAGGATATTGCCAGTGACATCACCCATGTAACTAACTATCTTATGACTTTGTTGCAATTTACAATTTTCTACGATTCTAGCTATTCTTCTTAGTCATCATTGCTACTTAAAAAATTTCTTGATTATGTATATAGTAGCTTGTTAGAGAACCGTTGAAAACCAGGGAGTACTCCCAGACAGCTGCTTTTTCATCCTAGTTTGGGAATCATTGGCAGTACTCACCCACTGAGGTTCGAACCCAGGACCTTCCGGTCACAAAGCAAGCTCGTATACCATTCAGCCACTGGGACCCAATTCAATGGCTCATGATTTCTAACTTCTACCAATTCGTGACTCGTGAGCTTGCCTTGTAACCGGCAGGTCCTTGATTCGAATCCAAGTGAGTGTGTATTACCGATGATTCCCAAAACTAAGTTGAAGCAGCTGTCCATTACTCCCTTGTTTTCAATGGTTCTTTAACCGATATGAATCCGTGATCAACAAATCTAATCCTTACAAACCAACTATTGAAAATTAATCTGATGCTCACTAGTGACTTACTAAAGGATGGAGTTTCCTGGGACTCTAGTGAGAAGTCGTAACCAGCGACGTCCATCCAGATGTCATGTGTGAGGATGGATGTCCCACCGATGACATTGGTTGGCGGTCACACTAAATCACGAATCGGTAGAAATTAGAATTCATGGTCTAGCCACTGAATCGGGCGGATCCCAGTGGCTGAATGGTATACGAACAAGCTTGTGTTGTAACTGGAATGTCCTGAGTTCGAACCCCGTTTGTGGGTGCGTACTGCCGATGATTTCCAGACCAGGATGAAACAGCTGTTTTGCAATACTTCCTGGTTTTCAATGGTTCTCTAACTGATATCAATCAGTGATCAACTCGTAAAAACACAACTAACCCCTACAAACCAAACTATAGTAGCTTGTTGACAACTCCTAGGAATCAACTTATCTTCAATTCCATAACTAATCAGTTTTCACCCCCCGCCTTTAAAACCTAGACATCTTGTCAATAACATATATTAGTTCATTGATTTGATGATTTCTAAACTCCTAATTTCACCCCAAATCCTACAGCCTATACACTAAATCGATTAACTAAAATAACCACCTGATTGGTAAAAACAACTTTGATGTAGAAAAAACCGTATGATAGTGTAGAGCCAGCCGATAATGACGAGCTGACTGAAAAAGAATATGTAAGTATGTGCATATCACGACATACTTATTTTATATAAATAACTAATTAATGCTTCATCACATGGAAAATATGGTATGTCTATATTACTGTGTTACAATTCACTGCTCAATATGACTCTATTCAACTGTGAAATGTACTCACTAGACTGATGAAGTTTTAGACTTTATAGTTGTAAATTAGAATGTATATATATAGACTACCTATGTCACTTGTTTATATAGGACTACGTATTTAATTAACTGATATTATGTAATATTATAATACGATATGTTACCATTTATAGTGTCTGGGTTATTTTAGCCAAGCCATAGTTAGATTATGCGTAAATTGTACAGTTAATATGATCTTATTGTCAAGTATTGGTTTGTAGGCATTTTCTTCATCGATTGGATGGAGGATTTCATAACGAGCTGAAATCGGTTAGACAACTAACACTAGAAAACCACCTGGGACCTCTTGTCAGCCGTTTTGTCAGCCTAGTTTGGGAGTCTTCATCATTATGCACCCAGCAATGGGGTTTAAACCCACGAGCTTCTGGTTGCAAGGCGAGCTAGCTCGTTGACTATTAAGCCATTGGGACGCGATCCAATGGATAGTCTATGGATCCTAACTTTTGCCAATTCATGTCATGTCGGGACCACTTCGTAATGTCTTCTGCTGGAGCACATGGTCACAACTTCCCAATAGAACCTGGGTAGATACCTACCCGAATAAGGCCAGTCGCTAGTAAGCATCAGATTAATTTTCAAGTATTGGTTTTTCTACGGATTTTGTTTGATTGAATGGAGGATTTCATCATGAGCTGGCATCGGTTACAGAACCATTGGTTTGTTCAAGTTTACTGAAGGGAAATTACTGTACGGAATCAATATGTTATTAGCTAGTATTTAACAGGTAAAGTGAGTTTGAATGACTCAATGGTTACGTCTATAACTGCAGTACTTGACGATGCAGGTTTTTATCTCACAGATGAATCGGCACTTTAGTCATTGTAGATGCGAATTGCTAATGAATGTCAACAAGTACGAAATCTAGGCACATGGGCAGCTGTGAATCGCCCTTAACTTATGCAAATCAATTCAAAATGCACCTCCATGAGAAACTTGAGTAGTAGAATTCAGTTAGCAGAAACAAATACTGATATAAAGTACTAAATGCGTGGTAGATGATTCACTCTTCATATCTGTAGGTTATTTATTTCCGCTTCCATGATCCACTGATTACGTAAGTACTTTTCAAAATGGAAATACCAACAGTTACTTTTAAAAAGACATTAGACTTCGCTGACTTTGTGAATAATATAAATAAAATATAAAAATAACACTACAGAAGTGTAAAAATGACTAAATGAATAAACGCAATCAAACTAATCATTCCCTAAAGGTTTTTCTATTGTCCTATTAAATTAGAATGTACTGAAACCTCAATCAACTTTTGAGCTGATAACGATTTCACCCATAGGGAAATGGAATGAACTATTTTAATTTCTCTTTTGAGCTTGCGGGGATGTGGTTGATTTCATTTTGAGGAAAATGCCGACTTCGGTCAGATGATCAATGCATATTTGGTGGGTACTGGACAGCTGTTTGATCCTTCTTTTGAAGTTCTCATCCGCACGTATTTATCACCTCACTTCGAAGGACGGCACCTAAGACTAACAGAACACAAGGTCAGCGCATTGAAATTCAGTTACTAAAATGAAATCTCATGCCTCACGAGTTCTTTTTTTATTCCTTCACGTTCCCCAGTGGAACATAGAGCCACTTCAAGTTTCTGTAGCAGTGTTTATTTTCACAGGATGGGGTTGCTAGCCTCACACCTAACCTTTCCTCTTTACCCGCATTATTTCTGGCTTAGCGAGGTAAAGGAGTGCATCGGCAAGGGATTGAATCCCGGACCATGTGCATGGTCGGCGAGCGTCCTAACCGTTTTGCCACCGACGCATCTCATGAGTTCTAACTGGTGATAATTCACGATGTTTTTTCTCAATCATCAGACAACGGCATTGGCGAGTATTTGTTCTAACATCCAACTGGGTAGATTCTCCTGCTGGTCGCGAAGCGATAACAGTTAGAATTGATGTGTCATTAGATTCCTTCACAGTGGCTGAGTGGTCAGGGAACTTGAATATAACTCATGAGTGCTCACTCCTGAAGAGTCCAGAGATGGGACGAAATAGATGTCTATATGTCCTTGGTTCTCAGTGGTTCTCCCTCTTAAGTATTTCTCAGAGGTAAATATTTTCAGAGAGAGGGAGAGAGGAATACAATAAAATTTTTACAAACTTCTTTCTCATTTCAGTCTTACACCAAGGTTGATTATCGATCAGCTTTCATTCATTACAACAATGGATCAACATCAGTCCGTGGAGTAAAGCAGTTAGCCTCATTAACCATATCTGAATTGAATTTTTCTGTAAGTGCAGGACTTCTGCTGTTTGTTTAAATGAATGTCAGAAAAAACTACCGAATAGACGGAAGACGGTACAACTTATTCGATATCCAATGGTTATTTCGCCATACTATGAATGCTTAAAATAGGTTCTTTGAAGCTTTAACTTGTGCAGAACTCTGTTGGTTTTTTAGTCACTATTGATGGTTTCCATTACAGCTCAGTAATCATTTCAAATAACGTAACATCTACTCTTTGACAAGCTTCTGCAAAGATGATTACATTCAACGTTGTAATCGTGTTCTTTGGCAACACATTGCTTAAAACTAATCGGCTGAGTTGTTGAAATGTCAGTATAGGAAGACGGAGTTTTCCATTTGTAAACACTTTCTGAAGTTAGATCATTAAGGCCTATGCGACTCAGCATTTAAAGTTCCCCTTAGGATTAAATCCAATCGCTCTAAAAGGTTACATTTTCTCCACTTTTGTGTAGCAAAAGCTGCAGGTTATACATGGACAAAAAACATAAACCTGAGCTGTTAAACCTCTTTCTTTACCTTAGTCCTGGTAAGGTTTTTTATATGCTTAACTTTATCGCTTAGATACAGTGCACTTCACTCCATCTTCGCATTCTATGCCCTTGGCATCCTGATAATATAGGAGTTTAACCAACACTAACATATAATCTATCTAAAGAACTCTTCAGAAAATTAAATTATCTAACAGAGTCATGCGACCATTCTATCAATTTGTCAATCCAGTTTTAGAGAAAATCAAAAACATTCAGGTAGAAGACAATGAAATAATGGTGTCCATTGATGTCCCAGCATTATATACTTCAATTAGTCCAAAACTATGCAACAATTACTCTGTAGGAATGAAAACATAAAAATGCAATGTTCAACTTGGATAAAAATCACAAAATTATGCTTTACAACATACTTCCAATTCAACATTCAAATATATGAACAAATAAACGGAACATCAATGGGATCATCGCCCATATCAGGATTAATAGCTGAAGCCATCATGCAAAGATTAGAATTAATAGCTCTACCTATAACTAAACCGAAAATCTGGGTACATTACATTGATGATACATTTGTAATAATTAAGAAAGATGATTTAGAATATATCCATAGATAAATAAACAGTATATTTGAAGACATCAAATTCACCTTAGGAGAAGAAGAATTAGACAACAAAATCGCATTTTTAGATGTCTTAATCAGGAGAACCAACACAGAAAATTTAGAAACACAAGTATATAGAAAATCAAAGCACACAGATCAAATACTCAACTATACTAGCAATAATCCAATTACTTACAAAAGAAACTGTGTGCAGACATTGTTCAAAGGAGTTCAAACACATTGTAGCACTCCAGAGTTGAAAAAAATGGAAGTAAAATACCTACAAACGGTCTTCAAAAAGAATGGTTATCTTCCTAACAATTTCATCAAAAAGTGTTTAAAATCGAATCACAACAACAACAAGGAACCATCATCAAAGACCACAAGAAAATCCATCCTACCATACATGAGAAATATCTCTGGAATAACAGCTAGAATAGTGAAACCGTTTGATATAGATATAGCCAGCACACAAGCCAGCCGGTCAAATCACTTAATTCGATATGATGCGAATTGAGAGGTGCAACAGAAAAAGGAGACGAAATTAATACCATTTAAAAAATAAATTGTGTGAACTGTAACAGACATTACATCGGCTAAAGTGGGGGTTCCCTTCGAATCAGAATCCAGGAAC
Source organism: Trichobilharzia regenti (assembly GCA_944472135.2). Classification (NCBI taxonomy): domain Eukaryota; kingdom Metazoa; phylum Platyhelminthes; class Trematoda; order Strigeidida; family Schistosomatidae; genus Trichobilharzia; species Trichobilharzia regenti. Next base: position 101,889,262 of record OX235264.1, read on the forward strand.
ACAAATCAGCTGTTAAAAGACACCATATATATTCGTTAGTATCAATGCATATAGACAATTATGGACATCAGTTTGATTGGAATAATGTCGAAATATTAGACATAGGAGACATCAAAAGTGCAGTCAGGGAATTCCTAGAAGCTTGGTACTCAAACCAATGTGCAATTAACAAACACATTAATATAGACGAAATATACCAGAAAGTTTAAAATCCAAATCAATAGAAAATGGTCAATACATATGTAAAGATGGTTACCGGGAGACGCAGTTGTATCACTCATGAAAGATTTAAATCATTTGACTTTATGCTAAATATTGCGCTGAGGGGGATGTTGTCCAGCAGGTGGACGACAAAAGCTCTTCAACTAAACCAACCAGCTTAGGGGATACTATTAATTTGAAAAGAATTTAACATCCTCTAAAATTCTGAATGTCAGTTCGCTTGTTTACTAATCTTTTAAAATGTTGTCAATTCATTTACTTCAGCTCTATCGCCTTACAAAATCATGTTAATGAACTGAAAATTTTCTAGTGCTACTAAATGGCTTGTTCCATAATATTAAATACGACTGTGCAGCTTGAAAATAAAATCACTGAAAAGAAATATTTCCTTATTTTAAGAAAAAGTGTATTTTTCCACATGAATATTTGGGTATTTACTTGAATTTTTAGATTTTCCGATCGATTGATTGAACCGAAATGCTCTGACTCAGGTTTATATGTCGGCTTCTTGTGCAGATGCTTCAATGATGTCTGGGGATTTAATTAGCTTCGGTGGGAACATCATCACTCACTGAGGAATTCAGGTACACCTAGGTGACGAGTCTCACATAGGAAGAAATGCGAATTGTTCTTGATTCCACTGCTAGTCACCATATACAAATAAACTAAATAGGTTTATTCTAATTATATGAATATGTGATTCTAATGATAACTTTGTAAGTGTTAGATTATGCCTTAAGACAGACGTCAAATAACCTCACTCACCAAATACTTCCCGCATAATAACTTTATCAGTACTCCTACCCTAGCGTGTAAGTATTCACTAAAGGAATCAAAGTAAAACGACTTGGGGCTGGAGATGTGTTTTATATTGGGGAGTTGTATTTCATACAAATGAAATATTAATTTTGATGAATAAACATGTTATACAACTTATCTGATGCCTTGAATGGATAGCAAGCTCGAAGAATGCGGTGTATGATAGCGAAACAAGAGAGCGAACCACTCGTGTACAGGCACGATGGAAAGCAAAAGATGATGTGGCACCAAAAGTGAGTGAATTCATTAAAACAAAAATTTAAAGGTTCGAATTGCACAACAACTTATGCAAATTAAGTGACTTCAGTGTTTTCCACACTTCTTATATTAATTTATGCTCTATGCTCTCGCATACACTTATGACAGTTTTCCACCGGTCACTTGTTATTATATAAGCAAGTGGGAGCTAACGTACCGGAAGGACTTGAGGATCACCACACGAGAAATCAAACAGTGTACTGTTATTCATAATATTTTCCTGGAAGATTATGTATATGGGGTACGTATATGTGACACTGAAAAGTACTACGAATTCTGTTCTCTATGATAAAAACCGCTGTGGGTGTTAAAAAACAACTAATAATCCTTTATTGACTGTAAAACATCAAACTGTGAGTTTTGCAGAGGAAACAGTTTATCTTAGATAAAAATATCAGTAGAGAATTTGATAGGTCATTTGAGCATATTTATTATTTATATATTATTATTTATTTCCTTTAATTCCTAGAGAAACAAGGGGCTTCAGCTACACGTTTCCATTGCGTTCGGTTCTCTGCTAAAGTTTTAACATGGCTCCTCGTCTCCCCACAAGCTTTCATCTCCTCTTCACATCACTTTCTCCATGTCATCTATGGGCGACCAACTCGCTACTTACCAATTCGGTCTCAGTGGAGCGGTGGTATGCCGTGTGATATCTATACACGGTTTGTTCTCTAAGAGTTTGGCCAATCCGCCTCCATTTTCTTCCTACACATTTGATGCACAATCGGTTCCTGGTTGGTTCGCTCATTGCCAGAGATTCCTGTTGCTGATCTTTTCTGGCCGGCCATCTGATCTTGAGAGAAGTAATGAGCAAATACAGCTTTTGATGAAGATCTGTAGTTTGTTCGAAGTGCCTTTCATGACATGACGCCAAGTCTCTGATCTGTATCGTAGCACTGTCTTCACACTGGAGTTAAAAGTCAGGATCTTATTTTCATTTTTATACTGAGTACTGTTGATCTCCTCAACACAGATTAGAGAGTAATGAAAGCGTGTCTTGCTTTCCCGATTCTTGCTTTGATATCCTCGTCAGTCCAGCCTGTAGTTGAAACGATGGTTCCCAGGTAGTTAAAGGAGGTTGTTTCTTTTACGTTCCTCCCATTTACGCTGATTGTTGTCTGTTGTTGTTGTTGCTGTTGGCCAGGAATTTTCATCACCTCTGTTTTATCTATGTTCACCTGAAGTTCTATCTTCTGTGGATGCTTCTTCGGCCAACTTGTTGCTTTTCACTTGCATATCTTCCAGTTTGTGGGAAATCAGACATATATCATCATGGGTGAGGTTCAGATCCTCCATGTTTTTTGTGTGAGTCCATTTTATGCCTTTTTTCTCATTGCTCGCTGTTTGTCGCACTATCTAATCTACTGCAATCAGGAAAATCATCGGCGACAGAACACAGCCTTGTCTCACTCCCGTCTTCACTTCGAAGTAGTTCGCGATTTTCCCGTTGTGCATTACTTGGCATAAAGCATTGTCGTACGACTGTTGGATGAGATGTATGATTGTCGATGGCACCTTGTAGTAGCGAAGTAGTTGCCAAATCATATCTCGCTCGGCGCTGTGGAAGGCATTTTCAAAGTCGATGAAGTTGAGATACAGAGAGGTGACTGCCATTGAAAGCTTTGCTCAATGATGTCCATAGTGTGGCGATTTGATCAATACATGACTTGTTTCTCTTGAATCTAGCTTGTTCCAGTCGGGGTTTTGCATCCAGGTCGGCTGGTTTGATTCTCTCCAGGATGAAGCGGCTTAGTATTTTGCTTGGGATGGACAGGAGCATAATGTCACGCCTGTTCTTTCATTGACCTCGGTTTCCTTTCTTTGACAGTTTGAATAAGTATCCTTTCTTCGAATCCTCGGGTACTTTGCCTTCTTTCCACACCTTCTCCAGTAATGGCGTCACCAAGGCCGCTGTTGTCTCTGGGTCCATTTTCAATGCTTTTGCTGGTATTCCATTTAGTCCTGCTGCTTTTCCAGGTTTTAGCATCTTGATTACCTTCTGGACTTCTGATTTCGTCGAGGGGTCAATGTTCACTGGTAGTTCTGCTTCCGTTGTTGGTATTGTTGGGCGCGTTGTAGGTGGCGGTCAATTTAGAAGTCTTTTGAAGTGTTCAGCCCAGTGTTTCCTTTGCTCCACCTCTTTGGTGACTGACTTTCCACTGACATCCTTCACTGACTTAATTTATGTCGAATGTTTCTCCGATAGGTACCTAGTTGTTGTGAGATCTCCTTTGCCTGCAGCTTGTTCTGCTTCACTTTGAGCATATTTGGCAAGGCGTTATAGTTAGTTAGTTAGTTGTATGGATGAAATTGTTCAGAGTAGTCTTCCTTCTTGATTCCTTGTCATTCTGGGTGGAACATGTATGGCTTCATGTTTGAGCTCTAGCGTTTCTGGAGCGCGTGTGTTTCTGTTTATGGGTAGGCGTCGCTAACCTTACAGTCTGTTTACTCGGGTTACTATCGTCTTGGAGAGGTTAAAGACTGCTCTGGGGATCGGGAATCGGACACTTATCACCTACATGGTTGTTGATTAGCCCTCACTTCCAGTTTATACTTGGTTTTTTCTTTATTCCTTCAAATTCCCAGTGGAACATAAGCCACTTCAAGCTAGAGGCTCGAAGTTTCGGTAGTCGTGGCAGTGTCCATTTTTTACGGGGTGGGGTTGCTAGCCTCATGCCCACCAACCCCCACCCCAAATTTACGGGTCTTATTACAGGCTTAGCTAGGTAAAGTAGTGCGTACATCTGTGGCGAGGAATCGAACCCCGGACCATATGAAGCGTGGTCAGTGAGCATTATTACCTTCACAAAAGATCGGATATCGTCAGACCATATGTCTTGGAACTAGTATGTCGAACGTTTGCGTCTATTGACAAGAGTATTTGACACCATTTGTCAGTAAAGTCTCAATACATGTGAAGTAGCATACATCACTTCTATCCAGATAGCGAACTGTGTTCGAGACTTCAATATAGTTTAAAGCCTATAAAGGATTGAACAACAATTATTCAGGACACATATTTTGTTTTAACTTAAAGGTATATAAATTGTTACATATTTATAGGTGAATTATGACCGTTTTCATCTTCGTACATACATTAATATATATATATATATATATATATATATATATATATATATATATATATATATATATTAACATGGAAGAGTCATCCCAAGGCTAATTTATTCGTCCAGCTAAATAAAAGCAAGTGTTCTGTCAAATTGATAAATATAATCTCATTATGTTTATTATCATTGAACTGTCCTACTTATTTTATGTATCACTGTCAGCTATAATCCAGTATTAAGGACATACCATTATTATTATATATTTTTTCTCTCTTATTATTGATTCTTAGGGAAACAGAGAAGTCAAGTGAAGGAGCAGAAGTCAGAAATAATATAAAGTGTAAACAACAGCAATGAAAAGAAAACAGTCTAACCTAATTAACTCGCTATAAACATTTTGTCAGCCCTCCTGAAATCTTGATAGAAGATTTCAGTACACATGATTGAAAGACACAGAATAGGAATAAATGGAATAATAGATGGATAGATAGATAGATAGAATAGATAGATAGATAGAGAACAAATGCAGCAGGCTTTTTACACTACTGATAAATTGATATTGTTCATGAGTAGGACACTACCAACAGGCGAGATGGAAATGATTTCAACACCAGTTGACCGTCTTGCGCGTATGAAGCAGAGTTTATCGGTGTTGTGTTTGTGTCTAGTTCAACTCAATTTTTTTTAACTAAGACTATATGGCTCTCCCAAAGTGCAAAAAAATGGTGTACAGCTTCAACCAGTATTAGATATGTTAAATTCACGATACCATCCTGTAGCCGAAAGGTTAGTTGAAATCTTACAGCCTCTTCATACCGAGTTAATGAAACATATTGTCAAGGATACTTTTGCATTTATTGATAGGATGAAAGATTTAAATGTTGACAATAGATTCATGATATCATTAGACATGTCCTCCTTATTGAACAATCTACCACTTATGGAAACAGTGGACTTTATATGCGAAGAACTTATAAAACGAAACATCGATGTTAGCATT